>CM061560.1:109889334-112389334 GCA_030864225.1 Capsicum baccatum var. pendulum
GAAGTTACAAATGTAAAAGTGCAAGTCGAGCACTATAAAAAACAAGATATTATGCAGAAAGAGCACATTAACAAACTAGACCTAGAAGGTGACGATGAGAAACACCTTAAAACTCAAATTACTGACGTAACTTCAATTACAGCTGCAGGTACATCTAAAGGGAAAAATATAGTCACTAAAAATAGACCTGAAATACCAAAGAAAAAGAATTTTAACCTCAACCAAATATTTTCAAAACCATATACACCAAATATACAAAATTTAGAAGCATTTGCACCTCCCCAGATACATACATATTCTGAATCACTTAACCAAGAAAAACAGATATACAACTATTCTTCTCGTAAATACATTGACAACATACACACCTTACAAACCTTATTAAATATCAAACCTATTCAAAGTGAAGATCTAGCCGCACAACAAAAAGGATATATTACCCAGAAATGTCAAAATTACAATAAACTCATTGCCTTACCAGGTACAAGCCCAAATTTTATTAATTCATGTTACTATTATGGATTATTATCTACTGTTTACACAACCGATGGAGAAGAGTTAGCAGGAATCCCAAAAATTCACAAAGAATTTATGACTTACAAGAGAATTACCAATGGACAATTATTCTATGTTCGGTTTTATTTCGCACCAGCAGAAATATTATTCGACAAAATTAAATAAACTATTAATGTAGTCAAAATGGGTATGATCAGAGATTATATTATTCCGAAAGAAATATGTGCACAGATCGAGATACCAAAAATTCAGATACCAACATTTTACCGCAGCAAAAAAGTTATTAGAATAAGCAATATATTATCAGAGTTACTTAATAATTATTCAAATAAAAAACCAGTTTGGATATATAATTCAAGGAATCAAGCATTGATTTATTCAACTTGCAAAAACGTTAGAGACCATGACATGGAAGAACTTAAAAAATGGGGATTAACACTCCTCAGACCAGAAGAACAACCGTTAACAAGATCTATAAGTAAGGGAGTTATTTCAGAAGAAGCTATGGACCAATTTTGTGAAAAAATTGACCAAAAATATAAAGACCACATATACAGCAGATGTAGTGGCAAGCACAACTTTATTCCAGATATGATGCTACACTGAAAAGAAGATAGAAAAACAGCAGATACGACAAAAAAGAAAGCAACAGAGCAAAATAATGGAGATAAAAGACAAGATATTAAATTGTGAAAGCGACATGTAACAAACTGTCACAATTTTCTTTACGTCAATTATTAGAAACCATTGTATAGTTTGACTATTATTAGTCTAAAACATTAATAGTTTTTGTCTTTTTAAAGACTTTTGTATAGTAAAGTAGGTTGGGTGGAAGACTTTTTGTAAAAAATTTTAGGAACTTGTAAAATTAGAGATACTTTTGTAAAATTTCAGATTATAAATAGAAGGCATCGGAGGCAGAATGAAAGTAAGCTTTCATGCATTGAAGCAAAAAATTCTCTGTCTTGTCTACAACAAATATTTTGATTATTTATAAAAAAAATAGGTATATTTCAAATTTTCAATGGAAAAATCTGAGGAACAAAACTTAGCATTATCAAATCTACCAGAACAGGTATATTCATTTACTATTATGAATGGCTAAATTCATAATTCCTAACAATCATGATATGATAAAATAAGTTCCATGTTAGTTACTTCATAATAGAATTATTCGAAGAATAGCATGTTAAAAATTTTATTAGCAAAGTGGAAACGAAGAAAAATCCCTAAGAACTATGTCATCCTAAAGATGAAACCAATGAGGCAAGAAGCCGTGGTGGGGAGTAGCCAGAGTTGAGGCGCTGTTTAAGGGAAAAGTATCTGGATTACTATGCTAATAGTGACCAACGAACATGTCATTTAAGAATAATCTAGTATATACTAATCTAATATGATCATATTTGGTTATGTGTATGATTGAAGATGATATTTTGAAAATAGCAATTTTATGAAAAATGAATAATTATTTATCTGACGAAATGGTAGATAAATTTAAAATACTTATTTTATATGCATTTATGCATATAGAAGTAGTAGATATAAGAAAAATCATATTAGAAAAAAACATTTGGTAATATTATATGACTAGAATAAATTACATACCACAAATACCTAATTACACTTATAAACACATATATATCAAACCTACATGTCAACCATGATAAAATACGTATATTTAGAATTTTGGAAAAAAGATATGAGAAACATACAATTAGTAGAAAAACAAATAAAAACAAATTTAGACAAATACATGAAAACTAAAGATGTAAATTACATAGAATTCCTTAATGAAAATATGCAAGAATTACTTAGACTAAAACAAACAACTGAAAAATATTATGAAAAAGCATTTAATCAAACCTAAATGACAGATGATATTAAAATACTTGTTTTATATATACTTAGAGGTACAAAAATTATAGACATAAAGAAAATAATATTGAAAAAATTACAAGATTATGAAGAGAAAGAATTATTAAACAGTATAGAAAACTTACGCATATATTATGAACATCAATATTATTTAGATTCAGATGAATATTATACAGACTAAAAATGTCAGGATATATTAAGAAAATTAAAGCAAACCAAGAAGACCTACATAAAGAAATTAATTATAGAAAATAAATTAGAGTAATAATGGAAAATCTAATAGAAAAATTAAAATGGATAGACGAAACCTTAAAAAATCTAGAAAAAAACAAAGATAAAAGTTTAGATAGTTTAAAAAATTCATTAAAAAGAGAACAAGAAGAAATAGTTAGTAGCATAAATAACCTCAAACAAGATATTAAATATAGCATAAATAGAATAGATTATTATACATTTACTTTAGAATAAAATGTTAAACTACGAATATCTAAAATATTGGAAACAAGAAATAGAAGAAATAAGATTAACAGAAAACCTTATAAAAACAAATTTAATTGAATACTTTAAAACAAAAGATATAGAATATTTAGAATATCTTAAAAATAATATAGAAGATTTACAAAAACTAAGAGAAAAAACTAAAGAATATTATAGCAAAGCATTTAATCAACTACCATTTAATCACCCCCAAAATATGAATATCAGTAAAATTGAATATATTAATAAAATATATGAAAATAAAAAATACAAGAACGAAGAAAAACAATTAATGAATATTACTACAAAAAATTTAACAATTACATAAATTAATAGATACAACTTACGAAAAGAATAAATCATTAAAAGAAATCGAAACCCAATTATATAGTTTATACCTAGAATACAAAAGGTTATATAATACTAACGAGGATCCTAAAACACTAGATAATTTAATTACGATAATATCTAATCTAGAATATGAATTAATAAAACATCTCAAGTCAAGAAAATAAAAATAAAAATTATTCCAATCAATAATATTCACAAAATACATTATATAAAAATAAATACATATGCATTTATTATCTAGTAAACTTACCGTGCCTAATCCACACCCCTACAAATGGTTGATAATTGATAACTAACAAGATAAATATTAATAGTGAGAAATAAGGTGAAAATAGTAAGAGGTAGTTTCCTAGAGTTTAAAAGAAAAATACACATAGTTCCAGAAAGAAGGATATAAGTTCGGAATTGATAATAAATATTAGGCATTTTAAAAAAAATCCATATTCTAATTAAACAATCATTCCGTACTCTTAAGGAATAAAAACAGATGCAAACAAGAATAAGGGTAAAGAACATGATCATTGAGGGACTGTAATTTCTGCTAATCAATTTGAAACACGTAAGGATACGAACAATGCAATAAAAATCTGATTTTATATTTGTCACTTCTCACAATGATATTGAATTAAAGGAAGACTAGATCATACTTAATCCATAAATCCATCAAAGAACATTCTTGTAACACTCACTATTGAAAGGAGTAAATGCCTTAGCATAACCACTGTTGGTTTCAACAAACAATATAGACGACCCTAAACAATGGTAGACATTATACTCTCTAACTTTAGAGCTTAACACAAAGGCAAGACAAAAAGAAAACATGTTCTTACATTTGGAAAATTATAAGTGTAATAAGATATGCAAGCTAACCCATTAGCGAAGTGATAAAATCAATGTATTACAAATCAAAATGAACACTTTTTACTTAACTAATTGTTTGAAAAATGGATTAAGAGTGATTAACTAGTAACATACTCATCCATGATAACAAAGACAATAATGAATCCACGAGGAGGAAAAATTAACCTCCAGCAATACCATTCCAGTGATAGCAACAAAAGCTAAACGAAATTCTTTTTCAATCATTCATTACTTTCTACAGACAAGACTGGGGAAACCAACACATTGAAGCTCTTTAAAAGCAATGAATAAAGGAGGAAAACGTTCAGCGGCTAGAAACCAACAGATCAATATAATATTCATATTGAAAACCAGGAAACAAAGAACAAACAAGTAAACAAGATAAAACAGTGTGTTTCAACAGAGGCTATGTTATAAACCAAATGAAAGAGCCCAACCAAAAAGACTAGCCTAATAGATGGAAGAATCCATTTGGCCAATAAACCCCATAGCATTTTTCTATTTTTTCAATGTGAATAATTGGTTCATAATAATCGCCTCTGCTTGAGAACCAATAACCTCGTTGATCACGGTTGAGCCCAGTTGGTCACGGCTGACACCCCTCTTGGATCAATAGATCCTCATTGGTCATGACTACACCCAGTTGATCACTGGCTGAAACCCCTCTTGGATCCAGGCTACTCCATAGATCCTCATTGGTCATGACTACACCTAGTTGATCACTGGCTGAAACCCCCTCTTGGATCCAGGCTACCACTTCGAGTTACGGCCCAATGCGTGAAACTTTCAATGAAAGAACCAATATTATAAATCAAATAGGAGAACTCAACCCAAAAGACTTATCCTGATAGGTGGGAGAACCCTCTTTTTCTTATAAAGAACTTAGCATTTCTCTATTTTTTCAATGTTGGAGAATTGGTTCATAATAGGCTAGCATATGAAGCAGGACGACAAAACAAGAACACCAAAACTCAACATATTAACCACAAACTTCATCGCAAAACCTATGAATCTTCTACAACAAACAACCCCAGCAATGTCATCGTTACGACGCTAATAAAGAAACAATTACGACAAAAGAAAATTAAAAACGAATGGTGGTTATCTTTTTGGGCAGCAAACCAGACTCACGAGCTTCATCGAAAAATTATTACCATCACTGAAATGAATTCAGAATCTTAGTCTAGAAATTCAAGCTCGAACGAGGCTTATCAAACTTCTTGACACCAGAATCCTTTTTTGGATAGCAAAATCCCACGCTTTTTGGGGTTCTCGCTATCTGATCTCTCTCCTCTTTTACACTAAGAGTAGTAGCGTATTTCTAGAAAGGGATTTGAGCTTGATTTTCATCTTTTACCAATGTGGGATATAGGAAAATTAGGGGTGTTTTGGGATATTATAAAGGAAAAATTTAAACTATGAAAAGAGGATCAGATTATGAGTTCGATTTGTACAAATTCTTAACTGTTGTTACCATTGAAGCTAAGCTGGAATTGGGTCGGTTTGCGTTGTTGTTTCTACTGTTGTCATTTTTGTTCGTTATCGGGTCAAGAGGGAAAAGGAGAACAGAGTTCTTGTTGACTATTACCGTTGAAGCTGCTATATTGTTTGCTAGAATTGAAGTGGTTGTTGTCGATTGTGGGGTTGCTGGGTGTTGATACTATTTTTATGCCATTTATGCATATTGTACGCTAGTATGCTGTTGTTAACTGCTGATTGAGGGGAAAGAAGAAGGGGTTTAGGCCGGTTTGTAATTTTGGGTCTGTTGGGTTGGTGGCTGATGTGGGCTGGCATGGGTCAGTTGAAATTAAAGGGGACATGGGCTGGTTTGGCTATTTTTGGGAAAGGGTAGATTAAAATTTGGCCAATTCTATTTAAGTTTTGTCCAAATTGAAAATTAATCGATCAATTACATTGTAATTGTGGCTAATTTAATTTTAATTATGGTCAAATCTAATAGATTGGCTAAATCAAGTTAAAATTCGATACAAATTAATACATAAATTAAATTTGAGATTCTTGATTTAATAAAATCAAAAAAATATTTCTCCAAATAAATTATTTTGAGAATAAATCAAGACTTTAACCGTTTGAATTAATTTTTAAGCTAAGCCTTAGTTAAAATCCAATCTTTCCATAAAAGAATTATTTAAGTAACCAAATTACACGGCTTCGTATATACGAATATGAAAATTTATAATTGCTACTTAAAATGAAAAAAATTCCTAGACAAATACGTTGAAAAGCTTTTATCCAAATAAAATAAATGTAGTAATTTTATTTAAAATTGAAGAAACTCGGAATTAAACATAATCGTGAAGGAAAAAAATTAGGTGTCAACAACTGTCCTTCCCTTTAAGTTGAGTGGATGCAAGTAACCCTGAGCAAAGGGAGTTTCACGTTACTAATTTTTTATCTGACCACTAATTTGTTTTTGAAAGAGGTTGGCTTTCGCATGAGTTTTGTAGAGTTATGGATGGATTTCGGTATCGGGTTTTCTATATATCTCAATTTGCATGAGAATTCAGGCCACTTGTAGTTCATACAACTTGATTTTAAGCACGATTTTTAAAGAATTCACAAGCTATCCCTATTTTTAAATTTTGGTGAAATTGAAAAGTTGGGGAATAAGCGGATTGGGGAGCGGGGAGGTATGCAATTGAGTTTTCAACATAGAGCCTAGCCTACATATCTCAGCGGCTTAGTGAATCAGACTACTTGTAGTTAGACTGGATCAGTAGAAAAGATAGTCCTTTATTTTAGATGATCTTTGGCTCGAAATGAGTGACAAGTTGATTGCATTGCGGAAAAGAGTCTTGTAACCTCTTAACCATGAATGTGAGATCCTTCACATCCATAGGCAAGAACTTATCTAGATATAATTTCCAAGACTCTAAGTGTGATGTCACTCAAATTTGAAGAAAAAAGAAGGGTTACACTCGGTATGAGTTTAGAAATATCCTGAGAGTGAAGCTAAAATGGAAATATATTGAAGTACCCACATGCCTTCTAACAGGGGTGTGGTTTGATTTTGGTGGAGATCATCCTTAGATCGCATAAAAAAAGTTTAACTTACTTCTCTGGACTACCTCCCGATTTGCTGCTTAGAAAAAGTTCCACGTTGTGCTGCATCCTTTTTGGAGTCATCCACACATGTGGGTTTGATTTGAAATTTTCATCCTTACAGATTCTCTCGATAATATTTCTCAAACAAAGATTGTTAGAAATAAACATAATTCACAAAAAGGCAAATAATATTTTACCATATCTCCGTGTGAGTTATTTATCTGAAAAGTAAAGTTGTACTCCCTTGTACCTATTTGGAGAGCAATAATTTGCAATAATAGACACAACAACCATCTTTGTTGTAAAAAAAATAGTTCTTTTACAAATTGACTATGTCTTCAAATTGGGGTGACCCTCTTGGACACCTATGACACTTTGTGTATAACGATCCCTACAACTTCTTAATCTTATGTTGACGTGGCAACCTGTTTGATCACCTATAACTCTTGTCGTATGTGTAATGATAGCCTCTTCGTCTATTGACAATGATCTTTTGTATGTGACCTCAGGTAAGTCTTGCACATCTTTTGTATTGATACGACTTATAGGTTTTCCTTGAATTATCAATTTTTTGATAATCTTGCACATTATTTGATGTTGGATATAAGGAAAATTATAGATATCCTCTGATATGATAGCTTTTAGGTAATCCTGCACATTACCCGACCTTGGATAAGAGATGACTTATAGATATCCCTTCGATTGCTAGCTCTTAGGTATTCCTGCATATTATCCGATCTTGGATATAATATGACACATAGATATCTCTCAAATTGATAGTCCTTGGGTAATTCTGTGCATAATCGATATTGGATATGACGCGACTTATATTTAACCCTTGGGCCTATCAATGTGATAATCACACATATTATCTGGTAAGGATTTAGTAGTGACTTAAGAATAACCTTCAGACTATCGATTTTTAGGTAACCTTGCACACTATTCTATTAGGATGTTTTTACGGCTTACGGATGACCCATAGACTATCAAGTCGTGGATAATCTTGCACACAATCCTATCTTAAATAATATGACCTATAGATGACCCTCAGATTGTCAACTTTTGGAAAATCTAGTATGCCATACATCTTCAGATAACAACTTATAAACATCCTTCAGACCATATATTTCTTGAGATCAAATATTGAATGCCATTAAATATTTGGCGATTGATGCACTTGAAGCTGATGAATATCTCTCAACACCAGACTGCTTTGTCTTTGCGTGATTTGATCAGTTATGAATGCTTTATAATATCTTTCAAGACTCTTTTGTCTTTGCATGACTACCGGATATATATGGAAATGCTTCAAAATATCCCTCAATAATAGGCTCTTTACTCTTTATGTGATTAATAGATATAGAAGACTTTGAACAATCATGGGCATCATATGCAATTTTAAGACGCCATTGGATTTTTGTCTCTCAAAAACTATTTGGAGAAGGTGATATAGTTTTTAGGACACGACTCTTACGATATGGTCCTCTTGGCATGGCCCTTTTAGAATAGCCCTTATGGTATGGCCCTCTCTTCATGGCCCTCTCTACATGGCCCTCTCGGCATGGCCCCTCAGCATGGCCCTCTCAACACGTCCTTTTTAGCATGGCCCTCTTAGCATGGACATCTTGGAATATCCCTCTTGGCGTGGCTCTCTCGACATGGACCTCTCGGCAATGAAATAAAATGAAATGACCCTCTTGGCAATAAAATAAAATTAAATGGCCCTCTTGAAAATGAAATGTAATGGCCCTCTTGGCAATGAAATGAATCGTTTCACCTGAGTCTGTTTGTCTAGATTTTTCTTTCTACCAGTACCTAAACTCAAGGTAGTTAGTTAGTAGACATAATGTCACTCTTGTTGGCAACCACAATCACATATCATGATAGTTTAAACATCTAATTTGAATGACTTAGTCAGTTATTCCTCTTTTTTTAGATAAGTATTTAAATAATAAATCTGTTAAATGTAAACAAATAAGGAAAATCCCTTTCTGGGGACCCCTAGAATACCGTTTTCTTTGCTTCATGGCAAATTTGAGGATGACTTTTCTGCTCGTCCTCCTATTTGAGTGATCTTTTGATTGTGGCCTTATAAGGACGTCTTCTTTGACCATACCTGCGCTCAAGATAATTTTTTAGTAGACACAAAGTCTTTTTTATAGCGATTATTTTTAGAAAAATTCAAGATATAATATTCCTAAGGAAGATAAGGCGTCTTTGTTTGTTCTCCATGGTCTCAAGAAATGAGATCGACAATTCAAAAGCTCCCCGATAAATGGGTATTAAACTCGTCTTTGAGGCTGACCAAAAATACCATTCTTGAGCATTACATGCTTTCATATGGCTCCCAACTTGCTTGGGGATTTTTGAAAAAGATTCTCATTTTAGTGTATTGATCCCTACATCCACAGAATAATGATTAGCTTTGAGTGAAACTGCTCAGTGTTGACCTCCTTCGATCCTAGGTTTGCTTCTCACCATCTTTTGGGTGCTCCATCATGTTAGGATATAATGCCCTGAAAATACACCCTAGACGTCACACGATGCTTAAGATGACAAATAGTCCCAAGCTAACCCTTTAAGCCTTCTCACAACTTTAGAACTCATAACAAAGATAAACTTAACATATGAAATCTTGAAATGAATGAATTAATGTCTTAACTGAAATTCTTAAACTTTGAAATCGTGAACAAACACTTTTAAGTCTATAACCAAAACAGTCAGACAAGCCTCTACTTCTAACCAGAGAGCCATTGGGACAAGCCCTAGCTGACTCGATCTAAGCAGAATCTAATAGCTAAAATACTTCATCAATAGAAAGTTTGACAAAATAGGCCCTCGAACTATGAGGACTCACAAAGCATCGGGATGTAGGTGGAGATGCTCACAATTAATCACGCTACTAGAATTGAGCACCAGAACCTATATTATAAGACAGTATAACACATATACATATATGTGGATCAGTACTTTTGGAATGTACCGAGCATGTAGGAGTGAATACATAAGTAAAACAACAACTCAATGCTCACATAAACTTGTAAATAATGCATACTAAGTGTAAATGACTCACTTTGGGTTGAATAAAATAAGTACTGCGAAGTAGTAAACATGAGTATTAAAGCATAAAAACAATCTTTGTGGGGCATAACATTTCGTTCCTAAGAAACTCTACTTTTATTGCCTCTTAGGGAGGTTCTTCTAACCGACATACACCATGTGAGCTATCATAGAGTCCAACATCATACCCACGGTGGGGAGAGGTCATATTGTGAAAAGTTGTCCCACCCTTATCATCAAAATAAGGCCTTAACTAAAGTAATCACTATACTTAACCCATATTGGGACCTTAAACCTATGGTGTAACACCCCGAGTCTGTACTCCAAATATCACACGGTACTTACGATCCCGAAGGACCACAAGCTAACCCATGATTGGTACCTACTGTGAACACTGAATAGTAATACTATGAGTCTGTACTCCAGACGTCACACGGTACTTACGATCTCGAAGGACCATAAGCTAACCCATGATTGGTACCCACTGTGAACACTGAATAGTGATACTATAATAATATGGAAGTATAACTGAAATTCCATAAGGTTCACAAACATTAAAAACCAATATTGAAATACTAATGTAATACTGAAAAGAAAATTGAACAACTGTCTGAAATAATCTAGTCTGAAAGCCTATAGCTGTCTGAATAGGGAGCTAATGGGACAAGAACCCAACTAACTCCAACGACTAAATAAACAGAACTAATAAAACAATAACTGTCCTTAAAATATGAGAACTCACCACTATAATAGCTACTGGTAATCTAAACTGCTAAGTACGATCTAGAGACCGTGCGTCTGAACCTATGATATGAGACATCATAGCACAAAAAAGTATGTGTCAGTACTTTGAATGTACTGGTATGCTAAGTAAGATACGCTAATATACATGGGTTCATATGCATTAAATGGTAACTAAAAATGATATAAATAAAACTGAGTGAAAGTACATGGATAGCTGAGACTACTGTAACTACTGAATATATTATACTGTCCATCTACATACATATACTGTATCTGAGATCATACTGAAAATGAATACAAAGTTCTAATAGCTGAGTGACTGATATCTGAGATTTCTTGTACTAAATTACTGATAACTAAGTGACTGTTTCTGACAGTCCTGATTCTGTAGAACTGAACTAAGTTCTATACTGAGTGTGGAACTGAAAGTGTAATTATGTAAGTGTTCATCTAACCGGCATACCCTGATATAAGCTGAGTTGGGGTCCAACCTGCAGCTCCAGTTGGAAGGGTTTTAACACCTTGCCAAAGGATACTAACAGGGCTGGGTAAACCCTAATATGGTAGGAATACCTATGATTTATATATATTTTTGTGTCAACCCTAGTCTGGTAGGAAGATGTCTTACCCTATGCCGGCTACATAGTTCTATAACATGAGGACTGCTATAAGGGTCAAACCCTATGCTGGTAGGAATGCCCCCATCCTTGGGTTCGCTCAGTGCTGAATTTTACTCCTAACTAAAAGGACACAGAACTATCACTAGACTGTTCTAGGCTTGACTGATCTGTTACTGATCGTATTGACTGACTGAATTGGACTGAGTTCACTGAGTCCTATAACTAACTGAGTACTACTGTTCATGACGTTGCTGAGACTATTCTATAGCTACCAAAATTTTAGGTAAACAGCTAGATTTTTGGATATTGAATACCCCCATTACTCGATAGCATCAATACTAATAAAATATAGCAATACTTGAAAACATGACAATAGTCAATTGTTCACAATGCAATCACTAAAACATTTCATCAAGCATTTGGAAGTCATGAACTTGTACAAGAATAGGAATACATGCTAACATGTTAGAATTACACTATTTAGTTCATGTGGGCATTCTATCAAATGCTTGAAAGGCATAGATTTAGTATGATAGTGATTTAAACATGTAGTAATTACATGAATTCAACACTAAGGTCACAAATAGATCACAAATACACAATTACTCAATTAAGCATTTTGTCAAACACCTAGGAGGCATGATCTTGCACTTGGGCATGGACAACATGTTGATGCATCATCACTACAACAATCAATTTAAAATTCAAGGGTTTTGACATAGGGATTACAACAGTAAAATGCATGCTAGTTTATATTTATGAAACTTGAAATTAAATTTTGAATTGAAAACCCATACAACAACATGAACATGAAAACAACCCAATTGGTACATGTAAATCATGAAACTATTAACTTGAGATTTTAAAAAGGGTTCTTGAACTCCAAGGATGAAAGAAAACCCAAGGATGAACACCTAACATACCTTAGTAATCAATTCTATGAAAGTTGTGGTGAATTTCTTGGAACTTAAATCTTGAATTTGAGGGGTTAGGATTTGTTCTTGAGAGAATTTTGTAAATAATGAATGAATTTTTCCTTTAGAAATGCTTAATCTCATATTTTTGGGTCTGATTAAAAGGAAAAAAAATGAATTAATGAACCCTTTGAACGCAGAATTAAAAGAGCAAAAATCATGCCCAGTGATGCAGAGAGCGATGCACCGCGTCGATGGAGTCGATGCGATGGATGATGCAACGCTTTGAGATCATGTTGGCTCACTAGAAATTGCACTCTAAGCTAGGGAAAATATATGACAATGCAATAGGCGATGCGACGCATAAAGATCACGTCGATTCATTATTTTGGCTACTTAATCACGCTTCAAACGATGTCCAAAAAATCTAAAACTCATCTAAAAATACCTATTGACATCCCTGATCATGAATCAATCCAAGAATTGACAATTTAAGGTCGTAAGGATTGAAAATAAAGCCATTAAATTATTGAGGACAAAAAATGAGACTAAGTGTCAATACTTAGCTGAATTTTTCTATGCTTGGGACCTCTTTACGCTATGAAGGACTGAGTTAGGCTTGGAATTTTATGGGGTCTTACAATATCCTCCCTTCGGAATATTCATCCTCGAATGAGACTGACTAAGCCGAGAGTACTGATAGATTAAATTTACATACTGAACATGTACAATTGAAACATGATTACATGATTGAATCTACTAATAAACTAAGTTTTCATACTAAACATGCATAACTGAAGCATGACTGAATTCTGAAGACATGACACATGGCTGAGCTATTTCATGAGTTATGCATGATATGTGAATGCTATGCAGCTGAAACTGATACCAAGATTGCAAGGGAAATCTGAGCATGGATTAGTGTAAATATAAGAAAGACTGTTACCATGAGCTGAGTCTGAGTTTGCAGAGAAGAGATGAGGATGCTTGGTTCGTATATCTATTTCTGCTTCCCAAGTAGCTCCCTCAACAGACTAATTCTACCAACGAAGCTTCTTTGTTCCTCAGTCTAAGCACCTGATGATCAAGGATTTCGACTAGGACTTCCTTGTAAGAGAGGTTGTTCTAAACATCCATACTCTCTATAGGGACTATAACTACTAGGTCTCCAATGCATTTATTTAGCAAGGAGACATGAAATACTAGGTATACTGAAGCTAAGTTTGAAGGTAACTCAAGCTCATAAGCTACCTTTCCCAAACGACTGAGAATTTGGTAAGGACCGATATATTGGGGACTAATCTTTCCCTTCTTGCCAAACCTCTTCACTCCATTCATGGGAGAGATTTTCAAATACACAAAATCTCTAATCTCAAACTTGAGATCCTTTTTTCTAACATTTGCATATGATTTCTGTCAGCTCTGAGCTATCTTAAGCCATTCCCTGATCAACTGGGCTTTCTTTAAGGCATCAAACACCAAGTCTGGCCCTACTACTGCGACCTCTACTATCTCAAACCAACCAATGGGAGATCTATATCTTCTCCCATAAAGCACCTCAAATGGAACCATCTGAATACTGGAATGATAACTGTTAGTATACGCAAACTCAATCAAGGATAAGTGGTCATCCCAACTGCCCTTAAAGTCCACGACACACGCTCTAAGCATATCTTCTAGAATCTGAATCGTCCTTTCTGCTTGACCATCTATCTGAGAGTAGAAATCTGTACTAAGGTGAAATTGGGTACCAAGATCCTTTTGAAAGGCTTTCCAAAAATGAGAGGTTAACTGTGTACCTGTATCTGAAATGAAGGTTAACGAAACTCCATGCAATCTGACCAACTCTCTAACATAGATCTTGGTATAATCCTCTACTGAATAAGAGGTATGAACTTGTAAGAAATGTACTGATTTGGTCATCCTGTCTACAATGACCCAAATCGAATCATGCTGATAATGAGTACGAGGCAAACCCGTCACAAAGTCCATGTTTACTTTTCCCACTTCCAAGTGGGAATACTGAACTCCTGAATAGACCCACTAGGCTTTTGATGCTCAATCTTGACCTGCTGACATTTAGAGCACTTAGCTACAAAATCTGCAATGTCTCTCTTTATCCTACTCCACTAATAGACTCACAAAAATTGCGGTACATCTTAGTGGCCCCTGGGTGAATCAAGTAACGCGCTCTATGCACCTCTGCAAGAATCCTCTGCCTCACTCTATCCATACATGACACACAGAGTTTACCCTGGCAAGGAAACACACCATCTCTCCTTTAGGAGAAAACCTGTACCTTCTGATCTCTCATTGACTCTTTCAGCTTAACTAAACTGGGATCTCTATCCTAATTTTATTTTACCTTAAAAACCAAAGATGATTTAGAGATTTTCTGCACCCACACACTACCCACAGCTGATTCAACCAAATGAACACCCAACCTGGAAAGTTAGAGAACTTCCTGAACTAACTTATTCTTACCATCCTCTACGTGAGTAACACTTCCCATGGACCACCTTCTTAGAGCATCATCCACTATGTTGGCCTTGGTCAGATGATACAGAACACTCATTTCATAATCTTTTAACAAATCTAGCCACCTCCTCTACCGTAAGTTTAAATCATTCTAAGAAAATACATACTATAAACTTTTATGGTCTGTGAACACATCAACATCAAACCTTTACAAATAGTGCCTCCAAATCTGTAAGGCAAACACCACAGCTGCTAACTTAAGATCATGGGTGGGCTAATTGTTTCATGGGGAATGAGTTTTCTAGAGGTATAGGCTATGACCTTACCTTTCTACATCAAAACACACCCCAAACAAACTCTTGAAGAATCACAATATGTAATAAATCCATCTGAACCATCTGGTAAAGTTAAAACTTGGGTTATAGTGAGTTGAGTCTTCAAATTCTAAAAACTCTTCTCATAAGAATCTGACCGCTGGAATTTGACTTTCTTTTGAGTCAATCTGGACATGGGGATGTAATAGAAGAAAATCCTTTGACAAACCATCGGTAATAGCCAGCCAAACCCAAGAAACTCCTGATATCTGACAGAGAGATGGGTCTGGTCCAGGTTCTCATTGATTTGGTCTTTTGAGGATCAACTCTAATGCCATCACCGGAAACTATATGACCAAGGAAAGCTACTGACCTTAGGAATCCCTCAAAATTTCTGCCCCAGTTTAATACTATTTGAGTTGATATTGTATTTAGAAGATCTAAAGTCTTTGTGGTTTTTCATCATCTTTATTGAATGATGATCTTCCTCTTCTGAATTTTCGAGATTCCTTCTAAAAAATTTTGCCTCAATTTTCATTTCAAAGGGTTTTATGACTAACCCGTTGGGGTGCCTACGTATCTCGTTGAAGAAGGAATCATATCAAACATAGTTCAGACAAAAAAGAGAAGGATAAATTTTCTAAGGGATTGACCGAAGCTGACATAGGCCACCTACGTATCCATTTCTTAGGAATTCAGGTCAAATATTGTTCGTACATAAAATAAATTCATAAATTCTCCAAAGGGGTTGACCAAAGCCGACATAGGCCACCAACGTATCTCATTTTTGGGAATTTGGGTTAGATGGAATTCGTACATAAAATGAATGGGTAAATTATCCTAAGTGGTTGACCAAAACTAACATAGGCCACCTACTTATCCATTTCTTCGGAATTCAAGTCAAACTATGCTTCTCAATAGGGTAGAACTAAGGCTTTTATGGCTAGTGCTTTATGGATGACTCTACACTTTCACTGTATTTGTTTCGATATAAGGAAGGATGAACTGTCCACTTTACTATGAGAAATGATAAGATTCTTTTTTTCTTGCTTTTCTTAGATAGTCATCGACCCTAATTCTTTTAACTTGGTCATTGTTCCCTTGGTTAACCACCTCGGTTTCTTCCAGGTTAGGATTTCTTGATTTTCAAAATCTTTGGCTCGTCAGTTAAATGTTATAGGACCATTGTCTCCCATTCATCATTAACTTTCTTGACGTTTTTCATTTTGCTCTTGACATGACATGACATTAACAATTTTTAGATGTTTATTACTTTTATCAAAAATCAAATAAGCCAATAATATCAAGTAGATAACAAAACAAACCGTAGAGATTTTTGTAATAGTGGAGGCTTATGATAAGTTTTGAGAAAATAATAACAAACTCTAACAATGACCGCATAAGTGTGAGTCTATGCCTTTGAAAAGCATAAAAGGAAAAAGAGAGGCAAATAATCTTAAAGGGTGGGTATCAACTACATCCGTACTACCACCGACTTTGTGAAAAATTAAATTTCATTTTTCATCTAACCATTGACTAGGTAGTAATAACTGGAGTGAAAACCAGTTCAACCACGTTTTCTTCAATTTATCTTCTTTGATTCCGGCTATAAAGAAAAATTCTTCCATAGGAGTATCTTACTTTTCCCAATTCTACCCTCGAGACCATTTCTTATATATAGGATTTGAAAATGACGGGTAGAATCCAATTTTACTACTAGTCATTTTCTCTTTCCTATGACAAAGCTATGGTCAAGAGAGGAATATTTGTTCACTTTGATCTAGTAAAGTAGGGATATTTTTCCCTTTTATGAAACCACAGTGTAGTTTCTATTACCTGTAAAGTAAAAATAACTCACAGACTAACATGTTAGATTATGTTATTAATAAACAACGCAAGATGATATGGCAGGAGGTAAACACATAAAGTTGTTTATCCTATTAGGTGAATTGATCCATCGAATAACGATGACTCAATAATTCTAGTAAATAGGATTTTTCTCATTGCTATGGATAAGTGGAATTTATCAGGAAAATTCAACTTTCTTGTTTTTGATCTTATTTCTTCTTTTAAGAAAGAGGAGAATGACATATTTTTTGAATATAGGGGCCGGGCTGAAAGGTAGCCTATGTATCTCAAGAAGGAAAAATTAGGCCCTACGTAGTTCAAAATATTATAGAAAGGATTGAATTCATTTTATTTTATCCACTAAACCTCTTTATATTAGGGAAAATTAAATATAAGTAAAATACAACCTGCTACATTTAGAGCTTGATTTTGGATAGTGGAAGGTTCTTTCATTTTTTCTAGCTTTCTCCTGCTTCATGGATGGTCCAACACGAACTCCATTGGAATATTTTCAATTCTGATCAAGTGCTTTAAATCAAAGTGAAAAGAATGACACTTCTAAATCGTGCAACCTTTGATTCTATTATGATAATGACAGATGTCATCACCCTCCTTCCATTTGGAAGACCCTTTTCTTTTCTTTCTGTTGACTGAATGTAGAGTATTTGCTTGGACTAAATTGGATTAAATGAACTCATAGCCATTCTTAAAAGGTATGAAGTACAAATGATGAATTTTAGGATCACTAGTAATGGACACTCTTGGTTCAACCCTATCAGACTCCAACATGGTATGAGGTCCACACAAGTAAGAAATTTATCGATGTTGATCAAATCACATATTTTAGCTTTCAACATAAGGCACTCATCTGTGATATGTACATTCTGGAACAAATGATAGGCACATCTCTTGTGCTCATCTTTCACAATTTTTCATTTTCCATGTAGTTACTTGTACTTTCTTTGAGTGTTATTTTTTTATCTCCATGCCTGAACCTTGAAGAAAGGATTGTCTTATATGCATCTTCTGGCCTTTCTTTCATTTCATTCATGAGTTTTTTGAGTGTCATTGACATCTCTTTTTGCATGAGGATCTCAAATTCTGATTCTTTCTTTTTGTTTTATCCTATTATCTCTCCAATTATCCCGATAGCGATTTCAAATTTCATGGCCAATTGTTTAATCTCTCTAGCGAGGTTTCTTTTTGAAATTTCCTTTCCTTTTTTGAACATTTGGTCGAACATAACGATCTTTACTTTGGTTAGGGAGATTTTTTCCTCTAATTCCCTATTCTTTGCCATGGTAACATCCTTTTATTGTTGAATCAATTGATTAACTTTGGTAGTCTTTCATTTGGCCACAACAATTTTCTTAGGCACTTTTTTCTTTTTTCACCTTTAGCATATCATCTTTTCATCTAAATCTGCTAATCGCCTTTTAAATTGAGTAATTATCTTATTTCTCTTTTCAATCCTTCCTACAATGGCTTTTTCCAAATCTATAATCAATCTTTCAGAAATTATAGGAACAACTTTAACAATTTTTAAGAATGCTTGCAGACTTTCATGGGAGACTTGGAAGACTTGGAGTATGATTGGTCAGACTTTGATACAGTGGGTCTATATTTTCGCTTAGAGGTTCTCTATGGAAAATGGAATTGGATCAATTCGCCTTGGATTTGAATCAACATAACACGTATAAGAACATAAAATAGGTATATCACATAAGCATATAAATAAACTTGCATCCTAATTGGAGACCCTTTTGTGCAAAAGGTTGGCCTATTGAGTTTGAAGGAAGTATATGACTTTTAAAATAAATCCATTATCCTGAAAATAATTTTCATAAATATCCAAAAAGGCATAGATGCCTACAAAATGGCAAATGAAGGATACAATTATTGAGAAAAGGGAAATAAAATGGGAGAAAAACAATCCCATGCAGGGAAAAAATAAAAACAAAAAACATTAGATACAAAAATGAGGGGTACAATTTCTTGGGGAAGAAAAATTAACATGAGAGTAAGATAATCCCACATAAGGTATAAAATAGAAAACACTATCTTGCAGATGATTCTTCATCCGTCTTCGCCATTTTGTCTTTTTCCACCTCGTTTATATGTTGTATATATTTGTGATTTCTTGGATTTTGTACTAGTATACTTCAACCAATCTTTTAAGGTAATCATCTATCTTGAACATTATTTTGAATCTTCTTACAGGAATTATTTAACCCATACCTACATCTAGCCAACAAGACGATCCTTTCCCCCACACTAAACGATAATGGATTTATATTAATTGGCATAAACTTACTCCAGCACATAATTATGATTCGTCTGTAATTGACTTGTGGTAAATAGATATAGGGTAGATTATTTTATGGGCCCAATGCCCCTTCAGGTATTGGGTCATCCTACGCTCATGCCTAACAGAAGGTTTTGGTTTTTCTCTACTCTAGGTTTCTAGATGGTCTTTGACCAAGTTCCCAAGTAAACGACCTGGGTTTGTAAGTACGAACATCCATCAAATGCCTAATGTGCCAATAAACCACGTATTCCCAACACTTGATTTGAAATTGAATAATAGAGGTCGGGACATCCACGAAACCCTAAACAATTTATATATCAAATGAGGGAGATTATGCCATGAGTGTAAACAATAGATATAGTCTCAATATAATATCAAACCACCACATTTAATCAAGTAAAGTTAAATAATCAGGCAAAACAGTCTAAAATATGGTTAGAATCTTAATAAATTTCCCAGCAGAGTCGCCATTTCTATTTTATCCCTTTTCAAATTTTGAAGGGTTTGAAAAAATATTATTTTTTCCTTTTAGACTATTTAAAAATTTTAAATAAAATTTCAAGGTAATTTAAGAAATTACAGAGTCTACACTTGATTTTTTAAGAAAATATCAAGAAAAACTAAAAATATTTTAAAGACTTAAAAATAGAAACAAATCATTAAAATTAGATAAAATGGGTAAGGATTAAGGTAACGCCTTAAGAAGGTTTTAAGGCACTCAAGAGCATTTGTTAAAAATATGGTTGACTAAAAAAAATGAGTAGCAGTTGAAGTTTTGGACAACATAAGTGGGCGCCTACATCTTGTATGTGCTAATTATAGTCTAGTGACAAAGTAGGTATCAAAAGATTGAGATCCAGAGACTCAGAAGTTCAGAAAAAAGACCTTATCAATGATAGAGGGCACCTACGGCCCATAGGTGCCACCTATGGTCCACAGGTGCAAACGTATGTCTCATAAAAGCAAAGTATAGAGAGTCTGTGTCATGTTTGAGGCCTAGAGTACCTATGTGGGACCATAAATGATCTGTAGGTACCACTTATGGCCCATAGCTGGCCCAGTAATTGGCCATCGACCTTGATTTTCCTTATTTGTTTTGGATTTGTTTCCTAGTATTTCCTTGTAACCTATATATACCCTTTTGACATTTTTAGTTAAGTTTATGCACTCTATATACTTACTGGGAACCTGAGAAAGAGGTAGAGATTAAGAAAATGATGTTACAATAGTGATTTATGGTTGATTACCAAAATAAGCTTACCTATATTATCTACTTGAGACAATTAACTTACATATAATAAAATTAATACCAAGAGGAGATAGTTTCAATTGAGGTCTAAGGTAAAAGTTAATGAGATGATTCTCTAAGATCGAGTGGAGATGAGTGAAATTCACCAAAGTATGGTGAGAGGCAGTTGGTGATATCTAAATTACGAGTTTGATAATTGGATTAAACATGAGAATCCTACTTACTTAGAAGCCAGGGGGAACACAAACCTAGTGTTTATTTCAAACTATTTACAACCAAAGCTTTTGAGTTTGGTTACCTTTTCAAGATTACTACTACAAACCCCCAACCCCCTCATTACTTTTAGTAATTCTCATTGATTACATCAAACTAGAGAGAAAAGTCCATGTATTCCCTATGGTTTTGATCCCAACCTGAGTTAGGCACTTTACTTGACAGTGACCGATTTGTCTTTAGTTGGAGGTGTCGTTGGGTGTTAATCAAAATTTTGGTGCCATTACTGGGGACTACAATGTTGAGTTATTGATTAAAAATGCTGAACTTTTTTGTTTTTCATTTTATTTTTTTAGTTAAGTGTATAGCAATGTATTCCTAACACTAGGAGTTAATAAAATCCCTTACTCCTAATACATCTTAACCCAGAGAGAATCTTACAGTCTAATTTTATGATAATGGAAAAAGTATGTGTAGGCTATCTTAAAGATATTGGAATAATCCTAAAGCTGTACCTCCACCTTTCTTGGAAAGTGTTCAGGAGATTGCTTGTCAACAAACAAAATAGTTAGGAGCAGATGTAGCTACTAATCAGAGAAGGGATGTTGAAGTTCATCGACTAGATTGGGAGGCAGAGCTAGATAGGTAAGGACCAACAGTTGATAGTCAAGCAACACTTGATGGTAATTGAGATAGAGTTAGAGGTGGTCGAGCTTAAGTGATCCCAACATATTAGTACTCTTAGTCATAAAATGATGAGCATGATAGGGAGACGTATCATTTCTCTAGCTTTTCCACTAGGCGTTAAGTTTGACATAACTAGTGCTATGATCCAACTTTAAAATTTGAAAGGTATGTTGGCAGGCTTTACTATTGATGATGTAAATATGCATCCAGCTAATTTTATTAGGATCTTCACTTTTTACACCATACATGTGGTAGACCAAGAGGCACTCAGATTAAAGTTGTTCTTTATTACGTTGATTGAAGAAACTTCTTTGTGGTTGGGAAACTTCATAGAGGATCGATTACCACTTGGCATGAGTTGAACAGATAATTTTTAGATCATTTATTTGCTTCGTCTAGAATTTTGTAGTTAAAAATGAGATATACAACTTCAAACAACTATATTCTGAGTCAATGTACATGGCTTGGTTCTGGTTTAAGAAGAAGTTGAGCATGGTACCCAATCATCTTATTTTAGTGACAAACTTGCTGGAGATATTTTATAGAGCCCTGAATATTAATTCCAGAGCCATGGTAGATACAATCACTAGAGGATCTTTCATGTGTTTACATTGGCAAGTAGCATCTCATATTCTAGACCAGATCTCTCTCACCTTAAGGTTGGCATACTCGAGAGGCAAAGGGGGATGCTCTCAGTTATGCCATTAGGGCTTCCAAAAAACATAGAGTGGGTGATGATTTTATGGTGCAAGAGATTGTATAGATTAGAGTTGGTATTCTGTTGCTGCCAAAGTAGTTCACAACAGTGAATTTTGAGAAGGTAAATGCAGTAGGTTCATAGGGTTCATCCTTTAGAGCATACGAATTAATGGGTTTACAAGCTAAGGGGCATGTAAACCAAGGTCAAAACTATTATGGAGATAGATATAGAGATTTTAGTAGGGATCATGATGGTCATTGGAGAAAAAATGATGACTATTAGGAGAAGAGAGATAGGTATGTCCCATCGGGCAAGTGTGATACTAAATTGAGAATGGAGGCATTATTTTCCAAAATGGTGAAGGGTTAAGAAAATTAGGAAACATGTCTTAAGAAGATTAAAGCTGATATCTTAGGTCTGACCCAGAAGGTTGAGTCTTATGAAACTTTAATCAACTTTAATCAAGCAGTTAGAGTAGTAGTTTGGGTAGATGTCTGCTACTTTAAATCAGAGGCAGCTGGGTACCCTTCCGAGCAACACGGTTTATAGTCCAAAAAATGATGGTCATTGTCTCACTATTACCACATTGGTGGTAAGTCTACTATTGATCCCTGTTGCTTATGTTGGATGTGCCAAAGAATGATAGTACTATGGTTGATGAGACACCTTCCATGGAGTCGGACAAAGTGACAAGTGTTGATATTAGTGTTCATGAGAATAAAGGTAAGGGTAAGATCGATGAACTTGTAGTGAAACAAATTCCCTGACCGCCCCCACCTTTTCCTCAAAGATTAAAATAGAAGAAAAAGGAATAGAAGTTAAAGATATTCATTATGATGCTGAAAGATTTAAGTTTGAACATCCCTCTTCTTGAGGCTTTAGAGCAGATGCCTAGGTATGCCAGGTTTATCAAAGAATTGGTGATGAAGAAAAGGGAGGCTAGTTTTGAGGATGTTGGTGGATTGTACCATTATAGTGCCGTCACTTTTATGTATCTAGCCCAAAAGAAGGGTGATCCCAAAGAATTCACGATCCCAAGTACTATAGGGACATCTAGATTCACCAGAGCATTATGTGACTTAGGATCCATCATTAATTTGATGACACTGGCCGTGTTCAACCAATTGGGCTTAAGCCCCATAGAATTGACTATTATGTAGTTGTTAATAACATATCACATAATAAAAAAACCTGTGGGCATAATGTTTGATGTGTTGGTGAAAGTTGATAACTTTATTTTTCTGGTTGACTTTGTCATATTGGATTATGAGGTTGACTTTAAGGTTCCCATCATATTAGGAAGACCATTCATATCCACGAGCAAAGCCATGGTCGATATGGAGAAAAAGAGCTCAAGTTCAGAGTTAATAATGAGAAAGTCACATTCAATGTCCAATGAACTATGAAGCAGCCAACCGATATGAGGGTGGTATAAGTTATTCAGTGTATTAATGATTCTAGAGGTTACTTCTTTGGGTACCTTAATGAATTCTGAGTAATAAAGGTACCCATATCGTGCTGCGACATTAAATCAAGCACTGTATGAGAGGAAACTCATGGCGTTGTTGGTGAAGTCTGAGTAACCAACTTAGCTACGTCGTTTCACATCATTAAATCAAGCGCCGAGTGGGAGGAAACACACTATTTTAGTGCTCACAATTATTTTTCTTTTTTAGTTGGTATAGTGGTATGAGGAACGACATAGAACATGGTAATACGTTGATTTATTCAAAATATTCCAGTTAAGGGGACTTTGTGACTAACTCATGAAGGTTATAAGTCCCACGTGGGCTAGGTAAGTGATGCTTTGAATGTTAAAAGGAATTTTTGAAACTTTTTAGGGATTTTCTGGACTTACACATACGAATCTACTTATGATGTCATAAATACCACATATAATTTTGTAATCAGTGCAATATATGTTAGAATAAAAGGTACAGAGAGTAGGGAAAAGGGTCAAAAAATTAGGCCCACCTATGGACTAACACCTACGACCGAAGGTGCCACCTACGGTCCGTAGGTGATGCTGTAAGTGGATACTTTTTGGGCCCAATTTTGTTTAAAAATCTTGGACTACACCAACCACACCCCTACCTTAACTGACCCCCTAGGGATTGTTAAGCCCCTAAACCACAACTTTAACCCTATTTAACATTAAAATTTCCTCTTTCCTCTAAAATTAGAATTTCCCTACTTCTATATACTTGATAAAAGGAAAGAACGTGGCTTATTCTCGGTAGCAACTTGTATAAAGGCACTAATTACGCATTCAACTTTTACCAACTTGACTTAGTGCTCAGCCAAAGATTTGTACACTAATACCCCGGTCGAGGATGAAGAAGGCTAGGATGTTACCTCTACACTCTTCCTAGTCTTATAAGGAAAATGATGATGAAGATAAAGAGGTGGAGTCTGATTCACCTCTATCCGCAGCTAAACAAGACCTTCAATCTAAGGAGAAGTCATAGGATGATTCTAAGGTATCAAATTAGGAGCAGTCATTGGCAGTACCCTAGTCTGAGTAGGGTAGACATCAAATTTCATATCAGGTGCCACCACTAATTACAAAGACACCAGCTCAGATAGATTATGCCTCCGAGAGATGGCTGAGCCCATTGATGAGGTAAACTGAGATGGTGTGCAGAGAGTGTTCCACTGCTTTATGAGTTAGACAATTTTATGACTAAGACGGGTTAGCCTAAGAGGCCTATTTATAAGAAGAGAGGGATCAAGTTATCTGTGTAGGATGGAGCACCACTGTTGCAAGCTGAGTTTGATAGGTATCAGCTGGGGTGAAGTACTAGACCCCTGGGTTCATACAGTTAGGCATCGGTGTAACAGTTCTTTACCTCTTGGCATGCCACGATATCTTTGACTACGCCTACAGGAAGAGAGCATCTAAAGAAATCCTAGTTAAAGCAACAACTTTTGAGAGGGGTCGTGGTTGATGTTTCAACGATGACCATCTGTTGATTTCTTTTTGGGATAGATTATGCAGCTTCTACATCTATAGGTAAGCGTTATCACCATTTAGGATTGATGCATGATATATGCTCTATGGGGGAGGTTGAGTACAAGTGTGAGAGGGTAGGTTTGGTGAGATGGATTACCAGTTATATTTCACCTTTTGGTGTGGATGGCCCTTGGGTCGAGGGGCAAGGTGTGATTAAGAAAGTGACATTGGATTTTACCGCAAAGTTCTTGTGGTTGTTAGTACATTATCAATTATGTTTGACTACAACTGACAATTAACCATGGTGGCTGGTTATGACGCTAACTTTTTGACCATCATTAGATATAAGATACATGAGAGGGCATTTGGGGAGATGACCGTACTTCCCTTTCCTTGTTTGGTATAGTTGCTCTGAGATATAGCCGATGTGTGAAATATTTTAGGAGTAGAGGCAACATGCATGTCTCATACTAGTTTAATCAGGGATCAGACAAACTCAATCCTTGCACAAATGTCTTGTATGCTCTCGATACTGATTCCGATCTAGTCTGAAGGACAATCAGTTTATGTAGAGACTAGTTCTAGAAGGGAGTAGATGTTGATATTAGTATGAATTTTGAGATGAGGGAGTCAAGAGAGGTCCCTAAGATATGCATACAGGGTGAGGGAACCCTAGGCATATCCGCTTCAGCCCTAGCTTTCACTTTGGAGCCAGTTGGGACATCTACAATTCTCTCTCGTCCCTCGTCTACAACTGCTGCTACAGGTATGGTTTTTGTATCATCTGAGTTTCTTCAGATCTTAGTAGATAGTTATAGTGTTACCACCACCTGGCTAGATTATATTGATGCTGAGGTGGTATCATTATTTAGGTAGATTCAACCTTCGATCAAGACGACACTTGAGATGGAAGAGACTAGATTATAGACTTTACACAGGGCTGAGATGTGAGAGTTTCGATCTGAGGTGCATGCTTGTATAAATGCTTTTGATGGCTGGTTGTCAGCCCAATTTGATTATAGTTGTGAATAGAGAGGAGGTGGCTATATTGTGGGAAGAGATACCCTATCTTACTAAAAACAACTTTCCATCCATCCCTCTAGTTGTAACTCCAATTTTTTAGACGACACCTCCATGTGGATCTAGGCATTTTGATTTGTTCACAAAGGATGAGGAGACGGTCCCTATAGCTGGGAGCAAGAGGGGAAGAGAGGTAGAGTTTCAGGTTCCTAAAATACCATTTGTTCAGGCCCTAATATAGTCCAAACGTGATTCGACGGAGACTGAATTTGCGGATAGGCAGAGGTGTGCTGAGATAGATGCAGGTGTATTCCCTAGTAATGAACCACAACAACCACTTTTTATTCCAGTTAAGATACCCCCACATGGGGATGTAATGATGCAGATGCCTAGTGCATCCCAAGTATGTCCTCATTCCCTTGATTTACAATATTTACACGCACAAGGGACAACGCATAGTCTTTTAGTTAGGGGTGGGGTATACTATAACAGCCGTGGTTTTTTATTACCATACGTTTTTCCCTTTCGGCTATGGTTAGGTTGTAAAATCGATATTTGTAGGTTAATTTTGTGTTGTATTGTGTTTCAGTTTGTATTGTGTTGTTTTTTTAGTATAACTAGGAGATTTTTAAGTATCTAGGGCAGTTGACATGTTTTGTGATTGATTTTAGAGAAAAATGATACCTCTCCAAAAATGAACTGTGTGAATGTATATATATGGGACCATTGTGCATCATGTTATATCATTAGGATTAGGGATATGATAATAATTGCTAACAACTGCATGAACCGGATAGGTAGTAGCTTGTTATGTGACCCTATGTCATGTGTGTGTGAGATACTACTTAGTTCCCTTTCTTTGTTAAATCTAGAACTTGCCTGGTTAGTTTTGCCTATGTTCTAGGATAGTTAATTAGGAAAGGATCATAGGTTGTTTTTAACATTAATCTACTTTTAGCCTAAATGAACTTCCATGCAATAATAAGTATCCCTTGATCTTGATTTTTGAGTCTTATAGCCTATTTTTCTTGTTACACCTTTCACCTTCCCATTTCTATTACAATGAACCTGTTTTGGCCCTGGTCCTCCTTTGACACTGTGAACCTCAACTCAGGCAAATCACTAAGTTAAGGGTGGCTATCATAAGGGTGTGTAATGTAAAGTAGGTATGAACAAGGGTAGAATAAAAGAAAATAAAGTAGGGCTGGGTATGGTAGAAAAAAAGAAAAGAAAAGCAAAAAAATGAATAAAAGAAACCACACCCAACCTGAATGTCCAATAAAGAATAAAAAAGGAGAAATATGGGTGGAATAAAAAAAATAGTTGATAAATGGACCCTAAAGTAAGTGTAGCGCCAAGGAGGCTGTCACTAAATATATCCATATGTACCATACCAACCCCCAAGCCTACATTACGAGATGAACAAAGTCCTATACTGATTCTAACTCAAATGATTCCATTGTGTCATATTGTTGTGCTTCATTCATACATATAGTTGGTTTTGAATTGTTGAAATAGCAGGGGAGGGATAATGTTTTTGAGCTTAAAGTGCTGATTGACTACCTTAGATAGCTTAGAGTTCTCCTAGTTAAGAGTAATTGTTTTGTTTTATTGTATTTCCTGAGGATATGGAAATAGTCTAAGTTGAGGGTGTTGATGTGTTATGGATTCATAGAAATTTTAATACTTAACACAATGAAAATATTCAAGTTAGTTTTTTTTAGATATGATGGGTTTATGTTATGTTCTAGAGGAAATCAGGTTTTGTAGCTGTTCTGGAAGAAAAGAGTGAAAGTTGAGTTTTGGACCACAGAAGTGGGCACTTATGACCCGTATGTGCTACCGACGGTCCATAGGTGCCAAAGTGGGTGTCAGAAATTGAGATCCAGAGACTCAAAAGTTCAGAAAAGTAGACCCTGTCACTGATGGAGGGCACCTTTGACCCCTAGGTTCCACCTAAAGTCTATAGGTGCTAGTGTAGGTTTAAAAAAAGCAATTACGTAGAGTTTCTACTATATTTGAGGACCAGGGAACCTATGTGGGACCACCTATGGTCTATAGGTGCCACCTACTGCCCGTAGGTGGCCACCGACATTGAATTTCCTTCTTTGATTAGGAGTTGTTTCCTAGGGTTTCCTTGTAACATATATATACATTTTTTAGTTAAGTTTACACACTCTATATACTTACAAATATATATTTGATTCTAGGATTCTATTTTGATGTTGGGATTACTTTGTATTGATTCTTGTTGTTTACTTAGTTGAAGTCTTTAGGTTTTATTCGTTGATTATAGTGATATTATATAAATGTCTTCAGTTATGAATTCCTTTAATTGTATTACAAACATGAGAGGCTAATTCCTTAGCTAGGGTTGTGGGAACCCTAGATAAATTACAAAGTAGGGGAAGTGTTCAATCCTTCTAGATAGTTGTTGCTACATGTATTGTTGTTTTGTTCTAGTCTATTGCTTTCTTAATGGTTGCAAACATTAGGATCCAACCTATATTCACTACAAACTTGAGAGGGAGGTAGATATTGGGAAAAGGAGACTATAACAGTGATTTGGTGTTAATTTCTGAAATAAGCTTCCCTGTATTATCTACTTAAGACAATTAACTTACATCTAATCAACTTAAGACCGATAAGAGATAGTTCAAACTGGGGTCCAAGGTAAGTATTAGTAATATGATGCTCTGAGATCGAGAGAAGATGAGTGAAATGCACCAATGTATGCTGAGAGGTAGTTGGTGATATCCAACTTACTAGATTCTACATGCGCAGAATTTTTATAGTTGGATTGAGCATGAGAAGCCTACTGAGTTAGAAGCCTGGGAAACATAAGCCAAGTGTTCGTTTCTGACTGTTTACAACCAAAGCTTTTGAGTTTAGTTACTTGTTTGAGTTTACTGCTACAAACCCCCATTTACGTTTAGTATTTCTCGTTAATTCTAGCAAACTAGAGAGACAAGCCCATGTATTCCTTATGGGTTTGACCCCAACCTGGGTTGGGCAACTTTACTTTACAATAACCGCTTTATCTTCAATTGGAGGCGTAGTTTGTGCATCGATAAAAAATTTGTACTAAGATCAGCTCAGGTACCCAACTCCTCCTGAAAAGTATTCCAATAGTAAGTGTAAACACTAAACCTAAATCTAAGATGATAGACACCAACACGCCATGAAGATGTACTATCTCTTGGATGCAGATATGGGCCAACATCATAGCACTAAAGGAAACCTGAACCAGAATGAAATGTGCATATTTTGTCAATCAATCCATGATGACCCATACATTAGCAAAACCATGAGAATTACGAGGCAACCCAGTCACAAAGTCCATAATGATCTGCTCCTATTTTTGCTCAGGAATGGGTAATCTCTGAAGCAATCCACCATACCTCAAATGATTAGCCTTCGCCTGTTGGCAACATAAGCAGTGAGCTACAAAGTCTGCTACGTCTTTTCTTATACCACCCTACCAGTAATGCTGCCTGAAATCATAATAAATCTTAGTCACTCTTGGATGGATAGAATACCTGTAACAATAGGCCTCCTCCAAAATCAATCTAAGCCAATCTCTCACTCTTAGTACACAAACTCTACCTCCAATCCTCAAAACACCATATGAATCAAGTGAGGCTTCCTTAGCCTCACTACTCAACACAATATCCCAAATAAATCTCAATCCAACATCATTAAACTGAAGATCCTGAACCTACTCCATCAAAGAAGACCTAGCCTTCACAAATGTCAAAACAGATCACAGGTATCAAAATATAGATCCTACGTATCTGGTTATCCAAAGATTGTACCTCTAAGGATAAAGCCTCTCATGGGTCAAAAGATGCGCCAAGCTATATATGCTAGTCGACTTCCAACTTAAGGCATTTACAACTACTTTAGACTTGCCTGGATAATAGAGAATAGTCATGACATAATCCGTAAGAAAATTAAGCCAACAATGCTGCCTCATATTAAGATCTTGCTAGATGACGAAATACTGAAGCTACGGTGATCCGAGAAAATCTCACAATGGATTCCATACAAGTAGTGTCTCCACAATTTAAATGCAAAAACAACTCCACTAACGAGAAGCATAAGCAATCACCTTACATTGATGCATCAACACAACTCCTAACCCAACACTTGAACCCTCATAGAAGGCGGTAAAACCAACACCCTCCTTTGAAAAACTTAAGATAGGAGCTGAAGTCAACAAATACTTGAGTTTTTGAAAGCTTGCCTCACATGCGTTAGACCACTATAAACAAAATCTTGTTTTAATTCACCATGAACGGAGCAACAATAGATACAAAACCCTCAACAAAGAACCAGTAGTAACCTACTAAACCAACAAAAATTTGAATCTTTGTAGGATAAGTTGCTCTAGCACAGTCATGAACCGCTGTAATCTTGTTCGGATCAACTATAATACCATCCTTGGTCACCAAGCGGCCAAGAATGAGAAAGATTCCAACTAAAACTCACACTTAGAGAACTTAGCATACAACATATGATCCCTTAATCTATGAAACTCAATCTGCAAATGCTCCTCATGATTAGACTCACTCTTGGAATAAACCAAGATGTACTCTATAAATACAATAATAAAAGAGTCGATACAGTTAAAATATCCAATTCATCAACACCATGAATGCAGCTGTGGCATTGATCAACCTAAAGGATATGACCAAGAACTCATAATGACTGTACCGAGTCTAAAAAGCTCTCTTTGGAATATCCAAAGCCCTAATCCTCATCTGGTGATACCCGAACCTCAAATCAATCTTCAAAAACACATATGCATCGACCAACTTTTTTCTTCACAAACATGACAGGTGCAACTCAAGATGATATAGTTTGTTGGATAAATCCCTTATCCAACAAATCCTGCAACCGATCCTTTAAATTTTTTCACTCGGATGGGGCCATCATCCAAGGAGGAATATAAATAGGCTTGATGCAAGACTCAACATCAATAGGAAAATTGACATCACCATCCATAGGCATACAAGGTAAATCCATAAGGAGCAAATACATGAACTCACATACAATACAAATAGAATTAAAAGATGGAGGTAAAGAAACACTAGCATCATGAACATGAGCCAAATAAGGCAAATATCCCTTCTAAAACAAACGACAAGCCTGATAAAAGACATAACAATCTTAGGATCTGAATAAAGTGCACCGTTGAAGTTATCCTTGGCACACCCAGCGAAGCTAAAGTTGCGGTCTTAGTATAACAATCACAAACAACATGATAAGGAGCTAACAAATCTATAGCCTAGATGACATCAAAATCTACCATACCTAATACAATCAGATATAGCCAGGTCCAATGCCTAACAAAAGTCACAATACAAGATTGATACACTCAATCCACTACTAATGACTCTCGTATAGGGGTATATAAAAGAATAGACACATAAAGAGGCTTACAAGTAGAATCCAAACCCAAAGCAAAATACATGATCAAATATAGGAAAGTCAACCTCAGATCAAATAACACCTATGTAGATCTGAAACAAATAGGGATGATACCTATAATAACAACATTGAAGGTTTAGCGTAACACTGACCTCGTCTATCACCTGATTGGGTGGTCCCTCAACCACTACCATTGGCACCACTACTTTAGCCTTTCGCATGCCTAGATAAACCTCTGCTCCTTATAGCTGAAATAAGAATAACTCTATACATATGACAGGGATAATCCTTGGACATAAGGAAAACCTCATCACACACAAAGTAAATCCTACGACCCGGCTGAATAGGAGAAGGAATGACTGGGCTAGAACGACTACCCAAAGCTTCTAAACTAGAAGACCCACCACTTGAACTTTGCAAGGCTACCTGCACGGGTCTATCATAATACCTATGAAAACCTAAAAAATCTCCACTTTGATGAGTGTGACCTCTGAATGCACCCAAATGGCATACCTTCTTAGCGCCTCACTGAGATGCTCAAATAATAAACTCAATCATCTTAGCATGATCCATAATACTCTACAATGATGCTTCATACTCTACCTTCTGAGTAGTAGTAAGCTAAAGAGAAATATCCAACCCCATCTTAAATTTTTGAATCTTCTTAGAATCGGTGGCAATACTGGTATAAGAGTATCTAGAAAAGGCATGGAATCATACCTCATACTCTACAACAGTCATACAACCTTGATCCAAGTGATCAAACTTATCTCACATACGATCCCTCAAGATGAAAGGCACAAACCTATCCAAGAAGGCCTCTATTGACTAATTCTATGCCATTTCTGGCAAACTAAGAGGTCGATAACCAATAAGTGACCACCAATCTATAGCTACATCTTACAACTAATAAGTAGTATAATAAATCCCATACGACTTAAGAAAACCAAGGTTATGAAATGACTCACGATAATCCATCTAGAACTCATAGTCATTTAAACCTACAAAACCACTGAACCAATGAGGACCAAAACTAGTGAACCACTCAAATCTTTCCTGATCCTCAAAAGACATAACTTCACTCACAATAATAGTAGGTATAGTAAAGCTGGCTGACTAAGACAGTATTTGGGGGGGCATCATAGAAGAAGGTTGAACTCTATATCTTAGAACACCATATTCAGATATCGATACTGAAAGAGGAACTATGCTCAAAGTTTGTTGAGTACCATAAATAAATATTGGTACAATAGGAGAATTCATACTCAATTAGAGGAACTCTATAAAAAGATACTGATACAGATGGAGGTACCATTCTTAGAGATGGAAGAACACCAAGTGCACTTAAAAGAGCACCCTCCAACCGGGTCAAAAAGAAAACTAGTAATCCCTTAGAGACTACGATAGAAAAACTTGATGGAAACAAAATAGGACCCATATCTCCAACATGATCATCTCGAGGCTCAAGAGAAAGCCCCCTTATGCTATCTCTGGAGGGGGAAGGTCCTCATGCCTATCCTTTACTTCTATTTCATCCATGACTCGTAACTCACTCTCTAGAAAAGCCTTTCTTCTCAGATAATGGATCTAAATCTCTTTTCTTTCTTGATATAGTCCTCACCATATATGCAGAAAAAAGTGAAATATGACTTAGAGTATAAGGTATGAAAGATCCAAAGATATAGAATAAAATAAGAGAAGTTTCTTAAAGACATCTTATAGTGTCTCAATGATATATATAGATGTCTACCTACCAATCCACGAGACTCTACTAGATACTCCATTCTTAATCTATTGAGACTAATGAATCTAGTCCTCTGATACAAATTTTTCATAACCTAAAAACTAGGGTCATGATGGCACTTATCGCAACAAGCCTTGATAAATAAGCCTATCACCCAAACTGATATAAAATGAAAGAGACAATGCCAAAACCTGAGCTAAGGCTTCTATAGGGAAATTGAACCATACAATATTGTAATAGAAAAAATACATAACAAAAAAATTCATTAGAATAATCCAAAACATGGTGTCATAGTATAAGAACTAGATAGTACAACTCAAGGTCAAAAATATGTAAGATATCCAAACAAGAACAAAACTTTGTCACTGAATACAAGTAAGACATAGTCTAGATATGAAAAAGGTAGAAGTCAACTCTGGATGCATAGATCAACCACTAGATCTAATGGGCTCTAAGTATTTCCTAAATCAACTACCATGAGGCATAATTGTACTTGGATCAAAACCAAAAGGGAATAGTAGGGGTGAGTACGGTCTACTTTTACTAAGTAGGTATCATAGGCTGACTAAGTAAAGTAAAAAGTAAAGTATATAAACACAAACTATGGGTACGTCACCTGTAATAAGAAAATATACCAAGAGATAGCCCACACCGTCTCCACTAATAGTTCTAAGTTACAAATATATGACAAGTACATGTACAGGAAAAAAGAATGAACATATAAGTACATAAATTTAAAGTATAGAAAGATAGATCAAATGGGTAGGTATTTAGTCAAAGGCATAAATATAATAAAAACATAAGCACAATATATTTAAGTGCAATGAAGATGATAATGGTGGTGATGATGATGATGCATGAGTTTATCTCACAACCTCCGTATAAACCTACTGAGTTCTTCTCCCAGGAAGAACCTAGGGGAGGTTTGTCAACCCAAACCTACCGAGCTTCGCTCCTAGGTAGGTCACATGGGGGATTCGACAACCCATGTACAATCAATACACAATACCAATATCCATATATACTCTCTGACATATATATTAGTGAAGGATTTTAAAGGTATCATATTTTCTATTAGAAAAAGTTAGTATTTTTAATATTTCCATGATGGTACCAATGTTTCATGAATGAATATGATATGAGGATGTAATGATCATAACAAACAAACATGAGAATGTCAAATATACCAACCAAGTGAGCTAAAAATCCAATTGAATTAAGCAACCATCCATAATCTGATATAATCCATAGAACTATCAAGTGAAACATACAAGATAATGTCATAGATACACCGTAAATCTAAAATAGAGGTTTTTTCCTACCAAAAAGAGAAAAACACAAACATCCATATATTAATACTATGCTAAAACAACATATCAAAACCCCCCATGGTCATATATATCACAGAACATCTTTGGATCACTAAACATTATGCATATAAGCCCCCACACGTGATTATAAATAACCTAACACATTTTCCAGGATACAACCCCATACCCATATTATGATTTTGAATTATTATTAACTACCCAACCCATTCTGAAGAAACTTAAGACAACACCTACCTCAAAAACCAAAAGTCAGTCCAGAAAGACTTCAATCTTGAGCTTTCCCCTCACGAACAGACTCGAAATCAACTAAAATATACATATATAGATTCTATGCATAAAAAAAAGCCAATGGAACCCATATTTCCCACTTCTAAATCAGGGTCAAACGGACCCCCAAAATAAGTTTTTGATAAAAACGGGTAAAATCAAAATTATAGTCCAAAAATATATTTTCCAAGATTAAAGGAACTCATAGGAGAAAACCCAAGTGGAAATAAGTTGAAATTGGGGATTTAAATAAAAAAAATACTATTTTAGGCCTTTCTAGCTAAAACTCAAAGTTTAAACAATATTCGAATGTTCACATCAAAGAAAAGTAGTTGAAATAAGAGTTTTGGAGCTTACCAAAGCTTAGAAATGGAAGAAAATGCTCAAAAACTTAAACCTAAATTTCCAAGTCTCAAAAATAGTAAAGAATCACAAAGAAAGAGTATTTAAATAACCTAGGCATCACTTAGTGATCATTGGGATACATAAGAAAGTGAACAGGTGTTGCTTACATGATTCTTCGCCTGTGATAGGTGTTGCGTAAGCGACCCTATTATCTCTTTAGCGATGGACACATATGTGATAAAAAAGTTGCATAAAGGGATATCTCAACAACTTAGCTGGTTGCTTAAGCGACAAAAATATCTCTTAAGAAAGTGCACCAGCTAATGGTGCATAAGATGGAGACTTGAAGAATTCCAAGTCTCTGCAGACCCCTCGAGATTCATCTAGAATCCTGAGAATGCTAATGGACTATGTTACCCTATCAAATTCAACTATCTGGACTAAATTGACATATCATATTTTTGAAAAAACTTCTCTACACAAAGTTGACCCCCAAAACCCATCTTTACAAATTTTTAAACTAAGGGTCAAAATGAGATTTAAAAGCCTCAAAACCACACCAACCATGTTATTAACCTATAATTGATGTTTCAGATCTGCTGGCATAATCTGTTTATCAATTCGATGCACAAATCAATAAATGTTGACCGAAGTCAACTATAAGGCATTATAAACCACGAAAAACCACAAACTCACACAAATTACATCAATATGTATTGGGTACTGTTCAAAAATCCCCACACCTAAAAATACTAAAATGCAACCATAGGAAGGGGTAAAATGGTCAAGTCACACAAAAATTTATATTTCACACAAATCATTAAAAAGTCAGGTTACTGGATCTACAACACATTTAAAAAGTTATTGTGATTGAATCATTATGACAAGCAAGAGTGAAACATTATTAATGATTCTTTTTATTTGTATCCTATGTGTGAAGCCTTGGAATGGTTCACTTTTCAAGAATTAAAGAAGTGACCTTGTTGGAGATCTCTAACTAAAGATATCTTTGAAAGGTTTGTTGATAATGTAGAAGTAGCTCAAAACGGATACCCTTTGAATCTTGTCAAGAAGAAAATTAATGAGAACATTCGAAAATATGATTATCATTAGAGGAAAAAAGTTTTAAAGGTTCTCCCCCAATGAGAAAAGAACAGATTGTTGTAGTATTTTGTCATGCTCAATAAGGAAGATTTTACAACACGATGATATCTCCACTCCATGCCACATATACCGATTTTGTTAAAATTGGTGATTTAGTTCACGAAGACATCCTGACAGGCAAGATTAATAAGACTTTGACCACACGTAACCTCCAACCTACTTTTTATTCCTAACCACTATGCCAAGCTTCATAACTAATTATTAAACCAATGTCTAAACTATTTTCGCAAATCACAAACCCAATATGCAAGATCTACAAAAATATCATCAAAAACCTCCCATTACCAACTAAAACAATTATAATATTTCTCATCCAAATTTGATAAAAAAACTTCTTAATTTTTTACTCCATTAGCTTAAAGCTGAACTCATATCTTTGGGAGATTAAAAATAGTTAAACTTATTCTGACCCTTGCACCAAAGCCTGTATTCAAACATCTAAAATCTTTAGACATAATCAACATTGTAAATATCATTCAGGAAGTGTTGCACACATTACTGAAGATTTTTGCATTTTGAAGCACCAAATACATAACATAATTGTCAAAAGGCTAATAACTCCCGAGAATGTTACACTAGACTATAAAGGAGTACATATAAACATGGGTGACACTAATTAATAATGGATCACAAATAAAGATATATTTTAAGCAAGTTCTTACAAAATATAGAAAATCATGAAGCCTAAGTTTGTGATGGTCAACACACATTATCAACATTTCTAGAGAAGCCTCCCAAGTTTGCTTTAGGATATTCCGTAGTTGGACAACATCTACCCAAGGATAAGGACAAAAAGAAGATTATCAAGGTCTATAAAAGTTGTTGACTCTTCTATATTAGTATTTTTTCATTCTAGCATGGACTAACATAGAGAGTCTCGAGAAAGGGATAGGGAGCCATTTTAAAAATTATGAAATAATCCTACTAGAGTTCTTAGAGGCATTAGGGAATATTAAAGTTGCACCAAATTTTTTTTATAGAATTAGACTTTTACTCCACTCATGATTTCCTAACCACTGGTTTAATGAAAATTCAAAACCTATCAATGTCGCATCATGTCAAATAGTAAATGAACAAACTAGGTGAAAGATTTTTAGAATTGTGAAAAGCCTAATTTTGAAGAGACTAAAGTCATTGAATTTGAATATAATGAGAAAGTAAAGGAAATATATGTCAGTGTTTATCTAAACAAGGCATAGAAGACATAGCTTATTAGTTTGCTAAAACAATATGTCAACAAATTCAATTGTTATTACAATAATATGACAAAGCTAAGTACAAATATGAGCACCCATAAGTTATTAATTGGTCCAAATATCAATACAGTGAAATAAAAGGTTGATCCTTCCAACATCATGATAAGCATAAAGGAAAATTGGCACCAAGATGATAGAAGCATCATGGTTTTGCTAAGATTAACAACCAAGAATATCAAAGATTACGACTTTGATAATGTCAAGGGACACTATATTTGAAGATGGATTTTATTTATTATTATTTGCTTGTACTTTATTTCCTACATGTAATATTTTTTATTCTCTGTTTTAGCTTATTATATCCCTTATCCCTTATGTACAAACTGTGTTTGACGTGAATTCCAAAAAAGGAATTTGTGGGTAGTTGATTCCAACATTAATAAAGCCTATAGGAAATATATATTTCCTCTTGATGTATGGACTATATTTGACATCAATTTGAGAGATGGGATATGTAGGCCACCTATATCAGCTGTGGTCAACCTCTTTATGCCAGACATAACTCCTGAATTGTGTGGGCACCTACACTACTCTACCCAAGATTGCGTAGCCCTTACCACCCAACTAATTAATTATGTGCACAAGTTAGAGAAAATAATCCTATGAGATAAACCTCTAATAAAAAAACTCTCATTCAATTACATTTATTGATAATTTAAAATATGAATATAAAAATGAACATTGATTTCCAAAACTAACTCTAACTGGTACAAGAGCACTAAGAAAAATAAAATGAAACCCAAACATAATATCAATGGAAAAGTGAGATGACCAGAGCTTCTAAAGAGTAATCACCACCATACCTATAAAACTCCTACTGATCTGCAATATGGCTATACCCCCATGTGGAGATATAGTATGTGTAGTATTACTACAATCACACATAGTGGTAGGTATCATTAGTCAAACAAAGTTTGAAATAAATAATAAAAATAAAAAATAAGGGGGAACTAATAGCAATAATTAAAAGTCCAGATACCCAAACCTCCTAAAACCCCTTTCATCAGGTTACTGATATATTGCCCATATTATTTTGTATGACCTACCTTTCATTAAATATTTTTGTTTGGCAATTTGAATCCTCCTCTAGGTCAGCTAAGTATTGTGTTATTACCCTCAACACCAATTCTATGGTTCAAAACTAACACTATCATGACCCGTTACTCCACTTTTAATTATTTCAGACAATACTAGCATCCCTTTTATTTTAGCATACTATAAGTACTAGATTAGGTCAAAAAAATATCCCTCTTATCTATATGACCTGAAACACCACTATGTAAAGTTATAATCCCATACCCCAATGGATACACAAATATACAATACATCAATTCCACATAAGCAGGTTCTTCCATAAGATTCACTATAATAGATAAATACACACACTCAAATGAAGATGATACATGCATGCAGTACAAATGGAACATATCATTTCAGTATCATCTCTATTTCATCTCAACATCATATCAAAATCATCTCAAATTAATCATAATATCATTCTTGATGTCTTATCATCATTAGTTCAACATAATCTCAATATCATTACAACATCATCTAAAAATCATTATCAATAAAATTGCAACAACATCTTAGTATCATTATTAGTATCATACTCAACATCATGGTGACATCATCTTAATATCATATGTAAATGAAAGATACAGTAAATAATCAAAATTAATGCCTAAAAGCAAATCAAAATACCCTATTCACATATAAGCACAATGTTAAGCAAGTTTGTACTACAATTAAACCCCATCATACGAAAGGCTATTGAAGAACCTATCTTATATATTTGAATACATAAACATATCTATAATAATATATAATAATACATAGAGTATCTGCTATATCTTGTTTTGATGATGATCAACTAACAACAAGGGACCAAGTCCTTAGGTCTTCATAAAAATATATAGCTGTCACATTGCCTGCACAGTTTTGTTGTCTAGTGCAACAAACTGTGCAGGTGAGATGTGTACCGATAGAGACACTTCACCCAATCAGATTTCTAACCTAATCATTACTCCACTATAAAAAGGAAAAGAATGCTTCTCAACTGGTGAGTTTTTGCAATTGGATTATTCAAGTAAAAAATTGGCAAAAACTTTGCAATATTTCTCAAGTTCATAGTGAAATATTGAGTGTTCTTGAGTCATGTTTGAGTCTGTAATTCAATTACTCGTATGATAAGAGTAATTCACCTTTATTGTGTTCTTGAGAGTGCTTAAGTAGAGAAGTCATAGAAAGAGACATAATAAGGATGGTTGTCAAAAATAGGAAAGAGTTTGATGATGAAAATCAAAATAAAGTTGAGAAGAATTAAAAGGCAAAGAAACTACTTGTCTGTGGCATATCACCCGATGAGTGTAACTGGATTTTTGCTTGGGTAAATGCTAAGAAAATCTGGGATTTCTGGAAGACAACTCATGAGGGAACAACTGATGTGTAGTATCCTAAAGTTGACATGCTGACCACTCAGTATGAAACCTTCACAATAAAAGAAGGAGAGATAATTCAGGAAATGCATACAAGATTCACTTCTATAACAAATGAGCTACACTACTGAGGAGAAGTTATTCCTTTGCATAATTAAGTGAGAACAATTCTAGGTGTTCTTTCTATTGTGAAAGCAAACTAGGTGCTATTACTGAGGTAAGAAACCTGGAGACTCTCACTATGGATGAACTCATTGGTCATCTAAAGACTTATGAGCTTAAGAAGCAGCAAGGACAAGATGAGAAGGAAGACAAAAAGGAAAAATCACTAGTATTGAAGGCTTTAAAATATGATTCAAGTGAATAATACACTAATGTTGCCTATTTGGCAAAAAGAATTGTTAGAGATATGAAGAAAATTGGTCAGTGTCAAAGAAGATGAAGTAGAAACAAAAAGAGTGGCAATGTTGAAGTTTTTAACAAATGCGGAAGTCCTAAGCATTTCATTAAGGACTGTCCAATGCACAAAATAGATTATCCAGAATATCTTAAGACTAAAAGTGACAAAGGAAAGAACAGGGACCAGGTCCCTATAAAATCAAGAAGGAAAGTTGCAGCTTACTATGCGACAATGCAGGCTCTAGCAGTATGGGGAGATTCATTCACTGAATCTGATGAAGCTGAGAAGGCTGAAGATACATCCATGCTGTCTATAAAGAAGCGTGAAGTTACCTATGATTCCTTGTTTTCTCTCATAGCAAACAATGAATATGAAGAATAAAATGAGGTAAATCTCTCTAACATTAAGTAAAATTTAGATAACTACTCTACTAGAAAAATGAAGAAGCTGGCAAATGTGTTGATTTATTGTGTATGTGAACTGACTACTGAGAAAAATGTTCTAGAAGAAAAAGTAGAGAATTAATAGCTTTAATTAAATTGTTTAACCCTTCAAATATATGAAATAGAAGAGCAATATTCTAAGTTAAAATATGATAATCTGAGTTTTGTGAGTCAACTGGTGAAAGTAAATAAGTTTGACGATTAAGGGAAGAAAAAAGCTTCAAAGCTTCAAATTTAACTTGAACAAAAATTAAGGGATTCTTAAAAGAACCTTATGACTACCCACCATATGAATAAAGAGTTAGAAATGGACCTAGTCCATCTTAGGGAAAAACTTAAAAAATTACTAAAATGGACAACATCCTCACAAATCCTTCCTAATCTAACTGTCATAGTGTTAATAATGGTAAAGGTCTTGGATATTAGTACAAGACCCAATCACTTGTGTCCCATGGGAAAGATATTCATTGTATTAGAAATAGGGTCCATAAACCACTATGTACTTATTATGGAAGAGATGGACACTTGAAGGAATTCTGTTAGTATTGTCTTAGAGCTAGAATGAGAAGTGCTAATTACATCTAATAAGAGAATTATTATCCTAAGGAATCCATGCCTTTGAAATATGTAAAGAAGAATTATTTATCTAGATGGGACAAGAAAGATTTGATCACACCTTTGTCATACTATTGGGAACTCGAACTCAAGTAGGTTCCAAAATCTAACAAATGACTATGCTTGCAGGTAGGAGAAGGGGACTGCTGTCAGAATTGGTTCATGAATAGTAGATGTTCAAATCATATCATAGGAAGGACTGACTGATTTCATTCTCTCAAGGCACTTTAAGGTGAAGGTGTCTCTTATGGAAATAGTAAAAAGAGATATATTCGTGGTGTGGGAAGGATTAGAAAATCATTCGATAAAGAAATAGAATATGTGTACTATGTGAATGGCCTTAAGTACTATCTTCTAAGTGTTTGTCAAATTTGTGACAAAGGCAATGAGGTCAAATTTTTAGTTGGTGGCTATATTGTGTCAAGCTAGAAATTTGGGAAAGTTATTCTCAAATCCAAGAGAATAAAAAAAATATGTATATGGCTAATTTGGAGTCTGTGACTGATGGGAAATTAACTTGCTTAAGTGTTCGAAGTGAAGATGTTGATTTATGGCATAGAAGGCTGGGATATGTATCTCCCTCTTTATTGAACAAGTTGATTTCAAGGGACCTGGTCCATGGGATGCCAAAGCTAAATTTCTAGACAACAAGGTTTATAATGCTTGTGTCAAGGGAAAACAAATCAGGTCTTCCTTTTAAGATGAAGAAGCAGGTAAGTATTTCTAAACCCATAGAGATGCTGCATTTGGATCTATGTTGACCTGTTAAAGTCAAAAGTAGAGAAAGAATGAAGTATGTGATTGTGATTATGGATGACTACTCAAGTTTAACCTTGAAAATATTCTTGAGAACAAAGGGCGAAACCTATGAGGTTGTGGTTACATTTGCCAAGAAAATTTAAATGAAGCTGAATTGTAAAATTTCTCAATTCAAATCTAATGATGGAACTAAATTTGAAAACTGTGAAGTTACAAAAATATGTGCTAAAAATGAAATCAGTCATAACTTCTCTACTCTAAGGACTCCTCAGCAAAATGGAGAAGTTGAAAGAAAGAACAGAACCCTCATAGAGATTGTCAAGACTATGCTGATTAATAGTGGACTCCCAAAGAACTTTTGAGCTGAAGCTGTTAACACTTCTTTCTATGTGATAATTAGGTTCTTGATTATATTACTTTTGAAAAATACCCCAATGATATTGTGTTCAATAGAAAGCCTAAGCTTGAATACTTTAGACCTTTTGGGGGCAAATGTTTTTTTCTAAATAATGGGAAGAATAATCTAGGAATGTTTGACTCCAAAAGTGATGAAGCAGTATTTATGGGATATTCCTCACCAAGAAAAGAATACAGTGTTTTTAACAAAAGCACTATGCGTGTTGAAGAAAGTGTATATGTGGTCTTTAATGAGTCCGGAAAGCTAATGAATTTAGGAGTTTGTGAAGAATCAAAAATTGAAGAACTCATTCCTTTTCATAAAAATGATTTTTCTAAAGATGATGGCCAAGAGGTATAATGTAGCTGAGAATAATGGGAGTGATGGTGATCCTGGATTTCAGTCACAGAACCCAATCCCTGTTGAAGTTTAACAAGAAGGATCCACTCAAACTCCTCAGGGACCTGGTCCCAGTGAAATTAATATTAGAAATTCAACTTGGAGGCACAAATCTTCTCACCCACTTGAGAATTTGAGTACACCTTTGGAATCTGGAGTCCAAACAAGAGCTCAAGCCAGAAATTCTATGGAATTCTCAGTATTCCTATCACAAATTGAGCCTAAAAATTTAAAAGAAGCTTTAAAAAAAGCTGACTGGATCAATGTAATGCGAGAGAAACTTTAACAATTTGAAAGAAGTAAAATCTAGCACTTGGTCCCCAGACCTGTTGACAAAACAATTGTTGAAACTAAATGGGTGTACAAAAATAAGGATGATAAAAAAGAACCATCAATAGAAATAAATAAAGGATGGTTGTTTAAGGATATAACCAAGAGGAAGGGATTAATTATGATGAGACATTTTCTCCTGTAGCAAGGATAGAGGCAATCCAGATTCCTATTGCTTTTGTTGCCCATATGGGGTTCAGACTCTACCAAATGGATGTCAAAAGTACTTTTCTAAATGGAGATTTGAAGGAAGAAGCCTATGTCAAATAACCTCTAAGTTTTTAAGATACAAAATTTCCTCATCATGTACTCAAATTAGAAAAATCTATCTATGTGTTGAAGCAAGCTCCTAGAGTTTGGTATCAAAGACTTTCAAAGTTTCTTCTGGAAAATGGCTTTAAAAGTTAGAAAAAGATAATACTTACTTTTTATAGTGTAGAGGTAGCAGCTTACTGATTGTTCAAATATATGTTGTTGATATTATTTTTGGAGCTACTTTTGATCCATGTGTGAAGAGTTTGCAAAGCTAATGAGGAGTGAATTTGAAATGAACATGATGGGAGACCTGAGTTTCTTCCTAGGCTTGTAGATCAAGCAAACTTCTCAAGGAATAATTATATGTCAAAAGAAGTACATCAAGGAGCTACTGAAGGAATACAACATGGAAGATTCCAAGCAAATTGAAACTCCAATTGGAACCATCTCCAAGATGGATAATGATGAATTGTCCCCTTAGTTAATGAAACCATGTATAGAGGGATTCTTGGATCCTTACTATATCTCACTATAAATAGGCTAAATATTTGTGTTTAGTGTGGAAATGTGTGCAATATTTCAAGACTTGCTAATGAATTTTATTAGAAAGATGTAAAAAGAATTCTCAGGTACCTGAAAGTTACAGGGGACCTGGCCTGTATTATCCTTCTAGAGACAACTTTGATCTAGTAGGATATGCTAATACTAATTATGCTGGTTATTTGGTGAATAGAAAAAGTACCTTAGGAGTTTCTAATTTTTTGGGTTTTCCATAATCTTCTGGGGTTCTAAGAAGCAGAATTCAGCTACTTTATTTACTGCTAAAGCTGAGAATGTGGTGAAAGCTTCTTGTTATGCTCAATTGTTATGGTTCAAACAAAAACTTAAGGACTTTGGGATTATCTAAATCACTATTCCTCTGATGTGTGACAACATAAGTTCCCTCAATATGGCCAAGAATCCATTATAGCATAAGAAGACCAAGTACATTCACGTGATACATCACTTTCTAAGAGACAATATTGAGAAGGGAGCTATTTACATGATGTTTTGCAAGATTAAAGATAAAAGAGCAGACATATTTACTAAGGCTCTTCATATGGAACAATTTGTGAAAAATAGGATGAGGCCGGGGTTGATCAAAATAACCTGACTTACTAGATGAGTCACTTTTTCTCCTGAAAGATGGCTATGATCAGGAGACAGGTATCCTTGGTAAAGTATGTACTTATTGGTCTAAATCAGTAACATACCCTTTCAGGTATACATCAATGGGAACAACTCTATAAGAGGACAAATGTGACATTCACAAAGTTGAGGATTCACTCAAGAAAGAGAGGGACCTAGTCCCGTCTTTCAAGTTAGTATCATGAATATGCATTTTTTTGTTCTATCAGAAAAAGCCACGTCCATTCTCTATCTGTGTCAGAAAATTATCCTATTTTGAAAATAATAATGAGTCACCCGAAAATGGAAATTGATCATATCTCATTCTCGTAAAAACCTTTCCCAATGTATATTTGTTCTGTTAAAAAATTATTGTACCCACTCCTTCTCTTGCCAAAAGAAAAAATTTAGTCAAAAACAATCCTCCAATGAAAAGGACTTCTAAATAGCTTCAAATTATCCATTATTGTGTCTTTTAAAGGACTCTAATCTTAACAGAGATAAAAAAGCTCCCTCAAATTCTTTTGAAAAACACCTTTTTTCTCCTACTCCTCTAAAGACAAACTCCTTCTTCACTTAACTCATTGGTGAAGAATCATCCTCAAAACCTTATAATATTTCTAGTAGCATATTGATGGATGATTCCTGGGTTTCTAAATATCTCATCTTTCTATTTAATAGCATATGAAAGAGTTTTTTTTGGTCCTAAGGAAAAAAATATTATCACGATAACAAGAAATCTTGAGGAGAAGTCTAGAATTTTTATTGAGAAGCAACAAACTTATGAAGTAACTGGTTCTAATAAGAGAAAAATGACTAAATCAGAACCAATCAGTGTTTTTAAAAAGGAAAAAATGGAAAAGGAAGGAAAGGTTGTGTCTACAGAAGTGAGAAACAGGTTCTTGAAAATCAAAAGGTACCAACTAGGAGAATCTTTGACTCAAGTATGTTAATAGAACCAGGCATGATGAAATTAGTTGAGGTTCTTAAACATCAAGGATGACTCCTTCTCATGGAAGAACCCATTACCATAATTTTTGATGAGGTAGTCATTGAATTCTATTCCACATTGAATTTTTCTGAAGATAGACTAAAGATGACTACTATAGTTTAAGCGAAGAAGATGAATCTTGATTCTATATCACTTGGAAAAATTATAAAGGTTTTTATCAGTGGTGTGAGGACTATCTCAAAGCAAAAACCATCAATAGAGTTTATGGCAAATACATAAAAGGTTAAAAGAAAATCTAAGGTTAATATAAGATGTATTGCTGAAGTGAATACAAAATCACTCAAAATTGAAATTTATTTAGTCTTTAATTTTGTTAACAACGTGTTTTTTCCTAGATTAAAAAGTTGCCTTAAAAAAGTTTTCTTAGCAGTTTTGAGTTTATTTTTTTACTTTCCTTAATAATGGAGCACATGCATAAAGTTGTTCATGAGAAAAATGGAAAATATGACACGTCTTATGGATATTGGTTCAATAAAGTGTTTGATCATTTTGGTATTGTATGTGAAAATGGAACTCCTAGAACTGTGATACAACTACTTAGAATGAAGACTCTGATCAAAATTGAGTGTGTGGGAAGAAAGAAGGTATCATCTCTTAAGAGGAATTTAGCAAAGCAATAGAAGAATTAAAGTTCAAGTCAACTACTAAGGATGAAGATATTAGCAAATTAAAAGTGACAATTCAACATCTTTCCAATAAGGATCCAAGTGTCCCTAAAGAGCTTAGAATTGAGAATACTGAACTAAAAAAAGAGTTTCAACTTCAAATGATGAGGTACTTAGCTTGAATACAGATATAAGGCATCTAACCAAGGAGCTTTTACACTGTCATGCTACAAGAACAATAACTTGGCTCTACTTTTCCAAACACTCTTCCCAAGTCCTTCACCAGTTACTTTTTCTTGATTTTTGTAGCTTTTTCTCTAGAATATTTAAATTATGCACTACAATGATACTTATCTTTTGCATATGAATGATTTTTAGTTTGTGTTTCATCTGTCTCTTTCTTAATTTTAAAGTTGTTCTTTATGTTAGGGTTGCTCTAGTGGCCATGAGTTTACTAACTTGTTCTTATTTTACTCTTGGTTTACTGTTATCACTTTTTAATGATGGCCAAAAAGGGAATACTGAATTAATATGGTAGGGACCAGGTGAGTTGTGTGGTAGGGACCAGGTATGTGTGTTTCATGATGTGTAAGGGATTAGGTACCAGGTGCATAACGTGTTGAATATTGGTAAAGCATGATGGCATGGCATAGTGACGGGGGAAGAACTTTTCTCAAACATTATATCACATTGATAAGAGGAAGCATAGTGCATAATGATAGGGGGAAAATTCAATGACAGTAGTAGTAATCACTCTGACTAAATAAGGTAAATAAATTTGATGATCCAAAGTTCTGTGGTTTGTCATCATCAATAAGGGGGAAATTGCTAAATCTTGTTTTAATGATGTTCAACTGAAAATAAGGGACTAGGTCCCTAGATATTCATGAATATATAGATGTCACATGGCCTGCACAGTTTTGTCGTCTAGTGTAATAAACTGCCCAGGTGAGATGTTTATCAATTAGGGCACTTCACCCAATCAGATTTCTACCCTAATCATTATTCCACTATAAAAGGAAAAGAATGCTCCTCAATTTGTGAGTCTTTGAAATATGATTATTCAAGTGAAAATTTGGCTAAAACTCAACTTTGCAACATTTCTCAAGTTCATAGTTTCTATGTGAGCTAAAATATTGAGTGTTCTTGAGTCGTTGTTGACTTTGTAATCAAATTAATCATATGATATGAGTAATTCCCTTTTCATATTTTCCTAAGAGTGCTTAGGTTGAGTTACCTGAGTTTAATAGTGGTTAGAGTTAATCAATATTGAGGTGAGACTTGGCAGATTTGTCAGCCTGTAGTAGAGTTATTACAATTTGGTGGAGCCTAGCGTTAGGTTCAAATCAAGTATGTAATAAAGAGATTGATTATAGTGGAATTTTGAGTGCTTTTGATGTCAATCCGTGGTCCCCCCCGAATAAGGAGGTTTCCATGTTAAATTGTTGTGTTCTTTATATTTCTTGCAAAGTGTTATTTACTTGCTACTTTACTGTTTCATTGTCCGTGACTAACTTTAAGGGACCTGGTCTCTAATAATATGGTGCAACATTCCATGTTTTAATAGTATCCATCCTAGGTGACACCCGATAACTCATACTCAACAATGTACACTTCTATTCTTAAGTCATTCCTCATGCCTTCAGAAGCAACTTCAACCCCAAATACAATGCCAACCACTTAGTCCTACTTTGCACTAATTAACGACCTTTATCGTAGATACTAACTCCATTGCTGACATTATTTCCTCTTTATCACAACTCTACCAGGCCACCTAGAATAAAAACACACAAACAAAGAACATACACCCATTTTCTCATTATTCATAGTTGTCACCTTAATAGCCTCCAAAAATCTACTGGACTCCTATGAACCCACTAAGTTTATGTTACATCCCTAAACCTTGTTCCTTTATTCATAGTCGCCTTAAGTTTTTTAATAACCCATAAATACACTAACATAAACCAACCTACCCTTAGCACATAAAACAACTATTTCCTTAGGTAACTAAAGGAGAAAAATAGTTTGATAGATATCATTAAACTCACTTTATCATTATCCTAATTTGGCTCTCATTCCATCTGTCCAAACTCCGTGCCTAAAGTCCTAAGGTATGAAATCTTCTGACTTAACTATCATTATTATGTGAGTCTAGTCGGTCTACTATATTAAACTATATCCTACCTCAGAGATAGATTTCAATACTATGGAGTGGGGCTATATCTCACACCTGCCTAGCCCTTTTCTAACATAAAAAACTGTAATGATATAATTCAAAATCACCCTCGTGGATCTTAGCCTCTAATTTCTCATTTTTACTGATATAAGTGTAAATCAAAGTAGTAATGGAAGAGGGACATGACATAAAGAAGATTAGCTGAATAAGCATTTAAAATAAGCCTTAAGTTGGCTACTACTAGACTACCATTGCGGCGATAGATGTGCCACTACAATTGTAAAAGTGTCACTGCAGTGGTGGGTCAATAGGATTGGTCCAATTTTAAAACTTTTGATCCAATTAGCTTTTGGCTATGGCCTTTCCCATGAAATAATTTCAACATAATCCAAAACATTGATTTTGTAGATCTAATATTTTTTCAACATGGTTTTAACATTATCACAATTTGGGTCGTTAAACATTAGTCTTCATTATATGCTTACCTGTTGTTATATATAATAATATGATCTAATTCCTCCTTCAACAAGATACGTTGGCACCCCAATAACTTTGTCACATTGCCCTTGGAAACCGTGGTAGAAATTTCAATATGTATTCTTAAAAATTGTAATAAAGAGGATCATCCTTCCACAAATTTAGAATAAAAAATCATAATACATAATCTCAAGATCCCTATGAAGTTTTAATTCCTTCATCAACAAGTCAAGAGTCACTTCAAGATGTCTTACTGGAGTGGAATTTTGATGACAACCTAAAAATTTCCATCGAGTTTTGGTCATGAGTTCATACTCCAAATATCCCCAGCACTAAGAGATCAAAGTAAAATTTAATAAAATATCCAAGTACAATAAAGTCAATAGGAATAATTTATTTGAAAAAATATCTTCAAATTCTCTATCTAAAATGTTAAAAGATCTCTAGAGGTCATCAACATGTGTCTGACATCTAAAGCCTCAAACCAAGGGCATTCACTGAGCTAGATTATTACATGACAAAATTGGAATAGGCTCCTCTATAATCACCTTTCAAGATTAGTTTTATTTTGATACCAAACGGTATCTATAAAAGATCAAATTAATCCACAACGAACACAAAACAATCCACACGATACTAGGCAACAACGACAACAAGAAAACAAACTAACTTAAGAGATAATGGATAAACAACTTGACATAAAGAGAACATGTAAGATTGAAACTAAAGAGTATATTAAACTCAAAAACCCCTAAAAACATGTAAACGAACACCAAGTTCTTATGTTGAACCCAAGAGGAACTTGGTTCACTCAAGAACTCACTTGTCTAGCTAATACACAACACATGTGGAACCTTCACTTGTGAAGTAAAGTTTCGGTTTTCCTCAAGTAGGGGGAGGACTTTGGTGTTTCAAAGTGTTTCAAGAACTTACAACAATAATCAAATAAATAAAATTAAGACTAAAGGGACCATTTATAATCTATTACAACATAAAGTGTCCAAAATGCCCTTAATAAGGGTGGGGTGGCCATGGAGTGTATTTTTAGCATATGAAATACCTCAAACACCCCTTAGGGAGAAAAGGGAACTTTTAAATAAGTCCTAAACTCCAAGACCGTGGTCCTTCAAGCTTCACAACTTCCGCAAGCTAAGCCACCTTCCACACACGGCTTTGCCTTATGGAATATCCAAAATTGTCTTCCCATGCATGCTTTCTTCTACTCAATATGACCACAATTGAGTTCTTTATGAGTTGGCCTCATATGATGTCATTGAAGGCTATGATGTCCATTTCGATCATCCTCCCTTTCTTGAAAAGGATTCGACCTTGAATCCATACCTTGCAAAATCAAAGAGAAGATAAACAAGAGCAATATCCTCTTGTTATTAGGGTTAGGTTTAGTGAAACAAATAACATATTCATGACAAGGTGGAAAACAATTTAAGTATAGCCAAGGATCCTTCTTGTTAACTATTAGCACTCTATGGAAAAAGTCACAAAGGAGCTGGCTATGGAAATCATCATCTCTACACACATATAGAAAAAGGGTATCAAACAAATGGAGTTTATCCAAAGTAGTTTCAAAAGAAGAATGTCTTGTTGACCTAAAAGTGATACAACCTTGGTCAAGAATGTAAACACACAATGATGAACTCTCTTGAAGCCATTCATGGATCCCCTTCTTTAAACACCCTTCATCTTGGTTGGAGTTCTTTCCCTTGTATGATTCTAGTTCCTCGAATGGATTATGACTCCCTAAGAAAAATTTTCCATTATAGTGAAGGATGCTAACACCCTCATTCACACCTTGATTGTCCTTTTAACCAAGCATCAAGTCGGATGTATAAAAATCTCTACATCCTAAAAGGTTACCGGGGTCAAATGGGTGAAATAGCCAAGGACATAGGTTTCGACTATTCCTATTTATCCCTATGGTGCCATCCAAATACTTAGGCATACCCTCTTTATCACTATTAGAATTATCAGAAGAAAAAGCTCCACAAGTCAACTTCAAATATAAGGTTCTCATATATGGACTTACTACTAGTTTCAAGATCTTTACTAGGTTTATGCCCAATATAATAAACACATAAGAAAGAAGTAGATGGAATTTCTAGACATGCACCAATTTATTTTTCAAGAGAGTAATCCCAACCTAGATATCAATCACCATGGGCAGAAAAGGGATCACAGACAAAAACATTATCACAAGAACAATCACAACTACGGTTCCCAAGCAATTCAAGGTCACCTTCACCCGATTGTTCCATTTCTCGGCTTCCTTGAGGAAGGTTATCAATAAGTCCTTCATCATACAACATGCTCAAAGAATCATATCCAATCCCATGATCAACTCAATCAACACCAAGAGTATTACTATGGGAAGGCTCATACAACTCCTAAGGCAATCCACCAACCACACACACTTGGCTACTACTAGCCACATCATGATATTCTAAGTTCATAGGAGTGTAGGGAGAGCATTTTTACCTTGTATCTCACATAATCTATGTCCTTCACCTTAACGTGGGTACGGGCAGTCCACTTTCTCCCTTGAACTCCCATATGATCCAATATTTCATTTATCACTTCCCATTGATGGGTCATGGCTTCAAGTTTAGCCAAAATAACACTTGTGGTGTACTTGCCCAAGGTTTGGGAGGTTGACGCCGCGGGTTCCATTGAAATTGTACGTAAAGAAAAACAAACTTACAAAACAAAAGAAAAAGAAAACAATTAGTTCACAAAATCCTCACCACACACTAACACGCTTTGATCGTCTCACACTTGGTCCTTTACGTTTTGTAAACCGGCTAGCAACTCGTAAGATCTTGGGAGTGAGTCTACTTCTTGGGTCAGAATGGATTTTTGTTTTGAAGAATCAAAAGAGTTTTGTATGTACTTGAAATAAGAACGACTATGAATTATAAATGAATAAAGCACAACAGGTAAAGCTAACACGAAAGAAGTACTCAAAAACTAGTTCACAACTTAGTAGATTCTTACTAGTTGCCAACTAGTGCAAGAGTCAATAAAATGAAACTAATAAGGATAGAGAAAGAAACTAGGAATTCCAAGGACTTGATTCTTGAAGATGAAGTGGCCTACAATGATTGGCCGTTGATTAATGTTGTTGAAGTTGAAGAATAATAATTCCTCAATTTTAGTTGTTCAATTGACTCATTTGATAAAGAAGATTCAACTATGGTATAGGTGGACAAGATTTGAGAATCTCATTTAAAGAGTCAAAAATGTCTTCTATAAAATTTTCACCAACTTTTACTCTTTTGGCAAATCATCTTTTTGGAGTAGCTTTGTCTTTTTTCTCTTTGGTCTATTCTTAAAAAGTGTTGTTACTCCTTTTTGGCAACTATACCTTTTGAACACCTCTTTTTCTTTTTCCACTTTGGTGTTGCCTTGAAAGTGTTTCCAAGATAAACACAAAGTCTTATCTATCTTTTCTTTTTCAAAAAATAAAACAACACCTTTGTTGAACAACACTTCAAGAACAATAAGAACAACAACAACTCTCTAGCCGCCCAACCTTCAACAACAACTAGTCAAGAACTCAAATCTTGGACTTTGACTCAAATAGTTCTAGAGAACAAGAAGCTAGCACAAGAAACTACTAAAACAAACAAAAACACACCTAGTTCTAGAAACCTTTCTTGGTCAAACACAACAACAACAACAAAAGAACACTTTCAACCAAGAACAAGAACGACTTCAACTCTTTTTTTTTATTTTTGACTAAGAGAGCCCAAGATTAGTAGTGTAGGAACACAACCATCCTTGAAATGATATGAAATGATACCAAACGGTATCTAAGAAATCTCAGATCAGTCAAATGGTATATAAGAAAGCTCAAATCAGTCTACAACAAACACAAAACAGTCCACATGATACTAGACAACAACGACAACAAGAAAACAAACTAACTTAAGAGATAATGGATAAATAATTTGACATAAACAGAACATGTAATATAGAAACTAAAGAGTATATTAAGCTCTAAACCCCCTACAAACATGTAAACTAACACCAAGTTCTTATGTTGAACCCAAGAGGAACTCGGTTCTCTCAAGAACTCACTTTTCTAGCCAATACATAACACAAGTGGAACCTTCACTTGTTAAGTCAAGTTTCGATTTTCCTCAAGTAGGGAGAGGACTTTGGTGTTTCAAGAACTTAGAAAAATAATCAATTAAGTAAAAATAAGACTAAAGGGCCCATTTATAATCTATTACAACATAAAGTGTCCAAAATGCCCTTAATAAGGGTTGGGTGTCCATGGAGTGTATTTTTAGCATGTGAAATCCCTCAAACACCCCTTAGTGAGAAAAGGGCACCTTTCACTAAGTCCTACACTCCAAGACCGTGGTCTTTCAAGAGTCACAACTTCCGCTAGCCAAGCCACCTTCGACACACGACTTTACCTCATGGAATGTCCAAAATGGTCTTCCTATGCATGCTCTCTTCTCCTCAATGTGACCACAATTGGGTTCTTAATGAGTTGGCCTCGCATGATGTCATCGAAGGCTATGATGGATATTCGGCCTTGTATCATATTTTATAAAAATAGATTGTTTGAAAAGAACTCTTAATTATTTTAGTAAGTTGATGTTGTCTTATATATATCGACTCAGGGAGTTGAGGCTAGCATCAGAAGACGACCAGGGCCAAAATATAACAAACACATTTAGAATGATAAGAAAAGAGTAGAAGTACAAAGAAGGTCAACACAGATCAATTTTATAAAAACTAACATTCTGTGGATGCAAATTATCCTAAGAATTAAAAGGATCAGTGAAAGACCTAAATTGTTTAGTGAGTCATTTGTTCAAAAAGGAATATCATGAAGATGAATATCTAAAATTGGTAAGGGAAAGCAAAAATAATGGTAAAGAGCCAAAGAGGGTAGAGATCTCTAGAGCTAACAATATTTCTTGTGTTGGCAGGGATAGATACATAAGAGTGAACAGTGACATTATTCTCAAATCCCCAATAAATTATAGAATCAAAACAAGCACATAACATTTGGAGATGGTTTGTAGTTATCCCTAGAGTTGGAGTTTAGCGGTTCATTTACATTCAAAAGACCCCTTAATTGTTTATTCCACCTAAAAAAAGTGACGTTAATTACAAAAAATGTCATTCAATGTATGTTATGAATGTTTAATTTATAATTCTTTGCAAGTTTGACTATGGTTGCCACCAAAAACTTTCATGAACTGATTTACAAGTCATGATGGTACCTACTTTATCCTTCAAGTATGTAAGCCAAATCGTAGCGTGGAGCTATATGCAATGGGCTAACTTGGTGGAAAATCCCAAAAGCTAGAAACCAATATTTAAAGAGTTAAAATAATAATAAAGTAGTCATACGAATGAATAGATATATAAAAGGGCAACAATCATCCCACAACTCAGTAATATCGGTATAAGAGCAACTATAAATGAACTATAAGTACTAAATAGTAAAATAAAAGCTGTCTTGAAAATGAAAGACTCGACATAAATAAACAGAAGGAAAAAGGGAAACTCTGACACCTAGAGCTCACTCGATGTTTTAAATCAACCCTGCAAAAGCGTCAAGTCAATAGTGGCAACTAGTACTTAGATTTGCACCAAAAAGGTATAGAAATGTAATTTGAGTATCCAAACCATAGGTACTCAGTAGGCATCATCGAACGGCTGAGCTAAATCATGATATAAATGCAATAAGATATAAGATAAAGTAAACTAAGCCAAGGGAATAGGGCAAACCTGGAAATAAGCTCCAACACTGTTGTGCATGTGTAAATGAAATAAATTTGTAAAAGTAAAATACATATCACACAATTATAACTACTAAATTAGCCCCCATAAGCCAATAAGTGCAGAAAGATATATAATCCAATGCAGGACCCCATAATCCTAGAGGGTACAATCTAAGAGAAATAAATAACCAACGGTCCATAACTCTACCTAATATTAGATATAACTATCAAACTATCCATGCCAAATCATATCATTCCTAACACCTAATGCTGGACTCGAACCCTGAACTCATATCATCCTCAATAGTGTCAACTTTATAACATTATTTGTCAGATTCTAATTGAAACATACAGTACCAACGTTATCAACAATTATAGGATTTTAACTGGAACTTATATTATCAATTTCATCATCAATTATCAGACTTGAACCGAAACTTATATCATTAATATCATCATCAATTTCTATACTTGAATCAAAACGCATATCATCAATATTATCATTAATTACTGGACTTGAACCAGCATTCATATCATCAAGAGACCATATCAATAAACCATACCAATAACCCATATCCATAAGCCATAACAATAAACCATATAAGTACACAACAAAGTAAGTTAAGTTTATACTGTGGCTAGCAAAAGTAACATATAGCACTACAATGAATGAACATTAAATTTCATTTTGTGGTAATGGTGCCATTTTTATAATGCTCAAGATATACCTCAAGATCCATGCATTCACTAGTAATATAAATTTTACCCAACATGGTGTCGAGGTCTATTCCACCAGGAATTAAGGCAATCGGTTCACCTTTAATGTTGTAAGTGACTAAGTGTGTGTACGTAATGCTATAAATAATTTGATAAAAGTAAATGTAGGTTAATACAAAAGGATTTTTCATTCAAACTTTCAATTTTGATGTTGATTTGTCAAAATGAATGCAAAATATTGTAATCAATAAGTAAAAGTAATTGGGAGTTATGCCTTATTAAGAGTCACTATAAGTGTAGGTAAGTGCAAATGCATCTAATATTTAATAGATATTTTGACTAGGCTTGGTCTTAAGTATTGGAGGTAATCTTTCAATCTACCACCAAATTTCTTATGGGTTTCTTTCAAACAACAATACGTATACAATACCAATCATCCAATGACCTCAAATTAGTTTGTCTATTTCTAACACTATCTATTAATTGATAACTTCTCAAGTCTTTGTCAACTAAATCTATCCAACCTTATTTTCATTTTAAAGCTAGATGAAAGATCTAAACATGAATAGAGTTCGTAACCTTAGTTCTTCAATTGAAACATATCTATTTAGCTAAAATCATAACATTCAACTAAATAAAAAGATAAAAAATCACCACCCATACAATACTAAACACTAAATAATGCATAACCCCAAGCTTGGGAAATTAGCAACTCATAACCAAAGATGAAGAAATTATATCTACATCCTCATATAAATCTATCATATAATCTAATTATTTTCTAAAAAATTCCAAATTACAAGAAAGAAATTAGAAATAAGTAACAAGGATTCAAACTAGAGTTTCAATTACAAGATTTTATTTCAGGACATTTATAAAGATAGAGTTCATAACCCATACATAATCTCAACATCCATATCTCCTGTTTGACTCATAGGCTATGATAGAGAATTTTGTAAAAGTATCACACTTCTATCAAAAATAAATATTTCCACAATGGTACCAATATCTCATAAATGTATGTATGATATTAGGATATAATGCTCATAACCAAACCAGAATCAAGATATCAAATCCAATTAATATACATGCTTGTGAGCTCAAAATCCACTTTATATGTCAAGCATCCATGATTTTAGTATACGTCATGTACCATTAGAGTGAATATAAAAGTAAGACATCATTAATATAACATTAACCCTAACTTAGGATTTTTTACCATGATGAAAACAACCAAATGTATAGACAAGGACGATTGTATTTGATAAGACCCCCACACAGGCCACACATAACAATTGTCATCTCAAATTACCAATAACTACAATGTAAGATCTCACACGGGTGAATTACAGTAATAAAATTATTTCTATGATCATTATCCATACCCATAACATGTTTTATACAAATATTAACTATTTAGTGCAGTATGAACAAAGTTTAGCCATAACAAATTTCGTGACTGATGTTGTACGAAGTTATAGATTTTTATATGCTTAAAATGTATTAGAATATGCATGTACTTAAGGCTATTTTTTTTTAGATTTGATTCATTTTTGGAGTGTTTTAGAGGAAATTAGGTTTTGGATTCTAAATTCAAGAAAAACTATTAAAAGTGGATTTTTGGCCACATACTTGCACATTTTTGGGCATGTGTGGAGCTTACCGAATGTAGTTTTGGGGTAGAAGGAGTGGGAAAAGACCAAAAAATCCCTTAGAAATCATCCCAAAAATGTATGGAAGCCATTCTAATGACTTATGTCATGACTTGTAAGGTCTGTATACGAGTTGTGGCTTTAGTCGTAGTTAGACAACTATTTTTAGCCTTTATTGCCCAGATTACGAATCCCTCCTAACAACCTTTGATGAGACATAACGAGTCGTAGTTTGGGAAGCTTTGACAGTGCTTCAGTATTTTGGCCACAACCTTTCACTCCAATATCAGATTAAGTTGAAATTGGTATTGTTGGAAAGTTAATCCAATTATATATATGTTGGTAGTCTTTAGATAATAAATTCTAATATCACGTAAATTTATACTCATTTGAAGATGACTACATTTATATTCTTCACAAGAACTTAATTGCTATAGGATATTTTCACTTTTATATAAGCTCAAAGCTATTTATGTCTTTAATAAGAATATAGATAATTAAAAAAAATACCAAAGCATAATGTTTGATCTTGTATAAACTTAAATCATGGTTCTAACATTGGCTTGGATCTTTGGGGTGTCACATTCATGTATCGCAAATACACTTCTATGATTGTTTTAAAGTTTTATTATTTACAGTTTGTTGAGTTTTCCTATTTTAATTAGGATTTGATTTCCAGGGTTTCTTGTAATTTATAAATACCCTATAGGCTTTGTATTCATTATTCATTCCGACATTCATATATTCACATATTGATTGATTCAGAAGGAGGCCCTTTGGGGCCAAGTTCACAAATATCTTGTTGTTCTTGAATTGTCATAATATTTTAAGAATTTGAGATTTATTCTTTTATTATTGTGAGATTAATTTTGTAATTTTGTCTGTGGATTCCATGATTGATCTCAAAATTATGAGTGGCTAATTTCCTAAACTAGGGTTGTGGGAACCTTGATAGATTAACAAAGTAGAGGAAGTACAAAGTCATTCTAGATAACGATTCTTGAATGTATTGGGTTTAATTCATTCTTATTGATTTTTTATTAGTGATAAACTTTAATATCCCACCTAGATTATTGCTATTTAATCCAAAAGAGGAGTAGTTTCTAGGAATGGAAGATCACAATAGTAATTTAAAGATTAACTGTCAATCCATAGTAACAAGTATTATCTACATATGATGGTTAACTATTATCTAATAACTAGAGACCCAAAAGGTAATAGTTAACTCGGATCCAGGATAAGGGTCAGTAAGGTAATATCCTCTGATTTAAAATATAAATGGTGGAATCCATCAACTAGTCCTAAAGATGATTGATGGTACATAACATATCATATCCTGCATGCAAGGCATTTGAATGGTTCGATAATGCACGATAAGTCTGCTGAGTTGAGAAGCCAGGTGTAAGACAAACCTAGTGTTTGTCTTAGATTATTTACAACCAAGAGTAAACAATTCTTTTCCTTTTTTGATTTCAAGAAATTCCCCTTTTACTTTCCCACACAACCCAATGATTTTAACAAGTTTGAGAAGTATTTTTGACGTATTTTTTGTGCAATTTACCCTAACCTAGTTGGGTTACTATATTTGAGAGCAACCACTTTATCCTTCTAAGGAGAGGTAGTTTGGGCATTCTAAAATTTTAATGCCATTGCCAGATAATATGGTTTCAAAGTTCTTTATTGAAGTTGCTGGAGTTATTAGGTTTTATTCTTTTTTGTTTTGTTAATTTTTTTCCTACCCTTCTTAAGATGACAACTTGGCCAGAGAAAGTATGGAGTGATGATGGTTCTCTATTTATTGATCCTCTTCTTTTTTATATGATGCATTACTGTAGGTGCGTGATAAATATATTGTTAGAAAATCATAAGAGAATATTTGGCTTTCTTGGAAAAAGGAAATCAAGATCGTATTCTAAAGGTGATAGTTTTTTCTTGGATATCTACCACTTATAAATTGAGTTGGATGCAAAAGTTATTACGTGTAATGCCCAACAACCTAGTTATAGGTGGTATTACACTAAAAAAATTCTTAGAAGCCAACTTGAGGAGCTAAAATTGGAGTAGTAAAAAATATCTCATACATTTATGGATAGTGTCATGCTAAATGAGAGCATACTAAAGTTATGTTGGGATATAAAACAGACTGCAAATCATGAGTTGGGGCGGATTTGACCTCATTCTAATTATTTTCCCACATTGTGTTTGGATAGTCAGATCTTAGTCGAGCTATTCAAGCCTGAAGAAGAGTGTAAGGAGGAGGAAGTATATGTTTATATCTTGAATTTTTTGAGGAAGAATGAAAGAACTATATTCCTCACATAAGGCCCAAGAAGTACAACATGCCACATCTATTTCTTAGGTCCTTTATTTTTCTACCTGCATTCCATGAGCATAATGGGAACTAAGAAAAACAATTAGGGGTGAAGTTCATAAGCTCAAAATGGAAAGAGAAATTTGGAGGCCAATTATTGGGCTACCTTGATAAAGTCTGAGTAATCAAGGTACCTATAGGCTTGTTGGGGATGTTTTAGTACCCAACCAAGTCTTGTTATACTGCAATTTGAAATCAGGAGCTGCTTAGGAGGCAACCCAAGGTATTTTGTTATTTGTATTTGTATTGCGTGATTGACATCGGATCTCCGCACCTAAGGTGCCATATGTATGTTCCTAACTCTCTTGTTTTGTAGCGGTTTTATGCATTAAGGAAAATGCATGATTTTAATTTTAGGGTGGGGCTACTTGTGGGTCTTAATATACTTTTGGGGTTTTTATTACCGTGCCTCTTTTCCCGGAGTCCTATTCCTAGTAAAACTGATATTTTAGGCGTATTGTGTTTTGTTTCATGATATTTAGTATTTATCTAGGAGAAAAATGAGTATCTAAGGCCATTAACATGTGTTTGTTGATGATACCCCTTCAATATCTTTTTTTTGAACTATGTAATAAGTATATATATATGACTTTTATGAATTTGTTATGGCATTAGAATTAGGGACATGATAATAATTGTTAAAAATTGCTTGAACTGGATAGGTAGTAGCTTGTGATGTGACTCTATGCCATGTGTGTGTGAGATACTACTTAGTTCCCTTTGTGTGTAGAATTCTACACTTGTCCAGTTAGTCATGCCTAGGTTGTAGGATAGTAGGTTAGGAAAGCATCATAGCCCTTTTTTATGTTAGTCCACTTTTAGCCTAAATGACCTTCCATGTGTTAATTGCATCCATCAATCCTTAAGTTTGAGCCTTATAGCCTATTTTTCTTATTACAACTTTCACCTTCTTATTTCTGTTGCAAGAACCTTTTTTGACCCATTTCTCCTTAGATATTGTGCACCTTAACGTAGGTAAATTGCCTAAGTTGAAGGTGGATATCATAAGGTGTGTAATGTATAGTTTGTATGAAGAAGGGTAAAATAATAGAAAAAGTTAGTAGGTATGGATATTGTAGCAAAAGAAAAGAAAATGAAAAATCAAGGAATAAAAGAAACCACATCGAACCTGAATGTGCATACAAGAATAAAATAAAAAAATAAGGGTGGAATAAAAGAAAATTGGTTAAAGTGTGGACCCCAAAGTTGGTGAAGTTCCAAGGAGGCTTAGTCACTAGATATATCCATATGTACCATACCATCCCCAATCCTACATTACAAGCCGAGAAAAGTCCTATAGTGATCATAACTTGGTTGTCTGAAAGCTTAGGTAAAGGAAATAAGGGCAAGCCTGTGGTATTTGATGCACATTGATTGGAACTTTTTTGGGGAATGTTTGTGTCTCTTGACCATCCCTGCATTGACATACATTATTTCATATGAGTGAGTGGGACTTCTTTATTGTGATGACACATGGGTTGTATTGCTAGATTATTACTTATTTGGATAGTATAACTTATATAACATATTTGTTTATTGCTAACTTAATGCCATAGCTTGACTCCTTGTGTGTCATTTTTTGGTGCTTTATTAACACACATAGTTGTTTTAAACTTTTGAACATGGAGAGGGTAAGGACCTTGTGCTAAAATTGATGATTGACTACCATAGGTATATTAGGTTTCTCTTGGTTAAGCATTATCATATTATTTTGTTATGTTTTGTTGCCCGAGGACAAGCAACATTCTAAGTTGAAGGTGTTGATGTGCTATGAATTAATAGCATTTTAGACTTAAAACTATGAGAATATGTGTGTACTTAAGGCTATTTTGTTAGATTTGATGTGTTTTTGGAGTGTTTTGCAGGATATTAGGTTTTGGATGCTAAAAACAAGAAAAAGATGAAAAGTGGATTTTATTTATACATACTTGAGCATTTCCGGGCATGTGTGACACTAAGCAGATGTAGTTTTTGGGTTAAACGAGTGGGAAAAGACAAAAAAACCCGTTAGGAACCGTCTCAAAATTGTCTAGAAGATGGCCCAACTACTTAGGTTATGGCTCGTAAGGTCTGGATATAAATCGTAGCTTGAGTCGTAGTAAGAAAACCATTTTCACCCTTTACTTCCCAGATTACGACTCCCTCCTACCAACTTGTAATGTGACATTACGATTCATAGTTTTGGCAGCTTTGACAGTGCTTCAGTATTTTGGCCATAACTTTTCACCCCGTTACTGGATTAAGAAAAACTTGGTATCGTTACAAATTTGATTCAATTATCCATCTTTTGGCGTTTCTTGAGATCAAAAATTCATAGTACACTGAAAGTTATGCTCATTTGAAGATGACTACAATTATATTGTTCATAAGAACTTAATCGCTAAGAGATGTTTTCACTTTCCTATAAGCTAGGAGCTATTTATGACTAATATGCATCTAAATCACTAATAACACTACCAAATCATGAGGTTTGATCTTTCATAAACATAAAGCATGGTTCTAATATTGGTTTGGATCTTTGGGGTGTCACATCCATGTATCGCAAATACACTCCTATGATTGTTTTTAAGTCTTATTATGTACGGTTAGTTAATTTTTCCTATTTTAGTTAGGATTTGATTTCTAGGGTTTCTTTTAATCTATAAGTACCCTTAAGACTTTGTGTTCATTATTCATTTAACATTCATACATTCACATATTGATTTATTCAGAAGGAGGCCCTTGGGGGCCAAGTTCACAAATCTTATTGTTCTTGATTTGTTATTCAATTTAAGTCTTTGGGATTTATTCTTTCATTATTGTCGAATTGATTTTGTAATTTTTCTATGGATTCCATGATTGATCTCATAACTATGAGAAGCTAATTCCCTTAACTAGGGTTGTGGGAACCTTGGCGAATTAACAAAGCAGAGAAAGTGCAAAGTCATTCTAGATAAAGATTTTTGCATTATTGGGTTTTCTTCATTCTTATTGATTTATTAGCGTTGGACAATGTTAAGACCCGACTAGATTATTTCTACTTACACCAAAAAAGAAGTAGTGACTAGGAAAAGAAGATCACAATAGTAATTTGAAGATTAAGCATCAATCTACGTTAATAGTTATTAACTACATAAGATGGTTAACTATCATCTAATAACTAGAGACCCAAAAGGTAATAATTAACTGCGATCCATCCTGATATTCAAAAGGTAAAGGGTGAAATCAATAAATTAGTCCAAAAACTGGTTGATGGTACATAACTTATAATATCTTGCATGCAAAGCATTGGAATAGTTCAACAGTGCATGATAAGTCTACTGATTTGAGAAGCCATGGGGAACACAAGCCTTGTGTTTGTCTCAGATTGTTTACAACTAAGAGCGACAAATTCTTATCCTTTTTAGATTTAAACAAATATCCTATTTTACTTTTTTGAACTACTTAATGATTTTAATCAGTTCGTGAAGGATTTTTGACCTATTCCTTGTGGGTCGAACCCAACCTAGTTGGGTTACTATATTTGACAACGACTGCTTTATCCTTCTAAGGATGGGTATTTTGGGTATTATCTAAGACGTTGAAATCCAAGACAAAAGCCCTTCACACATAGATTTTCCTCTCTTGAATTACCGTAGAATCAACTAAAACACACAAATATAGTATCTATGTGTCAAAAGGATCAGACGATACATATATTGTGTTTTTTAAAATCACAGTCAAAATGGACCCCCAATATGGGTTTTTGAAAAGAACGAGTAAAATTGAAATTTTAGTTCGTGAACACATTACCCATGGTTAAAGGAATCCATAGAAGACAACTCAAGTGAAAATGGGTCAAATACGAGAGTTAAATCTAAGAAAAATAATTTTTCATCTCTATCAAGCCAAAATTTCCAAATTTCACTTTTGAAATTACATTTTGATGAGTTTTAGATGACAAAAACTAAATAAAAATAATCGAAATAGTGATTTGGAGCTTATAAAAGCTTGAAAATTGAGGAACTCATCTATAAACTTCCTAACCCGAAGAGCAAAACCTCAAAAATGAAAGGAAATTTGAGAAAGACCAATTATACTTTACCAAGCATGACCACATAAGCGGTCCCCTTGACCACTTAATCGGTCCCCGCTAAAGCGGCCAAGTGTCTCTTAAGTGATGCCTTATTACCTACTCAATCTGATTAAGCGTATAAGGGGCAGCTTAAGCGGAGGCTTAAGTAGATGAGGTTTTGCTTTAGCAAACGTAGCAGGTGAGCCGGGATGCTTAAGAAACCCAAGTGTCCCTTTAGTGGTTGGACCAGCTAACTGGTGTACCAGCTAGGTCTTGGAAACTTTCCAAGTCTCTACCGATCTCTTGGGATTCATCAAGAATCTCGAGAATGCAAATGGACTATGCTACCTTATCAAATTTAGTATTTTGGACTCAATGGCATCATTAAATTTTTTAAAAGAATTTGTTTTCATAGAATTGACCTCCGAGACCCAATTTCATAATTTTCCAACCCAAGAATCAAAATGAGACCCAAAAGCCATAAAATCGCACCAACTACACTACCAATAAAAATTAATGTTCCAAATCTGCTGGCCCAGTCTGTTTTACCATTCGGCACACAAAACAACCAATATGGATTAAGGTCAACTAGAAGGAGTTTTCTAGATTCTAAAAACCACAGGCTTTAATAAATCATTTGAGATCACTTAGGGAACAATGCTAATTATCCACACATACTAGAAACAATACATAGAAACCATGGGGATGGATAAGATTGTCAAAACACATAAAATAAAAAAATTCATATAATTTAGTTCTTGAACTATCCACTACTTACAACTTAGTTCGTCCAAAAATTAAATGCAAGAGAAGTACTTGAATCAGAGAAAAGTTTGGGATAAGTTCCATGCATATTTGAATTGACCTCCCAAGTAGCCTCATCTATAGGTCGATGTCTCCAATGGACCTTAAACAGTGAAATATCTCTAGAACACAATTGCTTAATATCGTGGGCTAAAGTGGAGATGGGTTCCTCAACAAAGGATAACCTTTCATCTAATTTCATTGAGTCCCAATGAATAACATGGGATTCATCATGGATTTAACACCGTAGTATGGAAACATGAAAAACTAGATAAAGAACTAATAAATCTAGGGGCAATACTAACTCATAAGCTATATCCCCAATAGTCTAGAGAATCTCAAATGGCCAAATGTACCTAGGGCTAAGCTTACCCCTCTTCCCAAACCTCATCACACCCTTCATGGGAGGAACATAAAGGAAAACTCAATCACCCATAATAAATCTCAAGTCACAAAGTTTATGATCTTTATAAACTTCTCCTACTCTGAGTCACTCAAAGACTATCCTGAATGACTCGAACCCTATCAAAAGACTCCCAAAGAAAGTTCGTACCTCAGTGTCTAACTTCATAGACCTCAGACTAACCAACTGGAGAGTGACAACACCTACCATATAAGGCCTGGAAGGTTACTACCTTAATACTAAAATGGTTGCTATTGTTATACACAAACTCTACCAAAGTTAGATGTTGCTCCCACAAAACCCCAAAGTCTATAACACAAGTGCAGAGGATATCCTTCAAAACCTGAATATTCTGCTCTGACTAATAATTGGTCTAGGGGTAAAAAGTCACTCTAAGATAAACCCAGGTACCCAACTCCTAAAATTCTTTGAAAAAGTAAGATATGAAAGCTAAACCTCCATTTGAGATAACAGACACTGGTACCCCATGGATATGAACTATCTCACAAAAAATGATATGGTCTAACCTCTCTGTAATACCTCAAGAATTCCAACCAATAGTAGAACCATGCATCAATTTAATGAGAAATAAATTATAGTGAATTGGTAGTTTTATAATCAAGGTTGATGTGTATTAAGGCCTTAAATATATCCTATCTATTAGGCAAATCAAAACATCCCTTACCAATTGAATTCCTGAGAAGGATTTTGGTATAGTCAAATTCAAATGAGCATATCTTTTTTTATACTATGATTTTTTGAGCTCATGACCCACTAAGAGATATATAATTGAATTATCTTTCTAACGATACCAATTTTGCTAAAATACGGTATCAGGGTAAAAAGTTATGGCTATTTTATAGTGAACTATTTGGACTGCCAAAGTGCGACAGGAAGGCCGATGGACCATCGCGACTGCAATAGACCATAGCCCAAACCATCGCAACTGAGGTAGTAAGGCTATTTTCTGGCCAAAGAGTGATGGGTTGAAGGGACGGTCCATCCCCAGGGCGACGGTTCATCGCTCAAACTGTCAGGAACCTCCGTTTAGCGATTTTAAGCCATTATTAAAAGGCATTTTGGGTATTTTCCACCCTTTTCAACACCTAATTAAATCAAATCAAAGCACATAACGTCATATTCATCCATAACATCAAAATTAGTGTTCCTTTCAAGATCAATCTTCAGAAACAAGGTTCAAACCCTCCTTCAAGAAAATTCAAGAATCAAAACATTACTATTCAAGAACCTTCAAAAAAGTCCTCCAAGAACATTCTAAAGGCTTCAAAAGTCAACTAGTTCCATTCAATAAAGCCAAATAAGGTATGTGGAGTTCTGAACAAGGATAAATCCTCTATCCCTATGCCCAAAAGCTTACTCTAAGTTACAAATTTCTAATTTTGATATGATTTCCATGAAATTTATGTTAGGGTTTATACCCCATGTTGCTAATTGCTTGATTTTGAGACCTTAAGTGATTTGGATATTGAGTTACATGTCTACTTTCGAATATTTATGCACATGATCATATTTTTTCTAGATTTAATTTGATTTACCAATAATTACATTATCAAGCATGGACGTTTTGGTGTTTTAACAGAAGTTTGAAACATGGGCTTTAAGCCTTAAGATTTAGCCTTGATATTTTAAGAAGATCATGATTTTAAGCCTCTTTGATGATTTTTTAACAAGTTTCAAGGATGAAATTTGACCTTTCAATCTTAAGCTAAAATAGAAATCTGTAGTATTTATGATTTAAAGTAAAGATAAGTATAATTGACTTTCTCAATACATCTTTGTACTATTTTAAGGTGGATTTACTAAAAGTTCTGAGCCTAAGTATAGGAGTAGTATTTAGCACCGAGTTGGGCTTGATTCTAAGGTCTCATAAAATAGAACTACGAGCCACCGTAGGATTATGATTTACCCCAAGTGGGTTAATATAGTGATCACTAGAGTTAAGGATCTATTTCGATAGTAATGGTAGAACAACTCTCCCTAACGTGGGTAAGATGTTGGAATCCATGCCAGCTCACATGGTTTATGTCGGTTATAAGAAACTCCCAAGTTCCCAGAGTCTCCAAGATTTATGGTCCTAAAGTTCCCAAGTCCTTGAGTTCCCAAAGTCCTATTCTCCTCAAGATGAAAGCATCAGTTTTGAAAGTTATTGTTTTAAGATTCCTTTTGCTACAAGATTTGAGAATAAGAAGGGAATACAGATTTTAAAACTACTTATAATGACTCACGTGATTTATACGACATGTTTCATCATTCATGATTTTTGAGATTTAGATTTCAGATTTATTAAAACAATGTGAGTCATTTATATCAGCGTGCATGGTTTTATAAAAAGTAATGATAATGTTTACTTATTGCATACACCCCTATATACTCAGTACATCCTTAAAGTACTGATCTACATATATTTCCATGTGCTACATTGTCTCATAATGTAGGTTCAGGTGCTCAGTTTCAACTGAGATAGTGATATTCGAGTACCTTTATCTATACTTCCGCAGTTGGTGAGTCCTCATGGTTCGAGGACCTTTTTCTCTGATTTTTAGTCTTGATAGTAGTCATTTATTATTCTCAGTTTAGCTCGAGTTAGTTGGAGGTTTTTCGCAATAACTCTCTAGCTTTTTAGTAAGTAGAGGCTTGTCAGACTATCAGTTGAAATTTCTAGATTTTCAGTATTTGTTATCCAAATGATGTTTTCCAGTTATTTTATCCCAATTTTGACATGATATTGAGTTACTACTTAATTCATTTGTGTTAAAGTAAGTTCTAGACTTAGTAGCCGGCTCGAAGGGTTATCTTGGGGCTACTTGTAGCCTTAAGCACCATATGACATCTCAGGATGAGATTTTGTGGAATTGAAACTTGGTATCAGAGCCTAAGGCTTAAAGAGTCCTAGGGAGTCAGAAAATCCACATTACATAGTCTTGGTCATCGGTGTAAAGTGAACCACATCTATGTGCAAGAGGCTATGGGACATTTTAGGAAAAGTCATCTATTTCTTTTAGAATCTATCGTGCCTACAGCTGTCTCTATCTACTATTAATTCATGCTCTTTTAAGATAGAAAATGCCTCCCCATAGAGCTAATGCCCGTAGAAACAACAATCAGCCACCCCAACCTACCGATCCCCTAAATGAGAATGTGTCTCATGCTGAATTTTTGGTTGCTTTCTAGATGTTAGACTAAGCTGTGACTACTATTGTGCAAGCCAACAATAAGGCTGCTATTTTGCATCCGCAAAAGGGTGATACTGCCATAGCCAGACTTCATTATTTTATGAGGATGAATACTCTAAAATTCTTTGGGTCAAAGGTAGGTGAGGCCCACAATTATATCTTGACGAGGTAAAGAAGATCACCCAAGTTATGCATATTTTTGAAGAGAAGAGTGTAGAATTGGCATCCTATAGGCTGAAGGATACTGCTTATGGGTAGTGATGTAGAGAAAGAATAGAGGGAAGAATGTAGCTCCTATGACTTGGAAGGTATTTCAAGATGCATTCTTAGACAAGTTCTTCCCACTTGAGATGAGGGAAGCAAAGATAGAGAAGTTCATGAACTTGAGGCAAGGCTCCATGACAGTAAATAAGTATTGCCTCAAGTTCAACCAGTTATCAAAGTATGCTCTTGACTTGATAGCTGACCCCAGATCTAGTATGAGTATATTTGTGACTAGTGTATCTGGATTAGTGGTTAAGGAGTATAGGACTGCTATGCATAATAGAGATATGGATCTTTCTACACTGATGATACATACTTAATAGATTGAGGTAGAAAAGATGAAGAAGAGAGAGAGAGTAAGAGAACATAAGAGGGCTAGATTGGAGTAGTATGAGTATGGTCAGCCTAGATCCCATAGAGGGAACCGCCTGCAATTTTATAATTATTTAGCTATGCCAGCACCTTCATCAGCCAGTGCTCCCACACCCAGAATCAGGCAGGAATAGTGGGGTAAGTCTTTTATATCCAAGTTTTAGTATAGTGTGAGCGGTAGGCCTAGTTATCTTCCATGTGCTAAGTATGGTAGAACCTATCCCATAGAGTGCTTGTTGAGCAGAAAAGTTACTTTGGTTATGGAAAGTTGGGCCATAAACTTGGAGAGTGTCTGCATGCTAGGCAGGGGAGCTGAGATGTTCGATAATTGGTTAGAGATGCAACTTATATGGAAGTGATAGAATAGGCTTAAACAGTGCATACAAGAGTTTAAGTTTGTTGGTTCATAATTAAGTATGATGTTTGAAGTTTTGCAAGTTTTAATTTTGCACCAGCACTCATTAAATTTCTGAAATTTTCAAGAATTAGTCTTTTTTAACTTCTGTTATAAGACCTACGGGGTTCATCATTAGACATTCCCGTCTTCTTGGGACCATGTCCCTCGGAAATTTGGTGACTTTTAATAGGATTTCTAGAATTCACTTAGAAGGCTTTTATTTTGAGGATTGTTAAATTATTTCATGGACCATCCTATCTTCCTTTCACATAGTCATAGGGATAATGTATTTTCAGAGATGGATCTTTATTAGAGGGGTAAGTAAAGAAAAGATTTGTCTTTGGATAATTAGGATATTGAGTTGGGATGGGTCCTTGGAGTTACTCCAAAGATGAATTTGATTTCACTTTTTCCTAAAACAGGTTTTCTAACATGAAGAGAAAGGATATGGCCTTTTCTATTAGAATAAGAAGAGAAACATTCACATTCATCATACTAACCTAAGAGCTGGGACCATGTCTCTCTCTTTCTTTGAGTGATTTCTCAAATTTGTAAAAACTTCATCTGCTTTTTTCTAAGTTGTTCCCTTGGGTGTATACCTGCAAAGTTATGATACTAAGTTAGACTAACAACTATATACTTTACCAAGGATACATGTCTCCTGATCATAGAAAATTTTGTGGAGAACTACTGATTCACATGGTAGGTAAGGTCATTTTGATCAGACCTAACTTTAGCTTGTTCTTCACAAATTGTTACTTGGGAAGTGCCTTAGTAAAGATATCTGCTATCTGATCCTCAATCTTGTAGAACTTCAAGAAGATAGCCCTTCTTTAACATTGTGTCTTAGGAAGTGATGCCTCATATCTTTATGCTTAGTCTTTTTGTGTTGAACTAGATTTTTTTCCATGTTTAGAGAACCTATGTTGTCACACATTAGAGGGATAGTGTCTGAGACAATACCAAAATCTTTCAATTGCTGCTTGATCCATAAAAGTCATGCACAACAAAAAGTAGCAGCAGAATATTTAACCTCAGTAATAGATAGAGAAACTATGTATTGCTACTTAGATCCCTAGGAGATTAAGGATGAGCCAATAAAATATGCCATTCCTGAAGTGTTTTTTCTATCTACCAAATATCCAGCATAGTCAGCATCAGCATAGCTCACCAAGGAAAAATTGTCTCATGATGTATAGTATAGGACCAGGTCCCCGGGGCTTGAGAGTCTCTCATACAAGGTCCTTGGTGCTTGCTTCAAACCATAAATAGCTTTATCCTATTTAAGTACATGTTGTGGAAAATCTACATCTTCAAATCCTGGAGGTTGTTTAACACAGACTTCCTCTTTCAGGTTTCCATTTAGGAATGTACTTTTTTTATCCATTTGAAATATTTTGAATCCTATATATGCAGTAAATGTAAAAGAATGTTGATTGACTCTATTCTTGCGATAGGGTAAAAGGACTCATTATACTCAATCCCTTCTTCCTATTTATTACCTTGAACAACCAGCCTTGCCTTGTTTCTGTTGATAGTTCCATTTTTATCTTCCTTAACCTATACACCTATTTGGTCCCAATAATTGTTCTATCAAAAGGACTGGGGACCAAATGCCAGAATTTACTTATTTCAAATTGATTAATCTCTTCTTGTATTGCATTAATCCCATCAACATCTCTTGGGGCCTCTTTTAAATTCTTAGGTCAATTTGGGATAAAAAGGCAAAAAAATGTCATAGCACTCTTGGCTTGATCTTTTGTTTGAACTACAGTTTCCAGGGGTGTAGTCAGGTTCTCGAAGGGATAAGAGGATTTGTGGTTCCAATTTTTCCTTCTGAGATTGATACCACCAGGACCAGGTCTCTATGAATTCTGACTGGTTTACTCTAGTTATTCTTCTAGTGGAGATGGAATTTATCGATAAGACCCTGGATTATCATAACTCTCATCTGCATCATTAATCATGTGATCATCATCTTCAGTAATAACATCCCTTTGAACATGAATGAGTTTTTCATCTTCTGAAATTTCACTATCTCAAGTGTTAATTTGACTTCATGACTTATTAAAGATCACATGAATACTTTCTTCAACATACAAATTTCTTTTATTGAACACTCTGTAAGCCTTACTAGTTGAGGAGTATCCTACAAACACAACTTCATCACTCTTGGAATTAATTTTTCTTGATTCTCTCTTCCCATTATTTAGCACAAAACATTTGCTTACAAAATGTCTAAAACAGTCTATCTTAGGCTTTCTATTGAAACCAGCTCATATGGATTTTTATTCATAATTGACATAATCAATCATCTGTTATTCACATAAAGTGCAAGATTCTTTGTTTCATTCTAGAAACCCTTAGGAAGACCAGTATTAATTAGCATAGTCGTAGGAATCTCTATGAGAACAATTCCATGCTCAGCAAAGAATTCATAAACTTGAGAATTCTCAAATTCGGTCTTATGATTAGACCTAAATTTAAAAATTTTGTAATTTAGCCTTACTTGGATCTTCTCGGAAAAAGCTACTAAAACCCCATATGTTTTATCCTTGGTTCATATAAACGTTGTCCAGGTGAACCTGGAATATTCATCTACAATAACCATCCTGTATTTCTTCCCTCCTCTACTTTGGACTTTAATAGGTCTGCATAAATCCATGTGAAGTATTTCAAGAGGTCTGGAAATACTTAATTGCTTATTCAATTTGAAGGAGGATCTGGTTTGTTTAGCTTTAACATAAGTATCATAGAATTTGTTGTCTGGAAATTTCAGATTTGGCAGGCCATAGACTAGGTCCCATGAAATCAGCTTGTTTAACGAGGAGGAAGTCATATGTCCTAATATTGTGTGCCATAAATTAGCATTTTCACCTTGTGCGCTTAAACAAGTTAATTCCCCATCAGCCAAAGACTCTAGATCATCTACATACATGTTCTTGATCCTTTTGGCTTTGAGATTAATCTTTCCAACTTTCATGTTTGATACATTGCATCCATCAGATGAGAATTTTACCTTATTTCCTTTGTCACAGTGTTGAGATACACTTAGAAAACTATACTTTATCCCATTCACATAATACACATCTTGTATTGCATGAGGAGGGGATTTCTCAATCTTTCCAACACCTTGATGTAACATTTTTTTCCAATTCCAAAAGATACACCTCCTCCTTGAAGTGCCTTAAGAGATAGAAAACAATCAACCCTCCCAATCATGTGTCTAGATCAACCACTATCCATAAACCAGTTTTGGTTGTCAACCCTTTTTTTTTACCATATTTTCTTCTCTATCTTCAATAATGGCCATTAGAGATCTAGAGGATCATGAGATTATTTTCTTCTCACTATGTTTAAGCATTAAACCATCTCCATCATCCTTTTCTTTCTCAGATTTATTTAATAATTCTTACCATGCAGCCAACACTTTCTTTACTACATAATAGATTTTTCAGGATTTTAGAAATTGTTTTGCATTTGGTAGTTTCTTATGAATACCTCAAATCTACCATCTTTGTGAAAGCCTTCAATCTTATCATTTCTTTTTCTAATTTGACCACCCCTTTTTATAGCTCTAACAATTCTTGTTGCCAAAAGTGCAACATCAGGGTCTTCTTCACCTGGGTCAAACTTTAAAGCCTATAAGGACAAGAATATCTCTAATTTTGGTTCCTTTCTTTCCAACCCTAATTAAATTATAACAGCCATGATGAATAGAACACTCTAGGTATGAACATTTTAGAGTGAACCCACTCTTATACCAATTGTGGGAACACTTGGGGGTTGCACCACATAGTCAGGGACTAGGTCCCTCAAAATCAATCACAACCGATAAAACAGTAAAGCAACTATGAGGTGGTAGAAAAATAAGGCAGTGTAGGTAAGTAACAACACAAAAAATTTAATGTGGAAATCCCCTTGTTCAAGTTAGGGAAAAAACAATGACTTACCCTCACAATAACCTTCAAATCCACTATAATTGAACTTTTGATTACATCCTTTAATGACCTTAACCCTAGGTTACTTTTGCATGTAATAAGTCTACTACAAGCTCATCTTGGTAACTCTGCCAAGGAATCTCTTCACTGATTAACTCTAATCAGTATCAAACTTAGGAAAATCAACCTAAGCACGTCTCTCAATAAAAAAAACACTATTCTTATAGCATGAGTAGTTTATTTACAAATTAGTACTCACTCAAGAATAATTTCAATTTAAGAACACATAATTAGCTAAGAACTGAGCAGTGTTGAAATGGGGTTTTTATCACCTCCATTTACTTATTGTAATTTGCCAATAGCCATTTGAGGAAGAATAATATTTTTCATTTTATAGATGAGTGATGGTTAGGGTTGAAATATCATTGGACTAGCTATACTACTCGGTACAAGCAACACTTTTAAGATTTTACACAAGAGGATAAAATGGTACCGTCACGTGTTCCAGTTGTACTGTACCATGTATTTTCAGGAACCTGTTCCTTTGTTGTTTGTTGTTCATGATCAAAACCACATATAGAAATTTATTTGTCAAATCTTCTAAGATCACCATTTCCTTAAGTATTTCTTCACGTAGTGAGATCATAATATGAGACATCATTGTTAGCTTGAGTTGCTTAAGGATTATGACCTTACTATTCTCTATGATTTGGGAAAGGATAATGTGGTTATAGATTCCTTAAGATAGAAGTTGACTAGTATAATTAGCTTGGCATATCTTTTGATCTAGGAGAGACCTTTAAACTTAGAGGTTTAGTATTTTGCTAACCAGATAGTTGGGTTCGATATTTCAACACCTAGGTGTGTTTTGGCATTTGTGGAGGTTAGATCTTTTTTATGGAGAAGATTTGCACTTAAAAATTTGACAATGTTGGATTGGGAGTGATTTAGGATAAGGTGTTGAGTGGTGAGGCTATGGAAGCCTCACTTGACACCGATGGTGTTTTAAGAATTGGAGGCCAGGTGTGTATGCCAAGAGTAGGTGATTAGTGATGAGTGATGACTTAACCACTCATTATCACTAAATATTTATGCACATTACCTTGTTTTAAATGAATAAATAAGACATAGGTGATAAAATTCACTAATATCCATTCTTTGTAGGTGTAGAGTTAAGGAGATCAAAAGATGTTGATTGGAGTTGAAAATGATCAAAAGAGAGCAAGAAAAGTGCAGCTAAAGATTTGGAGTAGAAAAACCTTAGGTACCTCAGTCGCGGTATGCTAACGGCGATCACGATAGTTATCATATCAGTTACCCACGGTCACGTAACCGCGGTCACAACCAAACCCTCGTGATCACAGCTTAGCGGATGAAATTAGCCCAAGGGCAAAACAGGAAATACATGTGGCGATCCTAATTTTGATAAAAACACTAAAACCTTAGAATCATGTATCATATTCCATCTTCTCCAATTTATGGGTTTAGCTCTTGAATTCATAGCCTCCATTTTTGGAGAAGAAAATATTGTATAATTTTTGGGTGAAGAATACATTGGAAATTTTCTAAGTGGAAGATTAGCTCACTTTGATTGTTGATTATTGGGAGTGTTAATTTTTAAGTAACATTCACTTAAGCTTCAATAAATTACTACAATGGAAATTATTGGTATATCTATGCTTATTTATCTTATTTGTAGCTAGATCCCCCTCTTGGTATTATGAGTGAATAAGTGTTAAAGGGTGTGTGGGTTGTTATTGATTAGATTCTATTTAGTAGTTCATATTTATGATTTTTATCATTGCTATGCTAACTTGGTTGGGGTTTGACGGGTGAAAGCCCCAAATACCCCCATGGGTATGATGAGTGAAAGCTCCATGCTCTAGAAAACCCGAAGCCATCTTTGAAAGAAGAGTTTTGGGTGAAGTTTAGGAATCCATATCATCCTTGAAAGAGGGATGTAGAGACCAAAGCAATGATAGACAATTGTGTGTGTATTTTGCCAAATATTCACTATCTTAGACATAAGGGTGAATATGAGGTTGACTATACCATGGTTATCATCATAGAAATAGGGATGCCTTGATTGAGGTTGTGGTTACCAATTTTTGAACACACCTATTAGGTATTATAAAGAATCAATGGGTGAAAGTTTGGTGTTTTCTTGAAAGACTAGCATCAAAATCTATAACCAAACCTACCCATATTTGATTTACCAAATTGATGTTGATTGCTAACACCCACATATGTGCATACTTGTTTAAACTCTAATTATTCATAGCCTTAAATTTATACTAGAAAAAAATAAAAAGAAACATTAGTGTAGATACCTATCTCCCCCATGTTTATCTTCTTGTAACATTGGTTTGGATTTAACTTGTATTTATTATTTTGAAGTAACTTGATTGCCGCTCACATTATTCCTCATGGATTTGTGCCCAACTTTAAAGTTGGGTAAATATATTGACAACGACCGCCTTGCACCTAAATTGTCGTATAAGTAGAGCATTATCAATTGGGTGAGATTGATTTTTAAGGAGGCTTGTTGTTCTAAGTTTTCACGACCCAAGACTGCCCCTTAGTCATAACACGGTCCGTAGAGCCACAAGTGACTCCAAGCAAACCCATGCTCTGACATACTACTGAGAATACTAAAAAGTAAAAAAATACTAGGTGGAAGATAAGCTAAAGTAAATAAAAAAATAATAGTAATGTAATAATGAATATCAGTTTGGATTGGAAATATAGTAATGTAATAATGAATATTAGTTTGGATTGGGAATAAAAATTTTTGACAGCCAATTTTCTAAAAACTAAACATTTGTTTGAAAGCTCTAAAACATGATGTGTTGTTGGGACAAACCCCCCAAGTAACTCCAATTGACTTAAATAAAATAGACTAAAAGAAAGTAAATAACTGATAACTAGCCCGCATATGATGAGGACTCACCAATGACTGTAGCTAAGTTGTTTAGGAACGTTCTAAGAAAAATTTGGCTGTCGAGCGTCTGAACCTATATGCGATCAGTACTTTGAATGTACTGAGTTTGTGACACAAGAAACTAACTAGTATAAACTGAACATGAAATCATGAAACATGATAAATTGTATGCAAGACAAAGTAAAAACATGTATTGAATGAAACTAAAAAACTGAATGCAAGGTCATCCATGATCTAAAGCAGAAACATAAACTAAAGACTATGGTAGCAATCAAAATTCAACATACTTCAATCTGCGGAAACTTGGGTCCAACTTGTAACCCCAGTAAGAAGGGTATCAGTACCTTACCAAGGGTACCAACACTGGTTGGCATGGATCCACTAAACTGATGTCCCAAAGGATAAGGTTATTAAATCTAAAAAGATAGGTGACCCACTATAACGTATGGTGTCATCGTAGTTCTAGAACTTAAGGACTGCTACAAAAGTTATCAAGCCTAAACTTATGGATGAGCCTACATCCTTGTGTTCACTCTATTTCAAGTACTACTTCCAACTAAATAATACTGAAACATCAATTGAGTCTTCTCATCATGATCATAGCCAGCCAGATTTATTATGTCTTCTACTGCTATAGTTACGATTATGTCTTTTGAGGATCAGAATAGGTTTGAGAGATTTGCTCACTTGGGTTTACCCAATCTCAGTGGAGTCATGGGAGAAGATGCCTTTGAGTTTGTTAATGATTATCGATAGAAATTGCATGACCTTTGGTTACCTGAGTCACAGTAGATTGCTAACACTACCTACAAGTAGAACTCTTGATTACCACCTTCAATGAATCTAACTCTAGGTTCCTTTCACTTGTAATAACTCTACTACAAGCTAATCTTGGAAACTCTGCCATTAACTCTAATTAGTATGAAACTTCAGCAACTCTACCTAAGCACTTCTCTCAACAAACAAAACACTACTCTTATAGCATGAGTAGTTCAGTTACAAATTATTACTCACCAAATGACAATTTCTATTTAAGTATACATAATCAGGTATCTTGAGCAGTGTTGAAATAGGGTTTTTGTTGCCTCCCTTTACTCTTTGTAATATGGCATAAACAATTTGATGAAGAAGTATTTTTTCCCTATAATAGATGAGTGATAATTAGGGTTGAAATATCATTGGACCAGCTATCCTACTCAATCCAAGTAGCACCTTGAAGTTTGTTACACAAGAGGATAAAATAGTGTAGTCATGCGTGCCAGTTGTATTGTGCCATGTACATCCAGGGACATGGTCGAATGATAAACTGACGTAACTGATAGAAATAGTAGTAATGTAATATTGAATATCAGTTGGCACTAGAAATAAAACTACCTGAAAGCTAACGTTTCTAAAATACTAAACATCTGTCTGAAAGCCTCTAAAACATGATGAGTTGTTAGGATAAACCCCTAACTAAATCCAACTGATAGAAATAAAATAGACTAAAAGAAATTAAATAACTGATAACTAGACCTCAAATGATGAGGACTCTCCAATGATTATGGCTAGGTTGTTTGGGAACTTGCTGAGAATAATTTAGGTGTTGAGTGTCTGAACCTATATTACGAAACAATATAGCGCAGAAAATTATATGATCAGTACTTTAAATGTATTGAGTATGCGATATGGGAAACTAACTAGTATAAACTGAACATAAAATCATGAAACATGATAAACTGTATGCAAGATAAAGTATAAACATGTATTGAATGAAACTAAATTATTAGATACTAGGTCATGCATGATCTGAAGCTGAAACATAAACTGAGCAATATGGTAGATAAAAAGAATCAATATACTCCAATCTACACAAACTTGGGTCCAACTTGTAACCCCAGTTAGAAGGGTACCAGTACCTTACCAAGGGTATCAACACTAGTTAACGTGGAACCACCAAACTGATATCCTAAAGGGCAAGGGTATCAAGCCTAAAAGGTTGTGTGACCCATTATAACCTATGGTGTCATCATAGTTCTAGAACTTAGGTACTTCTACTAAAGGTCTCAATCCTAAACTTATGGGATAGCGTTCATCTCTGCATTCACTCAGTGCTAATTACTACTCCCAACTAAATAACACTGAAATGTATACTGAATCTTCTCATCATGATCTCATTCAAAAAGTATCAACTATGTATAATCTATAGTTTTAAAGTCATGAAAACTTATATATGCATAAATCCCTGGGTACCGGGTGTTCAAACCCACCATAACTAACTAATGGAAGTAAACATGATAATGTTAAAAGGTGATCAAAATAAGTAATTTCATGATTTAAACCAAAACTCATTGATCAATCATATTATGGAAATTCATGATTTTTGAACATGGAAGATGTTACTAGAACATATACTCACAGTGTAATTACAAGAATAAATTGAAAGTATTAGGTAAACTTATATTTGACCTGGAATACAAAACTTGAAAGAGAAAATTAAACTTGAGGATAGGGAAATCTTTTCGGACTTAATGGGTAGAAGGAACCCACTGATGAAATCTCACATACCTAGAGGTTGAAATATTGAAGAAATTCTTGTAAACATGAAATAAAAACCCCTAACTTGGCTTTGGCGAAAAAGAAAATGCCTCTTTTTGCTAAATGTTAAGTGATTTTGCATTTTTGAGGTTTTAGGGTAAATTTAACCCCTAATAACTGATGTTGGATTTCCCAAACAACGTGTGTTTGGCGTTAAAAGAATGGGAATTATTCAAAAATCCCTTTTTAAAATGATTAGGAAATTTTGGTAAACAACCTTCACGACTCAGGTAATGATTTGTTAGGACTGGCCAGGAGTCGTGGTATGAATCATGACCTGAGGAACTGAGGTCTGAGTCCTTTAGTTATAATGATGACTCCCCTCCTAACTAATAATTAGATATGGTAATGAGTCATTATGAAGGGTCATTTCCAAGGGCAGAGTTCTTTGTTTCTTACTGTTTTGATAATGGGTCCACATACAATGACTTATTTAGTTTGACAATGATTCATGTGCTGGACTTGTTTCCACTAGACTAAATTCCTTGGTCACTTACTACCATAGCAATGTTTCTTGGTAACAACTCTTTATGTCTTACATTGGGTCATTACCTGAGATATTTCCCCCTCGCAATTTGATAGTGCCTTGGGGAAATTTCCACAACTTATTACTATGACCACAAATTAAGTCAAGACTAATGGAAAGCTAATTTAACGGTCTACCTTATAGGGAGTCTAAAGCTAAAAAATTTATTTTATTACATAAGTATTCCATTTATCATGGAGTAACCAAGATGTAAAATAATTCGAGATAGCACTATAGATGGGGTGGTATGGGGAAGGATGTGATAGACTTTGTAGCTCATTGCCTATTATTTGAGAAGGTTAAAGTGGGGCATTTTAAGGCCTGGTGGTTTGCTTTGAAGGTGTCCCATTACCAAGTGGAAATAGAAATAGATCAATATAGACCTTATGAATAAGTTACCTCATACTTCTCGTGGTTTTGATACTATTTGGGTCATCATGGATCAATTAACAAAATCCTCTCATTTCATCCCTATTCATGTTTCCTTTACTATAAAGAGTGTAACGCCTCAAAATCTCATCTTGAGATGTCACACAGTGCTTAAGGCTACAAGTATCCCCAATCTAACCCTTTGAGCCTGCTATTAAGTATAGAACTTAATTAAAAACATAAGGACTCATCAACTAGAATAAATATGAAATATAAATCTCATAAATCATGAATAACGAAACATGTAGCATAAATCTCGAGAGTCATTATACCTAGTTCTAAAATCTGTATTCTCTTCTTATTCTCAAAGCTTGAAGAAAAAGGAATCTTAAAACAATAACTTTCAAAACTTATGCTTTTATCTTGAGGAGAATAGGACTTTGGGAACTCAAGGACTTGGGAACTTTTGGACTATAAAGCCTTGAAGACTTGGAGACTCTAGGAACTTAGGAGTTTCTTCTAACCAACATAAACCATGTGAGCTGACATAGAGTCCAACGTCTTGCCCATGTTGGGGAGAGCTGTTCTACCCTTGCCATCGGAATAGAACCTTAACTTTGGTGATCACAATCTTAACCCACATGGGGTAAATCATAATCCTACAGTGGCTCGATTTCAAAGGCATGAGATCTTAGAATCAAGCCCAACTCGGTGCTGCATACTGCTCCCATACTTAGGCTCAGAAGTTTTAGGAAATTCACCTTAAAACAGTACAAGGATATATAGAGGAAGCCAATTATACTTCTCTTTGCTTTAAATCATAAATACGGCAGATTCCTATTTTAGCTTAGGATTCAAAGGTCAACTTTCTTCCTTAAAACTTGGTAAAAAAATCATCAAGGAGGCTTAAAATCATGATCTTCTTAAAATATCAAGGCTAAATCTTAGGGCTTAAATCCCATGTTTCAAACCTATGTTAAAACACCAAAAGGTTCATGCTTGATAATGTAATTATTGATAAATCAACTCAAAATCTAGAAAAAATATGATCACGTGCATAAATATTCGAAAGTAGACATGTAACTCAATATCAAAATCACTTTGGGTCTCAAAATCATGCAATTAGCAACATGAAGTATTCCCTAACTTAAATTTGATGGAAATCATATCAAAATTTAGAAATTTATAACTTAAAGTAAGTTTTAGGGCACAAGGATGGAGTATTTATCCTTGTTCAAAACCCCACATACCTTATTTGGCTTGATTCAATGGAACAAGTTGACTTTTGAATCCTTGAGAATGTTCTTGGAGGCTTTTCTTAAAGGTTCTTGAATGGAGATGTTTTGATTCTTGAATTTTCTTGAAGGAGGGATTGAACCTTGTTCGTGAGGATTGATCTTGAAAGGAACCTAATTTTGATGCTATGGATGAATATGAAGTTATGTGATTTTATTTGATTTAATTAGGTATTAAAAAGGGTGGAAAAGACCCAAAAATTATTTTAAAAACTGCTTAAAATCGGTAAATGGAGGTCCCCAACGATTTGGGCAAAAAACCATCGCCTTGGGGACGGACCGTCCCTTCAGCCCATCGCTTTTTGGCCAGAAAATAGGCTTACTATCTCTGTTGTGATGTTTTTGATAATGGTCCATCGTAGGCGCGATTGTCTGTCGTCCTTCCCGTCGCACTTTGTGAGTCCAGATAGCTCATTGTAAAATGTCCATAACTTTTTTCTCCAATTTCGGATTTTGGTTAAATTGGCATTGTTGGAAAACTAATTCAATTATCTATCTGATGGTGGGTCATGATCTCAAAAAATTATAGTATAACAAAAGATATGCTCGTTTGAAGTTGACTATACCAAAATTCTTCTCAAGAATTCAATCAGTAAGGGATATTTTGATTCGCCTAATAGCTAGGACATATTTGAGGCATTCATACACACCAACCTTGATCATAAAACTACCAATGCACTATAATTTCTTTCTCATGAGCTTGAAGCATGGCTCTAATATCGGTTGGAATTCTCAGGGAATTATAATATCTCCCCCTTGGGAATATTTGTCCTTGAATAAGGTTGGCTAGCTGGGAAAATTAAGGATGCACAACTAAAATAAATTACTAAATTAATTATGCATCATTCTAATCCTTTGAGTACTTCTTGGAATGCATGAACTTATAAAGAAAGCACTTATAGCTGAATACTTGCTTAGAAAATAACTAAATCATGGAAGAGTAGTTCCATCGGCTAAATCTGAGTTGTGGCGAATAGATGAGGGTACTTGGCTTGCATATTTGCTTCCGCTTCCCAAGTAGCACCCTCAACTGACTGGTTTTGCAAAATAACCTTGACCAAGGTAACTTCTATTTTCCTTAGTCTAAGGATCTGATGGTCTAGAATATCAGCTAGAATCTCTTCATATGAAAGACTGTTCTGAATATCTAAGCTCTCTGCCGGATCTACTACAATGGAATCACCGATGCACTTCTTAAGCACAGAGAGGTGAAAGACAAGATGAACAGTTGACAAATCTGCAGGCAATTGAACCTCATAATCTACTTTCCAAACACGTCTCAGAATTCTATAGGGGCCAATATAACGGGGACTATGCTTTCCCTTTTTACCAAATCTCTTCACCCCTTTCTTGGGTGAAATCTTCAAATATACTAAGTCATCAATTTCAAACTCAAGATCTCTTCTTCTCACATCTGTACATTATTTCTGGCAACTCTGGGCTGTCTTCAATCCTTCTCTAATAAACTTTACCTTTTCCATAGCTTCAAACACTGAATCAGGCCCAAACAAGGAAACCTCACCAACTTCAAACTAACCTATGGGTGATCTATATCTCCTTCGATAAAGAGCCTCAAACGGGTCCATTTGAATGCTAGAATAATAACTATTATTATAAGCAAACTCGATCAATGGCAGATACTCATCCCAACTACCCTTGAAATCAAGAGCACATGCCCTCAATATGTCTTATAGAGTCTGGATGGTCCTCCCTGCCTGACCATCTGCTTACGGATGAAAAGCGGAACTAAGGTGAACTTGGGTACCAAGACCCTTCTAAAAAGCTCTCCAAAATTGGAAAGTAAACTGAGTGCCCCTATCTGAGATGATATACAAGGAAACTCCATGTAGTCTGACTAACTCTCGGATATACAACTTAGCATAATCCTCAGTTGTATAAGATGTGTTCACTAGTAGAAAATGCGCTGACTTAGTCAACCTATCTACAACAACCCAAATTGAATCATGATGACGGCGCGAAAGGGGTAAAACAGTCACAAAATCCATATTAACCTCTTCCCACTTCTAAGTGGAGATACCACACTCTTGCATTGAACCACCAGGTCTTTGGTGCTCTACCTTAACCTATTGGTAAGTTGTGCACCTTGCCACAATTTCTGCTATATCTTTATTCATACCACTTCACCAATAGATTTCCCGCAAGTCACAGTACATTTTGGTAGCACCGGGATGAATAGAATATCATGCACCATACGCTTCAACCATAATTTTATGACTCAAATTATCCACATAAGGAACACATAATCTATCCTAAAATCTCAACACACCATCTCCTCCTTGGAAAAAACCTCTACCTTTTGGTCTTTAATCGACTCCTTCAGTTTGATCAAACTAGAATCCATGTCCTGCTTTTCCTTCACTTTCAAAACTTACAAGGATTCGAAACTTCTCTGAACCCAAACATTCCTCTCCACTAAATCAAGCAACCTAACACCTAATCTATCCAAACGATGCACTTTACGAGCTAGTTCTCTCTTATCTTTCTCTACGTGAGCAACACTGCCCATAGACAACCTACTAAGGGCATCTGCCACTATATTGGCCTTGCCCAGATGATATAACACACTCATATTAGAATTTTTTAGCAACTCTAACCACCTCCTCTGATGAAGATTTAACTCCCTATGTGTAAACATATACTGCAGGCTTTTGTCGTCTATAAGCATATCAATATGAACACCATACAGATTGTGTCTCTAGATTTTTAATGCAAAAAACCACAGCAACTAATTCAAAATCATTAGTTGGGCAATTCTTTTCACGCAGCTTTAACTATCTAAAGGTATAAGATATAACCTTACCTCTCTGTATCCACACGCAACCTAAACCAACTCTAGAGGCATCACAATACACAACAAAACCATCCGTACCATCGGGCAATATTAACACTGGGCTAAAGTGATTCGAGTCTTCAACTCCTAAAACTCTTCTCACAGGAATTTAACCACAGGAACTTAAGTTTATTTTGGGTCAATTGGATCATGGGAGATGCAACAGATGAGAAACCTTCAACAAAACGGCGGTAATAGCCAGCTAAACCTAAGAAACTTCTAATGTCTGACAGAGAGATAGGTCTAGGATAATTTCTTATGGCTTCTGTCTTTTGGGGATCAACTCTAATGCCTTCGGCTGAAATAATATGACTAAGAAAGGCTACCGACCTTAGCCAAAACTCACACTTACTGAATTTAGTGAACAACTGAAGATCTCGGAGAGTTTGCAAGACAATTTTAAGATGAGCAGCATGGTCATCCTTACTACGGGAGTAAATAAGGATATCATCTATGAACACTCTAACAAACATATCAAGATAATGTTTGAACACTCGATTCATGAGGTCCATAAAAGCTGCTGAAGCATTGATTAGCCCGAAAGATATAACTAAAAACTCTAAATGACCATAACGGGATCGAAAGGCTATCTTTAGAATGTCACACTCCCTTACTTTAAGTTGATGATAGACGAATCTAAGGTATATCTTTGAGAAATAACTTGTACCTTGCAACTGATCAAACAGGCCATCAATTCTAGGAGGAGGGCATTTGTTCTTGACTGTGACCTTATTAAGCTGATGATAGTCAATACACATACACAAAGAACCATCTTTCTTTTAAATGAACAGGACGAGTGTGCCCCATGGAGAAACACTAGGCCTTATAAAAACTTTATCTAGTAGATCTTTGAGTTTTCTTTTAACTCCTTAAGTTCTGTACGTGCCATAGGGTAAGGAGGGATGTAAATAGGCTGTGTATTGGAAAAAAGGTCAATACCAAACTCTATTTCCCTATCGGGAGGTACCCCTAGGAGATCTTCTAAAAACATATTCGGAAACTCATTATCTATTTTGACTGAATAAACAGTCTCAGACTTAGTGTCTTTAACTCAAACTAGATGATAAATGCAACCTTTGGAAATCAACTTTCTGGCCTTAAGGTAAGATATGAAATGACTCTTGGGAGGTACAAAATTTTTGGACCACTTAAAGACTGGCTCATCTAGGAATTGAAACTTAACCACATGGGTGCGACAATCCATAGATGCATAAGATCAAAATTGACCATATCTAACTTTATCAAGTCGGCAAATATGACCTTATGAAGAACAATAATAGGATAAATTTTGTAAACTTGCTTAGCAATAACTGACTCTCTTACTGGGGTAGAAACCAGGATAGGCCCAGGGACCATTTTGGAACTTATCTCAAAATTCACAGCAACTAACAAAGTCACATACGAGAAACTTAACCCAAGGTCCAACAATACATACACATCAAAATAAAAGTCACGAAGTATACTAGTAATAATATCCGATAAATCCTACTACTTCTGTTGGGATGGTAAAATGTAGAATCGATTCTGGCACTGACCGCCAGTAGTGCTGGATAAAATACCCTAAAGAGAGGCTGGACGATCTATAGGCGATAGTGCAATGGTAGCTTAAGTCTGGGGTCATCATTATTTCCACCTTGATGATCATCTATTGTTCAAACTTAGAGTCTAGTGCTAGGCATGATTAACAACACAACCTCACATACTATTTTTGATTGAAAGATATAAAATAAACACCAAGAAACTCTAGTCAACTAGAACTTCATAAAAATCACAATCAATCATAATCCTATGATATACCTTATTAAAATCCGTTAGTGTATCCTCTTTCTACACATTACTACAATTTACCCATCTATACCCTAAATTACTTTCATATCTTCTTCTACACATTACTACTATTTACCCATCTATACCCTAAATTACTTTCATCTCTATAAGTTTTAACTAAACCTCTTTTTAACCTCAAGGGAAGCCTAAATTAACAATACTTAAACACCAAATACTTCATTAATATCCTATAATTTTCTAACATAATAAATACCATCAATAACTTCTTTCTTATTTCAAGCAAAAAATTATTCACCTTGACTAATAACAACTTCTCTACCATGTAACAAGGAACCTGTACTGCCTTCATTACCCCTAAGCTAACACACAAAGAAATATCACCTCACTACTAACTCGTGAGTATGTAGAAGTTCATCTATATACATTACATCAATTGCCATCACCACCTTTATTTTCACTTCACTTCTATACCCATACTTCCAACTATAAGAAGGTTCTACTACTTATGAATCATAATACTCCGGTTGCAATACCCCTTGAATGCAAACTTAATTTAACAAGCTAGGTTCATACTATCTCCTATTATGAGCACTATCTGTATTGACGGGTTAATAAAGAATCTGAATACATATCTTATTCTCTCTTAACTTCATAACTCACATGGATGAGGATAAAACCTTTAAGCTTAAGGAACTTATAACATACTAGCGAGCTCCTCTTCATCCCCTTGTGTGACTTCTGAAGTTACTGATAGTAAATTTGAGAGCAACATTTTTTAGGATTTGGGATCTAATACTCATGTTACCTCTGAAAGTCATAGATGGAGAATTATGGAGTAATACATGAACCAAAAGAAGTTTAAGAAAGAATAAATTTACTACACGATCTAGGGTATGAAAGAAATGAGACATTTCTTAAATATCCTGTAGCCTCTCAAAGAAAAGTACATACGTCTCTGTACCATTCCGCAAGACTTTACTAGACACGACTTCATAGACACCCTAGGATACTTGAACACTGTGCTCTGATACCAAGTTTGTAACGCCTCGAGACTACCCCTAGACATCACATTATGCTTATCACCATAAGTAATCCCAAGATAACCTTTGTTCTATCATAACTCATAAGCAATAGAATAAAATACATAAATATGAACGAAATAAGTGGAACAAATGTATTTATCTGAACTTTTTCAAACAAAATCTATTAAAATGATTACAACTATGGTTATACAAAACAAAATTGAAATCAAATACATCAACTCTACTAACTGTCTATGAAGCCTATACTAAAATTATCTGTAGGTAGCCAGGACACGACTCCCAGCTATCCCGAATCAGTACGACTGAATAAAGAAAACAATATGCCACTCGAACTATGATTAACTCAAGCCCTACAATCAAATGGACTCATGACCTACTGACTAAAAACTGCACACTGTCTGATTATAAGTTGTAGGCTACATCTAGTATTTATATTATGAGAAAATATAGACATATATGGTGATCAGTACTTTTGGAATGTTTTGAGCATGTAGGGGTGAATACATAAGTAAAACAATAAGTCAATGTACTCAAAAATTAGTAAAGAATGCATGCCAATTGTAAATGACTCACCTTGGGCTTGAATAAAGTTAAGTTGTAAAATCATAAAAATGAGTAGTAAAGCATAATGATAAAATTTGTGAGCCATAACACTTAGTGCTAAAAGATTTACTTTTACTCTTTCTATTAGGAGGTTCTTCTAACCGACATGCACTATGTGAGCTATCATGGTGTCTAATGTCTTGTCCCCTGTAGGGAAAAGCTCACATTTGGGGAGAGATGCCCTACCCTTGCAATCTGAATAGGTGATAATGCTCAACAATGTCAATTTAAGTGCACGGCAATCGTCGTCCACATATTTACCGACCTTTGGAATTGGGGTTGAATCGACGAGGAACAATGTGAGTAACAATTAAGTTAATTTGAAATAATGATACAAGTTAAATTCAAACCAATGGTTCCCAAAGATAAAAATGGGGGTGGGGGGTACAAGTATCAACACTAATGTTTCATTTTGAGTTTTTCTAGTATATATTTAGGGCTATTAATAACTGGAGTTTTAACAATTAGACACAGATCTTGCGATTGTTCATTACTAAGGGAATGACATGTGGGTGTTAATACTTAACAACAATTTAGTAAATCAAGTATGGGTAGGTTCGGCTATAGATTTTGATTCTAGTCTTTCAACAAAACACCAAACTATCACCCATTAATTCTTTTGAATACCTAACGGGTATGTTTAATGTTTGGTAACCAAACCTCAATTTAGGAATCCCTATTTCTAGATAATGCCCATGGTATAGTTTACTTCATAATCACCCTTATTTCTAAGAAAGTTAAAATTTAGCAAACTGCGCACATAATGTCTATCATTTCTTTGGTCTCCACATCCCTCTTTCAAGGATGATGTGAATTCCTAAAGTTTATCCAAGACACTTCTTTCGAAGATGGCCTTGAGCTTTCTAGAATTTGGAGCTTTCACTCATCAAAATGATGTAGGTATTTGGGGCTTTCACCCATAAATCCAAACCAAATTAGCATAGAAATGATAAAACCCATAAGTACAAATTACCAAATAGTGGCTAACAATAATAGCCCATGCACACTTTAACCCCTATTCACACTAAACCCGAAGTGGGAGATGTAGCTATACATAAGATAAATAAGCATAGATATACATAAAATCCCCATTGAGTTGACTTGTTGAAGATTTATAGAATGTTACTTCAAACATTGAAATCCCATAAATCAACAATGGAAGTGAGCTAATCCTCCACTTAGAAAGTCTTCACTATATTCTTCACCCAAAATTTATACAATATTTTCTTCTAAAAAAAATGAAGGCTATGAACTTAAGAGCTCAACCTAAAATTGGGGAAGTCAGAATATGAGGATTGACTTAAGGTTTGAGTTATTTTGCCAAATATTTGGGATCATCCACATGCATTTATAGATTTGACCTTGGGTTGCAATTTTTTGCTAAGCTGCAATCGCCCGGTCTGGCTGTAACCGCGGCTATGTGACATCAAATATATTTCGCAACTGTGGGTGCTTGACTATCACGACTGCAGTCACCTACCTTGATCACGGTAACTAAGGCTAGTTCCTACTCCACATCTTCGACTACACTTTCTTGATCCCTTTTGATCATTTTCATCTTTAATCCATATCTTTTGATCTTATCAATTCTATACCTACAAAGGGTGGATATTAGTGCATTTAATAAAAATTATGTTCTAATTATTTTACTCAAAACAAGTTAATGTGAACGAATGTTTTGTGCAAATGAATGGTAAAATCACCATTCATCAATACCCCCTACTTAAAGAATTGGCTTGTCCTCTAGAAGCACTACCTCTTACTATGAGACACAAATATTTATGCCCAAACTTCATGCCTTAAAGATCACAATGACTTCAACCTTAGTCACCACTACAAGTAGCTCATTGCACATGGGATAAGTTAATTTTCACTACTCCTCTCATCCTAAGATGCATTATCAATGAATACACAGGAATTCCATGTGCAATCAAGCAACAACAACTATTGCTCTTGAAGTCACTCAACTTTTGACCAAAAATAAGCTATACACCATTTGTCTAATTGTTCAGGAGGTGACACAGTAACCCACCCTCAACTTGTTCATATGCCATCCTTATAAAAAAGATAATTCCACTCACCAAACTACTAAATATGCAAGAAGGAATTTTAGGTGAAATCTCTCCCTCACAAAAGAAATCTCCATGAAACAAGTGTCATACCCTAGGCTTGCCCCTATTTTCCATCACCACTACAAAGAAAGTAAATGGTCTAAGATCTTAAATGGCTTTTTAAGCTTGTAAAATAGGTTCGGGTTAGGGTAGGATATAAATTGGGAAAAACATGGCTACACCCTTCTTAGAACATTCATGTCACTCTATTGAATCTGACTGTTTTACTATGGGCCACTCTTTTTCATTTTCTCTCTTCTATCATACCTACTTTTGCTTTCTTTGTTGACCCATTTCTTTCATTTTTTTATTGCTACTTTTATGTAATTCATTCCTTTGTTTGATTCTCTCTGTTTACTATTCATTTAATTACAATGCTAAAGCACATTAGGCATTTCACTTATAACTTTATTATCCCAAACTTACTTCCATCAGTCATTACCACCCCCAACTTAGTCTTTTAGCCTCAAGTTGGATTATCAAGTTCAAGAAGGGTATGGTTTAAAAGAGGGATAAAAGGATGGTTCACAACTTGTAATATAATTTTCCAAAGAAATGTACAAAGGCTCAAAGTGGGTAAAAAGGGATTACAATCATGCTTTGGTAGGCCTTTTAGGATAATATGACTTTCAAAACCATAAAGTTGACCTAAGGTCATTTCTCCAACCTAATACAATCAACATTAGCTTTGAAAAACTAAAGGAGCAAGTTCTAGATAATAAAAGTATAAAAGAGATAAATGCAAAGAGCTCATCACACATGGCATGTAAAAATTAGACAATGGGGCTCAAATGTCCCTCCCACTAGAGACAATTTTGGAGTATCTATTTCTATTCACTAGTCAAAAATTTACGGAGCCACAAAAAAGAAAAAGTTTTGTTAAAAAATTGCTCACGTCCATTCCTTTGATTTTGTTTTGAAAAATTTTGGACGGAGGGGGTTGTTCATTTTACATTAGCACCATACAAAATTTACTAAACTATGGCAACATCCAAAGCCCAACTCTCACATTTTGTCTCAAAATTATCAAACCACCCATATGGATACTAAGACTTTGTCGATGGTGTATAACGTGATCCCAACTCAATAATACTATGGGTACTCAGAATTCCCCTGCATCTATATCTCAAAACCCAATCACAAGGCTTTACCCTTAAGAATGTCATCACTCAATCTAACATAGGGCAAAGCTAGTCATGTATCATCAAAATCAAAATCAAACTATAGTAACAAGAAAATATAAAACTAAAACCACAGGATAATCCATAAAACATGGGCACCATCAGAGTGCCCAAAAACATAATGTCTCTAAACCAAATAAAAATAGTATTCAGAGTGTCATCCTAAAAACATATAAAAAGAAATATCCAGCAATGTATCACCAAAATAGTACAAATTTAGGGGCACCCCCAACTAAAAGAAATATAGTGTCCTCACTTCATGTGTAAGAAAGCTATATTAAAGGGTCTCCCTGTATTTGTATCAGGATCTATCCTTTCTCACTGGCTCATGTCACCACTGCTAGCATTATCAGCTGACCAATCTGCAGGGGCCTCATCCTCACTATCTAACTTTGGTGAAGGTAGTCGATGGTTAAGTTTGAACACCTTGAAGATGTCGTTCACCCCTTTCTACAACTTTTTGAAAAACTTATCTCTTTTTTTATCTCTTTACTATCTTTTCATGTGAGTCCTTAAGGTCCCTGTGAGAAGCAGCTAATGCTGAATAGGCTCTCTCTAGACTAGCTACTATGTCACCCTGCTTCTTCTTCTCTATCATGTACTTCTCATAATCTGACTGTGCTATATATAAATATGGGCAGTAGAGGGCTCTCCCGATTCTTGAGGTAGCTTGAACAATAGTTCTTCCCCCCTTAAATCTAAATCGAGATGCCATTGAAAGTAGTGGCTGATGAGGGTCTGCATGAGTCTGTGCCTTCTTGGACTGATTTGTCCATGTATATCTTCCTCTTCTTCCTCTAACCGGGGGGCCCCTCACCTATAAATTTGAGTGGGTAAATGAGGGAGCATAGATGTACCCAGGTATCTGCATCATACTTCACCACTTTTATGCTTTTACATAGCTTAGTGATAAGGGAAGAAAAGAGAAGATGAGTACCTCCATGAATCTTGAAGTACGGCAACTCAAAAATCTTAATCTATCCTATATTCAGAGCAATTCCAGATAGATTACAAGCCACCATTCGATCTCGCATGCCTGTAACAATGGTCATATGAGTCAATGGAGAAACTTTGCTATAGATGATGTTTAGCCAGAACCTTACTTCAGCCTTGAAGTAATTCATCAGAATATCTCCTTTGGTAGTTGCCCAGGGAAATGCTTTTCTAGGACATAAGATATTATCCATCCAGGTCCCAAGCTCACATGCCTTGGCATAAAACTGCCCCATGTAAGCATTTGGGAGCCCACACACTACATTAATCTGCTCTGCTCTGATGTTTACTTGCTCACCCAAAATTATCATCACTGGGTTTGTGAGAGAAACTATACTGAGGTTTGCATAGAACTCACATACCCACTGCTCATTATAATAGCAGGGTTTAAGGGCAAAACACATCCACCAGGTCGCAGTGAGTCTAACATGGGAATTCTATGAGCTTCTCCTCCACCTTGTTTAAGCTAATACCCCTTTCAGGGAGTAGCTTAGTCTTGAGGAAATTCTTATAGCAGAGGCTTTAGCATTGTACAACCATTAATCTGTTGTCATCAAAATCTCCCTTCTTGAAGGTTGACAACCTGTAGGCAATTTAACTCAAACTAATACTAGTATTATCATAAAACAAATGCTAGATCAAATATATAAGCTCATATGGTAGTGTTATAAAGGTTTCAGGGGCAGCACAAGATGTGCAAGAATTTTGATTTCTACCAAAAATTTCCCTTAGGTATAGCGATCATGGAGCATTGACCGCGACTGCGATGCTACATTTATATTCATCGAGACCTTAATTGCGGTACCTAAGACCAGGTTTGACAGTTTATACGTAGTGCTCGAAATGTAGCTTTACCCCACCCCTTTATTTCAACTAGGCATGACAACATTATAAGTAATTAATTAAAGCCTAGAATGTATTATTATAGCCCCAAACTTGAAAGAATTAAAATTAAACTCCTTGGGGCATTAAATCGAACACATGGTATACACAATCACTTCAACTATTTGAAGCTTAAGTTTGGGTATTCAAGACTTCCCCATTAGCGTGTACACCAACTAAAACAGCTAATAAGAGTAATCATCACTACTAATTATGTATTTAGCAATGAAAGCACTATTTTAAGCCTTTCACTATGATACGATTTATAAATATGCAATTATATTAAAACCAAGGAAATTGAGACAACTTACCGAATTAAATAATACAAGGGATAAATTGACACTTGTATATGCAATGTAGTACTAAAAATTGAATAGAATTTTGAGAGAAATTTAAGATGGGGCATGGGAAAAACTTGCATTCGAATGGTCATTTAAACTAAACCGCAATTGCAGACATATGTCCTCCACGATCATGGTGGCACGGATCGTGGATACATTAATTGAAACTAAACAATTAGGTCTCTTACATTTCCTGCTTAGTCTAAACTTACCAATTTCACACGTTGATTTTTCAAACTCAACAAAAATTCCTCTTAAGTACCAAAACTTCATGGATTATGTATGTATGTAAAACAAAACTCTACTTTACTTTGCATGAATTAAAAAGGATATGTGCCACTTTTTGTGGTGTGATCGGGTGCCTTCCATCGAGCACTTAGCTTAACGTCGTAGCATGATGCCTTTACCAATTCTTTTTGTGCTTCTACTTAGAAGATTTGAATCATCATCCCAGCTTTCATTCAATATGCAATTAGCGGCAGGGGGACAAAAGATTTAGATCTTCCAAGATGGGGCTTGGAAGAGGTGATTAAATGGCAATCAAGCTTCTATCTCTCCATTTATAAGATTTGAACCTTTTGCCCAACTTTACATCAAAATTTTGGTTTTAATCCTTAGGTAAAAGTTAGCACATCAATATTCCATTCCTTATACATCAAAAGTTGAGTTCCTTGGACATTAATGGGGTTAATGGGGGTTGGGGGCTCCACATGCTTTTTTGACATATAAAATTCCAAAATATAGGAATTGAACTCCGTCTCCCTATAATCCATTTTATCTAGAAGGATAGATCCCTATGACATCCTCTAGGCATAATGTTGAAAACTGGGTTGAACGAGGTCCAACCTCTAATTCTGGAATTTTCTCTTCCAGAGCATCTTTACTTAGAAATGGACTAGAGTCATCATAAGATATTGGATTGGTTTTATCTTTTGACTCTAGTACCATTTCCTTTATTTTGACTTTTTCTTCTAATATGACTTGATTGATTGGGACATCCTCGAGGAATCTTAACTACCAATTTCATCATCATAGCTTGGTTTCTATTCATGATTAGCCTTCTCTTGGAAAATAGGCATGGTTGTGATGCTTGCAAGAATTATGTTCTTGCCCAATTCCTTTACCTTGACATTTTCCCTTTCGAATACCCTGTAGGATTTATGCAAGCCTTGTGCATTCTCCCCTATTGTAGTTACCAGATCTAAAATAGTTTGAAGCATTGCTTTAAGACCTATCTATCTCATAAGAAGAGCTAGAAATTCAACTAGTAAAATGGGGGGAGGGGGCATTTCGACAATCATCCTAATGTCCATCTTGACTACCACATGAGGTACAATCTTACTCCCTATAGGATCGAGATGATTATTCCGTCTCTTCACAGGTAGCATAGTTACAATCTCTCCTGAAGTGTGGTCCATTATAATAAAGACATAGGCCATTAATATAGGCGTTCGAACTACTAAAATCATATTTTTTGGAAGATTTCATAGCAAAAAGTAAAAAATAAAATAAATCTACCTACAAAGAAAATCACAAACAAATATATAAAAGCTTGAATTCAATCAATTAACTAAAATTCCAAACTAATTTAATATGTCAAATTATTCCCCAAAAACGATGCCATTTTTTATAACGCTCAACTTACACATCAATTTAAGTGTAAGGCGATCATCGATAATATATTTACCCAACTTTAGAGTCGGGGTCGAATCCACGAGTAACAATGTGAGTGGCAATCATGTTAATTCAAAATAATAGATACAAGTTAAATTCAAACCAATGGTTCACAAAAATAAAAATGAGGGAGGGGGGATACAAGTATCAATACTAATGTTTATTTTTGGATTTTTCTAGTATAAATTTGGGGCTATGAAAAATTAGAGTTTTAACAATTAGGCACAGATCTTAGGATTATGTATTACTAAGGTAATGACATGTGGATGTTAATACTCAACATCAATTTAGTAAGTTAAATATGGGTAGGTTCGATTATAGATTTTAATGCTAGTCTTTCAACAAAACACCAAACTTTCACCCATTGATTCTTTTGAATACCTAACGTGTGTGTTTAAATTTTGGTAACCAAACTTCAATTTAGGCATCCCTATTTCTAGGATAAGGCCCATGATATAGTTAACTTCACAATCATCCTAATTTCTAATATACTAATAATTTAGCAAACTATAAACATAATTGTCTATCATTACTTTGGTCTCCACATCCCTATCTCAAGGATGATGTGGATTACTAAGGTTCACCCAAAACCCTTCTTTCAACGATGTCTTCACTCATCAAACCCATAGGGGTATTTTGGGCTTTTACCCACAAATTGCAACCAAGATTTCATAGGAATGATAAAACCTATAAGTATGAACAACCAAATAGAGGCCAACAATAACAATCCACACACACTTTTTTTTTATTTAAACTTTAATCAACATAACAAGTCTGGATTCCATATCATATCTTAGGATCTAAAGATCAATCGTTCTTTAAATCTTGGAATAAAATCATCAAATAACTTAAGATCATAGTCTTCTTGAAATTTCAAACTCATTCTTCATATAAACTTATCAAATAAAACTTAAGAGCATGATCTTCTTGAAATCTTAAGACTTAAACTTAGGGCTTAAAACCCATGCTTTAAACTCATGGCAATTCACAACAAAACTCCATGCTCAATATAATCTTTAAATACTCAACAATATCAAGTCAAGTTAGTGTAATCTCATTCATAATACAAATTTCATGAATTAAAACATAAATATGAGCACTTATTGATATACTTAAAGATTTAAATCTCATAAAAATCACATGCTTTAAGAACATAGAAACTTGGGAATGAACCCTACTTCAAAACAAGAAAATAAAATCTTATAATCAAGCAATTTGGGCCCATGGGTGAAAGGATACCCTTGTTCATAACCCCACATACCTTAATTAATTTTATTTGAAATTGAAAGCTTGACTTGGAAGCCTTGGGAATATTCTTAAATACTTTCCTGGAACTTCTTGGATTAGAAAACATAGATTCTTGCTAATCTTGAAGAAGGAGTAATGAATTTCTTGGTGTTCTTGAGGGGAGGTTAGGTTTTTCTTTGAGATAAAAAGTTAATAATGCAGAAACTAATCCTCCTGGGGGAGTTTAATTTTGTGTTTTGGACTATTTTGGGTGAGGAAAAATAACCCAATTGCCCTTAAATATGCAAAAACAAAAGCTAAAAAAATAAGAAAGCGTGCTATGGAGCATGCGCCGCGGGCTCTGGAGCATCAAAATATAATGTGCATCGTAGGCTCTAGAGCACCAAAATGGAGTGTGGCTCATGGGCATATTGCATTCTAATACTATTTTGGACTTCCAAACATGTCCTTGTGCTTATCTTAAAATTTTGAAATTTACCCAAGACATACCTTTGGCACCTCCGATCATGAATCAACTTCAAAATCAATATTCTAAGGCTGGAAAGGTTAAAAATAAAATCATTGAAGTTTATGATCTTTAGAAATTACTATGTCTCAACACTTAGTGAAATATTCTAAGTCTTGGACCCCTTTAACAGGAAGTAGCAAACTGAATTGGGCTAGGATCTTATGAGGTCTTCCATGGGTAGACTGATCCTGAGGATACAATTGATGATGAAGAGTTTGAGAGTGAGAGAAGCTATTGATGATGTTTTAAGAATTACTGTTATCTCTCTTCATGCTTGATTATTTATATAGTGAAGATACTGTTAGCTTTTTAGTTGGGGTACTTGTCTCCTCATTAATTCTATTTGGGCATGTATTATTGATATTTTGATTTAATTTTGGATGATTTTTATTTTTTTATGGGTTGTAATATTTGGGCACACTGATGGTGCCCAAATATTAATGGATTAGTTGTTTTATTTTTGTTTTTAGATTTTTACGTTATCTTTATTTTGTTTATGGTGACATCAGATGAGCTTTTTCCTATGATAGATTGAGTGACGACATTCTTAAGGGAAAATCATCATGAGTTAGTTTTGGTTTGAGGCATGGATACAGGGGAATTTTGAGTACCCGTAGTATCGGGGCTATAACTAGGGAATTTTTAGTACCTGTGCTATTTTGTATTTGGGATCACACTTATACCTATGTCAAAGTTGGAATAGCCATATGGTTTTCCCATATTATAGCTGATATGTGAGACGTCAGCTTGGTTTGGTGCCAAAATTAGCAAATGGTGAGTGGTGCAAATGCAAAGCATACACCCCTCTTTCAAAATTTTTTTCAAAAATCAAAGGAATGGAGGTGAGCTACCTTATAGCAATTCTTTTCCTCTTTTTGTGACTCCAAAAGTTTATCTTGTAAAAATTGATTGATGCTCCATTTTATCTCTACTCTAGTGGTACGGGCAATTAAGCTACCTCATCAAATTTGTATGTCTTGTACTATAAGTTTATATGTCTAAATCTTATGTATACTTATACCATCTAAAACTTGCTCCATTTGTCCCTTTAGGTTAGTTTTTACTATATTTGGTTCGTAAAGTAATCCTAGGCCATCTTTATGAACTTGGAAATCCACTCTAATCTAAAATTTCTACCTTTGTATAGATGTTATCTCTAGTCACCCACTTTGAGCCGTTGAACCTTTCTTTGGCAACCACATTGCAAGACATGAGCCATTCTACTTTTATCCTTCTTTTGAGCCCTACCGTCCTTGAACTTGAAAATGTAACTTGAGGCTAAAAGCGTAAGTTGATGGTGGTGAAGATTAGAAGATGTAACTTAAGCTGCAAAAGTGTAAGTAAGTTCCTAAGAGCTAAACAATGGGAACAAATGAATAGGAAAAAAAGGGACCTAAAAAAGGAAAGAAATGCATAAAGTGTACAAGGAAATGTGATGAAAATAAAATGTATTCAAAAGTTGGGTGAATCAAGGTAATAAAAGTCGGCACATGTGTAAAGAGTGAAAACAAAAGAAGTGGTCCATGGTCAGAAGTTGGGTCGAATAGTGTGATGTAGATTTCAAAAGAGGGTATAGCGAATTTGTTTCTAAATGATATCCTACCCTTACCTGAACCTACATTACAAGCTCAAAAAAACCTTCGAGATCTCCAACCAAGTGTATTCATTATAAGGGCGACTAAAAATAGGGGTAGTCCTATGGTATGGTAGTTGTTACCATCAAGAGTCCTTGTGAGAGTGGGAGTTTTGCACTTAAAATCCCTAGTTGCTTGTTTGATAATACGGTGTGTAGAGGATTTTACTTCTTGTAAGAAAGAATGAAAACAAATTGAGTTGGGTGATATTGTCATCTCCCAAAAACTAAGGAGGAACGAGTAAAGTGGAGTAGGGGTCAGAGATAAGACGCTTCTAGAATGTAAGTGATTATTGCATTATTGTTCTATTAAAGTCTTTTGTATCCTTGAAAATTGCAATTAATGTTGAAGAGTGTCGTGATAATAGCTTTGCCCATTTTTGAAGAGCTCCTAGTGGTAGTAACCAAGCTTGAATTCATTGTGATCATTGGGTTGTTTAAAATGGACTTAAATGTGCATTGTCTCATGGTAAAAGGTAGTGTTGCTTGAGGACAAGAAAAGATTTAAGTTGGAGATGTTGATGAGTGGTGAATTTACCACTCATTTTCTGTAACACCTCGTATTTCCCTAACATAATCTAACTCCTTATACATGAGTATTCATATATAAAATTTTTGAAACACTCATTATTTTCCAGTTTAGAGTCTGCCATTGCGTAGAAATTCAATTAGCTTTCCAACAATATAAAATTTGCAAAAATCCGATAACCGGGTAAGAAGTTATGATGATTTTAAGTTTCAGTCATTAAACATCGTTATTTTAACCTTTAGCATGTCATGGAGCAGGACAATCTCCCATTTGTCAAATTCGAGTGAGGGTCCGCGATCCTAGTGCATCGCGCCATAGACCAACTTGACATTTGTCCATTTCCAGTGTCGAAGCGCGATACCACTGCGTCGCGGTGAACTTATAGGTCCCAATCTGTGAAGGACAATGATTTCCCTGCATCTTGCCACAAACCAATTTTGCAGTTGTCCAATTCCAGTGACATGGCGCGATAGCACCGCGTCATGCCAGCCCAGAAAATTGGGAGTTTAAGTCAGTTTTGAGTTTTAATTCCAAAGGCATTTAAGTATTTTTTTCCTTGTCACAGTCAACCCTAAACATGAAATTAAGTCCCTAATAACCTAATTGGGCATTATTCTAATCAATTTTTCCCTAAAATCAAGAACATTCTCGCAAGTAGAAAAACCCTAACTTTCAAGAATCAAGGTCAAACCTCAAGAACTCTCCATAAATCCTTCCAAATTCATCATCCCAGGTATGTTAGATATTCATCCATGGATTTCTTTAATCCAAGGAGTTCAAAAACCCTTTTTAAACTATAAAATTATGATCTTTTCAAGTTAATTTGTTTTAAAGTATGTTTTCATCCTTGAATCCCCATGCACTAGTGATTCCATACCATGTTACCATGAAATTATTGTTATTATTCAATTTCCCATATTTTAATATTATTATTTATTGAACAAATCTACGATTTAGCTCTATTATGACTGATTTATGCTATTTTTAAATGTTTTAGGACATTTCTATGATTGTTTTGAACCATAAACTATAAGTGTTTGATAAAATTTCTACAAGAGTGATTGTTTTAATAAAAACCTTCATGCTTTGTCCGTTAACCTTTAGTGTCTTTTCAGTATTATTGTTTTGAGTGCTTGGGGTATTGAATACCCGAAAACCATAACTGTTAACTTAGTATCATTGCAGTTTCTTTAGAATAACATCAGATTATATTATGAACATTATCAGAATAGTCAGTTAAACTCAGAGAAATCTAGTATTTTAGAGTCTTTCAGTTGGGAGTAGGATTTAGCACCGAGCGAGTGTAATAATAGAGGTTTCCCCGTCAGATAGGCAGAGTCGTTAGTTGCAGTACCTATACCCCAAAACTACATAGCCATCTTGGATATGAGTAGTCACCCGTTAGATTAGGCTTTACTATCTCGCAGGTGTCACCCGTCAGTTTAGGCTTGACACCCGTAGTCCTTTAGACATTGTATCAGTTTAGTGGATCCACATAACCATTGTTAGTACCCATTGTAAGGTATTAACACCCTTCTAGCTGGGGTTACAGGTTGGATTCCAATTATCTTAAATTGAGGAATGTTGATTATATGATACCTTCCACAATCTCAGAAGTAGTCTCAGTTACAACTCCAGTCAGTTATTCAGTTCTAATATTATTTGACCCAAGCATAAAGATACCAATTATTTTAGTACTTTAGTTTACAGATCTTAATCAGTCCATGTTATATGCTTGGTCATACATCCCCATTGTTCACAGATTTTCATGTATCTTCAGTATTTATAGACTGTTATGCATACTCAGTATTTACAGATTCTCCATAATTTCAGTATCTATAGATTCTATGTCCTATACTCAGTACTCCGTTCTTTACATATGTATTCAGATATCTCATTACTCTGATTCATGAAACCTTGTATGTTAGCCTACCTCATTTAGCACACCAGTGCATTCAAAGTACTAATCACATGCTTTTATTTTATGCTGTGAAGTCTCATATCATAGATGTTGAATCTCAGTTCTCGGATAGCACCTAGAGTCTCATATTATCAGTAGTACTGAAGCTCTGATGAGTCCTCATCATCTGAGTATAGATTATATTACTTCATATCTTTATCTCTGTAGTTAGAAGAGTTAGCTGGGGGCTTGTCCCATCAACTCACAGTATTTAGTTAGAGGCTTTTCAGACAGTACTATTAGCTATTTACACTATTCAAATTTTAGTATTTTTATTAGATTCATAATTTAGTAGCTATTTTGTTATTAGAACCTTATCACATTTTAGTTATTCTTCCACATTTATGATTATATTATTAAGTGCTTACAGTAGGTACTAGCTCATGGGTTAGCTAATAGTCCCTTGGGATCGTAAGCACTGTGTATTGACTAAGTGGTAGTCTTGGGTCGTTACAAACTTATTATCAGTGCCAAAGGTTTTAAAGTGTCCTAAGAAGTCAAAAAGTCATATCGAGTAGAGTCTTGTGCATGGGTGTGTAGTGCGCCATGCTTTTGGACGTAAGGCTATAAGGTGTTTAGGAAAAGTTTCCCTTCTTTCAGTATTTATGTCATGTGATTGAGCATGAGCTCAAGCTAAAATCTTAGTCTAATCTGTTTTCTCTTTCTGTTTACTGAACATGCCTCCCAAGAAGAACAGAAGAAGAACAAGAACTCAGTTAGCCCCTCAGCCCATCTATGCAGATCCTCTGGACAAACATGTCTATCACACAAAATTCAGGGTTGTTTTCACAACTCTAGCAAACTCTATAGTAACGTAGAATGAATGGCCAACTATTGTTCCAGACAACCCAGTGGCCAATACTACTGCAACCAAAATTTGGGACTTCACCCAAATGAATCCTTCTTCCTTTATGGGGTCCAAGTTTGAAGAGGATCCACAGAAATTCTTAGATATAATTTAGAAGGTAATGGATGTTATAGGGGTGATATCTAGTTAGAGTGTAGATTTAGCTGCATATCAATTGTAGGATGTAGCCCATACTTGGTTTAATCAGTTGAAAGTGGATTGAGGTATTGATGTAGGGCCTATAGAATGGGAAGAGTTTGCCAAGACTTTCTCAGATAGATTCTTTCTATTAGAGTAGAGGGAGGCCAAAGTGTTAGAATTTATTAATTTGAGGCAAGACAGCATGAGTGTGAGGGAGTATTAACTCAAGTTCACTCAGTTAGCTAGATATACTCTTCATGTGGTAGCTGACAGTAGGTCCAAGATGAGTAAGTTTGTGTCTAGCGTGTCTTATAGTGTAGACAAGGAATGTAGGACTGCAATACTTATTATTGAGATGGACTTGTCTAGACTAATGGTCCATTCTCAATAGATAGAGGAGCAGAAGATTAATGAGAGGATGGGAGGAAACAAAAGAAATAGGATGGGTAGTTTTAATTTCAGTCAGCCAAAGTCAGAAGGTGGTAATCGTCCTTAGTTTCATTAGAGGTCTTCAGCCCCAACGCCCTCTTCAGCAAGTTCCCCAGTACCTCAATTAAGAAATGAAAATAGGGATAGAGCACCAGTCTCTAAGTCCCAGGAAAGTGTTAGCAGTGCTCATGTCAATTCTTTATGTCAGAAGTATGGCACACACCATCAGGGTGAGTGCAGAGCAGGTAGTGATATGTGCTTTGGATTTGGCAATCCAGGCCATCAGATTCGAGAGTATGGGGTAGTTGCTTAGAAAGATAGGGATGTATGCCAATAGGTCTAGTCCCATTAGTCGTCAGTTCCATCCAGCTACACAACTCAGTAGGGTTCCACTTGCAGTGATACTAATGGTCTGCGTCAAAATAGATTATATTCTCTTCTGTCCCGCTAAGATTAGGAAAATTCTCCAGACATAGTTACTAGTATGTTGCAGGTCTTTCACTTATATGTTTATGCTTTACTAGACCTTGGAGCTTTTCTTTTTTTGTAACTCCATATATAGCCATAAATTTTGGAGTCAGTCCCAAAAACCTAGAAGAGCCCTTTTTAGTATCTACCCTAGTAGTGTTTTTCGTTGTAGCCAGGAAGGTATACAGGAATTTTCCGGTCATAATATCTCTAAAATTTACCTCAGTTGATCTCATGGAGTTAGAGATAATGAATTTTGACATCGTTCTCGACATGGATTGGCTCCACTTATGATATATCTCAATTGATTATAGAAACAGATAGTTCATTTTCACTTCCCAAATAAAGAAGTCCTTGAATGGTGGGTTAGTACTACAGCTCCTTAGTCTTGGTTGATCTCATACATTAGATCAAGAAAGATGATATCAAAGGGGTGTATTTATCGTCTTGTTCGAGTCAAAGACTAACTCAAAAACTCCTACACTTTAGTCAACTCCAGTAGCAAGCAAATTCTCAAATGTATTTCGTGGAGATCTCCTCGAAGATCCTCCCAAAAGGTAAATTGATTTTATAATAGACCTTCTCCCAAATACTAAGAATATATCTATTCTACCATACAAAATGGATCTAGCTGAGCTCAAAGAACTGAAAGAATAGTTGAAGTATCTCTTAGATAAGGGATTTATCAGACCCAGCATCTCTCCATGGGGCACACCTGTTCTATTCATGCATAAGAAAGACGGTTCTCTAAGAATGTTCATAGACTACTGCCAATTGAACAAAGTCATAATAAAGAATAAATACCCACTTCCTAGAATCGATGACTTGTTCGACAAACTTCAGGGTGCCAGTTATTTTTCTAGGATAGACCTTAGATTAGGCTATCATCTTCTTAGGGTCAGGGAATGTGACATTCCAAAAACAACTTTCTAAACTATGTATGGTCATTTTAAATTTCTAGTCATGTCCTTTGGTCTTACGAATGCCCCAGCAGCATTCATGGACTTGATGAACCAAGTGTTCAAGCAGTACTTGGACATGTCTGTCATAGTTTTCATCAATGACATTCTTGTTTACTCCCATAACAAAAATGATCAAGTAAGCCATCTTAAGATAGTGTTACAAACTCTTAGAGCTCACCAGTTGTTCACTAAATTTTGTAAGTATGAATTCTGGCTAAGATCAGTAGCTTTCTTTGGCCATATCATTTCCAGTGATGGCATTAAAGTCGATCCTTAAAAAACTGAGGTAGAGAGAAACTGGCCTAGAACTATCTCTCCATTAAATATCAGGAGTTTCTTGGGTTTAACTGGCTATTACCATCAGTTTGTTGAAGAGTTTTGTTCTATTGCATCCCCCATGTACAGATTGACTCAAAAGAAATTTAAGTTTCATTAGTCAGATTCCTGCGAGAAGAGTTTTTAAGAGTTAAAGACTCGGCTCACCTCATCCCCAATTCTTACTCTACCAGATGGTTCTGAAGGGATTTTTGTGTACTGTGATGCATCTAGAGTAGGTTTGGGTCGTGTCCTCAAGCAGAGATGCAATGTCATAGCCTATGCCTCAAGAGAGCTTAAGCCTCATGAGAAGAATTATCTGACACATGATATTGAGCTAGAAATAGTAGTAGTATTCACCTTAAAGATTTAGAGGCATTACTTTTATGGGGTGCATGTATATGTGTTGACAAATCACAAAAGCCTTCAGTATATATTCTCTCAAAAAGATTTGAATGCGTTAGAGAAGGTGGTTAGAGTTATTAAAAGATTATGACATGAGTATTCTATATCATCCGGGCAAGGCAATGTAGTAGCTGATACTCTCAGTAGAATGTCTATGGGTAGTGTATCTCATGTTGAGGATGGTTAGAAAAAGTTAGCTTGGGAAGTTCATCAACTTGCCCAACTAGGTATCCGCTTTGTCGATTCAGTAGAAGGCACTATATGGGTGCAGAATAGCTCAGAGTCATCTCTAGTATCCAAGTGAAGGAAAAGTAGGATAAAGATCCCAGTCTAGGTAAGTTGAATGAATCAGCCAAAGATCAGAAAGTGAAGGTCTTTTCCCAAGGGGGAGATAGTGTGTTGCGCTATTAGGGTAGATTGTGTGTCCCTGTTGTAGATAATTTGAGTCAATGAATTCTTGCACAAATGCATGGTGCGCGTTACTCGATTCATTCATGGTCCACTAAGATGTAACGCAATTTGTAGGAGATCTATTAGTGGAGTGGGATGAAGAGAGATATTACAGAGTTTTTAGCTAAGTTCTGTACATGTCAGTAAGTTAAGTTTGAGCATTAGAAACCTAGTGGGTATATGCGGGAGTTTAGTATTTCTATGCGGAAATGGGAGGAAGTTACAATGGACTTTGTGACAAGTTTTTTTATACCCATCATCAGCATGACTCCATTTTGGTTATCATAGATAGGAGGACCAAACTTATTCAATTGAGGACTAATGTGTGAGTAGATGCTAACATATTTGAGGCTTTTAACTCTAAATAATTGTGAAGCCTTAAGAAACTTTTGTTGTTTTTGATTCTTTTTTATTGTTTTAATGCAGATACAAGTGATTGGGAAGGAAACCAAAGAAAAGAAGAATAAATCAACTGAAATCTGGTGTGAATAAGCTAAAGTGTAGCTGATGCCATTTCTGAAGTGTCGTCAAACATGGGTGTAATACCTTGATTTTCTGAACCGAAATGCTACACGGTGCTCATGATTCTGAAGGACCACAAACTAACCCATGACTGATATCTATACCTATATACTACATAATATATCATAAAATATGGAAATATGAACATGAAAGTCCATAAGGTTTAAACTGAATAAACGTCCGATAACAAAATGTCTGAAAAAGGTATAAAAATACCAAAACAAGCCATAAATACTGAAAATAATGAGATATGAATATCTAATCTGACATCTAGTCTGAAAGTCTCTAACTGAACTAAATAACGACTTAAAGGAACATGTCTCCAACTAACTCCATCTAGCAACTAAATAGTAAATATAGGAATAATCATATCTTCCTCGAATGAAAAGGACTCACTGCAAACTCTGAACACTGGAATACTACTGTTGATCTGGAGCTCGTGCCTCTGAACCTATGGTGTAACATAAGAGAAAGAACCATAGCGCAAATGCGTCAGTATATCTGAATGTACTGAGTATACGAGTGAGGTAGGCTAAATGTAAAGGGTTATATGCATGAACAATGCTGACTAATGTGAACGTGAGAATACATACATGCATACAAAACTTTAACTGAACTTGTGGAGATACTGGATACTAAGTTTGAATACTGACAACATGAGTGTATTGATAATGAGATACTGAATAGATGAACAACTATTTTTGATAGTTCAAATTATGAAAAACTGGTCTAGTTGACTGTGTCTGACAGTCCTGAACTTGAATACTGATATCATGAATTCTGATAACTGATATGACTGATACATGAGTTCAAAAAACTGATATAACTAATATAACTATGATGATCGGCCTAACCGATGTAATTGATACTTAGTGACTGTATCTGATAGTCTAAATTTTGATAGACCTATCTGAGTTCTGTTTTATATAGAGTAACTATATTTGAGATTAGTCCTATATAGCGGGTGATCTTTAAATTTTATAATTCTGATACTGTTTAACTATAGTTGATATCAGTCCTGTCTAATGGGTGATCTTGAAGTCTATTTATAATAAAAAGGATTGATTGTCTCTAACAGTACTGAATCTGTACTATTGAACTGAGTTCACTGTATCTGACAGTCCTGAATTTGTAACTAAAACTGTGGTATGTATTCATCTAACCGACATGCCCCAAGCTAAGCTAACTCGGGTCTAATCTCTGCCCTAACTGGCAGGGTATTAGTACCGTGCCACCAGTAAAGACATTTGTTGTGGAGCCATTTCTAACTAGCGGGTGACTCCTGGAATCAGTCCAATACATATAAATGTCCTAACGGGTGACTCCTAAGTATGACAGTCCTATCTAACGGGTGATATCTCATACCTACACTGGCTACATAGTTCTAGAACTTAGGGATTGCTTCTAAGGATCTCAGTCCTAATCTAGCGGGTGAGTCCCCATCCCTAGGCTCACTCGGTGCTGAATCCTACTCCCATCTAAAAGACACTGAACTAAATAACTGGGCTGACCTGAATAACTAAACTGAATTGATTAGCTAAACTGATACTGATTGACTAGACTAATACTAGTGGTATTGTTTAGCCAAGCTAAACTAAGTTTACTTGATTTCGATGACTGACGGAATGTACTGAGTTCTCAGGACTGGTTGAGAGTACTTAAGTTACTGAGATTGACTTTGAATACTGAGGTTACAAATATTACTGAGTACTGAGATTACTGAGATTACTAAACTACTGATATTATAGAGGTTACTGGATTTTTCTGAGTCACATGACTGACTGAATTCTATAGATCATGGCTTGACTCAGAGTATCATGATAACATGACATGGCTCTAGGCACACAACTATATTTTTGGGTACGAATACCCCCAAGACTCGATAGAAGGAAACTCACATAGATGACATAACTTGATCACAAGATTTGAGTCCACAATTCATAATATCATAAGTAGGGGATATCATATTTCATATAGTTATTCAACATCTTAAACATTGTAGGGAATGCGTGGATATATTTCGTGTATATATTGTATATCTCCATTATCTTACATGCTTCATACCACCATAATAGCAACACATGAAAAGCATGGAATTCATATTGAAGTATATAGCTAACATACACTAGTCATTTAGACGTCATAGAACCATACAAACATGAATGTCACACATCCTAAACATTTTATCAAGAACCTTGCATGGATTCTTTAAGGCATAGGTGAGTTTCATACTTGCACCATATTTAACCACCTAAAGTTCATGGTTTTCAATTAACAAACATATATATTCCATGAAAACACCTTTAGACTTCACATTGAAACTTAAACAAAAATTGTCAACATGTACATACTCATATCACCACAAAAAAGTTAACAAAATAATATTTAAAACATGGTTCTTGAGCTCTATGAATGGATTGGATCCATAGATGAACACTGCACATATCTTAGAAAGGAAACCTTGATGATTTACTAGAGAGTTCTTGGATTGGGAAACTTTATTCTCAATTATCTTAGAAAAAGGCTTGAATCTTGACTTTGAGAGATGAGTTTGATGGAAACCCTAATCTTGTGGTTGAGAGAGTAAGAGAGGGTTTTTGAGATGCTTAACTCAAGAAAAATAGGAAAAATTATGCCTCTTTAGGGTTATAAGTCATGGAAGGTGAAGGAAATGACCAAAATACCCTTATGAAATAAATTCCCAGTTGCTGAAAAATCATAGCTGACGACCTTCGTGATAGGGCGTCACAAATGTGATAAGCTATCATGAATATTGTCACTTAGGAGCTGGTTTCTGCCTAAGGCTGCTGACCTTCATGATAGGGTGTCACAAATATGATAAGCTATCACGAATGTCATCACTTAGGAGCTAGTTTCTGCCTAAGGCTAACGACCTTTATGGTAAGGCATCACAAATGTGATAAGCCATCACGAATGTCGTCACTTAGGATCTGGTTTTTGCCTAAAGCTGACGACCTTCATGATAGGGCATCACAAATGTGATAATCTATCACAAATGTCATCACTTAGGAGATGGTTTCTTCCTAAGGCTGACGACCTTCATGATAGGGCATCACAAATGTGATAAGCTATCACGAATGTCGTCACACTATTTCCAGCCTGACATGCTGGGGTAAAATAGGAATAACTCTTTGCTACGTTATTGAATTTTGGTGAAATTGGTATCGTTGGAAATATAATTCAATTATCTATCTATTGATAGGTTATGAGACCAGAAATTACAAGTATAGTGAGAGATATTCTTATTTGAAGTTGAGTATACCAATATCCTTCTCAAGAATTCAATCGGTAAGGAATGTTTTGATTCGTCTGATTGCTGGGAGTTATTTAAAGCCTTAATATACATCTAAATTACTCATAAAACTATAAAAGAATCTTGATGTACTATGCATGAGCTTGGTACATAGATTTAATATTGGTTTGGATTTTTTTTAGGGTATTACAATATCTCCCCCTTGGAAACATTCGTCCTCGAACAATGACTACTTGAGAGGGGAGAAAAGATAAAATGATGCATATATATCATGAATGACTAATCATGATTTCATGACTGACATGACAAAAAACTGAGCATATCATACTGTACATGTATATCTGATGCATGGGTAGCTGATTGATGAATATAGGACTGAGTATTTCGATAAACTGAGTTTCTCAAACTGAGAATGCATATTTGATGCTTAACTGATAAGTTTAATCCATGCATATCTGATGCATGATTATATGACTGACATGATACGTGAATGCATGACTGAAAGTACTGATAAGCTGACCACGCATATCTGATGCATGAATACATGACTGAACTGACTCACGAACATGCGACTGAATATGCAATGGTAAAGGCATTAAGATTGAACTAAAGCATGAGAACATGACTGATTCTGCTATGTGACATATGGACTGAACATCATGAATAGAATTGAACCTCTGAATACTTGACTTACAACTGAGGTCTAACTTGAAGGTCAACTTATGAGTACCCTCTATTCTAGACTGAATTCGTTATGCAAGGAGAAATTCAAGGATCTAAGGCATGAGAGCGTTAAGAGAAAGTAGGGTATCTCCCCCTTGGGACGCTATGTCCCTCTAAGAAAGCTTGCCTTACGGAGATACTGGGTGATTCACAGGGCATCTACGAAGTAGATTATAACTAAACTTTAGGAGTCTGAAATTAATGCATGATGCATGAGAAGAACTGAACTTTTAACTACTAGGAGATTCTACCTTCAAATAGTTACATTCTCTGAGATTTTGGATAGCATGAATAAATGCAAGGATGACAAAACAAGCTATAAAAATCTGACTGCTTGATTGCTAAACTGACTTGCTGGCTTTACTAGCTAACTCATACTGAAACATATGCTCGAATGAGAGAAAGATATCTAAAAATGCATACTATGAACATGAAAGACTAATAACATACCCGAATCTAAGTCAGGGAAATTTTTTTAGATTAGTACGGGTTTAGAGTGCATACAGTCTATTCTGATGCTGACCACTATTGGTACCTTGCTGACGCAAATCCTTACCCCTCTGTGCTAGAACTCTTCACTCACTCATTTTGTGGCCTGGCTTACCATACCCAAAGCATATATCACTGCCTACCATATATGCACCTAGATGATTCTTACCACACTCTTCGCAAAGCGGATATATAAGACCTCCAATTTCACTACCCTGGGCCTCGAAGCCTGGATCTCCATCGTGACGGTCATTTCAAGAGTTAGGTGCTGGTACACTAGTTGAGGATAGAGCTGGGACTAAAATTTTTTGACTATGCTGAGAACGGTTATCACCCTGTGACTAAGGCTGAGAAAAGCTGAAACTACCTGTCTTTGCTCTCCTACTCTCTCTCTCTCATCCTAATCTTCTACTCCTCTATCTACTGAGCATGTATCATAAGTTTGGCTAAAGTCATATCACCATTCAACATGGCAGATTTGTACTCGTTTACCATACTATCCTTCACCCTTGACACAAACTTACTTATCCTAGCTCTACCGTCTGCAACCACATGAGGGGTATATTAAGATAATTGAGTAAACTTGAGAGAATACTCCTTTACCATCATACTTCCCTGCCCGAGGTTGATGAACTCTAGTACCTTAGCTTCTCTAAGCTCTAGCGAAAAGAATCTATCAAGGAAAATAGAGGCAAACTACTTCCACTCTATAGGGCTGCATCGTCTAACCTTTCTGACTTCCACAACTTGTACCAAGTATGAGCAGCATCCTATAATTGGTAAACGGCTAACTCATCACTTTGAACAGTAGTAACCCTATAATATCTGTCACCTTCTAAACTTGATCTAGAATTTCCTGCAGCTCCTCATCTGACTTAGACCCTATGAAGGAAGGAGGATTCATTCAGGTGAAGTCCCAAATTCTAGCTGCAGCTGAATTGGCCACTGGGTTTGCTAGAATGAAGGCTAGTTATTCATTCTGGGCAATGACTAACTGAGAAAGAGTGGTGAATGCGGCCTTGAACTTTGCATGAGAACCATGATCGCCCAAAGGGTCTTTGGGCTGAGGGGATACTGATTCCTGTTTCTTCTTTTAGGAGGCATGTCTATAAAACAAAGGGAGAAATGGATTAGATTGAGATTATGCTCACTGGCACGACATGAATACTAAAAGAAGGGAAACTATTCCTAAAACATCTCATAGCCTCCTACATATAAGTGTGTCTCATAACACACACATGTATGAGAATCTACCAGATGCGGCTTTCAGACTTCCTAGGACTCTATTGAACCTTACGTTCTGATACCAAGTTTGTAACACCCTGATTTTCTAAATCGGAATGCTACATGGTGTTCATGACCCCGAAGGACCACAAACTAACCTATGACTAATATTTGTACCTATATATTACATAATATATCATAAAATGCAGAAATATGAACATGAAAGGCCATAAGGTTCGAACTGAATAAACATCTAATAACAAAATATCTAAAAAAGCTCTAAGAATACTGAAACAAGTCATAAATACTAAAAATAATGAGATCTGAATATCTAATCTGACATCTAGTCTGAAAGATGCAAACTGATCTGAAGGAACATGTCTCCAACTAACTCCATCTAATAACTGAATATTAAATGTATCAATAATCATATCATCCTTGAATGAGAAGGACTCACTGAAAACTCTGAACACTGGAATACTACTGCTGATCTAGAGATCATGCCTCTGAACCTATGGTGTAACATAAAAGAAAGCACCATAGCACAAATATGTCAGTACATCTGAATGTACTAAGTATACGAGTGAGGTAGGCTAAATCCAAAGGGTTATATGCATGAACAATGCTGACTAATATGAATGTGAGAATACATACATGCATACATAGTTGTAACTGAACTCATGGAGATACTGACTATTGAGTCTGAATACTGACAACATGAGTATATTGATACTAAGATACTGAATAGATGAACGACTATTTTTGATAGTTGAAATTATAAAAAACTGGTTTAGTTGACTGTGTCTGACAGTCTTGAAGCTGAATACTAATACCATGAATTCTGATAACTAATATGACTGATACATGAGTTCAAAAAATTGATATAATTGATATAACTGTGATGATCAACCTAACCGATGTAACTGATATTGAGCGACTGTATCTGATAGTCTAAGTTCTGATGAAACTATCTGAGTTCTATTTTATATGGAGTAATTGATTTGAGATCTGTCCTATCTAGTGGGTGATCTTTAAATCTGATGATTCTAATACTGTTTAACTATAGTTGAGATCAGTCCTATCTAATAGATGATCTTGAAGTCTATTTATAATGATAAGGATTCATTGTCTCTAACAGTACTAAATTTATACTACTGAACCGAGTTGACTGTATCTGACAGTCCTAAATCTGTAACTAAAACTGTGGGATGTATTTGTCTAACCGACATGCCCCAAGCTAAGCTAACTGGGGTCCAATCTCTGCCCTGACTGGAAGGGTGTCAGTACCGCACCACCTGTAAAGAAATCTACTGTGGAGTCAGTCCTAATCTAGCGGGTGACTCCTGGGATCGGTCCTCTACATATAAATATGCTAACAGGCGACCCCTGAGTATGTCAGTCCAATCTAACGGGTGACATCTTGTACCTATGCTGGCTACGTAGTTTTGAAACTTAGGGATTACTTCTAAGGATCTCAATCCTAATCTAGCGGGTAAGTCCCCATCCCTAGGCTCACTCGATGCTGAGTCCTACTCCCATCGGAAAGACACTGAACTAAATAACTAGACTGAACTGAATAACTGAACTGAACTCATTAGTTGAACTGATACTGATTAACTAGACCAATACTACTGGTGTTGTTTAGTGGATATAAACTAAGTTTACTGGATTCTAATGACTTATGGAATATACTGAGTTCTGAGGACTAGTTAAGAGTACTGAAATTACTGAGACTGACTTTGAATACTGAGGTTACAGATATTACTGAGTACTGAGATCAATGAGATTACTGAACTACTGAGATTACTGAGGTTACCAGATTTTCATGAGTCACATGACTGACTGAATTCTAAAGATCATGGCTTGACTAAGTTTGTCGTGATAACATGACATAGCTATATGCACACAACTATATTTTTAGGTACGAATACCCCCAGGACTCCATAGAAGGAAACTGACATACATGACATAACTTGATCACAAGATTTGAGTCCACAATACATAATATCATAAGTAGGGTATATCATATTTCATATAGTTATTCAACATGTTAAACATTGTAGAGAATTCATGGATATATTTTGTGTACATATTATATATCTCTATTTTCTTACATGCTTCATATCACCACAATAGCAACACATGAAAAGCGTGGAATTCATATTGAAGTATATAGATAACATGGACTTGTCATTTAGACATCATAGAACCATACAAATATGAATTTCTAGGATGCTAAGCATTTTATCAAACACCTTGCATGCATTATTTAAGGCATAGGTGGGTTTCATACTTGCACCATATTAAACCACCTAAAGTTTATGGTTTTCAATTAACAAACATATATATTCCACGAAAACAACTTTATACATCATATTGAAACTTAAACAATAATCGTCAACATGTACATACTCATATTACCATAAAAAGTTTACAAAATAATATTTAAAACATAGTTTTTGAGCTCTATGAACGAATTGGATCCATAGATGAACACTATGCAGACCTCAGAAAGGAAACCTTGATGATTCGCTGGAGAGTTCTTGGATTGGGAAACTTCATACTCGATATCTTGTAAAAAGGCTTGAATCTTGCTTTTGAGAGATGAGTTTAATGGAAACCCTAATTTTGTGGTTGAGAGCATAAGAGAGGGTTTTTGAGATGCTTAATTGAAGAAAAATGGGGTAAATTATGCCCCTTTAGGGTTATAAGTCGTGAAAGGTAAAGGAAATGACCAAAATACCCTTATTTAATAAATTTCCAGTTGCTGAAAAATCATAGCTGACAACCTTCGTGATAGGGCATCACAAATGTGATAAGCTATCACGAATGTCATCACATAGGAGTTGGTTTCTGCCTAAAGCTAAAGAACTTCGTGATACGGCGTCATAAACGTGATAAGCTATCACGAATGTCATTACTTAGGAGCTGGTTTCTGCCAAAGGCTGATGAACTTCGTGATAGGGTTTCACAAATATGATAAGCTATCACGAATGTCATCACACTGTTTCTATGCTTACATGCTGGAGTAAAATAGGAATAACTCTTTGCTCCAATATCGTACTTAGGCAAAATTGATATCGTTGGAAATATAATTCAATTATATATCTTTTAATAGGTCACGAGCTCAAAAATTCCAAGTATAATGAGAGATATGCTTGTTTAAAGTTGACTTTACTAATATCCTTCTTAAGAATTCAATCGGTAAGGATTGTTTTGATTTGTTTGATAGCTGGGATTTATTTGAAGCCTTAATATACATCTAACTTACTCATATTATATTTTATGTTTTTTGTTTGCAAACAATAGGTGTGCCTACTTTGGTTTGCTTGAGAAATAAATCATAAACAGTAGGAAGTGAATTATCAATAGGGACTCGAAAAGGCTTCATTTAATAATCAACACTGTAACAAGGTTGATTAACCTAAGGTAAAATTATGGGAATTCAGTTGTGATTCCCTATGTCCGAGAGGATTAGGAAATTAGACACTTGAATAGGTCGAGAGACATCTAAGAATACCATCGATAAAGATAGCTTGTCATCCTAACCACCATGAGAACATTTAGTTATTTGTAGCATCTTTCTGGTACCGTATCCCCTAGTGAACATAATTTTGGTTATTCCATTAACTCTTGATTACCAACAATCACTTGTTCAACCATTAAAAACCCTCATTTTGTCTTTTTGTGTTAGTTGTTTGAATTAAACTTGTAGCTTTAGTTTCAAATAAGTTTAATCGCCACTCACATTATTCCCTATGGATTTGAACCCAACTCCAAAGTTGGGTAAATATATTAACGATGACCGTTTTGCACTAAATTGACGTGTAAGTTGAGCATTATAAAAAATGGCGCCGTTGCCGGGGAATAATTTGGCGTGTTGAGTTGGTTTGGAATTTTAGCCTATTAGCTTGAATTCAAACTTGTAAATATTTTTTTTAGTTTTCTTTTATTTCTTGTGTTAGGTAGATTTTTATTTTAGTTTACTTATGACTATGGAATCATGGAATGAACACAAGCTTGTTTGTTGGAAATCTTATCTTGATGATCCATGTCCACATTGTAATGGACCTCACTTTTGGAAAGATTGTAGATATACTCTCCGGAGAGAGATATGTGCACCATCTTCATTCTACTGGGAGTATGATTGTTCTTTATGTGGTGGTCGAGATGGACATTGGAGTGATTTCCCAAATGCCCCCTCCCCTTATTACGCAAACCCAAACTCTAGTTTATTTTATGAGTTTGATAGGTCTTATGGTCAAGAACAGGAAGAACGAAACGCCAAAAAAAGTGGCATTGAAGCTATGCTTCAACAAATGTTGGAGTGTTTGGACACAACGAATGATATCATACATGATATACATCAAGACATAAGGGCAAATAATGAGGAAAGAAGAATGGTAGAGGATATGGATATAGAGGTCAAGCATTCAAAGCACTTTTCCACATTATGTAAAGATGATATCTTGTCTATGGAATCATTTAACATAATGGACGAGTGTGAATATGAGGAGCAAAAATTTGATATTGATGATGAGGTTGATGTTGAGAAACCCTTGGTGATTTCCCAACCAACCGAACCATTTATGAATGAAGATGCCAAAGACGAGGAGATGGTAGTAGAGTCAAAAGAAGAAATCATGCACAATCCTTGTGAAGACTCTAGTCCATTTCTGGGTAAAAATACTAATAGGGATGCTACTTCATAATTGAGAGTTAGTCCTCATTCGAACCACTTTTCAACATTATGCTTGGTGAATGATGAATTTTGAAAATGAGTAGGAAAATTCTTACATTTTGGAGTTTATATTTCCAAAAGGCTACACTACAAACCCAGTCTTGAAGGCCAAGAAGCTTAAAAATTGATATCCATTTAGTGGCTTGTTAAGATCCTCATCGTTGCCCAATGAGCCCACACAAAAGTTCGATGCAAAATTGGGCAAGCTGTTCAAGTCTTTAAAGTAGCGTGATAGAACATTCCTTATCATGCCCTTATATTCTCCCAACGGACCTAAAAGATGTAAAGATCAAAGTGGAGGGATAAAGGATAACTGGATGTTGTCGTTCTGTGACACTAAATTAGCCGATTCTCGGGGGGAAACCTAAGGTATTTTGTTTGTATTCATATTATATGATTGACATCAGATCTTTGCATCTATGGTGCCACAGGAATGTTTCTAACTCTCTTGTTTTGGTTTGACGCATTGGAGACATTGCATAATTTTAAGATGAGGGTGTTGGGGCTACTTGTGGGTGTTGATGTCCTCCTAGGGTTTTTGTTACCGTGCCTCTTTTCCCCAGAGTCTTGTCCTTGTAGAGCCAGCATGTGTTAGGCGTATTGTTTTTGCATTATGATGTGTTGTGGTTAACTGGGAGAAAAATAATTATCTACAGCAGTTGACATATTTTTGGTGAATTTTCTAGGAATGATAACTACCTCTCCAATTATCTGTGTTAACTGTGTGATATGCATCTATATGTGATCATTGTGAATCTTTTTATAGCATTAGTGCTGGGGACATGATAATCATTGTTAACAATTACATGAACCAGAAAGGTAGTGGCTTGTGATGTACCTTTGTGCCATGTGTGTGTGAGATACTACCTAGTTCCCTTTGTGTGTTAAATCCAGAACTTGCTCGATTTTTCTTTCCTAGGTTGTAGGATAGGGGTTAGGAAAGGATCATAGGCCCTTTTTCTTAATGTAGTCCATTTTATCCTAAATTACCTTCCTAGTGTGCATGAGATCCCTTGATCCCTACTTTGAGCCTTAATTGCCTATTTCTTTTTGAGACACCTATCACCTTTACATTAACATTGTAATGAACCTGTTTTGGCCCTGGTCCTCCTTGGAAATTGTGCACCTTGACTTAGGCAAACAACCTAAGTTGAGGATGGCTATCATAGGGGTGTGTGATACAAAATTAGTATGAAGAGAGGTAGAATAAGAGAAAGAATAAAATGCCGGGTATGGTGCAAAAAGAATAAGAAAAGAAAAAGCTGTGTAAAAGATGAGAAAAACATAATATGATTATTGAAAAGACCGCACCCATTTTGAGCATGAGTGATCAATAAAAAAGAGGAAGAGAAAAAGGTTAAGAAGTAAAACCCCAAGAGGTTAGTGTAGTTTCAAGGAGGCGTAGTCACTTTAAATACCCTTGAATATCATACCAGCCCCTCGCCTACATTACAAGCTGAGAAAAAGTCCTATAGTGATCCTAGCTGACATGTCTGAAGACCTTGGCAATGAAAATAAGGGAAACCCTATGGAAAATGACATACAATGATTGGAACTTTATTCTGAGAGTGAGTATATGTGGATTATACCTATGTCAAACATTTGATGTTTGATATGAGTGAGAAAGACATTTCTTTGTTGTGAGGGCACACTAGGTATGTTACAAGTAGCTAGCTTATTTGGGTAGTGCAATGTTGGTGCATGCATGATTGTGTTGCTTAATTTATGCCATATCTTGAGTCCTGTGTGTCACATTGTTGTTCTTCAATAGTATACACAGTTGAGTTTAAAATAGTTGACCTTGGAGAAGGTAAAGTATGTTTGAGCTTATGTGAATGAGTGACTGACAATTGTACTTTGTATCTTCCTAAGTTATGTTTTGGTTGCTTGAGGACAAGTAATTGTTTTAAGTTGAGGGTGCTAATGTGTGAGTAGATGCTAACACGTTTGAGGCTTTTAACTCTAAATAATTGTAAAGCCTTAAGCAACTTTTGTTGTTTTTTTATTATTTTTATTGTTTTAATGCAGATACAAGTGATCGGGGAGGAAACCAAAGAAAAGAAGAATAAATCAGCTGAAATTTGATGCGAATAAGCTAAAGTGTAGCTGACACCATTTTTGAAGCGTCGTCAGACATGGGATAGGCTGTCAAAGCTACCATCAAGATTAGACAAAACCTAAGGAGTTGAGATAAAATATGACGAAATTTTGGAAGCATCGTCAAATCTGTGATGAGGCATCAAAATTGCAATCAACCTGAAGCAGATCATGTTGATTTCGAGTGAATATGTGATGATATTTTTCATGCACCGTTACATATATTACACGCCATCAGATTTGTTGTCAGAAGAATCAAAAGATAAAAATTCACTGGAATCCTTAACGACATCTTGCACACGCTATCAGACATATCGTCTATTCTGAAGAGAAAACTGAAACCTTAATTTTTATTTCCTTATTTATAATTAAGTATTTATAGCACTTTTAGGGTTTTGAGCATGAATTATCTATTATTGAGTAGAACAAACGATATTCTTTCCTCCCTATCTCAAGAACAATATTTGAGTATTTTGCCGTATGATTCAAATACAAGTTCACTTTCAATTTCAATCATTATTGTAAGTTGATACTTTCAGTTATGAAATCAAATGCATGCTTGTTTTATGCGTCATGAGTAGCTAAACTCTTTTAACCTGGATTATGGAATCTAGGGTTAGGTCATGATAAGGTGTTAAATAATCAAGGTTTAATAAGTGTTAGGATTTCTTGATAATTCTGAGATTATAATTTCTGTCTGTTGGTTGCAAATAATAGGTTTACCTACTTTGGTTTGCTTGAGAAAGAAATCATAAATAGTAGGAAGTAAATTATCAACAGGAAATTAAAAAGTCTTCACTTAATAATCAACGCTGTAACAAGGTTGATTAACCTGAGGTAAAAATCTGTGCTGTCAGTTGCGATTCCCTAAGTCCGAGAGGATTAGGAAATTAGATACTTGAATAGGTCGAGAGACATTTGAGCATACCATTGATAAAGATAGCTTGACATCCTAACCACCGTGAGAACCTTAAGTTATTTGTAGCATCTGTCATCTACCATAAACCCTAGTGACCATAATTTTAGTTATTCTATAAACTCTTGATTTCCAATAATCAATTGTTCAACCATTAAAAACCCCCATTTTGTCTTCTCATTTTAGTTGTTTGAATTTAACATGTAGCTTTAGTTTCAAATTAGTTTAATCTCCACTCACATTATTCAATGTGGATTCGACCTCGACTCCAAAGTTAGGTAAATATTTTGACGACGACCACCTTGTACTAAATTGATGTGTAAGTTGAGCGTTATCAAGGACTATGCTAAACTCTATCTTAGAGAGTTGGTTAGGTTGCATGGTGTTCCCTTATCTACCATTTCAGATAGCGGTACCTAGTTTACCTCTCACACTGGAAATCATTCCAAAAGGGTCTTAGTACCCAAGTCCATCTCAGTACAGCGTTCCACCCTCAGACAGACGGTCAAGTAAAAAAGACTATCCAGACCCTTAAGAATATGCTGAAAGAATGCGTTATTGATTTCAAGGGTAGTTGGGATGACCATTTGCCTTTGATTCAATTCACATACAATAACAACTATCATTCTAGTATCCGTATGGCTCCGTTTGAGGCTCTTTAAGGTAGGAGATATAGATCTCCAATTGGTTGGTTTGAAGTAGGTGAGACTGCTGTAGTAGGTCCTGACATGGGGTTTGATGTGTTAGAGAAGGTTCAATTGATTAGAGGTTAGCTTAGGGCTGCCCAAATCTGACAGAAGTCATATACAAATGTGAGGAGAAAGGATCTCAAGTTTGAGGTCGATGATTTCGTGTACTTGAAAATATCTCCTATGAAAGGAATAAAGAGATTCACAAGAAAGGGAAACTCAGTCCTCGATATGTCGGCCACTTCATAATTCTCAGTTGTTTCGGAATGGTAGCTTATGACCTTGAGTTTCCATCAAATTTAGCCTCAGTACACCCAGTGTTCCATATCTCATTGTTTAAAAAGTGTATCGGTGATCCAACTACAGTTGTTCCCTTAGAAAGTGTAAATATTCAGAGTAGTCTTTCTTTTGAGCAAGTTCCAGTCAAAATTATTGATCCTCATTTTCACAGACTAAGGAACAAAGACGTTCAACTAGTCAATATTCTTTGGCGGAATCAGTTCGTTGAGGGAGTCACTTAGGAAGCAGAGGCAGATATACGAACCAAGCACCCTCATCTTTTCTCCGTGAATCCAGATTTAGTATAAGGTACCAATCTTCTTAAGATTTTTCTCTATCATGCTCTGTTTCAACCGCACATCTTGTTCATGATAGTAGTGCATTCATGTATTAGTTCAGTCATGTATTCCATGCATCAGACATGCATATTAAGTGTGTAAGCTTAGTCTATCAATTTCTTTAGCTTAACTAGTTTCATTCGGGGACAAATGATCCCGGGGGGAGATATTATAACACCTCGTATTTCCCTGTCATAATATAAGTCCTAATACATGATTATTTGTATATGAAATTTTTGAAACACTCATTATTTTTTAGTTTAGAGCCTGTCATTGTGTAGGAAATTCAATTATCTTACCAATGATATAAAATTCTCCCAAATCTGATAATGGGGTAAGAAGTTATGGCGATTTTAAGTTTTAGTCATTAAACATAATCATTTTAAACTTTATCGCATCGTGGAGATGGCCAATCTCCCATTTGGTGAATTCCAGTGAGGGTTTGGATTCCTGGCGCGTCACGCCATAGGCAACTTGACATTTGTTCATTTCCAGTGTCGAAGCACGATAACACCGCATCGCGGTGAACTTCCCGGTCTTAATTAGTGAAGGACCATGATTTCCTCACATCACGCCACAAACCAGTTTCCCAGTTGTCTGATTTTAGTGACACGACAAGATAGCGCCGCATTGCACTAGGCCAGAAAATCAATATTTTCAGTCAGTTTTGAGTTTTAGTTCCAAGGGATTTTAAGTATTTTTTCCTTGTCCCAATCAGCCCCAAACACGAAATTAATTCCCTAATAACCTAATTGGGAATTATTCTAATCAATTTTTCCCCAAAATCAAGAACATTCTCTCAAGTAGTAAAACCCTAACTATAATACCCCGTATATTTCTAAGCTAGAAAATGAACCGTTGTTCCTACACATGAAACCTCATATCTTATGATTCATTTTTAAGTAGATGAATTAGGATAAGTATCCTAGGGATAATAGAGATTATGATGTGTTAATCATGTTCATAAGAGTCACTTAGAGTAAGCCAAGCTAAGAACTTTTGAATTCACCAAGTTTTCGTGTGTGATTTCACATAGATCATATTTGAACTAGAATAACTTGGTTTATAGGTGGTATTTTTGAAGATTTATACCATCCAAATTGTATTTAATTGAATAAGCTTTCCGTTGATACCAAATTCGCCTAAAACGGACACCAGGTGAAGAAGTTATGGCGATTTAAAGTTTCACCAGCGTTATTTCAGTCAGTGGTGCGTCGCGCCGTAAGCCAAAATGATGTTCGTCAATTTCTAGTGTCTTTCTGCAATTCCAGTGTGTTGCAGTGAGTTTCTAGGTCACAAACGGGTGGAAACGTGATGTCTACATGTCGTGCCGAGGGCCCAAATTGGGTAATTTTCAAAGAAATTAAATGACGCATCTAGAGAGGTATTTGGGTAATCTCCCCCCCCCTATATAAGTTCGAAACATGGGATTGAGGCCCCAAATCAGCTCTTTACATTACTTTTTATCGAAAATCTCTCAAGAACAACCAAGAACAAGTCTAGGGTTCAATTGGGGGTTTCAAATTCCAAACTTATTTCACTACTATCTTCACGGATTATTAATCTAAGGTATGCGTAGTGTTCATCTATAGATCCAATCCATTCATAGAGCTCAAGAACCATGTTTTAAATACTACTTTGTGAACTTTTTATGGTGATATGAGAATGTACATGTTGATGATTGTTGTTTAAGTTTTAAGATGATATCTTAAGGTGTTTTCATGGAATATATGTGGTTGTTAGTTGAAAACTATGAAATTTAGGTGGTGTAATATGGGTCAAGTTATGAAACATACCTACGCCATAAAGAATGCATGCTAGGTGTTTGATAAAATGCTTGGGATGCTAGGAATTTATATTTACATGGTTCCATGATATCTAACTGACGAGTCTATGTTAGCTATTTACTTAAATATGAATTCCATGCTATTGATGTGTTGCTATTGTTGTGGTATGAAGAATGTATGATAATGGATATGTATAATATGTACACAAATTATATCCATGCAATCCTTACAATGTTTAATATGTTGAATAACTACATGAAGTATAAGATCCCCTACTGATGATATTATGAATTGTGGACTCCAATCTTGTGATCAAGTCATGTCATGTGTGTCAGTTTCGTTCTATCAAGTCCTGGGCGTCTTCGTACCTGAAAAATATAGCTGTGTGCCTAGAGCTATGTCATGTTGTCCAGATAATCTCAGTCAAGCTATAATCTATAGTACTCAATCAGTCATGTGACTCAGGAAACCTCAGAAATCTTATGATCTCAGTTAACTCTCAGATAGTAGTACTATTCCGTCAGTCAACAGGATTTAGTTAATCAGTCCATGTACAGTCAGTTGAATCATGTTTAGTCTCTTCATATGGGAGTACAAGTTAGCACTGAGTGAATCCAAGGATGGGAACTCACCTACCAGTTTATGGTGTGATTCTTAGCAGTCATCCTTGTGTTCCAGAACAATGCAACCAGTATAGCTTAAGACATCTTAACCTGTCAGATCAGGGTTGATGAGGTGGCTTAACCTGTTAGTTTAGGGTTCCCACCACTCTTATTTCGAGTACCTGCCACATCAGGGTCACTCACAACAGTCCTTACCTGTGGCGCGGTATTGACACCCCTCCAGTCGGGGCAGAGATTGGACCCCAACTTATCCAAAATGGCACACATGGGGTATATCGGTTAAAAAACTACCTCCAACAGTTTTAGACTCAATTTGAGTAAAAGAACTTAGACAATTGTTCAGATATCAGTCTACCAGGACTATTATATACAGTCAAATTGAGTTATAGCATAGGACTCAGAAATTTCCATCAAATTTAAGACTGTCAGACACAGTCGCCCATGCTATCAGAACTACAATTTCAGCCATGTCAGTTATCAGTAATCCATGTATTAGTGTATAGATTTAGCTATAACGTACTCACAATCTCAATTACTATGTATGTATATTTGTACTCTTACGTTCATATCAGTCAGTCAGTTAGCATTATTTTTGCATGTAAACCCTTTGCATTAGCCTACCTCACTTGTATACTCAGTACTCCAATTATATTGACGCATTTGTGCTATGGTGCTTTCTTTTCATGTTACACCATAGGTTCAGAGATGCGAGTTCCAGACCAGCAGTAGCAGCTGCATTCCAGTATACCGAGTTGTAGTGAGTCCTCTTCATTCGAGGATGATACAATATTATTTTATTTCATTTATTATTTCAGCTCAATTTAACTAAACGAAGTTAGTTGGAGACATGTTCCTTAAACTCCTTATTCAGACAGTTTAGAGGCTTTCAGATTTAGTTCAGATTTGATTCAGTTTTCAGTTGTTTTGGGTATATTTTACCCACATGGATGTTACTGTTTTATAGATTCTTTATTTAGTTGAACCTTACGGCCTACATGTTTATGTTTTTTGCTTTATTACATTATATATTTTAGTGCACAGGTACAGATATCAGTCATGGGTTAGCTTGTGGTCCTTCGGGGTCATAAGCACCATGTAGCATTCCGATTTAGAAAATTGGGGTGTTACAAACTTGGCATCAGATCCTAAGGTTCAATAGAGTCCTAGGAAGTCTAAAAGCCACATCTAGTGGAATCTTGTAAATGGGCGTTTTGCACGCCACGTTTATTTATAGAAGGCTATGAGATGTTTTTGGAATAGTTTCCCTTCATTCAGTATTCATGTCGCGCCAATGAGCATAATCATAAATTAGTCTCTCAGTCTAACCTGCTTCTTCTCTTTATTTTAGAACATGCCTCCTAAAAGAAGAAATCAGTCAGCCCCTTAGTCCAAAGAACCTTTAGGCGATCATGTTTCTTATGTGGAGTTTAGGACCGCATTACCACACTTACTCAGCCTGTGGCTGCCCAAAATGAATGGCCACCAGTTATTCCATACAATCCAGTGGCCAATTCAGTAGCAGCTAGGATTCGAGACTTTACCCAAATATATCCTCCATCTTTCTTTGGGTTTAAGTCTAATGAAAATCCTTTGGAATTCATTGACCAAGTCTATAAGGTCATTGATATAATGGATGTAACTTTTGTTCAGAGTGCTAAGTTAGTCGCATACTAATTAAAAGATATCGATCATACTTGGTACAATCAGTGGAAGTCCTAGAGGGTAGACGATGTAGGTCCTATTGAGTGGGAGGAATTTGTCACAGCTTTATTAGACAGATTCTTTCCCCAATAGTTAAGAGAGGCCAATGTTCTTGATTTCATCAACCTCAGGCAGTGAAATAAAATGGTTAGAGAGTATTCTCTTAGATTTACTCAGCTAGCCAGATATGCCCCTCATGTGGTTGTAGACAATAGGGATAAGATGAGCAAGTTCATGTTAGGGGTGAATGATAGCCTGGTAAATGAGTGTAGATCTGCGATACTGAACAGTGATATAATTTTAGCTAGGCTTATAACCCATGCATAGCAAATAGAGGAGCAAAAGGTTAGGACTAGAGAGAGACAGAACAAGAGAGCAAGGTCAGGCAGTTTCAATTTTTCTCAACCCAAATTAGAGAGAGGAAATCGATCAAAGTTTTATCCCAAGTCATCATCTCCAGCTCATTATTCTTCCAGTGTTCCATATCCTTCCTCCACCAGTGCCCCAGTGCCAAAATTTATAGAAGACAATAGAGATAGAGCACCAGGCTCTAAATCCCCTATGTCAAACATGTGGTAAGAACAACAAGGGTATTTGCAGAGCCGATAGTGATATCTATTTTGGTTGTGGAAAGCCAGGCCACAGGATTAGAGAGTGTCCTTAGCCAGGTCCTCAGGGTTAGCAGAACCGTTCCACAGCTCTACCCGGTCGCTCAAACCAGAAGGGTGCCACTTCCAGTGCTACTAGTGGGTAACACCCAAAAAAACTCTATGCTTTTCAAACCCAACAGGATCAGGAAAATTCTCCTGATGTCATTACTAGTAAGTTATAGATTTTCCATGTTCATGTTTATGCTTTGCTAGACCCAGGTGTATCCTTGTCTTTTGTCACTCCATACATAACAGGCGATTTTGGAATCATCTCTAAAATTTTAGCAGAGCCCTTTTCTGTCTCTACCCTAGTGGGTAAAACCATCATAGCTCAGTGGGTATAGAAGAACTACCCCATTATGATATTTCAGAAATCCACGTTAATAGATTTAGTCAAGCTAGTGATGACTGGCTTTGATGTCATTCTCAGCATGGATTGGCTTCATTCCTGTTATGCCACAGTCGACTGCAGAAACAACATAGTTCAGCTTTAGTTCCAAAATGAGCCCATCCTAGAGTTGAAGGGTAGTACTTCAGCATTCAGGGGTCATCTTGTTTCCTACCTTCGGGCAAGGAAAATAATTTTTAAGGGGTGTGTGTATCATCTCGTGCATGTTAAGGATTCCAGTTTTGAATCTCCCGGTCTCGAGTCAGTCCTGGTGGTTAATAAATATTCAAATATCTTTCCTGAAGATCTTCTAGGCATTCCTAACAAAAAGGAAATAGACTTCGGCATATACCTTCTCCCAGATACTCAGCTTATTTCTATTTCTCCATACAGAATGGCACCGGCAAAACTCAAGGAACTAAAAGATTAGTTGAAGGATCTCTTAGATAAGGGATTCATCAGGCCTAGTGTATCCCCATGGGGTGCACCAGTCTTATTCGTGCGCAAGAAAGATGGTTCTCTCACGATGTCTATCGATTACCGTCAACTTGACAAAGTTATGGACAAGATCAGGTATCTACTTCCTAAAATAGGTGAATTTTTTGGCCAACTTCAGGGTGCCAGTTACTTCTCTAAGATAGGCCTTTGATCAGGCTATCATCACCTCAGAGTTAGAGAATATGACATACCGAAGATAGCTTTTCGTACGTGGTATGGTCACTTCGAATTTCTTGTCATGTCCTTTGGTCTTACCAATGCTCCTGCATCTTTCATGGAATTAATGAACTGGGTGTTCAAGTAGTACTTGGACATATTTGTCATAGTCTTCATAGATGATATTCTGGTCTATTCTCGCACTGAGCATGATCATTCAGACCATCTCAGAATTGTTCTTTAGACTCTCAGGGATCATCAATTATTCACCAAGTTCAGTAAGTGCTAATTTTGGCTAAGATCAGTAGCATTAATTAGCCATATTATTTCTGGTGATGGCATTAGAGTAGATCCTTAGAAGACCAAAGCAATAAGAAACTGGCCTCGCCCCATTTCTCCATTAGATATCAGGATTTTCTTGGGTTTGGCCGACTATTATAGATGGTTTGTTGTGTTATTTTATTCTATTGCATCTCTTATGTCTAGAATAACTCATAAGAATGTTAAGTTTCAATGGTCAGAATCATGCGAGAAGAGTTTTCAAGAGTTGAAGACTCGACTCACCTCTGCTCTAGTTCAACCTCTTCCAGATGGATCAAACAGTTTCGTAGTCTATTTTGATGCATCTTGAGTGGGTTTAGGTTATGTCCTCATGCAGCATGGTAATATCATAGCCTACGCCTCCAGACAACTAAATCCCCATAAGAAAAATTATCCTACTTATGATCTTGAGTTAGCAGTCGTAGTATTTGCCTTGAAAATTTGGAGGCATTATCTTTACGGAGTTCATGTAGATGTCTTTACAGATCATAAGAGTCTCCAGTATGTCTTTTCTCAGAAATATCTCAATCTTCGTTAGAGAAGGTGGTTAGAGCTCTTGAAATATTATGACATGAGCATCCTTTATCATCCGTGCAAGGCTAATGTATTAGCCGACACTCTCAGTAGACTCCCCATGGGTCTTATTTCTGACGTTGAGGATAACAAGAAGAAAATAGCTCAGGAAATCCATCAGCTGGCCAGACTAGGTGTTCACTTAGTCGACTCTTCCGAGGGTGGTGTATGTGTTCAGAGTAGTTCAGAGTCATCTCTAGTTTCTGAGGTGAAAAAAAAGTAAGACAGGGATTCTAGCCTTGTCAAGCTGAAAGAGTTAGTTTAGAATCAGAAAGTTGAGGTTTTCTCCCAAGGGGGAGATGGCGTTCTTTGTTGTCAGGGTTGTTTGTGCATTCCAGGTGTAGATGGCTTAAGGTATCGAATTCTTTCAGAAGCGCATGGTGCGCAATACTCTATTCATCCAGGGGCCACTAAGATGTATCGCGACTTGCAGGAGATCTATTGGTGGAGTGGGATGAAGAGAGATGTTATAGAGTTTATGTCTAAGTGCTCTACATATCAGCAGGTTAAGATAGAGCATCAGAAACCTAGTGGTTCCATGCAGGAGTTCACCCATTCCTACTTGGAAGTGGGAAGAAGTGAACATGGACTTTGCGAAGGTTTTTCCTAGAACTCATCATCAGCATGATTCAGTTTAGGTCATTGTGGACAGAATGACCAAGCCAGCTCATTTTCTTTGTGTTCGTACTTCTTATTTATCCGAGGATTATGCCAAACTTTATATCAGGGAGTTGGTTAGATAACACGATATTCCACTATCTATTATTTCAGACAGAGGTACCCAGTTCACCTTTCACTTCTGGAAAATGTTCCAAATGGGTCTTGGTACCCAAGTTCATCTTAGTACAATGTTTCATCCTCTGATAGATAGTCAAGCAGAAGGGACTATTTAGACTCTCGAAGATATTCTAAGGGCGTATGCAATTGATTTTAAGGGAAGTTGGGATGACCACTTTCTTTTGATTGAGTTTGCATACAACAATAACTATCATTCCAGTATTCAGAAGGCTCCATTCGAAGATCTCTATGGTAGGAGATGTAGATCTCCAATCGGTTGGTTTGAAGATCGTGAGGGCTCACTTATAGGTCCTAACTTAGTATTCAATGCCTTAGAGAAAGTTCAATTGATCTGAGAGAAACTCCGGGCTGCTCAGAGCCGACAGAAGTCTTATGCAGATTTTCGTAGAAAGGATCTCGAGTTCGAGGCCAATGACTATGTCTACCTTAATATCTCTCCCATGAAGGAAGTGAGGAAGTTTGGCAAGAAAGGAAAACTCAGTCCCCAATATATAGGTCCCTTTAGGATTCTCAGTTGCTTTGGCAAGGTAGCTTATGAGCTCAAATTACCTTCAGATTTAGCCTCAGTTCACAAGTCATCCATGTCTCTTTGCTCAAGAATTGCATAGGTGACCTAGCAGTTGTAGTCCCTATTCAGAGCATTGACATTTAGAACAGTCTCTCTTTTGAAGAGATTCTAGTAAAAATCTTAGACTATCAGACTCGTAGATTGAGGAACAAAGAAGTCCCTCTAGTTAAGGTTCTTTGGAGAAACTAGTCTCATAAGGGAGCTAATTAGGAAGTAAAAGAAGATATGCATACCAAGTATCCTCACTTCTTCTCCGCCAATTCAGATCAAGCTCAAGGTAATAGTTCTCTTTAAGTGTACTCAGTTTCATGTTCATGTTCCTACTTGGTATCTATTATCGTTGTATATTCAATCAAGCATTCATGTATCAGTCAAGTGTATAATCTCGCATCAAATATGCATTCTCATTGGGAGAACTCAGTTATCAGAAGTCTCAGTTATGCATTCATGAATCAGTTACTCATGTATCAGTTATGCATGTCCAGTATAATGTGTTTAAATTGTCAGTCATGTACGTTATGAGATCATGTTCCAGAAGTGTATGTCTTAGACGTACTCCAGTTTATCGTCTCTCCTCATTTCAGTCAGTGTCATTCGAGGATGAATGTTTCCAAGGAGGAGCTATTGTAATACCCCGTATATTTCTAAGCTAGAAAAAAACCATTATTCCTACACATGAAACCTCTTATCCTATGATTCATTTTTGAGTACATGAATTAGGATGAGTATCCTAGTGATAATAGAGCTTATGATGTGTTAAGCATGTTCATAAGAGCCACTTAGAGTAATCCAAGATAAAAACTTTTGAACCCACCATGTTTTCTTATGTGATTTCACATAGCTCATATTTGAAAAATCATACCTTGGTTTATAGGTGGTATTTTGGCGGATTTATACCCTCTAAATTGTATAGAATTGAATAAGCTTTCTGTCAAATTTGCCTAAAACAGACATCCGGTGAAAAAGTTATGGCGATTTAAAGTTTTAGCAGCGTCACTTCAGTCAGTGGCACATCGCTCCATAAGAGAAAATGATGTTCGTCAATTTCCAGTGTCTCTTCAAGATTATAGAGCATCGCGGTGAGTTTTTAGGTCAAAAATTGGTGGAAACGTGATGTCTTCACTTCGCGCCGGGGGCCCAAATTGGGTAATTTTCACAGAAATTAAATGAAGCATCTAGAGGTGTATTTGGGTTATCTTTCCCCCCTATATACCAAACATTGGATTGAGGCCCAAATCATCTCTTTACATTACTTTTTATCAAAATTTTCTCAAGAACAACCAAGAACAAGTCTAGGGTTCAATTGGGGGTTTCAAATTCTAAGCTTATTTCACTACTATCTTCACGGATTGTTAATCTAAACTATGCGTAGTGTTCATCTACAGATCTAATCCGTTCATAGAGATCAAGAACCTTGTTTTAAATACTACTTTGTGAACTTTTTGTGGTGATATGAGCATGTACATGTTGATGATTGTTGTTTAAGTTTTAAGATGATATCTAATGGTGTTTTCATGGAATATATGTGGTTGATAGTTTAAAACTATGAACTTTAGGTGGTGTAATATGGTGCAAGTTATGAAACACACCTATTCCTTAAAGAATGCATGCTAGGTGTTTGATAAAATGCTTGGGATGCTAGGAATTTATGTTTACATGGTTCCATGATATCTAAATGACAAGTTTATGTTAGCTATATACTTAAATATGAATTCCATGTTATTGATGTGTTGCTATTATTGTCGTATGAAGCATGTATGATAATGGATATGTATAATATGTACACAAAATATATCCATGCAATCCCTACAATGTTTAAGATGTTGAATAACTACATGAAGTATAAGATCCCCTACTTATGATATTATGAATTGTGGACTCCAATCTAGTGATCAAGTTATGTCATGTGTGTTAGTTTCCTTCTATCGAGTCCTAGGGGTATTCGTCCTCAAAAAATATAGTTGTGTGCCTAGAGCCATGCCGTGTTGTCCTGATAATCTCAATCAATATATAATCTATAGAACTCAGTTAGTTATGTGACTTAGGAAACCTCAGAAATCTCATGATCTGAGTTAACTCTTAGATAATAGTATTATTCCGTCAGTCAATATAATTTAGTTAATCAGTCCATGTACAGTTAGTTGAATCATGTTCAGTCTCTTTAGATGGGAGTAGAATTTAGAACCGAGTGAAACCAAGGATGGAAACTCACCTACCAGTTTAGGGAGTGATTCTAAGCAGTCATCCTTGCATTCCAGAACTATGTAGCCAGCATAGGTTGTGACATCTTAACCTATCAAATTAGGGTTGATGAGGTAGATTAACCTGTCAATTCAGGGTTCCCACCTCCCTTGTTTTGAGTACCTTCCAGTTAAGGGTCACTCATAACTGTCCTTACCAGTGGCGCGATATTAGCACCCCTCTAGTTGGGGTAGAGATTTGGCCACAGCTTAGCCATAATGGCACACATGGGGCATGTCAGTTAAACAACTTCCTCGCACAATTTCAGACTCAGTCACAGTAAAAGTACTCAGACAGTTCTTCAAATATCAATATACCAGGACTGTTAGATACAGTCAAATTCAGTTGTAGCACGGGACTCAGAAAGTTCCATCAGATTCAAGACTGTCAGACACAATCGCCTATGCTATAAGAGCAATAGTTTAAGCCATGTTAGTTATCAGTAAACCATGTATTAGCATACAGATTTAGCTATACGTACTCACGATCTCAGTTACTATGTATGTATGTTTGTACTCATACGTTTATATAAGTCGGTCAGTTAGCATTATTCATGCATGTAAACTCTTTGCATTAGCCTACCTCACTCATACTCAGTACTCCAGTTGTACTAACAAATTTGCGCTATGGTGCATTTTTTTCATGTTACACCATAGGTTCAGAGATGCGAGTTCCAGACTAGCAGTAGCAGCTGCATTCTAGTATACAAAGTTGCATTGATTCCTCTTCATTCGAGGATGATACGATATTATTTTATTTTATTTATTATTTTAGGTTAGTTATTTTAGATGGAGTTAGTTTGAGACATGTCCCTTCAAATCATTATTCAGACAGTTTAGAGGCATTCAGATTTAGTTCAGATTTGATTTAGTTTTCAGTTGTTTTGGGTATCTTTCACCCACACAGAAGATACCATTTTACAAATTCTTTATTCAGTTGAACCTTATGGCCTACATGTTCATGTTTTCTGCATTATTACATTATATATTGCAGTGCACAGGTACAAATATCAGTCATGGGTTAGCTTGTGGTCCTTCGGGGTCATAAGCACCGTGTAGCCTTTCGGTTCAGAAAATCAGGGTGTTACACTAACCTTCAAGACTCAAGGTCAAACCTCAATAACTCTACATCAATCCTTCCAAATTCATCAGCCCAGGCATCATAGATGTTCATCCACGGATTCCTTTTATCCATATAGTTCAAGAAATCATTTTTAAACTACAAATTTATGATCTTTTTAAGTTAATTGGTTTTAAAGTATGTTTTCATCCAAGAATCTCCATGTACTATTGATTCCATACCATGTTACCATGAAATTATTGTTATTATTCAATTCCCCATGTTTTAATATTATTATTTATTGAACAAATCTATGATTTAGCTATATTATGAAGGATTCATGCTATTTCTATATGTTTTAGGAGATTTCTATAATTGTTTTGTACCATGAACTACAAGTGTTTGATAAAATGCCTACAAGAGTGATTGATTTAATAAAAACCTTCATGCTTTGTCCCTTAAGCTTTAGTATCTTTTCAGTATTATTGTTTTGAGTCCTGGGGGTATTGAATACCTGAAAACCATAGCTATTTACTTAGTATCGTTGTAGTATCTTTAGAATAACAACAAATTATATTATGAGCATTATTAGAATAGTAAGTTAAACTCAGAGGAATCTTGTATTTTAGAGTCTTTTAGTTGGGAGTAGGATTTAGCACCGAGCAAGTGTAGGGATGGAGGCTACCCTGTTAGATAGAAAGAGTCGTTAGTAGTAGTCCCTATACTTTATAACTAAGTAGAAAGCGTAAGATATGAGTAGTCACCCGTCAGATTAAGCTTAACTATCTCACAGGTGTCAACCATTATTTCTGGCATAACACTCTTATTTCTTTGGACATTGTATAAGTTTAGTGGATCCACACAACCATTGTTAGTACCCGTGGCATGGTATTAATAGCCTTCCAACTAGGGTTACAGGTTAGACCCCGATTACCTCAAATTGGGGAATATCTGGTAGATGATACTTCCCATAGTCTCAGATGCAGTCTCAATTATAACTCCAGTTAGTCTTTCAGTTTTAGTGGTGTTTGACCCAAGCATACAAATACCAGTTATTTCAGTACTTTAATTTGTAGATCTTACTCAGTCCATGTTATTTGCTTGGTCATGCATCCCTAGTGTTCACAGATTTTTACATATCTTCAGTATTTATAGACTGTTATGCATACTTAGTATTTACAGATTCTCTATAATTTCAGTATCTACGGATTCCATGAACTATACTCAGTACTCCATGCTTTACATATGCATTCAGATAGTTTATTTCTCCTATTCATAAAACCTTGCATGTCAGCCTACCTCATTTAGCATACCAGCACATTCAAAGTACTGATTACATACTTTTTTTCCTATGATGTCTCATATCATTGGTGCTGACACTCAATTCTCGAATCATACCTAGATTCTCAGATTATCAGTAGTACAAAAGCAGTGGTGAGTCCTCATCATCTGAGGACAGATTATATTACTTCATATTTTTATCTCATTAGTTAGTAGAGTTACTAGGCGTCCTGTACCATCAACTCACAGTATTCAGTTCAGAGGCTTTTCACACACTACAGTAGCTATTCAAACTATTCAGATTAAAGTATTTTTATCATATTCTTAATTTAGTAGCTATTTTGTTATTAAAACCTTATGGAATTTTAGTCATTTTTCTACATTCATGATTATGTTATTCAGCGCTCACAGCAGGTACCAGCTCATGGGTTAGCTTGTGGTCCATTGGGATTGTAAGCACCGTGTAACGACTAGGGGGTAGTCTTAGGTCATTATATTTTCACTCAACATTTGTGCACACTATAATGATTTGAACGTGTGTATGAAACAAATTTGGGATTAAATTCACTGATATCCATATTTTTTAGTCATATAGGTTATAAGAAGGAAGGATGGGGATTTGAGTTGAAAATGATCAAAAAGGAGAAAAGAAGTAAAGTTGGAAGACCTGGTGCAGAAATCAATATCCATTACCGTAGTTACAGTCTGAGGGACGCGATCATGGTTGTTGTATCGTGATTACGGTAGCCACAATCAAGTTCATGCTTCTGCGATCACGGCTTTGCGGGAATATGCCCCGAACAATTTTGTAAATGGAGGCAGCTAACCCCAAATCCCTTAAAAGTCTCAAACACTTTCTGATTTTGGTATTCTAGACTTTTCAAAACAATTGAAGTTAAAGTTTACAAACCCTAAATTGGCAAACTATTGTATCTAAATTTGATACTTTGAATTTAGTAAAATTGAAGGATGGATGCTTTGAATGAACCATATGGTATATTTCTTTCTCTTTCCTCCTTGTCTTAGGATTTTGTTGAACTAAGGTGAAATTGTATGTGGGTTGTGATGTATTTGTGGAGATTCTAGTTTGTTGATGATGGATTTCACTATTGCTTGGTTTATTTAGTTTGGATTTGTGGCTGAAATCCCCAAACTAAAAAAAGGGTTTTGTGGATGAAAACCCCAAATTCTTGAAAGCTCACATCAACCTTCAAAGAGGGGTGTGGGTGAACTTTTGGAATCCATATCATCCTTCAAAGAAGGATATGAGTTACAACACAATAATGGACAATTAATGGATGTAGTTTGCTATCTTTTTCCATCTTAGAAATGAGGGTGAATAGAGAGTTAGCTATGTCTTGGGCATCTTCCTAGAAATAGGTATGCCCAATAGATTTATTAAGTGGTTTTGATTGACACACTCGTTAGGTACCCAAAAGGGTCAATGGGTTATATTCATGCTGCTTTGTTGACAAACTAGCCTCAATGAACTTCAACCTTGCCTAACATATCATTAATAACTAGAATTTGGACCAAATCTTAATGCACCTAAGCGTGACTTGCCATTAGGTAGACATAATCTAAACATCTTTCTGATAAAATTCATGTGTGTTGCCTTTATTTATGTACTTGAGTTGATGTTGATAAATCCTTGTTCCACACCAACCCCTCCCCCCCTCTATTTTAAATCATAAATTTTACTTTTTTTACATTGTAGGTATCTTTTGAGTAATTATTAACACCTGTAGGATTAGAACTCTAATTTTTCTCCACATTGATTCAATCTTAACAAAAGTTGAGATATTGACAACTATTGTCCTCTTCCACGTTGAATTCTATAGGTGAGAGTTATAAATTATGCTTTTGCTAAGTCATTTTTACCTTTATACATGCTTATATTCAGTTTCTTATGCATTATACAAGTACCATGGGTTATCTTGGGCTCACATGAGGTTCTAAGAATTTTGATTTGACTAGGGATAAGGTCAAGTTGTAACAGATTTGTAGGGGGTAAAGAGAGACTACTTAAGAATTACTTTGTAAAAGTATGATAAGAATTATCTCAAAATGGTCCATAGATCAGTATATCTGCCATAGGTACATTTGGGATGATATGTCTCAGGACATTGTCAGGAAACTCAAATACAACATGGACATTATGCCTGATCGCAATAGTCACTCTAATATAAGAAAGAAGAAAAATGAAAGTTTTAAAGAATATGCTATCAAATGGAATGAAAAATCAACCAGAGTCAAACTACTATTGGATGACCAAGAGTTGGTCGATATCTTTATAGAGGCTCAAGATCCTAACTACTTCCAGCATCTAACAGCTATAATTAGAAGACCATTTTCCATAAAAATCAAAATCAGAGAAATGGTCAAGGATGGCCTCAAGACATGAATTATGAGTCAAGCAACAATCAAAGTTACTACACAAACCATTCAGAGTGATTCAGGTAGTTTTGGAAATTATAAGAAGAGCAAGAAAGTCTCTTTGATAGAATTAGTGTCAAGAGGAGGAAAAAGTCTTATTTTCCATATATAGAAGTTAAAGGATAGTTTTTCTATCCTTAGTATTACTACCCATATGTTCCTCAATAGCCGGTAGCTCTATATATATACAAAGTCTTAAACGCTCAACCATATGTGAATCCTTCAACTCAGCCATATTTTTATGCATTTGCACTAAGGCACCTTTATCCATATAGATATCCCTATCAAGTCCCTTACAACCCTCAACACATGAAAAATTATGCTTAAGAATAAGGATAAAAAGGGAAATTCACCCTATTTGGGGAGTCTTAGTCTAATTTGTTTCAGATATTATAAAAGATAAAGGTAATTGAGCCTATCTCTCATCATCATATAAATCTAAATTCTAAATTTTTTTACGCCAATAAAAGATATTAGTATCATTCATGGGCTCTAGAACACAACATTAATAATTGTTGGACCCTGAAAAAGGATATCAAAAAGCTAATTAATCTCAGAGTGGTCATTGTCACAAATGATTAGAACAATTCAAATGTCACCAATTATCCACTTCTAACTAAAACTGATGTTCATATCATATGAATGATCTATAATTATTAGTACTACAAACTCTTTAGGAAAGCAGGAAAGTTATTCAAAAAGATTGAAGTGTATGATAAGTCACCAAAGAGTTCAAATCCAATCATATGATTCAGTATAAAAGGTATCAATATTTATACAAAGGTTTTTTGTGTCCTTGGAATATGAATAAGGGTTGATGTTTGATCAATCTTGCCAAAGTTGTATGTCACGAAATGATTTTCACTAATACAACAACATCAAAGTTGCTTGACAAAATTGACATAACCTATTATGATTAGGCCAGTCCAATGATTCCAGTAAATAACCTAAAGGATCTTCCTTAAAACTACAATAATGTTATTATTCATTAACAGGGAAACTATATTATTATAGAAACCTATGTAGTGGGATGGTTGACTCGCTTTGGAAGATGTTTTTCTACAAAAGAGCTTAGGAAAGGAAAGATGGTCTAGGAGGGCCAAGTACTAGTAAAGAAACCTATTACTGAGGAAAAAATAGAAGATTTCCTAAAATGATAATGGTTTCATATTACTCTATTATGGGTTACTTTACAAAAAACCCAACACAAATTTCATTATTGACTCTACTCTTACACTTCGAGGAATATTGTCAAATACTGACTAGAATTCTAAATAAGGTTCGTGTGTTGAAAGAGACCATGGTAAATTAGTTGGATAGAATGGACAACCATATCTTTGAAGTAAATGCAGTCACCTTTGATAACAATGAGTTTCCCACAAAAGGAGCTAGACCAAATACGTACTTGCATCTTATGGTAAAATGTGTTGGGCACTACATAAAGAGTGTCATGATATATGGAGGATTAGGTGTGGACATATTCCATCTCTATATGCTAAAATTCTTAAAAATTGACACTAACAAGATTTGACCTAATAATATATGTGTCTAAGCTTTTGATGGGTCTAAATGGGTTATGAATGGTGAAATTGAGTTAACCATGACAATTCAGTCGTTGGTCTTTGTGATTTTGTTCCAAGTAATGTACATGGACACATATTATAATTTTCTTTTAGGAAGTCCATATATGTGTAAGGAACAGTTAGTCTCATTAACTCTACATCATGTTGTTATGTTTCAATAAAACTATGACAAATCATTGTTCATGGGGAGGATGACTTATCCATTTATAGAAATTTATTTTTTTTCATGCATTAAAGAAAGAGCAAGATGTAATTCCACTTTTTATTGGTCCTTTGAGGTGGTATTAGTCAACCATTTCAAGGAAGGTGATCCCATCATGCAATAATATATCCCTTTCATTACAATAATGGTTGCAACATTAATGCTCAAACATGGTTATCAACCCAGGAAAGGTTTGGGAGCATATTTGCATAGAATCATGGATCCTATTTTACTTTTGGAAAATCAAGGATTTTTTCCCCTTGGAATTAAATTAACCAAAGACAAGAAAATAAATCAAAAATCCATAAAAAGTGATTAGACATTGTCACAACTGGCACCTCTTATTTCTTGTTCCTTCTTTCGACACTAGTGTTAAGAAACTCAAGCTTCCTCTACTTAGGAGAATGTTGATGAGGTTTTTCTGGGTCTCAATCAAATATTTTCTTAGGTGAACAGGGTCCAAATTGGTGAAGTCACCAATCATGTTGATGTACATCTGGTTATTTTTGATACTGAGCTGAACAACTAGGAAGCTATTTCTCTCCCCTTAAGGAAGGAGTGTTGGTAATTTTTTTTTCTACTTTTTCTGTAGTTGGGTTATTATTAGGGTTGTGATATGAATATTTTGAGAAAAAACTTTGTATTGTTTTTGAGCCTTCTATCCTCTTCCAAATTTAATAAAATAAAATCTTAATTTCATAGCAAAGTTTATCTCTTTCCCATCCCTAATTTCTGTCTTTCATTTTTTTATTTTCTCAATGTTGGGTTTAATAACCTGACATACATATGAAATTTACTCCTATATCTCAAAGAGTTGTTTATTCTCAAATCACTGAGTCAAGTGGTTGAATATGATGAAGATGAGGCTATTAGGAAAATTTATAAGTAACTGGAAAATTTTAATAACAAACGTAAGACTAATCTTAATGAAACAAAGGCTACAAATTTAGGAAGTAATGAGGAAGCTAAAAAAAGATAAGTATTCTTGTCGAGAAGAGAATTTGAGATTCCACTGTCCAAGCTTTGTTTGAATATAAAGATGTGTTTGCTTGGTTCTATGATGACACACCAGGTTGACTACCAATTTAGTGGTTCATAAGTTGCCCACTTACCATGATTTTCCTCTTATCTAACAAAAATTAATAAAATTCAAATCGAATATAAGTGAAAAAATTGAGAAGGAAATCATGAAATAATTGAGTACAAATATGATTCATGTTATTCGATACACTAGTTGGCTAGAAAATATTGTGCATGTGCCTAAAAAGGATGGAAAGACCCAAGTTTGTGTGGGTTATCAGGATTTGAACAAAGCTAGTCTAAATATAACTTTCCCTTACACACCATTATCATTTTTGTTGTTAAATATGCCAAACCCGAGATTTAATCTTTTATAGAATATTATGCGGAGCATTACTAAATTCTGACCAATGAAGAAGACTCAGAGAAAATTATTGTCATCACTCTATGGGGGGACTTATTGCTACAGGGTCATGCCATTTGGTCTAAAAATATATGGGAAACTTTCATGAGGGCTATGACCTCCATGTTTCATGATATGATACATTAAGAAATTGAAATATATGTCGATGGCGTGATCATCAAGTCCAAAACACAGGTTGATCATGTATAAGACTTGAAAAAAACCTATTTGAGAGGGTGTGAAGATATAATGTAAAGCTTATCCCAGCAAAATGTGCATTAGAGTTCTATTCGGAAAGCTTTGGGTTTGATAGTTATCAAATGTGGTACAGAATTGAATCCCTCAAAAATAAAATCTATTCAAGAACTGTTGCTTCCAAATATAATACTAAATTCATAAGTTTAATTGAGAGACTCAATTATATCAACATGTTTATTTATCAAATCTTAAACCCCCTGTCAGCCTATTTTTAGACTTTTGAAAGAGGATGGTTATGTTAGATGGACAGAGTATTGTCAACAAGCTTTTGATAAAAGCAAAGAACATCTATCCAAACCTCCAGAATTGGTCTTGCAAGAACCTAATAGGTTTATATTTGTCTCTCTTATTGACAGATAATTTATTTTGATGTGTTCTTATATAACACGATGCCATGGGGAGAAAAGAACAAGCCATCTACTACTTGAGCAAGACATTCATACTTTAGGAGATCAGTTACACACTTCTGGAAAAGACATGTTGAGCCATAAATTTAGTTGGTCAAAAGTTGAGGCAATAAATTTTTTCTTACTTAACTTATCTTATATCTAGAATGGGCCCTTTGAACTATATCTTTCAGAAGACAATACAAACTAGTACACTCTTAAAATGGAAAATCTTGCTCACAGTATTTGACATTATCTATGTCACATGTACTACAATGAAAGCTCTAGCTTTTGTAAATTAGTTGGTGATATAATGACCTGAATTTTGATGAATTATGTGAAAACATATTTTTATATAATTTTACTATTTTAACCCTCCCCATAGTTGAATTATGGAATTTCTGGGGTGTGGGGCTGATTGGCACAATTTCCAATGCATTTTGGTGCCATTTATGTGATTTTGTGGTTTTTAGTGGCTTTGATAGCCTTATCATAGATTACTATTGATATTTTTGATCCATGCAATGGATGGTAGAACTATAGTACCCCAGGGTTTGGACTCTAAATTTTTTTCAGTGATTATGCTTCCTGATCAAGTTTTGACTTAGGTGATGAGTCTTTAAGACTCCTCTTGATTTGTATAGTTCCAATCATGGTCTGAATAGTGAGGATTACCTATGTGTCTATCCTAAACATGACTAGGACCCCACAAGTAATAGGGTAAGGTCACTGATAATACTCAACTTACATATCAATTTGAGTGTTAGAAGGTCGTTGTCAATATATTTACTCAATAAGAGTCGGGGTTGAATCCACGAGGAATAATATGAGTGGAGATTGAGTAGGTTCGTAATAAAAGTTACAAACTAAATTCAAACCTATAGTAAAAAATGGTTTGGGTTTTTTAATGTTTTCAAACATGAAAGTAATTCTTGGGCTTCTAAGATACTAATTTGAGACTAAGAATAACTAGAGTGTAATAATTAGGAATGAATCTTAGGACTACACTATCCTAGAGGAAAGATATGCATGGGTATGTAATGATTTGATGCATATTCTAGTTATTGATAATATGGCAGTCTAGGTTTAAAGATAATGGGGCTAGGTTTTCAAAAAATCCACAAAGATGTCCCTCGTTGACCCTTTCGAGTACCTAACGAGTGTCCAGTAAAAGCCACCCAAAACTTTAATTAGGCACCGCTTTTTCAAGGATGGAACCTGAGGGATAGTCAACCTCCTAATCACCCTTATGTCTAAGATAGTGAAAATTCAGTAAACTACACACATAATTTTCTATCATTGCTTTTGTTTCCATATCTCTCTTTCAAGGATGATATGTATTCCTACACTTCACTCAAAACCCTTTTTTCGAAGATGGCCCTAAGCTTTTTAGAGCTTTGATCTTTCACTCATTAAACCCATGTGGGTATTTGGGGCTTTCACCCATAAAACCCCAATCAAATTAGTATATTAATGATAAAACCCATCATCAACGAAATAAATTCAACACAAATACATAACAAGCCATGTAGAATTTCTTCCAATTAAAACATAATCCCAAGAGGTAGATCTAGCAAATCATAATAATAATAATTAAATCAAATAAATAAAGACGCCTGTTACAATTATTCATAAGAAATATAAAAATATGGAAAACCACACTTTATACTCAAAAGAATCTTCAATAGACAAAGCCAAATCTACCCTTGGAAGTTACTCTAATGTCTTCTTAGCTCAAATTAGTATAAATTTGAGTTCGAAGCTCCAAACAATTACAAAAACCCTAAACTAAGGGTGGGAGGTAGGGTTATAAAATTATTATTCCCTAGAATTAATAGGTTTTGAGCCTTAAATGGGATTTGGGTTCGGCTAGTGAAAATGACGTTTCTGCCCTTGGGCCATTTTCTGCTCTCACACGATCGCAGAAGATTGATCACGATTGAACTCACTTCGATAGTGGTTATTCCATTGAAATCACAGTAGGTCGACTATATTGACTCACTGCAATTGTGGGCTGACGTCTTTGAACGCGATAACTGAGGGCTAGATCCTGATCCTGCTTCATCTTTTCCAGCTCATGCACTTTAATTCTCTTTCTGTTCCTTTTTAGCTGAAGTTTGCTTCTTTTTTTCTTATCTCTTAGACACCTTCAAGATATGGGAATTAGTACATTTAATCACAAATATGTCTTACTTATACATGGAAATCATAGTAGTGTGCATGACTGTTAAGTGCAAATGAGTGGTAATTTCACCACTCATCAAAATCCCCACTTAAATCTTTGCTTGTCCTTAAGCAACACTACCCTTCATCATGATACAATGCACATCTTATTCCCACTTAGATGGCCCAATGATCACAATTATTTAAATCTTAGTTACTACAATAAGTAGCTCATCAAACATGGGAAAAACTATTCTACCGACACCCTTTAAACTAAAAGGCAATATCCAACGATCCAAAAGACTTCAAAGACAAATCATGAAACAATGACTAATACTCTAGAAATTATTCTTATTTGAACTCAACCCCATTATACTCATTTTTCCTCATTTTTCGAGAGATGACAGAATCACCCACCTCAACTTATTTACATGCCTTCTCACAAGAAAGAAAATTCCACACACCAAGTTATGAAATATGCAACAAGGAATTTTAGTGCAAAACTCTCTCTGTCTTTGTCTCTCTGTCAAGATCTCTTGATGTTAACAAGTACCATTCCATAGGCTTTCCCCTATTTTTAATAGCAACTATATTGAATACACTAGATTTGAGATCACGTAAGACTTTTTGAGATTGTAATATATATTTTTTAGTAGGGTAGGATATCCTTAAGGAACATAAGGGATTTACCCTCCTTGAAGATCTACATCACACTATTCTATCCTTATTTTGATCATGAGCCACTTCTTTTATTTTCACTCTTTACACAAGTGCCTCATTTTATTCCTTGGTGCACCTGATTTATTATCATTTTATTTTCTTGCACACTTCATGCTTTTATTTCCTTTATTGGGTCCTTGCTTTTTCTTGTACATTTGGTCTCAATGCCCAAAGTTACCTCTTCCAAAAATCATCACCACCAACTTAAGCTTTTAGACTCAATTATAGGGTTCAAAAGAGGGTTAAGAGAAAGGATTACGGCTTGTAATGTGTTTACCAAAGAAAGGTCCAAAGGTTTAAAATGGGTGAACAGGGATAACATCTATGCAATGGTAGGATTTTTAGGCTAGAGTGGACTTCCAAAGTTGCAAAGATGGCCTAAGATCATCTCTCAACGAAGTACAATCAAAATTATACTTGAGAGACTAATGGGGCAAGTTCTAGATTGTACAAGTACACATGATATTCAGAAAAATAGCTCACCACACATGGCATACAAATTTTCAAAGGAAGCATAATTTCCCCTCCGCTAGAGACAAAAATAGATTATCTACCATTTTTCATAAGTCAAAAATTTGGAGTCACAAAAAGATAAAAAAATTATTACAATGTCTCTCACGTCTATGCCATTGATTTTTCAAAAATTTTTTATGGAGGAGGGTTTTCTCTTTGCATTTAAACCATGCACAATTTTCTAACCATGGCAACAACCCAACCCTTGGTCTCATATTGTGGCTTAATATAGGAAAATCATCTATATGGCTACTCAGACTTCGCCAATGGTACAAGTACGATCCTAATTCCATAAGGCCAGGGTACTCAGACTTACCCTGTATTCGAGGCTCAAAACTTTATCATAACGAGCTTTCCTAAAGAATGTCATTACTCAATTCATCATGAGGTGTGTTCGTCCACCATCATTATTAAAATTAAAAGAGAACTAAAAATGAAAATAATCAATTCACAAACTTTTAATGTTTTGCGTGAAATAAGTTCAAGTATTGTAAACCAATGAATACACACACAAGGATAGGGCCACACCCCCAACTAAAGGACTTGTAGTGACCTTACTACACAACATAAAAAAAATAATAAAGGTAAAAGGACTCCCTAAAACTACATTGTTAGCCATATGGAAGGCTGGACACAGAGGTGTAATCACGGATTAGTAGGTGCGATCGCATTACCATGATCACAGCTTGCAACCCGCGATCGCGGTAATTGAGGTCATTTGCTCCTCTATTTTGCCCTATTTTTCTGCATGGCTGCCACAATTCTAAACTTGATTATCCTATGTTTTTGGCTTCCAACCTATCCAAAGTATCTACAAAACATGAAAATTATGTGAATTATTCATAAAAAATATAAATAAAATATGAAAATAATAGGTTGCCTCCTATCAAGCACCTTATTTATCATCGCGACACGACACCTTTTTAATCCTCATTTTTGTCTCCACTTGGAGGATTTAAACTTCCTACCCGATTTTTGATTGCTACATCATTGAGTTGCATTGGGCAAATGTAAGGGCATGATGACTTATGTTCTAGCATGCCACTTTGAAAAATTGAACCTTTTACCCAACTTTACATCAAATTTCCAATTCGGGTCCTTAGGTAAAGGTGGGGTCATTAATAGGCCACTAATTATGCATTCGAAGTTGTGATCCTTGGCATTAGATGGTGTTTTTATTTATGCCTATGGAATGTCAAATTCCAAAATGATGGGATGGTGCTCCTTTTCATCAAGATCCATCATTGGCTTATGTGGATAGAGTTTTATCACATCAACTAAGCACCATATTGAAAAATGGCCTGAATAAGGCCTATCATTTAATTATAGAATTGTACCCTATTAGCATCCTCACCCCAAAATGGACTAGAGTCTTCATAAGAGATTTTCTTGGATTCTTCTCTTGAATCTAGCGCCACTTCCTTTATTTTGGCATCTATAACCATATTGTTATTGGTTGGTTGGGAAATCACATCAATCTCATTTAGAGGAGTGGTCATGGTTATAGTGTTTACATGATTGACCTCCTTGTCCATCTCTTTTATCCTCTCACTTTTCTCATTACATGCCCCTATTTCTTGATATGTATCATGAATGTTATCTTTCATTAATTCCACCCATTCCAAGATATGTTGAAGCCTTGCTTTACTATCATTTCTTCTGGTGCTTTATTCTTGGATTGAATTAAACTCTTCATTTGATTTATGTATGAGAAGTACATTATCCTCTTTCAATTCTACTTGATCCATAATAAGTTTAAGTATTGCTTCAATGCCAATAGTTTTTGCGCTTGGTTCTTCCCTTTCTTTATCATAAGACCTGTCAAAATCACGAGAAGAACTAAAAACTGAGTTAGTATAATGGGGGAAGGGGGCATTTGATCAATTACTCCCATGTCCATCTTGACAACCATACAAAGAACATGTGTGCTCCCTATAAGATCGAGATGGTGCACATATTTCTCTCTAGGGAGCAAATCTACAATTTTGCCAAAAGTGATGTCCATTAGAATATGGACATAGATTGTCATGATACGATTTCCAACCACCGAACTCACGTTCATTGTAAGATGCCATGGTAACAAATAAACAAAAACTAAAAAAATTGTACCTAAGACAAAAAACAAAAGTAAATTAAAAACAAATATTTACAAGTTTGAACCAAAGCAAGTAAGCTAAAATGCCAAACTAACTCAATACGTCAAATTGTTCCCTGGCAATGACGTTATTTTTGATAACGCTAAACTTACACATCAATTTTTGTGCAAGGAAGCCATTGTCAGTATATTTATCCAACAAGAGTCAGGGCCGAATACACGAGGAACAATATGAGTGAAGATTGAGTAGGTTCGAAATAAAAGTTACTCACTAAATTTAAACCTTTAGTACAAAATAGTTTGGGTGTTTCTTGATGTTTTCAGGCATGAAATTAATTATTGGGCTTCTAAGGGACTAATTTGAGACTAAGAATAATTAGAGTGTAATTAATTAGGAATGAATCTTTGGACTATGCTATCCTAGGGGCAAGAAATGCATGGGTATGTAATGATTCAATGCAAATTCTAGTTGTTGATGATATGGTTGGCTACGTTTAAAGTCCTTGAGGATACTTTTTCAATGAAGCCACAAAGATGTCACTCATTAACATTTTCGAGTACCTAACGGGTGTGCAATTAAGAGACCCAATACTTTGATTATGCACCCATACATCTAGGATGGAACCCAAGGGATAGCCAACCTCCTAATCACCCTTATGTCTAAGATAGTGAAAATTTAGAAAATTACACACATAATTGTCTATCATTGATTTGGTTTCCACATCCCTCTTTCAAGGATGATATGTATTCCTACAGATTACCCAAAACCCTTATTTCAAAGATGGCCTCAAGCTTTCTAGAGCTTGAAGCTTTCATTCATCAAACCTATGTGGGTATTTGAGTTTTCACCCATCAAATCCCAACCAAATTAGTAGACAAATTAAAAAACCCATCATCAACAAACTAAATTCCACACAAATCTATCACAACCCATGCATAATTGCTTTCTATTTAAAGAATATCCCAAGAGGTAGATCTAGCAAATCATAATAATAATAAAAAAACTAAACAAAAATTTCTATTAAAGTTATTCATGAGAAAAATAAAGAGAGGGAAAACCACACTTTAGAATCAAATAAATCTTCAATAGACAAAGCCAAATCTACACTTAAAAGTTAGTGTATTGTCTTCTTACCTCAAATTAGTATAAATTTGAGCTCCAAGCTCTAAGAAATTATAAATACCCTAAACTATGGGTGGGAGGTAGGTTGTAGAATTATTATTCCCTAAAACAAATGGGTTTTGAGCCTTAAATAAGATTTAGGGTTAGCTTGTAAAAATGATGCCTCTTCCCTTAGGCCATTTTCTGCTCTCACGCGGTCGCTGAAGATTAATCACAATCGCACTCACTGCTATCGTGGTTAGTCTATCACGATTGCAGTAGGTCAACTAGCTTGACTCACTGAGATCATGGCCTAACACCTAAGATTGTGATAATTAAAGGCTAGATCCTGATCCTACTTTATCTTGTCTAGCTCTTGCACTTCAACTACCTTTTTGATCCTTTTTATCTCAAATTTGATTATTTTGTTCTCAGCTTTTGTACACCTACAAAATATGGGAATCAGTATATTTAATCAAAAATATGTTTCACTTAGACATGGAAATCATAGTAGTGTACATGAATGTTAAGTGCAAATAAGTGGTAATTTCACCACTCATCAGTCATGAATCATAGGGTGTGACTCCTGACCAAAATAGTGAGGTTATCCTAAGTCACTATCTAGTCTATGAGTCTAGGAAATGACTCGTATCTTGTCATTACGAGTCATCATCTGACCCGTAGAGACTGGGAGTTAATTTTTTTAGACATTTTTCATTAAGGGTAATTTGTTTTTTTTCCTTTATTTAAACCATTCCCACGACTTAAATAATTCCCATAGACCTATTTTAACTCATTAAGCATAACATTAACATTCTCTTCTTCTCTCAAATTTCCAAGTTAAGAACAAGATGGGGTTTAAAAGGTTGGTCATCTAGGTCTCACAGTGTGGTTTGTTCTAAGAATTCTTGGAGCTTTCAGGCATGTATCTCTTACCTAAAATTATATTTTACCTTGGCATGCAATGGTTTTGTATTCATATGGATTTAATGTTTGGGTTTTGAATTTAGGTTGAGAATTTTGGATTATTATTGTTTAAATTTTAAATGGTATTCTTCTAGTTTACATGCATTTGCTTATTCTTTATGGATGGAATTTGGAACTCATCTGGTGTATGAGCTTGGTAAATGTAATGGGGTTGTTGACTCCTCAAATTTATCATTTTTTATTTGGAATTGGTATTAACCTCAACCTACCTGCGTAATTGGGTTTGAAATATGGAAAATTACATGGTTTTGAATACTTAACTAAATTACTGCTTTACATTAATGTCAAAATGGATAAAAATGGTTTTGCAAGTCATTGATGGAAATGGATTGATTTTATATTGGAACTTTGGAGTCTTATGGCTAATATGTTTTGTTTGGAATAATGAAATCAGCTTGCAAGCAAAATTAATTTTAAGATGATACCATTTGGTAAATACCTAAATGGATGACTCCTTTGTTAAATGGATGTGTTATGTGTAACGTTTTAAGTAGGCTTAAAGAGAGTTGTGTAGCTTGCCATGGAAAGCGGAGGTCCCCTTCCGGTTGGAATTTCCAAACCTATATAGCCCATAGGTATTTTTAGGATTGTTAGAGCTACAAAATCAAGATTAATGGTTTTGAATCTCAGGCTAAACCTTGTTCCCTATCCTGGCATCTTATATATATTTATGTATTCATGTATGTGAACATGTACATTGAGTATGGACTTTATTTTGAAATGACATTATTTTGTCCCTATACTGGGTTATATTCTAGCTTTCACCTTGCTAACCATCATAGGATGCTATGTTGTTTTATTATATTGGGTCCAAAGATACTATTTTTTTACCCATGTGCAGTATTACATGATCTAGTTTATCAATTGGTTTGTGTTGAAGTGGTGAACATCCATCCTCTTAAATCATAGTCATTCCACTGGTTTCTTTCCATATTTTAGAGTTGAAGAGTTCACATTAACATTATCATCATCATTGTCAATGTCATAGTAGGGGGTATGTCCTAATCTATTTTGTTATTCATATTGATTTAGAGGCTTTTGTGGACATGTGTGGGTTGGATGGTGTTGTGACTCTTAGAGCTTATTCTTGAGTTAAATTTACTAATTTTGGTTTATCCTCTGGTTGCCTTTTGCTTGTTATTATTTGGATTACATTCGTATTAAACAGTCTATAGGGGTGGTCTTTGGTCCACGGTGGGATTAAAATACCCATCACGGATAGGCCTGAGGGTCGGGTAGTGACAAATTTCTTATTAAAGCGAGGTTTAGGGTCGTTGGGTGTCCACAAAGCCGTGTCAAGTAGAGTCCCTTTTATGGGTGTGTAGTGGACCATACTTATTAAGTGGTGTAATGCTCCAAAGTATCCCCTGGACATCACACGGTGCTTAAGACTACTAATAGCCCTATGCTATCTTATGATATCTATTAAGCTTGAAAATCACATGAAAAGTGAAATAGCATATATAAAAACAAAGGTAACAAATTCCATGGATTAATTTTAATTTTTAACTTTGGAACCTTAAACAAACACCTTGAACTTAAAACATACGCAGTCTGACAAGTCACTATTACTGTGACGCCCCAAAATTTGATCCTGAGATGTCATACAGTGCTCAAGCCTACGAGTACCCTTAAGCTAACCCTGTCTGCATGATACTAAGCCTAAACCTTATAATAATGGAAATATAGACATAAAAGTCATACTAGAATATGGAAACTATTTGTAACATCAAAGAATAATCCGAATATAACAATCCGAAACACAAAAACTGAATAATCTGCATCAAAACTAGTAGTCTGACAAGCCTCTACTACTAATACTAGAGAGTCACTGGGACAAATCCCCAGCTAACTCAAATTTTCTAAAAGTAAGTTCTAAATCTCATAAACTAATAAACTACAAAATCTAAATGAATAAGTATCTAAACTATGAGGACTCACCAACTATCGAATGTAGATGGAGATGCTCGAACTACTCATGCTGCTAACACTGAGCACCTGAACCTACATTATGAAATAATGTAGCACATAAATGTATATATGGATCAGTACTTTGAGGATATACTTAGTATATGTGGGTGATATCCATAAGTAAAGCTTCATCTCATAATCATCATTCATAAAAAAATGCACTAAATGTAAATGACTCACATAAGCTGGAATATCTGAAATACTGAAATATGTAGAAATAAGAAAAAAAACATACTTTATAAATCTTGTGAGCCTTAACATTTAGTTCTAAAAGTTATACTCGCATTCTTCCTTTAAATAATTCTGTCTAAGTGTAAACAATTCACTGAATCTAAAATCTCAAATTTGAAAGCTATTATCTTTTCTACAAGATATAATCTGAGTAAACTTCTGAGCCTTTACACTTAGTTTTCTAAAAGCTTTTTGGTACTTCCTTTACTATTAAGGATAATACTTTATCTTAAAATCATTGTTGTTAGGCTTTTAATCTTTTAAGAAAAAAAACTATTCTGCAAGGGATGTTCTCTTAACCGACATAAACCATGTAAGCTAACATGGAGTCAAACGTCTTATCCTCCTAAGTAAGAAACCTCATGTTGGGAAGAAGTGTCAAACTTTTGCTAGGAAGTATAACCTACCCATGTGATCGATCACAAGCTAAATCTATTATCCATAGAGAGATGGAAATAATTTGATAATTTTTACCTACGTTGGCTACATTGTTCTGTGGATGTAAGATGCGGTAAACCTATACTTCCCACTCGGTGCTAAATACTACTCCCGTTTTATTTGTTACACTCAATTTATTGGAAATCCACTATAAAACTAGCATACGGATTTATCTAAAACCAATTATGCAAACTGTTGAGTAAATATGTAAATAAAGTTGTTCTGAGTTCTGTAATCTGTAATAATCTATAAAGTGGATTCCATAGCTAAACTGAAGATTGAAAAATCCAAGCTTTTTTTGAAAATCTGTAAGAAATTTGATCATAAGATGCTTGAAGCATCATCTTTTTTGAAATAATATTATTGAATCTTGGGGTGATAACCCATGCATTAATCTCATGTCAAAACAACATAATAATCATGCTTGATAATGGAAACAATGATAATTCATCTCAAAATCTGTAATTTACTGCAATAGGCATGAAAATATGAAAATTGACATGTGATTCATCTTCAAAATATCTTAAAAACTCATAACTTTACAAATAGCAATAATGGGTATGAACCTTAATTCAAAACTCATGTAATATCATTCAAAATCATATGAATTTAATGAAAAGCTTGGTTTTGGGCACAAGGATGGAAGAAGATCCTTGCTCATAAACTCCACATACCTTGTTGGATGATTAGATGAAGAAATCGTGAATTTTGGATTCCTGTTGAGTTTTTGATGATGGGTTTTTGATTACCTTGTCTTGGGAATCCTCAATTTTAAGATTTCTTGGAGAATATATGGATAATTTGAATTTCATAGAGAAGGAGCTATGGAGCTCTAGGATTTTTCTTTTGAAGAGAATGATGAATAATGAGCACCAAGTGCTTTGAGTATGAAAAATCTTGTGTTTCAGATGGAATAGGAGATTGGAAAATGTCCAAAATACCCTTGTTAAACCCCTAAATGAAGCTGGAAAAACATAACTAGGGTCCTGATTTAATGGGCCACCGCAACACGCTACTATTGTAGTGGCTCACTGGAATTTGATGATTGGAAAAAATGGGCCTCCGCAATATGGAGCTATCGCATTCTCCCACTGGATTTTGACAATTGGGACTTTGAACTTCAACATGATGTGCCACCATCATGGTGCCCTATAGGAATTCCATTTTGTCCTTTAACACAACGTGCCACTATAGTATTGGACTACTAGAAAATGATAATTATGAATTTAACCATCTCTATGATGCGATGACTGCCCAGATGGCACACTGTCAACTTAAAAATGTCTTAACTCCTTCACTGAGTGTAAAAATTGGGAGAATTTGGTATCACTAGAAAGGTTATTCAATTTCCCACACCATGGAAAGTCTAAATCTGTAGAATTCCATACGAAATTAATGCTATTCAGTTTGGAAGCTATCCCTAAACATTCTAGGGATGAATTAAGCTAAGAAGAGTACGGGGTATTATAATATCTCCCCTTTGTGAACATTCGTCCTCAAATGTGGCTAATTAAGCTTAAAATACTAAGGGATACGAAACTATAAGGTCTGATGCACAACTGAAATAAACTAAATGTCTGAATCTCAAATACAATGAGCTACTGACCTAATCTGTAAGTGCATGAATTCTCATGAAAATAACTATATAGCTAAATCTGAGAATGGGAAAAGACTAAATGAAGGAAAACTATTACCTTCAGCTGAATCTGAGTTTGTGGAGAAGAGATAAGGATACTTGGTACACATGTCTGCTTCTGCTTTCCAAGTAGCGCCCTCAACAGATTGATTTTTCCACAGAACTTTGACCAAGGGAAACTTATTTGTTCCTTAGTCTACGAATATGATGATCAAGAATCTATACCAGGAGTTCTTCATATGAAAGGATATTCTGAATATTTGTATTTTCTAGAGGAACTACAATAGTTGAATCGTCCATGCACTTCTTCTACAAAGACACATGGAATACTAGATGAACTAAGGATAAATCTACGGGTAGCTCAAGCTCGTATACCACCTTCCCAACACAACTCAAAATACAGAAAGGACCTACATAACAATGACTAAGCTTCCCCTTCTTACCAAATCTCTTCACCCCTTTCATGGGTTAAACTTTCAAATACACAAGATCATCGACCTCAAACTCAAGATCCCTTCTTCTTACGTCTGCATAGGATTTTTGATGACTCTGGACTGCTTTTAATCTCTCTCTAATAAACTGAACTTTCTCCATGGCTTCAAACACCATGCCTGGACCAATCAAAGTGGCCTTACCTACTTCGAAACAACCAACCAACGATCAACATCTCTGCCCATAGAGAGCTTCAAATAGAGCCATCTGAATACTATTATGATAACTGTTAATATAGGCAAACTCAATCAATAGAAAATACTCATCCCAACTACCTTTGAAATCAAGATCACAAGCTCTTAATATATACTCAAAAGTGTGAATGGTCCTCTCTACCAGACCATCTGTCTGCGGATGAAAGGCCGAACTAAGATGAACTTGGGTAGCAAGACCTTTCTAAAAAGCTTTCTAAAACTGAGAGGTAAATTGAGTACCCATATCTGAGACAATGGATAACGAAACTCCATGCAATCTAACCATCTCTCGAATATACAACTTAGCATAATCCTAAGCTGTGTAGGATGTATGAATTGGCAAGAAATTCACTGACTTAGTCAATTTGTCAACGATAACCTAAATCGAATCATGATGATGACGTAAATGGGGTAACCCTGTCATAAAACCCATATTCACCTCTTCCCATATCCAAGTAGGGATACCAAACTCTTATAATGCACCACTAGGCCTTTGGTGGTCTACCTTAACCTATTTATAAGTTGCAAAATTTTCTACAAACTCTACTATATATCTCTTTATACCACTCCACCTATAGATTTCCTGCAAGTCGTGGTACATCTTGGTAGCACTGAGATGAATAGAATAACGCTCACCATGCATTTCCGCCATGATTTTCTGCCTGAAATCATAAATACATGGCACACACAATCTACTTTGGTATCTCAACAGGCCATCTGTCCCTTGGGAGAAAACCTCTACCTTTTGGTCTTTAACCGACTCCTTTAGTCTGACAAAACTAGGATCCATGTCTTGCTTCTCCTTCACTTCTAAAACTAAGGAAGATTTTGAACTACTCTGAACCCAAGCATTCCCCTTAATTGAGTCAATAAACCTAACACCGAATCTAGCCAAATGGTGAAATTCTTCGGCTAACTCTTTCTTATAATAGTCCACATAAGCAACACTGCCCATAGACAATCTACTAAGGGTTTCTACCACTACATTGTAATTTCTCGGCTAATACAACACACTCATATCATAATTCCTTATCAACTCCAACCACCTTCTCTGACGGAGATTCAACACCCTATGAGTAAACACATACTGCAATCTTTTGTGATCCGTGAACACATCAACGTGCACCCCATAAAGATAATGTCTCCATATTTTTAAAGAAAATACCACCGCAACTAATTTAAGATCATGGGTTGGATAATTCTTTTCATGAGGATTAAGTTTTCTAGAGGCATAGGCTATGACCTTACCTCTCTGCATCAACACACAACCCAAACCAACTCTGCAGGCATCATAATACACCATAAAACAATCCGTACCATCGGGTAATGGTAGAACTGAGGCTAAAGTGAGTCGAATCTTCAACTCCTGAAACTCTTCTTGTAGGAATCAAACCACTGGAACTTAACTTTCTTTTGGGTCAATCTAGACATAGGAGATTCTATGGAACAGAAACCCTCTACGAAACGTCTGTAATAACCAGCTAAACCCAAGAAACTCCTAATGTCTAATGGAGAGATAGGTCTAGGATAATTTGTTACAGCTTCTATCTTTTGGGGATCAACTCTAACATACTCACTAAAAATAATATGATCAAGGAAAGCTACTTACCTTAGCCAAAATTCAAACTTTTTGAATTTAGTGAACAACTAGTGATATCTAAGAGTTTGCAACACAGTTCAAAGATGGTCTGTATGATCATCCTCAATACGAAAGTAGACAAGAATACTATCGATAAAGTCTATGACAAACATGTCCAGATACTATTTGAACACTCTGTTCATCAAGTCCATAAGGGTTGTTGGGGCATTCGTTAGACCGAAGGACATGACTAGAAAGTCTAAATAACCATAACGGGTTCTGAAAGCTGTTTCAGAATATCACATTCCCTTTTTTTAAGCTGATGATAGCCGGATCTAAGGTATATCTTTGAGAAATAAATGGCACCTTAGAGTTGATCAAATAAGTCTTCAATTCTAGGAAGAGGATATTTTTTTATTGTAACTTTATTTAACTGATGATAGTCAATGCACATACTCAAAGAACCATCTTTCTTTCGTACAAATAGGACGAGAGTGCCCCATGAAGAAACACTAGGCCTCATAGAACCTTTATCTAGTAGATCTTTGTGTTTCTCTTTAAAATCTTTAAGCTCAGCAGGAGCTATAGTATATTGAGGGATAGAAATAGACCGAGTCTTAGAAAAAAGGTCGATTCTGAATTCTATCTCTCTATTGGGAGGTAACCTGGGAGATCTTTGGGAAAGACATCAGGAAACTCATTAACTATACTGACTAACTAATTTTTTGGAGTCTCAGATCTAGTGTCCTTAACTCAAATGAGATGATAGATACATCCTTTGGAAATCAAATTTTTGGCTTTAAGATAAGATATAAAATGGCTTTGGGGAGACACTGAATTACCTGACCACTCAAAGACTGGCTCATCTAGGAACTTAAATTTTACCACACGGGTACGACCATCTATAGAAGAATAACAGGAATAGATCCAATCCATACAAAGAATGAGATCAAAGTCAACCATATCTAACTCTATTAAGTCTGCTAATATGACCTTACGGAGGACAGTGATAGGAAACTTTCTATAAATCTGTTTAGCTATAACTAACTCACCTACTAGAGTAGAAACCAAGAAAGGCTCAGGGATCTTTTCAGAACTTATCTCAAATTTACTGCAACTAATGGGGTCACATAAGAGATACTTGACCCAGGGTCTAACAACACATAAACATAAAGATGATAGAAACGAAGTATACCCGTAACCACATCTGGTGAATCTTCTTGATCCTGGTGGGATGGTAAAGCATAGAACTAATTCTGGTACTGACTGCTACTAGTACTGGATGATTTCCCTAAGGAGGAATAGGGCGACCTAAAGGAGTTGATGCACTAGAAGCTTGAGTATGGAGGACGAATATCTATATTTCTTGCTTAGCATGTGGGCAATATTTAATTTCATAAACTTACTTACCACAACTAAAACATCCCTTCTATCCAGCCAAGCACCCCCCGAGATTATTTCTACCACACTTAGCACAAGGAAGGGAATGAGGCCTTCTACTTACACTATTTAGAGATATGGACATAGAAGACTTACCCTACTACTCCTGTCTACCTCTGGGAGCGGGAGCACTAGCTAAACATAGAGCTAGAATGGATGAATGATTCTAAAATTGCTAACGATTTCCTCCTCCAGATATATTCTGACTATTATCAAACTACCTTATTCTAGCCTTCTTATTCCCCCCACTTCCCTTTAACTTCTCTGCCTGAATCTATTGATCATGCATTATCAATCCTGCAAGATCCATGTCTCCAATAAGCATGATGGTCCTACACACTTCGACCACCAATCACACTCCAGTCATGAACTTACTCATGCTTGAATTAGGGCCAGCCATTTGATCAGGGACATACTTAGTTAACTGGTTGAACTTGAGGTAATACTCCTTCACTTTCATTGAGCCCTACCTCAGGTTCATGAATTCTTTAATCTTAGCTTTCCTCATCTCACATGGGAAGAACTTATCTAGAAATACATCCTAGAATATTTGCCAAGTCATGGGAGCTCTGTTCTCTCTTCTACTACTCTTCCATGTCACTACCCAGTCATATGCAACATCCTTCAGCCTATAGGATGCCAATTCTACATACTTCTATTCAGAAACATGCATAATTCAGGTGATCTTCTTCACCTCATCAACATACAATTGTAGGTCCACTCCTGCCTTCAACCTAAAGAACTCTGATGGGTTCATTCTCATGAAATCCTAAATTCTAGCTATGGCTCAGTCCCCATCTTGCTGAGGTGGGACTGCAGCCTGATGGTTTCCCTGAATATTATCTATCACTGCTTGGGCGAGCGGTTGGAAGGTAGCCAAAAACATTACATATGACACATTCTCATTCAAAGAATCTGTCGGCTGAGGTGGCTGGTTATCATTTTTATGGGTATTAGCTTGATGAGGAGGCATTTTAAACTATCACATGAAAGCATGAGTTAAAAGCATATAGAAATATTTTAAGCATAATAGATCATGAAAGAAAGAGATAATTTCCTAAGAATGTTCCATAGCCTTTTATTCATAAATATAGCACACTTCAAACCCATGACCAGGAATCTATGTAAGGTGGCTTCGTTGACTCCCTATGACTCTTACAAACCTTAGGCACTGATACCAAGTTTGTAATACTTCAAAATCTAATCCCAATATTTCACACAATTCTCAAGACTATGAGTAGCCTTAAGCTAACATTGTCTGCATGCTTCTGAGCCTAAACCTTATAATAATGGAAATAGAGACATAAAATTCATACTATAATATGGAAATTGTTTGTAATATCTGAGAATAATCTAAAAATAACATTTGAAACATCCAAACTAAATAATCTACATCAAAACTAGTTGTCTGACAAGCCTTTACTACTAATTCTAGAGAGTCACTAGGATAAACCCCCAGCTAACTAGAACTATCTGAAAGGAAGTGCTAAATCTCATAGACTGATAAATAGTTAAATCTGAATGAATAAGTCCCCAAACTATGAGTACTCACAAACTGTTAGATATAGATGGAGATGCTCAAACTATTCACGCTGCTGAACAGAGCACCTGAACCTACATTATGAGAAAATATTGCTCATAGACGAATATGTAGATCAGTACTTTGAGAATGTACTGAGTATATGGTGGTGATATGAATAAGTCAAGAATGATCTTATAATCATCATTTTTAAAACAATGCATGCAAAATATAAATGACTCACATAAGCTGGAATATCTGAAATACTAAAATATGTAGCAACAAGAAGCAAAACATACTTTATAAATCTTGTGAGACATAACATTTAGTTCTAGAAGTTATACTTGTATTCTACCTTTAAATCATCTATCTAAGTGTAGAAGGACTCACTAATGAATCTGAAATCTAAACGCTATTATCTTTTCTATAGGGTATAATCTAAGTGAAACTTGTCAGCCTTTACGCTTAGTTTTCTAAAAGCTTCTTTTTGTTCTTTTACTATTAAGGAGAGTACTTTATCTTAAAATTATTGTTGTTAGGTTTATAAAATTTTTGGAAAAAACTATTCTACAAGGGATGTTCCCTTAACCAACATAAACCATGTTATCTAACATGGAGTCCAACGTCTCGTCCCCCTATGGAAGAAACCTCACGTTGGGGAGAGGTGTCATACTCTTGCCAGGAAGTATAACCTACCCATGTGATTGATAAAGAGCTAAATTTTTCATCCATATATAAATGGGAATAATTTGATAATCTGTACCTACATTGTCTACGTAGTTCTGCGGAAGTAGGATGTGCTAAACCCATACTTCTCGCTCGTTGACAAATACTACTCCCGTTTTATTTGTTATGCTAATTCTATTTGAAATCCAATTTAAAACTAAAATAAGGGTTTATCTAAAATTCTGTAATCTGTAATTATCTATAAAGTGCATTCTATACCTAAACTGAGGATCAAAAGATCAAAGTTTTTTCTAAAAATCTGTAAAAAATCTTATCATAAGTTGCTTAAAGCATCAACTTTCTTGAAATAATATTATTCAATCTTGGGGTGATAACCAATGCATTAATCTCATGTCAAAACATCATAATAATTATGCTTGATAATGGAAACAGTGATAATTCATCTCAAAATCTGTAATTTACTGCAATAGGCATGAAAATATAAAAATTGGCATGCAATTCATCTTCAAAATATCTTTAAAACTCATAACTTCGCAAATAAAAATAATGGGTATGAACCCTAATTCTAAATTCATGTAATATCATTCAAAATCATATGAATTTAATATAAAAGCTTGGTTTTGGGCACAAGGATGGTAGAAGATCCTTGTTCGTAAACCCGACATACCTTGTTGAGTGATTAGATGAAGAAACCTTGAATTTTGGATTCCAATTAAGTTCTTTATGGTGGGTTCTTTATTACCTTGTCTTGGGAATCCTCAATTTTAAGCTTTCTTGGAGGGTCTACAGAGAATTTGGATTTCTTGGAGTAGGATTTTTGAAGATTTAGGGTTTTTCTTTTAAAGAGAATGATAAATAATGAGCACTAAGTGCTTTGAGTATGAAAAATCTTGTCTTTTGGATGGATTGGAAGCTTGGAAAAAGTCTAAAATACCCTATTTAAACTCCTAAACGAACCTAAAAAAACGTAACTGGGGTCCTGATTTAATGGGCCACCGTGATATGCCACTATCGTGTTGGCTCACTGGAATTTGACTATTAGAAAATTAGGGGCCTCTGCGACACGGAGCTATCGCATTATCCCACTGGATTTTGACAATTGGGAGCTAGAACTTCAACGTGATTTGCCACTATTGTGGTGCCCTATAGGAATTCCATTTTAGCCTTTGGCGCAATGCACCACTATAGCGTTGGACTACTGAAAAATCAAAATTATGAATTTAACCATCTCTGCAATGCGGTGACTATCCAGGTGGCACACTGCAAACTTAAAAACATCTTAACTCCTTTACAGAGTGTCAGAATTGGGCGAATTTGGTATTCATGGAAACCTTGTTAAATTTCCCCCACCATGGAAAGTCTAAATCTGAATAATTCCATACAAAATAAAAACTATTCAGTTTGGAAGCTATCCTTTAATATTCTAAGGACGTATTTAAGCTAAGAAGAGTACGGGGTATTACAACTATCAACTAGAGAGCCATTGGGATAGACCCCAGTAGACCCAACTATAATAAAAAATAAAGTAACTAAAATACTTTCTTCAACAAATAGAAGTATAACAAGCTGGGCCCTAGGACTAAGAGGACTCACCAAAAGTTGGGATGTAGGTGATACTTCCTGTAATCAATTGTGTCACTGGAAATGAGTACCAGAACCTACATTGTTAGATAATGTAGCACATACACAGATGTGTGGGTCAATACCTCTAGAATGTTGTATGTGGGGGTAACTTCAAGGTAAAACAAGAACTAAATATATATGTAAACTTGCGAATAATGCACTCTAAGCGTAAATGACTCACCTTGAACTTAAGTAAAAATAAATACTTTAAGATAATAAGACATGGATAGTGACGCATATGAGTAAACTTAGTGAGCCATAACACTTAGTTTCTAAATTTTTTACTTTTAATATTTTTGTGAGAGATTCTTCTAATCGACATAAACCATATGAGCTACCATAGAGTCCAATGTCTTACCCACATTGGGGAGAGCTGTTCTACCCTTTCCATCAGAATAGAACCATAACTTAAGTTATCACTAAACTTCATCAATATTGGGAAAAAGCTTAACATATGGTGGCTCGTAGTTTCTAGGAATTTATGATACTCTCATCCTCATTGCTTCTCAGTGCTAAATACTACTCCCAAAATACTTTTATCCTCAAACTTAAGAAATCCACCTTAAAATAGCATAAGAGTTTATAGAATGAAAAGTAGTTGTGCTTTCTTTACTTTAAATCATAATCAAGATGACCATTTGTGGATTTCATGTCTTATATTTAGATCAAAAGATCAAGATTTTTCTTAAATAATGTTATAACACATATCAATGGAGCTTAAGAGCATAAACTTCTTTTAAACTCAGTATTTGTACTTAGGATAGGGAATTGATGCATTCTTTCATTGAAATTGATAACAAAACACTATTCTCAATAATAACCTTGGAATATTTGAAAAATATCCCAGTCAAGATAATGAAATTTAAATCACAATATAAATCTTCTCAAGTAAAAATATAAATATATGTAAACCTTGTTGTACTTAAAGCTTTCAATCACATGATAGTGTCAGACTTCAAGAATATGGTTATTTGGGTATGAACCTTGATTGAAAACAAGTAAATTCAATCTTAAAATAATGCTTTTTAGGGCACAAGGATGGAAGATTATCCATGTTCATAAACCCTACATACCTGGAATTTCTTGACTTGTGAAGAGAGCTTGAACTTTGGGACTTGAAAGGTGTTTTGGTGAGTGAAACTCTAATCTTGATGTTCTTGAAGATGAGAGTAGAGATGATGTTAATTGAGTGAAAGTGGAGGAAAATAATGATCTTTTGGGGTTATAGGTCATTGGTTAGGAGTTATATAAGAGAAAAATACCAAAAGTCCCTTTAACTGAACTTTACAGAAATTGATCGTCAGTCTTCAAGCGCCAACCATACGACTCGTATGGTGAATGTATGATAGGCCTCATGGCTTATAAGATTGACATGTTCTAATGGGGTATACAGTTGTCAACATATGAGTCTATACCTACAGCTAGTAATATCTCCATATGACTTGTAGTCCCATACTCATAACTTGGACCGTATCTTAAGGAGCCTAAACTACAGAACCTACTACTTCACTTCATACGACTCATACCATACTTAATGATTCTAAGGATTATCTCATAACTTGAACAAAAGTCAAATCACCCCATACTACCATAGGTATAACTCACTATATGTGACTCGTATAAAGTACGTACGACTTAAGGAAATGAGTTGTATGCTGGATAGTAGCTTCCAAACATCGGGTATTACAATATCTCCCACTTGGAAACATTAATCCTCGTATTTGATTCATTTAGGACTCAGGTTTTTAAAAAAGAATCAACCCCTCCACACTGAATTTACAACCGAGCTCACTACCACCAAATAGATTCTATTACTCACAACATAAAATATGACTTAAAAATACTTAAACAAACTTAAAGAGAAGGAGTTTTGACTTAAAATAACTATTTATCTTTGATAGGAATTGAGGTGGAAGAAAAGAGATGAGGATACTTGGTCATCATGTCTATTTCATCTTCCCAAGTCAACCCTTCAACCGATTGGTTTCTCCAAAGAACCTTTACTACCGCTACCTTCTTATTTTATAGCCTTCGTACCTTCTTGTTAATTATCTCCACAAGAATCTCCTCATATGTCAAGTTATCTTTGACCCCAATACTCTCTAGGAAACTACTAAGGACAGATTTCTAATCCACTTCTTAAGCATCAAAACATCAAACAGTGGGTGAACCATAGCTAACTCTAATGGAAGATTTAATACATTACCACTCCTACATGCTTCACTATCTCATAGGGATAAACAAATCCGAGACTGAACTTTTCCTTCTTTCCAAATATCATAATACCCTTCATAGACGACACCTTCAGTAATACCCAATCACCTATTTCAAAACTGAGCTCTTTTCTTCTTTTTTCAACATTTGAGTTTTGACGGCTTTAAGAAATTTTCATTATCTCACGAATCAACTGAACCTTTTCCATAGCTTTTAGAAGAGAGTCCGGCAGAATCAAGGTCACTTCACCAGCCTCTAACTATGGTGATCTAAATATTTTCCCATATAATGCTTCAAATTGAGCCATATGAATGCTAATAGGATAATTGTTATTATAACGAACTCAATCAAAGGTATATGATTATCCTAACTTTCTTTAAAGTCTAAAACACAAACCGTTAACATGTCTTATAATGTTTGAATGAAACCTTCAGCCTGATAATTAGTTTGTCGATGAAAAGCAAAGTTATGCTTAACTTTTGTACCAAGGCCTTTTTGAAAAGACTACCAAAACTGAGAAGTAAATTGCATCCCTCTATTTAAAATAATGGTCAAGGATATCCCATGAAGCCTTACTAACTCACAAATATACACTTTGGCATGATCTTTTGCTCTATCTAAAGTCTTGACAGGTAGGAAATAGGTTGATTTAGTCATTCGATCAACTATGACCCAAATTAAATCATGGTGATGTATTGTACGAGGAAACCCTATGACAAATTCTAAATTTACTATTTACTACATCCAAGTATAATTATTGATCTCCTGTAGTATACCACTCAATCTCTAGTGTTTAACTTTAACAAGCTGCCAATAAGGGCACTTGCCCACAAACTCTGCTATGTCACTCTTAATACCATTTCACCAATAAATGTCTCGCAAGTCGCGGTACATATTAGTAGCACTCGAATGAATAGAATAGCTTGAACTATGAGTCTCAGCTAGTATCTTTTCCCTCAACCCATCTAAATTCATAAACCGCCTTCTATTGCTGGACTTTTTTAATGTTTGGTTAACTAAGGGATAATTCTACTATTTCTTATTCACTTCAACTACCAAAGATGATTTTGAACCTTTCTAAACTACTACTCCCCCATTAACAGTGTCAAGCAAACATACTCCCAAACAGGATAATCTATGAACCTTCTTGACCAACTCTCACTCTTTCTCTTTCCTGTGAGCCATGTTATCCATGGAAAACCTAATTAGTGCTTTAGCCACCATATTGGCCTTACTCATATGATAGAGCACACTAATGTCATAATATTTCCATAACTCTAACCACCTACTTTGAAAAAGATTCAGCTACCGCTGAAAAAATACATATTGAAGACTTTTGTGGTCAGTGAAAACATCAATATGCACACCATAGATGTAGTGTCTCAAAATTCCAAGGAAAACACCATGACAACTAACTCCAAGTCATGAGTTGAGTAATTATTTTTATTATCCTTAAGTTTGATTGAGGTATAATCTATCACTCTCCCATTTTGCATCAACAAATAATCTAACCTAACTCTAGAAGTATCACAATGTACTATGAAGCCATTTAACCACTCTGGTAAAGCTTACACTGGAGCCAGAGTCAATCTATCCTTCAACTCTTGGAAAATTTTCTCACACTTATCTGACCATATAAACTTCACTTTATTATAGGTCAGCTTAGTCAATGGTGCAGCTATTGAGCAGAACCCTTAAGCAAATCTTCTATTACTCCCAGCCAAACCTAAAAAGATCTTTATATTGGGTGGAGTGTTGGGTTTAGGCTAGTGATTTACTACATTAGTCTTCTAGGGATCTACATAAATACTAACCCCTGAAATGACTTGCCCTAAGAAGGTGACAAATTTCAACTAAAATTCACATATACCAAACTTTGTATATAATTTATGTTCCTTGAGGGTCTGCAATACTATTCTCAAATAGTCTGCGTGTTCTTCCTCACTTTTGGCATACACCAGTATGTCATCTAGAAAGACAATGACAAATATGTCTAAGTGTTTCTTGAAAACAATGTTCATCAAATCCATTAACACTACCAGAGCATTTGTTAGTCCAAATAATATTAATCATAGTACCATGTTTGGAAAGCTATTTATGGAATATCTTGCTCCCTGAATTTTAACTGATGGTATCTCAACTAGAGGTCAATCTAGGAAAACAACTATGCACCCTGAAGCTGATTGAACAAATCTTTGACTCTAGGAATGGGATACTTGTTCTGAATGGTAACCTTTTCTAGCTATATATAATCTATACAAATTCTGAGTGTGCCATCTTTCTTGCACATGAAAAGGATCAGAGCACCCCAAGGAGAAACATTGGGTCTAATGAAACCTTTATCTGAGAGGTCCGTAAACATCCCTTTCAACTCTTTAAGTTCAGCCAAAGCCATGCGATATGGAGGGATGGATATAGGATGAGTATCAGGAAGAAGATCAATACCGAATTCTATTCCTCTATTTTGAGTTACCCCTAGTAGATCTTCAAGGAAAACCTTTGTAAACTCATGTACTACCCGGATTGATTAAACTATTAGGACTTCAGACTGAGTATCTTTGACTCAAACTAAATGCTAGATATACCCTTTTGATATTAAATTACTAGACTTACGATAATAGATGAAATGACCTTGGGGAGACACAGAACTACCCTCCCATTCAAAAACTGCCTCACCACGAAGCTGAAACTTTATCATGCTGGTGTAATAATTTATTAATGCATAGGATGAAAAGATACAATTCATTCCAAGAATAACATTGAAATCTACCATCTCTAATTTTATTTAGTACGCTAGTGTGATTTTATGGAGTATGGCAATAGGACACTCCTTATAGACTCACCTAGAAACAACTAACTCATCTATTAGGGTAGAAACTGAGAAGAGTTTAGAGAGATTTTTATGGACTACCCCCAAGTTTGCAACAACTAATGGAGTTACATAAGAGAGATTTGACCTCAGAACTAACAACATATATGCATCAAGGTGAAAGGCATAAAGCATACCTTTGACAATATCTGGTGAGCGCTTCTGCCCTTGATGGGATAGTAAAGGATAGAAATTATCCTGGAGCAGACTGCCATTGGTACTAGATGATGCACCCTGTAGAGGAATTGGGCGGCCTAGCTGAGCTAATGGATTAGTATCCTGAGTCAGAGGATGAATATCCCTCTTTCCCTTATTAGCATATGTAGCCTACTTGATCTTATGAACCAACTTTCCACAACCATAGCAACCCTGTTTTTGCCATCAAACACTTACCAGGATAGGTCCTGCCACACTTTGCATATGTCGGGCAACTGGGCCTCCCGACTACACTATTTTGAGATCGAGAATTTAAAGCCCTTTCCCACTGCTTCTGTTGGATCCTAGGTGTAGGGACACTAGCTGATGATGGTATAGGCATCGATGAGTGACCTTGAAACTATGAATGACTTTCTTCTCCAGACTTTGGCTTCCTAAACTCAAAATGTATAGTCCTATCCCTATTATTACTTTTCTCTCTTTTCTTTAGCTTCTTTGCCTTAATCTACAAAGCATAAGTCATCTGCCAAACAATATCTATATCTACAATCAGCATGGTAGTCCTATACTCCTTGACGACAAAATTAAATACCTAAATAACAAACTTACTTGTATGAGCTCTAGAGTCAAATAACTACTTGAGAGAATACTTAGATAACTGATTTAACTTACAGAAGTACTTCTTCACTATCATAGAGACCTACCTAAGTTTCATGAATTCCTCAACCTTAGCCTCCGTCATCTCACATAGAAAGAACTTATCTAAAAATACATTATAAAACACCTGCCAACTTATTGGAGCTACATTCTCACCCCTACCTTCCTTCCATACAGCAACCCAGTCATAAGAAACACCTTCAATTTATATGATACTAACTCTACTCTTTTTGCTTTAATAACATGCATAATTTAAGTAATCTTTCTCACCTCATCAGTAAAGAGTTGAGGATCCTTTTCTACCTTTTATACAAAGAACTCAGGTGGATTTATCCTCATGAATTCTTGAATCCTAGTTGTAGCTAAATTACCATTTTGCTAAAGTGGGACCGTTGCCTATTGGTTTCCCTGAACATTACCATTCATAGCTTTGGTCAATGGTTGAAAGGCAGCCCAATACTGAGCATGAGATACATTCTCATTTAGAGGTTCTGCATGTAGTGGTGGTTGATCATTATTTCTACATGCATCGGCTCATTAAGGAGGAATATTTTGTCACATAAAAGCATGAGTTAAGGTAGATAGAGAAAACTATAAGCACGATAGATCATGATAGAAATGTTAATTCCTAACTTGTTCCATAGACGCTTGCTCATAAATATGGCGCGCTTCAGATTCATGATCAAGAATCTACATAACGGTGCTTGTTTAACTCCCTAGGTCTTTTTTAAACCTTAGGATATGATACCATGTTTGTAATTCCTCGAAAGTACCCCCTAGATGTCACACAGTGCTTAATACTACGAACAACACTAAGCTAGCCCATGATATCTATTGAGCTTAAAACTCAGATAAAATGTCAACTAACATATATTGAAATTAAAGGTAAATAATTGCATGGCTTAATATAAATTTTTAGTTTCGGAAGCCTTAAACAAATTTCTTGAACTTTAAACATAGACAATCTAACAAGCCTCTACTACCAATTAGAGAGACACTAGAACAGACCTTAGCTGACCCAACCATAATTGGAAATCAAGTAACTAAAATAATTTCATCAATGAACCAAAGTCAGATAAGCTGGGTCCTCGGACTAGGAGGACTCACCAAAAGCTGGGATGTAGGTGATGCTTTCCTTAATCAATTGTGCTGCTAAAAATGAGCATCAGAACCTACATTATCAAACAATGTAGCACATAGACATATAAGTGGGTTAGTACCTCTGGAATGTACTAATTATATTGGGTTGAATGAAAGGTAATACATGAACTGAATACATATGTAAACTTCCAAATAATGCATGCTAAGAATAAATGACTGACCATGAACTTGAGTAAAACTAAATACTTTAAGATAATAATACATGGATAATGATGCATATGAGTAAACTTAGTGAGCCATAACACTTGGTTTCTAAAATCTTTACTCTTATTCTTTCTTATGGGAGATTCTTATAACCGACATAAACCATATGAGCTAACATGGAGTCCAATGTCTTACCTACGTTGGGGAGAGCTTCTCTGCCCTTTCCATCATAATAGAACCTTAACTTAAGTGATCACTTAACTTCATCCATATTAGGAAAAAGCTTAACCTATGGTGGATCATAGTTTCTAGAAATTTAGGATACGCTTATCTGCATTTCCTTCTTGGTGCTAAATACTCCTCTTAGAATACTTATATACTAATACATAATAAATCCCTCTTTAAATGGCATAAGAATTTATAGAATGAAAACTAGTTATGCTTATCTTTACATAAATCATAATCAAAATGAACAGTCGTGGATTTCATGTCTTATCTTTAGATCAAATGATTAAGATTTTCTTTAAATCATTTTATAGAACATATCAATGGAGCTTAAGAGCATAAACTTCTTTTAAACTCAGTACTTGTACTTAGAAAAGGGAATTTATTTTTTTTTCCATAGAAATTTAGAAGAAAACACTATGCTCAATAATCACCTCTCAAACTTTCAACAATATCCCAGTCAAGATAATGAAATTCAATTCACAATATAAATCTTCTCAGGTTAAAACATAAATATATTTAAACCTTGTTACACTTAAAGCTTTCAATCACATGGTAGTGTCATCGTTCAAGAATATGGTTTTTTGGGTATGAACCCTAATTCAAAACAAGAAAATTCAATCTTAAAATAAATGTTTTTTGGTACAAGGATGAAAGATTATCTTTTTTCATAAACCCCACATCCCAGAATTTCTTGATGTATGAAGAGAGCTTGAACTTTGGGATGTGAAAGGTGGATTTGTGAGAGAAATAATAATCTTAATGTTCTTGAAGATAAGAGGAGAGATTATGTTAATAATTAATTTAAAATAGAGGGAAATAATTCTCCTTTGGGGTTATATGTCATGGGTTAGGAGTTAAGCACCTTTAACTGAACTTCACAAAAATTGATCATCAGTCTTTACAAGTCAACCATACAACGTGTATGAGCAAGACACGACTATGCCTCATGGATCATAATCTTGAAATGATATAAGGGGGTATACACTGGTCAAGATACAAGTCTAAATCTATGACTAGTAACATTTCCATAAAACTTGTAACCCTCCACTCATAACATGGATGGAATATTAGGGATCCTATATTGCTGAACCCACAACTTTAATTCATATGACTCGTACCATACTTGATGACTCTTAAGGTTAACTTGTAACTTGAACATAACTCAAATCACCCCACTCTGCCATGGGTGACTCACTATATATGACTCATATAAAGTATGTATGACTCAAGACAATGAGTTTTATGGTAGACAATGGATTCCACACATGGGGAATTACAAAGGGGAGCTACAAGGAATTTAGGAATATTTCCATTTATTGAACTCTATTTAAGTCTATAGATTCTAAGGTCATGGTATTTCTGTGACTCTTAGTTTGGTCGTTTTTCTGATCATTCCTCCTTGAAGATCTGATGCTCGTAGAAACTCTCCCAGAACCTCTTCCCCATTCGAGAGCAATATAGAGGGAACTTACCCCATTATATTAAGTACAAACTCAATCTAGGGTCCATGCTCATAATTGTTCCAATTCACCTGGGGTTCCACCTGTCCCCACTAGTCCTTCTTTAATTAGTAACATTCATGCTCAGTCACCTCAAGAAGATATATTTAATGGGGAGTTTTACCATTCTATTCATCTATTGACTCAGTTAGTGAACTCCCAATCTTGTTAGTTAGGTCAGGGTGGTCCTGTTGCTTTTTCTTAGGAGGTTACATAAGTTGGTCATTTTATGAGTCAAAATCCTTGAACGTTTACTGGCTCTAAGGACGAGAAGGATCCTCAAGGGTTTATTGATGAGATAGATAATATATTTAGGGTTATGCATGTTACTGATATAGACAGTGCAAATTTTTCTACATATTAGCTAAAATATATGACATATTAGTGGTATATAGAGTGGGAGCAGTCAAGGAGTGATGAGGCTAAGCAAGCTATATGGGAGGGGCTCTCTAGTGTATTTCTTTATAGTTTTTTCCTTTAAATTTAAGGTAATCTAAGGTATTGAAGTTTGTAAATTTAAAGCAAAGTAAGATAAGTAAGAAAGAGTATTCTTTGAAATTTCATCAGTTATTATGCTATGCTCTGGAGTTAGGGTCTAGTATGAGGGTTAGAATGAGGAAGTTTACATATTCTTTATCTTATGATTTAGTATTGGAGTATAAGGTTGTGAAGTTGAACAATCATATGGATATCTCTTGACTTATAGTTTATATGAAGCAAGTTGAGGATGAAAAATGAAATATGTAAAGATGAGAGCTAGGCAGACTAAGAAGTTCAGGTATTCAAAGTATGTTAGAGATCAGCAAGCTAGTGGGTGAGTTGGTAGACAGTGGAGCAAGAAGAAGAATTAGGTAAATTCTAGTTCATATTCTTAAGCTAGTGATCCGTATCTCAAGCTATCTAGTGATTGTCGATTTTATACTAGTAGTGGTCCTAAGGCATAGGGTACCTAGTCTCAGGATTGTGGATCTCAGTCATCCCCACCGTATCCTCCTTATAAATTTTACTATTAGCTTTACCTTGAATATTATGATGTGGGGGTGAAATCGGTGCTTTAATTGTGGTCATCTTAGTCACATGTAGTGGGATTACCCTGCGGCTAAGGAAGCCACTGGGGCTAATAAAGTACCAATTGCTACTTCTTGAACTTCTGCACCAAAGGGTGCTACTTCTTATACCAACACTGGTCAAAATTGTCTTTATGCTCTTTCCACCCATTAAGAATATGAGGCATCTCTTTATGTTGCTACTGGTATGTTAAACCTCTTCTTTTATAATTCATATTGTCTACATAATTCAGGTTCCACCCTTTCTTATGTGACCCCATGTGTGGAAGGGCATTTTGTTTTTTGTCCCAAAACTCCTTTTTACCCTTTTTCTATTTCTACTCCGATGGGTGACTCTATTGTGGCTAGAAATATATATAAAGGTTTTATGGTGTCTATTTTTCTTAAGGAGACTTTGGTGGATTTAGTAGAGCTTGATATGGTAGACTTTAATGTAATCTTGGGTATAGATTGGCTTTATTTATGCTATGCTTGGTTGGATTATAGGACTCGAATGATTCGATAATTGAATAGGAGAGGAGTTTGTTAGTACCCAAAGAAAGTTTTATTTCCTATCATAGAGCCCAAAATTTGATTTCCAAGCGATGTTTATATCATTTGCATTGGGTTAAAGATTCTAGTTCTGAGGTTCACTCTTTGCAATCTGTCCCCATGGTGATAGAAGTTCCTAAAGTGTTTCTTAAAGATCTTCTTAGTATTCCTCTCATTAGGGAAATACTTTGGGATAGATCTTTTATCGGATACCCATCCTATATCTATCCCTCCATATAGGATAGCTCTGTTAGAGTTAAAGAAATTAAAGGATCAATTAAAAGATCTTCTCAATAAGAAAGATGGGTCTCTTCAGATGTGTATAGATTATCAGTAGTTGAATAAGGTTATCATGATGAATAAGTACCCTCTACATAGGATTGATGATCTTTTTGACTAGCTTGAGGGCACTTGATCCTTTTTTAAGGTTTATCTTTGTTCGGGTTATCATTAGTTGAAGATTCAGGATATTTATATTCCTAAGACTACTTTACAAACTCAGTATGGTCACTATGAGATTTTGGTTATGTCATTCAATTAGCGAATGCTCCGACTATTTTTATGAACTTGTGAATCAAATGTTTAGATAGTTTTTGGACTTGTTTGTTATAGTTTTCTTTTGTGAAGCCTTGGTGTTTTCTAATATAGAAGGGGATTATGTCAATCACCTCCAAATTATGTTGTAGACTCCTAAGGATCAGAAGTTGTATGCTAAATTTCTAAGTATGAGTTTTGGCTGAATGTTATGACTTTCTTTGGGTATGTTATTTCTAGCGAGGGGATCAAGGTGGATCCATAGAAAGTTGAGGTGGTTAAGAAGTGGCCTAGACCTATGATTCAAACCAACATTCACAGCTTCATGGGATTGGATGGATATTATAGATGGTTTGAAGAGAGTTTATCTTCTAATACTACTCCATTAATAAAGTTAACTCAGAAAAAGGGAAAGTTCTTTTAGTTTGATGCTTGTGAGGGTACCATTAAGAAGTTAAAGAACAAGTTGACTTTTGTGCTAGTATTGACCCTACCTAATGGTACTGATAGATATGTGGTGTACTGCGATACATCTCGTATGGGACTGGGTTGTGTCTTGATACAACATGGCAAGGTTGTTACCTATATTTCTAGATAGCTAAAGGTTCATGAAAGGAATTATATGACTCATGATTTAGAGTTGGCCATTTTTATATTTTCCTTGAAGATTTGGCACCATTATTTTTATGTAGTAGTGTATGTAGACATTTATTTCGATCCTAAGATCTTGCAGTATGTATTTACTTAGAAAGTGTTTAATCTTTAGTAGAGGTGGTGGCTGGAGTTTCTAAATAACTATAATATGAGTCTTCATAACCATCAAGGTAAACCTATTATAGTTGTTGATTCTCTTAGCAGGTTGTCAATAGGGAGCTTATCTCATGTAGATAAAGAGAAGTAAGTATTGGTGAAGGTTATTCACTGGCTATCTAACTTGGGAGTTTATCTTTTAGACTCTGACGATGGAGGGGTATTTATGAAAGAAGTTGTTAAATCATCTATTAGTGATAGGGTAAAGAAAAAGCAGGCTTTAGATCCCATTTTTATACATATCAAGGATGATGTAGGTCATTAGAGGTTTATGTCCATTGATATTTTTAGTGATGGTATCCTGAGGTACTAAGGTAGGTTATGTGTTACTGATGTTAATGGACTACAAGAGAGGATTTTGACTGGGGCTTATGATTCGAGGTATATAGTTCATCCAAGTTCGACAAAGATGTATCATGATTTGAAGAAGACCTATTGGTGGAACAATATAAAGAGAGCTATGGCTAACTTCATGGTTAAGTGTATCATTTGTCAACATGTTAGGGCTGAGAACTTGAGGCCAAGTGGCATGTATCAAAAAATTGAGATGCATATGTCCAAGTGGGAGATGATCAATATGGATTTTTTATGAGTGGTGAATTTACTACTCATTGTCACTCCACATTTGTGCACACTACTATGATTTAACCGAATGAATGAGACAAATTTATGGCTTAATGCACTAATTTCCACATTTTTAAGAAGACGTGTATTGATAAGGAAAGAAACGGATTTGATCTTCAAAGGATTAAAAAAGAGAAGAGAAGTGCAGATGGAAGGCTTGAAGTAAAAAGTCCACCTCAGTTACCTCGATCATGGTATGAGGGCCACGATCTCATCCAGTTAAGGCAGGTTAAAGGGCCACAATCATGTTGTTCATATCTCTATCACGGTAGCCATGATTGCGGAACAATGGGAATACAACCAAGGGGCAAAGATATAAATGCATACAGCTGGCCCCAATTCTCAAAAAGGGCTCAAAAAATTTATTCATGGAATCTTTTGTAATACTTATTATCCTTTCATCTTTTAGTTGGAGGGTTTTGTAATTTCTTTAAGCTTGGAGATTAAACTTGTACTAATTTTGAGATAAGAAGATTTTAGAGTGACTCCTACATGAAGAATTAGAAAATCCAATTGAAGATTCATGGGAATTTAAAGTGTCATTTGCATTCTCTTTATTTTTCATGAATCTAATTGATAGAGATTTTGGTATATTTTTATTTATTGTCTTAATGAGTTGCTATCTCTTCCTCCTGGGGTTATGTTTTAATATGGTGCAGATGTGTGTGGGTTATGATTATTAGCTTTGATTATAAGTTAATGTTGTTAGGTTTCACAAATGTTTGATTCTAAAAAGGAATTTGTTGGTGAAAGCCTCAATTTTCCTAAGCCCAACATTATCGTTGAAAGAGGGATGTGGGTAATCTAGATCCTAGTTCATCCTTGAAAGAGGGATGTAGGTGGCATAAGCATTTGTGAACAATAAGATAGATAATAGTTACTCTCTTTTTATTGTCTTAGAAATAAGGATAAATTATGGAATTTCTATATCTTGGGCTTTATTCTAGAAATAAGGATGCCAAATTGAGGCTTTGTGATGATAAATTGACCACACCCATGAGGTACTCGAAAGAATCTGTGGGTGACTGTTTGATACTTTGTTGAAAGACTAGTATAGAAATCTGTAACTGAGCCTACCCAAGTATTCCCTAGCTAAAATTTGAAGTCAATCTTCATGTAGCCATATAATAGTTGCCTCTAGTAAAGCATAGTCCCAAGATTCGATCCTAATTGATTACAATGTAATTATTCTTAGTCTTGAATTAGTCTTTTCAAAGCCCAAGAGTTGCCTTACACTTTTGAAAACATCAACCCCCCTAAATATTTGTATAATATATTTTAATTTATCATGTAACTTTAATTTCGAAATCATTTAATCACCACTAAGATTGTTCCTCCTAGATTTGACCTCAACACAAAGTTGGGTAATTCTAATGAGAACTACTGGCTTGCACTTCAACGGACGTGTAAGTTGAGTATTATCAAAAATGGCATCGCTGTTGGGGAACAATTTGGCTTATTGAGTTGGTTTGAAATTTTTGCTTACTTGCTTTGATTCACACTTTTAAATATCTATTTCTAATTTTCTTTTATTTTGTGATTATCTAGATTTTATTTTTCTTATTTGTTTGTTACAATTTTATCTTGGAATAAATATGAGTTTTGTTATTGGAAATGTTATCTTAATTATCCATGTCCTTATTATGGTTGACCCCACTTTTGTCACCATTGTAGATATGCTCCCCAAAAAGAGATGAGTGCACCATATCAATCCTATTGGGAGTATGATTATTCTTTATGTAGTGGTCAAGATGGACATTAGAGTGATTGTTCAAATTCCCCCTTCGTTATGCTAAAAAACTGCTAGTTCTTCTGATAAGTTTTATAGGTCTTAGGACGCGATAAGGGAAGAACAACATGTTAGGTAATATAGCATCGAATAAATTCTTCAAACTCTTATGGATTGGGCGACTATATTAGAGGAGGACGTGCATGACTTGCATAAATACATGGAGGCATTTGGAAGGAGAGTGTAAAGAAAGAATAAATGGGTGAGAAAGTTGATCTTTCAAGTACCATAAATACACCCAATCTTCAAAATTAGGAGAATAAAGAAAATTTATCAAGTCATGTCATTGACGGCGAGATTGATAGTGAAGAACCCCCAACCAAACGAACCAAACATATGTGATGATGCCAAAGATGAGGACGTGGTACTAGAGTCAAAAGAAAAAGAGCAAATCCTTTATGAATACTCTAGTCCATTTCAAAGTGAAAATGCTAAGAGGGAAATGATTACCCCACTCAAACTATTTTTTAACATTATTCTTGGTAGAAGTGATGAAAGTTGAACCACCTAAGCAAATAATGAATTTTAGGGAGAAGTAGCACCATCCCTATGTTTTGGAGTTTGATGTTCCAAAAGAGAACAAGAAATCCCCACATTTTAAGTCCAAGGATATCAACTTTTGATGTCCAACTAGTGACCTATTGATGTTCCTACCATACCATTACCCAATGAACCTAATCTCAAGTTTGATGCAAAATTGGGTAAAAGGTTTAAGTATTCAAAGTGGCGTGACCAAACATGTTTCGTCATGCCCTTGCACTTTCCTAATGTACCTCAAATATGGATTGATAAAAAATTGGGCAAGAAATTCAACCCTCTAAGTAGAGACATAAATGATGGTTAAAGAGGCATCATGCTGCAATGTTAAATCAAGTGCTTAATGGGAGGCAATCCATCATTTTCATGATTGCATTATTTATTTTGGAATAATTCACATAGTTTTGATGTTTTTTTTGTGCATTATACATATTGGAAGCCAAAACAAAGAGAAAACCAAGATTTAAAGTGTGCCAGCAAAGTAGGAAAATAGGGAAGAACCTGAGAAAACTCAGTATAACATACTGTAATCGCGGCCTGAGGATCGCGATCACAGTAGCGCGAAAGTGACCAATCCTATCGTGATTTATTGTTAGTACATTTGTAATCACAGGGAGTCCTTTTTTTCCCTTCTTTTATGCTTTCTTTATACGTCACAATTGGTAGGTAATAAGTAATTCTAGTTCATACCAAACATAGAAACTTTGTGAATTAACTATTTTTATTATTAGTTTTCTATTTGTTTTACTAATGATTGTCGGTGTGCCTTTTCCTATGATGTATTGAGTGACAACATTCTTAAGAGAAGCTCATTGTGATAGAGTTTTGAGTCATGGGTGCAGGGGAAGTCTAAGTACTCATAGCATCGGAACTATAAATACAAAGGAAATTTAAGTACCTATGTCATTAGAATATTTGAGATCGCCCTCATGCTTATGATGAAGTCTGAGTAGCCATATGGTTTGCCTGCATAAAAACCAATATATAAGACGAAGGATTTTTGTACCATAATTAGAAAATTGTGCATGGTGAAAATACGAAGCAAACATCCCCCTCCATACAAATTTTTTTTGAAAATCAAGGGCACAGATATGAGCGACCTTGTATTAATACTTTTTCTCTTTTTGTGACTCCAAAGATTTTGGCAAGTGAAAATTGATAGATACTCCATTTTTTGTCCCTAGCAGGAGGGGCAACTAATCTGCCTTAGCGAGTTTGCATGCCTTGTGTGGTGATCTTGTTTGTCTAAATATCATGTGTACTTTTACCATCTAGAACTTGATCCAGTAGTCTCTCATGGATAATTTTGATTGTACATTGTTGGTGGGATGATCCTATCCTATCTTTGTGACTTTGAAAGTCCACTCTAGCCTAAAATTCATATCCTTGTATATATGTTATCCCTAGTCACCCACTTTGAGCCTTTGGACCTTTCTTTGGTAAAAATATTACAAGCTGTGAGTCTTTCAATTCTTATCTATCTTTTGAACCATATCCTCCTTGAACATAGAAATGCAACTTAAGTCTAAAAGCCTAATTTAGGGGTGGTAAAGATTGAAAGAGGTAACTTTGGGACACGAAAGTGTAAGTGAGTTCCTAAGAGATTAAGCATTGAGAACAAATGAATAAGAAAAATAAAATATAAAACAAAGGAATGAAAGTCATAAAGTATGGAAGAAAAGTAAATAAAAAGTAAATAAAAAGAAAATGGGTAAACCAAGGAAATGAAAGTAGGCACATGTGTAAAGAATGAAAACAAAAGAAGTGGCCCATGATCAAAAGTTTGATAGAATAGTGTGATGTAGATGTTCAAGGAGGGTATATCCATGTCGTTCCTAAATGATATCCTACCTTACCTTAAACCTATGTTACAAGCTTAAAAAGCCCTTTAAGATCACCAACCAAGTGTATTCATAGTGGTAGCGATTAAAAGTAGGGTAAATTCTATGGCATGCGATTTGTTAGCATAGAGAGTCCTTAGGAGAGAGAGAGTTTTGCAAACAAATCCTTTGTTGCATATTTGATAACTTGGTGTGTGAAATTTTCATTCTTGTAAGGAAATATGTAAACAAGTTGAGGTGGGTGATTTTGTCACCTTTGGAGAAATGAGGCAAAAGGAGTATAATGTAAGTAAGGTCAAAAGGTGAGTCATTTCTAGAGTATTAGAGAGGTTTCCTTGGTTTCTCTGTGAAGTCTTTTACATCCTTGAAAATCACAACTTATGTTGAGGGGTGTTGTGATAATAGTTTTTCCCATGTTTGAAGAGCTACTTGCGATAGTAACCAAGTTGAAGTCATTATGAATTGGGCATAAATGTTCATTGTTTCATGGTAACATATATTGTTGCTAGAGGACAAACAAAGATTTAAGTTGAGGGTGTTGATGAGTGGTGAATTTACTACTTATTAGCACTCAACATACTTGCACACTACTATGATTTAAATGTATGAATGAGACAAATTTTTTTTTAATGCACTAATTTCCACATTGTTTAGGCATACATATGTTGAGAAGGAAAGATAAGGATTTGAGATGAAAAGGATTAAAAAAAAAGAGAAGTGTAGCTAAAAGCCCTGAAGCAGAAAATCAACATCAGTTACCATGATTGCGGTTTAAGAACCATGATCATGTACATTCAAGAAAGTTCAAATTGACACGATCATGGTGTTCGTACCATACTTTTAGTAGCTACGATCACAGACAAGCTCTAGCGATCGTGGCCTAGTGGGAATACAGCCCAGGGGCAGAGATGTAAATGCACATAACTGACTTCAATTCTCAAAAAGGGCTCAAAATCCTTATTCATGGAATCTCTTATAATACATATTATCCTTTCATTTTTTAGTTGGAGGGTTGCATAATTTCTTGGAGCATAAACTTTTTACTAATCTTGAGAAAATAAGACATTAGAGTGGCTCCTAAGTGAAGAACTAGCAAATACCATTAAAGATTCATAGGAATCAAATTGACAGAGATTTAGGTATATTTTTTTTAATTATCTCTATGAGTTTCTAGATCTTCCTCTTGGGGTTATGTTTGAATAGCGTGCAAGTGTGTATGGGTTTTGATGGTTAGCTTTGATTTTTAGTTAATGTTGTAGGGTTTCATAAATATTTGATCTAAAATGGAATTTGTTGTTTAAAACCTCAATTAACCTAAACCCCACATCATCCTTGAAAGAGGATGTGGGTAATCTAGATACTACATCATCTTTGAAAGAGGGATGTAGGTGGCATGAACATTTGTGAAAAATAAGATAGATAATTGTTCTTCCTTTTTTTGTTGTCTTAGAAATAAGGATAAATTATGGAAATGCTTTATATTTGGAATCATCCTAAAAATAGAGATGGAAAATTGAGGCTTTGTTATGATAAATTAACCACACCAACAAGGTATTCAAAAGAATTCATGGGTGACAGTTTGATACTTTGTTGGAAAACAATATACAAATCCATAACCGGGCCTAAACAAGCATTTCCTAGATAAGATTTGTAGTTGAATTTCATGTACCCACACTCTAATTGCCTCTAGTAAAGCATATCCCTAAGATCCGTTCCTAATTTATTATGCTCTAATTATTCTTAATCTCAAATTAGTCCGTTTGAAGCCTAAGAATTGTCTTACACTTTTTAAAACATCCAAAATCCCCCAAAATATTAGTATAATATATTTGAATTTAGCAAGTAACTTAATTTAATACTCATTTAATAGACTCACATTGTTCTTCATGGGACCCTGACTCAAAGTTGGATAATTATATTGGCAATGAACATATTGCACTTAAATTAATGTTTAATTTGAAAATTATCAATTTTGTTATAGGTCTTATGAGGTCTCGTAATCAGTATGATTCAATTTGGTTCATTATGGATAGGATGACTAAGTCTGCTCACTTCTTGCCGGTGAGGACTACTTGCTTTGGAGAAGATTATGCCAAGTTATTTATTGAGGAGATAGCTAGGTTGCATAGTGTCCCTATTTCCATTATTTCATATCTAGGTACATAATTTTCTTATCACTTTTGGCATTTGTTTTAGGATGGTTTGGGGACTAAGGTGAACCTTAGCACTTCTTTCCACCCCCAAACGGATGGTCATGAGGAACGGAGTATTCACACTTTGTAAGATATGTTAAGGCCTTAAATGATTAACTTTGGAGGTAGTTCTATCGATCACTTACCACTAATTAAGTTTTCATATATTAATAATAATTACACTAGAATTGGGATGACTCTATTTAAGGCTCTTTATGGTAAGAGGTAGACATCTCCTATAAGTGGTTTGAGGTTAGTGAGACTAGCTTGTTTGGTATTGACATGGTTCACCAAGGCATAGAAAGGATAAAGGTGATTAGGGAAAGACTTAATACTACTCAAAGTTGCCAAATGTTTCATGCGGATGTGAGGCAAAGGGATCTGGAGTTGAATATAGGTGATTGGGTGTTCTTGAAGGTCTCTTTTATGAAGAAAGTGATGTGATTTAGAAAGAAGGGGAGGCTTAGTCCTTATTATGTTGGTCTGTGTTTGAGTTTTAAGATAGTAGGGAATGTAGCTTATTAGTATGATTTGCTTATGAATTTGGGTTCCATTCGTTTAGTTTTCCATGTGTCAATGTTGAAGTAGTGGGTGGGTGATCCTTCTTTGGTTGTGCCAATTAAGGATGTTAGTATTTAGATTCCTTATCGCGACGAAGTCCCAAAGGAGATATTATATAGGCAAGTTCGCCTATTGAGGTCTACAGATGTGGCTTCGGTGAAGGCTTTTTAGAGGAATTAAATGGTAAAAGAATCAACTTTGGAATCTAAAGAGGATATGAAGGACAAGTCCCTGTTTTTGTTCTCTAGGTTGGGTGATCATGCTTAAGATATGTACTTCTCTAATTCTAATGCTTTTTAGGCATTATTCTTAGTTTTGTGGTTTCTTTCTATCTTGTATTTATGCTAAAGGGTGACTTAACTTCTCATTTAGGGTTGAATGATCCTAGGGGGGAGGGGTAATTTATTAACCAAAGTTTTGAAATTTGAATTTTTCTTAGTGATTGTGCTTACTGCTCAGGTTATGACTCAAGTGATGAGTTGTGAAGACTCCTCACGAGTCATATAGTGCCAATCGTGGTCTAACCAGTGAGGATAACCTATGTTTCTGTCCAGATCACGGTTAAGACATCACGAGTCATAGGGTGAGATCACAAGTTGTAGGGTGTGAATCCTGACAAAACCATTGTGGTTACCCTGAGTCACTACCTAGATTATAAGTTAAGGCAATGACTTTTAGCAGGTCATTATAAGTGGTCACCTAACCCATAGTGACTGGAGTTATTTTTCATCATTTTTTTTATAGGTAATTTGTTTTTTTTTCCTTCCTTTACACTATTCCCACCACTTAAAATAGTCCTTTGTCCCTATTTTCACCCATTAAACATAATATAAACACTCTTTTCTCTCTCAAATTCCCAAGCCAAGAACAAATCCAGGGTTTGTAAAGGTCGTTCATCTAGGTCTCAAAGTTTGGTTTCTTCTCCTAATTCTTGATTTTTTCAAGCATTTATCTTTTCCCTTAACATATATTTTACCTTGGAATGTAATGTTTTGGTATTGATATGGTTTTAGTGTTTTGTTTTTGAATTTGGGTTGAGGGTTTTTTTATGAATATTGTTTAAATGGTAATCTCATGGATTACATACATTTTTTTATTCTTTATGGATGAATTTTGGAAATCATCGGGTGCATGGAAATGGTGAATGGAATGAGGTCGTGTATTCCCCGAAATTTATGGTTTTGGGTTGGAATTTGTATTAATCCCAACCCACTTGTATAATCAGTTTTGAAATATGGATAATTATGTGCTTTTGCATACTTTACTAAGCTATTGCTTTAGTGGATAAATGGATAAAAATTGTGTTGAAAGGCCTTGATTGACATGTATTGATTTTAAGATTGAACTTTAAGGTCTTATGGCTAATTGATTTGGTTTGACCTAATGTAATTTGTTTACAAGCATAATTAATTGGTATGACGATACCATTTGCTAAATGCTAATTAGAGGACTCCTTGATTAAATAGATTGGTTATGTGTAAATGTTTTAATTAGACTTAAAGGGGGTTATGTAACTCGCTGTGGAAGTTGGAGGTCCCATGGGGAACGATACTGGAAACCACATTTGTCGGCATAGGGGCCTTGGTGTCCCTGTGCATAACTCACACTTTATATATATATATATATATTTTGAAATGGCTAGTGTCGTGGATTCCCAATCCCTTCCTCGAATTTCTCTGGTTCCTGCGGATAACACGTACTAGAGCCCTTTTGTTAGGAGAAGACATACCCATATAACCTGTGGTGGTTTTTAGGATGGCTAGAGCTACACAGTCCAGGTTAATGGTTGTAAATCTCATGCTAAGACTTGTTCCTTATACCAGCATCATATACATATATGTATATATCTATATATGTTAACATGTACATTGAGTATGGACTTGATTTTAAAATGACATTATTTTATCCCTATCCTGAGTTACATACTAGCGCTTACCCTACTAACCGACCTAGGACATTACATTGTTTCATAAAGTATGGTCCAAATACACTTATTTTACTTTGTATACCATTAGGTGATCAAATTCGTTGTGGTGATGTGGTGAGCTTCCACATTCCAAAATCTTAGTCATTTCATTGGTTTCTTTCAATATTTTAGAGTTGAAGAGTTTACATAAACATTATCATTGTCATTTTCACTGTCATAGTCGGGGGCATGTCCCGATCGAATTTGATATTCAGATTAGTTTAGAGTCTTTTTTAGACATGTATGGTTTGGATGGCGTTGTTGATTCTTTGAGATTATTCTTGATTTACATTAACTATTTTATCTTTATCCTCTAGCTGTCTTCTGCTTCTTATTATTTGGATTATGTTTGGATTCAATAGTCTATGATATTTCCTCAATTTGGACCTCATTCTTCAATTGTTTTTGCTTAGGTTTTGAAATTTAGACTCCTAAGAATATGAGGAGTATGTTTTTAAAAATAATAATAAGTGGATATTTGGATGACATAATGATACGTTTGTTGGTTACAGAAATACTCATTGTGTTTGGTTGTAAAAATACTCATTGTAATTTGTTGTGGGCATTATATCTTTATATTCATTCATGAAATAATGGTACCATTGTGGAAATTCTAAGAAATATCAAATTTTTATGACAGAAAATGTGACATCTTATAAATAGTTTGATAGATGAGATTATAGTGGGAATTTCCCATCTACTTTGATTATGCTTGATAGAGATAATTGATGTTGGAAAATATTAGGTTAGTGCTATTTGGGATGTATGATCCATTTAATGTATTTGATACTAGATATGTTGAAACCTATTGTAGCGATAGAATGGAACTATTTGTGTTGGCACTTGGCTAAAATTTTATAGAATTTAGCCAAGAAATATTCACTACTCTATTGACAGACATGGAAAATTCTTGAGATTCTAATGCTAATTGCCTCGAGGTATGTGCCAAGGAGCAGATATCATATATGGATTTTATATGGGTTGATGAACCCTTCATAGGTCCTATGTCGGGGAGCTTTAATTCTGTAGGTGTATATAGTGATTATACGATTGCCTTAGAGGCTGTGCAATGGACTCGAGTTTGTGTGACAACCTCGTGCATCATCATCATTATTATCATCATCATTCTATTATATTTACCATATTATGTTTGTGAGGTAATTGTATGTTATGTTTGTATTGTTACCTATTCATTATTCTATCTGTCCTTACTTGTACTTGATGTTCTCGTATATGTTGTTCCCATTTTCTTTACTTATATGTGGTGTAAATGTATACTTGTACTTTTTTTTTGTGTTGTACTGTATTATATGTGGATATTATAGAATTATCAATGTAAGCGGTGTGGGCGACCATTGTGGGAAATTTTCTAATTACAGGTGGCATGCCCTTAGTGTGTATTTGTATGCTTTATTTTCTACTTTGCTCGATTGGCCTATGATACCTACTGAGTACAAGTGGACCATATTTATCCTAACTATGCCCTTTTAGTGAAGATTTTGGTATGGGTGCATCTTATGTGGCTTGATTTTAAACTCTTTTAGAGTTGTTCAAGGTAGCAGTTGGACTTTCATGTATCCGGGGTCCACATCTATCTTTTTGTATTAGCTTATGTCCTTACTATTGTTTTGAGATAGATATTATTCATGTTGGATATTCTAATGTACCCGACTCATAGATTGTATTAGTAGTTCTTACACTATTAACACCAGATTTTTAGAGTTTGTTATAATACCTTTGGTTGTATGTTCAACTTTTATATTATATTTGTATGGTTCGGCTTCATTCTAGAAGCCTTACCTTATTTTCACTTTTATCTTTCTCCCTATTTGTATCAATTTGTGTGATAAGCTTGCTTTTCATGTTTTACCGCGATAAGTTCCATCATGATCCTTACTTTTGGGTCATGACAAATTTGTATCAGATCAGCTAGGTTTATTAGTCTCAATAGTGATAGAACGAGATTTCTAATAGACTCTCATGGATTGGTACATAGATATCCTTATTTATCTTCGAGAGGCTATAGGATGTCTTTAGGAAATATCTTTTATTTTGTTCCATAACGTACAAATTTCTTAGATACCTTATGTTCTAAGTCATATTTCATTTTTTTCTACGTAGTTGGTGATGAAACTTTCTCATGAGGTCAATGATGTAGACTATTTATCTAGAGGGAGAGCCTTAAGTTATGGATGGATTCAAGGGAGTGAATGGGCATGTGGATCTACCCCATCAAGGAATAGTGATAGGGAACTTTTCCTTGAGCCTTGTGTTGAGCATGTTAGAGGTATGGGTCTTACTTTAGTTTTACTAAGTTCTTCAGCCCTAGTTTTGGAGGGGTTGTTGGTGCATTTACTGACCCATTTAGAGGGTTCTCCTTTAGTTACGCTAGGTGTTTCTCTAGTTTCGAGTGTGTATCCTCCAGTTGTACCTACTTCTATTTTGGGTACTCGTTAGACCTTGAGTACTATTCCTATTTCAGCGGCAGCATATGGTATTTTGAGGTCGAGAATTTAACATTAATCTATGTTATCTTCCTAGATGGGATCTTGCCTCGCCTGATTCACTATGTCTCCTCTTGCTGTGAGTATAGTGATGTATTCTAAGGATTAGAAGAGGTTTGAGATACTTACTCATTTGGGTCCTCCTAGATTCAGTGGTGTTGTGGACTAGAAATCTTATGTGTTCTTAATTCATTATCGGTAGAAGTTGCATAATTTGGGTTCGCTTGAGCCGCATGGGGTTTCTTATACTACTTATCATTTGAGAGATGCTGCTAAAAATTGGTGGAGGTAACTTGTTGGTTGTAGACCTCTTGATTCTCTTGAGATGACTTGGGATTAGTTCGCTAATGCCTTTTTGGACAATTTTGTTTCTTATAGTCAGAGGGATAGGATGAGATAATTTGATCACCTAGGATAGATCTCCATGACTATTGCAGAGTATGAGGTATGCTTTATGACTTGTCTAGAAATTCTTATGCTAGTATTTCCATCGAGTCTGAGAAGATTTTAAAGTTCGTGAAGGGTTTAGATGTCTCTCTTCTGTTGGATACATCTCAGATAGTTGTATTTGAAATGTCTTTTTATATTATAGTGGATTATGCTAAGATAACTGAGGGTATTCTGCGAGCATCTTAAGAAGGTGCCTAGAAGGTGTGCCATTTTTCTAAGTTCATAGGTCACACTTCTTGAGGCAGAGATTTCAGAGGTCCTCGTCGTTATCATGGTAGACCAGTGCAGAAAACCTTGAAGTGTTTGGTTAGTGGGTCTTCTGGTCTAGCCATTCAGGGTAGTCATATGGGCCCAATAGTACCTTCTTCTATTGAGTTACATTGTAGAGGTTTCTTTGTGTGTGATGAGATTCCCTATTTGGCCAAGGACTATCAGCGCTGTATGATTAGAGCCACTCTTATTTTAGCTGTGAGAGATAGGCGTTCTACCTGAGGTATAAGGAGTAGAGGTAGTGGAGCCCATGGTGGTGGACGTAGGGCTACTCAGCCAGTTAGCGGTCGTGGATAGTGCTATGCTATACCATCCGTACCAGTGGTAGAGGCTTCTGATATTGTGATTATAGGTATCGTCACCGTTTGTTTCAGATCTACATCTTTGTTATTTTATCACGGATCAACTTTACCCTATGTTTCTATATATTTTACTTCATGTTTTTATTCTATTAGTGCGCTTGTTGTTATGCCTATTTGTGTATCTACCCATGTAGGAGATTCTTTAGTAGTGGGTCGAGTATAGTAATCTAGTATTGCGACTTTTGCTGGGTGTCAGAATTGGGTTGATTTGATTAAGTTAGATATGGTTGGTTTCGATGCCATTTTAGGTATGGATTGGTTGGCTCTTTATCATACTGGCCTAGATTATTTTACTAAGACTGTGACTTTAGATTCGTCGGTTGTTCCAAGGATAGTTTAGAAGGGTGCGCTTCATTTAGTTTTTAGAGGATCATATATTATGTTTAGTCTCGTAGATTAGTTGAGAGGGGATGTTTGTCTTACTTGGCTCATATTTGTGATACTAGTGTTATTTCATCTCTTTCATTGGATTATGCTATTATTGTCCATGAGTTTATGGATTTGTTCCCTATGGATTTGCCTAGTATGCCTCCAGATCATTATATGGATTTTGCTATTGATGTTGGGCCGAGAAACAAGCCTATTTTATTCCTCCTTAGAGGATGGACACAACCGAGTTGAAGGAATTAAATGATCAGTTGTAGGAGTTGTTAGATAAGGTATTTAACTGACCTAGTGTTTCACATTAGGGTGCTCCTGTCATTTTTTTTTAAAAAGATTCTATGATTCTTTGTATTGAATATTGATAGTTGAACAAGGTGACGGTCAAGAATAAGTATCCTGTTCCTTGTATTGATGATTTATTTGTTCAGCTTTAGGGTGCCACAGTGTTTTTGAAGATTGATTTGATATTTTGGAATCACCAGTTGAGGAATAGAGCTTAGGAAATTTTGAAGATTGTTTTTCAAACACGATAAGGTCATTATGAGTTCTTGGTCATGTCCTTTGAGTTTACCAATTCCCGAAACATGTTCATGTAGTTAATCAACCAGGTTTTTCGACCATATCTCGACTCCTTTATTATTGTATTTATAAATTATATGTTGGTTTATTCCAAGAGTTAGGCTGAGCATGAGGAGAATTTATGGATTGTGCTTCAGATATTGAGGGATGAGAAGTTGTATGCATTGTTCTCCAAGTGTGAGTATTGGCTGGAGTTTCTTTCTTTCTTGGGTCTTGTGGTAACTAAGGAGAGTATTATAGTTCATCCAGCCAAGATTGAAGTGGTTCGTGATAGGTCTAGGCCTACTTCGCCCACAGAGATTTGGAGTTTTGTTGGCTTGGCAGGTTATTATCGTCGTTTTGTTGAGGGATTTTTCATGTATCACATCTCCGTTGACCAAGGTGACTATTAAGAAGATTTCCTTTTGGTGGTTTGATGTTTGTGAGGTGAGCTTTCAAAAGCTTAAGGATTTGTTGAATTTAGCTCTTATCTTTACTTTGTTGAAGGAAGGCATGGGTTTTTGTCATGACCCAAAATCTATAGGTCATGATGGCACTTTTTACGGCAAACCATGAAAAGTAAGCCGATCACATAAACCCATACACAAGGGGGAAAAGGTAGAAATAACCCCAATGTAAGTCTTATAGAATGAAGTCGAACCATACAAGTATAATAAATACGGAAGGAAACATAAAAATATAGCTATAACTCCCATAACTAGCTAAAAATAAGAACGTATCTAGTATAACTCAAATTCAAAAGGAATACATAGGATATCCAAATACAAGAGAAACTCTATCTTTGAAATGAAAGTTAAGACATAATCTATACTAAAAGATAGTAGAAGATATCTGGAAGCCTGAAAATCATCAACTATCTTGAAAGATCCAATAAACACTTGAATCAACCAATGTGGGGTGTACTCAAACCTGAATCTACACTGATAGGGTACATTAGGAGTGAGTACGGTCCAATTGTACTTAATAAGTGTCATAGTGATAACGCTTAATCTACAGCTCTCGTAGGAGTGTAAAGCGGTCGCTGTCAAATATATAACCCAACTGGGTTGGGTATCGATCCCACTGGGAATAGCTTGGTCAACAAGTAAGCAAAGATTACTAGACTTTTAGTGCAAATCTCGTAAAAAGGGGGGAGTTTTGTCGTGCAAGTAATGTAACCAAAGTAATAAGGTAAAAAGAGAAAATAGCAAAGTAAAAAGAAAGAATGTTTAGTAAGATGTAAAACAATGAGAATTGAGAAGTTGGGGATATGTCCACCTTATGAGTTGTACGTCTCTATTAGCTATGAGTTGTGTGGAATTCAGACATGCATGTGCTTATAGAGAATTGTATTCGATGGTAAATCCAAGCGTCTTTCGACCTTAACAAGGACTATTTCACTTTAACTCTTTCGAGCTTAAAGTGTATCTAATGGTACGAATTCTCCAAGAGGTTATTCCAGTTACGGCACTAACTTTTTAATTGGAGATGGGACCCTAATACCTTGACATTATCTCTTTTCCAGACATGTAACTTTTCTTTCGAACAAGTTAATGCTATACTGGCGTTATTCTATGCGTCTGCAGCCACAAGAATTTGCATTAAGATGAAGAGAGTAATGATATAAGCAGCATACTTATCATGAATTCACAAACTCATAGCAATAGATAGTATCTCATAAGGCTTCCATAACCCCAACAGAGAAGTTTAGTTACCCATGAGTGCGAAGGAAATCACAATCGACATTGTTATTATACCACAATAAAGATTTCGTGTAGAAAAGTGTGGTAGGCGTTAGGCGTGAATTCCTTGCAAAGTAACGTTTCTCTTGTTGCGGAAATTAAGAATTGAATAGATGAATAGAAGAAGAATAAAAAGTAGAATTAATGGAAGGGTTAGAAGAGTTATAGAGTAATAGAATTAATGAGGAATGAATAAAAATCTCTAGCAAGATAGGGTATTTATAATACCCATATCCTATTCCTAATAATCTAATGAATTACTTAACCCAATCCTACTAGGTTAATGTATCATTATCCTAATCCTAATAAATTACTGCTAGTCCCCAAAGTCTTCAGAATTGCTGTTTTTGCCCAGGACAGATTTTCCATGCGCCACCTTTGGTCCTTGGCGTCCAAGGTTTGCTCTCCTCCTTTCGTGAAGCTTTCATTGGCATCAAGTTATCCAGAAAATGCTGAATTTTTCATCATTTATACCTGAAAACTTGCTAATCATGTTCGTTAGCTCACTTACAGGAAAAAGGACTAAAAGTGCATGAATTATATAATTTGTTCTCAAAACTTGGCTAAAATATGGGCAAAATCTAGTGCTATAGGCATGTAAATTCACCTATCATCAACACCCCACACTTATGGCTTTGTTCTTCCTCGAACAAACTATCATGTCCATCTAAATCATCAACTTAGGGTTTCACAGTAACAACACAAAATATTCGTCAAGACAAGCACAACAATTATCAACAAAGAGTAGTTTTTCGATCATTAGTAGAAACGATTCAACCTCTAACATAGACTCGTGATGGTAGTTAGTTCGTATCCAAAAGTTAAGGTACAAAGAATCATACACAACTACCCAAAACTCATCAACCATGTGTGTCTCACAATATATTACCCATAATCACTCTCAAGCATAGTATATTTATCAAACATGGGTATAGAAATATCCTTGCTCTCGCTCTCATAAAGAATTCATATGCAGCAACTGATGACCATAGGTTTGACCTTAGTGTAATGCTCCACTAAATGTCAGAATACTAACCTTAGGATCAAATATGTCTTTTAATGGTTGTAATGTAGGCTAAGGGACGGGTAGGACTATTTTGGCCACAAATAGTGACTATGTTCCTAAGCGCTTTAATACATCACATTGTATCATTAACACTTTTTCTTTCAAACAACCTTTCTACGTTCTTTTATTCTACCACCCTTTTTCTCCTCTTTTGTTTTTTTTCAATTTTGGACATAACTAACTTTTTAGTTTTCCTTTCCTTTTTCTTTTGATAACATACCTCTTATGATAGCACTTTCTTTTTCATAACAAATTCAAGCACCAATACATTCTAAAGCATCATACTCACCCAATTTCCTCTTATTTTGTCACATGACTTTACACATTAAAACACTTAGAAATTTGGATCGAATTATGGTCTTGAAAAAATGGATTAGGCTTACATATGAGGTTGTCAAAGAAAATAGGCTAAAGGCTCAAAGGGGTTAACTATGATAATGTCCATGGGTAGGTAAAAAGAAGGTAAACAAGTATAGGTTGCCAAAGAAATGCCTAAATCATCTCCTAGACTTACACTCTTTATTTTCGCTTTACATACATACCAGGCAAGTTCTAGCATCAGCCACAAACATAGAATATACTATTATGTCACTCACACAAGGCACAGGGTCGACTTTATTAGGAGTAGTATAGACTCTTGTCCCAACAGTTGAAGGAATTAAACCACACAATATCACATAGTGAACGTCTCAATAGTCATGATTTTAGCACAAACTCTTGTTATAATCTCATGCTGCCTATTAGAATAATTTCATGCGAAGCTAAGTGCAAAAAATTTAACTACTTAAAAAAATGGAAAAAACGAGAAAAAAAATAAAGCAAACATAAATAAATGCAAATGTGGATAAAGGAGTATAGCATGCAAATACCACCACCCCACACTTAGACGGGACACTGCCCTCAGTGGAAAATAAATACAAAGAACCTGGTCAGTTGGACTCCTCCTTTATGTCTGGGGTCATACCCCCTTCGTCGAAATCATCATAGGAGTCATCATCATCAGAATTCTCCTCCACGTTAGAGTCTGGCATTCGTCGCTCATCATCGGTCGACACATCGTCATCAAGAGGTTCCTCAAAATATGTACCTAATCCACACCTCTCCCTTGCATGCACATTCATTGGATAGTCATGATCCAGTTGTTGGAGCTCTGCAGCAGTTGGAACTCGAACTTTGGTCATCATTGTAAGCCAAGTTATGCCATAAAGATGGCAAAAGAAACTCTCATCCCGAGCATGTCTCTCTGCTGTAGCAAGGTTGACACCATGCGTTGATTCAGCATCTTTGACCTTTGTGAGGTCAACCTTCTTTGGATTGTGTGGGAGTTTATGATCAGATGGTTCCTCTTCGATGTGTTCCTTCCTCAAGATTGCAGTCAACAGATTGCCGAAACTGAAATGGGACCGCTTGTGTAGCCTACCTTTCCGCATTGTGGAGCGAATGATTGCCCCGATGTTGATAGGGACATTCATCATCAAAGAGTATACCAGGCACACTCTATCTTTTATTATGTTGGTGTACTGGGTCCCTGGAATGAGGCAAGATTTGACTATACACAGCCATATCCTTTCTTCCCTATTCAAAGGAGCATATGGGAAGGTGTTGTATCGTCCGGTGTCTTTATGTCTGCTCCACCTTGCCATGGATCTAGTTCCACAAAGTGTGTGTTGAATTGCTCTATATGGAGGTCTACTGTACAACTCTTTGAATGGTGATGGATCGACTGAAGGCAAGCCAAGAAAGGAGTTGAAGAATTCCGCATTGAGTTGTAAAACATGGCCCTGAATCTTGACCTCGCTGCCTGTGGTTTTCGGCGACCAGTTGGAATAAAATTCTCTTGTCAAATCGAGATTACATTCTCCCATGTCTCAGAAGATGAAATCAAGATGTAATTCCATGATCTTGGACAACATGCGCGGCTCCTTCTTCGCTAGGCTTTCCTTGTTTATCAAGTCCACATGAACATATTTTCTTTCCTTGTTGATCCTATACCATTCCTTCGCTTCCTCCTCAAGAACCCATTTTATTCCAAACATGCAGCGTGGTAATTGCATCGAGGATGATTCTCCTTGCTCTTTTCGGCCTCTTTTCTTGCCTTTTAGGGAAGTGGTAGCCTTATCTTTGCCTTGTCTTGCTTTGGGTGCCATTGTACCTGAGACTTAAAACAATGTTCATGTTAGCATCATCTCAATGGATACAATCTATAAACAAGCAGTAGGGGCACCACCCCACACTTAGGTTGTTGGTACAAACTAGTGAAGTGAAAATGGTCGATTACTCCGATTTCATCGACATACATTTTAGGTGTTATATTCCAACAATAAAATCAGAGCAGTCACACTTCTTGTAATCTTGGAAATACATTCATGTTGGATATATCAAGACTACTACATTGGGATTGAATCAAGGGATAGTATCTAACAATAATCACAACCTCCTATGTTGGTGGGCAACTATAATCCTTATTCCGATGAACAAGTCATTCCAACATGTAAGTATGCAATATTTGGGACCAATTCGATTCCACAAAAGTATGACAATGCATCAAAATCAAATTCAAGTTGGAAATAAGTTAAGATCATCCTTACATATTCATTCACTCACTTGGTTGCATCACAAAAATTCAAACACATTCACATAACCAATACTTGTTCAAGATTTAGCAATTCATAATAGGCATAGTAACGTAGTACTTACGAAAGATAAATGAAGAATAGAGTAGTACTTACTTGATTGATGCCTTTGGATGATGTTCTTGTGAAGAAAAAGAGCAAAAGAAATTTTTTGAGAGGATTCGGAGGCTATGGGCGGCGCATAAGCTAGGTTTTCAATGTGTTTTTGGTTCAATACTAAGTCTCATATATATAGGAAAAGGTTGGGTTAGGTTTTGACCCATTTAAAATCGGATTTGGAGACAAAAAGTGACCATAGGCGGCGTCTTTTGCTTTGCCTATGCTTGGCATAGGCGGCGCCTTTTGCAAAGCATTGTCTAGCATAGGCGGAGCCTATGCCATGGCATTCCTAGGCATAGGTGGCGCCTTTCACTTTGCATATGAGATTCAGAGACAAAAGGCATTAGCATAGGCGGCGCCTATGCTATGGCATACTTGAGCATGGGCGGCGCCTATGCTATGGCACACTAGATTCCGAGACCTTAGGCCATAGTATAGGCCTTGCCTTGTTCGTGGCCTAGTTTTACCTAGGCCTACCCTTGTTCGATGCCTATATTTTCATGAGCAATGCTCAATCCATAGCCTTTTTCTTCTTCATTCCTAACTTACCACCTTTAAAATGCAATACGTCCAAATCGGAACTTGAAACCGATCTCCTCATTTTATACCTCTTGCACCTACATTTGCTCAAAACCAATAAAAACGATTAGAACGATGGGTTGCCTCCCATCAAGTGCCTTAGGTTTATTCATGGCATGACTCTTCTTTTTGGATTTTTATTTATCAAAAGCAAACACGTAATAGAACAAAAGAAAGACAAAAATAAAAAACGATGGGTTGCCTCTCATCTAGCGCTTCATTTATTGTCGCGGCACGACATAGTTACCTCGAGTACTTAGACTTCATCGAGATAGAGGGTGGATCATTTTCTGAATGGATTCAGAAGACGATGAGGCTTACTTGTAGGCATGCAATCTTCTTCGAGATGACTCATACGTCTCCCCGGAGGGTCACCAATTATGTCATCAATAGTCCAACCCATAGCTCTCTTGTATCTCTTCAGAACAGAGATGAGAGTCTCTACATGCTGTTCACTTAACTCATCCACCACACTTATCAGAAGTATATTTCCACTTTCCAAGAACACATACCTTAGATAATCGGGGAGTTCTTTCGATTCTAGCATTGGTGGCTCTTCAATGGAAGTGTTCGCTGTTGGTGACGGTTGATTCTTAAGATCATGGTCCGGTTACTTAGGAGTATGGTAATAGGACTCTTTTTCTGTTAGAGCACCCATAAGTTCTGCATAATCTTCATCGTCCTCATGCTCATCATTCAGTGGCGCAGCAGTCAAAGGCTTAACAGTAAGCTGTTTCTCTATAGATAATGCTTTCTTATCCTCATGATGACCATCAGCTACAGACAGCACATCCATATCGCTGGGTTTCTTCATTGCTTTGCATATATCAAAGCGGACCACTTCGTCATTTAGTCTAAATAAAAACTCATTAGCTCTCATGTCAATAAGCACACTTCCTGTTGCGAGGAAAGGACGTCCCAAGATTATGGGAACTTCAGAATCCACCTCACAATCCAGAATAACGAAGTCTGAAGGAAAGATGAATGAAGCAACCTTCACCAACACATCATTCACGATACCCACAGTTCATTTTACCGACCTATCAGCCATCACGAGCCTCATATTGGTTGGTGTCGGCTCACCTAACCCCAACTTATTGTAGATGGATAGTGGCATCAAATTGATGCTAGCTCCCAAATCGCACAGTGCCTTAGCAAAATTCATCGATCCAACCATGTAAGGAATAGTGAAAGCACCGGGGTCGTCCTTTTTCTGAACTAGTGATCGGGTAGCAATAGCACTGCAATGATGAACAGTATCTTTCAACTCATAGCTTGCTTCCCGCTTCTTTTTCAAAAGGTCTTTCATAAATTTTGCATACCCAGGCATTTGCTCAAGTGCCTCCACCAACGGAACATTAATGGTCAGCTGATTTAACATCGTTATGAATTTGCTGAACCTTGTATCATTCGCCTGCTTCTTCAATCTTTGTGGAAAAGGTGGTGGTGGATATGGAATTGTTTTCTCCACGACTTTCTTCTCCTGTTGCTTCCAAATTTTGGTAGTCTCAGGCTGCAACCTACTAGGGGTGGTGTCATGGACGTCTTGGTCAGCTTCTATGGCATTTTCTTCATTAGCCTTATCATCGTTGTCCGCTACATCATCGACCACTTGCTTTCCTTTGGATGAAGTTTCCAGCACCTTACCACTTCGAGTAGTAATAGACATGCATGATCCATCATTCCTTGGATTTTGCACAGTGTCGCTAGGTAAAGTGCCAGCCTTTCTTTGATTGAGTGCTGCTGAAAGTTGCATCAATTGCTGCTCTATTTGCTTGATTGAAGTGGAATGTGAATCAACTAATTGATTCACAGAGGATAAATCATTTATTACCTCCGTTACTCCCGCGCTAGTTGCTTCCACTTCTTTCAATAGTTTAGCCATCATGTCTTCCATACTTCCAGAACTAGATGTGGTGGCGTCACGTCTTCTAGGGGGAACATATAAACCACTATTGTCATTCTTGTTCTTCCAACTACCTTGGTCCTTGATTCCAGGTTTATCATAATAGTTCCGACCTTGGTTTCCTTGGGTATTGCCTTGGAAACCCCTTGATTGTTCAAGTAGTTGGCCTCTTCTTCCGAATCAGATTCATCTCTTCCTTTTAATGCAAAAGCTTTGACTTTTTCGGTCTTCCCTGATAATAGATGCTTTGTAAGAAGATCCACTTGTGTTTTCATGTACGCCATATCTTGATCACGTTCTTCTTCTCTTATCCTTTGTTCAGCAGTCATGCCAATAGATATAGTAGGGCTTGCTACCTCAGAATCCCTGGTATGCCAAGCTCTACTTTGCTTCGTCATCCGATCTAGCATATTGCTTGCCTGCCCAAAGGTGAGGTCCATAAATGATCCTTCACCCGTATTATCCACCACTGGTTTAGTTATTGAATTCAAGGCTCTGTATAATATCTCCATTAGGTGGACATTGGTCATGTGATGGTTCGGGCACCTCATAAGCTTCGTCTTGAACCACTCCCATGTTTCATGAAGAGCTTCGGTTGGAAGCTGCCGAAAGTTGCTGATTTCATCTCTTAATTGTGCTCTTTTGGATGGCGAAAGAATGTTTCTAGGAAAGCGTCTCTCAATTGCCACCAATTTATAATAGAATCAGGAGTCAGCCCATTCAACCATAGAGTTGCCTCGCCAGATAGAGACAATGGAAATAGACGTAATTGAATTGCATTCTGACCAACGGCAGGATTGTCAAACGACTTGCATGTAGAAATAAAGTTGATGATATGCATATTCGGATCATTGCCTGCTAGTCCACCAAATAATCCTTTGAGTTGCAATAACTGAATCATGGTGCTCGTGATGTTGAACTTGGCTCTGGGCGCTAATGGTGGAGGAATTATAGCTCCTGTGGCTCCGGCTTCATCAAGATCATCATCATCATCGTCGAAAGCTGGTTGCATAGCTCGGCGTTCAGGCCTAAACCTAGCTTGACAATCTCTTCTGTTGGCAGGTGTGGCGATCTCAGCGGCATGCCTAGGGTTTAGTAACTCGTCATCACCTAGGTCCTCATCATCAGGATTTGTTGCTTGCCCAGGGTTGTCAATGTTTTGTTGATGCACTTGAGCGGCGGCAAGAACAGCTAATCTCGCTTGTTCCTGTTGAGAAGCCATCCTTTCGATTTCGTGTTGTGCCTCCATTCTGCCAATACGTTGTGGTTCAGGATTGATAGGTAATAACGGTTGACTAGAACTTTGAGTATGGGGCATGCACTGTATAAAAACCTGTAGAAAACAAAAACAAAAACTAAAAGTAAAAGTACGAGAATCTTTGACCAAAGGGTCTAGTAATTATCACAAACTTAATTGACACTCGTATTCCCTGGCAACGGCGCCAATTTTTGATAACGCTCAATCTACAGCTCTCGTAGGAGTGTAAAGCGGTCGCTGTCAAATATATAACCCAACTGGGATGGGTATCGATCCCACAGGGAATAGCTTGGTCAACAAGTAAGCAAAGATTACTAGACTTTTAGTGTAAGTCTCGTAAAAAGCGGGGATTTTGGTCGTGCAAGTAATGTAACCAAAGTAATAAGGTAAAAAGAAAAAATAGCAAAGTAAAAAGAAAGAATGTTTAGTAAGATGTGAAACAATGAGAATTGAGAAGTTGGGGATATGTCCACCTTATGAGTTGTACTTCTCTATTGGCTATGAGTTGTGCGGAATTCAGACATGCATGTGCTTATAGAGAATTGTATTCGATGGTAAATCCAAGCGTCTTTCGACCTCAACAAGGACTATTTAACTTTAACTCTTTCGAGCTTAAAGCGTATCTAATGGTACGAATTCTCCAAGAGGTTAATCCAGTTACGACACTAACGTTTTAACAGGGGATGGGACCCTATTACCTTGACATTATCTCTTTTCCAGACATGTAACTTTTCTTTCGAACAAGTTAATGCTATACTGGCGTTATTCTATGCGTCTGCAGCCACAAGAATTTGCATTAAGATGAAGAGAGTAATGATATAAGCAGCATACTTGTCACGAATTCACAAACTCATAGCAACAGATAGTATCTCATAAGGATTCCATAACCCCAACAGAGAAGTTTAGTTACCCATGAGTGCGAAGGAAATCACAATCGACATTGTTATTATACCACAATAGAGATTTCGTGTAGCAAAGTGTGGTAGGCATTAGGCATGAATTCCTTGCAAAGTAACGTTTCTCTTGTTGTGGAAATTAAGAATTGAATAGATGAATAGAAGAAGAATAAAAAGTAGAATTAATGGAAGGGTTAGAAGAGTTATAGAGTAATAGAATTAATGAGGAATAAATAAAAATATCTAGCAAGATAGGGTATTTATAATACCCATATCCTATTCCTACTAAGCTAATGAATTACTTAACCCAATCCTACTAGGTTAATGTATCATTATCCTAATCCTAATAAATTACTGCTAGTCCCCAAAGTCTTCAGAATTGTTGTTTTTTCCCGGGACAGAATTTCCATGCGCCACTTTTGGTCCTTGACGTCCAAGCTTTGCTCTTCTCCTTTCGTGAAGCTTTCTTTGGCATCAAGTTATCCATAAAATGCTGAATTTTGCATCATTTATACCTGAAAACTTGCTAATCATGTTCGTTAGCTTACTTACAGGAAAAAGGACTAAAAGTGCATGAAATATATAATTTGTTCTCAAAACTTGGCTAAAATATGGGCAAAATCTAGTGCTATAGGCGTGTAAATTCGCCTATCATCACATAGGCCAACCGAAAAAAGCAGAAATTAAGGTACATCAAATACACACTATGGTCACATCATCTACAATTAAAAAATGTCCCGCAACATAATCCCACACCTCTTGTACTAACAATTCTAATATATATATATATATATATATATATATATATATATATATATATATATATATGACTAACACAACAACAATACAACAAGTACAACACAAGTATACATTATATCACATGTAGGTATAATCAGAGAAGAATATTTATATGCAAGATGATCAAGTATATGTTACAGGATGTAGAGCAAGTAAACATATAACAAGTCAATACATTAATTCAATCACAACATCAACACAATAAACCAAATGCAATGTATATAATGATGATACAGATGACGACGATAATGTGATGATTATGAAGATGCATAAAGTTGGAACAAAGCTTAGAGGTTGTCATAAAGCCTTGAGGTTGGCATACAACCTTGGGGTTGACAAACAATCATAGAGTCTTCTCCGGTATAATAGTTGGGAGAAAGTCCATAATATCAAATATTCGATACCAACATTCAGTATTTCCACTGTCTCTAGTACTTCTAGTGTTTCCAATACTTCTAGTGTTTCCAAAGCACATTCATAATAAAAGACACAAATCAAGTACACATACGTGACAACTAGTAAATATAAAGCAATAAAACAAACAACTGAAATGATCCATATGATAACCTGAGAATGATGATGCAAGGATCAAAACCCTTAAAATGTGTATTGCCATAACCAATCCACATGATTTATTTCCACAATAAATCTATATGATATATTTCCACAACCAACAACAATGTTAGAATTCCACAACCACTTGAGCCAATATCCACTCACTATTTCTACCATCCACAAATTTTCCACATGATTCATGTGCCCACAAATTATAAATATATCACAATAATCCAAAGTAACCACCATAGAATTTTCTAGAAACACAATATAATTATTCACATGTGTTCTATGCTACCAACATCACATAAGACCCCGCACGGTCACACATATCATATAATATCATAGATTTGATAATTTACATAACATCTAGGCCCCTGTACGGGCAGAACATATTAATAGATATATTTTATGATTAGTTCTCACCCTTAACATGCATTTTTGTATAAAATTAACTACCCAACCCAGTCTGAATTGTTAAGCCATAACCTACCTCTAATGATGAAACTGGTTTGCTACACTTTGAACCCACCACCTTAATTCTCATGAACAATCCTAAAATTAGATAAAACCAAGAAATATAGAATCTATGTATCAAAATAACGATAATGACACCCATATTGCCTACTTTTTGTTTGGGGTTAAAATGGACCTCCAAAATGGGTTTTCATAAAAGAAGGACAAAATCAAAACTTTATTTCAAAATTGTGTTTTTCATGCCTTTAGGAACCTTTAGTTGAAAACCCATGTCAAATTGAGTTAAAAATAAGTCCCAAATCAAAGGAAAACTATTTTTAATCCTTAGCAGGTAAATTCTTTGAAATCCGTTAAAACTTCAAGAATCGAGAATTGTTTGAAAATAAAGTTGTGGAAAAATAAGTAATTATAAGATTAGAATTATTATTCAAGAAAAAAGGACTGAAATTTGGGGATACATCAAGAAATAGGTTTTTGGGGTTTTGACTAATAAATCATGAATTAGAGTAAGAAAAGGATTAAGTCTCACCTTAAACCCATAATAAAATTAAGAAATAGACATTAATCTAGCTTTTCAAGCACCCACAAGCTTCACTTTTAAACTATCACACTATTATAGGGGTTTATCCCTCAAGAGGTAAGGTTGAAAATTCCAAATATCGTCACCTACAGGGTCTATTTATAGTCATACTAGGTAATCAAGTATCCTTATAGCCAAACGAAGTTTGTGATTTCACACCCTATCTTATAAGGAGAGGTTTCAATTGCAAAACTCCCCCAGTCCAATTGTAATAACCTCTGTACAAGATGTGCAATCGCAGGCCACATAGATAATAGTTGAAACTTACAAATTTTCCAAGTTTCTGCTATGGCATTGAGATTCATTTAAAATCTGATATAAGAAAATAAGCTATATACATGGACTCAATGGTGGTATCAAATTTTTCAAAAAATACCATTTTCACAAAGTTGACCCCACAAGCCAAAAATCACAATTTTCCAAATTGAGGATCAAAATGAGATTTACAAACTGTAAAACCAAACCAAATATGTTACCACCCAAAAATTGATTTTTTGGATCTTCTAGCCTAGTCTGTTCAACTATCCATCGTATGGATCAAAAGATAACCACATAAGTGCATAATAAGGATTTCAAAGCCTCCAAAACTATAATATTGCATAAAAGGCACCAAAATGCATTGAGAACAATATAAATCACCCCACACCCTAAAAATACCACAATACAACTATGGGGAGTGGTAAAATAGTCAAATCATACAAAAATACATATTTCTCAAATTTCATCAAATTTTTAGGTCATTACAGTTTTACTGTCTTTTGTGATACTTTACGTGTTGGGTTATCTATTATGTTATTGTAGGAGTCTAAGGTGATTGCTTATGATTCTCGTCAGTTGAATCCCCATGAGAAGAATTACCTTACCCATGATTGGGAGTTGTGCGGGGTTGTTTTTACTTTGAAGTTATAGAGGAACTACTTGTATGGAGTTTTTTGTGTGATTTTCTCGGATCATTGTAGCCTTCATTACTTCTTCACCAAGAGAGATCTTAATATGATGCAACATCATTATCTTGAGTTACTTACAGATTATGACTTGACTATTTTTATCATTTGGGCAAGGCTAATGTGGTTAAAAATGCCTTAAGCTGGAAGTCAACTACTATGGTAGGTTGGTGCATATTTTGACCCAAGAGAGACTATTGTCCTTAGAGGTTTAGCACTTTGATAACCAAATAGTTAGGGTATATATTTTGACACCTTAGTGTGCTTTGGCATTTGTGGATGCTAGATCTTCTTTGATGGAGAAAATTTAAGCTCATCAATTTTATGATATTGGATTGAGGTTAATTTAGGATAAAGTTTTAAGTGGTGAGTTTAAGGAAGACTTATTTGATTCAGATGGAGTTTTGAGTATTAGGGGTTGCGTTTGTGTGCCATGAGTGGGGGGCATTGGATTAGATTGATTTTGGAGGAGGCCTATTGTTCCAGGTATTTCACCCATCTAAGAGTTACTAAGATGTATCGTGACTTGAGGCATCATTACTGGTGAGGTGGTATGATGAAGGATGTAGAAGATTTGGTAGCCTGTTTCCTTTGCTGCCAAAAGGTGAAAGTCGAGCATTAGAGACCTAGTTGTTTGCTTTAGAGAATACCCATTCCTAAGTAGAAGTGGGAGTAGATTACTATGGACTTCCTGACCGGGTCGCCTCGCACTTACCATGAATCTGATAATATTTAGGTCATTATAAATCAATTGACAGAGTCAGCATATTTCATTCCTGCATAGGTCTTTTTAAGTGTTAAGAGGCTGGACCGTATCTATATTCATAAGATTGTGCTAATACATGCCATGTCGGTATCTATCATTTCCAATTGAGGTTTTGTGTTCACTTATCACTTTTGGAAGACTTTTCATGATGCATTAGTTACATGGGTTGACCTTTGCACATTATTCCACCCTAGGCTAACAATCACTCAAAAAGGACTATTCAGGTTTCAGAGGATAAGCTCCACACCTATTTTATAGATTTGAGTGGCTAATGGGGTTAATATTTGGCTTTAGCGGTGTTCGTATATAATAAAATCGACCATTCAAACATTGATATGGCTTTTTCTAAGGCTTTGTATGATTGGCATTGTCGCTCTCCAATGGGATGCATTGATGTTTCTAAGTCTAGGACTCAAGGCATAGACTTGTTTCTTGATTCCTTGGATATAGTCTGGATCATTCTTGCCGGCTTTGTGCATCCCAGAGTAGGAAAAAGTGCTATATGGATCATCAACTTTGTGCCCTAAGATTTGGTGTTGGTGATCATGTATTCCTTTGATCTTTACCTATGAAGGGTGTAATGAGGTGTAATGCCCAAAATCTGCATCCCAAATGCCATACGGTGCTCATAATCTAGAAGGACCACAAGCTAGCCCATGACTAGTACCTGCTACAATCACTGAATAATAAGAATACTTTATTATGAGGAAGTTAGGTGGAAATTGCAATAATGTTCAAAACTAAACTCTAAATACTGAAAACTAAACATCTGTTTGTAAATACTCTAGTTCAAAAGTCTCTAACTTTTTAAAGGTCGAGTTGATGGGACAAGTCCCCAACTAACTCCAACTACTACAAATTTACTGAAAAATGTTGAAATAATAACTCTGTCCTCAAACTATGAGGACTCATCACTAAATCTTCTGCTCATAGTTTGGGAAGCTAAATGTGATCAAGAACCCGTACATCTGAATCTATGATATAAGACATCATAGCACAAAAGAAAGGTATGTGTTAGTACTTTGATTGTACTGGTATGATAGATAAGGTAAGGATAAAAGCATGGGTTCATATGCATGAACAATAACTGACTAAATGATTTGAATATAACTGAATGAGAGTACATGTATATCTGAAACTGTTGTAAATACTGATTATGCAATGCTATGCATATAACTACGTATACTGTAATGGAGATATCATCAACAATGGATAAAGATTTCTAAACACTGAATGAGTGATATTTGAGTTTACTAATACTATATTACTATTAACTGAGTGACTATTTTTGACAGTCCTGATTCTGTAGAACTGAACTGATTTCTATACTGAGTCAGGTTACTGTATCAGACAATCCGGATTCTTAAACTAAACTTAGGTTTTATACTGAGTCAAAAACTAAAAATAAAACTATAGGAGTGTTCATCTAATCAAAATACCCCAAGTATAACTGAGTTGGGGTCCAACCTATTACCCCAGTTGGAAGGGTGTTAGCTCTTTGCCAAGGGATACTAACAATGGCTCTGAGTTAACCCTCTCTGACAGAAAGCTCTTTCGTAAACCCTCGATGGTAGGAAAACCCATATGAGATGTATCAACACTAGACTGGAAGGAATACAACTCAACCTATGCTGCTTACATAGTTCTATAATGTAGGGATCGCTACTAACAGTCAAACCCTTTACTGACAGGAATACCCCATCCCTGGGTTCACTGGATGCTGATTCCTACTCCCAACTGAAAAAATATTGAACTAATTTCTAAACTTTACTAGGCTTGATTAAACTGTTACTAATCGTGTTGTCTATCTAAACTAGACTAAGTTCACTGAGTTTTGATAATTGACTGAATACTTTGAGTTTTATTAACTGGCTGAATGTACTGAGTTCTATTAGCTGTCTGAGTACTACTGGGTGTGACTTCACTGACACTATTCTTAATCTACCATAATTCTAGGCAAATAGCTAGTTTGTTGAGTACTAGATACCCCAGGGAATCGATAGCATAAATTGTAAAACATAGCATAATCTTGAAGACATGATAACTTGTCACTTTATCACCATTCATTCATTGAGGCATTTTAGCCATCACTCGCATAACATAAACTTGTATACATGATAACTTGATATGATTTCATTACTCAACTCATATGAACAAATCATCAAACACTTGGGGAACATACTTTATACACATGAAAATACTACAACATGTAAGCATCATGATCAAAATCCCAAACTCACAAATTTAAGGGCTTTTAACATGAAACCATATAACAACATACAAACATGCAATTTATTTCTCAAGAAACTTATAATTAATCATGGGTTATAAACCCAACTACATCATAATCATGAATACAATCATATTCAACATGAATTTCATATAAGAAGCCAACTTGTATTTCGAAAGAGGTTCTTGAACCCCAAGGGTAGAAGGAAACCCGTAGATGAACACCTAACATACTTTGATGCTTGATTTGTGAAGATTGATGGTGAGTTCTTGAAGTTTAAATTTGGAATCAAAAGCCCTAGGGTTTGTTCTTGAGAGAATTTGAGAGAAAGTGAGTGTTTTTTCCCTAGGAAAGATTTTATCTCATGTTTTTTGCGGCTGAATACGGGTGGAAAATGACCCACTTACCCTTATAAATTTGGGATTTTAATGACTGAAAAGCATGCCAAGTGATGTGCATACCGAAGCACCGCATCGATAGCATCAATGCGATGACCAACGCGCCACATCGATTATGTCTTGGTCTAATGTAATTACACTAAAAGTTGTGGAAACATTATCTTTCAACACGATGGGTAACGCGAAGTATCGAGATCGCATCGACTCACTATTTTGGTCACCTGAATATGTTTTAAACAAGGTTTAAAAAATCCAAAACTTACCCGGAGTGACCTATTTTAAGGTCATAAGGGTCGTTAAATAGGATCGCCAACTTATGAAGGCTCAAAATGATTCTAAGTATAAACCCTTAGCTGAAATTTCTAAGTCTGGGACCTCTTTTCAAGCTTTAATATACTGAGATAAGCTATGAATTTTATGGGGTCATCCAATATCTCCCCCTTGGGAACATTCATCCTCGATTAAGACTGATAAAGATGAGAATACTAATAGACTGAATCTATATAAACTGAACATGCACAACTAAAACATGATTAAATTACTAAAATTACTGATATACCAATTCATCTTACTGAACATGCATAACTAAAGAATGACTGAGTTATGAAAATATTACATATGACCGAGCTGTTTCATGAAGGTATGCATGATATGATAATGCTATGCAACTGAACCGATACAGAATTGTAAAGGTAATCTGAGCATGGAACTGAATGAATTAGTGAAAAACTGTTGCCTTAAGTTGAGTCTGAGTTTGCGGAGAAGAGGTGAGGGTACTTGGTCCACATATATGCTATTTCTTCTCAAGTATCTCCCTTAACAGACTAATTCTTCCAAAGAACATTGACTAGAGGAACCTCTTTGTTCCTTTGTCTGTGAACCTAAAAATTGAGAATTTTGACTGGAATTTCCTCATAAGAGAGGCTGTTACGGACATCAATGCCCTCTATTGGGACTACAAATGCTGGATCACCTATACACTTCTTTAGCTAGGAGACATAAAACATTGGATGCACTGAAGCTAAGTCTGAAGGCAACTCAAGCTCATAAACTACCTTTCCAAAACGGCTGAGAATTTTGTAAGGACCAACATATCAGGGACTGGGTTTTCCTTTCTTTCAAAATATCTTCACTCTCTTCATAGGATAGATTTTCAAATACATGTAATCACTAATCTCAAACTCAAGATCCTTTCTTCACACATCTGCATATGATTTCTGTTGGCTCTGAGTTTCTTGATCCTTTCCCTGATCAACTGAACTTTTTATAAGGCATCAAATACCAAGTCAGTCCCCACCATTGTGGCCTCACCTACTTCAAACCAACCAATGGAAGATCTATATATCCTACCATAGAGTACCTTAAACGGAGGCATCTGAATGCTGGAATGATAACTGTTATTATATGTGAATAAAATTGAGGGCAAGTGATCATCCCAAATACATTTAAAGTCAATGGCAAACGCCCTTAACATATCTTCTAGAGTATGGATGGTCCTTTCTGCTTGACCATCTGTCTGAGGGTGAAAGGTTGTACTGAGGTAAACTTGGGTACCAAGATCCTTTTGGAATGCTTTACAAAAATGAAAGGTAAATTGGGTACCTGTATCTGAGAAAATAGATATTGGGACTCCGGGTAACCTGACCAACTCTCTGACATAGAGTTTGGCGTAGTCCTTGGCTGAATAGGAAGTATGAACAGGCAAGAAGTGAGCTTATTTGGTTATCCTTTCTACAATGAACAAAGTAGAATCATGCTAACGACTAGTATGAGGCAAACCCTTCACAGAGTCAATGTTCACTTCCTCCCACCTCCACATGGGAATACTGAACTCTTGTATTGAACCACTTGGTTTATGGGGGTTAATCTTAACCTGCTGGCATGTAGAGCACTTATCCATAAACTCTACAATGCCTCTCGTCATCCCACTCCACCAATAGACCTCCTACAAATCACGGTATATCTTAGTGGCCCCCGAATGAATAGAGTAACCCACTCGGGAGATACTCGAGGAAGACCTTTGGGAAACACCTCTAGGAATTCACATGCTATTAGAACTGACTTAAGATTAGGGGTCTCTAACTAGATTATTTAACTCAAATAAGGTGATAGACAAACCCTTTATATATCATTTTCCTCACCCTAAGGTAGGAAACAAGCTGACCTCTAAGTTCTAAAGTACTACCCCTCCACTCAAGGACAAGTTCCTTTGGAAACTAGAAATGGATGACTTTATTTTTGCAGTCAACTAAAGCATAGAATGAATGAAGCCAATCCATGTTGAGAATGAGATCAAAATCTATCATCACTAAGTCTATTAGGTCTACTAATGTGACTCTCTGAGATACCATAACTAGATAGTTATTGTATACCCATCAGGCTATGATAGATTTACCCACTGGGGTAGAGAATGAGAAGGACTATGCTAGGATTTTGGGTTTAACTCCGAAATCAATAACTATATAAGGAGTTACAAAGGACAAAAAAGCTCTTAAATCTAGCAAAGCATAAATGTGAAAATGATAAACTTGTAATGTTCCTGTGACCATATCAGGAGAACATTCCTAATCCCATCGAGACTAAATTACATAAAGCCTATTTGGGTTTTTCCCACTACTGGCACTGGAAGAGGCACCGTGCTGATTCAGGCAATCGGACTGAGCTGAATGGCGATTATTCTAACTCTGCAAACCCATCTGACAACACTCTCTGACCTCGTGGCCTAGCTTTCCACAATTAAAACATACATCACTGCCAGCCCTATAAGCACCCTGGTGGTTTCTACCATACTTCTAGCAAATAGGATTTATTCGGGCACTACTGACACTACCCTGGAATTTAGGTCCTAATGCCCTATATTTATAGTCATCTCTGAATTTTGGCACTGAGGCACTGGCTGAGGACAGAGATAGAACTAAAGATTTTGGATATAACTAAGAACAACTCTCACCCTCTAACTTAGGTTGAGTGAAGTTGAAGCTACCTATTCTAGCTCTCTTGTTATTCTTCTCATTCTTCTTATTCTTAGCCTCCTCTATCTACTGAGCATGGACCATGAGCCTAGATATAATCTCCTTAATCAATATTATGGTCCTAGACTCCTTGACCACACTGTTAGACACGCCAAACCCAAATATACTCATCTTAGATCTGCTATCTACTACCACGTGACAGTCGTATCTGGCTAATTAAGTAAATTGAAGAGAATACTCTGTCACTGTCATGTTGCCCTGCTTCAGATTAATGAACTTCAAAACATACGCCTCCTTTAACTCCAGTGGGAAAAACCTATCAATAAAAGTAGTGGAAAATTCCTCCTATTCTACGGGCCCTACATCAGCGGCCCACTTTGCCTTCCACTGCTCAAACCATGAGTGCACCATATCCTACAACTGATATGTAGCCAACTCAACACTCTCATTAGCTGTCACCCCTATAATACTTTTGAATTTCTACAGCTGATTAAGGAATTCCTATGGATGCTTATCTGACATCGACCTAGTAAAAGAAAGGGTGTTCATTCCGGTGAGGTCTTGAATTCTAGCTGTAATAGTATTAGCCACTAAGTTGGCCAGAATGGCAGCTAGGCATTTATTGTCGGCTTTCATATAATGAGCTAGAGTGGTGAAAGCTACTCTGAATTCTATGTGGGAGACATGCTAGTCCAGGGAATCTTCCTGAATGGGTGAAGGTACTGTCTGATTTCCTATTCTCCTTCCGATATTCTTTTTAGGAGGCATGTTTTGTAAACAGAAGTAAGAAAAGGATTATACTAAGGGTGTAACTTGAGCTCATGATCACTCGCATGATAGCAATACTGAAATAAGGGAAAACTTTCCTAAAATGCCTCATAGAATCTTGTCCATAAGTGTAGCGTGCTAAACACCCATGCACAAGATTCTACTAGATGCGACTTTCAGACATCCTAGGACTCTATTGAACCTTAGGCTCTGATACCAAGTTTGTAATTCCCTGAGTCTGCACCTTGGATGCCACAGAGTTCTTATAATCCCTAAGGACCACAAGCTAAACCATGGCTGGTACGTGCTATAATCACTCAATAGTAATAATATTGTATAGTGTGGAAATTAGGCAAAAATTTCCATAAGGTTCAAAACTGAATTCCAAATACTAAAAATTAAACATCTATTTATAAATACTCTAGTCTAAAAGCCTCTCACTGTCTGATGTTTGAGTTGATGGGTAAAGTCCCTAACTAACTTTGACTACTAAGAATGTACTGAAAATGTTTAAATAACAACACTGTCCTTGAACTATGAGGACTCATCTCTAAATCTTTTGCTGATAGTTTGGGCTACTAAATACGATCAGGAGCCCGTGCGTCTGCACCTATGATATAAGACATTATAGTACAGAAGAAAGGTATGCATCAGTACTTTAAATGTATTGGTATGCTAGGTGAGTTAAGGTTGAATGCATGGGTTCATATACATAAACAATAACTAATTGAATGGCATTAACATAACTGAATAAGAGTATTTGTATATTTGAAACTGCTGTAAATACTAATTATGCAATGCTATGTACATAACTACGTATACTGTAAATAAGATTTCAGTAACACTGGATAATGAGTTTGAAAAATAAATGACTGATATCTGAGTTTACTAATACTGTATTACTATTAACAGAGTGAGTATTTCTGATAGTCTTAATTCTGTAGTACTGAACTAAGTTTTATACTAAGCTAGGTGACTATATCTGACTGTCCTAATTTTTAAACTTAACTGAAGTTTAATGCTGAGTCTAAAACTAAAACTACAAAGTGGGAGTGTTCATCTAAAACATATCCTGAGTATGACTGAGTTGGGGTTTAACTTGTGACCCCAGTTGGAAGGTTGTTAGCACCTAGCCAAGGGATACTAACAATGGCAATGAGCTAACCCTCTCTGACAAGAGGCTTTTTCGTCAACCCTCGCTGGCAGAAAAAATCATATGAGAAGTATCAACCCTAGACTGGCAGGAAAAAAACTCAACCTACATTGGCTATGTAGTTCGGTAACACAGGGATTGCTAATAAGGGTCAAACCCTTTACTAGTAGGAATTCCCCTATCCCTTGGTTCTCTCGATGCTGATTCCTACTCCCAACTAAAAAAATACTTAACTGATTTCAAGTCTGTCCTAGGCTTGATTGAACTATTACTGATCATGCTGCTTATCTGAAATAGATTGAGTTCACTGAGTTTTGATAACTGACTGAATATTCTGAGTTCTATTAATTGGCTGAATGTACAGTGTTCTATTATCTGTCTATGTACTACTGGGCGTGACTTCTCTGAGACTATTTTGAAGCTACTATAATTCTAGGTAAATAGCTAGATTGTCAGATATTAGATACTCCTAAGACTAGATAGAATAAATTGTAAAACATAGCATAATCTTGAAGACATAACAACTAGTCATTTTGTCACCATTCATTCATTGATGCATTTTATCAAATACTCACATGACATGAACTTGTGTACATGCTAATATGATATAATTTCATTACTCAACTCACATGAACAATTCATCAAACACTTGGGGAGCCTACTTTATGCACTGGACAATACTACAACATGCAAGAATCTTGATCAAAATCCCAAACTCACAAATTCAAGGGCTTTTAACATGAAATATTAACAAACACACATGCTATTTTTTTTACAAGAAACTTTCAATTAATCATGGATTATAAATCCAACTATATCATAATCATAAATACAATCACATTTAACACGAATTTCATTAAAAGCCAACTTGTAATTTAAAAGGGGTTCTTGAACTCCAAGGGTGGAAGCTAACCCATGGATGAACACCTAACATACCTTGATTCTTGAATTCGTGAAGATTGATTGTGAGGTCTTGAAGTTTAAATTTGAAATCAAAAGCCCTAGGCTTTGTTCTTGATAGAGATTTGAGAAAAATTAAGTGTTTTTACACTAGGAATTATTTAATCTCATGTTTTTTGGGGCTTTATATGGGTGGAAAATAATCCAATTACCCCTCTGGATACGAGCTTTTAATAACTACAAAGCATGCCCAGAGATACGCATACTGACATACTGCATCGATGGCATCAATGCGATAACCAACACGCCGCATCGAGTTTGCATTGGTCCACTTGAATTGAATTGAAAGTTGGGTAAAATTACCTGTCGACACATTGAGATCATGTCGACCCACTATTTTAGTCACCAGAATATGATTCAAACGAGGTCCAAAAAATCCAAAACTTACCCAGATTGACCTATTGACCCACCTAATCATGCTTTTATCCAAGGATCGATGTTTTAAGGTTTTAAGTGTTGTAAAATAGCATCTCCAACTTATGAAGTCTAAAAATGATTCTAAGTATAAACACTTAGCTAAAATTTCTAAGTCTCGAACCTCTTTTTAAGCTTTAACAGACTAAGTTAATCCTAGAATTTTGCAGGCTCTTACATGAGCTTTTAGAAGAAGGGAAATCTTAGCCCTGGGTATATTGGTCCATTTGAGATTCTTTGGGATGTTGGTGATGTGGCTTATGAGATAGCTTTACCCCAAAATTATCATTTTTCACTTAGTTTTTTATGTTTTCATGCCTCACCACTACATTCTAGATGTTCCTTTATCATTTGTTGGGAGTTGGTTTAGCTATATGAGAAATTATCTTTTGTTGAGGATTCGGTCTCCATTTTGGCTAGGGATGTTAGATGGTTTCATTCTAAAGTTATCCCCGTGGATAAGATTTAGTGGCAACATCAACCTACAGATGGTTCTACTTGGGGTATCAAGTATGATATGTGTCGTTCTTATCTCTATCACTTTGTTCATTCAGCTATTTCTCTTGCCTTTAGTTCGAGGACGAACTAGAATTTTTGGGGGTGGATAATTTAACGACCTGATTTTTGATGAATTATGTGAAAAATATATTTTTCTATGACTTGAGTATTTTACCCCTCCCCATAGTTTTATTTTTGTATTTCTGGGGTGTGGGGTAGTTGGTATGGTTCTCCATTTTGGTGCCACTTATGTGATTTTGTGGTTATTGGCGGCTTTAATAACCTTAGAATTGATTTTTGTTGATATATTTTGATTTGTATCATGCATGGCAAAATAAACTGCGCTAGTAAATTCTTAACATCAATTTTTGGGTGGTAACATGGTTGGTGTAGGTTCATGGCTTTTAAATCTTATTTTAATCCGCAGTTGGAAAGTTGTGATTTTGGGAATTATGGGTCAACTTTGTGAAAATAATGTTTCTTTGAAAATCTAATATCACTATTAAACCTGGATCATTGAATTTGTTAAAGTAGCATAATTTGTTTGTATTCAAAAAATTCTAGATAAATTGTGAGGGGCCCGCGGAGACTTGAAAAATTACCAGTCCCCCAGCTGGTGCATCCGCAACATGATACTCCTGTTTGATCATAATTGGGCCTGCAGTCGAGGTCTCTTGATTGCAATACCCTTTTGCAATCATGATGTCATTTATAGGTGACGTACCAAAATTGTGATCCTGGACCACAATCGCAAAGCCTGGGTATATAAATACCTAGTTTTTGCCATTTCACTATTGTTGGGACTTTAAGCTTAGGGTTTCACAGCTTTGAGATACTTTCTGTATTTCTAAGTGTGGGTAGATCCGTTACACTTATTTCAACTAATTTCTTCCATCTTTAATGTCAAATTCTTGTTCTAAACTTTGATTACTGTATGGAATTTGGGGATTTTGGTCATATGGCCTAAAATGGTATTTATTCATTTTAAAGACCAAGTTCACTCCTTTTTCACTTAAATGAGTTTTTAATCGTATTATTATTATTATTTTCCCCTCGATTTAATCTTTAAAACAACCTCAATTTATGATTTTTAAATAAATTTTGAAGATTTTAACTCGTAAAGTTTTAAAAAGGTTTTCCCTTGATTTGAACCACATTTATAAGTCATTTTTTCTTGGATTTTTAGTTGTAGAATCCTAAAAATATGGGGAACATATTTTTGAAAGAAACTTACGATTTTTTCCCTTCTTTTCCAAAAACATATTTTTAGGGTCTGTTTTGACCCCGATTTGAAACTAGGCAATAAAGGTATCGTTAGCTTCCCTTTGATGTGTAGATTATTTATTTTGGTAATTTAGTTGATTTTAGGACTATTTGCGAGGTGTAAAGCTTAGTAATTAGAAGTTTAATTCTAGTTCTCAGCCTTCGAGGTAGGTTATGGCTAAACTTCTTTTAGACCGGGTTGGGTAGTTAATGTTGATACAAAATGCATGTTAAGGGTGTGGGAACTAAACATAAAAAATATCTATCTTATTGTGTTGTGATTGTGTTGGGGCCTATATGTGATTTAATTTGTGGATTTGGTATATAATGTTTTATGTATGATAGTGTGGGGTTCTAGGTGATGTTCATGGCTTGTGTACATAAGAATAATTTTTTTTTGTTAGATGAAAATTATATGTGGTACCAATTGTGTATTATGATTTATTTATACTCTATTGATATATGAATCATGTTGGATTTCATGAATGGTTGGGAATAATAAGTTGATATTTGGCTCGCCTGATAGTATATTAGTTGGTCGTAGAAATACTCATTATAGTTGATTGTGAAAATAATCATTTTGATTGGTTATGAGCATTTCATCCTTATACTCATCCATAAAATATTGGTACCACTATGGAAATTTTGAGAAACATTGGAAACACCTTTCTATCACAAAAATATGACTCACACTCCCTGAGGTATATGTCGGGCAGAGATATGATATATGGACTATGGGTTGACAAATCGTCTATGGATCCTACATCAGGAAGATTTAGATCTGTAGCTATATATGCAGACTGTCCAATGGTCTCAATGGTTGTGCGATATCATCAAGGATGTGCGAAAACCTTATGCAACTTCATCATCATCATCATCATTCTATTGTGTTTACCTTATTATGTTTGTGATGTAATTGTATAGTCAGTTTGACATGTTACCTATCCATTGTTCTATCTTACCTTACTTGTGCTTGATGTTCTCGTATATGTTGTTCCCCTTTTCTTTGCTTATATGTTGTGTAAATGTATACTTATATTCTTTTCTGGTGTTGTGTTGTCTTATATATTTATATTATAGAACTGTTAGTGCAAGAAGTTTGGGCTACTATTGTGGTACATTTTCTGACTATAGGTGGTATGACCTTAATGTGTTTTTATATTCTTTATTTTCTACTTTGCTCGGTCGGCCTATGATACCTACTTAGTATAAGTGGACTGTACTCATACCTACTGCGGCCTTTCGGTGTAGATTTTGGTGCAGGTGCATCTGACGTGGATTGATTTTTGGCCCCTTCAGAGATGTTCAAGGTAGCGGTTAGATTTTCATGCATCTGGGGTCCACTTCTATCTTTTTGTATTAGTTTATGTCTCTACTAGTATTCAGAGATAGATATTATTCTGGTTAGATATTCTAATCTATTTGACTCATGGATTGTATTAGTAGTTCTTACACTATTGACACAAAGCTTTGGCAGTTTGGTATAATATCTTTACTTGTATGTTCTGCTTTCATATTACATTTGCATGGTTTGGCTTTTATCAAGAAACTTTGCCTTGGAGTATTTCTATCTTTTTCTCCTTTTGTTCAGTTTTTGTGGTAGGCTTACTTGTCAAGGTTCGCCGTCATAAGTGCCATCATGACCCTTATTTTTGTATCGTGATAGGTAAAGAACCAAATTAATTGTGATGACAAACTACTTTAGACATACTTCTTAAATGAATAAGTTAATTCAATTAAGGAATTAGATCCAGATGATTAACATGTCTGCGTGGTCAACGTAAAAGGAATAAGGATTAGGGTAATTGACATATCACCCATAGGGAAACATTACTCTTCAATAGTACAACTTAATTTGTTCTATAAAAATAACACAACTGAGTTTGCAGCTTGTATCATATGTCTGAATATAGCAATAAACTTTGGTGTCCAGGAATTTATTATGTTGGGAGATTCTGATTTATTTATTCGACTATCTCAAGGCGAATAGGAAATTCAATATCTCAAACTCATTCCATATATACAATGTGTGGAAGACCCCATCAAAAGGTTCAATTCCATCATATTTTGATTCATTCCAAGGTTTTATAATGAATTGGTTGATGCCTTGTATACTTTGGGAAAGATTCTTCCATATTAGAGAAACACCCAGATCGGCCCTTTGTGAATACAAGTTGTTGGAAACACACTTATTATAAATGGGTTGATGAAGAATCTGATAGTGAGCCATGGTACCTTGACATAAGGAAATTTTTAACGATAGATGAATACCTAAAAGTCACCAATGGAAATTAGAAGAGAACTGTTAGCTCACTGTCCATTTGGTTCTTTCTAAGAGAAGCATTTTAAACAAACAAACCCTAAATTTAAACTTATTAAGATGTGTGGATGCTAAAGAAGCCAAAAATATCATAAATAAGATATATGTTGAGGTATGTAGGACACACATAAATGGATTCGTCCTTTCATAAAAGATACTTTGAGAAGGATATTACTGCTCACCAAAGAGCAAGATTCTTTTTGCTTCATGAAAAAATGCTAACAATGCTAGATTCATGCTAACTTAATACATTCACCTCTTTCAGAGCTACACTCCATTGTCGCTTTGTGTTTTTCTACTAAATGGGAAATGGATATCATTAGGCCAATTGATCCAAAAGTTTTAAATTAGGCATCGATTTATTTTAGTTTGGTATTGACTCAAAGATACCCCCTGGATGTCACATAGTGCTTATGACTAGGAATAGCCCCAGGCTAACCCATAATATTCGCTTAGCACTAAAATCTCATGAATGTAAACTTAAAACATGAGTGGAAGCTAAAAAAACTTATAGCTGAATTCAAATAGGCGAATAATCTAAACCAAACCACTTTAACTCCATAACTTTCTGATCTATGAAAAAGTAAACAAAACACATAGTCTGACTTGTCTTTAAAAGCCTCTAACTAAAACTAAAGAACCCAGTTGACCCAAATTAAGAACTAGATAACTAAAATAACTACAATTAAATATTTGTAAGTATAATAAACTTGGACTTAGAAATATGAGGACTCACCAACTGTCAAAATATAGGTAGTAGTTCCCATGGTTAATCATGCTATTGGAGAGAACACCAGAACCTACATTATAAAATAATGTAGCCACACAGACTTATATGTGGTAAATACTTCTGACATGTATTGAGTATGTAGGGTGAATGCAATAAGTAAAATTGAAGTTGAACATAATATCAAATCATGCATTCTAAGTTTAAAAGGACACACCTTAATCATAATAAGATTGAAAGCTAAAATCTCATAAAGAATAACTCATAAAGAAATCTCTAATTAACAACAGTGAGTCATTACACTTTGTTTCTAAAATACTCTTATTTGTGGGAGATTCTTATAATCAATATAAAACATGTGAGCAACACGGGGTCCAATGACTCACGCCCTCATTGAAAGAGAATGATGACTCAAACCCTTATTGCAATAGCCCAATATACCTTTCTACTGTTTAAAAGCATACTGTGGTGATCACGTAATCATGTCCGATTGTAAAAGCTGAATAATATAACTCACATGCCCATTTGCAAAAGATAAAATAACCTACGGTGAAATGTAATTCCTTATAAATAGGATACGCTAAACCTATATTCCCCTCTCGGTGCAAGATACTACTCCCAAAAACATACTATTTCTCGTACTATATCTATAAAGTTCAACACAAAATAGGCATACAAGCTGATATGTCTAAAAATATAATATTCCACTTTTTCTAACGTAAATTCTTGCTTACTCAAATGAAATTCATAGCTTTTTTGAAATCTCAAATAAAACTGAAATTATGATTACACTGCAATGCTTTTGAAACTCAAACTAGTAAACTTGAATTTCTTGTAAACTGAATACTTAATGCTCAAGTTGTAATCTTTTGTCAACTCATGGAAACTTTATTTCAAAATGACTTAACTCAATGCTTGAAATTACTTTAGTAGATAAACTTAAATAAACATGAAAACATAAACAGAAGAATGTGCAACTCATCATAAAATATCATAAACTCAAGCATAAGAAAAATGGTTATGAACCCGAGTTAAAAAAACCTCAAATTCATTATAACAACTTAACTTTCGAGCACAAGGATTTAGCTTTATTCTTGTTCAAAATCCAAATATCAGTACTTCGTCAATTTTTTGAGTGAAACGCAAATTGGAACCTTGCATGCTTGAATTAGTGAAAACTCCTCTTTATGTTCTTAAGGGTTTTGGTAGAAGAGAGATGTTTAATTCTGAGTTATGAGAGTGGGTGTTAGACCCTAAAAATTTTATGATATTATTTTTGTACTTCCTATGTGCTTAATGGTTATTTCTGAGTTGAATTATGATAAGAAATGATAATGGGTCATTAGAAAGTGTTTCAAAAATTTTGGGTCACATTTTTGGGTATTTTGGGACCCCAAAATAGTAAGGGTCCACATTAAGGGCATGCCACATAGGACAGAAAAATCCTTACAAATTAACCCATGAATTTACACTATAATAGTATGCCACACTCTTACCGTTCTGCGATCAGGGTGTACCACACCCTTGGAGTGACATGATAGGGGCGTGCCACGCCGAAGGGTAAAGAAATGCTAGTTTTATTTTTTCAGTGTGAGTCAAGGGATTTTTTTGTCTTTTATGTATTAAACATCTTCCAAAACATATTAAAAACTAAACCCACCCTCCTGTCTTTGATTAAAGCAATTTATCTTCTCCCAAAATCCTCAAGAACACAAAAGAAGAGCTTTCACCTAAAGTTCAAGCTTCCAAGGTTTCAAATTTTCTGTCAAACAATTCACTAAGTCTTGGTATGTGGGATTTGAAAAAGGATACCCTTTCATCCTTGTGACCAAAAGTTTTATTTTTCTTTGAATTTAAAGAATTGATTTACTAGGGTACATATCTTCTTTTTCTTAAGCATCAAGATTATGATTTTCCAACATGAATTAAGCCTTATTTAGTACAAATTTCATATTTTATTCTATTTTTATCCATGGAAGTGATCTTATGCATTCAGTTGATATTTTGACATTATTTTTCTATAAGTTTATAGTTGATTATGATTTTAAGCATTGTGTACTTTATTTATAAGAAGTCCAAGCTTATTAGTTTAAGTTACAAAGTATTACAACATGATTTAAGTTTTATGTTAGTCTTATGATCACATATAAGACATGAAATTCGTAAGTTCCTTTATAAGTATGGTTGAAACAAAAAAAGCATAGTTGGTTTTAAGTTTATAGACCCATATGCTACTTTGAGGTGAATTTCATAAGTACGAGCATACAAGTATATATTTTGGGAGTACTATATTGCACTAAAAGGGGAATGTGGATTCAACACATCATGTTTTCTTATAAATTACATGCCACCATAGGTTTTAGTGCCCTTGCCATAGAATGTCCCTCTTACCTAAATGGGATCATGTTTAGTTAACTCCAAGACAAGGTTTTATACTGATGAAAAGATAGTAAAACCCTCCTCAATATGGGTCAGACATTAGATTCCATGCTAGCTCACATGGTTTATGTCGGTTATGATAATTTCCCACCAAGAAAAAAATAAATATTTTAGAACCTAAGTGTAATGACTCACAGGTCTTATTCAAATTTATATGATCTATGCTCATATTATTCTAGTTTTTAGTTTTATTCATGATCATGGTGAGTCCATATACTCTTAGTTGCATGTTTTTAGGTATTCCATATGACATTTTAACTTAATGCATTGACCTCTACATACTCATTACATTCCTGATATACTGACTATATATATGTCTATGTGCTAAATTCTTTTATAATACAAGATCTGATGTTCGTCCGCAACAACATAGTTAGCCACGATCAACACTTCCTACACCTAGATAGTTAGTGAGTCCTCATAGTTTGAGGGACAAGCTTCAACCTATTCTAGATATTAATAGTTACGATTTCAGTTATTCAATTTTCAGTTTGGGGAAATTGAGGTATATCCTAGCTTCAGTTACAGTTAGAGGCTTATCAAGGTAGTTTAGACTATGAATTCTTTTAGATTCTTATATATTTGAAAGCTATTATATAATGGTGTTTTTGTTGGGATTATTTATCTCTTTAAATTCAATATAAGTTTCTTCAGTTTTACTCAAATCTTACACTTACATTTGTGAGAGTTTATTGTTGTTCAAGTAAGAAGGGTTAGCTTTTAGGAAACTCATAGTCCTAAGCACCATGTTAACATTTAAAGAATATCTTCCTAGTTTTATAAACATGGTATCAGAGCAAGGTTTTTAAAGAGTCCCAGGAAGTCTGACAAGCCGCATTACATAGAGTCTTAATTATGGGTGGGAAGCATGCTACACTTAAGGGTAAGAGATTATATGACATATTTAGAACCATCCCTTCTTTCATTATCTCTATAATGATTTGAAGTTTTATTTATGTTCTCTAATTCATGATCTTACATGATAGAAAATGCCTCCTCATAGAGCTTATGCATGCAAAAATAGGAATTACTCAACCCCCACCCCCACCTACAGACCCTCTAAATTAAAATATCTCTTATGTTGATTTTTTAGCTACTTTACAAGTGTTAGATCAGGCTATGAATGCAAATGCTCAGGGTAATCATCCACCAATAGTCCCATTTCTATAGAATGATAGCTTGGTTCCAACTAAAGTTTGAGATTTCATAAAATTAAATTCACGTGAGTTCTTTGATAGAAGGTGAATAAGGATCCTCAGTTATTAATGATGAAGTAAAGAAGATTACACATATTATACATGTTACTAAAGTGGAAAGTGTGGAATTTGTTTCTAATTAATTAAAGGATGTTGCTTGTACCAGAATTATAATATGAAAGGAAGGTTAGTGAGAGAATTTTGTTCCTAAATTAGGATATGTTTCAGGCAACTTTTCTAGAGAGTTTCTTTCTTAGGGAGAGGACAGAGGCCATTGTAAAAGATTTTATGAACCTGATAGGGCTATATAATGGTAAAAAAATATTTCCTTAAATATACTCAGCTATCTATGTTTGCACCAGTATTGTTGCAGAATTTTAAAGCTCATATTGAGCATGTTAGTGTGTTTGAGTTTGTAAGCAAGGAGTGTAGGATGACCATGTTGATTAAGGATATGTATATTGCTTATTTGATGACTCATGCTCAACAAATTGAGGATAGAAAACTAAAGGAGATGGAAAGAATGAACAAGAGGGCTAGAACTAAATAGTTTAAGTACAGTCAACACAGATCAGGGGAGGGAAATCATTCTTAGTTTTAGGGTCGCTCATTAGCACCTGCATCATCCTCAACTAGTTATCCTGTACCTAAAACTAAGCAGAAAAAGTGAGGGAGGGCACCGACTACTAGATCACAGAGTAGTATTTTTGCGGAAAATACAAATCCGACATGCCCAAGGTATAGTTAGAACCATTTGGGCAAGTGCTTAATGGGTAGAGATAGTTGTATTTTGGGGGTAAGATGGGCCATAGGATCAAGGAATAAACTTATTCTATGTAAAGAAGTATAGATTTTCATCCTCATACTTAGTCTACAAATTCAACATCTCAGTCAATCCACCTAGCTCCAAAATAGGGTGATAATCCAGTACCAATGGCAGTCAACGTCAAAACCAATTATACACCATATCTACCCATCAGGAGCAAGAGAGCTCCCTAATTATGGTCATTGTTATGCTTCATGTCTTTTACCTTTATATTTATGTCTAATTAGATCCAGGGTAAAACCTTTCTTGTATGATCCCATATATTGCAGTGAATTTTGGTATAAGTATCGAGAGTCTTTCTTAACCTTTCTCAGTTTTTACTCTAATGGGTGAGCCTTTTATGGCTAGATGAAGATATAGAAAGTACCTTATTACAGTCCTCTATAAGGTCACTTTTGCTGATCTAATAGAGTTAGAGATAATAGATTTTGATGCTAGTCTTGAATGGATTGGCTCCATTCATGATACGCACCAATCGATTGTCATACCTTAGTGGTGAAGATTCAGTTTCCTATTGAGTCAATCCTCGAGTTGGAGGGTAGTTCAGTATCTCCCAAAGGTCATTTCATTAGTTATCTTAAGGACAAGAAGTTAATATTAAAAAGGTGTATCTACCACTTAGTTTGAGTTAAATATACTAAGTATGAAGTCCCAACCATTCAGTCAGTCTATGTGGCTAATAGGTTTTTAGAAGTCTTCTCGAAGATCTACCCGGGGTACCACCCAATAGAGAAATAAAGTGCGATATTCATCTCCTTCTCGAAACCCATCCTATCTCCAATTCTCCTTATCATTAGGCTTTAGTCAAGCTTAAAAAGTTTAAAGAGAATTTCAAAGACCTTTTAGAAATAGGGTAGATCAGGCCTGGTGTCTCCTTATGGGGGGTTCTAATTTTATTTGTGCTAAAAATAGACTGCACTCTCATAATCTATAAACATTACAGGCAGTTAAACAAGGTCACCATCAATAATAAATACCCTATACCCAAAATTGATGATTTATTCAATAATCTTTAGGGCACCCGTTGGTTTTCAAAGATTGATCTCAGGTCGGGGTATCACCAGTTGAAGTTCAGAGAGAGTGACATCTTGAATACTACTTCTAGAACCCGGTATGTTCACATTGAGTTTGTGGTTATGTCTCTTGGACAAAAAAATCTCTTATATTCTATATGGATTTAATAAATAGGGTCTTCAAGTAGTATATTTGCATGTTTGTAATTATTTTAGTAAATGACATACTTGTATATTGTCAGAGTGAGGAGGAGCATGCATTCCATCTGTGAATAGTGTTGTAGACACTTAAGGATTGTCAACTTTATGCAAAGTTTACTAAATATGAATTTATGTAAGAAACTATTACCTTTTTGGGGAATGTGGGCCAGTATTATGAAGGACTTGAAAAACTATATGCAGTGAATTACTAGCCTAGGCCCATTACTCCATCTGATATTCAGAGATTTCTAGGTTTAGTCGATTACAAAAGGAGGTTTGCTGATGATATTTGAATAATAGATACACAACTGACTAGGTTGACAAAAAAGAAGGTGAATTTTATAAGGTAAGATAAATGTGAAGAGAGCTTCAAAGAGTTGAAGGATAGATAAACTTCAGCCGAGTGTTAGCTTTGCCAGAGGAGTTAAATGTATTTGTGGTGTACTGTAATGCCTCTGGAGTTAGGTTATGTTGAATTTTGATGGAAAATAGGAAGGTAATAACCTATGCCTCTAGACAGATTAAAGACCATTAGAAGAATTATCCAACCCATGATTTAGCATCAACAACTATTGTGTTTTCCCTCAAAATTTGAAGGCACTACTTGTATGGTGTGCGTGTTGATATTTTCACTGATCATAAGAGTATCCAATTTATAGTTACACAAAAAGATTTGAATCTTCATTAGAGAAGGTGGTTGGGGTTGTTAAAATATTTTGATATGATTATTCTTTACCACTAGGGTAAGGCGAATGTAGTAGCAGATGCGTTGTGTAGTCTGTCTATAGGTAGTGTGGCTAATTTAAATAAGGAAGAGCGGGAGTAGATCAGAAAGATCATATACTAGCCTATTTGGGTGTTTTTCTTCTTGATATTTATTATGTGGTGCAGTGGTTTAGAATCATCCTTAGTGGTGAAAGTGAAAGAGAAGCAGCATAGTGATCCTATACTGAGCCAAATATTTGATGTAGTTCAGTAGCAAAAGGTTGAGGTTTTCTCCCAAGGGGAGATGGTGTCCTTTTCTATCATGGTTGGCTTTCGGCTCCTAATGTTTATGGATTGAGAGAACAGATATTAACAAAGGCTCACAGTTCTAAGTATCCAATTCATCTCATTGAAACCAAGATGTATCGCGATCTACATGAAATTGAATGGTGAAATGGTATTAAGAGGGACATAGAAGAGTTTGTATCCATGAGTCCTAATTGTCAGCAAGTAAAGATTGACCATCAAAGGCCCGGAGGTACACTTCAGGATATTGTAATTCTTACTTATAAGTGGGAGGTAATTAATATGGTTTGCATTACTAGAATTCATCACACTATACATCAGCATGACTCAATTTGTGTCATTCTGGATCGAATGACCAAATCAACCTATTTCTTTATTGTTAAGACTTCATATATAACAAAATTTCATAATAAGATTTATATTCGCGAGTTAGTAATGCTCCATGGGATTTCTTTGTCCATTATTTATACTGGGGTACATAATTTACTTTCCAATTTTGGCAATTATTTTAGAAGGACCTTGGTAAAAGGTAAAGCTTAGTATGTGTTTTTATTTGAAGAGAAAGGGTTAGGATGAGCGTATGGTTTGGACATTGGAAGATGTGTTGAGAGCATGTGTGATGGAATTTAAATAAAATTGGGATGATTATTTACCCTTAATATAGTTTGCCTATAGTAATAGTTATCATGCTAGTATTCAGATGTCTCTGTTTGAAGCATTGTACGGGCATAGATTTAGGTCACCTATTGGTTTGTTTGAAATTGGTGGAGAGGCCTTGGTTGGTCTGGATTTTGTTCTTGAAGATTTGGAGAAAGTTTAGTTTATTCGTGGGAGGTTGAAAACTTCTCAAAGATGCTAGAAATCATATGTAGATGTAAGAAGGGTAGAACTAATGTTTAAAGTAGGTGTTTGGGTTCTTTTGAAGGTGTTGCCCATGAAAGATATAATGAGATTTGGGGAAGAAACTAAACCTTAGTCCCTGATATATTGGTCCTTATAAAATAGTTAAGTGCATGGAGAAGTTTCTTATTAGTTAGAACTTTCCTGAATCAGTTGTTGTCCATCCATTTTTCCATGTGTCAATTCTTAGAAGGTGCATTGGAGACCCTTCTCTAGTAGTTCCCGTAGAGAGCATTAGGGTGAAAGATAGCTTGTCCTATAAAGAGATTCCAGTTCAAATTCTTGATCGAAAAGTTTGAAGGTTAAGGAATAAGGAAGTTTCCTCAATGAAAGTTCTTTGAAGAAATCAATCAATTTAGGGAGAGACTAGGGAGGATGAGGAAAACATAATGAATCAATATCCTCACCTATTCACTTCTAACATAGAGTTAGTATGAGTAAGAAATTCATCCAAGTCTAATCTATTAATGCAAATCCTTACTCTTACCTAATAAAGTTCATGTCAAGTGAGTCATTTCAGTTTCAAGTTAATGGTTGAGATGAAAATTTTCAGTCTTAGAGTACAAAAAGATTCATATCTTAGCTTAGCAAGCCCATGAGATAGTTATCACTTCCCGACTTTTATTCGAGGATGAATGGTCCCAAGGAGGAGATAATGTTAGACCCAAAAAATTCAATGATTTTATTTTGTTACTTCCTATGTGTTTAATGGTGATTTCTTATTTGAATTGTGATATGGAATGGTAAAAGTACCATTATGAAGTGTTTCAAAAAAAATTTATCGCATTTGGGGCATTTTGAGACTCCAAAATATTAAGGGTCTGCGTTAAGGGTGTTCTAAGGAGGGGAGGCACACCCTAACATAAAAACCAGTGAACGTCCATGATAAAAGTATGCCACACACTTGATGTTCTGTGATAAGGGTGTGGTAAACCCATAGAGTGGCACAACAAGGGTGTACCACGACCAAGGATGCAGAAATGCTAGTTTTTTTTTTATGTTAGGCCAATGGATTTTTAGTCCTTTACCTATTAAATGACTTCCAAAACATATTAAATACAAAATCCACCCTCATAACTTTGATTAAAGTGATTTCTCTTCTCCCAAAACCCTCACGAACACAAAAAAGAGATTTTCACCCAAAATTCAATCTTTAAAGGTTTTAACACAAGTTTACCTCTAATAATTCACTAACTCCAAGTATGTGGGATTTGAACAAGGTTATCCTTTCATTCTTGTGTCCAAAAATTTGATTTATTCTTTACTATAAATATTTGATTTACTAGGGTTCATACCCACTTTTCCTTAAGCTGAACGATTAGGATGTTTCTACATAAATTAAGCCTTTTTAGCCAAAAAGTTCATGTTTTCTTATGTTTTTATCCGTGGAAGTTATAGTATGCATTGAGTTGATATTTTGACATGATTTTTCTATGATTTGATAACTGATTATGATTTTGAGCATTTTGTACTCTATTTACAAGAAGTCCAAGCTCATCATTTGAAGTTACAAGGTAGTACAACATGAATCATGTTTCGAGATGATCTTATGATCTCAAATAAGACTTGAAATTCACATGTTTCCTTATGATCATTTAAGCAAGAAAGACATCTTTGGTTTTCAGTGTATAGAACCATATGCTACTTTAAGGTGAATTTTGTAAGTTGAGTATGAGCATACATGTATATTTTTTAGGAGTAGTATGTAGCACCAAGAGGATAATATGTGTTCAGAACATCATATTTCTCAGAAACTATGTGCCACCGTATTTTTGAGGGGCCTGTCCAGAGAGTGTCCCTCTTGACCCAAATGGGATCATGTTTAGTGATCACTTAAAGACAAGCTTCTATACCGATGGCAAGGATAGAACAACTCTCTTTAATGTGGATCAGATGTTGTTCTCCATGTTAGCTCACATGGTTTATGTAAGTAATGAGAATTTCCCACTAAGAAAATAAAATTAAGGATATTAGAACCTATGTGTAATGACTCATAGGGAATACATGTATATATTTTGGGAGTAGTATGTAGCACCAAGAGGATAATATGTGTTCAGCGCATCATATTTCTCAGAAACTACGTGCCACCGTATCTTTTAGGGGCCTGTCCAGAGAGTTTCCCTCTTGACCCAAATGGGATCATGTTTAGTGACCATTTCAAGACAAGGTTCTACACCGATGGCAAGGATAGAACAACCCTCTTTAATTTGGATCAGATGTTGTTCTCTATGCTAGCTCACATGGTTTATGTCAGTAATGAGAATGTCCCACTAAGAAAATAAAAGTAAGGATATTAGAACCTATGTGTAATGACTCATAGGCCTTATTCGGATGTATTTTATAATTTATGATCATGTTATTACAATTTTAAATTTTATTCATGATCAAGGTGAGTTATTCTACACTTAGCATACATATTTACAATTATGATATATGACATTTTAAATTAATAAATTCACCCCACATACTCAGTGCATTCTAGAAATACTGACCACAAATATGTCTTTGTGCTATAATTTTTTATAATATAGTATGTGGTGTTCATCCCTATCATAAAAGATAGCAACGATCACTACTTCCTTTACCCAGAGAGTTGGTGACTCCACATAGTTTGAGTGCCAAGCTTTGGTCTATTACAGATGTTCATTGTTATGATTTCAGTCATTCATTTTTATAGTTCGGGTCAACTGGGTCTATCCTAGTTTCTCTTCATATTTAGCTAAAGGCTTGTCAAAATTAATCATACTATATGTTCTGTCAGATTCACATAGATTCAAAAGTTAATTGGTAACAGTGTATTGGTTGAGATTATTTATCTATCTGAATTTAGTATAAGTTTCTTCAGTTTTCTCATATCTCATGCTACATATATTAGAGTTTAGTTTTGGTCAAGTATCATGGGTTATCTTTAGACTACTCGTATTCCTAAGCACCATGTGACATCTAGGGGTATCTTTAGGATTTTGTAGTGGGTTTTGTCTTTAATATGTTTGGGAAGTCACTAATAGGCAAAAGACCAAAAATTCCTTGACCTAAACTAAAAAAATGAAATTGGCGTTTATGCACCCTTAGGTGTGGCATGCCCTTATTGCTCCACTCCAAGGGCTTGGCCCACCCTTATTGTGGAATTCCATAAGAGTGGCACACTCTTAGTGTGTTGCTTCACTTTTTTCTGTGTAAGAGTGTCCCTCCCCTCCGCGACACACCTTTAACATGGACCTTTACTATTTTGGCATCCCAAAATGTCTAGAAACACATTCCAAAAATTCGATAACACTTCCTAATGATCCCATTATTATTACTTTTAATCATTTAACTCACAAATCACCATTAAACATGAAGGATGTACCAAACTATAATCATAGAAGTTTTTAGGTCTAATATTATCTTCCCATTTGGACCATTATTCCTCAAATTAGGGCCGGGAAAGAATAAAAACTATCTCATGGTCTCGCTAAGCTAATATGTGAATCTTGTTTTACTCTAAGACTGAAATCTTTCATCTCAAGTACTAACTTAAAACTGAAATAACTCCTTAAACAAGAATTTCATGAGGTAAGAATACCTTTGAATAGAATAGACATGGAAGATTTTCTTACCTCATACTAACTTTTTTCTAGAAGTGAATAAGTGAGGATTTTGACAAATCTTGTCCGTCTCAACTTTCCAAGTAACTCCCTCTGCTGTTTGATTTCTCCAATGAGCTTTCACTAAAGCAACTTCTTTATTCCTTAACCTTCAAACTTTTCAATCAAGGATTTGAACTGGAATGTCTTGGTCGGACAAACTATCCTTCACCTTAATAATCTTTACGGGCACTACTAAAGAAGGGTCCCAAATGCACCTCACTAACATCTACACATGAAAAAATGGATGGAAAATGGCTAATTTTGAGGATAGGTCTAGCTCATAAGCAACTTCTCCTACACACTTCACTATTTTAGAAGGAACAACATATCGGGACTAAGTTTTCCTTTCTTACAAAATCTCATTATTCCTTTCATGGGCGACGTTTTCAAAAGTACCCAATCACCCACTTTAAACTTTAGTTCTTTCCCCCTCACATATGTATATGATTTTTGATGACTTTAGGTATTTTTCAACCTCTCATGAATCAAATAAAATTTATCCATAGCTTCAAGAATGAAATTTGATCTAACCAAAGATTCTTTAGCAACTTCAAACCAACCTATAGGTGACCAAAACCTTTTCTCGTACAATACTTCAAATTGAGCCATCTGAACTATAGTATGATAACGATTGTTATAAGTAAACTACATCAAGTATAAATGATCATGTCTATTTTCTTTAAAGACCATAATATAGACTCTAAACATATCCTCTAATGTTTGAATTGTATGCTCATCCTGCCTATCTGTCTATGGATGAAAAGTCGTACTAAGATTCACCTTTGTACCAAGGCCCTTTTGAAACGATTGCTAAAACTAAAAAGAGAATTGTGTTCGTTGGTCTAAAATAACAGACAAGGGAATCCCATGGAGCCTTAATTACTCACAAATATACATCTTAGCAAAATCTTTCATTGTACTGAAGTCTTAACACGTAGTAAACGGGATAATTTTTTCATTCGATCCACGATTACCCAAATCAAATCATGTCAGTGTATAGTGTGGTGGAGTTTATTAACTAAATCCATAGTATTGACCTCCCACTTGTAAGTATGAAAGCGAATATCCTAAAGTGTACCTCCAGGCCTTTGATGTGTAATCTTTACCTATTGAAAAATGGAATACTTTTCCATAAACACTACTATGCCCCTCTTTATACCTTTTCTCCAATAAATTTCCCACAGGTTGCGGTACATCTTATTAGCACCTGGGTTAATCGAATACTAAGAATTGTTGACTAGTGTCAATATTCTTTCTCTCAGTCTATCAACATTGGGAACACATAGCTTACCTTGATTGCGAAGGACACCATCTCCCCCTTGGGAGAAGCTTTCAATCTTTTATTGTTGAATTGCATCAAATATCCAGCTATGTATGGGATCACTACATTACTTCTCTTTCACTTTCACCACTAAGGATGATTCTACAGTGTTCTGAACTACTACTCCTCCATTATCCATATCAAGCAGATATGCACCCAGATAAATAGTCTATGCACTTCCTTGGCTAGTCCTTGCTCTTTCCTTCTCAAACGAGCCACACTACCATAGACAGTCTACTTAACACATCTGCTACTACACATCTGCTACTACATTCACCTTACCTGATTTGTAAAGCACATTGATGTCATAATCTTTAACTATTCCAACCACCTTCACTAGCACAGATTTAACTCATTTTGCGTAAATACATACTGGAAACTCTTATGATCAGTGAAAATATCAACGTGCAAACCATACAAGTAGTACATCCAAATCTTCAGGGCAAACACAACAACTTCTAACTCTAAATCTATCACGACCCAATTTACGAGTCATGTTGGCACCTATTTTATCCTGCCAATAGGTAAGACAAACTATAGCCAAGAACTACGAACAATGGGCTAACTTGGTGACAAATAGCCTAAACTATAGCTCAAAGCTATGAGTAATGAGCTAACTTGGTGGAAAATGGCCTAAAGATCGAAAATCAATAATTAAAGACTTAAAGTAGCAACAAAACAACCATAACAGACAATTAGATAGATAAAGGAGGAACAACCATCCTAAGACTCTCTAATGTTGGTACAATAGCTACTATAAATAAACCAAAAGTACTAAATAGTCATATACAATATGCCTAAAAAATGAAAGACTAGACTTTGATAAATAGAAGGAAAAATGGCAACTCCGACTCCCAGCTCACCTTATCTAGAAAATCAACTCTGCACGAATGTTGAATCAACAATTTCTACTAGTACTTGGATCTGTACCAAAAAGTTACAATGGTGTAGTATTAGTACCAAAACTATGGGTACTCAGTAGGCATCATCGACTGACTAAGCTAAACCATGATATAAATATGATAAAGTACAAGATAAAGTAAACTAAGTCAAGGCAATAGGGAAAACATGGAATTAAGCTCCAACACTACTGTACATGATTAAATAAATACATACAAAATAGTAGTGCAAAGATCACATAACTATAACAACAAGATTATCCCCTATAAGCCAATAAGGGTGGAAAAGTAAATTACCCAATGCAAGACTCCATAAGGATGGAGGGTACGATCAAGGAAAGTACATAGACCAATAGCCATAAATTACCAATTACCATGCCATAGCCAAGAATCCATCTGATCCATATCATAAATAACTCCCAAAATTGTTGGACTTGAACTAGAACTTAGCAGTATCATCATCATTTGTTAGACTTTTATCGAAACACATCTATCATATTCATCATCAATTGCGGGACTACAATCAAAACTCATATATCATTATCATCATCAATTGTCGGACTCAAACAAAAATTCATATATTATTAGATCATATAAATAGACTATGTAAATAAACAATATTAATAAGCCATATTACTAAATCACAATAATAATCCACCGAAACTTATCCAAACTTAGCACTAACTCTTAAATACAGAACTAGAATAATCAATAAGCATCTATCTCTTCAAAGTCCCTAACAAAGCATTAATAAGGCTATATCATGCATAAATAAACCTGCAAAATCTAACACAAGTCTTTTCTTAAGGTGGGTCAAAGGGGGCCACTTTTAATTCCTGAAATCTATTTTAAGCAAATTCTAAGTCAGACTAAGTTGTGGTATCTAAGTTAATTTGTAGATGTTATGTAATCCCTAATTCTCCCTAAGATAGTAGTTTTATCTTAAACTATGAGCATCTAAGTCAATTATGCCTAACTTATAGTTTTAAGATAGCCTACGCAGTCCAACTATTCCAAATATTTTCAATCACTCCTCCAGCACCTAAATCCCACCTCATATCTAGTATAATATCATAATATACTACAAAATAGCTCAGTTTATTAAAAGGTTAAAACTAGCCTGCCTGGACGCCGAAGAAAAGCCTAAAGAATTTGCTAAACTATCAATTTCCACTTTCGAGAAGCTTCTGTAAGATGCCACACTATTAAAAAATAATCTACTCATCAAAACAAGAACAATGATACCCAGATTGCACTATTGCTCTTTAGGTCGAATTACGTAAAATCACATATGAGGCCTATTTATGCAATTAAGCTTTTGACACTAACACAACATCCCTCTACGTTCAAGGAAATATTTAACCTCAAAAATGGGTAAGTTTTGAGCTCTAATGGTGTTATAATCAAGATATCAAGATTTGAGTCATTTTATAAGATATGAAAGATTCTGTTCAGAAATTAATAGAAGCTTACAACAAATTTAATAAAGATTCATGTAAATTACCTATACCAAAGCTACACAATCACCCACAATTGATTCTCCCAAGAAATCCCACTTTGTAGAGTTTAATATTCTAGAGAATATTGAAGAATGGTAAAAATTAGGCTAAGTGGGCTATTTATACCATTTCTAGGTACGCGGATGCCGCTTAAGTGGACATTAGGCTGCTTTAGTAGTAAGTGCTAAAGAGTCCAGCTGACCGCTAAAGTGGTACCCCCGGACATGGTAGGATGATAAGCCGACCGATTATAACTAAAGCAACTAATGCTTTAAGGCCCTACTAGCCGCTATAGGGATACTTTTCGATTAGGTCTGGGCCACTAAATCTCCAAAGGGATGCTAAATCATCCTTCACTAAAGCACCAAAGGGCATTTTTGCGATCGCACCAGATTTTCTTACATTATCTTTAATACAAGGTCGTTTGACTAAAGTTTTTTCCTGGTAGCCAATTTGAACTAGTAAATGTTTAAAAATGAGGAATTCCCTCTAAAGGCAAAACAAACTTCCTAGTAACCAAACTGTTAGTTACAACTAGTCATAAATGACTTGGGAAAGCTATAGGAAAGCTTTAAATGGTGAAAGAAAGAAAAAATATAGATAATGACCTTGAGGGTCATTAAAATATTTTCTACTGAAAGAATGTTCATCTTCAAAAGTAAAATATTATGATGCACCTAAAACCTCAAGAAGGTGAGGATATTGGATCTGCATCTCACCCTCAATTTCCTAATAGACTTGTCTACTAGATGGTGCCTTCATGAACCCTAACTAGTGGAATCTACCTAGTGCATAATCATCTAACATCACTAGCTGATATAAGTACAGGCTCCTCTATTAAGGTCAGCAGCTCATCCAACTTAACCGAGCCCCATCTAAGCTCATGAGAAGTGTCCAAAATGTATTATTATAATAGTGAAACATGGAAACTGGATAGAAAACAACAAAATCAAAGGATAAGTCTAACTCATAAGACACCTTATCAAATGTGCAAAGAATCTAAAAGGGCACAATATACCTACGGCTGAGCTTGCTTTTCCTCCCAAACCACATCACACCCTTTATGGGTGATACACGGATAAATACCTAGTCACCAACCCTATATCTCATGGCACTAAATCTTGTGATTTACAAAAGCATTCTCCTTACTATGAGCTGACCTCAACCCTTCCTGAATCACCCTAGATCTATCTAGTGAATCCTAAAGTAAGTCAATACCACAAGTTCTAATTTCAAAAATTTCAAACCACTCAATCATAGAACGACATCATCTACCATAAAAATCCTTAGAAGGCACCATATAAATACTTGATGATAGCAATTATTATATACGAGCTCTGCCAAAGCTAAGTGTTGCTCCTAATGACCCCTAAAATCTATAACATAGGGTCGGAGATATCCTTGAGAACTGGAATAATCCACTCTGAATTCTTGTCAGTCTAAGGATGGAATGCTTTATTAATATCCACCAGAGTGCCCAAATCTTCCTAGAAATATCTCTAAACCTAGAAATAAACATTGAACTCCAGTCTAAAATAGTAAATATAGGCGCACCATAAAAATAAAATATCTCACTAACATAGAGATAGACCAACTTCTCAGAAATGAAGGACATTTGAATAGGAAAGAAATGTGTTTATTTGGTTAACTAGTTCATAATGACCAAAATACCATAGAAACCACGAGAAGTACAAGGAAAACCACTAATAATTTACATGTTAATCTGCTTCAATTTCCACTTAAGAATGGGCAATCTCTAAATTAAGCCACCATGTCTTAGATGCTCAGCCTTCACCCTCTGGCAACGAGCGACAAAGTAGACATATTTCTCTTCATACCAATCCAACAATAATACTAACTCAAATCTCTATACCTCATAGCTATACTCAGGTGAATAGAATATCTAAAGTTATGAGCCTCATGCAAAATTGACTAAATTAAGTTATCAACCCTTAGAACACAAATGTGTCTATAAAATTTCAAGAAACCCTAAGAATATATGGTATCCCTCTTGGTCTCACCACTCAACACTTGATCACAGGTGATGCAAAGTTTCTTATCCTCAAAGTGGCGACCTAAATCTGCTAAAATAGCGAAGAGCTCGACTCAATGATAGCAAGAATCTTCCTAGTATCTAATATACTAAGTCGCACCATCGAGTTGCCTAATGACTAAATGTCCCATGCCAACATCCTCTGAGAAACTAAAATGCAAGCCAATCTACCCATATGCACCACTTTCCATCTCAAGGCATTCGTTGCCATGTTTGTCTTATTTGTATGATACAAAATTAAGATGGCATAATCATTAAGAAACTCCAACAATCTACGCTGCCTAGAATAAATCTCTCTCCGGGTCATAAGGTGGTGAAGACTATAATTATCCATAAAGATCTCACAATGCACACTATAAGTATAATATGTCTAAATACTAAGCACATGAACTCCGCCATCAACTCCCAATTGTGTATGGGGTGGTTACACTCGTGCACTTTCACCTTCCTGGATGTATAATCAATAACTCAACCCTGCTGTATCAACACAAAACCCAAAGCAACACTAGAAGCATCACAATACATAGTGAATCCATCACCATTGACAAAAATATTCAAAATAGGGGCCGAAGTTAGAAACCCCTTGAGTTATTCAAAGCTCGATTCACACTCCTTAGACCATTGAAAAGGAGCCTCCCTCTGAGTCATTCTAGTTATTGGCACTTTAATGGTAGAAAAACTCTCAATGAACCGTTAATAGTAACCATCCAAACCAATGAAACTACAAACCTCAGACAGATATATAGGTCTAGACCAATCACAAATATCTTCAATCTTTGCAGGGTCCATCATAATCCCATCCTTGAATATCAAATGCCCAAGGAATATCACTGACTAAGGCCTAAACTCACGCTTTGTGATTTTGGCAAAAAGCATAAGAACTCTAATAGACTGGAGCACCATCCTTAAATATTGCATATGCTCCTTTATAAACTTTGAATACATATGGATGTAGTGGATGAACACAATCACAAAAGAACCCAAATAAGGCTTGAACACACATTTCATCAAATCAATAAATGCGGCTAGGGAATTAGTCAACCCAAAAGACATCACTAGGAATTCATAATAACCATAACGGGTCCTAAAGGCTATCTTTAGGATATCCTCAGGCCAAAGCTTTCACTAATGGTAACCGGACCTCAAATTAATCTTAGAGAACACCGCTGCTTCATAAAGCTAGTCAAGAAAATCATCAAAACATGGCATAGGATATGGGTTCTTAAATGTCACCTTATTAAGCTGCTTATAATCAATCCACATACGTATGGAACCATCAATCTTATTAACAAACAACATAGGTGATACTCAAGGAGACACACTTGGACTAATGAAACCCTTACCAAGAAGATCCTAAAGTTGAGAATTTAGCTCCTTAAGCTCTACAAGATATATATAGTAAGGTTCCATATAAATAGGTTGGGCCCCTATCTAAAGATTAATAACAAACTAAATATCATTCTTAGGAGGAAGACTTGGTAGATCGATATGGAAAACATCAAGAAACTCATGAACTATAGGAGTATAGTCAAGCGATGGACTTTCTGCACTATGATAACGCCCAAACTACAGCTCTCGTAAGAGTGTAAGTGGTCGTTGTCAAATATAGAACCCAACTGGGTTGGGTGTCGAATCCCACAGGGAATACTTGGTCGCTAAGTGTTGCAATTATTAGTAGACTGTTGGTCGAAAATTCTACGAAAAAGGGGGATTTAATTGTGGCTTGAATTACTATTATTAAAGTAACAACGGAATGCTTTGTTTAGTAAGATTTAATCACAGAGAATAATAAGTTAGGGTTATGTCCACCTTATGAGTTCTACGTATCTATTAACTATGAGTAATGCAGAATTTAGACATGCATGCACTTATAGAGATTCGTATTCTACGGGTAAATCCTAGTGTTTCTCAACCATCAAGGATTATCTCACTTTAACTCTCTCGAGCTTAAAGTGTATAACTAATGGTACAAACTCTCCAAGGAAGTTAATCCGGTTAAGGCATTAATGTGTAAACAGGGGTTGGTAGCCCTATTTCCTTGTCACACTCTCTTTTCCAAACATGTAACTTTTCTCTCAAACAAGTTAATGCTATAATGGCGTGTTCCTTATGTTTGCAACCATAAGAATATAATTAAAACAAAGAGAGTAATGATATAAGTAGTATACACATCAAGAATTCACAAACTCATAGTAATAGATAGTATATCACAAGGCTTCCATAACCCTAACAGAGAAGTTTAGCTACTCATGAGTGCAACGGAAATCAACGAAGACATCATCATCATACCAAAACTATAACAATCTCATGGTGGAGATGTATTGGCGTCACTATGAGAATGACGTGATTCCCTCTCTTAGCCATTCGTGTAGCATTTTTCTCTGTCCAAAACTAACAGAACTTGTAACGTGAATAATCCAAAAATGTCGAATGAAAAGAAAATAGAATAAATAATGACAATCAATAGAATGAATGCTGAAAATTTCAGCAAATAAGGTTATTATAACATCCTAGTCCTAGTCCTACTAGGTTACTGTTGCACCCCTAAGTATTAAGAAATATTGATTTCGCCCGGGACAGATTCTCCATGCATCACATTCAGTCCACAAGCTTCCAAAATCTGCCTTCCTTCTTACGTGAAGTTTTCCTTTGCTGCCCCAACGGTCCACAAAGTGCTGAAATCTTCATCATTAATACCTAGAAACATGCTAATCACATAGGTAGCTCACTTACAGGAAAATGGACTAAAAGTGCAGGAATTATATATTTTGTCCTCAAAACTTAGCTAAAATATGGGTAAATTATGGTTCTTAGGCGTGCAAATCGCCCAACATCACACTAACATCACAAATATAAGCGAGATAAGACTTGCAACCAGTTGAAATAACCCTCTTTGCATGAATATAAGAAATAATCCTCATCGACTCGCAACTTACTACTCTCTATAACACTATGGGGGGTATATCATACATGGTGGAAGGAAATGGTTTTAGAAAAATAATCTAGGATGACATGATAATAGGATAACTAGTCCATGCCTCGAATCACATATAAATCTACTATGTCTTATATAATAAGATCAACATGAGAATCAAGATTTCTAACAATCACAAGATATGATTTGAAAACCCAATCCACTACTAAAGAATCACCCATAGGAGTAGATACCCAATCCACTACTAAAGAGTCCCCCATGGGAGTAGATTCACAAAATGACATAGACAATGAAACCCAAGATAACTCTAACCATTGATCATAATAAGAAGATACATAAGAATAAGTAGATCCCTTATCAAATATATCAAAAGTCGACTGAAGACATACCAAGAATGTACTTATAATAACAACATATGAAGACTCAGCCTCAGTTCTAGCAAGTACTATATACAACTGACCATGCCCTCCAGCTTGCTAGGCTCTTGATTAATCTTCTGTCCTACCTTCCCGAGAGACTCCATGATAACCATGGAGACCACCCCTACAACTACGCATACCATCTCCTGTTGGCAATATAACTGCCTAAATAGGTAGAACACTCTAAACTGAAGGAACCATTGCTCTACAACTGAATCACTTTCTCAAGAAATGATGAAAAGCTCTATAACCATAATACACCTCAATCATAGTACTGAAGCTATAAAATTTAATTGGCCTAAACTAACCACCATAACTAGAATAACCAAAAGTTGAGACTCCCATAGGCTTGCCACTACCCTGGCTAAGACAATAACTGATACTAGATTGGCCTCCATCAGTGATCTAAAGTGCAGTATAGACTGGCCTATGATGCTAATAGGCTGATGTGAAGGGTACCAACAATGAGAATCAATATATCTAAACTATAAGCCGCTATGGCTCCCACTAAAACTACCTTGATATTATGGCCTCTTATCGCCGCCCCTCAGGCCTCACGATGTATCTCCTCAATAACTTAAGCATGATTAGAAACCTTAACAAAAGAACTACCCAGAAAAACTAAAATTTGTGTATACATACGAAGAGAAACTCTCAATCCCTAAAATAACAATGAACATTCTTATACTTTATTGTCAGAATAGAAGTAGCATGCCTAGACAACTTATGAAATTGAGCCTCATACTTTACAATAGTCATGGACCCCTTCTCTAACCTCAAGAACTAATCTATAAAATTACGAGGCATATACTTCTCTAAGAAGATCTTTAAGAATAGAGTCTATGTCAATGAGGAAGATCCAACTGTCCTGGAATTAATATGTCCTCCTCACCGATGTTAAACTTTAAAGTCCAATAGAAATAAAGTTAAGTCCACATTATGAGTCTCAACTAGGCCTAAATTATGGAGCCTATCCACACAAACAATAAAGAACTCATATGTATCCTTTCCCGATGCATCAAAAAACCTAGGCAGAGTCAATTTTAAGAACCTAACAAATATATTCTTATCCTCAATAGACATAATAGGCTGGGGAACCACTGGCTGAGCAACTACTATCTGTACAACCACCAACGCAGTAGGGACCTCAACTCTAGGAGTCACTACTACTATTTGTGTCCCACCTTAGTATAAGTCCAATCCATAGACTGTGCACCATCAGACGGTAAACCAATCATAAATCCCAAAATCTAAATAAAAGAATCCTTGAGCATTATAGAAGAAATAAACCTTGGTAAAGCCTAGGCTTGTCCCTTTCGTACTTTTGTCTGGCTAGAAGAATCTTTGGCTCGAGGAAAGGAATAGAGTTCAATGAAGGCTGCTATTCTATCACTTAGATGAGGACACATCCCTAGGCTATACATGACTAATAGATCATCCACGAGCAGTGATAGGATCTTTATTCTCTATCTTTGGACCCTTGTCTCATATACTGGTGGAACGTGTCATATCCATTTAAAAAAGAGTGAAACTAATTAAATACTTTGAAGCCAACACAGATTCTTAGCATGAAATGAGTGAAAGAAGTGAAGAATTCCCAAGAATGTCTTATATCCTCCCAAAGATAAGAAATGTGTCAAAATACTAGTGACACTTGCTCTTACACCAATAATACTGGTGAAACCTAGGCTTTGATACTAATTTGTCAAAACCCAATTTATGAGTCATGAATGCACCTACTTTATTCCACTAGTAAGAAATCGAAACTTAATCTTGGAGTTATAAGTAATAGACTAACTTGGTAGAAAATGGCCTACAGTCCAGAAATCAACATGTAAAGAGTTACTACAAATGAACCATCCCAAGACTAAGTAATATTGGTACAAGACTTACTACAAATGAACCATATGTATTGAATAGTCAAATACAATCTGTCTCGAAAATAAAATACTAGACTTGGATAAATAGAAAGAAGAAGGAAAAATCCTAATTGGAGAGATCATCCTATCTCAGGAATCAACTTAGCATGGTTGTTGAATCAATGGTTGCTACTAGTACTCGAATCTATAGCAAAAAGGAACAACAGTGTAGTATGAGTACAAAAACCATGGGTACTTAGTAGAAATCATTGGTCAACTAAGCTAAATCATGATATAAATATAATAAGATAAAATACAAAGCAAACAAATAAAGGTAATAGAGAAAATCTAGAATTAAGCTCCAACACTGTTGTCTATGAATAGAACAATATGTACAAAATAATAGTACAAAGATCAAATGACTATATCTACAAGATTGTCCCACATAAGAAAATAAGTATGGAAAGATAAATAACCCATGCAGGCCTCCATAAGCCTAGCCAGTACAATCAAGGAAAGTAAATATCCCAATAACCATAAATTACCAATTACCATTCCATAACCAAGAATCAATCTGAACCATATCATATCATAAATAACTCACCAAAATGTTGGACTTAAATTGGAACTCAATAGTATAATTATCATTACAATTATTTATCAGTCTTGAACCAGAACGCATGTCATTATCCTATCAATTTTTGGACTCAAATCGGAACTCATATATCATTGTCATTATTAATTACTAGACTCAAATCAAAACTCAAAAATCATTAGACTATGTAAGCAAATCGTAATCATAAGCCATATCACTAAATCATAACAATTATCCATCAAAACTTACCTGGACTTAGTACTAACTCTCAGATATCAAACTAGAATAATAAACAAGCATATAATCTATTCAAAGTCCAAATTAAGCATAAATAAAGGTATATCATGCATAATTAAGTCTAAAAAAGCTACAACAAGTCTTGTCTTAAGGTGGGTCGAAAGGGCCCACCTCTAATTCCCGAAATATATTTTAGGTAAATTCTACCCTGGATAAAGATACGGTATATAAATTCATTTCTAGATATTAAAAAATCTCTAACATAGAAGTTTAACTCAAAATATGAGCAACTAAGTTAATTATGCCTAAATTATAGTTTCAAGATGAAAGAATAGATGGTTCCTAATACATTATATAGACTCTTTCTCATAAATGTTGTGCACTTTACACCTATGATCAAAACTCTACATAACATGACTTTCTAGACTCCCTGGGACTCTTTGAAACCTAAGGCTCAATACCATATTTATAACATCCAAAAGATTCCCCCTGAATGTCACACGGTGCTTAAAACTACAAATAGCCCTAAGCTAACCCATGATATCTACTATGCACTGAATTCTCATGAATATAAACTTAAAAAATAAGTGAAAACTAAAGAAAATTATAATTAAGTTCAAATGGATGAATAATCTCAACCAAAATACTGTGATTCAATAATATTAAAATTAATGAAAAATTAAAATAACACATAGTCTAACTAGTCTTGACAAGCCTTTAACTAAAACTTAAGAGCCACTGGGAAAGACCCCAGCTGACCTATACTGAAAGCTGAAAAACTAAAATAAAAGTAATTAAACATCTGTAACCATCATAAACTTGGCTCTCAGACTATCAGGACACATCAATAATAAAAATGTAGGAAGTGGTGCTCGTAGTTAATTGTGTTGCTGGAGATGAACAACAAAACCTACATTATGAAGCAATGTTGCCAAACAAACTTATATGTGCTCTGTACTTTTGGAATTACTGATTATATGGGAGTAAATAAAATAAGTAAAACTAAAGCTAAACATAATTTCAAATCTTGCATGCTATGTTTAAAGAACTTACATTAATTATAAATAAGACTAAAATATGAAATATCATAAATAATAACTCATAAAGCAACATTTAAAAAAAACTATGGGTCATTACACTTAGTTTCTAAAATTCACTTTTATATGAGAGATTCTCATTATCGACATAAACTATGCAATAAATATGGAATCCTATGACTCAAGTCCTCACTAAAAGAGAAAGATGATTCAAACCCTCATTATAATGACCCAATATACCTTGCCAGGGTATAAAGGCTTATTGTGGTGATCACCTAATAAGTTTTTATTGGAAAATATTAATAATCTAATTGACTTTCCCATTTGGACAAGCTAAAATAACCTACGGCGGTACATAGTTTCTGAGAAATAGGATGTGCTAAACCCATATTTCCCTCTTGGTGCTAGATACTACTCCCAAAATTAGACTATTGCTCGTATTGTATCTATGAAGTTCACCTCAGAATAGGCATATAAGACAAAAAGTCTAAAAACATAATATGGTACTATTTCTATCTCAAATTCTTGGTTTCGTATTTGAACTTCATTGCTTGTCCGAAATCTCATATAAAACTCAAACTGTGATTATACTTCAATGCTTTTGAGACTCAAACTAGTAAACTTGAATTTTTTTTAAACTTAATACTCAATTCTCTAATTGTAATCTTTTGTAAACTCATGGAAACTTGATATCAAATGTCGTAACTCAATTCTTGAAAATACTTCAGTATATAAACTTAAATAAGCATGAACACATATACAAAACAATGTGCAAATCATGATAAAACATAATAAACTCAAGCATAAGAAAAATAGGTATGAACTCTAGTTATAAAAAATCCCAAATTCAGGATAAAAAATTAACTTTTGGTCACAAGAATGAAAGTTTATCCTTGTTCAAACCCCATATACTTGGACTTCATGAATTTTTGGAGGGAGACTCAAATTAAAACATTGCAATCTTGAATTTTTGTTAAAACTCCTCTTTTGTGTTTTTGAATGTTTTGGGAGAATAGAGACCGTTTAATTCTAAGTCAGAGGGCGGCTTTTGTGTTTAATATGGTTGGAAAGTTTTTAAATTGGTAAAACACCAAAAATTCCTCGAATCACACTATAAAAAAAGAAATTTGCATTTCTATGACTTGGACATGGCATGCCCTTATCGTGCCATTCTAAGGGTATGACACACCTTTATCATAGCACACCAAAAGTATGACAATCTCTTATCAAGGACCTTTATTTGTTTCGACAAAAGTATGTGCCTCTCTTCCTTGGCATGCACTTAATGCAGACCCTTACTATTTTATGGGGTCCCAAAATCTCTTGAAGCACAGTTCAAAGATTCAAAAATACTTTCTAATGGTCTCGCTATCATTATTTGTCATAATTCAACTTATAAATCACCATTAAACCTAGAGGAGGTATCAAAATAAAATAATAGAAATTATGGGGTCTAAAAAGTTACAATTGATTACTTTACCATATGGGTGGAGGCAGTCACTGCATAAGCGATCACTAAGAAATCATGCTTGATTTTGTCCATTGCAACATCATTTTTCTCTTTGTTATTCGAAAAACATCATCACAAACAACACTTAAAACTTGAATAGAAAATTTGATGAAAAAGGTGTGTAAGCAATTCAAGATTATACATAACAATTCTACTCTATACCGACTAAAACGAATAGATTTATGGAGGCTACCAGTTAAAATATCCAAAGGATCTTTAGAAAGGTGATTCAAGGTATTAGACAATGGCATGTTGGGATATTGCATATAGGTACACACTTTGGTTGGTGCAACCCCTTACTTACTGGTATATGGAACAGAAGAAGTAATACCAGTTGAAGTCAAAATCTTTCCTCTCTAAATCATTTGAGAAGAAGAGATTGAGAATACTAAAAGGGTCAAAACCTAATTAGAGGAGCTGACATTGGTTGATAAAACATGGTTGGTGGTTGTTTGTTCAAGCCAATTTTACCAAAAAAGGATGAATCATGCATACGATAAAAAAGTACATTCATGACATTTTGAAGTAGGCCAGCTTGTCTTAAAATACATTTTTACACACCAAAAAAAAGCCAACAAAATATTTTTCACAAATCGACCTGGCCAATACCTCATCCAGAAAGGATTGTCCAAAGAAGAATTACATCTTACCGATGTTAAAGGAAAAATGATAGACATAGCCACTAACGTAAATGCAGTCAAAAGATACTATATGTAATGTGTTTTAACCTACCAAGGTTGACATGCTCCAGATAGAATGACGAAGGCCCCTCATTTTCTTGTTCAAAGTTTGGTCGGTCTGTACTTCATAGGGAACCATGTGAAAAAATTAAAAAAAAAAAACAATCTTCCCTTGAAAGCTTGAACTACGTTCGATCTGATTATGAAAGGATACATAAGTATCCCTTTTAAGGTTCTGTCACACCACTAAAAAAAACTATATCCCTAGTATTTAAGAAAATTGGGTAGTTTTTTTTATTTTATTTTTGTAAAAATGGTTCCAAAGTTGTAATTTGGTCTATGGTCGTGTTAGGCAAATGACTTTCTGACCTAATTTCAATGAATGTTAGATACAACATGTCTTGAATATACCATCTATCATCAAGGACAATGTTGTTTGTCAAAAATAGAAAAAAATTCTTACTAGTGAAAACCCTTACAAACATTGTAAGGAGACGATGAGACAAAGAAGAAAAAAGAGTCTAACTAGTGAAACCCCTCATTGGCACCATAAGGCAATGAGGGAGAAAGAAATGAAAAAGGTTAATAGGAAGAAACTTACAATGGTACCTCTAGACAAATAATAGATCTCAACACCTTAACATAAAGTGTTGTTAGGAAAGAGAAATCAGTTTTAGGTTAATAACTTTTCAAACTCTAAGATCTAAATAACCCAGACAGATCAGGAATCCAGTCCAAGATGCATGTCATAGTTCACTTAAAGTCTGGATATACCCCCAGGTAGGTTTTTTTCCTCAGAAGTGATACCTCCTACTATGAACATATCTTTCTTAATACAATCTTTTTCATGATCTTAGTTCTAATATTTTTTGGTTCCTTTCTACCCAATCTTGTGTCATATAAAAGAAAAAAAGGATTGTGAAGCTCACTATGGTTTTCCAAAAGGCAAAGTTGAGTACTAGAGTTGACACATTAACAAAAAAATGATGCCACCTAAGATCTTCACTGAAAAAGTATGCATTATAAAATTCACCAAACATAAAATCTTCTCTCAGAAGGAAACAATTGCATCAAGGTATGTAAGAGTACCAAGAAAACCAAGGTCTATGAATAGCAAAGAGATCTCTTTGGAAAATTTATTCAGGCAAGTGTTTGAATCAAGCTTTAGGGAATTGTCAAAAGAAAGGTTACGCCATATAGAATATGAAGGCCACAAATCAACCACCACTTTTAAAAAGAAAAAAAATACTTTTCTTTATTCAGTTTAGGAGAAAACAATAATATAGGTCTGTAGATTAGGGAGATAAAACTTCACAAAGGGGAATTTCTCAAAATCAATCATCCATTTTGTTATTTCATCTAATGCTATTCATATTTTGCTTATCAATCAAAGAACTTTGGGCAATGTATCAGATATCACATCCTCATTAGGAATACATATCCTAGTCGAAGAAGTTTTGGAAAATGAAAATAGTATTTATATTTTTGGGAAATATGCACCAGTCTAACATTCATGGGCAATATGCACCATAATAATACTCTTAGGTAATATGCAAGGGTAATTTGCATAGTCCTTCATTCATGATAAATACATATCGATACTTTATTCATGATAAATATGCATCATATTCACATTTTGGGTCAATGCGCACCAATATTTCATTTGTGGACAATATAGACTGTATTCATTTTCTTTGGAAATAAACACCTATCTTTCATTCATGAGCAATATGCACCGTATCGATATTCCTTGGTAAAACACTCTAGCCTTATACTCCTATGTAATAAAAACCAATTTCATTTTCCTTTGATAATACTTCTTAGGTCATTCAGGCAGTACACCATTTTTTGTTATGTTTCCTCGTGAGACAATACATCTTAAATTTGAGACAACTTATCTTAAATTGGTATTTTTGGGGAAGTATGCCTTTTACTTTCTTGTCTTGAGATATTTTGGGTAATATGCCCAGTGTTATATTAACCCTTCGAGATAATATCTCCCAGTTTGAAACTCTCATGGCAAAAAACTCATTTCTACTTTCCTAGAAGGGATAAACTCACAGTCTGGTCAGAGAAAAGAAACTTGTTCCATTATGGCAGTAGTATCCTTGAGATTGAATCTCCTAGATCAAGTCAAACCATACATGTTGGAATGATCCATAGTCTTCCAAAAAGCATCAAGGCTAATGGTAGAAAGTTAATCAAGATGAGACTATAAAAAATATAATAGATTAGGGATCTTTTAACTCCTATAATGTACAGATGCATAGTTCTCTAATGAAAGGTGATAAATATGAAGAAGTAACAACAACAATATGAGCAACCTTTTGACAATAATATTCGGTAGTCCCAACTACCAATGTTTTCTGAACAACACTGACTTGATTTCCTTTTAAGGAAATGTAGGTAGTTGCAAAAGCAAGGTTCGGTCACCTTTTTAAAATTTCTATCAGTGAAGCTAAAGTAGTAGAAACTTATCCACTTTGTTCACCATGTTTTCAAGCAAAGAGAGGCAAGCTACGAATACCTATTTTTTTGACTAATTTTATTAGTCCTACAAATATATATTTTTGTATTATGTTTTGCATTTTTAATTTACCATTTTTTAGAAAAATAATATCTTTTTTAATTTTCGCTTTTTTCTTTTATATTTATTCTTTTCTCTATTTATTTGTAAAAAAGGTGAAATTGAAAAAAAGGACTTAATTTTGGTTAAATCAGACCAAACTAAATTCAATTCAAATATTTCAACTAACTCTCACCTAGTACGATTAATTATGGCTCAAGTACAACCTAGGAAACTAATCATCATGTGATCCAATACCTTTCATTTTATCCCTCTCAAGTATAAAGACATTAAAATCTTAATTTATGGTCCCATAGTGTTATTTTTTTTCTTTGGTTCTCTACTCTTCCACTTCTCTCGCATCATTTTTATCCACCACTTTCGGCCACCACTATTGTCATCAATCGCCAATATCGATCACAACCACCACCGCCACCGATTACCTCCAACTACCTCCTAATTATTTCAAAATTTCACCATCTCTTCTTTTTATCCTTCTCTACATAAATCAACAAACCAGAATCCATACATCAAAGAAATGTTGATCACTAATTTTCACTTTCTTTCTAAGATTTATAGAAATTTATTCATCTCCATCCTACACTAATTACATAAATGTGTATAGTTCTCAAGGGATATCTTTTAATTTAAGTTTCTTGTTAAAACTCTACTAAAAAAATTTCTGCTGAATTTTCTCAATGACACTCATTCATCCTAAAAACATACATCTATTCCTCTTTTCATTCTCTATCAAAATCTGTCACTGCTATGATTTGTCAAAAATTATAGTCATTTTGTTTTTTGTTTTTTTAATTATAATTTTTATTATTACTTATTTATTTATTTTCTCTCTTTATTTTATTTTCTCTAAATTATGTATATTTTATTTTTATTTTTAGATGTTTTAATTGTTATTTTGTTTAAGTTTCTAGTGTAATTTGATCTTTAAAATGAGGTTTAGTGGGTGAATATTTTATTTATGGGTTAGTTGTTCTAATGAATTTGGGCCGAAAAGGACTAGAATGTGAAGAGTTGTACTTAATGGATTTAGTTTTAGTATTCAGATGGTCCATTTCTCTTTTATTCAAATAATGAACAAAAGAGAATGAGACCTTTAGAGGGTAATTGATTCATTCAAAATTATCTTTCATTGGTAAAAGAAAGAAAAAGTAAAATAAAATTTTTTCTATAGGTCACTTTCTGGGTCCTTGAGAAGAGAAAGAGGTTTATGCATGCATTAGTTTTTGATTTTCAAGAAAGGAAAATATTTTATCTTTTGAATCTATAGAAATATTTCTCTTTTTTCATTTTAAGGTTGACACAATAGATGATTTCTAAAAAAAAAAGACTTGATATTAATAAAAACGTTGCTTCAAATAGTCTTGATTATCATTTGACTTTCATTATTGCTTTGTTGTCACAATTCTAAGTATTTCTCCTTTACATTTTGCAATGTAATTTATTAAGCTTTCAAATATTGAAATGTTCTTTTTGTTTGTTGTTGTTTGATCAACTCTTAATAGCTTGTTTAAGTTATTTAGATATGTCTTGATATTTAATAAATTGTGTTATATTATTGAGTGTTTGAGGACTCGACATTCTAATGGAGATACTTTCTAGCTAATCAATCTTTCTTGTCTTGTAACTTAAAAAATGTCATTTGCGAATATTTAGTCAATTTTATTTTCATATATTCTTCCTTGTTTGAAAGTAGAACTTAAATGAGGACATTTTCTTCAAATTAACCAAAAAAAAAAAGAGGGTACAAATTTTGTAAAATAGGAAAAGACTTTGAATTTTTTTTTTTAAAAAAATTCTTTTAAAAAACATATACAACATAAGATTCTGGCATTCCTTTGCAAAAAATGCAATTTTGACCATTTTTGTAAAAAGATGCAAATCGATCATTTTTTGCAAATAACGTAAATCTGGCCTTTTTTGCAAAAAAAAAGTAAATTTGACCAATTTTCACAAAAGATGTAACTCTAGCCAATTTCGCAAAAATCTACATCTATAAATAAAGCAAGTTTGACCTTTTCTGCAAAAATTAAAATTTTAGGCAAATTTGACTATTTTTGCAATTTTGTTTGAAGAAAGAGCAAAAATGGCTCATTTTGTGAAGTTGGAATTTGTAAATAAAGTTGGCCATTTCCGATAAGAATTTTTTTTTTGTATACACATTTCTCTTCAAATTTCAAAAATATGGGTGCAAAAGTGGCAAATATTTTTAATATAAGGGCCTGAATTTTTTTAAAGAAATATGGACTAGTTTAAAGAAAAATAACAAATTAATTCTTTTTTTGGAACTAAATACGAGCTAATGACCATTTATTATAAGATCAAAAACCTATATAAATGATAGTGGTCAATGGCCCAAAAGATACAAACACCCATACCCAAAAACAAAAAAAAATAAGATAATATCTAAGAAATATATACAATAAAATGAGGGAAGTCCTAGAAATAAATAGTAGATCCATGTCCCTTCGACTCCATTGTCTATGATGTTGCCGACATATGACCTTCATGCTCTGCATATCCTCCACATCTTGTTAACCTTATATTCATATTGCAAGGTGTTTACCACAATTGAGCTTGAGTGAAATTTACTTTGACACCCAAAAATTCTCATAGACTCCATGAATTTAACATTTATGAAGACTTCTCCAGCTCACTACTAGTAACTAGCTATTTACATTTGTCATGATCCAATTTAAAGGTCATGATGGTACCTACTATATTCCGCCTGTCTGAAAATCAATACCATAATCTGGAGCTAACGCAATTGGTTAATTTGACCGAAAATGTCAATCATAGACCCAAATCAACGAACACAAGTCATATTATAAACAAAGTGTTCTAAATCGATACACAATAATCATAAGATACCAATCTCACAACCTGGTTGAGTCAATACAAGAGCACCTAATAGTAATAATACTACCCAAATGATTTCAATTATAGTTAATACATCTCTCTCGAATACTAAAGACTGAATGTAAAAGATAGAGGGAAAATGGGTGACTAGAACTCCATTCACTACATGAGTAATGATCAACTATGATAGCTAGTATTCAAATTTGCACCAAAAAGGTAAAGAAATGTAGTATAAGTATGAAACAACGGGTACTGAGTAGGCATCATTGGCCAACAGAGCTAATTCATGATATAAAGATGATATAATGCGAGATAATCACAACTAAATCAAGGTACAAAATCAAAGCTGAATCATATCCATCATCATTGTATATAATAAGTAATCAAAATAGAATAACAGTATAACATAAGGCATTAACATATGCCAATATCGTTGTACATAACAAGTAATAAATATAGGAATAATAATATAGCACAAGGCACTAACACATAGCCATATCATTGTACATAAGAATTGGACAATTAGAAAAAATAATATATTATAAAGCATCAATATAAAGCAAAGAATTCATCACAACATCCCATACCACTAGAGAGTACACCCAAAAGAAATGTAAAGGAATCTAATAAACAATATATCCAAACTCCATTATTATTCAACCGTCATTCCATGCTCACCATAAATTAGTTAATTTACCATTATTCCTGATGTCTCCAAAAAAGTATGTTGCGACTGTTGTCAAATATAGTAACACAAACAAAGTTGGGATCGAATCCACAGGAAATACATGGAACCATCTCTCAAACTTGATAAAATTTACGAGTAGTACTGAAAAGTAAATGGGGGGATTTAAAGATCAATAGTAACAAGTAACCATACTTGAATGCTGATGTTTGTAAATAATAAAAGACAAATACTAGGACTGTGTTCCCCTTTGTCTTATGAACTTTGTAAGTTTCTCGTGTATAATTCACCTAACCCACGACTCTACATGCAAAGTTGAAAAGATATGTAATATCAGTAGTATTGTGACGTGTTGATGAATCTTGCACTTTACCTTGTGAGTCTAAGGGTGTCACCTTTCCCTTATCTATAACCTGATCACCGTTTGAGTCTTAAGTTGATTATACAAGGGTTGATAGCCTTAAATCACTATCGTAATATCCTTTTACTAATCTCAAACTTGCTTGTGAGGATGATCTCAAATACAAGCAATACCCATATTTCTGCAGTAGATTAGGAGAAACTAATAGGAAGAAGATTGCAATGCACACAACTATAATAGAATAAATAATTGAATCTCCCACTTTCATTGCATAGTTAATTGTCAAGGGTTCCTACAACCCTAGTGATAACGCTCAATCTACAGCTCTCATAAGAGTGTAAAGAAGTCGTTGTCAAATATATAACCTAACTGGGTTGGGTATCGATCCCACAGGGAATAGCTTGATCAATAAGTAAGCAAAGATTACTAGACTTTTAGTGCAAGTCTCGTAAAAAGGGGGGATTTTATCGTGCAAAATTATGTAAACAAAGTAATAAAGTAAAAACGGAAAATAGCAAAGTAAAAAGAAAGAATGTTTGGTAAGATGTAAAACAATGAGAATTGAGAAGTTGGGGTTATATCCACCTTATGAGTTGTACGTCTCTATTGGATATGAGTTATGCGGAATTCAGACATGCATGTGCTTATAGAGAATTGTATTCGATGGTAAATCCAAGCGTCTTTCGACCTAAATAAGGACTATTTCACTTTAACTCTTTCGAGCTTAAAGCGTATCTAATGGTACAAATTCTCCAAGAGGTTAATCCAGTTATGGCACTAACTTTTTAATAGGGGATGGGACCCTATTACCTTCACATTATCTCTTTTCCAAACATATAACTTTTCTTTCGAACAAGTTAATGCTATACTAGGGTATTCTATGCGTTTGCAACCACAAGAATTTGCATTAAGATGAAGAGAATAATGATATAAGCAACACACGTGTCACGAATTCACAAACTCATAGCCTTAGATAGTATCTCATAAGGCTTCCATAACCCCAACAGAGAAGTTTAGTTACCCATGAGTGCGAAGGAAATCACAATCGACATTGTTATTATACCACAATAAAGATCTCATTAGGTAAAGGGTGGTAGGCGTTAGGCGTGACTTCTTTGCTAAGTAACGTTTCTCTTGTTGTGGAAATTAAGAATTGAATAGATGAATAGAAGAAAACAGTAGAATTAATTAAAGAATAAAAAGTAGTAGTGAATGACTAATAGAAAGATTGAAAGATGATACAAAATCTCTAGCAAAATAGGGTATTTATAATACCCATATCCTATTCCTACTAAGCTAATGAATTACTTAACCCAATCCTACTTGGTTAATGTATCATTATCCTAATCCTACTAAGTTACTGCTAGTCCCCAAAGTCTTCAGAATTGCTGTTTTTGCCCGGGACAGATTTTCCATGCGCCACTTTAGGTCCTTGGCTTCCAAGCTTTGTTTTCCTCCTTTCGTGAAGCTTTCTTTGGCGTCACGTTATCCATAAAATGCTGAATTCAGCATCATTTATACCTGAAAACTTGCTTATCATGTTTGTTAGCTCACTTACAGAAAAAAGGACTAAAAGTGCATGAAATATGTAATTTGTTCTCAAAACTTGGCTAAAATATGGGCAAAATCTAGTGCTATAGGCGTGTAAATTCGCCTATCATCAACACCCCACACTTGAAGCTTTGTTCGTCCTCGAATAAAATATCATATCCGTCTAAACATCAACTTAGGGTTTCACAGTATCAACACAAAGTATTCGTCAAGACAAGCACAACAATTATCAACAAAGAGTAGTTTTCCGATCATTATTAGAAACAAGTTAACCTCTAGCATAGACTCGTGACGGTGGCCAACTCATATTCAAAAGTAAAGGCACAAAGAATCATACACAACTACCAAAAACTCATCAACCATGTGTGTCTCACAATATATTACCCATAATCACTCATAAGTATAGCTTATTTCTCAAACATGGGTATAAAAGTATCCTTGCTCTCGCTCTCACAAAGAATTCATATGCTGCAACTGATGTCCATAGGCTTGCCCTTAGTGGAATGCTCTACTAAATGTCAGAATGCTAAGCTTAGGATCAAATAGGTCTTTTGATGGTTGTAATGTAGGCTAAGGGACGGGTAGGACTATTTTGGCCAGAAATAGTGATTATGTTCCTAAGTTCTTTAATACATCACATTATTCCATTAACACTTTTCTTTCAAACAACCTTTTTGCTTTCTTTTAATCTCCCTCCCTTTGTTACCTTTTTTGTTTTTCAATTTTTGAACATAACTAACTTTTTAGTTTTCTTTTATTTTTTCTTTTCATAACATACCTCTTATGATAGCAATTCTTTTTCATAACAAATTCAAGCACCATTACATTCTAAAGCATCATACTCACCCAATTTCCTCTTATTTTGTCACATGACTTTACACTTTAAAGCACTTAGGAATTTGGATCGAATTATGGTCTTGAAAAAATGGATTAGGCTTACATATGAGGTTGTCAAAGAAAATAGGCTAAAGGCTCAAAGGGGTTAACTAGGATAATGTCCATGGGTAGGTAAAAAGTAGGTAAACAAGTATAGGTTGCCAAAGAAATGCCTAAATCATCTCCTAAACTTACACTCTTTATTTTCGCTTTACATACATACCAGGCAAGTTCTAGCATTAGCTACAAGCATAGAATATACTATTATCTCACACACACAAGGCACATGGTCGACTTTATTGGGAGTAGTATAGACTCTCGACCCAACAGATGAAGGAATTAAACCACAAAATATCACATAGTGAGTCACAATTAGAGCCTAAACATCTCAATAGTCATGATTTTAGCACAAACTCTTGTTATAATCTCATGCTGTCTATTAGAATAATTTCATGCAAAGCTAAGTAAAAATTTAACTACTAAAAAAACGATAAACGAAAAAAAACTAAGACAAACATAAATGCAAATGCGGATAGAGAAGTATAGAATGCAAATACCACCACCCCACACTTAGACGGGACACACTGCCCTCAGTGAAAAATAAATACGAAGAACCTGGTCAGTCAAACTCCTCCTCTATGTCGGGGGTCATACCCCCTTCGTCAGAATCATCATAGGAGTCATCGTCATCAGAATTCTCCTCCACGTTGGATTCTGGCATTCGCCGATCATCATCGATCGGCACATCGTCATCAAGAGGTTCCTCAAAGTATGTACCTACTCCACACATCTCCCTTGTATGCACATTCATTGGATAGTCATGATCCAGCTGTTGGAGCTCTGCAGCCGTTGGAACACGACCTCCGCTCATCATTGTAAACCGAGTCATGCCATAAAGATGGCGAAAGAAACTCTCATCCCAAGCATGTCTCTCTGCCGTAGTAAGGTTGACGCCATGTGTGGATTCAACATCTTTCACCTTTGTGAGGGTAACCTTCTTCGGGTTGTGTGGGAGTTTATGATCAGCTGGTTCCTCTTTGATGTCTTCCTTCCTCAAGATTGTAGTCAACAGGTTGCCAAAACTGAAGTGGGACCTCTTATGTAGCCTAGCTTTCCGCATTGTGGATCGAATAATTGCCCCAATGTTGATAGGGACGTTCGTCATCAATGAGTATACCAAGCACACTCTATCTCTTGTTATTTTTGTGTATTGCGTCCCTGGAATGAGGCAAGAGTTGACTATGCGCAACCATATCCTTGCTTCCCTATTCAAAGGAGCATATGGAAAGGTGTTGTGTCGACCGGTGTCTTTGTGTCTACTCCACCGTGCCATGGATCTTGTTCCACAGAGTGTGTGTCGAATGGCTCTATATGGAGGTCTACTGTACAACTCTTTGAATGGTGATGGATCAACAGCAGGCAAGCCAAAAAAGAAGTTGAAGAACTCCGCATTTAGTTGCAGAACTTGGCCCCGAATCTTGACCTCACTTCCTGTGGTTTTCGGTGACCAGTTGGCATAGAATTCTCTTGTTAAATCAAGATTGCATTCTCCCATGTCTCGGAAGATGAAATCAAGATGTAACGCCATGATCTTGGCCAACATGTGCGGTTCTTTCTTTGCTAGGCTCTCCTTGTTTATCAAGTCCACATGAACATATTTCTTCTGTTTGTTGTTCCTATACCATTGCTTTGCTTCCTCCTCTAAAACCCATTTAATTCTGAACATGCGGCGTGGTAATTGCATCGAGGATAATTCTCCTTGCTCTTTTTGGCCTCTTTTCTTGCCCTTTTGGGAAGTGTTAGCCTTGTCTTGCTTTGGGTGCCATTGTACCTGAGACTAAAACAATGTTCATGTTAGCATCATCTCGATGGATACAATATATAAACAAGCAATAGGGGCACCACCCCACACTTAGTTTGTTGGTACAGACTAGTGAAGTGAAAGTGGTCGATTATTCAGACTTCATCGACATACGTTTTAGGTTCTATATTCCAACAATAAAATCAAAGCAGTCATACTTCTTGTAATCTTGGCAATACTTTCATGTTTGATATATCAAGACTACTATATAGGGATTGAATCAAGGTATGGCATCTAACAATAATCACAACCTCCTATGTCGGTAGGCAACTATAATTCTTATTCCGATGAACAAGTCATTCCAACATGTAAGTATTCAAGTGACAAGATTATGCAATTTTTGTGACCATATCAATTCCACAAAAGTATGATAGTGCATCAAAATCAAATTCAAGTTGGAAATAAGTTAAGATCATCCTTACGTATTCATTCACCCACTTGGTTGTATCATAATAATTCAATCACATTGAAATCATCAATACTACTTTCAAGATTCAACAATTCATAATGGGCGTAGTAGTGTAGTACTTACGGAATATAAATGAAGAACAAAGTAGTACTTACTTGATTGATGCCTTTGGATGATGTTCTTGTGAAGTAAGAGATTAAAAGGAAAATTTTTGAGAGGATTTGGAGGCTATAGGCGGCGCATAAGCTAGGTTTCCAATGTGTTTTTGGTTCAAGACTAAGTCTCATATTTATAGGAAAAGGTTGGGTCGGGTTTTGACCCATTTAAAATCGGATTTGGAGACAAGAAGTGACCATAGGCGGCGGCTTTAGCTTTGCCTATGCTTGGAATAGGCGGCGCCTTTTGCAAAGCATTGTCTAGCATAGGTGGCGCCTATGCCATGGCATTCCTAGGAATAGGCGGCGCCTTTAGCATGGCATATGGGATTTAGAGACAAAAGGCATTGGCATAGGCGGCGCCTATGCTATGACACACTAGATTCCGAGACCTTAGGCCAGAGTATAGGCCTTGCCTTGTTCGTGGCCTAGTTTTACCTAGGCCTTGCCTTGTTCGATGTCTATATTTTCATGAGCAATGCTCACTCCATAGCCTTTTGCTTCTTCATTCCTAACTTACCACCTTTAACATGCAAGATGTCTAAATCAAAATTTGAAACTGACCTCCTCGTTTTACACCTCTTTGCACCTACATTTACTCAAAAACAATAAAGACGATTAGAATGATGGGTTGCCTCCCATCAAGCGCCTTATCTTTGGTCATGGCATGACTCTTCTTTTTGGATTTTTATTTATCAAAAGAAAATACGTAATAAGACAAAAAATAAAAAACGATGGGTTGCCTCCCATCTAGCGCTTGATTTAATGTCGCGGCATGGCATGGCTATCTCGAGTACTTAGACTTCGTCGAGATAAGTGATGGCCATATAGTTTATCGAATCAAGAGGACCGATATATGGTTTTACTCGTTGGCCATTCACCTTGAAGACAACGCCATTAGTGTCTTCCAACTCAACTACTCCAGACGAGTAGACTTGGTTAACTTTGTATGGACCAGACCACTTGGACTTTAACTTACCTGGGAATAACTTCAGTCTGGAATTGAAGAGAAGTACCATATCATCTTTTTGAAAGTTTCATAGAACAATCCGCTGATCATGATACTTTTTTATCCTCTCCTTGTAGAGATCCAATCTTTCATAAGCATGCAGACGGAATTCATCCATCTCGTTCAGTTGCTCCAATCTGAGATTTATTACATCATCCCAGTTCAAATTTAATCGTTTCAAAGCCCACAATGCCTTATGCTCAAGCTCAATGGGAAAGTGACAAGCCTTCCCATAAACTAGTTGGTACGGGGACATGCCAATTGGTGTTTTGAATGCAGTCCTATAAGCCCATAGTGCATCGTCAAACTTCCGAGACCAATCTGTCCTATTAGCATTTACCATTTTATAAAGGATTTGCTTGATCTCTTGGTTGAAAACCTCTACCTGGCCACTAGTTTTTGGGTGATAAGGCGTGGCTACCTTATGTTGCTTGACACCACATTTTGCCAACACTAATTTGAATAGCTTGTTGCAGAAGTGAGAGTCCATCGCTTGTGATAGTATGTGGTACTCTAATGCGAGAGAAGAAATTTCTCTTTAAGAATGCTACAACACGCTTTCCCTCATTGTCGGCCAACGCTACAGCTTCAACCCATTTTGAGACATAATCTACAACAACTAGGATGTACTTCATTCCAAACGAATTTACGAATGGACCCATGAAATCAATACCCCATATGTCAAAGAGCTCTACTTCAAGGATTTTCGACATGGGCATCTCATGGTGTTTTGAAATAGTACCTTGTCGCTGACACTGGTCGCATCTTTTCACTAAGTCGTAGGCATCTCTGAATATCAAAGGCCAATAATATCCACTTTGCAATACCTTCCTTGCTGTCTGATTACCTGCGTGATGTCCCCCAACTTGGGAGTGTGGCATGCTTCCAATATATCAGGCACCTCTACATGGGGTATACATCGTTGGATAACACCATCCGCGCATCGTCGAAACAAATATGGCTCATCCCAAAAGTAGTGTTTTACATCATGCATAAACTTCCTCTTTTGATAGTAAGATAAGTTTGCAGGTATCACATTACTCACCATAAAATTTGCAAAGTCGGCATACCATGGTAGTCCTTCCATTATTGTCGCCAAGATCTCCTCGTCAGGGAATGCATCATCAATCTTGATTTCAGGCTGCGCCACATGCTCATTCTCGAGTCTAGATAGATGATCAGCCACTTGGTTCTTGCAACCTCTTCTATCTTTAACCTCAAAATCAAATTCTTGTATCAGCAAAACCCATCGAATTAGTCTTGGTTTTGCATCCTTCTTTGTCATTAGATACCTCAGAGCTGCATGGTTTGTATGAACGATCACTTTGGTTCCCAACAGATACACCCGGAACTTCTCAAAAGCATACACAACTGCTAGGAGCTCTTGTTCTGTGACAGTATAGTTCTTTTGGGCTTCGTTTAGGACCTTTCTAGCATAGTAGATAGGATGAAATAATTTCTCCTTCTTCTGGCCAAGTACAATGCCAACAGCAACCCCACTAGCATCACATATGACTTCGAACGGTAAAGACCAATCTGGTGCTACCATGATAGGAGCTTCAATTAGTTTTCCTTTGAGGCATTCGAATGCCTTCAAACAATCTTCATTGAAGTCATACTTTGCATCTTTCTCCAAGAGTTTGCACAATGGACTCGCAATTTTGGAGAAGTCTTTGATGAACCGCCGATCGAATCCTGCGTGACCGAGGAAACTATGAACTCCCTTTACTGAAATTGGGGGAGTTAGCTTCTCGATGACTTCAATTTTTGCTCGATCAACCTCGATTCCTCTTTCGGAGATTTTATGCCCAAGAACGATTCCTTCCTTTACCATGAAGTGGCACTTTTCCCAATTCAGCACTAGGTTGAATTCTACACATCTTTGCAACGCCATACTTAGGTTTGCCAAGCACGCTTCAAACGATTCGCCAACAACTAAAAAGTCTTCCATGAATACCTCCAAAGTATCTTCAACCATATCAAAAAATATGGACATCATACAACGCTGAAAGGTAGCTGGTGCATTACATAGCCCGAATGGCATACGTTTGAAGGCAAACGTGCCATATGGACATGTGAATGTTGTCTTCTCTTGGTCTTCGGGGGAAATGCAAATATGATTATAGCCTGAATAACCGTCTAAGAAACAAAACCATCCTTTCTCCGCTAATCGATCTAGCATTTGGTCCATGAATGACATTGGAAAGTGATCATTGAGCGTCCATGAATTCAGCTTTCGGTAGTCCATGGATACTCTCCATCCGGTGATGGGTCTAAGTAGAATAAGCTCATTCTTTTCATTCGCGACCACCGTCATACCTCCTTTCTTGGGTACACATTGTACCGGGCTTACCCATGTACTATCTGAGATTGGATACACAACTCTTGCGTCTAACCACTTGATAATTTCTTTCTTCACCACTTTTTGCATAGGTGGATTGAGACGTCTTTGATGCTCAATGGTGGGTGTGCATTTTTCTTCAAGATAAATTTTGTGGGTACAAATCCCAGGTGGAATACCAATAATATCCGCGATGGTCCAACTAATGGCTCATATATACTTCCGTAGAATAGTAATGAGAGCTGCAACTTGTTGCTCACCCAAATCTGCTGCCACAATGACTGGAAGTGTGTTTTCATTTCCTAAGAATGCATACTTTAAATGACTAGGCAGCTCCTTCAATTTTAACATGGGTGGCTCTTCAATAGATGGCTTAGCTGGTGGTGTGGGTCGATTTTTGAGATCAAGGTCCAGCTTTTTGGGAGCATGGCGATATGTCCCTAATCCTGATAAAGCACAAATAGCTTCTTCGCAATTTTCAGCATCCTTACTCTCTCCATTTATGAGCACAATCGCCAATGGGTCTTCAATAATTTGTTATTCTTCAAGTGATTCTTCCTCATCATCAAAGTAAACATCAGCCACCGAGAATACGTTCAGCTCTTTGGGTTACTTCATTGCTTTGCACACATCAAAGAGAACTACTTCGTCATTTATTCGGAATGAAAGCTCATTAGCTCTCAAATCAATAAGCATACTTCCCGTAGCAAGGAAAGGACGCCCAAATATTATGGGGACTTCTGAGTCTGCCTCACAATCCAAAATAACAAAGTCTGCCGGAAAGATGAATGAAGAAACCTTTACCAATACATCACATAGAATACCAACAGGTCGTTTCACCGACCTATCCGCCATTACGAGCCTCATATTGGTTGGAGTAGGATCTCCCAACCCCAAATTTTTATAGATAGATAATGGCATCAAATTGATGCTGACTCCTAAATCACATAATGCCTTGGCAAAATTCAAAGATCCAACGGTGCAAGGAATAGTGAAAGCACCGGGGTCAGCCTTCTTCTGAACTAGTGATCGGGTAGCGATTGCGTTGCAGTGATGAACGTCATCTTTCAACTCATAGCTGGCTGCCCACTTCTTTGTCAACAGATCCTTCATAAATTTCGCATACCCAGGCATTTGTTCAAGTGCCTCTACCAATGGAACATTGATGGTCAGCTGCTTTAACATAGTCATGAATTTGCTGAACTTTGTATCATCCACCACCTTCTTTAATCTTTGAGAAAAAGGTGGTGGTGGATAGGGAATTGTTCTCTCCACGGCTTTCTTCTCCTCTTGCTTCAATTTTTTAGCCTTTTCAGGATGCAACATGCTCGGTGTGACGTCATGGACGTCGTGGGTGGCTTCCACGGATCCTTCTCCTTTTGCGTTATCATCAATGTCCGCTACTTTGTCAACCACTTGCTTGCCTTTTGATGAAGTTTTCAGAACCTTACCACTTCGGGTAGTAACAGCCATGCATGACCCATCATTCCTTGGGTTTTTCACAGTGTCGCTAGGTAAAGTGCCAGCCTTTCTTTGATTGAGTGCTGCTGAAAGTTGGCTCAATTGCTGCTCTATTTGTTTGATTGAAGTGGAATGTGAATCAACTAATTGCTTCATAGAGGACAAATCATTTATTAGCTCCGTTACTCCGGTGCTCGTTGCTTCCACTCCTTTCAATAGTTTAGCCATCATCTCTTCCATATTTCCAGAACTAGATGTAGTGGTGTCATGTCTTCCTGGGGGAACATACAAACCTCTCTTTTCATTCTTGTTCTTCCAACTACCTTGGTCCTTGTTTCCGGATTTATCATAATAGTTCTGACCTTAGTTTCCTTGGGTATTCCCTCAAAAACCCCCCTGATTGTTTAAGTAGTTGGCTTCTTCTTTCGAATAAGATTCGTCTCTTCCTTTTGACGCAATAGCTTTCACTTTTTCGGTCTTCCCTTATAATACATGCTTTGTAAGAAGATTAACTTGTGTTTTCATGTGCGCCATATCTTGATCACGTTCTTCTTCTCTTCTCATTTGGTCTGCAGTCATGCCAATAGATAAAGTGGGGCTTGCTACCTCAGAATCCCTAGTATGCCAAGCTCTACTTTGCTTTGTCATACGATCTAGCATATTGCTTGCTTGACCAAAGGTGAGGTCCATAAAAGATCCTCCAGCCGCATTATCCACCACTGGTTTAGTTATTGAATTCAAGGCTCTGTATAGTATCTCCATTAGGCGACATTAGTCATGTGATGGTTTGGGCACCTCGTTAGCTTTGTCTTGAACCTCTCCCATGTTTCATGAAGGGCTTCAGTTGGAAGCTGACGAAAGTTGCTGATTTCATCTCTCAATTGTGCTCTTTTGGATGGCGGAAAAAATCTTTCTAGGAAAGCGACTCTCAATTGCCTCCAATTTGTAATAGAATCAGGAGTCAGCCCATTCAACCATAGAGTTGCCTCCCCAGACAGAGACAATGGAAATAGACGTAATCGAATTGCATTCTGACCAACACCAGGATTGTCAAATGACTTGCATGTAGAAATAAAGTTGATGAGATTCATATTCGGATCATCGCCTGCTAGTCCACCAAATAATCCCTTGATTTGCAATAACTAAATCATGGTTCTTGTGATGTTGAACTTGGCTCCGGGTGCCAATGGTGGAGGAATAATGGCTCTTGTGGCTCCGTCTCCATCAAGATCATCATCATCATCGTCGAAAGCTGGTTGCATAACTCGGCATTCAGGCCTAAACCTAGCTTGACGATCTCTTCTGTTAGCAGGTGTTGCGATCTCAGCAGCATGCCTAAGGTTTAGTAACTCGTCATCACCTAGGTCATCGTTGTCAAGATTTATTGCTCGCCCAGGGTTATCAATATTTTGTTGATGTACTTGAGCGGCGGAAAGAGCAGCTAGTCTCTCCTGTTCCTGTTGAGCAGCCATCCTTTCAATTTTGTGTTGTGCCTCCATTCTGCCAATACGTTGTGGTTCAGGATTGATAGGTAATAATGGTTGACCAGAACTTCGAGTATGGGGCATGCATTGAATAAAAACCTGCAAAAAACAAAAACAAAAACTAAAAGTAAAAGTATGAGAATCTTTGACCAAAGGGTCTAGTAATTATCACAAACTTGATTGACACTCGTATTCCCTGGCAACGGCGCCAATTTTTGATAACGCTCAATCTACAGCTCTTGTAAGAGTGTAAAGCGGTCGTTGTCAAATATATAACCCAACTGGGTTGGGTATCGATCCCACAGGGAATAGCTTGGTCAAAAAGTAAGCAAAGATTACTAGACTTTTAGTTCAAGTCTTGTAAAAAGGGGGGATTTTATCGTGCAAAATAATGTAAACAAAGTAATAAAGTAAAAACGGAAAATAGCAAAGTAAGAAGAAAGAATGTTTGGTAAGATGTAAAACAATGAGAATTGAGAAGTTGGGGTTATGTCCACCTTATGAGTTGTACGTCTCTATTGGCTATGAGTTGTGCGGAATTCAGACATGCATGTGCTTATAGAGAATTGCATTCGATGGTAAATCCAAGCGTCTTTCAACCGAAACAAGGACTATATCAGTTTATCTCTTTCGAGCTTAAAGCGTATCTTATGGTACAAATTCTCCAAGAGGTTAATCCAGTGATGACACTAACATTTTAATAGGGGATGGGACCCTATTACCTTGACATTATCTCTTTTCCAGACATATAACTTTTCTTTCGAACATGTTAATGCTATACTGGCATATTCTATGCGTTTGCAACAACAAGAATTTGCATTAAGATGAAGATAATAATTATATAAGCAACACACGTGTCACGAATTCACAAAATCATAGCCTTAGATAGTATCTCATAAGGCTTCCATAACCCCAACAGAGAAGTTTAGTTACCCATGAGTGCGAAGGAAATCACAATCGACATTGTTATTATACCACAATAAAGATCTCGTTTGGTATAGGGTGGTAGGTGTTAGGCGTGACTTCTTTGATACGTAACGTTTCTCTTGTTGCGGAAATTAAGAATTAAATAGATGAATAGAAGAAAACAGTAGAATTAATTGAAGAATAAAAAGTAGTAGTGAATGACTAATAGAAAGATTGAAAGATGATATAAAATCTCTAGCAAAATAGGGTATTTATAATACCCATATCCTATTCCTACTAAGCTAATGAATTACTTAACCCAATCCTACTTGGTTAATGTATCATTATCCTACTCCTACTAAGTTACTGCTAGTCCCCAAAGTCTTCAGAATTGCTGTTTTTGCCCGGACAAATTTTCCATGCGCCACTTTAGGTCCTTGGCGTCCAAGCTTTGTTTTCCTCCTTTCGTGAAGCTTTATTTGGAGTCAAGTTATCTAGAAAATGTTGAATTCTGGATCATTTATACCTGAAAACTTTCTAATCATGTTAGTTAGATCACTTACAGAAGAAAGGACTAAAAGTGCATGAAATATGTAATTTGTTCTCAAAACTTGGCTAAAATGTGGGCAAAATCTAGTGCTATAGGAGTGTAAATTCGCCTATCATCACCTAGTTAAAGAAATTAGCCTCTCATGTTTATGTAATAATCCATGGCAATTAATGATGGAGACATGTAATTAATTGCACAATAATGAAAAAATAGAAGCCAAAATCTCTAATTGTGTACGAAACCATAAACTCAAGAACAATAATCTTAATGATCAAAGTATGTGAAAGTATGTAGAAAATTCTCAATAGTATATAACATAATAAAGGAATAAACATAGGGTATTTATAGTATTTCAAAATAACAAAAGTATCCTAATGAACTTGGGATAAGATAATTAAGTTGGTAGTGATCATACTTCTTGCAATGAGTCGTTATGTTTCCTTGTGACTTATTTCTTGCAGCCGTAGCTCCATTTTCTTCTTCAGTGGCTACAACTTGTATGGTCATTTTTATAGTCATATGCTGCTAGTTGTAGTCACTCTAGTACGTTTTCTTTCTTATGGCAATAAAGTCTATTACCTTTATGACTCCTTGCCATGAGTCGTCATTAGACTTCGGGACTCATAGTCTTCACTCGTATTTACTGGAGCATCTATCTCTAAGATATTCAAACACTGTTCACCCTGAGACTTCAAGCTGAGAGTCATAGTCTATATTTCCAACTCATACCCTTTCATTACTTGGTTCCCTCAGATTTTTCTTAGCCACTGTTGTGTTTGGGAGTTTAGCTATGAGTCGTAAGGTGACATAATGACTCATAGCCTGAATCAACATTCCACTTCTTGGGATAATTCTATTATATTTTTAATCCATGCCTCTTCCTACCTAATTTCCCTGTAAAACACATAAAATACACATCACATCTGATGAAACAACCTAAGTCAATTCATAATTTTACTACTTTAAGCATCGAATATTCGATGTTTCCACAACACATTAACACCCTCAGTTTAGAATTTTTGTTTAGCCTTAGGAAAAACATAAAATCACAAACAAATAGGATGCTGCATCGAATATTCCACGTTTCCACAACACATCAACACCCTCAACTTAGAATGTTTGTTTGTCCTTAGGAAAAACACAAAATCATAAACAAATAGGATGCTTAAAATGGGAGATCCTTAGATACCTTTGGCAATAAATTTTCATTTTATTTCACACATATGACCTCCTTCCTATTTTTAACTTGTCAGAAACCCAACTTTGTATATTTATTTGGTACAACTCTTTCATAGATAGGAATCCTATAATGACATTATATTAGCTATGAACAAATAATGTAGATAGAAGTTACATTAATCCAATAGATAAATAGTCTAATAATTCAATTCTTGTACCCTCTTAATCAAAGGAGTCCCTTTCACTCAGGTCGATCAATAATGTAATATAGGGATGGTTAAGAGAAACTCACACTCATAAAGAAGTTTTAATTAGTGTACAAAAAATATCATAGGATTGCCGCTATGTTCTTTACCTAGGTTATAAAAAAATCAGGTTAGGATCACTTATAGGGCATTATTCAGCTTGTAACGTAGTTTTTGGGTTTGGTATAATATATTTTGAGAATTTTTCAGTGAATAAGCCTCCTTCACTGTACGATTACTTTGGGCTCCACTTATTTTTCAACTTTTCTTTCACTCCACTTATTCGAACTAGGTGTTGTTTTTTATTATTTTCTTTTGAAATTCTCTCTTATTTATCTTTTTATATTCTTCCATCTTTCTCACTATTATTTTTCTACCACACCCAACCTTACTTTTTTTTCTATTCACACTTTTTTGTCTTACCTGCTCTATACTATGCACCCCTATGATAGCCATCCTTAACTTAGGTGATTTTCTTGAGTTGAGGTGCACAATGTTCAAGGAGGACGAGGGCCACAAAAGGTTTATTATAGTCTAAACAGGAAGGTCAATTAGTGTAGGAAAAAAATATAAGTCTATTAAGGCTTAAAAATCAGGATCAAAGGACACATATATAATTTGGTTTGGAAAAATTAGGAAAAAGTGGACTAATAACAAAAATGGCCTATGATCATCTACTAATCACCACCCTAGAACCTATGCAAGAGAAACCACCCAAGTTCTAGATTCTGTATACACCGAGAACTAGGTAACGCCTTACACACCATCGTATAGGGTCACATTGCTAGTTTACTACTTATCAAGTTATGTAATTTTTTACCACAGTTGTTTTGTTCCTAATTCTAATTTCATTATCAAATTCACAATAGTACCGAACATGCACACATCACACAGTTATCAAAATTGTAGGATAGATACCATTTAAATAAAATAATTTCAGCACCAAACATTTGTCAAAACATATTCACTGCCTCAGATTAAATCTTTCTTCCTTTATTAAACATCACACACACAAAACTATGTAAAGTAAAACATAATACAAATTTAACTAGACATGTCGATTCCTTATTCAAACCACAACCGATGGGAAAAGAGACATGACAAAAATAACCTGCGGTGGCTATGTAGTATACCACCCCCAAGTAAATACCTATGGATTACCCCCAGTGCATTTAGAAATGTAAAATAAGGGGTGAAGACATACCTGGTACTAGCCACTGGATTAAGCATCATTACTATAGGACCCTCAGATTGATTCCCACTCTCATCATCATTGGTCCCAATATTTGTCGGGATATACTCAACAACCTTGGCATTGGTGGTGGTCGGTGCACTAAGTGGTGGATTAGGCAATAGGATCATATCACTTACCCTATAAATAGTCTAAGCCATTTTTGAACGATAAGCCCCTATGTTCATCTCATTGACCCTTACTTCTCGATCTGTCTCACTCTGTACACTCTCTTTTACTTTTTTCTCAACATCTTTATTCTTAATTCTCTTTTTCTTTATCTTCCCCTTTCTTCAAAATTTCCCGCAAGACTGGAATTATCAACTACCCAAATTTTTTTAATCATAGGCTCTCTGGGAATTGATTCAATAATTGGTATTGGGAGGAATTGCCTCAAGCTTTTGGGTAAAGCTCAGCTCAAACCTATCAAACCTAGACCGCATTATTCTCATTTCTTCACCTAGCTTTCTCTCCACCCATGGTTTTACTCCTTATTCCATCAATCATACTTTTGTCTCCATAATACTCAACCTAGTCATTATCATAGTCAGAACAGACTACGACATTACTACATAGTCGGATGAAATAGACTTGCCTATGGATGGTCGTGCCTTCACAATAGGTGGTAGAGTAGGAGGACTGCAGATGCCTGCTATATCGAAGTCCCGAGGTCCAGGCTGCCGGCTCTCAGTTTGGGTATCAACCATCTTAGTGTTTTCACTCTGCCCTAGGGCCTCATAATTATCACTAGCCATAGCAACTGCCAGTTTGGTTATCTTTGAGATTAGGTTGGTGATGACTTTGATCAATCCTAATTTTGTAGTGGTCCTTGGCCTCAAAAATTGATCGACACCTGGGAGCTCTTGTATTGCTGCCTCCAGATAGATTTGCATCAGTAAACAAGGGAAGGCTAAAATTGTCTTATTCCTAGATGCCCTATCCCGAATCTCTCAAATTATCCACTGGCCTGCATAAATATTGTAGCCCAATATTATTGTTGATATCAGTGTTTTCTTGTTAGAAACAATAATGTTTTCTGATAGATAAGACTCAACTGATGTCTAACTAGGGTCCACCACTCCTTAGCCTAAATATTTAGGCTATTCTTCTTCTTTATTGAGGATGAATTCCAATACAACCAACTACCTATGGGCATCTTCCCGAGCTAAAGGAATAATTTCTTCCATCCATAAAAACTGAACAATCCTATCTTTTAAACATTTCTATTTTACCTTTACATCCTTTATCTCTTCCACTCGAAAGTCTAATTCTGTTGTATTTACCAGAAGTATAAATTCTGGTCCATGTAATACTAGAAAGATTAATTGAGTTGAGAAGTTAACCCAAACACCCTAGATTACCAAATCTAATATTGGTTCCACACCTCTCTACAGATTACCTTACAAGTTTTGCTTTTTCAACTCCATTGGATACGTCACATAAAATTCATACAGAAATTGATTACTGTACTGACTCAACATTATAGTAATCCACTCGAATTTATACTGCTTGAATTGAGCATCAAAATTAGGCATCTCAAAAATGCCTACTATGGTCAATCTTTTTTCAAGGTAAACACCTCACAAGGGTATTCTGTGGTCAAAATTTATGGCACTATCTTTTACATATAGTTCTCATATTTTGGGGTATCCCTAGCATTAAATGAAAGGCATCGGAGCAGATATAATGGATAGTGGAGTTGGTGGCACTCGTGGTTGTGGTACAACACTTTTTGTGTTGTCACTCTCCTCATTTTATCCACCTTCTTCAACTGCAGACCTGTAATCTATTTCATTTTCATCCTTGGACCCTGATTCTTCTCCTTTGTCAAAACCTAGTTCTTTCTTTCCAGTATCCTTACCATTGTCTTCTTTATTAATGTTATTATCATCTTCTTTATGAAAGGATAATGGTGAATAAGGTGGTGAGGTGCTAGGGTTATTCATTCATGGTGTAGACCTAGGGTGTATGTTCTCCTCCACATTAGTTGCTTTCTTTCCTCTAGGTTGTTTTTTTAGATCCACCAGCAAATTTACTAGGTATTCTTTGAGGTTACTACATGACACATTAGTGTCCTTATTACTCAGCTAAAGAGTGGACTTTGGGGCAGGTTTCTTTGGGATGTCTTCCTCAGTGTTAGATTCTTTGATGAATCATCTTTTGGAGTCATTAGTACGTACTGCATGAGACTTATTAGTTAGTCCTCAGAAAAGAAAAGAAAAATAAGAGACTAAGGTATCAGTGTGGTAGGGTCTAGGCATAATACGACTCAAGAGGATGAGTCTTTACCTCTGACTAGAAGTACTTTACTAGTGCAGTATTACTTCCCAGTCATTATGAATCCTGACTACGAGTTGTATAGTGTGACGGTGACTCATTGGGAGAAGTCATAATGACAATAGAACCAACACTCTTCTAATCAATCATGTTACCAGTGGTTAGGAGTGATGTAACGAATCATTAAGTGACCTTACAAGTCATTACGAGACAAGAAGCCACTGTATGATGACTAAGTAGAGAAGCTAGCTCCACTTTCATACCCACCACAACAATATACAAAATTAACAACATCAATCATATCTAATTCATCCCATTCAACAAATTAGGTTATTTTACTCCCATTATCACTTTTGTTGGACATATTTATCGAGACTAGGGCTCGTTTACTTGACTACATTCATAACTTAAATAACAAAGACTAAGAAACTTGTTGATATTGAAGAATTATTAAGTAATTAAAATATAAAAACACTTACTTCATTGTTTGACTTGAACTCTTTTCGAGCTTACATAAGAAAATTTTGAGCCCTACCCTTTTGGAGATTGTTTATTTTTTGAGAGATTTTATACACTAGATGATAGGATAAAGTTAGAGAGTGGTTAAGTTGCGTTGGTAGCCACAAAGGAATGAAGGGATCTGTACTCTTAATGATAGGAATACCAATCATTTGGCTTTATTTGACATATCTAATTTTATCATTAGGTTTGGGCTGGGTCAACCCATGGAGCTTGTGCAATTGAGACTGGTTACGAGTCATGGTAACAACTTGTAACCAATGACTATGGATCATAAACTCCCTCGATTAGGACTAGAACCTTACCTGGGACTCCATTCATTACGACTCAAGGTGATGAGTTGAAGTCAGTGACCATGACTCATTCTGAGAGTCGCAATGACTCTAGAAACTAAATACCTGAGAGTAGTCTAAGCTTCAACACGCTGCAACTCTTTCTTATAAGTTATTACGTCTGACTACGACTCATTAACAAAGTTGTAAGGTCACGCACCAGATTGTTTTTTGGTTTTCTTCTACAATCTCCAGCCTTGCACATTGAACACACAACTTACACAATAATTAAATAAGTGCAATACATAGATTTCCTCCTATGCAAAACTTGATTTAACATCACGTCATGACGTGGCTATGTTGGATACTAATATTTAACCAACAAGCCCCATGGGTTATCTCTCATGCAATGCTTGACTTAATGTCGCTGCACGATGCAATTCCCTTGGTTACTCCGACTTCACCAAGGTCCATATCAATAACCACTTTAACTTCTTTAGTGTTTCCCATATAGTGCTTCACTCTTTACCCATTCACCTTGAATGGGGATTCACCATCACTCTTCAATTCTATAGCACCATATGGGAACACCCTTAAAATAGTGAATGACCCATACCACCTAGACTTCAACAAGCCTGGAAACAAGCAAATTCTTGAATTATACCACAATATCTGGTCACCTGGCTCAAATATTCTTTTCTTAATATTTTGATCATGATGTTGTTTCATTTTCTACTTGTACAATGAAAAAATCTCATAATCATGGAGTCGAAAGTTATTCAACTCATTCACTTTGCTAATTCTCATCTAACCTGCACTATGCAAATCAAATTAGGCTTCTTCAATGCCTATAGTGCCTTGTGATCAAGCTCAATAGGAAAGTTACATGCCTTGCAAAACATAAGTTTCTATGGGGAGGCACATATGGGGAATTTATAAGTTGTCTGGTAGGCTTATAATGCATTATCAAGCTTTCTTGACCAATCTGTCATTTTGGCATTCACTATCTACACCAAAAATAGACTTTATCTCTCTGTTGGACACCTCAACCTGTCTAGTCTAAGAATGATAAGTTATTGCCATATTATGCTTCATGTAGTACTTATCAAGAAGTTTTTAAGAATAGGTAATTTCAGAAATGCGTCCCAACATAACTAATTTTTGCATGTAGGGTGCCAAATCAAGAAAAGATATGTTTTTTTAGGAATGTGGTGACACTTCTTCCTTCATTATTGGGGAGCGCTACCACTTTCACCCATTAAGACATATAATCAATAGCTACAAAGATATACCTCATGCTATAAGAGCTCACAAATGCCTATGGCCCCATGAAATCCACACCCCACACATCAAATAGCTCCTGGTCTAAAATAGAGATCATAGGGAATTAAAGTCACCTTAAAAAAATTCTTTGGCACTGGAATTGGTCACGAGCATAGAAAATTCATAAGTATCTTTGTAGATTGTTAGCCAATAGTACCCATACTACAAGATCTTGTAGGCTTCGCAGGTTCCTCTATGGTTACCCCCAACTGGTGAAGCATAACAAACCTCAAGAATGCTCATTATCTCCACTTCAAGGATACATCAATACATTACTCCATTCATACAAATTATTAATAGATAGGTTCATCCCAGAAGAACTTCCTTACCTTACGCATAAACCTCTTTGTTTGCTGGAAGGACTAATTTTTTGGGTCAAAATCACTTGCCAGGTAATTTTCAAAGTTAGCAAACCAGGGAATTAAGTCATACGATGCTGCCAAAATCTGCTTGTCTGGAAAAGTATCATCAATTTTAAGCCCATTCCTACTTTCTGCATTGCATCATACTTAAGTCTATAGAATTGATCAGCATATTGATTTTCTATACCCTTTTGGTCCTTCATCTCAAAGTCAAACTTTTGCAGGTATAGAACCTAATGAATCAATCTAGGATTTGTATCGTTCTTCACCATCAAGTATCTCAAGGATGCATGGTCTGCATGAACAACAACCTTAGTTTTAATTAGGTAAGACCAAAGTTTTTAAAAGGAAAAACCACTACTAGTAACTCTTGTTCTCAAATAGTATAATTCATTGGAGCAGGGTTAAATGCCTTGCTAGCATAGTAAATAAGGTGCAAAATTCTCACCACCCAAACTAGGGTCTTGACATAATTGGCATATCATGTCCCCCGTTGATGATAGGCGAATTCACACGCCTATAGTGCTATATTTTACCCATATTTTAGCTAAGTTTAGAGGACAAATTATATAATTCATGCACTTTTAGTCCTTTTTCCTATAAGTGAGCTAACGAACATGATTAGCAAGTTTTCGGGTATAAATGATGCAGATTTCAGCATTTTATGGATAACTTCATGCCAAAGAAAGCTTCACGAAAGAAGGAAGGGAAAGCTTGGACGCCAAGGACCAAAAGTGATGCATGGAAAACCTGTTCCAGGCAAAAACAACAATTATGAAGACTTTGGGGACTAGCAGTAAGTTATTAGGATTAGGATAATGATACATTAACCAAGTAGGATTGGGTTAAGTAATTCATTAGCTTAGTAGGAATAGGATATGGGTGTTATAAATACCCTATTTTCCTAGAGATTTTTATTCATTCCGCCATTCCTCACAATTCCCCCATTCCATCAATTCCCATCCATACACCATCCATTCATCCATCAAAACAATTCTTTTGAATTCTTATTACTTTCTCTTCATCTATTCAATTCTTAATTTCCGCAACAAGAGATACGTTACTTTCAAAGAAAGTCACGCCTAAACGCCTACCACACTTTGCTATACAAAATCTTTATTGTGGTATAATAATAATGTCTATTGTGATTTCCTTCGCACTCATAGGTAACTAAACTTCTCTGTTGGGGTTATGGAAGCCTTATGAGATACTATCTAAGGCTATGAGTTTGTGAATTCGTGACAAGTGTGTTGCTTATATCATTATTCTCTTCATCTTAATGCAAATTCTTGTGGCTGCAGACGCATAGAATAACGCCAGTATAACATTAACTTGTTTGAAAGAAAAGTTATATGTCTGGAAAAGAGATAATGTCAAGGAAATAGGGTCCCATCCCCTATTAAAAAGTTAGTGCCGTAACTGGATTAACCTCTTGGAGAATTTGTACCTTTAGATAGGCTTTAAGCTCGAAAGAGTTAAAGTGAAATAATCCTCGAATAGGTCGAAAGACGTCTGGATTTACCATCGAATACAATTCTCTATAAGAACATACATGTCTGAATTCTGCACAACTCATAAACAATAGAAACGTATACCTTATAAGGTGGACATAACCCCAACACTTCAATTCTCATTGTTTTACAACCTACTAAACATTCTTTCTTTTTACGTTGCTATTTTCAGTTTTTACTTTAATATTTTGGTTACACATTATAATCCCCCCTTTTTTACGAGACTTGCACTAAAAGTCTAGTAAGCGTTGCTTACTTGTTGACCAAGCTATTCCCTGTGGGATCGATACCCAACCCAGTTGGGTTCTGTATTTGACTACGACCGCTTTAAACTCCTACAAGAGTTGTAGATTGAGCGTTATCAAAAATTGGTGCCGTTGCCGGGGAATACGAGTGTCAATTAAGTTTGTGATAGTTACTAGACCCTTTTGTCAAAAGATTCTCGTACTTTTACTTTTAGTTGTTGTTTTTGTTTTATTCAGGTTTGTTCAGTGGATCAATGGATGCACAACGTGAAATTGAAAGGATGGCTGCTCAAGTACATCAACAGAATAATGATAATCCAGGTCGGGCAACAAATCCTGATGATGAGGACCTGGGCGATGAGGAGCTACTAAACCCATGGCATACTACTGAGGTGGCGACACCCATGTAGAGGAGAGATCGTCAAACGCAATTGAGGCCTGATTGCCGAGCTGTGTAGATTCCTTTTGATGACGATGACGACGATTTGGATGAAGTTGGTGCCACAGGAGCCATTATTCTGCCACCCTTGGCACCTGGAGCAAAGTTCAATATCACTAGCACCATGATTCAGTTATTGCAACTCAAGGGATTATTTGGTGGACTAGCAGGCGATGATCCGAATATGCATCTCATCAACTTTATTTCTACATGCAAGTCATTCGACAATCCTGGCGTTGGACAGAATGCAATTCGACTGCGCTTATTTCCATTGTCTCTGTCTGGGGAGGCAACTCTATGGTTAAATGGGCTGACTCCTGATTCCATTACAAATTGTAGGCAATTGAAAGACGCTTTCCTAGAAAGATTCTTTCCACCATCCAAAAGAGCACAAATAAGAGATGAAATCAGCAACTTTCAGCAGCTTCCAACAGAAGCCCTCCACAAAACATGGGAGAGGTTCAAGACGAAGCTTATGCGGTGCCCAAATCACCATTTGACCAATGTCCACTTGATGGAGATATTATACAGATCTTTGAATTCGGTGACTAAGCCAGTGGTAGATAATGCAACAGGTGGATCATTTATGGACCTCACCTTTGTGCAGGCAAGCAATATGCTATATCGGATGACAAAGCAAAGTAGATCTTGGTATACCTGCGATTCTGAGGTAGCAAGCTCTACTATATCTTTTGGCATGACTGCAGAGCAGAGGTGAAGACAAGAGGATCGTGACCAAGACATGGCTCACATGAAAATGCAGATGGATCTTCTTACAAAGCATCTATTATCAGGGAAGACCGAAAAAGTTAAAGCTGTTGCATCAAAAGGAAGAGAGGAATCCAATTCCAAGGAAGAAGCAAACTACTTGAACAATCAGGGGGGTTTCCGAGGCAATGCCCAAGGAAACGAAGGTCGGAACTATTATGATAATTCAGGATTTAAGGACCATGATCAAGGTAGTTGGAAGGATAAGACTAACAAAAGTGGTTTGTATGTTCTTCCTGGAAGATGTGACGCCGCTGCATCTGGTTCTAGAAATATGTCAATGGAAGATATGATGGCTAAACTATTGAAAGGAGTAGAGGCAACTAATACGGGAGTTAATGAGGTAAAGAACGACTTGTTCTCAATGAAGCAATTGGTTGACTCGCATTCCACTTCAATAAAACAGCTGGAGCAACAATTGAGTCAATTATCTGCGGCATTCAATCAAAGAAAGGCTGGCACTTTACCTAGCAACACTGTGAAAAATCCAAGGAACGATGGATCATGCATGGCTATTACTACCAGGAGTGGTAAGGTGCTGGAAAATTCATCCCAAAGCAAGCAAGTGGCCGAAAATAAAGAAGATGAGGACGCCATAGACAATGACCAAGACGTCCATGACGTCACCCCTAGTGGTTTGCAGCCTGAAAAGACCAAAATTTGAAAGCAAGAGGAGAAGAAAGCCGTGGAGAAAACAATTCCATATCCACCACCACCTTTTCCTCAAAGATTGAAGAAGATTGTGGATGATACAAAGTTCAGCAAATTCATGACGATGTTAAAGCAGCTGACCATTAATGTTCCATTGGTAGAGGAACTAGAGCAAACTCCTGGGTACGCAAAATTCGTGAAGGACCTTTTAACAAAGAAGCGGGCGGTAAGCTATGAGCCGGCAGATAATGTTCACCATTACAGTGCAAATGCTATAAGATTGCTAGTTCAGAAAAAGGCCGACCCTGGTGCCTTCACTATTCCTTGCACTGTTGGCTCTTTGAACTTTGCCAAGGCATTGTGCGATCTGGGTGCTAGCATCAATTTGATGCCACTATCCATCTACAGGAAGTTGGGGTTAGGCGATCCGACACCAACCAATATGAGGCTCGTGATGGCTGATAGGTTGGTAAAACGACCTGTGGGTATCTTGAATGATGTGTTGGTGAAGGTTTCTTCATTCATCTTTCCTGCAGACTTCATTATTTTGGATTGTGAGGTGGATTCTGAAGTCCCCATAATCTTGGGACGTCCTTTCCTCGCAACTGGAAGTGTGCTTATTGACATGAGAGCTAATGAGATTTTATTTCGGTTGAATAACGAAGTGGTCTACTTTGATATATGCAAAGCAATGAAGCAGCCCAGCGATATGGATGTGTTCTCCGTAGCTTATGAGGATAAGAAAGCATTATCTGTAGAAAAGCCGATTATTGTTGATTAACTATCTGATGTGCTATTGAATTTTGAGCGTGAGGAGGCTGAAGAACATAAAGAAACCACTTGTGCCCTAATAGGAACAAAATCATATTCTCATGCTCCTAAGAAGTTGGACCTTGATCTTACAAATCAGCCTTCACAAAAAACGAAGACTTCCATTGTAGAGCCACCAATGCTAGAATCGAAAGAGCTCCCCAATTACCTAAGGTATACGTTCTTGGGATATGGAAATACACTTCTAGAGAGTGTTGTGGATGATTAAGTGAACAGCATATAGAGGCTCTCATCTCTGCTCTGATGAGGTACAAGAGAGCTATGGGTAGGAAGATTGATGATATAATTGGTATCTCTCCTGAGGTATGTATTCACAAGAGTCATATCGAAGAAGATTGCATGCCTACAAGTAAGTATCAGCGTCGTCTGAATCCATTCAGAAAATGATGCCCCATCTATCTCGATGAAGACTAAGTAATAGAGGTAACTATGTCGTGCCGCGACAATATATCAAGCGCTTGGTGGGAGGCAACCCATCGTTTTTAAATGGTTTTAATTGTTTTTGTTTTCTTAGGATTTTGTCGAGCCACGACCAAAACTAAGGCGCTTGATGGGAGGCAACCCATCGTTCTAATTGTTTTTGTTGTTTTTGAGTGAATGTAGGTACAAGAGCTGTCAAAGAGGAGATTGGTTTCAAATTTTGATTTGGAAGTATTGCATGTTGAAGGTGGTAAGTTAGGAATGAAGAAGCAAAAGGCTATGGATTGAGCATTGCTCATGAAAATATAGGCATTGAACAAGGCTAGGCCTAGGTAAAACTAGGCCACGAACAAGGCAAGGCCTATACTATGGCCTAAAGTCTCAGAATCTAGTGTGCCATAGCATAGGCGCCGCCCATGCCCAAGTATGACATAGCATAGGCGCCGCCTATGCTAAAGCCTTTTGTCTCTGAATCTCATATGCCATGCTAAAGGCGACGCCTATGGTCACTAAAGGCTTTGTAATAGGCGCCGCCTATGCTCACCAAATGCTTTGCAAAAGGCGCCGCCTATGCTCACACAATGCCATAGCATAGGCACCGCCTCTGCAAAAGCATTCTGCTCAACTAGGCATGGCCTATCCTATGGCATTCTGCTCAACTAGGCAAAGCCTTAGGCGCCGCCTATGGTTACTTTTGGTCTCCAAATCCGATTTTAAATGGGTCAAAACCTGACCCAACCTTTTCCTATAGATATGAGACTTAGTATTGAACCAAAAACACATTGGAAACCTAGCTTATGCGCCGCCTATAGCCTCCAAATCCTCTCAAAAATTTTCTTTTGCTCTTTTTCTTCACAAGAACATCATCCAAAGGCATCAATCAAGTAAGTACTACTCTGTTCTTCATTTATCTTCCGTAAGTACTAAGTTACTACGCCTATTATGAATTGCTAATCTTGAACAAGTATTGGTGATGTGAATGTGTTTGAATTGTTGTGATGCAACCAAGTGAGTGAATGAATATGTAAGGATGATCTTAACTTATTTCCAACTTGAATTTGATTTTGATGCATTGTCATACTTTTGTGGAATCGAATTGGTCCCAAATATTGCATAATCTTGTTACTTGAATACTTACATGTTGGAATGACTTGTTCATCGGAAGAAGGATTATAGTTGCCTACCAACATAGGAGGTTGTGATTATTGTTACATACTATCCCTTGATTCAATCCCTATGTAGTAGTCTTTATATATCCAACATGAATGTATTGCCAAGATTACAAGAAGTATGACTGCTCTGATTTTATTGTTGGAATATAACACCTAAAACGTATATCTATGAAGTCTGAGTAATCGACCACTTTCACTTCACTAGTCTGTACCAACAAACTAAGTGTGGGGTGGTGCCCCTACTGCTTGTTTATAGTTTGTATCCATCGAGATGATGGTAACATGAACATTGTTTTAGTCTCAGGTACAATGGCACGCAAAGCAAGACAAAGAAAAGATAAGACAACCAGTTCCCAAAGAGGCCAGAAAAGAGGAAGAAAAGAGCAAGGTGAATCCTCCTCGCTACAAATACCTCAAACACACTTTTGGATCAAGTGGGGTACAATTTGAGGAAACTTTAAGGATGACGACTCTGATGATGATTCCAATGCAGGGGGTATGACCCCAGACATAGAGGAGGAGTCCGACTAACCAGGTTCTTCTTATTTATTTTCCACTGAGGGCAGTGTGTCCCGTCTAAGTGTGGGGTGCTGGTATTTGCATGCTATACTTCTCTATCTGCATTTGCATTTATGTTTGTTTTGTTTTTATTTTTAGTAGTCAATTTTTTTTAGTTAATTTTTTTATAAACTTAACTTCGCATGAAATTATTCTAATAGGCAGCATGAGATTATGACAAGAGTTTGTGCTAAAATCATGACTATTGAGACGTTTAGGCTCTAATTGTGACTCACTATGTGATATTGTGTGGATCAATTCCTTTATCTATTGGGTCAAGAGTCTATGCTACTCCCAATAAAGTCGACCATGTGCCTTGTGTGTGTGAGGATATAGTATATTCTGTGTTTGTGGCTGATGCTAGAACTTACCTGGTATGTATGTAAAGCGAAAATAAGGAGTGGAAGTCTAGGAGATGATTTAGGCATTTCTTTGACAACCTATACTTGTTTACCTTCTTTTCTACCCATGGACATTATCTTAGTTAACCCCTTTTGAGCCTTTAGCCTATTTTCTTTGACAACCTCATATGTAAGCCTAATCCATTTTTTCAAGACCATAATTTGATCCAAATTCCTAAGTGCTTTAAAGTGTAAAGTCATGTGACAAAATAAGAGGAAATTGAGTGAGTATGATGCTTTAGAAAGTAATGGTGCTTGAATTTGTGATGAAAAATAATTGCTATCATAAGAGGTGTGTTATGAAAAGAAAACTAAAAAGTTAGTTATGTTCAAAAATTGAAAAACAAAAGAGGTGTCAAAGGGAGGTAGATTAAAAGAAAGCAAAAAGGTTGCTTGAAAGAAAGCATAAATGGCATATTGTGATGTATTAAAGCACTTAGGGAACTTAGTCACTATTTCTGGCCAAAATAGTCCTACCCGTCCCTTAGCCTACATTACAACCATCAAAAGACCTATTTGATCCTAAGCTTAGCATTCTGACATTTAGTAGAGCATTACACTAAGGGCAAGCCTATGGTCATCAGTTGCAGCATATGAATTCTTCGTGAGAGCGAGAGCAAGGATACCCTTCTACTCATGTTTCGACAAATATACTATGCTTGTGAGTGATTATGGGTAAAACATTGTGAGACACACATGGTTGATGATTTTTGGGTAGTTGTGTATGATTCTTTATGCCTTAACTTTTGGATACGAATTAACTACCATCACGAGTCTATGTTGGAGGTTGAATTGTTTCTACTAATGAGCAGAAAACTACTCTATGTTAATGATTGCTATGCTTGTCTTGACGAATATTTGGTGTTGTTACCGTGAAACCCTAAGTTGATGTTTAGATGGACATGATAGTTTGTTCGAGGAAGAACAAAGCTTTAAGTGTGGGGTGTTGATGATAGGCAAATTTACTACGCCTATAGTGCTATATTTTAGCTAAGTTTAGAGGACAAATTATATAATTCATGCACTTTTAGTCCTTTTTCCTATAAGTGAGCTAACAAACATGATTAGCAAGTTTTCAGGTATAAATGATGCAGATTTCAGCATTTTATGGATAACTTGACGCCAAAAAAAGCTTCACGAAAGAAGGAAGGGAAAGCTTGGACGCCAAGGACCAAAAGTGATGCATGGAAAACCTGTCCTAGGCAAAAACAACAATTATGAAGACTTTGGGGACTAGCAGTAAGTTATTAGGATTAGGATAATGATACATTAACCAAGTAGGATTGGGTTAAGTAATTCATTAGCTTAGTAGGAATAGGATATGGGTGTTATAAATAACCTATTTTGCTAGAGATTTTTATTCATTCCGCCATTCCTCACAATTCCCCCATTCCATCAATTCCCATCCATACACCATCCATTCATCCATCAAAACAATTCTTTTGAATTCTTATTACTTTCTCTTCATCTATTCAATTCTTAATTTCCGCAACAAGAGAAACGTTACGTGCAAAGAAAGTCACGCCTAAACGCCTACCACACTTTGCTACACGAAATCTATATTGTGGTATAATAATAATGTCTATTATGATTTCCTTCGCACTCATGGGTAACTAAACTTCTCTGTTGGGGTTATGGAAGCCTTACGAGATACTATCTAAGGCTATGAGTTTGTGAATTCGTGACAAGTGTGTTGCTTATATTATTATTCTCTTCATCTTAATGCAAATTCTTGTGGGTGCAGACGCATAGAATAACGCCAGTATAGCATTAACTTGTTCGAAAGAAAAGTTATATGTCTGGAAAAGAGATAATGTCAAGGTAATAGGGTCCCATCCCCTATTAAAAAGTTAGTGCCGTAACTGGATTAACCTCTTGGAGAATTTGTACCTTTAGATACGCTTTAAGCTCGAAAGAGTTAAAGTGAAATAATCCTCGAATAGGTCGAAAGACGCCTGGATTTACCATCGAATAAAATTCTCTATAAGCACATACATGTCTAAATTCTGCACAACTCATAACCAATAGGGACGTATACCTCATAAGGTGGACATAACCCCAACTCCTCAATTCTCATTGTTTTACAACCTACTAAATATTCTTTCTTTTTACGTTGCTATTTTTAGTTTTTACTTTAATATTTTGGTTACACATTACAATCCCCCCTTTTTACGAGACTTGCACTAAAAGTCTAGTAATCGTTGCTTACTTGTTGACCAAGCTATTCCCTGTGGGATCGATACCCAACCCAGTTGGGTTCTATATTTGACTACGACCGCTTTACACTCCTACGAGAGCTGTAGATTGAGCGTTATCACCCGTGGACTAGAGACCACCCCCTGCACCTAACTAAGTATACATAACATTCTTAGTGTCGGATTAATTTTGAACATATATCAAGAGAGATTTAAGAATAATTAATAGTATTGTGATCAACAGCCAGCCGTTGGCAAAAATAACTAGCCAACACCACCCAAGTCAACAGTAATCTAACAAAGCCTTCTATATAAGAACTAAAACTTAATATCAATAAAATGTCGGGGCATGCCCCTGACTATACCTAAAAAATTCTAAATATAAGAAACTCAAAACATGAAATGCAGTCTTCTGACGGATGGAAGATCACCATTTCAATACCAACTCATGGGCTAATTCTGAATCTTAATCAATATGCAGGAGAAGTAGAAGTATGGATCATTTGTGCATCGCATGCGGATACAATATCCAAAGATGATTAGCGGTTAGAGTGATATAATGTATCTTAGGGATGCGAGATAACATAAATCCATGAGCAATAGTTCAAAATCATTCGATATTCTAGGCAAATCATCCAATGCATATATGTATATATATATATATATATCACATGTTAGGATATGGAAGAAGGATTAATATGCACTTTATAACCTTAGTCTTGATTATGTTGCTGAATCGTGATAACATACAAAGCACCCACGGGTTATATGGTCTAAGATCTTCCCCAACTCGTAGATCCCAACGCGTGTGGCTGCATGAACAAAAAGATAAGCATATGAACTATGGGGGACTCAAACCTCCCTACATATCAGGGTGATACGAGCACCAAATCATGTAATGATATATGGGGGACTTGAACCACCCTATCATATAATTATAACAATAGGAGGACTCAAACTACTATGTCATATAGACCCCTACGTTGGAAACTACAGTTTCCAGTGTTGGTCTCTCGGACCTCCACTTTTACGACTCAGCTACAAAACCCTCTTTAAAGACTAATTAAAACATTTATCACATAATATTATTCATAGAGCCACAATAAACCTTTAGGCATACATTGTTGCTATCGTCATACAAACTACACTTGCAAGGTAACATAAACACGGAAAAACAATTTCATTACTGGGGAAATTTACAAACACTCTTAGTTCAATTATGCAATAGCATTTGAAAACACCAACCCACAAGGTTCAATTCCATATCAAAATCCAATAGTTTAAGAAATAGATAAATTCCCATGTTTCTTATAACTAATTTTTTTTTTTATAATAATGGGTTGGGGTCATAACCACTTCAAAAGTCATATGTTTGGGAAATCATAATCCCTTAGTGGTCGTTTGGTAGAGTGTATAAGAATAATGCAAAATATGGTGTATTTGTAATGCTTGTATTAGCAATTCTTGTCTTACCTATGATTGTATTAGTTATTCTTGTATTTTTCTTATGTAGTGTTTGGTTTGATGTATTAAAAATAACATGAATTACATAATTTCTAAAAAAAATTTATTTTACATAATACTCTCAATATATATACTGAAAAGGATGTGAACTTTTTTTTAGGGATAATAGTTTCTTTAGGCATGTTAATTCATGCATTAAATCCATTGCATTATTAATGCCATGGATTTTGTGGTATTAGTAATACATAACTCAATACAAAATAGAGTATATAACTAATGCAACCATTAGTTACACATAGGGTAAGAAGATATACAAAATAAGGTACTAATAATAAACATTAAACTAATGCATGCATTAACTTTCCAATACATTCTACCAAACTACCCCTTAGTTTATTAACCATAACCATGCACCTATGATGTTTTGGATTTGGAAAAAATATTTTACCTCTTTTACAAGGGATAATTATTTGTCTTTAAGAAACTATTAGTGTGTTTGATGTTGGTTTTACTATATTTCAGGTAAAAGACTTAGGAAAAGGAACAACTTGGAAAAGTATAAGCTAAAGGCCCTTGACGATCTAACTGATGGGCTGTTAACATTGAGATAAACCATCAGGGTGCCCTTCAGCACTAAGAAGAGATAAATAACTGGATAACTCAAGTGACAATCCAAGTGATGACACGTTAGGACACTGACGGGCCGTTAACTTGGCCGTCAGAACCAAGAAGAATGTAGACCATCTGGAATTGAGCGATAGTCAAGGTGACAGACCATCAAGGAATTGACAAACCATCAATTTGTCCATCAGATCTGAGATAGAATGTACAAAATTAGAAGTCCAAGTGATAAACCATTAAAGGAAGGATGTCTTTTTTTTATTCTTTCTTTCCTATAGTTAAATTTTGATTTCGATTTAGAGAGAGAAAAATTTTGTCTTGATTCATGAACTAATGGAATCTCTAATATTTTTTGTAATTGAAAATTTGAAGTTGAAATGTATATAGGATAGTGCTATAAAGCGTATTTTATTTAATGATAAGGTTATTAATCAACAAAGATAAATTAAAATTCTTAATAGATGAGATCAATTAGAAGAACTTATTTATCAGTTTTAAATATAGCAGACAGAATTCCATTGGTCTAATTTAGGACCTTAGGATAGGCCACTAACGGGCCGTCAATTTAGCTATCAATCATAACACGACAAAATGAAGTTTGAATTTTAAATCCCCTTTACCTGGAAATAAATAAATACCTTGTTTAGGGATTAATTATGGATATTTTCAACTATTTTTCATCTATGGAACATTTTTTGTAAAGCATTTTCTATACTCTGAGAAGCAAGTTAGTACTGTGGGAAATCTTATCATTTTTATTAGAAGATTAAGAATAATTCTTTGAATTTTTGTAGGTCATTTATGAAATTATTTATGATGAATGATGTCTTCTTCTATTTTGTGTGGCTAATACTCCCACAACTAGGGTTATGGGAGCATTGGTGTGAGTTGTTGATAAGAGTTATGAGATAACCTAAATTCTGTAGATAATTGATGTTTCATAGTCTCCTATTTATAATAATGGCCATTCATGATTTCAAACTCAAAGGGTGTGCCCAAGAACACCACTTTTTTGAGTATAAAAGTGTGTGTTAGGAAAAGAGGAGGTTAACAAATCATTTAAGAGTTTTAACCTTTAGGTTATGGATTGATGCCACAACAGGATCAACCCACCTGAGGATTCAATTGGACATTATACAACATTCTTCAATTTTGAAAGAATTAAAGGGTAGCTATCTAATAAGGTTGAAAAACAAATAGATACAACTTAAGAGTTCAATTAACCTTGCAATTTAGATTGTCAAATCAGAATTTCGAATAGCTCACAACCCTAACTGCATTAACACCTTGGTTAACATAATACTAGTTTACTTATGCTTATTGAATTAAAACTTGCAAAAATGTTCATTAGTTTGACTACAACTTGTCACAAGCAATAGGAATTGTTGCTAAGTAAACCCCCTTACTCTGGAACCTTTGATCAATAGTCTATTAATAATCATAACACTTAGTTTACACAGTATTCCCTAAGGGATTCAACCCCAACCTAGTAGGGTTGTATATTTGACATAGACCGCTTACACTTTCTAACGAGAGTTATAATTTGGGGGTATAAAATTTTTGTGCCACTGCTGGGGAATACAGTTGTCAATGAAGTTTATGAGTGTTAATTAACATTTGATCCAGTTTTCTAATTTTACTTTATTTGTAGTTTTTGTTCATTACTGGATCTTTATTTTGCATTCCACATACGATGAGGTTAGGAGAACCATTATTACCATTTTATCCATAACCTCAATTAATTGGTAGAGTGGAAGATCAACAGTAAGTTGAAATATTAGCCACCTTGGCTAATGCGCAACTCAATCTACAAAATGCTGACAACCCAGGTCGGGTGGCTAATGTAGCTTATGATGACCTAGGCGATAATAATTTGATTGGTCCTACAAATAGGATACGTGTAGAGATTGTAGCTGCACAAGTGAATCAAAATTGGCCAATTAAAGGAAGAACAAACCGCCAACCAACTGTGCAGTTTGTATTTGATGAAAAGGATGATACTAATTTTGATGAAGCTGGTGCTATAGGAGCAATTAATCCACCACTATTAGCACCAGATGTGGAGTTTAACATCCCAAGCACTATGATAAAGTTATTAAAACTTAAAGGATTATTTGGTAGACTTCCAGGGGATGATCCGAATATATACCTGGTGAACTTTATCAACTTCTACAAATCTCTTATTAACCATGGAGTATGTCAAAATGCAATCCATCTGTGGTTATTCCCATTGTATTTTTCTAGGGAGGCAACATTGTGCCTAGATGAATTAGCTACCGATTCTATAAAAAACTGGAGGCAATTGAAAGAAACTTTCCTAGAAAGGTTCTTTTCGCCTTGTAAGAAGTTACAGTTAAGGGATGAGATCAAAAACTTTAGGAAGTTATTGAATAAATCTTTTCATAAGTCATGGGTGAGATTTAAGAAAAAGTTGATACAGTTCCCAAATCACAAGATGACCAACAAGACTTAATGGAAATACGGCTTTGAACTCTACCACAAAGACAACTGTGGACAATGTTGTAGGGGGAATATTTATGGACCTTACTTTTATAGAGGCTGCAAAGATATTAGAGAGGATGACTAAGACAAGCAGAGCTTGGCATACCAGGGATTCTATGGTTGCAAGAAATATTATGTCTTGTGGGATGTCAATTGAACAATATAGGTGAGATGAGAAATATGACCAGGATATGGCTCATATGAAAACCCAGATGGATTTTTTGAAATAGTATTTACTATTTAGAAAGAAAAAAAATGTCAAAGTTGTTGGGTCTCAAGGTAGGGTAGTTGATTTAGATTCTGAGGAAGAGGTGAACTACTTGAATAATCAGGGGGGGTTTCTAAGGCAATAGCCAAGGAAATTAAGGTTGGAATTAATATGAAAAGTAGGTTATAGATATCAAGATAAAGGTGGTTAAAAAAGAATGATAGGAGTGGATTCTATATACCTCTTGGGAATCGTGAAAATGCTGCTACTAGCTCTGGTAAGATATCGATAGAGGGTATGATGGCAAGTTGTTAAGGGGGGTGGAGTTGACTAATGCTGGAGTGAGAGAGATAAATAGTTATCTTTCATCTATGAGTGAACTAGTTGATTCACATTTGATTTCCACTAAACAACTGAAGTAGTAGATAAATCAGCTATCAGCGATATTCAATCGGAGAAAAAGCAAAACATTGGTGAGTGATACCATGCAAAATTTGAGAAATAATAATTATTGCATGGCCATCACCATGAGAAGTGGTAAAGTGTTACCTTTACCTTCGGTGGGCAAACCTATTGTAGATGATGGGGTGGAGATAGAAGCAGAAGCAAAAGAAGGACATCCAGTACAATCTGATAAACTAGAAAATAATGTGATCCCATCTAATTAGGAGCAAATTGATGAGTTAGAGAAAGGTAAGGGGAAAGAAGGAGTGATAGCAGGTAAGGGCAAAGAAGGATTAATAGCAGTTACCAGAATGCAAAAAAATAACTCTTTCGTTCCCACACAGATTGCAGAAAAAGGTAGATGACACAAAATTTAGCAAGTTCATGGCCATGCTAAAGCAACTAACATTAAATGTGCCCTTGGTTGAGGTGTTAGAACAAATGTCGGGCTATGCTAAATTTATGAAGGATCTTGTGACTAAGAAGAAGACCGTGAGCTACAAACCAATGGAAAATCTTTACAATTATAGCGCTATTGCTATAAGATCCTTAGTGCAAAAGAAAGAAGATCCAAGAGAATTAACCATCCCACACACTATTGGATCGCTTAATTATGCTAAGGCCTTGTCTTATATTGGGGAAAGTATTAATCTGATGCCACTAGTAGTAAGCAAGAATTTAGGTTTGGGATATCCTACACACACTAATATATGGCTTTTGATGGCAGATATATATCAGTGAATAGGTTGGTTGGGATATTGTATGATGTGCTTGTTTAAGTGGAAAGTTTTATTTTTCCAGTTGACTTCGTAATCCTGGATTTTAAGGTGGACTTTAAGGTACCCATAATCTTGGGTAGACCATTCCTCGCAATAGGAAGCATGTTGATTGACTTGCAAATGAATGAGCTAAAATTTAGGCTCAATGATAAAGTGGTCAGTTTTGATGTTTGTTGATCAATGAAATAGCAAAAGAAAATAAGTGTCTTCTCAATCATGATGTATATTATGAAGATGATCAAGAAGAACTAGTTGAGGAGATATTTGGTGTTGAAACGTTGGTTGCAGTCTTAATGAACTTCGTTAGTAATGGTATCGAAGAATAAAAAGAGACTGTGTGTGCACTGACTTGTATGGAGTCATACTACTATGCCCCCAAGAAGATAGAATTGGACTTAAAAATCATCCAATACCACCAGATAAGCCTTTTATTAATAAGCCATCGATGTTGGAATTGAAGGACATGCCAGATCATTTGTGGTATGTGTTTCTTGGCAGTGGATACAACTTACCTGTAATTATTACAGCAAAAATTGATGAGCAATAGGTTCAAGACCTTATCTCTATGCTTAAGAGGTACAAAAGGGCTATTATATGATGATTGCTGATATTATTAGTATTTGTTCAGGTATCTGTACCCATAAAATCTAGCTAGAGAAAGAGTGCATACCGATCATCGACTAGTAGGGTAGATTAAACCCCTAAATACAAGACGTGCTTAAAAAGGAGATTATTAAATAGATTAAGGCAGGGGTAGTGTACCCAATCACTCATTGCAAGTAGGTAAGTTCTGTGTAATGAGTACCCAAAAAAAGGGGCATAATTGTGGTTTCTAATGAGGAGAATGAGTTAATTCCACTGAGGCCATTGACTAGGTGGTGGGTTTGCATGGACTATCGTAAGTTGAACTCATGGACATTGAAAGATCACTTCCCAATTCCCTTAATGGATCAAATGCTTGATCGATTGGCAGAATAGGGTTGGTATTACATTTTGGATGGGTATTCGAGAAATAATAAGATCTAGATTGCCCTGAAAGACTAGGAGAAAACAACATTTACGTGACCATATGGAACGTTTGCATTCAAGTTAATATTGTTTGATTTATGTAACATACCAGCCATATTCCAATGGTGCATGATGTCGATTTTCTCTAAGATTGTGAAGGATACACTGGAAGTGTTCATGGATGATTTGTCTACAGTGGGTGATTCATTTGAAATATGCTTGGTGAACTTGAGTAGAGCACTATAGAGATTCAAGGATTTTAATCTTGTGTTGAACTGGGAGAAATGCCACTTCATGGTGTAGGTAGGAATTATTCTTAGACATCACATTTTAGCAAAAGGGATTAAGGTCGACTAGGCTAAGGTAGAAGTTATAGAGAAACTACCCCCTCCCATCTCAGTGAAGGGAGTTTGGAGTTTTCTTAGTCATGCTGGATTCTACTGTAGGTTCATTAAAGACTTCTCCAAGTTTGAAAATCCACTTTGACAACTATTGGAGAAGGAGGCCAATTTTGTGTTTGATGATGACTGTATGAAGGCATTTGAGTGCCTTAAAAGGAATCTGGTTGCTTCCGCTATTATAGTTGCTCCATATTGGTCTCATCCATTCAAAATAATATGTGAAGAAAGTGGAGTAGCACTTGGGGCTGTACTTGGTCAGAACAAGTATAAATTGTTTCACCCTATTTATCATGTGAATGAGGCATTGATGGGGAACAAAAAAATTATACTATCACTTAGCAAGAGCTTCAAGTTGTTGTTTATGCTTTTGAAAAGTTCCAGGCATACTTGTTGGGAACCAAGGTGGTGGTTCATACAGATCATGACACTTTGAGTCACTTAATCGTAAAAAAGGATGCCAAACCAAGGTTGATCAAATGGGCTTTACTTCTGTAGAAATTTGAATTTGAGGTCAATGACAGGAAATGTTGTTAAAATTAAGTTGCAGACTACCTATCCAGGATAGAGAGAAATCAGGACACCACAGAAAAGCTTGACATTGATGACATTTTCCCTGATGAACAAATCCTTTCTGCTGCACTTGAAAGGGTTCCTTGGTACGCGGACTTTGCCAACTTTGTGGTAAGTGATTATTCTAGAGACTCTTTTTTTTCACCAGAAAAAAGTTTCTGCATGATTCCATGATATGCTTCTGGGATGAGTCATACCTTTTCAGGTGTTGTGCTGATAATATTATCTGAAGGTGCATCCCAAAAGTTGATATGTTAAATATTCTTGAAGCCTGCCATGCTGCCTCAGTTGGGGGAAATCATGCAGGTAATCGTACGACAAAAAAATTGTTGCAAAGTGGCTACTATTGGCCAACCCTGTTCAAGGATACATATTAGTTTGTGAGAAGATGTGAATAGTGTCAAAGAAAAAGCTTGATCTCAAAACACCATGAGATGACCATAGAGAAAATGATACAGGTTGAATTATGCGACGTTTGGGGCACTAATTTTTGGGGCCTTTTGTGAGTTCCTATGGGATGAAATATATCATAGTTTTTGTGGACTATGTGACAAAATGGGTTGAGTCTGTTGGTTTAGATGACAATGAAGGCAAAAGAGTGGTTGCCTTTCTGAAGAAGAACAGTTTCTCCTATTTTGGGGGTACCAAGAACTATCATAAGAAGTGGAGGGTCCCATTTCTGCAACAAAATATTTTGGGTTGGTTTGGTTAAATATGGTGTGAAGCAACATAGTGTGACTACTCCATACCACCCACAAAATAGTAGGCAAGTGGAGATTTCAAACTGAGAAATTAAAGCAATCTTGGCCAAGATAGCGAACGCGAGCAGGAGTGATTGGTCTCAAAAGCTCGATGATGCCTTGTGGGCATATCGAAAAACTTTCAAGACACCTATTGGGATGTCGCTGTATCAGCTGGTTTATGGTAAAACATGCCACCTTTCTATTGAGCTGGAACACAAAGCTTTGAGAGCACTTAAGCAGTTGAATCTAAACTAAAAAAAAAAACAGCAGAGCTAAGATTAGGGAAGTTGAATGATGTGGATGAATTCCATCTTAGTTCATATAAGGGAGCAGATCTATTTAAAGAAAGAATGAAGAAGTACCAAGATCAAAAAATTGAAAAGCATGATTTTCAGGTAGGCAATTGTGTATTACTCTTCAACTATAAAATTAAGATGTTCCTAGGCAAACTAGAATCTAAGTGGTCTGGCCCATTTAAATTCACATAATTCTACTCTTCTGGAGTATTGAAACTTGAAAATAAAGATAAAAGTATCTTTAAAGTGAACGGGCAGCGATTCAAGCAATACATTGGTCCGATGGACTCGGTGAAATACTTAAGTGTAATTTTTCTTGATGAAGTCTGATTAATCAGGTCGTTGAGTCATGCCGTGATATTAAATCAGACGTTAGTGGGAGGCAACCCACAATGTGTTGTTGTAATTGTAGTTGGAAATATGTTCTTTGTTTCTTGGTGAAATTTGATGTGGTTGTTGAAGTGTGTAGGAATACGAATTCTAGAAAACAGGAAGTGACCAAGATGAAGTTTTATGATAGGGACTTTGATGGTCGTCAACCATCTGATGGGCTGCCATTAAAGTCATCAAGGCCATGATAAATAACAACCATTATGTTTAAGGCCTGATGGATAAAGTGACGGACCGTCAACAGTTTGACGGACTGTCAACTAAACCGTCAACATAGAGACACAAACCTGAGTTACTGGAAAAGAATTGATGGACATGTAGATGGACCATCAATAAGTTGATGAACTGTTATCTATACCGTCATGATAAAGTATAGTGACTAAGGTTCTAGTATGGACTGACGAAGAAACCGGCAGACCGTCGATCACCTGACGGACCATCAGTTTTACCATCAGCTAAATCCTAGATTTTTAAAATTATCGGGTCGGGTCACCAAATGCCTACTGAGATATTTTGACCCAACCAAAAGGTATTTGATGGATAATGGGTGACGGTTACACGCATATTCCAATCTTTTTAACTCTTGAAACGGTTTAAATTCTTCTACATTTACTATCTTAAAGAAAATTCATCTTTTATTAGAACTCTTCATCTTCTTTTCTTATTCTATTTAAACAACTGCTACTCTCCATTATTCCTATCAGTCCTATAAAGAAAAGCCTTACTCTTTAAAAGTAAGAAATAAATCATTCGATATTCTCAAGTTCTGCAAGTTTCGAGTAGTGAAGAATACTTCAAGAGCAAGGTATGCCTGTAACTTTCCTTTGTTGTTTGGAAAAATGAACATGTTAGGGTGAGAGTATGATAATGTTTGAAATAATTTTTTTCATCTTTTGTTGTTGTAATGCTACTATTAAGTCAAACATTGGTAAATTTTAATCTGGGTAAAGTCTAAGTAACCCATGACCCAAAAGTGGTAAAAATAGTGCTTAAATATAGAATCAATACCATGATTGTTATCCTTAATGATGCAATGCATGCCAAGTGTCAAAAAATTATAGACTGTTAACCACTTGACAGACCGTCAAAAAATCCTTCGCCAATAATGATCAAAAACTATTTTCTGTTCATTCCTTGATGGACAACTTGACATACCGTGAACCCCCTAATGGACCATCAACTTGACCATCACAAAGCTTCTGAGAGACTGCCTCCTTGGTTAAGCCTTGACGACAAAGGTGATGGATTATCTGTAACGCCCCAGAAAATGGGTCCCGAAGCGTCACACAGTGCTTGAGGCTACGAATAGCCCCAAGCTAACCCTTTGAGCCATTTTCATTAAGTTCAACACAAATCAGCGGGGTTTCCATAAATAACCCTCAAATATCAACAGAGTAATCATCATCCAAGAATAAAAGAATTTCAGAAAGATAACAAAATATGACTTATTAGTCAACTCCTAACATCTATACTAGTCTGACAAGCCTCTAAAAAAATCAATAAAACTAGCGAGCCATTGAGACATGCCCCAGCTGACTCATACTCAGTTATCAAATGTAAACAATTTCGTGAAACAATTTCTCGGAACATGAGAACTCACCACAACAGAGGATGTAGAACTGCGGGCCCGAAGAATCACTGTCGAACCTGGAACTGAGTATCTAAATGTACATTTCAAGAAAATGCAGGCCAAATTCGAAGATGTGGGTCAGTACCATAGAAAGGAACCGAGTATATGGGGGTGTATGCAATTGTATAAAAATCATCATCATAAATATTTATAAGAGATATGCAGGATGTATGAAAGACTCACATAGCCCGAAGAAAATCATCATGATCATGAGAGGATGAAATAAGTATAATAACACATATGAGTCATCATATTATTTTTCAATCACTTTCAGTTCATCAAGAATATCAATTCTCATAATATAAATATCATTTAAATCTTTCAGAAGAAAAACTTTCACAATTCCACTTTCAAATCACTTCACCATTCACCATAGACACAAGGAAACACACACACACTGGGAGATCCTATAACCGACATAAACCATGTGAGCTACATGGAGTCTAACGTACAACCCACGTTGGGGAGAACCGTCCTATTCTTTCCATTGGAGTAGGACTATTGATATAAAATTCACACAAACTAGTGATCACTATATAAATCAGCCTCAGGCTCACTCCTACGGGGGCACGTAGTTCTAGGGAAGTAAGGTCTCTTTATGCCTCCTACTGAGTGATAAAGATTTCTCCCGGACATAGCTCAGATCATTTCAAAGACAATCCACAACAAAATAATTTCAGTAATATATAAATATACATCGGGAGCCATCATGCTTCCCATCTATCAAAATCAACTACGTTGTGGATTTCCTTCACACTCGAGTTCAAACCAACTCCATTAAGACCAAAAGGTCAAATCATTCAAAATATCTCAAATATTCAACATCAACGTGCTTATAACACACACTTTCTCAAAAAAACACAATTTCCAATGGGGATTCACGTCCCAGATATCAAAATCATGATAAATATCATTCAAGATTCATTCTTTATATCTCCACACATGTAAATTCATATTTCAAAATCATAAAAATCAAGATTTCATAATAATCATCATAACATATGGGTTCATGCTTCAAATTCGTAAAAATCAAATAAAAATCATGCCTTTGTAAAGAGAATTACTTTTGGGCACAAGAACGAAAGAGAGTTCTTGTTGAAAAACCCCGCATACCTTGAATGATGAACTTTAGATCGATAATCATTTTTGAGATGTTAATCGTGCCTTTGAATGATGGTTCTTGGAGTTCTTGAACTAGGAACTTGGAATCTTGAATAAATTTGCATTATTAATGGTGAACTTTGGAGGTTCTTGAAGTTGGATGTAGGAGCTTAGGGTTTTTTAAGGGAATTTGATGAAATAAAACATATAATGCTTCTAATAGGCTTTAATATAGGGTTTGGATGGATTTTGGGTGAGGGGGGATGACCAAAACACCCCTAAAAATCAAATAATTCTCGAATTTGTCCTTTGGTGGACTGTTTTGATAGTTTGAAGTAGATCAACCGTAATGCTTAATCCGATATCCAAATTGGATGAAACTAATTTCATTAGAAAGAGGAATCTCATATCTTTCCGTTGATACATAGTATCTCACCCAGATCATTGTGTACGAGGAGTTATGATCGTTTGAATTTGACCCAAAAATTTGCTTTTGGTAGGCTGAAGTAGATCGACCATAACTTTTTGTTCCGAAAGAAAAATTAGATGAAACTAATTTCATTGGAAAGAGGACTCGTAGAGCTTTCCGTTGATATATAGTAGATCACTCAGATCATTATGTACAAAGATTTATGATCATTTAAAGTTGGAGAAAAAATACGCCAGGCCTCAGTACTTTTTCCTCACGTTTTACTGTTCACTACTATTCACGGTTCGATCGGAATGTTCATAACTTGTCGCTCGAGTGTCCGTTTTGGATGATCCACATATCGTTGGAAATCTAATTCGATATTTACACAATGGTGGGTTATAATCTAAGACATTCCGCATGGAAAATTTATAATTCATTCTAGAAGATAGAACCCAACACGTTTACGCACAAAATTTCAACGAAAAATTTCTCGGGGTATTACATCATCCCCCCCTTGGAAACATTCATCCTCGAATGACGCTATATATGACAAGATTAGATAGGGAACAGAGCATACAGCTGAAACCATTCATTAGACTCATCACCACATCATTTGTCACTCAAAATGTAACATAGAATGCATAAATTCAAGAAACTACTGTTGAACACATAATAAATGACAGCTAAACTGCTGCAACTTTTATCAAAAGTGCATGATTTAGGAAAGAACAGTACCTTCGACTTGATCAGAGTTCGCAAAAAATAGTGTGGGTACTTGGATCGCATATCCGCCTTAGCTTCCCAAGTTGCACCCTCAACAAATTAGTTTCGCCATAACACCTTGACCAAGGGAACTTCTTTGTTCCTTAGTCTTCGAACACTGAAATCAAGAATCTCAATAGGAATCTCATCAAAAGAAAGATTTTCTTGAAAGTCAGCACTCACAAAGGAATCCACTACCACAACATCGCTAATATGCTTTCTAAGCATGGAGACATGGAATATTGGATGAATAGAGGACAACTCAGGAGGCAACTCGACCTCATAAGCTACCTTACCAACACGGCTAAGAATTTTGTAAGGACCAACATAACGGGGATTGAGCTTCCCCTTCTTTCCGAATCTCTTCACCTCTCTCATGGGTGAAATTTTCAGATCCACTAGGTCACCAACTTCAAACTCAAGGTCTCTCCTTCTAACATCCGCATATGACTTCTGACAACTCTGCGCAGTTTTCAATCTTTCCCTAATCAACTTAAATTTTTCCATAGCGTCAAATACCGAATCAAGACCACTTACAGCCTCTTCACCCACCTCGAACATACCTATGGGTAATCTACACTTCGTCCCATATAAGGCTTCAAACGGATCCATGCCAATACTAGAGTGGAAATTATTCTTGTAAGCAAACTCTATTAATGGTAAGTGATCATCCCAAATTTCCTTATAGTCAAGTGCACAAGCTCTCAACATATCCTCTAAGGTCTGGATTGTCCGTTCAGCCTGACCATCGCTCTGCAGACCAAAATCAGAACTCAAAATCACTTGGGTACTAAGACCCTTCTGAAAAGCTTTTCAAAATTGCAAAGTGAACTGAGTACCCCTATCCGAAATGATAGACAAGGGAACTCCATGCAGTCTGACTAGCTCTCGGATATACAATCTAGCATAATTCTCAGCAGTATATGAAGTATGAACTGGTAAGAAATAAGCAGACTTAGTGAACCTATCAACCAAAATCCAAATGGAATCACGATGGTATCGGGAAGGAGGTAAACCAATCACGAAGTCCATATTTATCTCTTCCCACTTCCAGGTGGGAATACTAAACTCTTGCATCATACCACCAGGTCTTTGGTGTTCAACCTTAACCTGTTGGCATGGTACATACTTAGCTATAAACACTGCTACATATTTCTTCATGCCACTCCACCAATAGATTTGCCGCAAGTCTCGGTACATCTTGGTGACACCAAGATAAATAGAATATCAAGCCCCATGCGCTTCAGTCATAATCCTCTATCTCAGATCATCAACATTCGGGACACATAATCTACCCTACAATCTCAACACACCATCTCCCCCTTGGAAGAAAACCTCTACTTTTTGGTCCTTGACTAACTCCTTCAGTCTGACCAAACTAGCATCTAAGTATTGCTTTTCCTTCACTTCTGAAACCAAGGAGGATTCGGAACTACTCTGAACCCCTATACTACATTTAGAAGAGTCAAACAACCTAACCCCGAATCTAGCCAAACGATGTACATCACGAGCCAACTCTTTCTTACCTTCTACCACATGCAAAACACTACCCATGGAAACTCTACTTAGGGCATCCGCCACAACTTTGGCCATTCCCGAATGGTACAACACACTTATAACATAGTCCTTTAATAATTCTAACCATCATCTCTGCCTACGATTCAATTATCTCAGGGTAAACACATACTGCAGACTCTTATGATCATTGAAAACATCAACATGGACACCATACAAATAGTGTCTCCAGATTTTCAAAGCAAACAATACAGCAGCCAACTCAAGGTCATGGGTGGGGTAGTTTTTCTCATAGGTTTTTAACTGTTTAGAAGCATAAGCTATCACCTTACCCTTCTAGATCAATACGCAACCCAACCTAAATCTCGAAGCATCATAGTACACCACAAAAACATCAACACCATAAGGCAAAGTCAAAACAGGGGCTGAAGTGAGTCGAGTCTTCAACTCCTGAAAACTCTTCTCACAAAATTCGGACCACAAGAACTTCACTTTCTTTTGGGTCAACCGAGTCATAGGAGATACTATAGAGGAGAAACCCTCAACAAAACGGTGGTAATAGCCAGCTAAACCCAAGAAACTTTGGATATCAGTTGGAGAAACAGGTCTAGGCCAATTCCTAACAGCTTCGGTCTTTTGGGGATCAACTCTAATACCCTTGGAAGAAATGATATGACTCAAAAAAGCAACCAACCTTAGCCAAAACTCACACTTACAGAACTTGGTAAACACCTTGTGATCTCTAAGGGTTTGCAAGACTGTTCGGAGATGATCAGAATGTTCATCCTCACTACGGAAGTACACCAGTATGTCATCGATGAACACTATGGCAAACATATCTAGATATGGACTGAACACTCGATTCATGAGGTCTATGAAAGTTGTTGGGGCATTAGTTAACTTGAAAGACCAAACAAAAAACTCAAAATGGCCATAACAAGTTCGGAAACCAGTTTTCGGGATGTCACCCTTTTGATAGGCTGAAGTAGATCGACCATAACCTTTTGCTCTGATAGACAAATTGAATGAAACAAATTTCATAGGAAAGATGACTCGCAGATCTTTTCGTTGATATATAGTAGATCACCTAGATCATTATGTACAAGGAGTTATGATTGTTTAAAGTTGGATCAAAAATACGCCAGGCCTCAGTACTTTTTCCTGCATGTTTTACTGTTTACTACTATTCATGGTTCGATCAGAATGTTCATAACTCGTCGCTCGAGTGTCTGTTTTGGATGATCCACATATTGTTGGAAAGATTATTCTATACTCTACGTAATGGTGGGTCATAATCTATGACATTCCGCATGGAAAATTTATAATTCATTCTAGAAGATAGAACCCAACACGTTTACGCATAAAATTTCAACAAAAATTTTGAGGGGTATTACATCATCACAGTCTCGATGGGCCATCAGCTTGTCCATCGAGACAAAACTATGCCTTATTTATTTTTGATTCTGATAAGCAATTGATTGTTTGTTCCTTAGTCAGGAAAAATAACTTAGAAACTACCTTAACAAAGAGGTTGTGGTAGGCATCCACAATTAAGGGGCAGAGGTGAACCAGCCCAGAGTAAAGAAGATCCCACCTTCAATACTCGACAAATGAATAGAATGAATCAAGTAATCTCCCAGTCTAAGGAGGAGAGTAAATGTGAGAGCAGTAGTAGTACTAATTCCAGCCTCGATGATGAAAGCGTTAACACATCAAACCCCGATCTTGTTGAGGCGTCAAAAACTGAGGGCACCAAAGTGATTAAATGTAAGAACTCTCATATGCGAGAATCCACTCAGTGGCAGATTGAGGGAGCATAACAATACTTCTTTGATGGGCTTGAACCAATAGTGAAAAGACCAATCAAAAGGGCTATCTCTGAATAATACCAAATTATCACATCAGAACTTTATTAGTATTTGGAGCTTGAAAGGAGGTTTAGTGAGTACAGGTTGGGATGGATAAGTAAACCTCTTGATTCATACTACTCAAATCTTATGCGGGAGTTATTAGCTAATTACTTGGCACTTCTGGAGGAGGAGTACCCTAAAGGCACTAAAATAAATGACATACCGAATAAGTCACATGTTCCTATGAGAGGAGTCTATATTAATATTTCTGAGCGAACTATGAATCATGTGTTGTTTGTTCCAGACTATGAGCCATCAGCTGCAATTCCGGATCTTGAGCATCGTATGTTTACTACAGTAGAGTAAAGGCCTTGGCTGGCTAGACTTCTGATGAAGGAGGGTGTAACACCCCGTAAATTTTTTTTCGTACACTTATCGCGATTATATGAAGTCCTAAATGCTTGTGTATGGGTTAAATTAAGTGTATGGTGTTCGGAAGTATCCCGTCAATAGTTGTATGTGTAGGTATTGGAATAAGCTTTCCAACGATATAAAGTTTGCCCAAAACAGAGGAGTATTTCATATAAGCGAGCACATTCGAAATTTCAAATCGGTGGCCGGGAAGCCTGTGAACAGTAAATCTGCAGGTAAATTTCTGCAGCTAGGCAATTATTTTTTGGATCAACTTTAGACGATCATAACTCCTTGTACAAAAAGAACTGTGTGAACTTCTATATATCGACGAAAATCTCCGAGAGTCTTCTTTCCTATGAAATTGGTTTCATCCAAATCCAATGTCTGAGTAAGGAGCTATACCCGTTTTACTGCAGCCTATCAAAAAAAAACAGAATTGTGGGACAGATTTTTTGGTCAACTTTAAACGACCATAACTCCTTGTAAAGGAAGAACTGGGTGGTATACTTTATATAAAAATGAAATTCCTTTGAATTATATTTCCAATGAAATTGGTTTCACCCAAATACGATACCGGAGCAAAGAGTTATGATTGATTTACTTCAGCCTGTCAAAACTGTCCACTGGGGACAGATTCGGGATTTATTTAAATTTTTAGGGCAAAATGGTCATTTTCTCTTACCTCTTGGACGAAAATTGGTCTTTATAAACATACACTTAGCCTCATATATATCATATATCATCCAATTATTAAGAGAAGGTGAAACCCTAGCCTAATTTCAACTTCAAATATTTTGTGATTCAACCGTCGAAAATTCGAAGTGGTTCCGTAGTTGTGTTCACCATCTCGAAAGCTTCGGGAAGCACCCCATGGTTATGTAAGGAGGATTCTAAATACAAGAATTCATTGTTAAGGTATGAATATTGTTTATTCTTGATTCTTATCCATGCATAAGTATTGATAAAGGATTATGAGTATTGTCGTGATGTTGGAAGATAACTAGAAACATAGTTATGAATTGTTTTGTATACATTGTTAGTAGTAAATTATGAAAGTTGTCGTATTAGATTTTGGAGGATGAATTGTGGTGATATATCATTATATTAGTGGTTATGTATGCCTAGTGATCATGTTGGTATTGGATGGTGACTAAGAAGGAAAATAAAGGCTAAGAGTGATGTTGAGGGATATTTCATGAAAATGCATGATATGTGAATGTAACAAGAGTATAAGAGGATGTATGTAGCACTCTTATTGATGAGTTAAAGGATTACTTCCTAGACATTATTTGGTGAAGTTAATACCTAAATGGTAAGGTTTGGGTGCTAATACTAGTTTGCCACAAATGACTTATTGTAGATAAGTGTTCGAAGAGTATGGGAAGTCAAGTTGGACTTGTATTGAAGTGTTTATATCAAGGTATGTAAGACATACTCTATCTAATCTTTGGCATGAATAATGACCCATGGCACTCTCAAGTAAGCTTCCAACATTGTCCTACGACACATGACACATAATAACATCATATGATCTTCGACACTATCAATTGAGCTTGTTTTCACTTTTAAGATGTCCCACTAGTAAAAAAAAAATGTCCATATACTATTGTTGACTCCGAAATGGTTTAATGAGGTATCCATGATTCTCTACCTCATTTTCATGATATTTATTACCTATTTACATGTTTTCCTATTGAGGTATCATGGTTTCAAGTTCCATAAGGTGTGAACACAAAGTAACCAATTGCAAAGATTAATTGAATTAAGGAAATGGATTGTCTTTATTTTAAATTGATGATATGATGTATTGTATTAGTACCACTGATCAGTTGTCCATTGTATTATAAAGTTTATGTATATATGCTATTCCAGGGGTGGTCCCTAATGTATTGTATTAGTACCACTGATCAGTTGGCCATTGTATGACATATGCTATGTATTGATAAGGATTACGGGAAATAATGATATGAAAGTAATATGCAGGTATCCCATCAGCTCTTTTAAGTGTGGTCTACTCATACTGTTTATTCACTGGTATCTGGGTTCTGTTGATCTTTTGTATCTCATCTTGATACTCTCTGCCTTACATACTCAGTACATATTTCCGTACTAATGTCCCTCACAGGGGACCTGTATTCATGCCTGCAGGAACAGGTACTTCAGGTCGTACACCTCCGCAGTAAGAGCTAGGACATTCTGTTATTAGTGGTGAGCTCCAGTTGTTTCGGGGCATCCTAAGTCATTTCTATATGTACTTTTTGGTATTGGTATAAAAGTCTTTTATGGGTGGGAGTTTGTCCCGACCCTAACTCAGTTGTGTATCTATGTAGAGGCTTTTGTAGACATATTGTACAGCCATAGAGTGTTTGGTTGATAGACGTGATGGCTCTGACGGCCAATTACTGTTCATATATATATTTATGTGTGTTTGCTGGGCTGATACAGGTACTGTTTTCTTCTATTTACAATGAAGTGCTGCCCAAATTTATAATTTTCATAAGTAATGTAAATGTGAAAGTATAGGTTATGAACGGGTTCTCCCGGGCCTCCTCGGCTATGGGTGCCAGTCCGCTCCAATGGGATTTGGGGTATGACAGAAGTGGTATCAGAGAAGTTTGTCCTAGTGAGTCTACAAAGTCGTGTCTACGTAGAATCTCGTTTATCGGTGTGTTGTGCACCACATCTATAAACAGGAGGCTATTGGACATTCAGGGGTTGTTTCCACTCTCCATTTCTTAGATCGTGCAATAGAGCTCATATTAGAGAGAAAGTCATAATCGATCACTTAATCCAATTGTTTTTTTATTTATTACAGTAACGATGCCGGTTACAAGGAGAAAGAATAAGCGGAAGCGAGTAGATGTAGTGGCCGGAGAAGGTACTAGTAAGTCACCACCGGTACATGCTGAACAAAGTGAGTCTCAAGCTGAGCATATATCAGGAGCTTCTTCTCCTCCGGAAGGGCCATCTATTAATGTTGTTGATCGAGATTTAAGGGATGCAGTACAACTTCTGACGCGTATAGTTGCCGATCAAGTTTAAGGGAAAGCTATTCCTACCACGGGTTCTAGTGGTACGGATAGAGCAGCTAGCCTTCGGACACAGGATTTTCTGAAACAGGATCCTCCTACTTTTATCGGATCAGATATTAATGAAGACCCGCAGGACTTTGTCGATTAAACCCAAAGGGCTCTAGATGTTATGCACATATCCGGTAATGAGATGGTTGAGCTAGTAGCATATAGACTGAAAGGAGAGGCTATATTGTGGTACGAGGATTGGAAATGATCTAGGGGTATTGATGCACCTCCAACTACGTGGGGAGAGTTCAAAGATGCATTTATTGATCATTATCTTCCATTTGAGACTCGTCAGGCCCGTGCAGATCAATTCTTAAATATTCGTCAGGGTAATATGAGTGTAAGGGAGTATAGTCTTCGATTTAACTCCTTGTCTCGATATGCTTCTAATGTGGTAGCTACTATGGATGACAGAGTTCATCACTATGTGGATAGATTTGAACCATACTTGGTTAGAGATTGTACCATTGCTGCTTTGAACAAGGACATGGATATAGCGAGGATACAAGCTTTCGCTCAGAAGATGGAAGATCAGAGGCAAAGAAGAAGAACCCAGGAATCAGAAAAAGGATATTCTAAGCGGCCCAGAGCTATAGGGCAGTTTATGGCATCTCAGGGAGGTTTTAGGCCTTCGTTCTCTCATAGATTACCTAGCCCGTTATCTTCTTATCCTGTAATTAGTGCTCCACCGCAATTTCAAAGGTTCAGAGGTAATCAGTTCGGGCAAATCAGTGAAAATCAGAGTTCACGAACAGTGGGGTATCAAGGGCAAGGGAGTATGAGTCAATTGAGACCTCCACGACACCCGTGCCCCATATGTAGAAAATTTCACTTTGGCGAATGTCATCTTGGGATGAACAATTGATTTTGGTGCGGTAAGCCGGGGCATATGGCTAGAGATTGCCCACGCAGGACCACAGGTGGTATAACATGACCTACCGGATCAGTTGTTGCATCATCATCGGTGCCTCCTTTGAGTAGGGGTGCACAACCTATGGGTCACGATAGAGGTGATAGAGGAGCAGCTAGTTCTAGCGGAGCTTAGAACCGTGTGTATGCCCTAGCAGATCGGCAGAATTTAGAGGCTTCTCCAGACGTGGTTACAGGTATGTTATCCATCTTTGCATTTGATGTGTATGCCTTAATTGATCCTGGTTCTACATTATCGTATGCTACTCCTATGGTTGCGGGAAGGTTCGGAAGAACACCCGAATTATTAGCCAAGCCATTTGAAGTATCAACGCCAGTGGGGGAATCTCTTATAGCTAGGAATGTTTATCAAAATTGTGTTGTGAATATTTGTGGTCGTGATACGATGGCCGATCTTGTTGAGTTAGAAATGGTAGATTTTGATGTTATTATGGGCATGGATTGGTTAGAGTCTTGTTATGCTACAGTAGATTGTCGTTCTAAGAAGGTATATTTCCATTTCCCAAATGAGGCAGTCCTTGAATGGAAGGGTAATGTTGGCGCGCCGAGAGGTAGATTTATTTCTTACTTTAAGGCAAGAAAAATGATTTCCAAGGGGTACATATACCATTTGGTTAGAGTAAGGGATACAGAGGCAGAGCCGCCAACTTTATAGACCGTTTTGGTTGTGAATGAATTTCCTGATGTATTTCCTGAAGAACTACCAGTTTACCTCCTGAATGAGAAGTGGAGATTGGTATTGATATATTGCCAGACACAAAGCCAATCTCAATTCCTCCTTATAGAATGGCACCAGCAGAGTTGCGAGAATTGAAAGAGCAACTGAAAGACTTGCTAGAGAAGGGATTCATCAGGCCTAGTATGTCCCCTTGGGGAGCACCAGTATTGTTTGTGCGTAAGAAAGATGGTTCGCTGAGGATGTGTATTGACTATCGGCAATTGAATAAGGTGACTATCAAGAATAAATACCCTCTTCCCCGAATTGATGATTTATTTGACCAGTTGCAGGGTGCCCAGTGTTTTTCCAAGATTGACTTGAGATCAGGCTATCATCAAGTGAGAGTCAAGGATAAAGATATACCCAAGACAACTTTCCGAACACGGTATGGTCATTATGAATTCCTAGTTATGTCATTTGGGCTGACAAATGCACCCATAGTTTTTATGGATCCGATGAATAGGCTGTTTAAGCCATTTTTAGATGTGTTCGTGATATTTTTCATAGATGATATTCTGGTCTACTCTAGATCAGAAGAGGACCATGTTAATCACTTAAGGCAAGCATTGCAGATTCTTCGTGATCGTAAGCTGTATGTGAAGTTTTCTAAATGTGAGTTTTGGCTCAAGTCAGTGGCATTTTTGGGCCATATTGTATCCAGTGAAGGCATAAAAGTTGACACTCAAAAGATTGAGGCTGTGAAGAATTGGCCAAGACCCACGACGCCTACGGAGGTTCGTAGTTTTCTCGGGTTGGAAGGTTATTATAGAAGGTTTGTTGAAGGTTTTTCTTCTATTTCTGCACCTTTGACTAAGTTGACGCATAAAGCCTCCAAGTTTCAATGGAATGGTGCCTGTGAAAAGAGTTTCCAAGATCTGAAGAGCAAGTTGATTTCTACACCGGTATTGGTACTTACTGAAGGCACAGAAGGGTATGCAGTGTACTGTGATGCTTCGAGAATTGGCTTAGGATGCATATTATTACAGCATGGTAGAGTAATAGTCTATGGCTCTAGACAGTTGCTACCACATGAGAGGAATTATCCCACACGTGATCTTGAGCTAGCTGCAGTTGTATTTGCTTTGAAGATATGGTGCCACTACTTATATGGGGTTCATGTTGACATATATACCAATCATAAGAGCCTACAATATATCTTCAGTCAGAAAGATCTAAACATGAGGCAGCGGAGATGGCTTGAATTGTTGAAAGATTACGATGTTGATATCTTGTATCATCCAGGGAAAGCGAATGTGGTGGCGGATGCACTGAGTCGTAAGTCTAAAATGGCATCTATAGAAAAGCAGGGGATGATTAAGGATCTTCACCAACTAGCTAATTTGGGAGTTCGACTTCTCGAAACTCCAGATGAAGAGGTTATTGTACGTAATGCAGCGGAATCTTCATTGATAGCTGAAGTGAAAGAGAAGCAGTATGCAGATCCAATTTTATTGCAGCTTAAGGAGGATTTGCAGAGTGGCGCAACAAAGGCATTTGAGCTTACGCGAGAAGGAGTGCTTCAGTGTCAGAATCGTTTATGTGTACCTGATGTAGTGGAGCTAAGAAAGAGAATTATGACAGAAGCACATTGTTCAAGGTATTCCATCTATCCAGGGTCGACTAAGACGTATCAAGATTTGAAAGCAATATATTGGTGGAATGACTTGAAGAAGAATATTGCCGAATTTGTAGCTGAATGTCCGAATTGTCAAAGAGTCAAATTAGAACACCAGAAACCCGGTGGTTACATGCAATGTATAGATCTTCCAGTCTGGAAGTGGGACAAGATCAATATGGATTTCATCACGGGTTTGCCTCGTTCATATCGGAAGTTTGATTCCATATGGGTGATCATTGATAGGCTTACCAAATCTGCGCACTTCTTACCAGTTAAGACAACTTATACGGCGGAGGAGTATGCAAAGTTGTATATTAAGGAGATCGTTCGGTTACATGGAGTTCCAATTTCCATTATATCCGATCGAGGAGCCCAATTTACCGCGAATTTCTGGAAGTCTTTTCAAAGGAGTTTGGGGACACAAGTAAATCTAAGTACGGCTTTTCATCCTCAAAAGGACGGACAAGCGGAACGTACCATCCAGACACTTGAAGATATGCTACGAGCATGTGTATTAGATTTCAAAGGCAACTGGGATGATCACCTACCTCTTATCGAGTTTGCCTACAATAATAGCTATCATTTAAGTATCAAAATGGCACCATATGAAGCATTGTATGGAAGAAAGTGTAGATCGCCAATAGGATGGTTTGAAGCAGGTGATGCGGTCTTGTTTGGACCGGATCTTGTTTATCAGGCAATGGAGAAGGTTAAAGTGTTCCAACAACGGCTTACAACAGCTCAAAGTCGACACAAATATTATGCGGATGTTAGAAAAAGAGGACTTGAGTTTTCTATCGACGATTGGGTATTCTTGAAAGTATCACCAATTAAAGGAGTGATGAGGTTTTGCAAGAAAGGAAAGTTAAGTCCACGATACATAGGTCCGTACAAGATCATTCAAAGATTTGGACAAGTTGCTTATGATTTAGAGCTACCTCAAGAGCTCTCAGCAGTTCATCCCGTATTTCATGTTTTGATTCTTCGCAAGTACATCAGAGATCCATCGCACATCACTACTACGGAAGATTTACAAGTTACAGAAGATCTCACTTTTGAAGAAATGCCTATTGCTATTCTTGATCGCCAAATTAAAAAGATAAGAAATAAAGAGATAGCATCGGTAAAAGTACTTTGGAGGAATCAACAAGTTGAGGAGATCACATGGGAAGCCGAGGAAGCGATGAAGATTAAGTACCCTTACCTATTCAACGATGAGGAGCAAGTTCATGAGACGGAAAAAGAACAATAACAAGTAAGTGTTTATTTTTATGCAAGTATGTTATGATGATGAATATGTTAATTGTAAGCTTGGACATGTCTTAATTGAGTAACTATGCTAACATTCGAGGACGAATGTTATTAAGGGGGAGATAATGTAACACCCCATAAATTTTTTTTTCGTACACTTATCGCGATTATATGGAGTCCTAAATGCTTGCGTATGGGTTAAATTAAGTGTATGGTGTTCGGAAGTATCCCGTCAATAGTTGTATGTGTAGGTATTGGAATAATCTTTCCAACGATAGAAATTTTTCCCAAAACAGAGGATTATTTCATTTAAGCGAGCACATTCTAAATTTCAAATCGGTGGCCGGAAAGCCTGTGAACAGTAAATCTACAGGAAAATTTCTGCAGCTAGGCAATTATTTTTTGGATCAACTTTAGACGATCATAACTCCTTGTACAAAAAGAACTGTGTGAGCTGCTATATATCGACGAAAATCTCCGAGAGTATTCTTTTCGATGAAATTGGTTTCATCCAAATTCAATGTCTGAGTAAGGAGCTATACCCGTTTTACTGCATCCTACCAAAAAAAAACAGAATTGTGGGACAGATTTTTGGGTCAACTTTAAACGACCTTAACTCCTTGTACAGGAAGAACTGGGTGGTATACTTTATATGAAAATGAAATTCCTTTGAATTATGTTTCCAATGAAATTGGTTTCACCCAAATACGATACCGGAGCAAAGAGTTATGATTAATTTATTCAGCCTGTCAAAACTGTCCACTGGGGACAGATTCGGGATATATTTAAATTTTTAGGGCAAAATGGTCATTTTATATTACCTCTTGGACGAAAATTGTTCTTTATAAACATACACTTATCCTCATATATATCATATATCATCCAATTATTAAGAGAAGGTGAAACCCTAGCCTAATTTCACATTCAAATATTTTGTGATTCAACCGTAGAAAATTCGAATTGGTTCCGTAGTTGTGTTCACCATCTCGAAAGCTTCGGGAAGCACCCCATGGTTATGTAAGGAGGATTCTAAATACAAGAGTTCATTGTTAAGGTATGAATATTGTTTATTCTTGATTCTTATCCATGAATAAGTATTGATAAAGGATTATGAGTATTGTCGTGATGTTGGAAGATAACTAGAAACATAGTTATGAATTGTTTTGTATACATTGTTAGAAGTAAATTATGGAGGTTGTTGTATTGGATTATGGAGGATGAATTGTGGTGATATATCATTATATTAGTGGTTATGTATGCCTAGTGATCATGTTGGTATTGGATGGTGACTAAGAAGTGAAATAAAGGCTAAGAGTGATGTTGAGGGATATTTCATGAAAATGCATGATATGTGAATGTAACAAGAGTATAAGAGGATGTATGTAGCACTCTTATTGATGAGTTAAAGGATTACTTCCTAGACATTATTTGGTGATGTTAATACCTAAATGGTAAGGTTTGGGTGCTAATACTAGTTTTCCACAAATGACTTATTGTAGATAAGTGTTCGAAGAGTACGGGAAGTCAAGTTGGACTTGTATTGAAGTGGTTATATCAAGGTATGTAAGACATACTCTATCTAATCTTTGGCATGAATAATGACCCATGGCACTCTCAAGTAAGCTTCCAACATTGTCCTACGACACATGACACATAATAACATCATATGATCTTCGACACTATCAATTGAACTTGTTTTCACTTTTAAGATGTCCGGCTAGTAAAAAAAAATGTCCATATACTATTGTTGACTCCGAAATGGTTTAATGAGGTATCCATGATTCTCTACCTCATTTTCATGATATTTATTACCTATTTACATGTTTTCCTATTGAGGTATCATGGTTTCAAGTTCCAGAAGGTGTGACCACAAAGTAACCAATCGCAAAGATTAATTGAATTAAGGAAATGGAATGTCTTTATTTTAAATTGATGATATGATGTATTGTATTAGTACCACTGACCAGTTGGTCATTGTATTATAAAGTTTATGTATATATGCTATTCCAGGGGTGGTCCCTGATGTATTGTATTAGTACCACTGATCAGTTGGCCATTGTATGACATATGTTATGTATTGATAAGGATTACGGGAAGTAATGATATGAAAGTAATATGCAGGTATCCCATCAGCTCTTTTAAGCATGATCTACTCATACTGTTTATTCACTGGTATCTGGGTTCTGTTGATCTTTTGTATCTCATCTTGATATTCTCTTCCTTACATACTCAGTACATATTTCCATACTGACGTCCCTCACGGGGGACCTGTATTCATGCCTGCAGGAACAGGTACATCAGGTCGTACACCTCCGCAGTAAGAGCTAGGACATTCTGTTGTTAGTGGTGAGCTCCAGTTGTTTCGGGGCATCCCAAGTCGTTTCTATATGTACTTTTTGGTATTGGTATAAAAGTCTTTTGTGGGCGGGAGTTTGTCCCGACCCTAACTCAGTTGTGTATCTATGTAGAGGCTTTTCTAGACATATTGTACAGCCATAGGAGTGTTTGGTTGATAGACGTGATGGCTCTGACGGCCAATTACTGTTCATATATATATTTATGCGTGTTTGCTGGGCTGATACAGGTACTGTTTTCTTCTATTTACAACGAAGTGCTGCCCAAATTTCTAATTTTCATAAGTAATGTAGATGTGAAAGTATACTTTATGAACGGGTTCTCCTGGGCCTCCTCGGCTACGGGTGCCAGTCCGCTCCAATGGAATTTGGGGTATGACAGAGGGTAATCCATCATGGCTGCATATCAATAAGGAATGCATAGATAAATAATCCTGAAGTATCAAGGAAAAGTTTTTGTGGGCTATTATGAGGCTGAGGTTGGTGCCAACTGGTGGAGATTCAAATTTGAATGTTCAAAGATTAGTGTTGGTCGCTGGTTTGATCAATAAGTTAAAGATTGATTTAAGTAATATCATTGGTGATGAGTTTTTTGCCCATGCTCACAGAACAATCAGTGCTATACCATTCTCGTGTCTGTTCATGTAACTTTGTAATAAGGCTAATGTGAATTTACTCAAGGGAGTTGATAATGAGGTTCAGGAAAGTCACCAGCAGGATACTGAGCAAATAAAGTATGACTCAAAATATGAGATGTCTGTTCATAAGTCACCTGCCTACCAATTATAGTCTTCTCTATCTTCAAGAACTTCTGAGGTTCCTACAGGTATGCCACTGCCGATTACTACTTATATGCCACTAGATACTTCTGCTGGATTAATATCGATTCCTTTGGTGGGTAAAATTTTTGACACCACATCTGACCTACCTCAACATTCTGAATATCAGCTTACACAAAAGAACTTTGCCAAATCTGGGAGAGCCCAAAATAAGTTTGAGAAGCAGCTGAATACTTGGGCAAAGGAGCTCAAACCATTCATCAACCGTATTGTTACTGAATCTCTCAATCCATATGAGAATATTTATGCCAGGATGGATGAAATGGAGGAGTGTGTCAACAACTAGTTGAATGAGTTATTTATTCCAAACTTTTCAAGGTTTATGATAGGGTTCAGAAGGGCATAAACTAACATCATTGAGCTAAAAAACCAACCACCATAGTCTATTTTTGATCTCGCATTGGCAATAAATGATGAAGATTAGAACCTCATTGATTCAATGGGTAGGCCACTGAAAAACAAAGGAAAGCAAGTTGAAAAGAGTGGTGAGCAGAAATCTAAAAGAAGAAAGAGGTATAGAGATGAAATACCTGAAGAAAGAAATGTGAGAAAAGTACTAAATAATTAATTAAAGGATGAAGATAAGAGGAAGAAAAGGGCGACTGATGAAGCAATGGGAGTTTTGACTAGTTCAGCCTCAACACGGTGGCTAATGGCAGAGAAGATTTTAATTATGATAGCCCCCATTGAGGAGGAAACTATTTTGACCACCTCAACCACCATAGGGGTCGCTAATGTTGCTCCTGAGGCTAAAGAAGTCTTTCCTAATTTGACCAACTCACAAGCCTATAGGTCTTTTCTAGTATTTCACTACCTTGTACTATATAGTTTATGCATTTGAGGACAAAGTATTTTTGTTTAGTGAGGGTGGGTGCTTGTTGTGTTTTTTGTCACCATGGGTTTTTTTTTGCCTGTGTTCTTTTTCATCATGTGCTTTCTAGTAGAACCAATATATTTAGGTTTTTATTTATGTTTCTTGTGCATCATGATGTAAATTTTGTTCAGTGATTATAAATATGTTGGGTTTTGTTCATTTAGATCATTTTGATGTCTAGAAGAATAATGAATATGGTAGATTACTGTGAACTGCTTATTTATGAGAATGCTTTCTTGATGGTTGATACATATTGAGAAACCATTGTGAATATGTAGTTGGTATTAGGGTGTTAAGATAAAGAAAGCATGATCGTGTTATGCAAATCCAAGAGTTTTTTGGACAAGTATGAGTTCATTGCCCGTGTGCGCAATTATTTTGATACATTTCTTATATGGTGTGTATAACTAGAACTTGCCTGGTTCATTCATGTTACTTTGTGGTTGATTTAATAGGATAGGATAGTAGGCCTTCTTTAGTTGGTAGTCCAATATTGTTTATTGAGACCCAATAATTATGATTCACTCTCTTTAGGATGTTAGCACCTAATTTTGGCCCTGGTCCAGTATTGGATATCATGCACTTTAACTTAGGCAAAATTCCTATGTTGAAGTTGGCTACGGTTGGTAATAGCATCCGATGTAAGATGTTTGGAGTTGAATTGAAATGTCTTATCTAGTCCAGATCTAGTTAGAAAATGTGCACCTCAACTGAAAGCATCAGCATAAATTGAGGCTGGCTGATGTAGATTCAAAAAAAAATCTGGGTTTGTTGTGAAATTATGGATGAGTAGTATAGATTGTAAGTAAATTAGAACAAAAATAGTTAGGGTGAGTAGTATTCAAGGGAAAAGAAGTGAAATCTGAACTTGAAGTCACTTTCCCAAAATCGTTCCTCACCTAGCACCAAAGGATCATTACAAGCCATAACATGTCTTGTTTGATCTTTTGAAGTCAACCATAGAGGGCATTAGATAATAAAGACAAGATTATAGGTATATATGTTATGTTTGTAACTTCTTTTGTGAGAGTGAGAGTCTTAGTGTATAATCTGCGGGTTAAATGAATGAAGTATGATAGACTTCTTTGACTATGAGGGCAATCTAAGCTATACTTGTTTTGACCGAGTTTTGTGGGATGTTTTAGCCATGAACATGTGTGTGCTAAATTGTAAAATAGTGCCGATTGTGGATCTTGATATATTGAGACTACACAAGTATGGTGACAATTAAGAGGTTGTGTAATGCATCGTTCAACGGTTGAGTGTCTATCATTGTTCTTTCTTATGCATATGATATGGTGTTGAGTTACTTGATGATAGGCAATTGTATTGACTAGAGGGTATCGATGTTCCGTCTTTAGATGATACATTTTTCATATTTTACAAGGTATAATTATGTGTCTTTAAGCATCTATTAGTGTATTTGATGCTAGTTTTACTGTATTTCAGGTAAAATACTTAGAAAAAGAACAACTTGGAAAAGTACAAGCTAATGACACTTGATGGTCTAATTGATGGGCCTTCAACACTATGATGAACCATTAGTGCGCCCATCAGGACTATGTATAGATGAAGAACTAGATGACTCAAGTGACGGTCCAAGTGACTTGTTGTCAACTTGGTTGTCAGAACCAAGCAGAATACAGACCATCTGGAATTGACTGGTGGTCCAGGCAATAGACCATCAGGGCATTGATGGACCATTAATTTGTTGGTCAGACCCAAGACAAACATACAAAACTAAAAGTCCAAGTGACTCTCCAAGTGATGGACCGTCAGGCCACAGATGGGTCGTCAATCATAATGCGACAATCTACAATTTTCATTTTAAATCCCCTTTACCTGGAAAAATATAAATACCTAGTTTAGTGTTTAATTAGGGATCTTTTAAATTATTTTTCAACTACGGAACCTTTTTTGTAATGGATTTTCATTACTCTAAGAAGCAAGTTGGTTCTCTAGGAGATCTTATCATTTTTATTGGAAGATCAAGAACAATTCTTTGAATCTTTGTAAGTGAATTCTGAAATTATATATGATAAATACAATGATATCTTCTTCTTCTATTATGTGTGGCTAATACTCCCATAACTAGTGTTACGGGAGACTTGGTGTGAGTTCTTGATTGGGGTTGTGAGATTGCCCAAATTATATAGATAATTGATGTTGCATAGTCTCCTCTACATAATAATGACCTTTCTTGTTTCAAACTCAAAGGGTGTGCCCAAGAACACCATTTTTTTGTGAAAAGTGTGTGTTGGGAAAAGATAAGATTTATAAGAGATTTAAGGGCGTTAACCTTTGGATTATGGATTGATGCCTTAATAGGATCAACCGACTTGAGGATTAAATTGGACATTATACAACATCCTTTGTGTTCAAAAGAATTAAAGGGTAGGTTTCTATTGAGGTTGAAAAACAAATAGATAGAACTTAAGAGTTCAATGAACTTTGCAATTGAGATTGTCTATTTGGAATTTGGAATAGCTTACAACCCAATCCACATTATCACCTTGGTGAACATAATCCAAGTTTACTTTTTCTCAGTTAATTAAAATGTGCAAAAATATTCGTTAGTTTGACTACAACTTGTCACAAGAAGTAGGCATTGTTACTAAGCAAACCCCCTTACTCCGGAACCTTTGGTGAATAGTCTATTAATAATCATAACACTTAGTTTACACAGTATTCCCTGAGGGATTCGACCCCAACCTAGTTGGGTTCTATATGTGACATCGACCACTTACACTTTCTAACGAGAGTTGTAATTTGGGTGTATCAACCCACAAGCACAAAACCATAGTTAGAACATGAGTAATGCACAACAAAACCATGGGAAAATAATTAACTGACAATTTATGTCAAAACCCTTACTTTTAATCTCTTAAATAACCATGTACTTTCATGCAATAGAGATATTAAGCGTAAAGGTAGAGTCACATGCCTGAAATATCAATTTTCACAAAGAGAATATAACTCTAGAGTCCATGGATGACAAACTTGATGAAACCCTAACTTGATTTTCTCTAGGGAATTTAGAGAGCCTTTTGGAGTGATTGGAAAGTTACTTAGATTTGTTTCTGAGTTCTAATGAAACCCTAAAGGGGTTATAAGATGTGGGTTTGAATTTGAATAAGTGGTGAAATGTCCAAAATGCCCTTAACTTAAAAGCTGAAAATGTGCCACCATTGACTATCGGTCAACTGTTTACTCGTAGACACTCCTTGTGACTCATCACCATAAGTCGTAACCAAGATAGAACCACCTAGTAACCATACACTGCTGACCTTATGACTCAATGACATGATTCATAACGGGACTCTACGACTCGTAGGGTCCAATCATAGCAAACACATAACTTAAATTAGGGCATACACTGGACACTCTACAATTTACACCTAACAATTCGTAACAAATCCTTATGTTTCATTGTGAGCCACTTGTACTAAGAGAAAAATCAAGACACATACTTACTGATTTGGTTACGAATTGTCCCAACAACCCTTCGAGACACCCTATGACTCATAGGCAAGGTCGTAGGCATCAAGAACCAAAAACCCAGGGAGTTACACAATTCCCACCTTAGGATCATTCATCCTAAAATGATAGGACAAGGAATACGCGAGCAAAATTTAAGACAAGGCACTCCCACCGATACCTTTAACAAATACATAAACAAAGATACCAAGGAAATCACAATTTCCTTTAGCAAAGTCAGAAAACAAAGATGTTAAGGAATACACATACCTTAAACACGATTTTCCTCATGGGGGAACAAGAATGGATACTTGTACTCCATGTCCTCATCAACTTCCCAAGTAGATTCCTCAACCTTTTGGTTCTCCAAAGAACCTTTACCGAAACCACATCTTTAGTCTGCAACCAATAGACTGACTGATCCAAGATCTCCACCAAAACTTCCTTATAAGACAAAATATCTGAAATACCTACCCTTTCTAAAGGAACAACCATCGAAGGATCTCCCACGCACTTTCTCATCATCGAAACATAAAACATCGGGTGAATTGAGTCCAAACCACAAGGCAACTCCAATTGATAAGAAACATTACAAACCCTTATTACAATTAAGTATGGACTGACATAATGGGGGTTGAGCTTCCCTTTATTCCCAATCCCCATCACTCCCTTAATGGGAGACACCTTTACAAAAACTCAATCTCTTAGATTAAATTCCAATTCTCCTCACCCACTTCCGCATAGGACTTTTGGTGACTTTTTCCATTCTTAAACCTGTTATAATAATCATCACCTTTTCCATTGCATAGTGAACTAAATCTAGGCGAAACTCCTCAGCCTCACCAACTTCAAACCACCCTATAGGAGATCTACATCTCTTACCATACAAGGCCTCAAAAGGTACCATACTAATTTTAGTGTGATAAATGTTGTTGTAATCAAACCCAAAGAGTGGTAAGTGGTGAATCTAACTACCACCATATTTAATTATACAAGCTCAAAGAATATCTTCCAGAACTTGAATCATCCTTTCCGCTTACCCATCCGTGTATGGGTGGAAAGCGGTGCTAAGGGTCACCTTAGTTTCTAAATCCCTCTGAAACAACCTCTAAAAGTTAGATGAAAACTGAGTACCTCAATCAAAAATGATAGAAAATTGAGCACCATACAACTTCATGATCTACTCAATGAAAAGCATAACATAATCCTCAGAAGAGAAATTTTTCATCACTGGCAAGAAGTGAGAAGACTTAGTCATCCTGTCCACAATGAACCAAATCAAATCAAACGGTTGGAGAGACCATGAAATATTGATAACAAGATCCGTATCAATTATCTCCCATTTCCACACCGACAGCTCAATCTCTTGAGATAGCTCTCTAGGACTCAAGTGTTCCACTTTCACTTGCTAACACACCATGAACTTAGCCATAAAATTTACCACATCCCGCCTCATATTATTTCACTAATAAATCTCCATAAGATCATGATACATCTTCGTTGACCCAGGATGAACCATATATCGCGAACTATGGGCCTCAAACAAAATCTTACCTCACAACCCATCAGTATCGAGAACACACAACCTTTCTTGGTACCTCAAGATACTATCACCGCCATTCTAAAAAAATGATCACCTTATATCTACCCACATCTCTGTTGATTTTCATCAAGATGGGATCAACACTTTGTTGTCCTTCACCTCAACTCCAAGTGATGATTTCTCTACCTCCTGAACGATTACACTATCATTCTCAAAATCGAAGAGATAAACTCCTAGATTGGCCAAATGGTGGATATCCTTCACCAATTCTCATTTCTTCTCATCCACATAAGATAAGTTTCCCTTAGATAACCTGCTAAGAGAAACAATACCCATGTTGCTTTACTTAGATGGTAATGAATACTCATGTCATAATCCTTGAGCAGCTCAAGCTACATCCTTTGCATGAGGTTTACCTATTTTTTAGTAAACACGTACTGCAGGCTCCCATGCATTGAAAAGATATCAACATGAACCCCAGAAAAATAATGATGCTAGAACATTAATATAAACACCACAGCTAACAACTCTATGTTAGGAGTAAGATAATTCTTCTCATGAACTTTTAATTGCCTAGAAGCGTAGTTTGCCATGCTGCATTAATACAAAACCAAGTTCCACTCGAGATGGATCATAATAGACCATAAAACCATCAATAACCTCCGGCAGGGTCAATACCAAAGCTAAAGTCAACTTATACTTTAACTTCTCAAAACTACCCTCACAAGCATCCAACCATAAGAACTTTTCCTTCTTCTGAGCCAACATGGTCAAAGGGGTAGCAATAGAAGATAAGCTCTTCACAAACATTTTATATTAATCGGCTAAACTCGAGAAGATCCGATTATCAAATGGGGGCATGGTTCTAGGCTACTTCTTAACCACCACAACCTTTTATGGGTCCACTATGATCCCCTCACTTAAAACAAAATGACCCAGATAAGTCATAATATTCAATAATAGCTAATAATTAGAGAACTTAGCATACAAGTATTGATCATTTATGGTCTGCAACACAAGGTGGAGGTGATCAACATAACCTGCCTCACTCTTGGAGTACAGCAAAAAGTTGTGAATAAATACAATCATGAACAAATACAAGAGTTGACCAAAAACTCAATTCATAAGATTCATAAATGATGTCAGGGCATTAGTTAATCAAAAAAACATCACCAAAAACTCAAACTAACCTTCAAAAATAAGTCTTAGGGATATTCATATTCTTAATTGATTGTACCCATACCGAAGAACAATATTTTAGAAGAATTTAGCACCCTGAAGCTAGTCAAAAAATCATCTATCCTTAGAAGAGGGTACTTATTCATTATTGTCACCTTAAATACATATTCAAAGGAAACTATCCTTTTAATGAACGAAGAAAATAGGTGCACCCCACAAGGATACACTAGGATGGATAAAACCCTTGTCTAAAAGATCCTTTAACTACTCCTTGAGCACCTTCAACTCAGCTGGAGCCATTTTATACTGAGGGATAGATATAGGATGAGTATCTAGAACAAGATAAATCCTAAAATCCCAGTAATATCATTAGGGATGACATTAGCAAATTCATTAACCATGGGGAAAGAATGTGAGGAAGGACTCTCTAAGGTAGAATCTTTAAACCATACCAAATGATAGAGACACCCATTAAAAATAAATTTATTGGCTCTAATATACGATATGAACCATCCCTTAGGCACAAGGGAACTACCTTACTATTCAATAGATCATTCATTATGAAAATTCAATATTACCATACGGGTTCGACAATATAAAGAAGCATAGTATGAATGAAACTAATCTATCCCTAATATTACCTCCAAATCAACCATGTATAACAATATCAGATCTACCAGTGTTCCTCTATCAACAACAGACACCACACAACCCTTATAGACTATTATAGTAACCACAGAGTCACCTATAGGGGTAGAAATAAAAAAAGGGTCAAAAATGCACTCAGGACATAATCCAAAATGCACAGCTACAAATGGAATCACATAGAGAGAGTGGAAATCAAATCAAGAAAATAATATATAACATAATAAAAGAGTTTTAACATACCAGTAATGACATCAGGGGTTACCTTGGATTCCTGATGGGTAGTTAGGGCATAAAGACGATTCTGACTAGTGCTAGAACTAGAAGCAAAAGTAACACCCCTTGGTGCAGAAGCTGATGAAGCAGCAACAAGAATCTTATTTTCCCTAGAACCAACCCTTGAAGGAAAATCTCTCTACATATGACCAATCTGACCACATCTAAAGTGCTTGCTCCTCTCTTCTTCATAAACACTAAAATGTACCTTACCACAGAATCTAAAAGAGAGACATGATGGAGCTGACTGAGCCCCGCTAGCCTAATACTGGGCACCCTTCACCCTGAAACCATCACCACTTTGTATACAAAGATCACCCGACGGCTTTGGGTAGTGAGCACTAGTCGTAGAGTATGAAACAGAGTTACCTCACTTTTTCTTGGACCATTATCCTCCATATCTACTATTTTTCTGCTAACCCCCACCCATATCTAAGTAGCAAAACTTTTTATTCTACCTCTCCGCAATTTTAGCCTGCCTCTTCTTCACTTATTTGATTTACTATACATAAACCACAAGCCAAGAAATATCTATTTCCTTATTTAACAAGGCAACCAAACTCTCTAGAATCAAGTCTCAAGACAACCCAGAAGCAAACTTCCTTATACTAGCCCTCATGCTAGTCACCAACTCTGAAGCATACCGACATAACTAGTGGAATTTCAAGGTATATCTCTTAACTGCCATCCTGCCTTGCCTTAGATTTATGAATTCCTCAGCCTTCACCTCCCTCAACTCTTTGGGAAATAAGTAATCAAGAAAATTACTAGCAAATTTATACCATGAAAAGGACTTAACATTATCGCCCCTAAGCTACTCCCATTCTTTATACCATTAGTATGATAATTCCTTCAACTGATAAACTACAAATTCTACACCATCCACCTCAGTAGCATGCATCACATGAAAGATCATTTCTATGTCATCAATGAAATACTAAAAATAAAAGGACTCAATCTCATGAATTGACCAACTCTAGTAGCCTCAAAAGATAGAGCAACTGAAGAAAACCGCTCAGTCTAAGAGGCCACCAACTGGGTAAGAAAATGAATCGACTGGAAAAATTTAACAATAGATTTTCTAGCCTAGGGTGCCTTAGGGGGGACAAGAGAAATGCTGGAGCTCCATCAGGAGCAGGGACCCTAGACTAGGTCTAAACTGCTGGAGTAGGACGAGCTCCTCCACATTGTCCTCGGATTGGACAAAAGAGTTCCCAAGAATATCAGATCTTGTTAGAGGCATGATATGAAAGGTGAACAAATAGGGATTAGAGAAATGCAAGACCTTAGATTCTATATCTTAAAAATAGAACAACAAGAAAGGGATCAACTTTAAAATTGTGGTGCGCTACATACCCATAAATGAGACTCTACTTGACACGACCTTGTTGAACACCCAATGGCAATAAACCTAGGCTCTGATACCATCTTTGTCAAAACCCAAACTAGGGCCTGACCATGATGGGCATCTCAAGTCCCACGTGGATCGGAGACCACCCCCCGCACCTAATAAAGTAAACATAACATTCTCAATGTCGGATGAATTTTCGAATATATAAAAAGATAGATTCAAGATCAATTAATACTTTTATGATCAATAGCTAGCCACTAGCCAAAACAACCGACCGATGCCACCCAAGTCTACAATAATCTAACAAAGCCTTCTAAATAAGAACCAAAACTAAATATCAATAAAGTGTCAAGACATGCCCCCTACTATATCCAAAAAACAATTCTAAAACATAACAGGCTAAAAGTAAGTAATGTAGTTTTCCAATGTATGGATGCGTACCACCTTATTATTAACTCATTAGCTAATCCCAAATCTTAATCACTGAGCTGGAGAAGTAGAAGTATGGTCAGTTCCTGCATCAAGTGGGGATATAGCATCTGAAGATGGCTAGCAGTTAGAGCGCTAGCATGTAACTCAGGGATACCGAATAAGATAATCCCATGATCAATAGTTCAAAATCATTAAAGATTCCATTCAAATCATCCAATGCATATACATAAATTTAAATATATATATATATATATATATATATCACATGTCGAAATAGGGAACGGGGCTTAAGATTCATTTTAAAACTTTTTTTTGTATTGTGATTCAAAACTATCATAATATACAAGGAATCCACGAGCTATATGGACCCATCTTTCCCCTAGCTAGTAGGGGCTCAATATGTGTGGCCGCATGAACTAGAGTATAAACATATGAATAATGGGGAATCTAATTACCCTACATATCAAGGTTATATGAGAACCAAATTATGTAAAAAGATATGAGGGACTCGAACCACTGATAAGCTCAAATTACACGTCAATTGAAATGCAAGGCCATCGTCGTCAATATATATACACAGCTTAAAAGTTAGGGTTGAATCCATGAGGAACAATATGAGTGGAAATCACATTTATTCAAAATAATAGATACAAGTTAAATTCAAACCAATAGCACAAAAGATAAAATAGGGGAGACAAGTATCAACACTAATATTTCTTTTTGGTGGTTTTTTCTAGTATAAATTTGGGGCTATAAATAATTAGATTTTTAACAATTAGGCACGAATCTTAGGATTATGTATTACTAAGGAAATGACATGTGTATGTTAATAATCAACAATGATTTAGCAAATAAAATATGGGTTGGTTCGGTTATAGATTTTGATGCTAGTATTTCAACAAAACACCAAACTTTCACCTGTTGATTCTTTCGAATCGCTAACGGATGTGCTCAACTTTTGGTAATGAAACCTCAATTTAGGCATCCCTATTTGTAGGATGATACCTAAGGTATAATTAACTTCACAATCACCCTTATGTCTAAGATAGTGAAAATTTAGCAGACTACACACATAATTGTCTATCATTGCTTTGGTCTCCACATCCCTCTTTCAAGGATGATGTGGATTCCTAAACTTCCCCAAAACCCTTCTTTCGAAGATGCCTTGAGCTTTCTAGAGTTTGGAACTTTCACTTATCAAACCCATATGGGTATTTGGGGATTTCACGCACAAATCTCAATAAACTTAACATAGCAATGACAAAATGCATAAGTATGAACTACCAAATAGAGGCTAACAATAATAACCCATACACAATTTAACCCCTATTCATACATAACCTCAAGAGAGAGATCTAGTTACACATAATATAAATAAGCAAAGATATACCTAGAAGATCCGTTGAAATGATTTATTGAAGCTTAAGTGAATGTTACTTCAAACTTTGCACTCCCACAAATAAACAATGGAAGCAAGCTATTCCTCTTCTTAGAAGGTCTCCAATGTATTCGTCACCCAAAATTTTTGCAATATTTTCTTCTCTAAGTATGGAGGCTATGAACTCATGAGATAAACCAAAACAAATGAAGAAGATGGAATATCTCACATAATCCTAGGGTTTGAGTCTTTATGTCAAAACTTGGGACCATCCACGTGCAATTACTATTTTTCCCTTGGGCTGAAATTCTTCACCATTCCATGATCACGCAGGTCTAGCCACGACCACGGCTACGCGACTGCGGTCTGCTTCCACGACCATGGTTTGTTGTCCGTTGATTGACTTCCATGAGTGTGGTCATTAGACTGTGACCGCAGTACCGAAGGCCAATTCTTACTCTAAGTCTTTAGCTGCTCTTTTTGCCTTCTTTTGATCACTTTGATTCCAATCCATATTTTTCAATATCCTCAACTCTATGACTGCAAAGTGTGGATATTAGTGCATTTAATCACAATTATGTCTCATTAATTCACTCAAAACAAAGTAATGTTCACGAATGTTTAGTGGAAATGAGAGTTAAAATCACCACTCATCAACACCCTCAACTTAAAGAATTTTCTTATTCTTAAACAATACTACCTCTTACCATGAGACATAGTTATTAATGCCCAAACTTTGTGCCTTAATGATCACAATGACTTCAACCGTAGTCACTACTATAAGTAGGTCATTGCACATGGGCTAAGCAATTTTTTACTACACCCCTAATAGAACTACCAATAAGAGGATAACAATAACAACCCATACATACTTTAACCCCTATTCACGCATAACCCCAATAGGCAGATCTAGTTGCACATAAGATAAATAAGCAAAGATATACCTATAATCTCCATTGAAATGATTTATTGAAGCTAAGTGAATGTAACTTCAAACTTTGCACTACCACAAATAAACAATGGATGATGGTTATTCCTCCTCTTAGAAGGTCTCCAACGTATTATTTACCAAAAATTTATATAATATTTTCTTTTCCAAGTATGGAGGATATGAACTCAAGATCTAAACCTACTAAAATTGGGGAAGATGGAATATCTCACATAATCCTAGGGTTTGAGTTTTTTTTTTCAAAATTTTGGACCAACAACGTTCAATTACAATTTTGCCATTGGGTTTAAATTCTCTTCCATGTTAAGATCGAGCAGGTCTAACCGAGCTGTGGCTATGAGACTGCAATTTGCTTCCGTGACCATGGTTTTTTGACCTTTGGTTGACTACCCCTATCGTAGTCAGTATTCGGACCGTTACCGCGGTACCTAAGGCTAATCATGCTGTAATCTTAAGCTGCACTTCTTGCTTTCTTTTGATCACTTTGAGTTCCAATTCATATTTCTCTATCTCTTCAACTTTATGCCTACAAAGTCTGGATATTAGTGCGTTTAATCACAATTATGTCTCATTAATTCACTCAAAACAAGGTAATATGCACGAATGTTTAGTACAAATGGGTGGTAAAATCACCACTAATCAACACCACCAACTTAAAGAATTTGCTTTTCCTCAAGAAACACTACCTCTTACCATAAGACAAAATTATATATGCCCAAACTTCATGCCTTAAAAATCATAATGACTTCAACTGTAGTCACTACCACAAGTAGCTCATTGCACATGGTCTAAGCTATTTTCTACTACACCCCTCATCATGAAAACCCTTATTTAAGTATGTATATGACTTGAAAGAGCAACCAAGCAACAAAAACAAATACTATAGAAGTGACACCCTCTTGACCACAACTAAGCTATACTATATTTTCCTTATTGCTCTGAAGGTGACAAAATCACCCACCTCAATTTGTTTCATATGCCACCTCTCAAGAAAAATAATTCCACACACCAAGCTACCAAATATGCAACAAGGAATTTTAAGTGCAAAAACTCTCCCTTACACAAAAGAAATCTCTATGCAACAAGTGTTAGACCATAGGCTTGCCCCTATTTTCAATCACAACTATGAAGAAAGTAAATGGTTAGAGACCTCAAGAAACTTCTAAGTTTATTACGTAGGTTCAGGTTTGGGTAGGATATCATTTGAGAACAACATGGCTATACCCTTCCTTGAATATCTACATAACACTTTTCAATTCCTCTTTTTAACTATGGGCCACTTTCTTTGTTTTCTCTCATTTATCATGCCTACCTTTTTCTACCTGTTGTTCACTAATTTTCTTTTACTTTCCCTTTCTTAAAACTTTTATGCAATTCATTCCTTTGTTGTACTCTTTCCTTTTCTATTCATTTGTTTTAAATCTTAGGCGCTTAGGCATATCACTACAACTTTGTGGCCTAAAACTTACTTGAATTAAATTTTACCACCCCCCAACTTAGGCTTTTAGCCTCAAGTTGCATTTTCAAGTTCAAGGAGGGTATGGTTCAAAAGAAGATAAAAGAATGGTTAACGGCTTGTAATATGTTTTCCATGAAAGGTTCAAAGGCTCAAAATAGTAACTAAGGATTACATTCATACTTGGGTATTTTTTTTTAGGATAAAGTGGCTTCCAAGATCACAAAGATGTCTTATGATCATTTCTCCAATCAAATACAACTAAAATTAGCCTTGTGAGACTAATGAGGAAAGTTCTAGATGTCACAAGTTATACATGAGATATAGAAAAATTAACTCACCGCACATGTCATTCAAACTGTCGAAGGAGGCTTAATTTTTCCTCTTGCTAGAGAAAAAAATGAAGCATCTACTAATTTTCACAAGTCAAAATTTTAGAGTCACAAAAAGAGAAAAAGAATTGTTACAATGCTGCTCACATCCATGCCCTTGATTTTTGAATATATTTGGATAGAAGGGGGTGTTTTCTTTGCACTGGCATAATGGATAGCTTGCTAACCATGTTAACAACCCAAACCTTTGTCTTATATTTTAGCTTCATATGGAAAAATCAACAATATGGTTACTCAGACTTCTCCAATGGCATCAGTACGATCCCAAATCCAGAATGCCACAGGTACTCCGACTTTCCTGTAATTTGTGTTCTCAATGCCATAAGTACTCAGACTTCCCAAGAATCCATGGCTCAAAACCCAGGTACGACGCTTTTCCTTTAAGAATGATGTCGCCCAATCTATCATAGAGATAGACTCATTCAATATTATTATTAAAAGAAATAGACAATTACAAATAAAAATAATCAATTCACAAACTTAGAATGCTTTGAGTGAACTAAGCTCGAGTATTGCAAACCCATGAATACACAAAAGGGTAGGGCCACACCCCCAACTTATGTCACAAGAAGAATCATTCCAAAATCTCTTATGATGACTCAATTTTTTGATAACACTCAACTTACACATTAATTTAATTGCAAAGAGGTCGTTGTCAATATATTTACCCAAGTTAGGAGTTGGGGTCGAATCCACGAGGAACAATGTGAGTGGTAATCAAGTTAATTCAAAATAATAGATACAAGTTACCCAATAGTACAAAAAAATAGGGGAGACAAGTATCAACACTAATGTTTCTTTTTGGGTTTTTTCTAGCATAAATTCGGGGCTATGAATAATTAGAATTTTAACAATTAGGCACGGTTCTTGGGATTACACGTCACTAAGGGAATAATATGCGGGTGTTAATAATCAACATCAATTTAGTAAATTAAATAGTGATAGGTTCAATTATAGATTTTGATACTAGTCTATAATAAAACACCAAACTTTCATCCATTGATTCTTTTGAATACCTAACAGATATGTTCAATATTTGGATACCAAACCTTAATTTAGATATCCCTATCTAGGATGATACCCATGGTATTGCTAACTACACAATCTCCCTTATGTCTAAGATAGAGAAAATATGACAAAATACATACATAATTATCTATCATTGCTTTGGTATCCACATCCCTATTTCAACAATGATGTGGGTTCCTAATGTTCACCTAAAACCCTTCTTTCAAAGATGGCCTTAAGCTATCTAGAGTTTGGAGCTTTCACTCATCAAACCCATGTGTGTATTTGGGGCTTTCACCCAAAAAATCCAAACTAAGAGCATTACAATGATAAAACTCATAAGTATGAACTACCAAATATAGGATAACAATAACAACCCACACACACTTTAACCCCTATTCACACATAACCCCCATAGGGAGATCTAGCCACAGAAAAGATAAATAGGCAAGGATATACCCATATTATCCATTGAAATGATTTATTGAAGCTTTAGTGAATGTCACTTCAAACTTTGCACTCCCACAAATCAACAATGGAAGCGAGCTATTCCTCCTCTTAGAAGGTCTCCAATGTATTCTTCACCCAAAATTTATACAATATTTTCTTCTCAAAGTATGGAGGCTATGAACTCAAGAGCTTAACCTACAAAAATTGGGAAAGATGTAATATCTCACAAAATCCTAGGGTTTGAGTCTATTTGTCAAAATTTTGGACCAGCCATGTTCAATTACAATTCAGGCCTTGGGTTGAAATTTTCTGCCATATGCCTACAAAATATGGTTACTAGTGCATTTAATCACAATTATGTCTCACTAATTCACTCAAAACAAGGTAATGTGCCCGAATGTTTAGTGCAAATGAGTGGATAAATCACCACTCATTAACACCCCCAACTTAAAGAATTTGTTTCTCCTCAAGTAACATTACCTCTTACAACTAGGCACAACTATTTATGCCTAAACTTCACGCCTTAAAGATCACAATGACTTCAACTGTAGTCATAACCAAAAGTAGCTTATTGTACATGGGCTAAGCTACTTTCCACTACACCCCACATCATGAAAATCCTTATCTATTAATGTATAGGACTTCAAATACCAACCAAGCAACAAAAATAAATACTCTAGAAGTGACTCTCTCTTACCACAACTAAGTTATATTCCGTTTGTCTCATTGCTCTGAAGGTGGTAATATCACCCACCTCAACATGTTTCACATGCCAACCTCTCAAGAAAAAGAATTCGACACACCAAGCTACCAAATATGCTACAAGGAATTTTAAGTCAAAAAACCCTCTCCCTTACAAAAAAATCTATGTGCGAGAAATGTCAAACCATATGCTTGCCCCTATTTCCAATCGCCATTATGAAGAAAGTAAATGGTCGGAGATATCAAGGGACTTTACATTCTTGTAAAATAAGTTTGGGTTAGGGTAGGATATCATTTGGGAACCACATGGCTATACCCTTGCTTGACCATCTACATCACCCTTTACAATTCTTTATTTTGACTTTGGTCTACTCTTCTTTGTTTTCTCTCATTTATCATGCCATCTTTTTCTCCCTTTGTTCACCCAGTTTCTTTCAATTTATCTTTCTGGCAATTTTCGTGTAATTCTTTCCTTTGTTGTAATCTTTACTTTTCTATTAATTTTTTTTGAATCATAGGAACTTAGGGATATCACAATAACTTTGTGGCCCCAAACTTACTTGCATCAAATTTCACCACCCCCAACTTAGGCTTTTATCCTCAAGTTGCATTTTCAAGTTCAAGGAGGGTATGTGTAACGCCCCGATTCTCAAAAACCGAAATGCCACATGGTTCTTATGATCCCGAAGGACCACAAGCTAACCCTTTTTCTGATATCTGTACCTGTTCACTACATAATATAATAAAATACATACGAAAAATGGCTAATACTTTCCATAAATTTCAACCATCTAGAAATATACAATACCTTAAACCACACACTAATACATCTGTCTGAAAAGCCTCTACATTGCCTAAACTGTGGAATTGAAAGGATAATTCCCCCACCTAACTCCGTTTACTAAAATCAAATACTATAATAACAACATCCTCGGATGATGAGGACTCACTGTTGTACCCACTTATGCTATACAAGTGACTTCTAAGATGCTTCAAGTTTAACTCCTCTGAACCTATGGTTCCCCAAAATAAAAGAACACCATAGCGCGAATGCGTCAGGACTTAGATGTACTGAGTATGCAAGCAGGGAAGCCTAAATGTAAGGGCTTATGCATGAACATTTAATCAACAGAATAATCATGAGAATAACGAACGAGTACACATATATAAATGCACAGTTCATAACCACTATATCAATTATAACAATTCCAGATACCACAGCTTGGATACCACTTTACTATCCTCGGAACTCACTACTGTACTGGGGTACCGCATTACTAAATCACAGGATACCAACACTGATCAATCGAATATACTTACACCCCTGACTCCTGAAGATTTATACTGACACAAAAATCGTGGGAAGTAGTTACATAACTCACCATGACTCCTCATAAGCAACTGAATATGTGGGGGAGCACGCAATAATTTGAATAATATCTTTGATTTCATAAAACATGCGTACGGAAACTGAAGACTCACATGGCTTAAATTTCATTATCCATACTTCTCATAATATTATAGAGAGGAAAACATAAGTAAAATCACATAAATCATCATAAAATCATCAATATTCATCATAAATTCTCATGACTCATCATAGACAACCAAACTCATCAACTCAAGACTCGGAGCGACTCGATAGTTCAAGAAACATACTCTTATAGACAGGGGAGTTTTATATAACCAACAACCCCATGTGAGCCGCATGGAATACCAATGTTTTCCCTCCTAGGGAGAGCACTCCCACTGTCGGGAGTGTTGTACTCTTGCCAGGCAGTACAACCTTAAAGCTTTCATAATCACAATTCGGCTCTCTGGCCAAGAATATCATTATCAACAACCCTACGGTGGCACATAGGTTTGGGAAAATACCAAATTTCCCTCTCAGTGCTAAGTAATACTCCCTGACTAGCTCAGAATGCGTTAGGAAATCCACCACAACATCACAAGGTCTATCATAAAGACCAAATCAAATCTCTTTCCCATTTATCAAATCATATAAATTTGTGGATTCTTAACTCAACACATTTTAGCTCAAAACATTTTAATTTTCTTCAACATCAACATGGTATCAATAACACATCATTTCATCTCTGCTAGCTTAAAATCAATATAAATCATCCCGACTCTGCTGATGCAAATCAATATTCTCAAATGATCATTCTTTCATTTCAATATTTAAATCATGACAATAGCTTTTGAAAAGAATTTAAGATCTTCAAATCATAGTACGATTTTGTATGTTGTAATGTAACTCAAATCATGGCTCTTATATCAAGAATCCTCACAAAAAAAATTAATAGTAGTAGTATGCAATTTATGGCATAAAATCTCAATTCAAGAAAACAAGATAATAAGGTTATTATGTATACCAATATTGGACGATTCAAAGTTCCATAAATCATATCTTGAAAACACTTGAAATATCAACTCATGGTAGAATTATGAAATTCACCATATCAAATCATAACTTGAGAATAATAAAGTAATCTTGTACATCAAAGCTTAAACTATTTATATTTTTCATAACCTCATAATTCATCATTAAAACATCTTGGGTATTTACCCACTTTACAAAATCATGAAATTCCAATGATAAAAATCAATTGTTTGGGCTCAAGAATGAGAAGATATTCTTGTTCAAAACCCCACATACTAAGTTCTCACGGAAATCTTGTTAAGTTCTCAAATCATCAGAAATTCATCGATCGTAGCACGACTAAGATTATCGCGGAACTGACTCAGCTCAAGACAAGAAGACTATTTCGGGCATACGTACCCCTAGCAATCAATAACATAAATAAGACATATTATACGACAATGCATACTCACATGCCCACAGGCCATAATGCACCATGCATTCATTAACACCTCACACCAATCATTTGAAGATCATATTCATATACAAGTATTGGGATCTCATGCCATTACATCGTAGATCATTCAACAAGGATACATATGGTTAAGGAATAATACAGCATAACATAGTTCATCCAATTGGGATACACACAAATAACATACATTCAATACATCATGGTTCACTTCTCAAGGTTCTTTCCTTTAAGATCTTGATATATGCAATTCGATCCATAATTAGATATTTCACACTTAGCGTGGCCTAATGACCTTACCATTTCCCTCAAGCATTATAGTAAACACGTAGCATGCAAGTATGGTATGAACTCATCACTTCGATCACAAGGGGTCATACAATCCATTCTTCTTCAACTAGGCATTTCTATAATTACCTTGCATGCACCATTTAGGCATAGCTCAGTATGAACAATTACATGTTCTACAACACCATCATTCATCATAAGTCCACCAACTAAATTCCTCGTCCGCACTTACAACCATATCATAAGCCTTCCACACAACATCCCCAATTTTAGAAGATAACATGGAGTTCATATTGAATGTGTACATAGAAAGTAGTCTAGTCATTTAGAACTTATTATATCCTAAGAACGTAAATTTATAGCCTCTTAGACAATTCCACAAACACCTTACATGCACTTTTAGGCATTGGTGAATTCGTCAAATTCTCATGTTTTCCGCCACCCCATATATCTCATCCAACACACATAATCATCATATATATATATATATCAAGTAACATACATGATAACGCTCAATCTACAGCTCTCGTAAGAGTGTAAAGCAGTCGTTAGCAAATATAGAACCCAACTGGGTTGGGTATCGATCCCACAGGGAATAGCTTGGTCAACAAGTAAGCAACGATTACTAGACTTTTAGTGCAAGTCTAGTAAAAAGGGGGGATTGTAATGTGTAACCAAAATATTAAAGTAAAAACTGAAAATAGCAACGTAAAAAGAAAGAATGTTTAGTAAGATGTAAAACAATGAGAATTGAAAAGTTGGGGGTATGTCCACCTTATGAGTTGTTCGTCTCTATTGGCTATGAGTTATGCGGAATTCAGACATGCACGTGCTTATAGAGAATTGTATTCGATGGTAAATCCAGGCGTCTTTCAACCTATTCGAGGATTATTTCACTTTAACTCTTTCGAGCTTAAAGCGTATCTAATGGTACAAATTCTCCAAGAGGTTAATCCAGTTACGACACTAACTTTTTAATAGGGGATGGGACCCTACTACCTTGACATTTTCACTTTTCCAGACATATAACTTTTCTTTCGAACAAGTTAATGCTATACTGGCGTTATTCTATGTGTCTGCAGCCACAAGAATTTGCATTAAGATGAAGAGAATAATGATATAAGCAACACACTTGTCACGAATTCACAAACTCATAGCAATAGATAGTAGCTCATATGGCTTCCATAACCCCAACAGAGAAGTTTAGTTACCCATGAGTGCGAAGGAAATCACAATCGACATTGTTATTATACCACAATAAAGATCTCGTGTAGTAAAGTGTGGTAGGTGTTAGGCGTGACTTTCTTTGCAAGTAACGTTTCTCTTGTTGCGGAAATTAAGAATTTAATAGATGAAGAGAAAGTAATAAGAATTAATAAAAAGCAAATTGTTTAGAGTTGTAGATGAATGAGTGGATGGATAGGTGGATGTATGGGAATTGATGGGTGAATGGTGAATGAATAAAAATCTCTAGTATGATAGGTTATTTATAATACCCATATCCTATTCCTACTAGGCTAATAAATTACTTAACCAAACCCTACTAAGTTAATGAAATACTTAACCCAATTGTACTAGGTTAATGTATCATTATCCTAATCTTAATAAGCTAATGAAATACTTAACCCAATTGTACTAGGTTAATGTATCATTATCCTAATCCTAATAAGTTACTGCTAGTCCCCAAAGTCTTCAAAAATGTTGTTTTAGCCCGGGACAGAATTTCCATGCGCCATCTTTAGTCCTTGGCGTCCAAGATTGGCTTTTCTCCTTTCGTGAAGCTTTCTTTGGCGTCAAGTAATCCATAAAATGCTGAATTCTGCATCATTTATACCTGAAACTTTGCTAATCATGTTTGTTAGCTCACTTACAGGAAAAAGGACTAAAAGTGCATGAAATATATAATTTGTTCTCAAAACATGGCACAAATATGGGCAAAATATAGTGCTATAGGTGTGTAAATTCGCCTATCATCAATACATAATCCTCATATATATCTCAACCATCAAATATCAATCAACATATATATATGTACACATCATCAAAGTCTAGAAAATATATATATATATACATATATACATAACTTGAACTTTCAAAAAGGGATTCGTGAACTCTATGGACGAAAGGAGTCCATAGATAAACACTTGCAAACCTTAGATTTCATGGCCGGAAGAGATTGACGGAAGGAATTCTTGAATCAAAACCTCCAATTAATTTCCCCCAATTCCCTAACTTGATATATATATATATATATATATAAGAGAAATAAGAGGAAAATAATAAATGTTCACAGCTGAATGGGGTATATATAGAAGTTTAAAAGAGTGGTGAAAGACCTAAATGCCCCTAAAAAACAAATAAAACCAGAATCTGTCCTTCAGTGATCTATTTGATAGGCTGAAGTAAATTTGCTATAACATTTTACTCCGATGTCCAAATTGGATGAAACCAATTTTATTGGAAAGAAGACTCTCGGGGATTTCCGTTGATATATAGCAGCTCAAACAGTTCATTATATACAAGAATTTATGATTATTTGAATTTGACCAAAAAAATCACCTGGCTGCAGTATTTTTTTCCTGCACATTTTACTGTTCACAGTTCGATCGGAATGGTCGTAGTTTGATCGGAATGGTCGTAACTCATCGCTCGAGTATCCGTTTTGGGTGATCCACATATCGTTGGAAAGATTATTCGATAACATACGAAATGGTGGGTCGAAATCCAAGAAATGAAGCACAGAAAAATTTTAAATCATTCTCGAACATAGGATCTAATACGTTTACGCACAAAATTTCGATGAAAACAATTTCTGGGGTATTACAGTATGGTTCAAAAAAGGGATAAAATAATGGTTCATAGCTTGTAATGTATTTGCCATGAATTGTCAAAAGGCTCAAAATAGTAACTAGGGATTACATTCATGCTTGGGTAGTTTTATTTTTAAGGATAAAGTGGCTTCCAAAATAACAAATATGACCTATGATCATTTCTCCAATCAAATACATTCAAAATTACCCTTGAGAGTCTAATGGGAAAATTTTTAGATGTCATAAGCTATACATGAGATATAGAAAAATCAACTCACCACACATGTTATGCAAACTTGCAAAAGAGGCTCAATTTCCCCTCCCGCTAGAGGAAAAAAATGGAGTATTTGCTAATTTTCACAAGTCAAAAAAAGAGAAAAAAATTATTACAATGCTACTCACATCAATGCCTTTGGTTTTTAAAAATTTTTGGACGGAGGTGGATGTTTGCTTTGCACTTGCACCTTTCAAAATTTTCTAACCATGGCAACAACCCAAGCCTTTATCTCACAGTTTTGCTTTATATGGGCAAACCAACCATATGGCTACTCAGACTTTGCCAATGTCATGAGTGCGATCCCAAATCCAGAATACCATAGGTACTCATACTTTCCTTACATTTATGATCTCAATGTTATGGGTATTCAGACTTCCCTTGGATCCATGGCTCAAAATCCAGGCACAAAGCTTTCTCTTAAGAATGACGTCAGTCAATCTACCATAGGGAAATGCTCGTTCAATATTCTTAGTAAAAGAAATAGACAACTATAAATGAAAACAATCAATTCAAAAAATTTACATGCTTTGAGTGAACTAAGTTTGAGTATTGGAAACCAATGAATACACACAAGGGTTAGGCCACACCCCTAACTTATTCCCAAAGAAGAATCATTCAAATCTCTTATTATAACTCTACCTTTTGATAATTCTCGAATTACAAGTCAATTTAAGTGCAATCCATTTTCGGTAGACAGGGAATTTGATGAAGTAGACATTGGATTGGACAGCAGCAAAGAGGGGCCTGATCCAGGAATGTCGGGAGCTTGCCCAATGCCCGAAATGCACATTCTTGCCTGGCTTTGTTTCGGCTTAAGAAGGCTGCGGTGAGAATGAGAATCACTTCAGAACTCTAGGGGAATGGGCGGTCATTGTCAATATATTTTCCCAACGTAGGAGTCGAGGTCGAATCCACGAGGAGCAATGTGAGTGGAAATCAAGTTGATTCGAAATAATAGATATAAGTTAAATTCAAACCAATAGTAAAAGAAGATAAAACTGGGGGAGACAAGTATCAACACTGGTGTTTGTTTTAGGGTTTTTTTCTAGTATAAATTCGAGGATACGAATAATTAGAGTTTTAACAATTAGGTATGGTTCTTGGGATTATACATTACTAAGGGAAGAACATGTGGGTATTAATAGTCAACATCAATTTAATAAATCAAATATGGGTAGGTTAAATTATAAATTTTGATGATATTCTTTCAACAAAACACCAAACTTTCACCATTGATTCTTTCGATTACCGAACGGATGTGTTCAATATTTGGTAACTATACCTTAATTTAGGCATCCCTATTTCTAGGATGATACCCATGGTATAGTTAACTACACAAACACCCTTACGTCTAAGATAGTGAATTTTAGCAAACTACACACATAATTATCTATCATATATTTGGTCTTCACATCCCTCTTTCAAAGATGATATAGATTCCTGAAGTTCCCCCAAAACCTTTATTTCGAAGATGGCCTTGAGATTTCTAGATTTTGGAGCTTTCACTCATAAAAACCATGTGGTTATTTGGGGATTTCACCCACAAATCCCAACTAAGTTAGCATAGCAATGATAAAACCCATAAGTATGAACTACCAAATAGAGGCAAACAATAACAACCCATACACACTTTAACCTCTATTCAAACATCGCCCCAAGAGAGAGATCTAGCTACACATAAAATAAATAATCAAAGATATACCCATAATATCCATTGAAATAATTTATTGAAGCTTAAATGAATGTTACTTAAAACTTTGAACTCACACAAATAAATAAAAGATGCAAGCTATTCCTCCTCTTAGATGTTTTGCAATGTATTTGTCACCCAAAATTTATACAATATTTTCTTCTCCAAGTATGGAGGCTATGAACTCAAGAGATAAACCTAAAAAAATTGTGGAAAATGTAACGTCTCACATAATCCTAGGGTTTGGTCCTTTTGTCAAAATTTGGGACCATCCACGTGCAATTACAATTTTTCCCTTGGGCTGATAGTCTTTGGAATGCTGCGATTATGAAGGTCTGGCTGCGACCGCAGCTATGAGATCATGATTTTCTTTATCTGTCATGGCTAGTAGGCCTTTTATTGACTGTCACAATCGCGGTCATCATACCACAACCGCGGTACCTGAGGCCAATTCCTGCTCTATGCCTTCAACTGCACTTTTTTCTTCCTTTTGATCACTTTGAGTCCCAATCCACATTTTTTTATCTCCTAAACTCTGTGCCTACAAATTGTGGATATTAGTGCATTTAATCACAATTATGTCACATTAATTCACTCAAAACAAGGTCATGTGCATGAATGTTTTGTGCAAATGAGTAGTAAATCACCACTCATCAACACCCCTAAATTAAAGCATTTGTTTGTCTTCAAGCAACACTACCTCTTACCATGATACATAATGATATATGCCTAAATATCATGCCTTAAAGATCACAAAGACTTCAACCGTAGTCATTACCACAAGTAGCTCATTGTACATGGGTTAAGTTATTTTTCACTACATTCCTTATCGTGGAAAGCCTTATCTAAGGATTCATAGGACTTTAAAGAGCAACCAAGAAACAAAAACCAATACTCTAGAAGTGACACCATCTTTACCATAAATAAGCTATACTCCATTTTTCTCGTTGCTCGAAAGGTGATAAATTCACCCACCCAACTTGTTTCATGTACCAACGTCACAAGAAAAAGAATTACACACACTAATCTACTAAATATGAAACAAGGAATATTAAGTGGAAAAACTCGCTTCCTCATAAAAGAAATCTCTATGCAAAAAGTGTCATACCATAGGTTTGCCTATATTTTCAATCAACGCTACGAGAAAGTAAATGGTTTTAGAAATCAAAGAACTTTCTAAGCTTGTAACGTAGGTTTGGGTTAGGGTTGGATATCAATTGGGAACAAAATGTCTATACCCTTCCTTGAACATCTACATCACAGTTTGTAATTCTTATTTTTGACTATAGGCCGCTCTTCTTTTTTATCTTTCATTTATCATGCCTACCTTTTGCTCTCTTTGATCACCCATTTTCTTTTAATTTCTCTTTTATCCAAGTTTCGTGCAATTCATTCCTTTGTTGTACTCATTCATTTTTTATTTATTTGTTTCAAAGCTTAGGTACTTAGGCATATCACTACAACTTTGTGGACCAAAACTTACTTTCATCAATTTTGACCAACCCCAACTTAGGCTTTTAGCCTCAAGTTGTATTTTCAAGTTCAAGGATGGTATGATTTAAAAGAGGGATAAAAGAATGGTTCATGTCTTGTAATGTGTTCTCCAAGAAATGTCCAAAGGCTCAAAATAGGTAACTAGGGATTACATTCATGCTTGGGTAGGTTTTTTTTATGAGAAAGTGGCTTCCAAAATCACAAAGATGGCCAATGATCATTTCTCCTACAAAATACAATCAAAATTAGCCTTGAGAGACTAATGGGGCAAGTTATAGATGTCACAAGTTATACATCAGATATAGGAAAATTAAATCACCATACATGACATGCGAACTTTCCAAGGAGGCTCAATTTCCCTTCCCGCTAGAGACCAAAATAGAGTGTATATCAATTTTCACAAGTAAAAAATTTGGAGTCACAAAAAGAGAAAAAGAATTGTTACAATATCACTCATGTCCATGTCCTTGATCTTTGAAAAATTTTAGAAGAAGGGGGGTGTTTGCTTTGCACTTGCACCATGCATAATTTGCTAACCATGGGAGCAACCCAAGACTTTGTCTCATATTTTGGCTTCATATAGGCAAACAAACCATATGGCTACGTAGACTTTGACAATGACATCAGTACAATGTCAAATCCAGAATGCCACAGGTACTTAGACTTACCATGCATCCATGGCTCAAAACCCAGGCACAACTCTTTAAACTTAAGAATGGCATCACTCAATCTATAATAAGGAAAGGTTCGTCCAATATTATTATTAAAAGAAATAGACAACTACAAATAAAAATAATCAATTCTCAAAATTTTTATGCCTTGAGTGAACTAAGTTTGAGTATTGCAAACCAATTTATACACATAAGGGTAAGGCCGCACCACCAACTGTAAGACTTGTAGTGACCTTACTACATAACATAGAAGCATAAGAAAGACTATAGGGGTCCCTGAAACCATAGTGATAATCAAGGAGCAAGCTGGAGAGATTGTCGCAATCGCGATCGTGGTAACTGAGGCATTTTGCTCACCGATTTTGTCCTTTTTTGCAGGGCTAACAGACTTCTCAAACTTGGTTTTCCCTAGGTTTTGGCTTCCAATCCTATCCAAAAGTACCTAAAAAATATTAAAATTATGTGACTTATTCAAAAATAAATCATGTAAAGATAAAAATGATGGGTTGCCTCCCATCAAGTGCTTCGTTTAATGTTACGGCACGACGTCTCTTTGATCCTCATTTGTGTCTTCTCTTAAAGGATTTAAACTTTTCCCCCCTTTTCATCATTCAATATCTAAGGCACTAGGGGGAAAATAATATAATAGTGATGCATGCTTGTTCATGCTACTTTGAAGACTTGAACCGTTTGCCCAATTTTGCATCAAACTTCTATGGAGGTTCATTGGGAAGCGGTGAGAGTGTTAGAAGGCCACTACTTGGATATCAGTCCTTAAGCTTCTTGGCCTTCAATATTGGGGATTTAGCATGCCCATTTGGAAGGTCAAACTCCAAAATATAAGGAAATTAGTCCTCTCCAATATTCATCACGTGCTTGGGTGGATTGACTTTTATCAACTACACCAAGCATAATATTAAAAAGTGGATAGAATGTGGCATTTCCCTTAATTTTGAAATTGCATTCTGTTGGTCATCTTTACCCCGAAATGGGATAGATTCTTCATAAGGAATTTTCTTGATTTCTTCTATTGACTCAAGGACCATTCCTTTATTCCATCTTATTCAACCATATTGAACTCAATGGATGGAAATCAGCGAGGATTCTTCAATGCCAAGCTCGTTTAAAAGTGTGGACATGGTCGTAGTATTAGAATGATTGACCTCTATGCCCATGTCTTCTATCTTCTTGTATTCCTCGCTACATGCCCCCATGGATTTATGTATGTCATGTAAGTTATCCCCTGTTGATATCACTCGATCCAAGATAAGTTGAAGTATTGCTATATTACCATTATTTCCTATGCTTCGTTCTTGGAGTGATTAGAACTCTTTATTGGATTTATGTGTGAGACATACATTATCCTCCATTGATTTCACTTGATCTAAGATAAGTTTAAGAATTACTTCAACAACAATAGATTTTGTGATTCATTCTTCTTCCCTTTCTTTCTTATAAGACCTATCAAAATCATGAGAAGAACTAGCAACCAAGTTAGTATATCAGGGGAGGGGTACCACTACATAGAGAACAACCATACTCCCTATAAGATCGAGATGGTGCACACATCTCTCATCAAGAAGCCTATCTATAATCTTCACAAAAGGAGGGTCCATTATAATATGGACATGGATTTTCACGATAGGATTTTAAATACCCTATATCACATTCATTCCAAAATGCCATAGTAACAAGTAAACAAAAATAAAAATCAACCTAAAAAAAGAAACAAAATAAAATAACAAACAAATATTTACAAGTTTGAACCAAAGTTTATAAGCTACAACTTCAAACTAACTTAATACGCCAAATTGTTCCCTGACAACTGTGATTTTTTTTGATAACGCTCAACTTACACGTAAATTTAAGTGAAAGGGAGTCATTGTCAATATATTTACCCAACTTAGGAGTCGGGGTCGAATCCATGAGGAACTAAGTGAGTGGCAATCAAGTTGATTTAAAATAATAGATACAAGTTAAATTCAAACCAATAGTACAAAAAGATAAAAATAGGAGAGGAAAGTATCAATACTAATGTTTCTTTATGGGTTTTTTATACTATAAATTTGGGGCTATGAATAATTAGAGTTGTAACAATTAGACATGGATCTTGGGATTATGCATTACTAATGGAATGACATATGTGTGTTAATAATCAACATCAATTTAGTAAATCAAATATGGGTAGGTTAGGTTATAGATTTTGATGCTAGTCTTTCAACAAAACACCAAACTTTCACCCATTGATTCTTTCGAATACCAAATGGATGTGTTCAATATTTGGTAACCAAACCTCAATTTAGGCACCCCTATTTCTAGGATGATACCCATGGTATAGTTAACTTCACAATCACCCTTATTTCTAAGATAGTGAAAATTTAGCAAACTATACACATAATTCTCTATCATTGGTTTGGTCTCCATATCCCTCTTTCAAGGATGATGTGAATTCCTAAAGTTCACCCAAAACCCTTATTTTGAAGATGGCCTTGAGCTTTCTAGATTTTGGAGCTTTCATGCATCAAACCCATGTGGGTATTTAGGGATTTCATCAACAAATCCCAACTAAGTTTCACATAAGATAAATATGCAAGAGGGAGATCTAGCTACACATAGGATAAATACTCAAAGATATACCCATAATCTACATTGAGATGATTTATTAAAGATTAAGTGAATGTTACTTCAAACATTGCACTCCTACAAATCAACACTGGAAGCGAGCTATTCCTCTTCTTAGAAGGTCTCTAATATGTTCTTCACCCAAAATTTATACATGATTTTCCTCTCCAAGTATGGAGGCTATGAACTCAAGAGATAAACCTACAAAAATTGGGGATGATGGAATATCTCACATAATCTTAGGGTTTGAGTTTTTTTGTCAAAATTTGGGACTAGCCACATTCAATTACAATTTAGCGGGTTGAAATTTTCTGCCACGCTGCGACAGAGTAGGTCTGGCCGTGACCGCGGCTATGCAACCACAATTTAATTCAGTAACCACAGTTGCTTGATCTTTGATTAACTATCACAGTCACGGTCATCAGACCACGACCGTGGTACCTGATGCAAATTCCAACTTTAAGTCTACAGTTGCACTTTTTCCTTTTTCTTATCACTTTGAGTTTCAATCCACATTTCTCTATCTCCTCAGCTATATGCCTAAAATGTGTGGATATTAGTGCATTTAATCATAATTATGTCTCATTAATTCACTTAAACCAAAGTAATGTGCACCAATGTTTAGTGAAAATAAGGGGTAAAAACACCACTCATCAACCACCTAATCATATAGTAATAATAATAGGGGGACTCAAACCATCGGTCATATAGACCCCTGCATTGGCAATAGTTGTTTCCAGTGTTGGTCACTCGGATATCCATTTTTACAACTCATCTACACAACCCTTTTTAAATCCCAATTAAAATAATTACCACACAATCCCATTCATTAAACCATAATACACCCTAAGGTATACATTGTTGTTTCATCATACTAACTATACTTGCAAGGTAATAACGACATGCTGAAACAATTTCATTACTTGGGGAATTCACAACCCCTCTTGGTTTAATTATGTAGTATCTTTTGAAAACACCAACCCACAAGCCTTAATTCCACATCACAATGCAATAGTTCAAGAAATAGTTAAATCCCCAAATTTCTCATAACTGTAAACAATTGCATAATATGGGGCTGGGGTCATAACCACTTCAAAAGTCATAAGTTTGGTAAGTCACAATCCCTTAGTTTATTCACCATAAACCTGTACCCACAAGTTTAAAGCCATAGTTAAAATATATGCAATGCATAACAAAACCATGGGAAAAGAATTAACTGACCATTCATGTCAAAACCCTCAATTATGTAAAAATCCTTACTTTTAATCACATAAATAACCAGATACTTTCATAAAATAGTGATATTAAGTTTAAGGTTAGATTCACATGCCTGAAATATCAAGTTTCACGGAGAGAATTAAACTCTAAAGCCATTGGATAACCAACTTGCTAAAACCCTAGCTTGACTTGCTTGAAGGAATTTAGTGTGCCTTTTTGAGTGTTTAAAAAGTTACCTAGATTTGTTTATGAGTGCTAATAACACCCTAAAGGGGTTATAAGATATGGGTTTCAATTTCGACAAGAGGGTAAATGTCTAGAATGCCCTTAACTTAAAAGCTAAAAAAGTGTTGCCATTGACCACAGGTAAACCATCGACTCATAGCCACTTCTTACGACTCACCGCCATAAGTTGTAACAAAGAAAAACCCACCAAGGCACCATATACTACTAACCTTACTACTAAGTGACATATCCCATATTGGGATCCTATGACTCATAGGGTCCAGTCGTAGTAAACACAGAACCCAAATTAGGAAATACACTTGACACCCTATGATTTACACCTACTGACTCATAACAAATCCTTACTCCTCTTATTAAAGAACTCATACTCAGAGCAGAATCTTGACACAAACTTACAGATTTGGTTATGACTTGTCCCAAAACCCATCAGAACACCCTATGATTCATAGGCAAAGTTGTAGTCAAGGCAGTGAGTGAAAAATTTTAGGAATTTTCAAGGACCGAAAACCAAAGTCGTTACTTGATTATTTTATTGACTTTGGCTTATAATAGTCCCTAGGGACACTCCATTTGCATTACACATTATCTCGAATTGAAAGGACCAGTCTGGGGACACTATGACAGGGGCTGACATAAGCCGCTCCTTCAAGCACTCAAAATCCTTTAGCCATGCCTGATCGAAATCAAGCTGCACTTTTTTCTCATGAAGCTTGCATAAAGGGTTGATTATTTGAGAAATCCTTGATGAATTGCCTGTAAAAACTTGCATAGCCTAAAAAACTCCAAATTCCCTTAACTAAAATTTGTAGTGGCAAGTACTCTATTACTTTAATTTCTTTCCTTCTCCACCTCTTTTCTCCTTTTTGAGATCTTTTGCCTAAGCGCAATTCCTCTTTTCACCATAAATTGGCATGTTTCCCAATTAAGCACCAAGTTTCATTCTTCACATCAGCGTAGAGCATTAGCCAAGTGGACCCAAAAGTCCCCAAAAGAATTACCAACCTCAAATAAGTCATCCATAAGTACCTCAATGGTGTTTTGTACCATGTTAGAGCAGATGGACATCATACATCTTTGAAATATGGCTAGAGCATTACACAACCAAAATGGTATTCTCTTGAAAGAAAAGGTCCTATATGGGTAGGTAACTGTCATTTTTTCCTTATCTTCAGTAGCTATTATGATGTGAATATAACTCGAATATCCATCCAAAAAATAATACCAGCCCCTTCCCATAAGTATATCCAGCATCTAGTCTACAAAGGTCATTGGGAAATGGTCCTTTTGGGACCATATATTTAGCTTTATATATTCCATATACACTCTCCAACTTGTCACTGGTTTTATTTGCACAAGATCATTTTTCTTATTTGGCATAACAGTAATTCTGCCTTTCTTTGGAATGCATTGAATAGGTCTGACCACTTGCTATCAACGATGGGGTAAATAACACCAACATCCAATCACTTAATGATTTATTCCTATACCATATCATGCATGAAAGGATTTAGTTGTCATTGATGATCTATACTAGAATTCGGTCTTATTTAAGTTTGATCTTCTGAGTACAAATGCCTAGCAGAATACCCACAATATCAACAACCATCATTCCTATAGCTCTCTTAACCTTTCACAACAATGACAAAAATTCTAGTACCTCGGTATCCATCATATTAGCTACAATAATTATAGGCAAAGTATTGTTGGCCCCAAAAAATTCATAGCACAAGTGAGACAAGTGGGCCTTCAACTCCAAGACCGGTGGATTCTCTATTAAAGGATGAGTCGGGGAAGTGGTTCTATTTTTCAAATGCAAATCAAGCTTCTTTGGAGCATAAGTTTAAGAACCTCCCCCATACAAATCACCTACCATCTTGTCATACTCTTTAATTCCATCACTGTCTAAATTCATAATCATCATTGCTAATGCTTCAATACCCAGCCTCTCTTTGATTGGAACAATCACTTTATCAACTTTTCATCAATGGTGTCGACTACAGACATAACTCTTATATCGCCGGGTTACAGTATCTACTGACATACATTGTAGGCTACCTATTCAACATTGATTTTGAACTTTATCTTCCCTAAATCCATAATATCCATTGCCCTACCTGTAGATAGAAAGGGATTGCCTAAGATTATAGGGACTTGGTAGTCCACCTAACAATCATGTATCACAAAATCGACCAAGAAGGTAAAGGACGCCACATTTACCAATAAATCACAAAGAATACCAAGAGGCTTTTTCATGGCTCGGTTAGCCATCGACGTTCTTATTAATGTTGATTTGGGTACACCAAAACCTAGCTTCTTAAACATAACTAGCAGAATAATATTAATGTTTTCTCCTAGATCGCATAAATCCAAAGAAAAATTGAAGGACCTAATGGTACAAGGAATGGTGAAGGCGACAGGATTCTACTTCTTCTCTACCAACAATCTAGAGGCAATAACACTGTAGTGATGAACATTGTCTGTAGGCTCAAAGCTCACTATCCTCATCCTAGTGACAAGATCTTTCATGTATTTTATGTAGCTAGGCATCTAATCCAATGCCTCTATGTGTGGTATGTTTACAAGAAATTCTTTCAGCATGCATAAGAACTTTTGATATTTTCATTCTTCCAGTTTTTTTAACCTTTAAGAAAAATAAGGAGGAGGTCTCGCAATATTTTTCAATACAATATCATCAACCTTTCCCTTACTTTTATCCAAATTATTACTACTCTAAACATCTGTGATTTTTGAACTTTAACTTCAGAGTATTTCTATACCTCTACATGATCATCATCATTTATTGGCTAATTCATAATGGGCATGAATGGGTCGATGATGGTCATACCACTCCTATTGGTAAAGGTATGGCGATTACTATCACTCTTTAGGTTTTGCAGTCTATTAATAGGAAGAGTGCAAGATGCTTTTGGTACAATGTGGCTTACATTTAGCCAAATCGATGCACCAGTTATATAATTATGGTGGCATGCGACTCAACTTTCTAATTAAGCCTTGATATGTCTGCCTCAATCTCCTTAAGGCATCTCTCCTGACTTTTTTTGCCTTTTACTAAATTTTACAATATTGCTTCCATTCTAGACTCAGTATCTCTGTTGCCTAGTGGAACATATTTGTTGCTCTTCTCTTTATAGTCATCTTTGCACCTCTAATTACCACCTCATTCTCTACTCATGTATCAGTACCTATTACCATCATAGTTCTTACCTTGGTATCCTGGTCTATTTGCTCGAAAACCCACTACTTCCTAAACTAAATACTTTGTGTTATCATCTGCATCATACTCATAAGCTCTTGAAGTAGAACCTTATGACATAACTACATTGATATTTTTTTGCCATCACTATTGCAAATTGTTTTGAAATCATCACAATATCAGTTTTGAGTTGTGCAACTTCTTGTGCTACCATAGCATCAATAGATCTGTAGTCACTCCTATCCCTAATAGCATGCATACCAGCTCCTCTATCAGCCTTCTGAGTATGCCACCCTTGGTTTTTTATGGAGATCTCATCTAGCATTTCTGGGCCATATCCAAACATAGATGTATAAGTGCACCTCTAGATATAGTGTCTACCATCTCCCTAGAGCTAACATTCAGGGATTTGTAGAATATCTCTATCAAAGTTTGCCTAGGAATCAGGTGATGTGGTACCATGCTCAACTTCTTTTAAACTGATTTCATGCTTCATACATAGACTCTGCAGGCAACTGCCAGAATTCTTTGATCTGATCTTTTAGATGTAGCATCTTGGAAAGAGGAAAAATTCAATTAAAAAACTATCTGCATAGCTCATTCAAAGTAGTAATTAAGCCTCTAGAAAGTTCCCCCATCCATAACAATGCTTCTCCTGTAAGTGAAAAGGGGAATAATTGCAACTTCAAAGCTTCCTAATATACCCCTAATATGGTATACAAAGTACAGATGTAACGGCCCAAGATCCCATCCCAAGATGTCACACGATGCTTAAGGCCACACGCGACCTCAAGCTAACCCTCTGAGCCTGTCATCACCTCTATAACTTACTATGACAATAATCAAGTTGTAATAAAGAACAATAATCATGTCAGGAACATACTGGGAATACAAAGAAATACCATCCTGTACAATTAAAATACTGATGTTTTGTACATACTGGTACTCTAGTCGGACAAAGCCTCTACTACAAAAGACTGAGGAGCCATTAGGACAGATCCCCAACTGACCCGTACTGAACTGAAAATAAACAACTATCTACTATTAAGACAAAAATAGGGGATATAGGTCCTCGAACCATGAGGACTCACCAACTGTAAGAATGCAGATGGAGGTACTCGAAGATCATTGTCACTGTTGAGACTGAGCACCTAAACCTACATCACGAGAAAATATAAAACACAGAAGAGTATGGGAATCAGTACTTAGGAATGTACTGAGTATGTAGGGGTGTAGGCAACATTTAAATAATATCATAAATGTATAAGAAAATCATGCATTCTGATAATAATGACTCTCTTCACTTGAATTACCTGAAACAAATTTTCCATAAATCATCAGTAATAACACATGCTTCATAAATCTCACAAACCGTTGGACTCAACTCAAACTCTTTGACTCATGACTTAGAGTGACTCGGTAACTCATGAAACTTGGACTATTATGGACTTGGGAGTTTCTTATAACCAACATAAACTATGTAAGCTTACATGGAGTCCAACATCTTTCCCACATTGCGGAGAGCTGTTCTATCGTTGCCATCAGAGTAGAACCTTAACTTTATAACTGTCTTGGCCTTTGGCCCTTAATTTTAATCCTATGGTGGAACGTAGTTCTAGGAAAGTAGGATACACTGAACCCATACTTCCTGCTCGAGGCTAAATACTACTCCCAAAATTAAGCTCATAACGCGTTAGGATATCCACCTTAATCAACTCAAGGGAAGACCAAAATATAAATATATATATCTCACTTGTAAATAATAATCAACTTGTGGATTCTTAACTTGACTAAATCTCAAAATAATCTTTCTCATCATGAAGTACACTTGCTTATCAAATCATATCAAGCATTAAATCTTCCAGAAAACATCATAGAATTTGTTCTTGACTCTCAACCTCAATATATACATACATATATATATATATATATATATATATTCAATAGACAAAATTCTCATGGAAAACATAAATCATGACACTTATCATAAATCACTTAGAAATTATAATTTCATGATAACAATATACAACTCATGACATAAATTCTTAATTTAAGAAATAAGACAATGAAGTAGTCATATGTGTCAGTTTTGTATAGCGCAAATCTCATAAATTCTTGATAAAGTAATTTGGGTGTAAACCCACTTTGCAAAATTCATGAAATTCCATAGAAATTAAATCTTTGGGCATAAGAATGAAAGAAGTGTTCTTATTCAGAGCCCCACATACCTTAATCTTTGAAATTGGATGAACTTTAGTTTTTGAGACTTTATCCACACTTGAAATATAATAATTATTGAAGACCACACTATGAGGAACTTTGTTCTTGAAGAAATTTTGAAGACTTATGGATGATTCTTGGAAGATTTATGTTCTTGATATAACCCTAGATATATTATCTCAAGAGAATTGGAAGAGAAAATGATGGAATTAGGGTTTGGATGGGATTCTCATATTTATAGAGGCCTCCAAAAGATGAGAAAAGACCAAAATACCCTTGCAAAAATGTCTCTAAATTTTTGAAAAAAGAAGTTGACGACATCCATGACAGGCCGTCAGACCCGTGATAGGCCATCACGAAATGTCATCACAAAAGGGTGGAATTTTATGATTTTCTGCCTAAGGCTGACGACGTCTTTAGAAATGTCATTAGAAACGTGATGACGTTGTCAGAAATGTCATCAGAAATGTGACAGCCCATCAGAAACATCGTCACCCTTTTCCAGATTAACATGCTAGAGTAAAATGGGTATACCTTTTTATTTCAGTATCGGATTTTGGCAAAATTGGTATCGTTGGAACGCTAATTCAATTATCAATCTGTTAATAGGTCATGAGCTCAAAAATTCCAAGTATAATGAGAGATATGCTCGTTTGAAGTTGAATATACCAATATCCTTCCCAAGAATTCAATCAGTAAGGAATTGTTTGATTGAACCAATCGTTAGGACATCTTTAAGGCCTTAATACACACCATCCTTAATCAAAAAATAACCCAAAACATTATAATTTATTTATCATGAGCTTGATTCATGGTTGCACTATTGGTTAGAGTCTCGGGGTATTACAATATCTCCTCTTTAAAAATATTCATCCTCGAATGTGGCTAGATAGGCCAAGAACAAGAGAAAATGAGGACGTATAGCTGGAATGACACACTAAAAGGGCTTACTTCATTCTAAACTTTCGAGTACTTCACAAAATGAATGAATCATAGAGGGAATAACCATATAGCTGAATATACTGGATTAGAAGGAAACTGGATTAGGGAAGAATAGTACCTTTGGCTTAATTTGAACTCGCAGAGAAGAGATGAGGGTATCTGGTTCGCATATCTGCTTCTGCTTCCCCAGTAGCACCCTCAACTGATTGATTTTGCCACAGAACCTTCACCAAGGGAACTTCCTTATTTCTTAGTCTATGAACTTGGTTATCTAGGATTTCAATCGAAACTTCATCATACGAAAGGCTATCCTGAACATCGAAACTTTCTGACAGATCAACAACAACAGAATCACTAATGTGCTTCTTAAGCATAGAAAAATGAAAGATAGGATGGACAGCTGACAACTCGGCAGGCAATTCATTCTCGTAAGCTATTTTCCCAACACGATTCAAAACTTTATTTGGGCCAACATATCGGGGACTAATGTTCCCTTTCTTACCAAATATTTTCACCCCCTTCATGGGTGAAATCTTCAAGTACATCAGATCGTTAACCTTAAACTCAAGAGCTCTTCTTCTTATATCTTCATATCACTTCTGATGACTCTGGGCTGTCTTCAACCTTTCTCGAATTAGCTTAAATTTCTCCATAGCCTCAAACACAGCATCAGGTCCACTTACAGCAGCTTCACCCACTTCAAACCAACCTATGGGTGATGCACATCGCCTTCCATATAAAGCCTCAAATTGAGCCATTCCAATGCTAGCATGAAAACTATTTTTGTAAGTGAATTCAATCAATGGCATATGTTCATCCCAACTACCTTTGAAATCAAGAACACATGCAACATATCCTCCAAGGTTTGGATGGTCCTTTCAGCCTGACCATCGGTCTGCGGATGAAAAGCATAGCTAAGATGAACTTCGGTACCAAGACCCTTCTGAAAAGCCCTCCAAAAATGAGAAGTAAATTGAGTACCCCTGTCAGTGATAATAGACAAAGGAACTCCATGCAACCTAACTAATTCTTGAATGTACAGCTTAGCATAGTCCTCAGCGATGAAAGACGTATGCTCTGGAAAGAAATGTGCGGACTTAGTCAACCTTTCTACAATGACCCAAATTGAATCATCATGACATCGAGAAGAATGTAAACCATGCATAAAATTCATATTTACTTCCTCCCATTTCCAAGTAGGAATACTAAATTCTTGCATCATTCTACCAGGTCTTTGGTGTTCTATCTTAACCAGTTGGTAAGTTGTAAACTTCTCTACGAATTTTGCTATATCCTTTTTCATACCATTCCATCAATAGATTTCTCACAAATCATGGTACATCTTGGTAGCACCGGAATGAATAGAATATCGCGCGCCATGCGCTTCATCCATAATTCTCTGCCTTAAATCTTCAATATCAGGCACACATAATCTGTTCTAAAATCTCAATACACCATATCCCCCTTGTGAGAAAACCTCTACCTTTTGGTCTTTAACTGACATCTTCAGTCTGACCAAACTAGGATCTATATCTTGCTTCTCCTTAACTTCCTAAACTAGAGAAGACTCGGAACTACTCTGGACCCAAACATTACCCTCAGCTGAATCAAGCAATCTAACTCACAACCTAGCCAGATGATGCACCTCATGAGCTAACTCTTTCCTATCTTCCTCAACCTGTGCAACACTACCCATGGACGACCTGCTAAGGGCATCTGCCACTATATTGGCCTTGCCCGGATGGTACAACATATTCATATCATAGTTCTTTAATAATTCTAACCATTTTCTCTGATGAAGATTCAACTCTCTCTGAGTAAACACATATTGTAAAATCTTCTGATCTATAAAGACATCAACATAAACACCGTACAAATAGTGTCTCCAGATTTTCAAGGCAAAAACCACTGCAGCTAACTCAAGGTCATGAATCGGGTAGTTCTTCTCATGCAGTTTTTAACTGTATGGAGGAATAGGCTATAACCTTTCCTTTCTGTATTAACACACAACCCAACCCTACTCTAGAAGCATCACAGTACACCACAAAATCATCTACACCATTAGGAAGGGTCAATATAGTGGCCAAGGTGAGTCGAGTCTTCAACTCCTAAAAACTATTCTCGCAAGAGTCAGACCACATGAATTTAATTTTCATTTGGGTCAGCCGAGTCAAAGGAGATGCAATGAAATAGAAACCCTCAACAAAACGACGGTAATAGCTAGTTAGACCCAAAAAACTCCTAATATCAGATGGGGAAATAGGTGTAGGCCAATTTTTCACCAAATTTTATCTTTTAAGGGTCAACTAGAATACCTTCAGAAAAACAAAATGACCCCAAAAAGCAACAAACCTTAGCCAAAATTTGCACTTGCTAAATTTGGCAAATAGTTGATGATCTCTAAGGGTTTGCAAGACTATTCAGAGATGATCTGCATGGTCGTTCTCACTTTAGAAGTATACAAGAATATCATCTATGAACACAACAACAAACATATCCAGGTACTGTCTGTACACCTAATTCATGAGGTCTATAAAGGCTGCTGGGGCATTAGTTAGCCTGAAGGACATGACCAAGAACTCAAAATGACCATATCTGGTGTGAAAAGCTGTCTTTGGAATATCCCACTCCCTAACTTTAAGCTGGTGATAATCGGATCTTAAATCTATTTTTGAGAAATAGTTAGCACCTTGCAGCTAATCAAACAAGTCATCAATTCTAGGAAGAGGGTACTTGTTCTTGACTGTGACCTTGTTAAGCTAGCGATAATCAATGCACATCCACAATGAACCATCTTTTTTCTGCACGAAAAAATGGGTGTACCCCAAGGAGATACGCTAGACCTTATGAAACCCTTATCTAGAAGATCTTTGAGTTTTTCTTTCAACTCCTTAAGTTCTGCGTAGGACATATGATAATGAGGAAACAAAATAAGTTACGTGTCAAGGAGAAGATCAATCCCAAATTCTATCTCTCTATTAGGAGGTGCCCCTAGGAGATCTTCTGGTAAAATATAACAAAACTCATTAACAATGCTGATCGACTGAATGGTCGGAGTCTCAAACTTAGTATCTTGAACTCAAACCAAATGATAGATCCAACCCTTGGATATCAATTTCCTAGCTTTAAGATAGGATATGAAAGGACTCCTAGGAGATACAAAATTTTTGGACCACTCAAAGACTGGCTCATTGGGAAATTGAAACTTAACTACACGGCTACGACAGTTTATAGACGCATAACAAGAGTGAAGCTAATCCGTACCCAGAAAAATGTCAAAATCAACCATGTCTAGATCAATCAAATCTGCAAACATAACTCTGTTAAGGACAGTGATAGGACATTTCTTATATACTTTCTTAGTAACAATAGGTTCACCTACTGGAGTAGAAACTAGAAAAGGCTCAGGAATCTTTTCAACATTGATCCCAAAATTCACAGCCTCTAACGGAGTCACATAAGAAAGACTTGACCCAGGGCCCATCAACACATACACATCAAAATAAAATACACGGAGTGTACCAGTAATAACATATGGTGAATCCTCCTGCTCCTAGAGGAGTGGTATAGCATAAAAGTGATTCTGGCACTGACCACCAGCAGTACTAGATGAGGCACCCTGAGGAGGAGTAGGACGAAGCCAAGGGGCTAGAGCACTAATAGCCTAACTCTGGGGATGAATATCACAGCTCCCCAGTCTAGCATATGGCAATCCCTGAATTTGAGGCCCAACTTACCACAACCAAAACAACCTCTCTGCTTAGCCATACACTCTTCAGGATGCGTTCTACCACACTTAGAACACAAGGGATAGTTAGGTCTATTGATCAAACTGTCCTAAGACCTAGACACAGTAGGTCTATTACCCTGCTCCTGCCTAACTTTCGATGCGGGAGTACTAGCTGATGATGGTGCTGGCATAAAAGAACGGCTCTAAAATAGAGAGCAGATCCCTCCATAAAATATACTCTGACTATACCCCTGCTGCTCTGATCTAACTCTCTTATTCCCTCTCACTCTCTCTCTCTTTCACCTTTTCTGCTTCAATCTGCTGGGTAGGTATCATCAATCTAGAAAAATCTATATCACTATTGAGCATAGAGGACCTACACTCTTTCATAATATTACTCGATACTCTGGTTAAAAACTTACTCATACTGGTCCTGGAGTTAGCCATCATATCGGGAGCATACTTAGACAACTGGTTAAATTAAAGACAATATTCCTTAATTGTCATGGAGCCTTGTCTCAAGTTTATAAATTCTTCTAGTTTTGCTTCCCTCATCTCCGGGGGAAAGAACCCGTCTAAGAATGCATCCTGGAATAACTGCCAAGTCATGGGAGCAGCATCCTCTCCTCTACTCTTCCTCTACAACTCTACCTAATAATAAGCAATATCTTTCAAGTGATAGGAATCTAGCTCCACACTTTCTTCCTGTATTACATGCATAATTTGGGTGATCTTTTTCACCTAATAAAGATACATCTGTGGGTCATCAGCTACCCTTTACCCATAAAACTCTGGCGGATTCATCTGCATAAAATCCCAAACTCGAGCTACTATAGAATTACCTTCTTCTGGAGATGGAACAGTGACCTGAACATTCTCCTGAGCATTGGCGATAATTGCCTAGGCTAGCGCCTGAAAAGCTGACCAAAATTCGATATGAGTCACTGTCTTATTCAAAGGATCAATGGGTTGAGGTCGTTCATTCTTTCTGCGAGCTCAATGAGGAGGCATTTTTTGTCTTAAGAGATCATGAATTAGTAGAAGAGAGAAACACTTGTAGGAATGAAATACTTTTGAAAGAAAGAAATGACTTTTACTAAAATGTCCCGTAGCCTCTTGCTCATAGATGTGGTGCGCTACATATCAATGATCAAGACTCTATGTAACGCGGCTTGTTAGACTCGCTAGGACTCCTTTATAACTTAGGCTCTGATACTAAGCTTGTAACTCCCCAAGATGCCATCCCAAGACGTCACACGATACATAAAGCCAGACGCAATCTCAATCTAACCTCTGAGCCTGTCATCACCTCCATAACTCACTAAGATAATAATCAAGCTATAATAAATAAAAATAATCATGTAATAAACATACTGGAATACAAAGAAATAATATCCCATACAATCAAAATACTGAATTTTCGTACATACTGGTACTCTAGTATGACAAAGCCTCTACTACATAAGACTAAGGAGCCATTGGGACAAATCCCCAACTGACCCGTACTGAAATGGAAATAAACAACCATTTACTATAAAGACAAAAATCAGGGACATAGGTCCTCGAACCATCAGGACTCACCAACTGTACGAATGTAGATGGAGGTACTTGAAGATCACTGTCGCTGCTGAGATGAGCACCTGAACCTATATCACGAGAAATATAGAACACAGAAGATTATGGGAATCAGTACTTACGGATGTACTGAGTATGTAGGGGTGTAGGCAATATTTAAATAATATCGTAAATGTATAAGAAAATCATGCATGCTTATAATAATGACTCTCTTTGCTTGAGTTACCTGTAACATATTTTCCATAAATTATCAATAATAACGCATGCTTTATAAATCTCACAAACCGTTGGACTCAACTCAAATTCTTTGACCCATGACTTAGAGTGACTCGGTAAATCATGAAACTTGGACTATTATGGACTTGGGAGTTTCTTATAACCGACATAAAACATGTGAGCTTACATGGAGTCCAACGTCTTGCCCACGTTAGTGAGAGTTGTTCTATCCTTGACATAGGAGTATAACCTTAACTTTAGTGATAAGTTTCTTGGCCTTTGTCCCTTAATCTTAATCCTATGGTGGCACGTAGTTCTATGGAAGTAAGGATGTGTTGAACAAATACTTCCCACTCGGTGTTAAATACTACTCCCAGACTTAAGCTCAGAATGCATTTGGAAATCCACCTTAATCAACTCATGGGTCTATCATGAAGACCAAAATATAAATAAATATCTCACCTGTAAATCATAATCAACTTGTGGATTCCTAACTCGACTAAATCTCAAAATAATCTTTCTCATTATCAAGTACACTTTCTTATCAAATCTTCCAGAAAACATCATAGAACTCGTTCTTGACTCTCAAAGTCAATATCAATATATATTCAATAAAAAAACTTCTCATGGAAAAACATAAACCATGACACTTATCATAAATCGCTTAGAAATTATTATTTCATGATAACAATATCAACTCATGACATAAATTCTTAATTTAAGAAATAAGACAATGAAATAGTCATATGTGTCAATGTTGTATATCTCAAATATCATAAATCCTTGATAAAGTAAATTGGGTGTAAACCAACTTTGCAAAATTCATGAAATTCAATAGAAATTAAATCTTTGGGCACACGAACAAAAGAAGTGTTCTTGTTCAAAACCCCACATACCTTAATCTTTGAAATTGGATGAACTTTAGTCCTTGAGACTTTATTCACAGTTGAAATAAATAATTCTTGAAGTGCACACTATGAGGAACTAGGTTCTTGAAGAAATTTTGAAAATTTATGGATGATTCTTGGAAGATTTATGTTCTTGATATAACCCTAGATATATTATCTCAAGAGAATTGGAAGAGGAAATGATGGAATTAGGGTTTGGATGGGATTCTAATATTTATAGAGGCCTCCAAAAGATAGGAAAAGACCAAAATACCCTTGCAAAAACGTCACTAAATTGCTGAAAAAAATAACTGATGACATCCGTGATAGGCCGTCAGACCCGTGATAGGCCATCACAAAATTTCGTCCCAAAAGGGTCGAATTCTATGATTTTCTGCCTAAGGCTGACGACATCATCAGAAATATCGTTCGAAATGTGACGATGTCGTCAGAGATGTCATCAAAAACGTGACGGGCCATCAGAAACGCCGTCACCCTTTTCCAGATTGACATACTGGAGTAAAATGGGTATAACTCTTTGCTCCGATATCGGATTTTGGAGAAATTGGTATCTTTGGAAAGCTAATTAAATTATCTATCTGTTGATAGGTCATGAGCTCAAAAATTCTAAGAATAAGGAGAGATATGCTCGTTTTAAGTTGACCATACCAATATCCTTCCTAATAATTCAATTGGTAAGGAATGTTTTGATTTACCCAATCGTTAGGCCATCTTTAAGGCCTTAATCACACCATCCTTGATCAGAAAAAAAACCCAAAACATTATAATTTATTTCTTATGAGCTTGATTTATGGCTGCACTATTGGTTAGAGTCTTGGGGTATTACAACAGATCTCAGTAAAATTGGCAAGATGAATGATCATATCTAATGTTGCCCATCCTGAAAATACACCCTTTAAGTTCAGCAACTGGATCATGGCACTAGAAATATCAAATTTCACATTATGGGGTAGAACAGAAGGAATAATTGCTCTTATCTCTACAGGATCAACATAACCCATGTCCTTATTTTAATCATATAGAAGTAGATAATGCTACGTTGTTACCACACGAGCTCCGCCTCCATGTGTTCTATTATGATCACAAACCATTGATTGGTGCTCGATAATCAGTTAGTCTTGGCCTGGAAATCTCTTCTTGTTATTCCAACTAGGCTTCCTCAGTTACTCCTTTTGTTTATCTGCCTCTGATAATATCAGCTCTATCTATCTATTAGCAACAGGTTTTTGGTCCTAGAGCATGCAGAGGTATAGCATGGGGGATATCCCAAACTCCTATTGGAATACCATCACGAGCATGCTCTGACATCCTTTTGGAGAACTCTTTTTGGTTCTGGATTAAGGGGAGTGAGGAATTGCCTTGACTCCTAGTACTTGGCATACAACGGCATATACCCAACTAAGGAGCGAAAAATAAAACCCACGAAGTTCACCAACTTTAGTTAATAATTCAACACAATTTTCCCAACAACGACGCCAAAATTTGATATCGCTCAAAAGCGAAACTCCAAAGAAATATACTACGATCGATGTCAAATATAGTAATCTAAAATAGGTTGGGGTCATACCCATAGGGAATATGTGGAACAATCTCTCAAACTTGAAAAAAATCATGAGCAGTATGGAAAAGTAAATGGGGGTATTTGAAGATTAATAGTAACAAGTAACCACATTTGAATTCTTGCATTTGTAAACAATAGAAGACGAACACAAGGACTATGTTCCCCTTGGCTTACAACTCAATAAGTTTCTCGTGTTTGATTTACCTAACCCACTGCTCTGCATTCAAAGTTGACAAGCTATTTTTTATCAACCATCTTGTGAATGTGTTGATAAATCTCACCCTTCACTTTGTGAGTCTCAGGGTATCGCGTTGTTGTCCCTTGTCTATAACGTCAATAAAACTCTAATCTTTCAAGTCTTGAGTTTGATTTGAATAACTATCGTAATATCCTTTTACTAATCTCAAACTCCTTTGTTAGGACATTCTTAAATACAGACAATACTTAAGCATCGACAGTAGCTTGGAAGCAATTAATATGAAGAAGATTGCAATACACACACCTACAATAGAATAGATGAATCTCCAAATTCCCTTATGTAGTTAATCCACTAGGGTTCCAAAACCCTAGTCAAGGAACTTAGCCAACCATGATCATGTAACAATCCAAGACAACAAATGAAGAAGTCATGTAATTAATTGCACAATAATAAAATAATAAAAAACAAAATCTCCAATTGTGTACGAAACCAAAAACTCAAGAGCAATAATCTAAATGATTAAAGTATGTAAAAAATTATTAAAAGTGTCTAATATATTAAAGGAATAACCCTAGGGTATTTATAGTATCTCAAAATAACCAAAGAATCCTATTAAACTTGGGATAGAAAAATTAAGTCGGCAGTAATCACGCTTCTAACCATGAGTCATTTTGTCTCCTTATGACTCATTGCCTTTCTGTTGTAGCTTCATTTCTTCTTTACTTTCTACGACGCATATATTCACATTACAAGTCGTATGTTGCTCATCTTAGTCACTTCAGTACCTCTTCTACCTTAGGGAAATTGAGTTTGTTGCCTTTTTGACTCCACGCCATGAGTCATCATTAGATTTTATGACTCGTAGTATTCACTCGTAAGCAATAGAGTATCTATCAATGAGATATTCAAATCATGGTCATCTAGCAACTTCAATCTTGGAGTCGTAGTCTATCTTTGCGACTCATACCTTTCTATTATTTGGTTTCCTTAGATTTTCCATAGCCACTTTGTCTTTGCGAGTTGGGCTATGAGTCATAAAGTGACATAACAACTCGTATCCTGAACAGTTTTCCACTTCTTGGGAGAATTCTCATATATTTTTCAGTCCATACCAGTTTTTTCAGAATTTCCCTACAAAACACATTAAATACACATCATATCCGACGAAACAAGACAAGTCAATACATAATTTCACCATTTTAATCATAATGTGCCATGTTTTCATGAAACATCAATTTCATGATTATCATCAATCGAAATTCCACTAACCTTCCTCAATTATCATCAATATTCATAATGGAACAACATATGACAATATATTAACAACCATAGCAATACCATCATTTAGACCACTATATCCTCAGTACACACTAATAGCTCTTTATTAGCTAGCCAATGCTTATTTACTAATCCAATTCTTCACTAGTCATCATATAATCTCTACTCTTTATTTATCAACTATTCACCACATATTCACAATTAATGGGTAAAAAACTAGTCATTCTTCACCAACTAGTAAATACCTAGCACATAGCCAAAATTAATCACTAAGCCATATTAATCAACTAGCAAATATTTGTTTCATTCCATCACAAGCTTACTAATTACCATTGATCCAATAACTGCTAATCACCAATTACTTACTGTTCAATTTATTGCCTAAACACCATTTAGTAACTTGCATCAATATTACACAAATTGTCATTTGGAAACTAGTCATCATCATTGACTAAATTATTATTATCAATTAATCATCATTACTATAAGCCTTCATTTATGCTAAAAATCATTACAGCTTATTCATCATTATTAGTAGCTTTCAATGCCACTAGTCCTTAATATTAGTAAGGTTTAACCATCCATATTTCACTATTAACCTCTTAATTAATATTCACCACAAATCATCCTTTCAACCTTAAATAAACAACTATACCACTTTATAATTTTATTACTAGAAAATTATGACCGACATATCTAATATCAACATTATACCCAACTAAATATGAGCATAAATAACATATAATTTCAATACATAGGATTCGCCAAACTCGAAACGGCAGATGTACTCATAGGCACATCAGTAATCATCCTCGGCCATACTGGGTATATACATATCATCATAATCATCCTCCATTCTTGTGGGGCATCATCATATAATCATAATATCCTCCAAACATATTGGGTGTCATCATATACTGATACTATTGGCTGGCCATACAGTGTGTCACAATATTATTATAATATCCTCCGTTGGTACCGGGTATTATCATATCATGAGAATACCCTTCGACCTTTCTGGGTAACATCATATCATCATAATATATGACGGCCTTCCTACGTATATCATATCATCATAATATCCCCCGACCTTGCTAGGCATTATCATATCATCAAAATATCTTTTGGTCTTGCTAAGCATCGTCATATTATCCATATTAATATAAATAATAAAGAGCAAGACCCAAGAGGGCTAAAGTAAACGACAAGCCCCATAGGAGCTAAAGCAAAGAATAATCCCTACGAGGGATAAAGTAAGAAACAAGCCCTAAAAGGGAAAAAGTGAATAACCATAAAAGGAGAAGCCATAAGAACATACCTCCATATTTACTCGTTCATCATCAATAAAACATTGTCAATAAGTGTGTGTATATATATATATATATGCTAATCACCAATTACTCACTATTCGATTTATTGGCTAAATACAATTTAGTATCTAGCATCAATATTATACTTTATCTCTTAAGCCAAGTTATAGTCAAGGGCCCATTCAATAAGATGTTCATTGGCCAGAGCAATATCTAAGCAATGACCTAATCAATAGCTCGAGTAATAGCCACATCTATGGCTTAGTGAATAACATGGTCATGGTCTTCTTTAATATCATAAACATTAGTTCATTATGGCATCATCAATAAATTTACCTCCAAGGTTCCTCAATATTACCACAACGAGTATTTTCTAGTCATTTCATAAGCCCTATGGGTCTCACAAGGACTGCCTCAATATTGGTTTAAGGTGGGTCAACGCCCACTTCTAAATCTAAAAATATATTTTCTAAGTTCATTTCTACCCCATACTAGGCTAAGGTATCTAATTCAACTCTTAGATGTATAGAAAGCCACTATTAAGTCCAAGGTAGGGATCCTACTCAAATATTATCAGTATGTTTATTGGAACTAAAACAACTTCATTAGAGTAAGAATCTAAGGCCAATCTTTCCCTAAGCATGAGTGAAAAGGTTCTCCCATTTAACTAGAATAATTCTAAGCATTATCATGTTAAGCATGAGACATTAAATCTAATCCATTAAAGTTCAAGACAACAAGCTAGGTATTTTACTATATGGGTCCAAATAACCTAAAGGATCCAACGAACAACAAGTCTTGAATAATCATCAAACCAACACCTAAAACCCCTTCAAATCTAACAAGATATTACAATTATACATGGAAAATCTCATTCTAACAAGGAAAAAACCTAACCTACCTCTAATTCGATGAATGCTCATCAATTCACTAAACCTTTGATTTTTCCTTTTGAGAAGCTTCTTCAAGGTGACAAGACATCAAAAACATATTTTCAACATTATAATAAGAACACCGATACATATATTTCACCATTGTGCTTCGAGTCCAAAAATGACAAACAAAACCTCAAGTGGGCCCCACTTACCAAAAACATATTTTTGAGGTTAAGAAAATGTTCATACACCATAAAGGAGTCATAAGACTCAAGAAATTTGTGAAAACCAAGCTTATTTGGGGGGTAAAACAAGACCTAAAGCTAATTGGGTTTTTGTCAAGAATTCAAGTAATTCAAGCATGAAATTGGAGAATTCATACATCAAATCTAATGTTAAACACGAAAATATATGTTAATTAAGATCCCAAGACACTTCTAAGACTAAATTGGAGTTTAGCACACTATTTTAGGGTTTATTGGTCTCAAGAAAGAGGGAGAAATTCCAAAAATGCAGCCTAAGGGGTCCTTAAATACCTATCTGATGTAAAGACATACCGCAATCATGTACCATGAACTATGTTCGCCATTGTGACATATCAATGGACCTTGCTGCGATCACTATAGCGTTATCATGTTGATCCTTGCATGATTGCTATTGCACTAGAAAGTTGAAAATTTTCCAAGTTTCCAATGATACCTCGGGATCCATCGGGAGTTCAATATATGTAAATGAATTATGTAACTATACTAAATTTGCCATTTTGGAAGCATTGGCAAAGACAAATTTTCCATTCGAGGTTGTTTTTACAAAATATGGGTCCCACACCTAAAATTTCAATTTTCCACCTCCCGACCAATAGGTCAAAATGAGCTTGGGTGCATTGAGACCCAAACCAAAGGTCTTTCTTGACTATAATTGATATTCCAAAGTTGTTTCCATAATTAGAATTAGCATTTGAATCATTTTACTAAAGATTTGGCCTAGTGGCCATTTGTAACTAGCAAAGAATTTCAAACAGAGAATTGACTCTAAAACCTAATGAACAGCTTTGCAACTGACCTATCAGTTCAAGAAAGTCATAAATGACTTGGGGAAGTGATGGAAAGCTCTAACGACAATAATAAGAAAAAATATAGAAAATGACTTGAAGTGCCATTACAACAATGAGGTAAGATTAATGCTTGATTCTCTAATTTCTTAAGAACCTAATGTTGACAAATTTTACTCTTATTTACTTACCCTTTGTAGAATGTGATACAAGGAGATAATATTATTTGAATGGATTTAGATCTAAGAGATATGTCCTTTCCTCTGCTAAGTCAATCCATCTGCTATTGTGCCCTCTTCAGTTGATTATTTGTTATTGTACACCGATTTGTCTTTGTGATACCTATTTTCTCTAAGGTTGATTTAAACTCCTATTATAACATTTATTTATTCTTAAATATGGGGTTTATCTTTGTTTAAAAATTGATGATTTTCCTTGCTGATTTTGGTACCTCCTATATTTAATTAAATTGCATATTACTTATATCTATAAAACTTAAACTAAAGTTAAAGAATTGGTCACCAATTGATTGCCTTCCTAAAAGGTATGCTCTACTTTCCGCAAATTCTCCCTTATCAGATGTTTAATCCTTGTAATTTCTAATGAGATAGGTTAGGGAACCTCCGATATACCATCAAGAATAGTTTTGAGCACATGGGAATATGTTTCCATAACCAGGAGTTATAAGTGGTGTTCTATATAGTACTCTAATCCCAACCTCATATCTATCACCTCGACTTCTCGAACATGCCCCTTTTTCAATTATCCTAGTTGTAGCATAAATAAAGTCTCTATCCTATTTTCTGATGTGAAATCCACTAGTACAAAGTCTTAAATTTCTCTTGTAGAGACCATCCAAATTACCTTCCTGAATTTCTCTTGTAGGCACCATCCAAATTACCTTTGTAACCCTTTTATGGTTGTTTTCATCTAATAACTGTGAAAGAAATAGTGGGAGTATGCTCCTCAAACATTTGGACCATCATTGTCCATGAGTTAGGAATTTCATGAAGCCAAGGATATCTGGATTTTGCCAAATTCTACATATTCCTATTGATTTCCATAACCATGGCATGCTTTGACAAACTACCTCCATTCCTAATCTCATTCTTTCTTTTGAACACCTACCAGATAATAAAGGCTAGAACATGTAAAGGCTTCAACATTTTCACGGCTTCTACACTCCCACCACTTTACATAGGTGTATTAGTCTATAAAAAAGGACCAGACACACCTGCAACTCCAGTAAATATACGCCATAAGAAACTAGGATCCAAACAATTAATGAACAAGTGATCAAATCTTTCCTATTCATTATTGTTACAAAAAAAACATATTCAACCATTTTAATCTTTACTAGATTCTGTCCAATTGGAATTTTTTTTTTCCAAAGTCTCAAGATAAGGAAAGTAACCATGAAAGGGATACCTTTTTACAATACATTCATAATCATGTTAGTAGGTGAACTTCTCTACCTAATAAGATCCCATGCACGTATAACAAAGAACTTCCCTATACTAATGAGCATCCACCAGGTCTTGTCCAAGTTATCTCTGTTATGAATTTCCCCAATCACTTGATGAACTTGATTACAAGCATCTTCTTTTACAATATTCATCATCAGTTCTAGAATCAATCTTCCTGATTCATTAACTTACTCTCTTCAGCAAATTTCTTATTAATGTTGTGATTAATAGGGAAGTAATACTAAAGGGACCCTAATTGAGTCAATTGTTAGACCAAACCTAGGTTCCCAAAAATTTATTTGGTCAATACTGTCTCTTGCCTATAACATGTGTCATGATCCAAACCCTTCGTGAGTGGCACCCACATTATACATTCGATGGAAGAACAAATAATCCCAAAAATATAATCCAACTCTTAGAGTAAATGAAAAATTCTATCCGACTAATAGTTAAAGTATTAAACACTCTAACCACTTATGAGAAATGTGGAAAATAGATACTAAAACAAATGCCCCTACAATCCAAAAGTCAGGGTAGCAATACATACTAAGGATGTTAAGAAGGGGATATAAACCCAAAATCTAAAGAAAGTGCATAAGTCTAAACAAAGGACAATGTCATAAAGAGAGATCCTATGGTAGCCCGATATGTTTTTACCTGCAATATGGAGTCAATCGTTTAAATCACAAGTGAGGTTTGATAGAAGCCGCTAAAACATATGCTACACTCACAAAAGGAGATGCAGGCATAATATTAGCACATAAGAAAAATAGTATACTGGTAGGGTTATCTGTCCAACCCAAGATAAGACTATGAACTTATAACTAAGTCACAGTACTACAAGTTAATTATGCTTAACAAATATATACTCATAATAACAAGCAACAACGAAAAAGTTTTAATCATACCAGCAAGTCAACATATTATCACCAAGTCAAGTTTAGTCAAAACAAACCAAATAAGTTAGGATAATCTATTAAGTATAAAAATATATCTCCCCGGCCCGCTCATGAAATCGTCAAACTCACTTAACCCTCTTACATACAAGCTAAGGGATATAAAATATCCCCTAGCCATGAACAATATGGGACAATTACCATCCATGTACTAAAATTCCAGACATAAGTTTCTGCTAATATTGTTCCACCAAAAGCCCGTGGAACATTCTAAATACCGAATATTACACATTTAGCAAGGTAGGTAAAAATCATGTAACAACAACAAATCCTTGAAAAGACAACACCACATAACATGCACTCACAAGTGACACTACAAAGTAGTTAACATGCACATATATCATAAATTGGATTAAATTACTACACTATGACCTACCTCAAACCAGTCTTGTAAAACTCCTCCTTCATTGCAATTTCTATTTGTTCGTGTTCTAGAATATGTATATAAATACATAATTAAAGAAATGACCTAACATGTCGAGATTTATAACTCACACCCAGCTCCTAAGATCAAATTCATGATCATTCCCTTCCGGTTCTAGGGATTTTCCATCATAATTTACCTAGAACTACCTATTTCATGGATAAATTGGTATATTAATGGAATGCAAGGATATTTTAAATAATAATAATCAAAACCCATTAACTTTTTCATTAATTCCACCTTGCACAAACATTAACAAAAATCTATCCTAAAACCCTCCCCAAACTCTTTGAATCAACAATTATAAGGCTTAATAAATATATACGAGTTAACGGGGATGAATTTCTTACCTTAATGAATCCAAACAATGAATTTTTGGTGTATTTCACTCTTAATCTCCCTTTATTTTCTCCAAAATAAGTTTTTAAGAAATAAACTATTTTGAGGAATTATTTCACTAAAGTTGGGGTTTTCACTGCTATCACGACCCAATATCTCAGGTCATGATGGAGACTACCATAACCCACCAATAGGTAAGCCAATCTGTAGTCCGAAATGGCTTGTAACGTACTACTCAATAATATAAAGAAAATAATTCAGAAAAATTTAAATAAAGATCAATACATAATAAAATCCCAAAACCTGGTGGTATCTCAACATCTTCTAATATAATAAGAGTACAAAAGTGAAATATCAAGAGGAATACACTGATACGAATTATCTCTGAATACAACTTAGAGACTATTCTAATACATTATATAGAGATAAGTAATACTACAAATGTCAGGAGCTCACTCTAAGTCTTTCAACTATGGCTTCTTTGCATGATGACACATCAATGGTAAGAACCCATACTATGATCTGCAGGCTTCAGAAGTGTAGTATGTATACTAAATAAATGGTACTCTGTAGGCTACTCCTAACTAAGCTTCAAAGGTAAAGCTGATATATACAACATATAAATAGAATGGAAACTACACCCAAGAGTCCAGAAATCATATAATAAGTCAAGGAGAATAATAAGGGACAACTATTCTGTTCATGTCCAAAAGTGTTAACATAATAAGGCTAAGGAAGTATCAGGGTGAACTATCATATTCCAACCACATTCAATTGACATCAATACTATACAGTATATCCCATATAAATATACGAATGAAGAGCAAAAGAAAGTTACATAGAAATATACAAGACCTAGAATGAATATACAATATAAAAAATAAAGAAAGGGAAATACAATAGTGACATAGCTTCATATAGTATATATATATACATGTATACATATAAACAGAAGGTCATCTCAAAGCATAACCTAGATCATCATATTCTCATTCTAAGACCTTATTAAGTACTATCATGATTTAGTACTATAATGCTCATGGTTTCTAATCTACAAGGCTGGACATGAAGTAATCATTCATAATAATGCCATTATAAGATAGAAGAGACCGTAGACATACATCAAATCTTAATACCAGATCAATGACCAATCTTCCATAAGCTAACCATAATAATGATCATAATAAAAATAATATCAATATCAAAAACAACATAAATAATCATTTACTCTGGACAACCAAATACCTAGCCTAGTCAATACATACCCCCATTGTCTCAGGCTCGAAAGGTTCAACAAATATACAATGACACAAGGCATATTCTTTACCTATATCTGTACAACCATCCCATATCGGCTGATAGACATATGTGCATACTGGGGATAGACAATGCATATATAGGAATAAATTCATGGTGTACAATTAAAATAAAAATCTCATCATCAAAACCATCTTTATCATAACTGTCATTATTATGTCCATCAACAGCATAATCAACCTCAAGCCTTGTCGAGTATCGAGATATCATCTCAGTATCCTTTGACTTTGTTGGGTATCATTATAATCATAAACATCAATACACATATATTTAGAGACATATAATAGATGCATGATTAAATAAATAAGTTTGTTGCCCGGATTGATCTTCGGGATGAAATTATTATAAAAGTGTAGAAAGGGTCGGAATATCCCACGACCGAAGTAAGTATAGGGTTGAATCATAGACATGACCTATAATTATTAGTCTAACCATTTCATCATGTAATCATTATTCACTAAATAACCAATATCTATACCTAGTCAAGATTCACTACTAGACCATAATATCCAATTAACAAATGTTCATTTCTAACCATCATAATCTCACTAGTCAACGTCTAGCAAAAGACCACTAACCATAATTTTGACACTCTGTTTATCTATCCACTAATATCTCTTATTATCGAGCATCATTAATACATAAATCCTTATATAACCACTAATCGGCATCTTAAACATAGTCATCAATAGCAACTAATCTTTACCAATGCTAAAGTTGTGATCATCATTAACCACATCTCAGCCATAATTGCTAGCTACAATATTTCAACTAGAAAAGTTTCATTAACTAGAACATTTGATTTCTAGCAATCAACTACTATAGTCACTTAATAGACAACTAGTTCCCACATAGCCTAAACCTTATTTCGGAAGAACAGTTATAAGATCGTATTTCAGCTAGAATCACATCAATTACAAATATAATAATCAAGAATATACTGAATCTATGCATGCCATTAGTAGTATTCAATCAGTGGAATAATAATGGTCATACTGCATCTTCCTCCATACCATACTGGAAAGGTGTATATTTAAACTTACACACACACACACATATATATAAATATATTCATTAACTGTAACTACATCCTTGACAGAGATATATAATTCTCGGATGTCCAATTGATATCAAAACAAAGCCTTTGGTCTAATATGTGTCGGGAATAATCATAACATCATAATCAAGCCCTTAGGCCCACATACGTAATCGAAACTCATATCAATAACCATGTATATAGAACATCTCATATTTATAAACAGTAGCATATCTATAATCATCTCACATATAAGAGGCATCTAACATATAGGAGTCATAATATCAAAAAGAATATAACATCTATAATATATATTATATCTATAGGTTATACATCATGACCATAAGGAATGTCACCTCTCTAGTCCAGTTATCATATCTAAGTGGAATATCATCTCTATAGGGCCAAAATCATTATTAAGAGGAAAATCATCTCCAAGGACCCAGCATCATGTTTATGAGGAAATAGCACCTCTATTGGCCAAGTATTAAGTCTAGGAGAAATATCATCTATATGGGAAAAATATCAAGTCTAAGATAAAACATCTCTAAAGGTCCAACACCAGATGGCAGCAAAATCAAAATCTTTATTTTAAGACTCGAAAGTCATGCGAAATCCAAAGAACATGATCCAATAGTGAATTTTGAGTGTAAACCATATTTCAAATTCATTTGAATCATCAGAAATGTCATCTAAGATCGTTTAGGTGCAACGTAGGGCCAATACTTATAGTTTTATTTTTTTATAAAATCCGCTCAATAGTCCAAAATTTGTCTGGGAGCCTTGGGACCTGAAGTAAGGGTCCCCTAGCCTAAAATCAATGTTACGAACATAATGGCAAAGTTAAGTTCTCCATCTTAGGTCGTTTCAACAAAATATGGGTCCCACACCCGTATTTTGATTTTCCACTTTTTCAGACCAATAGATTAAAATGAGCATGAGTGCATTGGGACCCGAACCAAAGGTCTACCACTCCTAAAATTATTATTCTGGATTTGCTGGTGAAGTTAAAATTTGTATTCGGGGTTATTTGATTAAATTCTTTGACTGGTGGCCATTTGGAACCAAGGAAGACTTTAAAATAAGAAATTGGCTTACAAATTCAAACAAACTACCCAAAAACTGAACCACCGGTCCCAGTATGTCATAAATGACTTGGGGAAGATGTATAGAAGCTCAAACGATGAAGATTAGAAAAAATATGAAAAATGACTGGAATGGTCATTACAATATCCACTACTAAAAGGACTTTCGTTCCCAAAAGTCAATTGATAGAAAGAATCTCAAATTCTCTAAAGGATGAGGTACTAGGCCCGCATGCTCCCAACATGACTCCCTAGGTAAACTCAACAATGAGAGAACACTTGCAAGGGATTACTGCATAGGTATCCCTTTTTCGACTAGCACTCTCATTCTATTTCCAAAAAGCAAAACTCAACCTAACCGCTAACTAGACTCAAATTGAACCAAGAAGGGTGATACACACATATCTTAACCACAACACTCAGATAACATCTCTATATCCGAAAAAATGAAAAAGGCTTATCTGAGACAAACCCAACCAAGTCATGAGTCATGCCACCAAATCCAAATCCAAATATACACTCTCTTTACCATTTCGCACCTATTATCACTTCGATCCTGGAGGAAAATCACCTGAGTATTGACCATGCAGTCTCATCAAAGAGAACTCAAAGAACTGAAGATGGACCACTGAAAGTCCATATAGCAAATATGAGAATAAGCTTCTAAGGCACTGTTTGGGCACACAAATGGAGATAACCAAGGTATGCAATCCATTCCAATATTGCAACCAGTTTGAATGAAAATCAAAATAAATTCCGAAAGTCCAAGGTATACAACTCTTCACTGAATATTCCACTCTAGGATATCTCATCCACCTAGAATGAAGCCATACTGAATCTAACTTGATTATATTATTCTCATAAACTAAATCATCCAAAATTTCCAAAAAAAAAACTTAAGATCTATGTCAAAGCGGAAAAAACCAATACTGGGCCCATGGGTTATCATCTGAAACTTATCAACTATATTCAATCAATAGTCGAGGATAATGAATAGGCAATCCGCGGAGTAGACTCATCTAACTATTAAATAAAACCTGAACTAAGACTAGTGTAAAACAAAAGTTGCACGCAAGCTCTATTAAAACAAGTTGAAATTTCAAAACAAAGGCTGAATCATTCGATCTCAAATATATAAACCAAAACTAAAAATGGGTAGGCGTTAAGGCTCCAAGTTTATCACAACGTCCAAATCTCCAATCAAAGGGGTCAAGTAAAAAATGAACCAATATGCCTATATTATTACTAACCATTCAACCTGACTTTAGTATCCAATTTTAACATATTTGAGATAAATCAAACCAAGCTATAGTCGAGACATATTTGAAGAACAAAAATAACCCTAGGGATAACAGTCTGCCAAAATGCAAACAACCAACTCTATATCAGCTAAAGGATATGAAATATAGCCATAAAATAGGAATTATGCCAAAGGACAAATCACTAGCTGAAAATTCATATAACCCACTCCATATTCGTTGAAGGGCATGAACGATCCAAACATACTCAAAAACTTCCCAAGGCTGAAAACCACACCAATATTGGAGAAAAACTTTAGAAACTTAGAGAAATGCTACTTTAGCCGACAACTAATCAATATAACACTCCATCTTAGTAAAGAATAGGCACATGCACATATCATCTAGATGAATCACTCCAATAATCCTCACTACGCAGAACAAATGCTAAAATTGGAATTTCCAGTATCCACTCAAGAATTGCATCATCGAAGAATATAAACCAATCTCAAAACCAAGGTAAAAGTCATTACCACCACCAGAAAACCAACAACTCAAGATAAAGAGTTTCTAATTTTCCAATTTGAGAAGAGATCATAGGAAAGGCCACCTGTCTCTAAACTTCCAACACTACTAGAAAAACCTATGTCAAATCAAGAAAGAAGCATCCAATATCCACACTAATAACAAGGGTAAACCATCACAAGGGAATGAACCTAACAAATATAAGAGTTGAATCCATAACATCTCAATCCCAAAACTACTGCCAGGAGATGAAATAGTCACACCCAAAGAACGGAGCTAGAATTAGTTAATCACATACACAAGCTATATAAAATGGGATAGCCAAAGTCAAAACCTTCACAACACAGGAGGCAAGTTTACGAGTCTCAAACTCAATAATAGATGATAGAACAAAATCACCGACCCTAGAATCATATCAGTACCACAAAAGGTTGACGTTTCTTCGATATCTTAATACATCCTGAAATGATTTATTATAGCTAAACAAGAGGGAACACAATCAACCTCACCTCACTAAAGGAAAGAAATCATCAAATTAGGCTATATTTACTCAAGCCACCGAATAATATCATAAGAAAATAAAAGTCTAACTATATAACACTAGTCTATACATCTATCCAGGAAGGATCAAATTCATCAAGTAATATTAAGTAACAATATCAAGTAATAGCTATAACCTTACGCAGTGGTAGAAATAGCAACAACAATATCAATATCAACATACTGAATAGGCAGTACAAAAATGAACATCAATATCATATACCAGTCAAGGGCCACAATAAGGCCGATACGCTAAGATAAATGGGACTCAAACAAAAAAAACTACACCCATAGGGGAAAATATCAATACATATCTACTTTATCCACTACTAAAAGAAATAAACCACATAGTAGCTATATAATCATGAAGTAAATAATAAGGCACATAAAAACCGATATCATTTCATCAAGCCATATAATCATCAATGAGCTTGAAAATCCCAATATACATAACAAAAGATAAATGCAGAAAATAAAAGCACCTCAATCATGGTAAGTCTAAAATCACATATCTGACGAACATTGGGAAAAATAAACCTGAATAGGTTCAACTCAGAATGACCAACTATATCATCAATTGAGGTGCCACACACACTATCACTAACTGAATATGCCACAATATTATGAGGCTGCTTTGCATAAGTTGAATGACTGGAGATCTCATATCAGGGACACTCCCTAGACTTGTCGGTCTCTTTATAGTCGTAGAAACTCCAAAAGCATCAATGTAAGGAGAATAAAATCTGATACCAAATGGATGGACAACTGACATGAGAGAAATCCACAAAATTATATCCATACTTCTGAAACTACAACCTGTCTTAGGAACTATAGACTGGCGGGGAATACGTGCTAACTCTAGCTGATCATCTATCTCATACCTAAGGCATTCTCTGAACTAGTGTCTCATCATAATACAACCAAACCAAGATCCTAGAATACTTCGAGACACTTTTCCTCATAATCTAAAATGGTCTCTATGGAACAAAAAACCATACCATACTACACAAGTCTGATGGGAAATCTACCCATTATGATCATCATTACCAATCTAAGAACTACTCATATTATGGAGTACTGTCTGTGTAGAGCTGATGGGATGCAGGTAAAGCTGAACTTTATCAAAAAATCCTCACTCTCAGATAAAATACTAATAGCACTACACTAATGGCATACCTCTTACCGTCATTTCCATAAGTCTTAGTATTCATTCTCTCTATGGTACTCTCATAATCAACATCCTGATAGAAGAAAGATTTATATACTATCCAGTGGTTCGATGCTAAATAGAGTAACACTACTAACCCTCTAACGCGTCCATGGACCAATTTCTAGATCAAAAGGGTGTAGCATAGGAAAATGCCTAGACCACACGAGAAATCTAATCTATAACTCAAAACTGGTAAAACCATTAGGTCAATATGAGATCGAGTGCATTGGGATTCACACCAAAGTTCTACCTAGCCTAAAATTGGATTTGTTGGTGCAATCAAAATTTGAATCCGAGATTGTTTTGGCTGAAGTTTTTGCACGGTGGCATTTGGAATCAGGGAAGACTTCAAAATAAGAAATTGGCTCCAAAAAAATAAACTGCTCGGCAATCAAACCGTCGATCCCATCAAGTCATAATTGACTGAGGGTAGATATGGAGAAGCTCAAATGGTGAAGATAATAAAAAAAGCTTAAAAATGACTATAAGGGTCATTACAACCTCTATAGTAGCAACCATTGCTATAGTGTTCATTTATTGCCCCTGAATGCTTCTATAACGGGAATTATTCTGATATAGAACTTGCTGCTATAGTAGTGTACCCACTACTATAGGAATGTTGATGAAATAGAATATTAGTCATCACCAAAAAATCTCTCTTTTAGCACCACACATTCAAACTGAAAGATAACAAAAAGTGTCCTTTATGCTAAGATCAATTTTTGGGATTTCTACTTACCTAAATATAATTTCATAAAGTTCTACGTGTTCCTTATCATCATATATAACAATCAATCCATACAAATACCACTACCCTAGTCGAAATCATTCCCAAATTTCTCTAGGCCAGACCTCACTACAAAATCTAGAGAAACTAGCCTAGCCTGAAATTTAACTTCTAAACTGGAAAAAAATTAGTCATAAAATTTAAAATATAGGACTCATACATAATGACAGACAGGGTAATTAAGACAAATGCCAATTTACCCATCATTCACAACAAATAATTAAACAATAAATATAGGCTAAACAAAAAAAAGAAGAGTGCATGTATCCTCAAATAATTGAAGGTACTTATAACGCATATCCTTTTAGATCTCCCAAGTGGTTTCCTCAAAAATATAATTCATCCATTACTCCCTTACCATCTGGATTTTATTTTTCCATAATCTTTTAAAATATCAACCTAGAATTGCTATTGGTTCTTCCTCGTAAGCTAAATCCTTATTTAGAAACATTGTATTCCGCATAATGATTTAGTCTTCATCCTTATGTTACCCTTTCAGCATTAAAACATAAAATACTTTATGGACATCCAACAAACCTAGAGGTAGAGCCAACCAATATATAGTTGGAGCTATTTTCTCAAGAACCTTAAAGGGACCTATAAACCGAGGGTTTATCTTGCCCCTCTTTCAAAACCTCATGACCTCCTTTATAGGAGACACCTTGACAAAAACTTTCTCACCAACCTTGAACAACGTATTCCCCACCTTATGATCTACGTACTACTTTGCCTCCTTTGACTATTTAACTACATAGCTTGAATGAATTTTACATTCTTCTAAGTTTCTTGTACCAAATTTATTCCCAAAGGCTTAATATCTCTTGATTCCAACCATTGAATAGGTGACCTACACTTCTTTCCATAATGTGCCTCAAATGGTGTTATGTTGATACTAGAGTGATGACTATTGTTTGATAAAACTCATAAAAAAACAAGAAATGGATCCCAATAACTACCAAAATCAATCCCAAATTCCATCAATATATCCTCTAGCACTTGAATCATCCTCTCTAGCGTCCCATCAGATTGAGGGTGAAAATATGTGCTAAGCGTGAGCTTGGTGCCCAACTCTTTATGCAACCTATCCAAAAATTTGGAAGTGAACATTGCGTATCTATAAAAAAAGATAGTAAGTGGCACCCCATGAAGCCTCGCAATCTCATTGACATAAAATTTAGCTTACTATTGAGAGTTATAGTTTATCCAAATTGCTAAAAAGTGAGCTGACTTCGTCAGCTAATCTATTAAGTTTGGGGGTGTTGATAAGTCGTCAATTTGACAACTTACTAGCATTTTTATAATACTAAATTATCATGCTTTTTCACTGATTTTTTGGTTACTTTCTTACTTAATGCTCATTTGTGTTGACAAAAGTGAAATGAGAATATGATCAAGGAAACATGATAAAAATGAGCTAAGGAGAAAGTGAAAGAGATGAAATGTGAACAAAAAGAACAAAAGCTGAAATTGCAGACCCAGGAGTCGACCCTCAGTTACTGTGATCACAGCCAAAATATTGTGATCGCGATCAGTCAACAAGTCAAATTGAGTGCGATCGTAATATGATTACCGTGATTGCGGTCCAAAGATGGCGATCGCAGTAAAGCAGAAAAGTTTTAAGGGAATTTTTGTAATATCTGGCAAATGTGGAATTGGGGCTTAAATAGGGGTTTTTTGTTCATTTTTCACACCATCTTTATCTTACCTATTACCCTATCCCTAGTTTAGTATTTTTGTAATTTCTTGGAGCTTGAAGAAAAATTTGAACTAATCTTGAGCTAAGAAGACATTAGAGTACCTTTTAAGTGTAGATTTGGCATTACCCATTGAAGATTCATTGGATTCTAAAGTGTGGTTTTCCTCTCATTATTTTCTTATGGATAACTTTGATGGAAATATTGGCTTATTTGTGTTTATTTTTGTTATGATTTTCTAGATCTACCTCTTGGAATTATGTTAAAATAGGATGCGATTGTGTATGGGTTGTGATATATTTGTGTATATTTTCATTTGTTAATGATGGGTTCTATTATTGTTTGGTTAAATTGGCTGGCATTTGTTGGTGAAAGCCCCAAATGCCCAAATGGGATTGATTGATTAAAATCTTAAGCTCTTGAAAGCTTAAACCATCCTTGAAGGAGAGGTTTTGGGTGAACTTTAGGAACCCACCTCATCCTTGAAAGAGGGATGTGGGAACCAAAGCAATAGTAGACAGTTTATGGGTATGTCTTGATAATTTTTCACTATATTAAACATAATGGTGATTATGAAGTTGGCTATACCATGGGTATCATCCTAGAAATAGGGGTACCTAATTGAGGTATTGGGTGGTTTTAATTGACACATTCGTTAGGTAATCAAAAGACTCAATAAGTGACATCTTTGAGGTTTTATTGAAGAACTAGCTTCAAGGACTTTAAACCTAACCTACGACATCATGAACGATTAAAATTGTACCGAATTATCATGTTCCCATGCCTAACATTCCCTTAGGAAAGCATAGTCCCAAGACTCATTTTAATTTATTATACTCTAATTGTTCTTAGTCTTGAATTAGTTGGTTAGAAGCCAAAAATTAATCATATCTTTAAAAATGTTTAAAACCCCTAAATATTTGTATCTTAAATTTGAATTTAGTAAGTACTTTCACTTCGAACTTACCCATTCGCCACTCACATTGTTCCTCGTGGATTCGACCTCAACTTTTGTTGGGTTATTATATTGACAACGATCACCTTGAACTTAAATTGACTTGTAATTTGAGTGTTATAATCCATCCACATTGTCCTCAGACGATACATAAGAGTAGATGAGAGCATCAGATCTTCTGGGAGGCATTATCTCATAAGAAAAATCATGGGAATTAGAGGAGATTCAAGACCTTAGACTCTATATCTTGAAATAGAACAAACAAAAGAAAAACATTCCAGTATTCCTCGTAGCCTCTCCCTTATAAGTGTGATGCACTACTTACTTATAAACGATACTCTACTTAACACGACTCTGTTGGACACCCAATAACACCAAACCTTTTCTCTGATACCATCTTTTTCATGATCCAAACCAGGGCCTATCCATGATGGTTATCTTATGTACTATATGGACAGGAGATCACTCTCTGTACCTAACTAAACAAAATACATCATCCCCCAAGGTGGGATGAATTCTAAACATATAACAAGATAGCATACTATAACTTAAGAAAATTCAAAATATGTTTATAACTGGCGATCGGTAACTTGCCAAACAATCGACCACTACTGCATAATATCCACAGTAGTACAAACAAAGCCTTATAAACAAAGAAAAAAATTAAATATCAATGAAGTGTCAGGACATACCCTCGACTATAGACAAAAATAAGTCTAAATAGTGTGAGACATAAGAAACCAAAACATGAAATGTAGACTTGTAATGTATGAAAGCTCACCACTTTGATGTCAACTGAAGAGCTGATACCGAATACTGATAACAGAGAAGAAGGACAAGAAGTATGACCAATTCCAGCATCTCATAGGGATACAGTGTCAGAAGAAAATTAGCGGTTGGACCGCTAACATGAAACTCAATGATAAGGTTAACATAATGAAATAGTTAGTAGTTAAAAATCATTCAAAACCAATGCACATAGTCAAAGGCATATACATATAAATATTACCTGCCGGGATAGTGAACGAGGCTTAACATGCATTTTAAAACTTTAGCTCAGATTGTGTAGCTCAACAGTCATAACATATACCCACGGGCTATATAACTCCAGCTCTCACCCCCTGGTTGGGGCCCAGTGCATGTAGCTGCACAAATTAGAGAATAATCTCATATATATACTAGAGGGACTCGAACCTCCTAATCATATATTAAGGCAACTTAAGAACCCACTTATGTGATGATTTATGGCGAATCCAAACCTTCATAATCATGTAATAATAATAAGGGAGACTCTAACCTCCCTCATCTCTTCGACCACCAAGTTGGAAAATACGGCTTCTAGTAGCAGTAACTTGAACCTCCACTTTCATGACTTAGCTACACAACCCCCATTAAAGTCCAATTAAAACATTTATGACACAATCCCATTCTTTTAGCCACAATACACATTTAGGAATACATTGTTGGTATCGCTATACCAATTACACTTGTAAGGTAACAACAACATGCCAAAACAATCACATCACTTTGGGAAATTCACAACCCCCTTAGTTCAACTTTACAGATTTCCATATATCTTATAATTAAAAACTAATTTCACATTTTGGGGTTGGGTTCATAAACACTTTCAGAGTTACAACTTTAGGAAAATCATAATTCCCATGTTCATTCACCATACCCATTCACCCACAAGTTCAAAACCATAATTAAAGCATGGAAAATCATATGTAAACCATGGAAAAACATTGTTCAACAACAAGCATTCAAAACCCTCAAACCTTTTTATAAAACCAAGAAAAGTATCTCATTAACAATACATTAAAACATCTGCTTTTAACAAGTTAACAATGGGGGAAGAGTAACGTGCCTTAAATACCATGAAATTTTTAGAGAAATTGACCCTTGAGCCTAATATGACCAACTTGATAAAACCCTATCTTGACTTTCTTGAGGGAATTTAGATATCCTTTTAGAGTGTTTGAGAAGTTTCTTAGATTTTTTCTGAGTGATAATGACACCCTAAATTGGTGATGAATCTTGTTTTGATGATGAGGAAATGACTAGAAGGGACTAGGTCCCTGGATGTTCAAGGAAATAGTACAATTGGAATGTGCATCAGCATAGTTTTGTCTACTTATGTAACAAACTGTGTAGGTGGTGTTTGTACTATTTGAGATACATGGTCCAATAACATTTTACCACTAATCATCACTAAACTATAAAAGAAAAAGAATGTTTCTTTATCAAGTATTTTTTGCAAATTTGAAAATTGAAGAGTAAGAGAAAGGCAAAAACTCAATATTCTTTATTGATCAAGTAAAAGTCCAATTTCTTATTTCTTGTATACATAAAAATACTTAGCGTTCTTGATTGAGTCTTGAATTGTAACAAAATTACTCAAGCTATAAGTTTAATGATCTTTTTTTGCTGCTTTGAGAGTGCTTAGGTAGAGTTGCCTAATTCCAAAACTGGTTAGAGTTAACTAGTGCTGAGAGAGTCTTGGTAAATTTGTCAAGTTGAGATTGTAGTAGTGTTTACTAGAAGCTAAAAAGGCCTAGAGTTAGGTTCATTGATGTCTGTAATAAAGAATTTAATTATAGTGGATTTTGGTGAGCTTTAAGGACAAGCCCGGTTTTTCCTCCTAGAGTGATGGGGTTTCCATGTTAAATCCTATGTTCTTTAAGCTTCCTACACTATGCTGAATTCCTGGTTGATGTAGCATGTTTTTTCTTGTGACTGATTATGTGGGACCTAGTCCCTCGCTATGTGGTGGGACCCCCAAGGTTTCTACAAATGTTATCAGAGCAAGCTAAAAGTTTTACATCTATAGTGATTTTGTTAGCATGATTGCTCCACCAAACCTAGAATAAGGGCAATCTACCACTACACCATTTATATTTAATGGGTTGTATTATGGGTAGTGGAAAGCCAGGATATTTGACTTTATTATAGCGGAGGATAGTAAGCTTATGGACATAATTCTTAATAGTACCTATGTTCAGTTAAAAAAGTCAAAGAAGGAGAAATGAAAAGAATGGTATTAAAAAGAGGGAGGGAGTTCAATGTTGAAGAAAGAAAAAAAATTGCAAAAAACTACAAGACCAAGAAACTACTAGTGTGTGTGGTATTGGACCTGATGAATATAATAGGATCTTAGACTGTGAAAATGCCAAGGAGATCAGGGATTACTTGAGGACTAATCATGATGGTACTATTGATGTGAAAGATTCAAAAGTACACATTCTTACAACTCAATATGAAACCTTTACCACGAAGAAGAAGAAACAATCCAAGGAATACATACAAGATTCATTTTTGTCACAAATGATCTTTAATTCTTATGAGAAGTGATTCCATTGTATAAGAATGAAAGAAAGATTCTTGTTGTTCTTATTAAATCCTAGGAAAGCAAGTGAATGCAATAATTGAACCAAGAAACATGAATACATTAAGTATGATTGAACTGATTGGAAATCTAAAAATGCATGAGCTCAAGAAGTAGCAAGAGTTGGAGAAGAATGAAGTAAAAAAGGAAAAATCCCTGGCATTGAAGGCTTCCAAAAATGATTCAAAAGAAAAAGACTCCGAGGTTCCTTATTTGGAAAATAGGATTATTAGAACCATGATAAGGAGTGTTCAATTCCAAAGAAAAGGAAGCAACGATAAAAAGGGAAACAATGTTGAGGTTTGTCACAAATATGGTAGTCCTGAGCCTTTTACAAAAATTGTCCAATGCACAAATTGGATCACCAGGAGTTTCTCAAGAATGAAGGTAACAAACTAAAAAATAGGGACTAGGTCCCTGAAAATTAATAAGGAAAACTACAGTTGAGTATACAGTAAAGCAAGATCTGACAGCATGGGGAGATTCTTCCAATGAATATGATGAAGTTAAGAAGATTGGAGATGTTACTATGTTAGCAGTGAAAGAGAGTACAGTTATCTATGATTCCTTTTTTGCCTTTATGGCCAAAAAAAATGTAGAATAAAAAGAGGTAACTCTTTGTGACATTAAGGATAACCTATATAACTACTCCGCTAGGAAGATTAAAAGGCTTGCTAGTGTATTGATAGATTTTGTATGTGAATTAACTACTGAGAACAATTCTTTAGAAGAGAAGATAAATAATCAATAGGTTGAGTCAATTACATTAAATCTTCACATATTTGAAACTGTAGAGATATTCTTAAAATTTAAATATGAAAATCTGAGTTATAAGAGTTAACTGAAGAAGGGAAATGATTTAGATAGTAAAGGGAAGAAGAAATCTTCATGTATTTAGAGTGATATTAAGGAAAAACTTAAGGATTCTCAAAAATACCTTAGGTTTGCACTACGTATGAATGAAGAGTTAGATAGAGACCCGGTCTGTTTGAGAGAAGAGCTCAACAAGTCTCTTAAAAAGACTGCTTCTTCATAGATCCTTTCTAACTTGACTAAGAAAGATTTTAATGATGGTAGAGGACTGGGCTCTTAATGAGATTCCAAACTATTAGGTTTAAGGGAAAGATTGCTAATTATGTTAGAATCAAAGGGCACAAACTCTTGTGCACTCACTATGGATGAGATAGATATTTGAAAGAAAGGTGTCAACATTGCATTAATGAGAAAATAAGAAGTGTTGAATACATTCAGTAGGAGAATGCTCATTCTATGGGTTTCAAGCCTTAAAAAATATAAAAAGGATCTCTCTACCTTGATGGGACAAAAAGGATTTCACACCGTTGTAATCCTACAGGGAACTCAAACTCAAATGGGTTCCTAAATCCAACATGTGATAATCATTACAGGTATAAGAAAGGAGACCACAGTCAAGAATGGGTTATTAATAGCATGTGTTCTAAGATCAGACTGGATTCCCTCCCACAAGACACTTCTAGGTGGGTGTGTCTCATTTTGAAAGAGATGACTTCAAGGGACCTGGTCCTAGAATAATTCATCATAAGATTAAGAAATTTGAGGTAGTATGAGAGCAGTAAAGTCGGGGACCTTGTTCTTAGACCAGTACTAAAGATCAAATTGAGACTGAACTTCATTAAAATACCCTGACCTAATATCTAAGTTAGTGTAAAACCTTAAAATTGGCTATGTCAAGGAGGCAGGTATACATGATAGATAAGGTGCATGTTAATCTAACTCGGTATCATACCTTTTCATGTATACACCCATGGGGAAATCTTTGGAGGAAAATAGTTAAAGCATACACAATCTGAAAATTCACTAAAGAAAGAGAGATACCTAGTCCCATCCTCAGGTGAGTACAAAAATAATGTGCCTTAGAAGTTTATAAAATTTTTGGTTAAAAAGGCCATATGTCCAATCATATATGAACTAAATCTATCATTTTAGTACAAATATGAAGAGTCACACCGTTGTCATCAGACGCGTCTATTAAAAACGGTATCTCTTAAATGTCAAATGATTATCTCATTAATTATAAATTCAGATCCTATTATTTCATTCTCTTCTTAATTATCAATTCAGATCCTATTATTTCATTCTCTTCTTAATTATCTCAGATCATTCTTTCCTTCGTTATCAAAATTGGTCCTTCTCTTTTCCTTTCTCAAAAAAAAAATTAAAATATTTAAAATTCCATCTTTTACAACCCTTATTAAGGAATTGTCCACTGATTATCCGCAAGAGTCACAAAGTTATTTACCTATCAGTCCTTCTTCTGAAATTCCTGAAACCATTAGTGAAACCATTCCAATCGATCCTCTAGGCTTTAGTAAAAACCTTTATGAGTTAGCCTTTGAAGTTAACTTAAAAAAGGCTTGGGTTCACCAATTGAGCAAGAGATACCTCATACTAAATGACCTCTTTCCTTAGGAAAACCAAAGTCCTCCAATGTTCTGCAAACCCACATTCCATCTAAGGAATTGAAAGGTACTGAAATTTTGGAATATTTATAAGAACTTAGTTCTGCTACCCACCTCTGAGTCAAACCCCATATTTGCCTAATAGGTTGATGAAGAGATCCCTATAAAGAAGTCTGATTCTTTCAGCAGTGTAAATTGGATAGTTGATAATTTACTATTTCTTGCACATGATTCCAAGGAAAGTTCAACTTGTGTAGAGGAGCAAATAGTCGGAGAAGAAAATTATTTAACAAACGATGGGGAATTTATCTTACCTCTAAGTAAGAAATATAAAGAGGATAGGGATTAACAATCTTTGATTTGGAAAATAAAGAAACTGAAGGATAGTAAAGGAAAGGAGAAACTGTTTGACTATAGTGTACGGGTTAATAGATCTTACTCCACTAAAAGGTCTCGAATGGAGTTTCTAACAGATACAATGACAAAAAGTATGTTTTCTATGACTAAAAAAAGAAGACTCGGGAGATCTACTATGGAGAATAAAGAAAATATTAAAGTGATGGAGGTTAGAGAAGATGAAGACACTGATTTTTATATTGTTATTGCAACTAAGAAGAAAAGATAAGAAATTCATCATGTTGAGAGAACCAGGTCATCTAGTCCAAAGTCTGGCAATTTTACTATAAGCAAAAAGAAAGTCTCTAAGGGACCTAATCCCATGAAGAAAAAAACTAATGAAAAGGGAAAGATAATTAATAATCCCAAGAAAATAAAAAGAAGGAATAAAAGAAAGACATGTTTAGCAAAAGAAGGATTTGAAGCCAGAAAACACAAAAGGTGTTGTCAGGAAAAGTGTTTGATCCTAATATCTATGAGAAACCTTGGATGGTAAAGTTGGTATAATATGTCAGGCACAAAAGATAGATGCATCTATTTGAGGAAATCATACCAATGACTTTTGAAAATAAAGTAAGAGAATGCTATTATTCAATAGATTTATCAAAATATGGATTTAGTTTATTTGTACAGTGTAATAAATAGGAATAAGACTGGATGAAGAAACCTTAGGAGGAATCATGGATGTACCTGTTATGGGTGTGAGAATTATTGTGAAGGAACAACCTGTGACTGAGTTCAAGATTGAAGAGACAAAAGTGAGTAGGAATTCAATAGCTGGTGTTACAAAGAAATTTCTCACAAGTGAGTTCCAGTTGATATTTGAATTTGTGAACAAGTTTCTCTTGACTAGATAAGAAAAGAGGACCATTGTATTTGGTGTTGAGTTGTTCTTAATAGAATGCTTGAGTAAGCTTGAGTTGATAAGCTTACCTTCTCTTAGGATAGAGCACATAAATAAGGTGATTTATGACAAGGAAGGGGAATATGGAATGCCATATGGGTATTTCCTAAACAAAGTAATTAAGCATGTTAGACTAATTGGGATAAATAAATCCCCTGGAACTATAAAACAAAAGTTCTTCATGACAACCTTGGTGGAGAATGAATGCATTGAAGAGGAAGTGGGAATTGTATCCCATGTTTCTGAACTTTTACCTTTTGAAAAAGTTTTTAAAAGGAAATAGAGGAGTTTAGGATCAAATTAGTTGCAAAGGATACTGAGATAGTTCACCTGAAATTACAGAGTCAGAAGTTATCCAATGAAAGACCTGGTGCCACTGAAGAACTCACAGCAGCAAATGCAAAGCTCATGGTAAAAATGGTAGAATTGACTAGTGAAGTCCAAGAGTTGAATATTGAAGTAATAACTATCACCAAACTGTTGTTGGATGCCCATGCTACTGAAAATTCAAGACTATAAATGTTAATTTTATGAAGGGTCAACCCCTCGGGTTTTTGTTAAATCTTATCCCTCTATACCCCCTTCTACCTGAATCCAGTTGTGTTAGTCTCTTGAGTCAGTTTCTAGTTCCTGTTCCTATAGTGGCCTTTGCAAATAGTTGTTTTATATATTTTTGGTATATTGTACTGTTATTGACCGTTGAATGAATTTTAGCTTGAGTGCCTCATCTGTATCCTTTAGTTTATAAATGTTTTTCATGTTAGTTTTTCCCCAGTGTCCTTGAGTTAACTAACTTGTACTTATCTTTACTCTTTGTTTACTTATTTCACTATTCAATAATGCCAAAAGGTAGAATACTAATTTCATGTATTGGGGACCTAGTACCAAGTGTGCTTACATAGTGATAGGGGGTAATTGCATTGTGATTGGGGGAAGTATATATATACACTTAATAATCAATGGTTTATGAAGAAAGGGGGAAGAGATTGAATCTGGATTGCAATCGAAAACAATGAACTAGGTCACTAATTTGTATGATAATTGACGTATGGTGTTGCATAATAGGGTGACCATTCATCTTCAATAGTGGTAATCACACTGATTAAATGTGATAAATGTTTATTGAAGCTCAAAACTCTATGGTTGGTTTGTAATAAATAAAAAGGGAAAAAATTGATTTATCTTGTTTGGATGATGAGGAGATGACTACAAGGGACCAACTCCCTGGATATTTAACACAACAGTACAACTGGCACGCGTCTGCATAGTTTTGTCCTCTTGTGTAAAAACTATGCAAGTGATGTTTGTAATATTTGAGGTATCTAGTTGAATATTAGTTCAACCATAATCATCACTCAACTATAAAAATAAAATGATGCTTCTTTATCAAGTAGTTTTTGCAAATCCAATAATTGAAGAGTGCAAGAAAGGAAAAAACTCAATGTTGGCTCTAGTTCTTATTTCTTGTATTCATAAAAAAACGTGAGTGTTTTTGAGTGAGTCTTGAATTGTAACTGAATTACTCAAGTTATAATAGTAATGATATTTTCTTGTTTCTTCGAGAGTCGTTAGGTAGAGTTGCCTACGTGCAAAACTAACTAGAGTTAACAAAGTGTTGAGAAAGTATTGGAAGAGTTGCCAAGTTGAGATTGTAGTAGAGTTACTACAAGATAGAGGAGCCTAGAGTTAGGTTCATTACAGTCTGTAATCAAGAGTTTGATTATAGTGGATTTTGGAGATCTTGTGAGGGAAAACCAAGGTTTTTCCTCCTGCAGTAAGGGGGTTTCCACGTTAAATCCTGTGTTCATTAAGCTTCTTTCACTGTGTTGAGTTCCTAGTTGATTTACTGTTGTTTTCCTTATAACTAATTTTGTGGGTCCTGGTCCCTCACTATGTGGTTTAAACCCCAAGATTTATATAAGGGGTTATAAAAATTTGGGAAAAGAAAGGAAATGTCCAGAATGCCTTTAATTTAAAAGCTAAAAAAGTTTTGCCATTGACTGTTGGTCAACCATGAGTCGTAGACACTTCTTACGACTCATCACCACAAATCATAACCAAGACAGTATCTAGTACACCTACATATTATTGACCCTATGACTCAACTATTACCACTCATCGTAGGGTCTAGTTGTAGTGAACACAAAACCCAATTGGGAAAACACTTGATATCCTACAATTTACACTTAATGACTCATAAAAGTCATTACAACTCATAGTTTTCCACTCGGTACTCAAAGAAGAACTTATCCACTTAATTTCTTATTTTGTTACATTAGGTCCATAGGACCCGTCAAAACTCCCAATGACTTATACCCTTATATAGTAATCAGTATAGTAACTAAAGCACCGAACACCTTACAAATAGGGTCACCTGACCCATCAATACATATTATGACTCGTCAAGTGGGTCGTTGCCAGGGTAGAAAGTTCTGAACTCAAAAAAAATTGAGTACCAAAAACATGAGGAGTTACATATATGATACTGACTACTCAAGATTCTGGCCGACCACTACTTGAGCTCTTCCCCTGAAGGGTGTGACTCATATTTTCCTTCCCTTACCTCTCTTTTGGCCTCATCCTCTTACCCTCTCGACTAGCTTAGCAGCTGGAGCAGTTGATGTAGGAGCTATACGATGGGTTCCACTTGACCTATTATTCACCATTTTCAAACAAAAGAGTAAATAAGATTATATAATGGATACCAATTGGAATCAAGATACTACATGAAATAATTTAAAAATAGATTCTCTTAAAGTCATATAGCCTCCCGTAAAAAGTACAGACATCTCAGTACCATTTTATTAGACTCTGTTGGACTCATTTTGATACAACAAGATCAATGAACTTAGGCTCAAATACTAATTTTGTCAAGACCCAAACCTGTCGTGAGTGTCACCCATAGTACTTACTAGATGAGAGAATCAATAAACTTGGAAATATAATCCAACACTAAAAGTAGATGAAGATAAATAGCCTATTAATAATTTAAGGATTAACCAGTCTGACAGCTTATAGGCAATCCGGAAATAAATAAATACAAAATACCCTTAGAATCTGAAAGTTGGTGTACCAAAACATATTAAAGATTTCAAGAGAAACCACCAAAACTAGAAAGTGCATAAGTCCAAAGAAAGGACAATGTCATAAAGAGAGATCCTATGGTAGTCCAATATGTTTCTCACCAAAAAATCGAGAGTTAACCACTGAAATCATAGGCAAGATCTCGTAGGAGTCGCTAAAATATATGTTGCACTATGAAAAGTAAATATAAATTTAATATAAGCACACAAGAACAAGAGATTACTGTTACGGTCATTTAGCAAACCAAAGATGTGACTATAAACATATAACTAAGTTATAGTGCAACAAGCTAATCCATGATTAACAAATGTGCACTTAGCACAATAAGAAACAATAAACAATTTGGTATCAAACCAGATAGTCAGAACACTATCACCAAGTAAAGTTTTGTCAAACCAAGCCAAAAATAACTTAAGAGAATTTATTAATTATAAAAATATATCTTCCCAATCCTCTCATTCAACCGTCAAACTCACTTGACCATTTTATATACACTCTAAGGGATATATAATATCCCTCAAGATATGAGTTATAGGGGATAATTGTCATCTATGTACTAAAATCCCAAACACAAGTATCTTCTAACCTTGTTCCACTAAAACGTTGTAAGAACATTCTAAATACTGAACATTCCATATTTCTCAAGTAAGGTTGTAACACCCCGTATTTCCCTAGCATAATATAAGTCCCAATCCATGAGTATTTGTATATGAAATTTTTGAAACACTCATTATTTTTTTAGTTTATATCCTTCCATTGCATAGGAAATTCAATTATCTTTCCAACAATACAAAATTTGCCCAAATCCAATAATCGGGTATGAAGTTATGGTGATTTTAAGTTTAAGTCATAAAACCCCATCATGTTAACCTTTAGTCCGTCGAGCCATAGGTCAATTTGACATTTGTCAACTTTCAGTGTTACTCCACAATCATGGTGCATCAAGGAGCAGGCCAATTTACCTTTTGTCAATTTCGAGTGGGCCTCCATGATCGTGGTGCATTATGGAGATAGACAAAATGGCATCCACGGGCTTACCACAAAGTTGGCGCATCACGGAGTTTGACCAGGTCCCAGTTGCCCCTTTTCCAGTGGTTTGGCGTAATAATGGCACAGCGCCAAGGCCAAAAATCGAGATTTGAGTTTCCAGCTTGTGTTTTTAAATTCGTTTAAGGGTATTTGGATTTTTTTCCTAAGCCCTAAAATCACCATAAGAATGAAATTTAACCCCTAATTAACCTAAATACTCATCATTATTCACTTTCTCTCAAATTAAAAATCCCCTCTTTAAAGAACAAGAAACCCTAGCTCTCAAGAATCAAGGTCAAATCTCAAGAACTCTCCATCAATCCTTCAAAATTCATCATCTCAGGTATGTTAGATGTTCATCTATGGATTCCTTTCATCCATGGAGTCCAAGTGTCCATTTTAATTACAAATCTATCATCTTTTCAAGATTTATGAGATTAAATTGAATCTCCATGAACTTCCATGAATATTGATTTTGTACCATACTTTAATGGAATTATCATTGTTATCAAATCCCCCATGTTTTAATATTGTTATTTTTCAAATAAGACCATGATTTAGTGTTATAAATATTGAAGTCATGCTATTATTTTGAGTTTTATACTATTCCTATGAATTGACTAAACTATGAAGTACAAGTGTTCGATAAAATGCCTATAAGAGTGATTTATTTAATAAGAGCCTTCATGTTTTGGCCTTGAAGCTTTAGTGTCTTTTCAGTATTGTTATTTTGAGTCCCGGGGGTATTGAATACCCCAAAACTATAAAGGTTTATTTAGTCTAGACCCAGTACACTACAGAATAGTCTTCAAATTATATTATGAGCATTATCAGAATAATCAGATATCAGTTATTCACCTCAAAATAGTCTAGTATCTTAGTGTCTTTCAGTTGGGAGTAGGATTTAGCACCGAGCGAGTGTAGGGATGTGGCTTCCCCGTCAGATAGGAAGTGTCATTATTAACAGTCCCTATACTCCAAAACTACATAGCCAGCATAGGATATGAGTAGTCACAAGACAAACTAGGATTGACTAACTCGCAGTGGTCACCCGTCAGTTCTGGCTTGACACCCTTAGTCCTTTGGATATTATATCAATTTATTGGATAGACACAGCTATCCTTAGTACTCGTGGTATGGAATTAACACCCTTTTAACTAGGTTTATAGGTTGGACCTCGATTAGCTCAAACTGGGGAATATCAGTTAGATGATATCTCCCACGGTCTAAGATATAGTCTCAATTACAGTCCCAGCTCAGTTATCCAGTCTTAGTGTTGTTTTACCAAAGCATACATATTTTAGATATCTCAGTACATTAGTTTACAAATTTTACTCAGTTATGTTAAATGGTTGGTCATGCATCCATAGTATTTATAGATTTTCATCCATTATCAGTATCTACAGATTCCGCTTTCTACTCAGTATTCCATGCTTTACATGCATATCTAGTTTATTATTAGTTCTATTCATGAAACCATGCATACAAGCCTACCTCATTTAGCATACCAGTATATTCAAAGTACTGATCGCATACCTTTTCTTTTATGCTATGATGTCTCATATCATAGGTGCTGATGCTCAGCTCTCAAATAATACCTAGATTCTCAGATTATTAGTAGTATAGTAGCAGTGGTGAGTCCTCATCATTTGAGGATAGAGTATATTAATTTATGTCTTTATCTCAGTAGTTAGTAGAGTTAGTTAGGTCATGTCCTATCGACTCACAGTATCCAGTTTAGATGTTTTTTAGACATGATAGTTAGCTATTCAGACTATTCATATTTCATTATTTTTAATAGATTCATTCAGTAGTTATTTCATTATTAAAACTGTAAGGAATTTTAGTTATTCTTCTGCATTCATGATTATATTATTTAGTGCCACAGTAGTTACTAGCTCATGGGTTAGCTTGTGGTCTCTCGGGACCGTAAGCACCGTGTAATGACTTAGGGGTATTCTCGAGTCATTAAAAACTTGGTATCAGAGCCTAAGGTTTTACAGTGTCCTAGAAACTCTAAAATCTATGTCGAGTAGAGTCTAGTACATGGGTGTGTAGCGTGCCACACTTATGGACGAGAGGCTACAAGGAGTATAGCAAAATTTTCCCTTCTTTCAAGTATTCATGTCGTGTGATTTAGCATGAGCTCAAGTTAAAATCTCAGTCTAATTTGTTTCTTCCTTATGTTTATAGAACATGCTTCCCAAGAAGAGCGAAAGAAGAACAGGAACTCAACCAGCCCCTCAGCCCATCCAGGAAGATCCTCTAGATGAGCATGTCTCTCACGCAAAATTCAGGGTTGCGTTTACTACTCTAGCAAACTCCAAAGCAGCACATAATAAATGGTCAGCCACTGTTTTGGCCACCCAATGGCCAATACTAATGCAACTAGAATTCATGATTTCACCCTAATAAATTCTACTTCTTTCACGGGATCCAAGTTTGAAGAGGATCCACAGGAATTCTTAAATATGGTTTAGAAGGTCACGGATGCTATGGGTGTGACGTCTAGTCAGATTGCCGAGTTAGCTACATATCAATTATAGGATATAGCCCATACATAGTTTAAGTACTGGAAAGCTTATAGAGGTATTAATGCAGGGCCTATAGAATGGGAAGAGTTTGCCATGACTTTCTTGGATAAATTCTTTCTATTAAAGTTGAGGGAGGAAAAAGTGTTAGAATTTATTAATTTAAGGCAAGGCAGCATGAGTGTGAGGGAGTATTCTCTCAAGTTCATTCAGTTAGCTAGATATGCTCCTTATGTGGTAACTAACAGTAGGTCTAAGATGAGTAAGTTTATGTCTGGTGTCTCTGATAGTGTGGTCAAGGATTATAGGACCACAATCGTAATTAGTGAGATGGATTTGTCTAGGCTGATGGTCTATGCTCAATAGATAGAGTAGGAAAAAATCAAGAAGAGGGAGAGAGAAAATAAGAGAGCTAGGATGGGTAGTTTTAATAATAATTAGCCAAAGTTAAAAAGTGGTAACCATCCTCAGTTTCATCAGAGGTCTTCAGCCTCAGTACTTTCTTCAGCCAGTGCCCAATACCCAAATTTAGAAACAATAATAGGGATAGGGCACTAGTCTCTAAGTCCTAGGTCAATGTTATCAGTTTATGTATAAATCCTTTATGTCAGAAATATGGCAGACACCATTAGGGTGAGTGTAGAGAAGGTAGTGATGTGTGCTTCGGGTGTGGCAAGCTAGCCTATCGAATTTGGGAGTATCGGGTTGTCTCTTAGAAAAATAGAGATGCGCACCAACATGGCCAGTCCCATCAGTTGTCAGTTCTATCTGGTCGCCCAACTCAGCAGGGTACCACTTCCAGTGCTACCAGTGGTCGGCATCCAAAAAATATTATATGCTCTTCATTCCTACCAAGATCGAGGAAATTCTCTTGACGTGTTACTGGTACGTTGCTAATCTTTCGCTTACATATTTATGCTTTACTAGAACCTGGAGCTTCTCTTTCTTTTGTAACTCCATATATAGCTGTCAATTTTGGTGTCAGTCCCAAAACTCTAGTAGAGCCCTTTTCAGTGTCTACTCTAGTAGGCATTTGTATTGTAGCCAGATAGGTATACAGGAACTGTCCTGTCATAATAGCTCAAAGAGATACCTCAGTTATCTCATGGAGTTAGAGATGACAGATTTTGAGGCCATTCTCGGCATGGATTGGCTCCACTCATGTTATGCCATAGTTGATTGTAGAAACAAAATAGTTCATTTTTAGTTCCTAAATAAACCAGTCCTTGAATAAAGGGGTAGTACTACAACTCTAAGGGGTCAGTTGATTTCATACCTTAGAGCTAAAAAGATGATATCCAAGGAGTGTGTCTAGCATCTTGTATGAGTTAAAGACTCTAACCCATAAACTTCTACTTTTGAGTCAGTTCTAGTAGTAAATGAATTCTCAGATACATTTCCTAAAGATCTTCCTGGGTTCCTACCGAAAGGGAAACTGACTTCAGAATAGACTTTCTCCTAAATACTCAGCCTATATCTATCCCGCCATATAGAATGGCTCCAGCTGAACTCAAAGAACTAAAAGAATAGTTGAAGGATCTCTTGGATAAGGGATTCATCAGACCCAGTGTCTCCCTATGGGGCACACCTGTTCTATTTGTGCATAAGAAAGAAGGTTCTCTCAGAATATGCATAGACTATCATTAGTTGAACAAGGTCACAATCAAGAATAAATATCCACGTCCTAGAATCGATGACTTATTTGACTAACTTTAGGGTGCCAGTTACTTTTCCAAGATAGACTTCAGATCTGGCTATCATTAGCTTAGATTCAGAGAAAGTTATATCCTAAAAATAGCTTTTTGAACTTGATATAGTCACTTTGAATTTCTAGTCATGTCCTTCATTCTTACAAATGCCTCACTAGCCTTCATAGACTTGATGAACTAAGTATTCAAGTAGTACTTAGATATTTTTGTCATAGTCTTCATTGATGACATTTCTGTTTACTCCCATAGTGAAAATTATCACGCAGATCACCTAAGAGTAGTGATTCAGAATCTTAGAGCTCACCAGTTGTTTGCTAAATTTAGTACGTGTGAATTTTGGCTAAGATCAGTAGTATTCCTTGGCCATATTATTTTTGGTGATGGCATTACAGTTGATCCTTAAAAGACCAAAGCGGTAATAATCTAGCCTAGACCCATCTCTCCATCAAATATTAGAAGTTTCTTGGGTTTAGCTGGATATTACCATCGGTTTGTTTAAGGGTTTTCTTCTATTGCATCCCCCATGTCCAGATTGACTCAGAAGAAAGTTAAGTTTCAGTGGTCAGATTTATGCGAGAAGAGTTTTCAGAAGTTGAAGACTCAACTCACCTCAGCCTCAGTTCTTACTCTACCAGATGGTTCAGATGGTTTTTATTGTGTACTGTGACACATCCAGAGTAGGTTTAGGTTGTGTCCTCATGCAAAGAGGTAAGGTCATAGCCTACACCTCCAAACAACTTAAGCCTCATGAGAAGAATTATCTAACTCATGATCTTTAGCTAGCAGTAGTAGTATTCGCCTTAAAGATTTGGAGGCATTACTTGTATGGGGTGCATGTATATGTGTTCATAGGTCACAAAAGCCTTTAGCATGTGTTCTCTCAGAAAGATTTGAATTTGCATTAGAGACGATCGTTAGAGTTATTAAAGGATTATGACATGAGAGTTTTGTATCATTTGGGAAAGGCCAATGTAGTGGTTGATGCTCTAAGTAGAATGTCTATGGGTAGTGTACCTCATGTTGAGGATGGTAAGAAAAAGTTAGCTCAGGAAGTCCATCAGCTTGCCCGACTAGGTGTCCGATTACTTGATTCAGCAGAAGGTAGTGTATGGGTGCAGAGTAGCTCAGAGCCATATCTAGTTTCTGAGGTGAAGGAAAACCAGGATAGTGATCCTGATCTACTTAACTTATAAGAATTAGGAAGAGATCAGAAAGTAGAAGTTTTCTCCCAAGAGGAGATGGTGTTTTGCATTGTCAGGGTAGATTGTGTGTGCCTGGTATAGATGAGTTAAGGCAACAAATTCTTGTAGAAGCGCATGGTCTAGGTTACTCTATTCATCCAGGGGCCACTAAGATGTACCATAATTTTTGAGATATCTATTGGTCGAGTGGGCTGAAGAAAGATATTGTAGAGTTTGTAGATAAGTGCTTTATATTCCAGCAAGTTAAGATTTAGCACCATAAACCTAGTGGGTCCATACAGGAGTTTAGTATTCCCATGTGGAAATGGGAGAAAGTAAACATGGACTTTGTGATAGGTTTGCCTCATACCCATCATCAACATGACTTTATTTGGGTTATCATAGACAGGATGACCAAATCAGCTTATTTCGTACCAGTCCATACTTCTTACTCAGACGAGGACTATGCTAATCATTATCTCAGAGAGTTGGTTAGGTTGTATGGTGTTTACTTATCTATTATCTCAAATAGAGGTAGTCTGTTTACTTCTCACATCTGGAAAGCATTCCAAAAGGGTCTTGGTACCTCTGTCCACCTCAGTATACCCTTCCACCCTCTAATAGATGGTCAAGCAGAATGGACTATTCAGACTCTTGAGGATATGCTAAGAGCATGCGTTGTTGATTTAAAAGGTATTTGGGAAAACCGTTTTCCTTTGTTGAATTTGCATACAATAATATATATCATTCCAGTATTCATATGGCTCTATTTGAGGCTCTCTATGTTAGTAGATGTAGATCTCTAATTGGTTGGTTTGAAGTAGGTGAGGCTATAGTAGTTGTGATGCCCCAAAAAAAATTTTCGTTAAGATCTCGGACAAAAATGTGTTGAATTATATCCTTTATCGTCATTAATAATTTTTCTATATGGAATTCATGGATATGCAAACTTTCATCACGTAGAACATCAAATAAGCTTTCCAACGATATCTAGATCATCCAAAACGGACACTCGAGCGATGAGTTGTGATCATTTCAATCTAACCGTGAATAGTGGTGAACAGTAAATGTGTAGAAAAAAATACTGAGGCCAGGCGAATTTTAGGGTCAAATTCAAATGATCATAACTCCTTTTACATAATGATCTGGGTGAGCTACTATATATCAACAGAAATCTCTGAAAGTCCTCTTTCCAATGAAATTGGTTTCATCCGATTTGGTTATCGGAGCAAAAAGTTATGGTCGATCTACTTCAGCCTATCAAAACAGTCCAACAAAGGACAGATTTGACATTATTTGATTTTTAAGGGTATTTTGGTCATTCCCACTCCAATACATCCGGGTAAACCATGGATTTAAGTCCATTAAGAGCATTCAATATCTCATTTTTCTCCAAAATTTCCTAAGGTTCAAACCCCAACCCTACTACTCCAAATTTCATCCTTCTATGTCTCTTGATTGAACTGTAGAAATTTCAAATTGATTTGGGATTCGAGTTGATCATGTTAAGGGCTTCGAGAAGCACCCTTTATTTTCGTGAATAAAGTTCCAAAGTTAGAAGTTCATATTCATCTTCCATTTTTAGGTATGTGAGGCTTTGAACAAGATTATCCTTTCGATCTTGTGCCCGATATTTTTGTTGAATTACATTGACATGAGATTTTACATGTTTTACCATGAATTGGAAATATGGTTTTATATCTTATATTATTATCCATGAGCTATGGGATTATGTCACCCGATATGTGTATGATGTTGAGATGGAATTATGTCCAAAAAGTATTTGATTATGAGAGTATGATGATTTAATTTGTTAAGCCTTCCTTTATACTATCATTCCACTATTTCCTTATTATGAATTTATAATTGATATTTGAAATTCAATATCCATACTATGGGTTGATGTCTCAAGTACCTTTAAATGAGAGTTGGATGGCGAATTGAGAAATGTTGATATTGTAGTTGCAATGAGTCTTGGTATTTTCTGGATGGTTTTGATGAGTTAAATTGTTGAAAATATTATGTATTGAGTCTTCATATCCTTGTCTAAATGTCGAGTTGGTTATGGTTCAATGCATTGATACCTTGTTGATGTTGAGGAAGATTAAAATGTTTTGAGCTAAAATGTGTTGAGTTAGGAATCCACAAATTGATATGATATGATAAATGAGAATGAGATTTGATTTGGTCTTTATGATAGACCCTTGTAATGTTGTGGTGGACTTCCTAACGCGTTTTGAGCTTAATGGGGAGTATTACTTAGCACCGAGAGGGAAATTTCATATTTTCCCAAACCTATGTGCCACCGCAGGGTTGTTTGATGATGATATTATTGGCCAGAGAGCCCAATTGTGATTATTGCAGTTTTAAGGTCGTACTCCCTGGCAAAGAGTATGACGCTCCCACCAATGGGGGTTTTAAATATTGGTATTCCACGTAGCTCACATGGGATTGTCGTTTATAGGAAACTCCCCTGTCTATAAGAGTCATGTTTATTGAAATACCGAGTCACTCCAAGTTTTGATGTGGTAAGTCAAGTTACCTATGATGATCTATAATGATTTATGAGGTTTTTCTCCTACATTTCCTATCTAAGATATTATGAGTTTCATGATTCAATGTCACTCAAGCCAGGTGTATCATTATGGTTCGTATGTATGTTTTTACAAAATTTATGATATTATTTATATTTTGCATGCGCCCCCACATACTCAGTACGTATCTTGTGTTGTCCCACATATTTCTCGATGGGATACATTCTTACCATGATGTAGGTTCAGGTACTCAGCCGTAGCCGCGACAGTGATATCTGAGTGTCATATCTATGTTCCTTCAGTGGTGAGTCCTCTTACTTCGAGGACCAAGTTGCTAGTTTTGGTGCTATTGTTTTATGATCCCTTTGGTCTGTTGAGACAGTTGGGGGTTTGTCCTAATAGCTCGTTGATTTTGCTGTATAGAGGCTATGTTAGACTAGTGTATTGTTGGGTTGGTTTGTGTATAGACATTTCATATATGTACATTATAACGATATTCCGTGCCACGTGCGATGTGATATGATATGTACTTGTATATATATCCTTAGCATAGCGTGTATGTTGTTGTGTTGTAACCCAAGGGTAGTGTTTTGGCTTAAAGGGTTAGCTTGAGGCTACGGGTAGACTTGGGCACCGTGTGGCATCTCAGGATGATATTTTGGGGTGTTACAGTAGTAGGACTTGACTTAGTGTTTGATGTATTAGAGAAGGTTCAGTTGATCAGAGAAAGTCTTAGGGGTTCCCAAAGACGACAAAAATCATATGCAGATGTGAGGAGAAAGGATCTCAAGTTGGAGTCGATGATCTTGTGTTCTTACAAATATCACCTATGAAGGGAGTGAGGATATTCGACAAGAAAGGATAACTCAGTCCCTGATATGTCGATCCCTTCAAAATTCTCAATCGTTTAGGAAATGTAGTTTACGAGCTTGAGTTGCCTTAGGATTTAGCCTCAGTACACCCAGTGTTCCATGTCACATTGTTGAAAAAGTGTATTAGTGATCCAGCTGTAGTTGTTCCCTTAGAAAGTATAGAAATTTAGAACAGTCTTTCCTTTGAGAAAGTTCCAGTCAAAATTCTTGATCATTAACTTCATAGACTAAGGAATAAAGAAGTTCCACTAGTCAAAGTTCTTTGGTGGAATCAATCCGTTGAGGGAGCCACTTATGAAACAGAAGTAGATATGCGGAACAAGTACCCTCATTTCTTCTCCGTAAATCCAGATTCAGTATTAGGTACCAATCTTCTTAAGATTTTCTATTCCCTGTCAGGCTCAATTTCAGATGCGCATTATATTCATGTCAGTCGTGCTTTCATAAATCAGTTCAGTCATGCATTCTATGCATCAAACATACATATGCAGTGTGTAAGCTTAGTCCATCAGTTCCCTCAGCCTAACCAATTTTATTTGAGGACGAATGATCCTAAGAGGGACATATCGTAACACCCCGTATATCCTTAGCATAATCTAAGTCCCAATACATGAGTATTTGTATATGAAATTTTTGAAAAACTCTTTTTTTCAGTTGAGAACCTACCATTGCGTAGGAAATTCAATTAGCTTTCAAACAATATATAACTCGCCCAAATCCGATAACCGGGTATGAAGTTATGGTGATTTTAAGTTTTAGTCGCAAAAACCCATCATTTTAACCTTTAGCCCATCGCGCCATAGGTCAATTTGACATTTATCAATTTCCAGTATGACTCCACGATCATGGCGCATCGCAGAGCAGTCCAATTTCCCGTTTGTCAATTTTTAGTGGGCCTCTGCAATTGTGCCGCTTCGTGGAGATGGCCAAAATGTCATCCACAGGCTTACCGCGATGGTGGTGCATCGCGGCATTTTTCCAGGTCCCAGTTGTCCCTTTTCCAGTGGCTTGGCGCGATAGTGGCGCGTCGTACCAAGGCCATAAATCAGGATTTTATTTTTTAGCTTGTGTTTTTAAATTTGTTTAAGGGTGTTTAGATCTTTTCCTGTGCACTAAACTCGCCCTAAACATGAAATTTAACCCCTAATAGACCTAAATACTCATCAATATTCACTTTCTCTCAAATTAAAAATCCCCTCTTTCAAGAACAAGAAACCTTAGCTCTCAAGAATCAAGGTTAAATCTCAAGAACTCTCCATCAATCCTTCCAAATCCATCATCTCGGGTATGTTATATGTTCATCCATGGAGTCCAAGTATCCGTTTTAATTAAAATTCTATCAAATTTTCAAAATTTATGACGTTTAATTATGATTTAAAACTATGAATCTCCATGAACTTCCATGAATATTGATTTTATACCATACTTTAATGGAATTATCGTTGTTATCAAATCCCCCATGTTTTAATATTGTCACTCTTTGAATTAGATCATGATTTAGTGTTATGAATGTTGAAGTCATGCTATTATTTCAAGTTTTATACTATTCACATGAATTGACTAAATTATGAAGTACAAGTGTTAGATAAAATGCCTACAAAAGTGATTTATTTAATTAGAGCCTTCATGTTTTGTCCTTCATTTATAAAGAGTGAGTTAGTGTCTTTTCAGTATTGTTATTTTGAGTGTTGGGGATATTGAATGACTGAAAACCATAGTTGTTTATTTAGTCTAGTCTCCGTACATTATAGAATAGTCTTCATATTATATTATGACCATTATTAGAATAGTCAGATATCAGTTATTCAACTCAAAACAGTATAGTATCTCAGTATCTGTCAGTTGGGAGAAGGATTTAGCACCGAGCGAGTGTAGGGATGGAGGCTTCCCCGTAAGATAGGCATAGTCGTTAGTAGTAGTCCCTATACTCCATAACTACGTAGCTACCATAAGATATGATTAGTCACCCATTAGACTAGGCTTGACTTTCTCCCAGGGGTCACCCATTAGTTCAGGCTTGACACATTTAGTCCTTTAGACATTATATCAGTTTAGTGGATCCACATAGCTATCATTAGTACCCGTGGCATGGTATTAACGCCTTTCCAACTGGGTTATAGGTTGGACCCCGATTAGCTTAAATTGGGAAATATTGGTTAGATGATACCTCCCACAGTCTCTGATAAAGTCTTTGTTACAATCCCATCTTAGTGTTGTTTTACAAAAGTATACAGATTTCAGTTATCTCAGTATATCAGTTTACAGATTTTACTCATTTATGTTGTATGCTTGGTCATGCATCCACAATATTTATAGATTTTCATGCATTATCAGTATCTACAGATTTTATGCTTTCTACTCAGTACTACATGCTTTACATGCATATCCAGTTAATTATTAGTTTTGTTCTTGAATCCATGCTTACCAGCCTACCTCATTTGGCAAACCAGTACATTCAAAGTACTGATCGCATACCTTTTCTTTTGCGCTATGATGTCTCATATCATAGGTGCTAACGCTCAGTTCCTGGATCTTACCTATATTCTCATATTATCAGCAGTACAGTAGAAGTGGTGAGTCCTCATCATCCGAGGATTGAGTATATTACTTCATGTCTTTATCTCAGCAGTTAGTAGAGTTAGCTGGGGTCTATCCCATTAACTCATAGTATCCAGCTTAGAGGCTTTTTAGATACGATAGTTAGCTATTTAGACTATTTAGATTTTATTATTTTTAACAGATTCATTATTCAGTAGTTATTTCATTATTAAAACAAAAGGGAATTTCAGTTATTCTTCCGCATTCATGATTATATTATTCAGTGCTCACAGCAGGTACCATCTTATGGGTTAGCTTATGGTCTCTCGGTACCTTAAGTACTGTGTAATGACTAGGGGTAGTCTCGGGTCATTACAAAGGTGGGTCAAAATCATGTAACAACCACAAATCATTACAAAGACCACACCAAACAACCTACGCTAAGATTCCATACTACAAAGTAGTTAATATGCACATATAGTACAAATTGGATTAAACTACAATACCATTACCTACTTCAACCCAAACATGCACAAATCCTCTATGTTGAAGCAGTGCCCTTCCATGCAATTTCCATTTGCTCGTGGTCTAAAATATGCATATAAAGAAAAAATTAAAAAAATCAACTAACACGTCAGGATTTATAACTCAAACTAAACACCAAAGGTCATACTCATGATAATGCCATTCTAGTATAGGTCTTTCCAATCGTAATTCAACTAAAACTAATAATTTTATGAATAATTAGTAAATTAACATAATGTAATGGTAAATTAAATATTAATAATTAAAACTCACAAACATATTCCTTAATTTTTCCTCTTGCACTAGAAATTAACCAAAATTTATCCTAAAGCCTTCTCCGAACTCTATGAATTAAGAATTCTAAGGCATAATAATTAAATACGAGTTAATCAAAAGGAATTCATTATCTTAATGAAGTTAAATGAAAAATATCTGGTGTATTTCACCCTAAATCATCCTTTTTTCCCCAATATGAGTTTTTGAGAAATAAACTATTTTTTGAAAGTATTTCATTAAAACTACAATTTTCACCACTGTTGCAGTACCTAACCACTATAGCAGTACCAGAATAGCGGTAGCCACTGCTATAGAAGTCGTTGACTGGTCTTGACCCTAATTCTGCTACAGGAGTGTACCAATTTCTCTAGCAGTGTCAGCAGGGCAAAATGTCCATATTCACATAAAAATCTCACTTTTTGCAACACACCTTAAACCTGAAATATTTTGTACAATGCCCATCACATTAATATCTATTTAGGGAGTGATATATACCAAAATTCGATTTTACAAATCCCTATAGGTTTCTTATTGTCTTACCTAACAAGAAATTAAGACAAATACCACTACCCAATCCAAATCATTCCCAGATTTACTATAATACCTCGTATTTCTATCTAGCTTTGATTCATCCCTAGAACATCAAAAATATTACTTCATAGATGAATACCTTTTATTACCTGTGGTGTTTTTAAGATTTTGACTTTTTATCATGAGCAAAATTGAATAAGCTTTCCGTCTATACAAAATTTACCCAAATTCAACACTCAGGCGAAGAGTTAGAGCTATTTTAGTAAGATAGTGTACCACCTGGTACTTTAGCGCATCACGGAGTTAACCAAAATAGTAATCATCTAAATCCAGTGAGCCTACGTGATTATGGCGCATCGCGCCAAGGCTCAATTTTAGAGTTATCAATTTCCAGTGCACCAACGCAATTCCATCGTATCGCGGTACCTTTTTAGCTTTCCAATTGTCCAGTTTCCAGTGAGATGGAGCAATTTCACCGCATCGCGCCAGCATAAGAAATTGGGATTTTGTTTAGGTTCAGTTATTTAAATTTTAGGGACCATCTAGTAATTTTCCTAAAGCTCCAATCAGTCTATACAAGGGATTTAAACCCTTAATAGCCAAAATTGCTCATTTATTTTCACTATTCCTCAAGAAATAAATCACTCTCTCTCAAAGATAGAAAACCCTATCCCCCAAGTTCAAAAGCAATCTCAAGAATCCCTCCAAGAGCCTTTTAGAACTTCAAGAATCTAGATTTCCAGGTATGTTAGATGTTGATTCTTGGGTTCCTTCTACCCAAGAAGCTCAAGAATCCTTTTCTAAATTCAAAGATTATATATTTATGAGTTTTCATGATTCATGTAAATTAAAGTTGAAGTTCATGTTGTTATTGAGTTTTAATTCATGTTTTGTTTACAAAGTTCCAAGTTTTGATCCTAGTATGTGATGTTTATGTTATGTTCATGATAAATTCCTTCAAGATAGATGTTGATTGATGTAACCAGGTTAATTAGGTATTTTGAATGAAGTATGCTCCCCATATGTTTGATAAATGCTTATGTGAAGGAAATAGAGTCATTATAACATGTTGAGTAGAAATCCCTAATTGTGTATAAGTTAATGCATGGCAATTATTTGTTGAAAGGCCTTAGTGAATGAATTATGATATGTTACATGCATTCCTACTCATGTGCATTCCTTATTGAATGAATTATGAGATAATAGTATACACTCCCTATACATTTACATGTTTAAGGCTTCTAAGTACTTGAAGAGATGCTTCATTGATTGTGTTGTGAATGATAGCGTATTGCCATGTTATGTATGAGTTGTCATATCTTGTATTAATATGTTATCGAGTCTTGGGGGTAATTATACTTGAAAAATTAGCTGTTTATCTAGAGTCAGTGTTATTTTACAAGATAATCTTTGTAATGTCAATCAATAGAACTTAGACAGTTACAGAACTGAGATAATATCAGGGATCTCAGTTTCTGTAGCATTCGAGCTTCAGTTCAATAATCAGTTCAGAAATTAGGAGTATTCCATCAGTCAATGGAACCAAGTGAACTCAATTTAGCTTAGTTAATCAAAATGATCAGTAACAGATTCATCAGCCTAGTACAGTTTAAGAATCAGTTCAGAGTCTTTTAGTTGGGAGAGAATTCAGCATCGAACGAGCCTAGGGATTGGGGCGTAGCCATTAGATAGGACTGAGATCCCTAGAAGCAATCCCTAATTTCCAGAATTACGTAGACAACATAGGAACAAGATGTCACCCATTAGATAGTACTGACATACTCAGGGATCACCCGCTAGTACATATGTGATCTCACGGGTCACCTGCTAAATTAGGACTGACCCTATAGCAATTGTCCTTATCCATGTCACGGTACTGACACCCTTCCATCTGGGGTTATAAGTTGGACCCCACCAGTTCAAATTCGAGACATGTCGGTTAGATGACTACCTCCCACAGTTCAGCTTCAGAATCAGTCTTAGTAAAAAAAACTCAGCTCAGTAGCATAGATTCAAGACTGTTAGATACAGTCACTTAATAGTATTATCAATGGATGCAGAGATCACCTACTAGATAGGACTGATATTAGATTTAGTCAAGCAGTATCAATATCAGTACCATTAGATTCAAAGATCACCCTCTAGATAGGACCGATCTCAAATTCAGTTAATTATCTTCACTATTAGTATATTTAGAGATCACCTGCTAGATATAATTGATCTCAACCTCAGTCAATCAGATATCAATATAAGTAGACTCAGTAATCAAAAATCCAGTTATTAGAATTCAGTATCCAGTATTCAGTATTCAGTGTTACTATGATGTCAGTTATAGTTTATTAACTCATGCATTTATCCCTATTCAGTAGTCTCATGATATTTAGTCAGTATTGTTCATGCATGTAAACCCTTGCATTCAGCCTTATCTTATCTACCGTACCAGTACATTCCCACGTACTGACGCATACTTTTCTCTTATGCTATGGTTTCTTATACCATAGGTTCAGAAGCACGGGATCCAGGGCACCCTTAGCAGTTCAGATTCAGCCAGCAGCAGTAGACTTAGCAGTGAGTCCTCATCATTCCAGGATGTTCCTTATTTTATTATTGCATTAGATTTACCATTTTAGTAGATGGAGTTATTTGGGGTATTGTCCCATCAACTCCTTATTCAGACAGTTTAGAGGCTTTTTTTTTAGACTAGAGTATTTTCAGACAATTGTTTTAGTTTTGGTATTATTATACTTTATTTAATTTTATTTAAGTATTGAACCTTATGGCAATTTTCCACCAGTTTTTCATAATTCTACAGTATATTATTCAGTGCTCAGTTATAAATATCAATCATGAATTAGCTTAAGGTCCTTCGAGGTCATAAGCATCGTGTAGTGTCTGGAGTTTTCAGAATCCGAGGCGTTACATTTACATAGGCCACTCCTCATTTCGAAATTGTCCAAAACTAGCCTCTCCTAAAATTTGTAACTTCGAAAATAGAAATAATTTGTACATAAGATTTGAAATAAAGGACTCAAAGGTAACAACCGAAAGGGTTGTTACACTATGCTTCCATATTTGAGAACCTCCTCTCCAATTAACCACATAAGGTATATGTCTTTTAACATTTTTTTCCATATAAAATTAACCCATAAAGACTTTTGAGTCCTAAAATTCTACCATAGTTTAGCAAATAAATCCATTGAAATATCATAACGAGATCTAAAACCCAAGCCACTTTCATTTTCAAGAAAACAGATCTTATTCCATGACACCCAATGTCTTTCCTTACTTAACATTTCATATAAACTTAGAAAAAATTCTATGTAGATCATCAATAACACACTAAGGAGGTATAACTATAGACAATAAATATATGGGAATGCTTTGTAAGGCATGATTAATAAGAACATATTTTCCTCTAAACGACAGAAAGTAGCTTTTCTATATATTTAGTTTGTTCTGCACCTTCTTGATATGTTCAAAGAAACTTGTTTCTTCTTCTTTTCATGACCAAGAGGATACTCTAAATATATCATTGGAAATTTTCCCCTCTGAAAGATAGTCACATCCTCAATATCTTGAATAGCAACCCTCGAAAACCTTGCAAAACATAAAGAAAAGACTTTTCTTTGTTGATTTTTTACCTAATTGTAATTCATATAGTTCCAAAAATATCATAATTAATTTTAAAGATATCCAATAATATGAAGCAAATACTATAATATCATCAACATATGCTAAGTGATTTAAATTTTCACTTCATTTAGGCACTCCAAAATCCTTAAATTTCCTATTATAAAATAGTTTGTTAATGGATTTAGATGAAACTTCTGTAGAAAAAATAAATAAAGAAGAAGATAATTAACGTCCTTGATTAACCTATTTCATAGAGTGAAAAAATCCATGTGTCTATTGATTAATTAGTATTGAATACCAACTATTAGTTGCAAGACACCAATTTTAATCTACAAGTAACCTATTAAAACCCATCTTCTCTAAGACTTTAATACAAAATCACCAATCAACTCTGTCATAAGCCTTAGGCATATCAAACTTAATGACTGAATTAGCTGGTTTTCCATCTTACTAATATCATAAATGATCTCCTGGCTATTTGGGATAGTAACACATTTTTAGTAATGCTTCTTCCCTTCACAATACCTGACTGGCTATGAGAAATTAGTCTGGACAATAAACTTTACAACCTATTATGGAAAACTCCATGAGATTATTTTTATTATAAAAATTACTTAGGATAATTAGTCTTATGTTTAAAAATATTTTGATAATGTATTTTTTAGGTAATAAGACCAAATTAGTATGAGTAATTTATTTTGGTAATGTAACTCCCTCCCCCCTCCCCACCAACGCATAAATCATATAAATTGTGTCTCTTCCTACAATTTGCCAACAATGTTTGTAGAAATGACCGGTGAATCCATCGGGACCACTCACACTCTTCACATTATGGTCAAATACAGTATTTCACATCTCCTCTTCTATGGGTAGTCCATTAAGCATGTAATTATCTTCTTCAGTAAGTAAATAAGGGATATGTTGGAATAAAGATAAATCAACATAAATGGACCCACCAATAAGCTAATTTTCTAAAAAAAAATCATTTCCTCAGTAGCTATTTGTTCATCACTTTATGCCTAAGTACCATCATGCTTTAAAGTTCTCTTCAAGTGTAGTCTCTTTTTTCTATATTTTACTAGGTTATGGAAGAACATTGTATTGTTATCTCCTTCAGTGAACCACTGGATACTAGCATTTTGTCTCCAAAACTTCTCTTCATAATGAGTATACTATTTGAATTCATCATGTGTGGGTTATAAGATCGCCTTATTAGCTGCAGTTTCTTGATCATCAAAATTTTTTTTTTTAATTTAACAATCTTTTCCATAATAATTAGTTGCTTAAATATGTCTCCAAACTTTTCTCCACTCCACTTAGAAAGTGCATGCTTAGTCCTTTCTTACTTTTGCTTTAACGTGATAAAATAATCTCCATATTCATCTATTTCCCAGCTTTCTCTAGCCACTACTTTGAAAACATCATTTTTTTTCTAGAATTTTAAAAACCCAAAAGGTTTATAATATTGCTAAATTTCACCACCAAAATAAGCAATAAAGGGGCTTGATCTGATCCAGTTCTAGCTAGATATTGCATTTATAAATTCCCGAACATATCTTGCATAGCCAAATTCATGACTATTCTATCAACTATTTTTAAAATACATTCTTCATTAGCTCTACCATTACACCCTGTCAAAGGGATGCCAGTAAATCTAACATCAAATAATTCATAAGCGTTTATATAGAATGAAAAATCCTAAAATTATTGAGGATAAATAGGTAACCCTCAAATCATCTCTTCATCAGTCATGAAAACATTAAAGTCGTCCCCACTAATCAAGTTATTGTTAAATTATACACAATTGTATATAGATCACCCCATGGGTTCAATCTATCTAATGTTGAACATTTAGCATATACTATTGATGTTACTATTTGCTTACCATCTTTTAATGTTATATGCAATGAGATTTTTTGTTTAGTATCATAAATCACCCCAACTTGAATATGATCTTGTATGAATACATATATCGAATCATTTTGATTAAAGTTCACATATTGCATCCTAAATTTTTTATTGTATTGTTGTCATTTTTTTTGTGTCTTAAAAAGGCTGCATTAAGGAAATTAAAAGAATTTGTGATGTCTGTGGAATATTTGAACTCTATGAAAAGTATTTTGAGTGTTCACAGATCTAATATTCTAGAAGAGTGCTTTGTACTTCATTTGGCAATTATTTTCACCCCCTCCCTTCTTTCTATAAATATTGTTGATTTACTGTTATTTCTCCATTATTTTCCTTTTTCCCATCACACCTCTATAAGGAGAAAAATCTTCATCATTACAAAAATACTTCTCAAGTTATTGTCATTCACAACTTCATCTTTATCTTATAATCTTGATTTTATATTTGTTTGCAAAATATTATTTCTATACTTTACTTGTATTTGATGTGACACAATAACAAACAGGTTCTTTAAAGATAATATTTTTTCCAACTAGGACTACTAATTCTACTGCCTCCTACTTGTGGTTATGTCCTTCTATCTGCAATTAATTTCTTGTACCTGGAGGGTATGATTTAACTTCACTTATAATTGAGATTCGAACTGCTAGAATCTATAATTCATTATCACTCACTACTTGTAATGGCTCCTGGTATGTTGCTTCCTCCAACTCCTTTAAAATTCTTAACTCTGCTACTTTATATACATGCACTATCACATCTGAAGGTGTAATCACCTACTTTCTATCATTATCATCAAGTTCTAGCATCAGTATGTCATCGACCTCGTGTTTATTGACATATTTTAAAAGTGTAATACCCTTCTAAAATAATCATATTTATTGTTATCTTTTAAAATAGAAAGCACTTATTTCCCACCACCTCGTTTACTTTCTAGATTCTACATCTTCATGCTCTTTTAACTTGTTTACTTCATGCCAACTTATCTCACATCACTTTCTTTGGTTGGATATATTTTTGTTAGAAATCCCATTAATACCTTTCTTATCATTGTTGGTGGTGGTGGTTTTCACTGAAAACTGACCTATATTGTATTGTTGTACTTGCTTTTAATTCTCCATGTACTGTGTTATAATTGGTGATTATTCCATTGAATTTATCTTCATTACATTCTTATGTTGTGGAGAATAATTTTCCACAGATTCCCTTTTTGAACTGTATCCCCACAATCTTTTTTACTTTCAGTAGGAGTTTGGTCTTTAATCTTCCTTATGTATCATATTCTTCCACTTTGTTGATAATTAAATAATGTTTCTCCAAGTTTGCCAATATATCAAAAGAGTTTCCAGCTTTGACTATTTCTTTAATCAAAGAATCCACAAGAATAACTATGTTGGAAGAATTACTACAATATTAATATGGACATGAAATCAACAGTAGAATTAAAATAGTCATAAATACTGTGTCGTGGCAAGCCACTACCTTGAAAGCAATTTTAGTCCTACTCCAGTGTAAATCTTTCTATCCGGTTGCTCCCCAAGGTTCCACAGCTACTTTCAAATACATGCACTCATGTCTGGAAGTTTGGAGGTTGCCAAAAATAATTGCCTAAAATAATTCAAGAAGAGGAAAGGAGGAAGACTCTTTTTTTTTTCTTTCTATTTGTTGTATTTCTTCTTTTTGTGTGTGTTTTAGTTGTCCAAAGATATACGATTATATAGGGATATCAAAAAATGGTTTACAAGATGAGAATTAATGCTATTAAAGTACCTTTAAACCAAAGTGCAGTAAAATCAAGTGTTACAGATTTTTGTTGTTTTCATTTGGAACGAATATGTATGTTCATTTTATTTGAAACATTCTTATTTATTTATTGCATTACACAAATTTTTTAAGAATCATTAACTCCACAAACTATATCACTTAGGATAGAGTCAACCTTTTTTATTTACCTTTTTTATCTTCTATTGGAAGGGTTCCGGGTATTCTAGTTACCCTTTCTTCCTCCAAATGCATTTAGAGGTTGTTCTTTCTCCTTCTATTGCTCATATTGGCTCTCCATTTTGTATTCATGTGCTTTCTTTAATTCCAAAAGAATATTTCTATACTCCACTTCACCATGTTCTTGTAGTTTACACGTTCTACAATACTTAGGTAAGTAATCATATTAAATCTTTACCCTTAAGATTCTAGATTCACTAGACTTAGGATTACTTACCTCAATTTTTACCATTTTAGGTAATTTAGCAGCTAAATCAACCTGAACCATCACCCTATGAGAACTAGGTTTAGTATCATTGATAGTAGCCAAATTCAATTGCAACAGCTTTCCCACTCCTTCTACTAAGGTGGACAGTGACCCCGTAACAAAAATGTTGGTAGAAATTCAGAAAAAAGACCCACACAACTTCTTGAGTATTTTTTCTGTTGGCTTAAACTTAGTATAATAGATGATTAGAATTTCATTTGATGGGGATATCTACCCTTATCCAATATATAATATACACTTTTGGACATTATGTTTACAAAATCTTTTATATGACTCAGTCGAAGGAAGACATGCTTGTTTATTTGTTTGACCAATCTTGCAATCCCTTTCAATATTCCTTTGTTTAGGTATTTTTATCCTTAAATACTCTAGGATAGGAAACCTATATGAAAATTTTACAATAGTACCATATTTTAGATTCTTAATGATATTCATCTTGCATATTTCCTCCTCTGTCCAAGTGACCCTCAGTATTCTATCAACATAGTCGAGCTGCTTGATTTGGACGGATAATCCCAAATACACATTATTATTAGGTTTATCTTTCACTATATCTACATACTTAAATCTTTCTCATAATATGTTAAATGGAATCCATTACCTCCATCTCATTCATAGTAGGCAAATTTTTAAGTTCGTTACGAAAATTAGGGTTTTGCGATTTTGACTTATATATGAAAGCATTTTCTTATTCAGATGTAATAGCAATGATCTTGTCAATATGTGCATAAGGTTGACCAGTGGTCATGTTATCCATGCACGATAATCGAAAAGATTTAGGTTCATGCAAAAATTTCATGAGAAAGAAGAGAGAGTTACCCATTTCATTAACAAACTACTTAATAAGAGAGTTACCCATTTCATTAACAAACTACTTAATAACTTAAGTAGTTATTATTAATTGATTTTTATTTAATTTTTTTAAGTGAATAAAAATAAAAAAGATATATATTCCTTTTTATCTCCTTTAATTATTATTTTTAATGATTGCCTTTTCCCAAATAATTATGAGATGTTTAGTTTTTTTTATGTATATATTTTATAATAAGCTTAGTATTGATTCATTCAATATTTTTTAAAAAATATTTTAATAAATTTCATCATGTGTTCAATTACGATCCTTGGTGTTGTATTTATCTATTTTTCAAAAATGGCTTTGTGTGCGGTTACTCTCATAAGCTATGTAAATAATCATTTTTTTTGTTAAAAATGGCTAATGCAAAATTGTTTTATCCAAGTTTTATCTTTAGCAAAATATTAGCTAATAAAAGAGATTGTGGGTGCCTACTATCAAATATTAGCTAATAAAAGTGATTTTTTTTAAACCACGGAACACAGGGGTTCCTCACATCTTCTCCCAAATCAATAAAATTTTTCACCCAATCTTATATTTCGCGGACCCAAAAATATATAAAGAAGTAAATAAAGTAGTTATTTCCTTTATTAAGAATTCATAAGGTAACTTGGAATGCCAATAAGAAAAGACTCAATCAAGTTGCTACTCTGAATAAATAAATTTCTTTATTTCTTTTAAAAAAACAGTCACCTCAAAATAAAAGATCCTTTTCAAATAAACAGGTGTGACACCCCACCCCCCCATAATCCAAAATTCCCTCTCCCCTTCTCTTTTTTAATCAAAATTTGAATTTAAATATTCACAGGGGGTGGAAAAAGTTTTTACTAGTCGCCGGATGTGGTTTTTCACTTATTTTTAAGCCTAATTTAACTATTAACTGTCCTACATTGACCAAAAAAAGAGAAACTAATATGAAAAGTTAGATGTCTTCTCCACCCAACATCCTCTAGTTCTTTGTAACACAAAGTCGTGCATCTTTATTCCATTTCTCTTAGTCTTAGTTCTGGTATCGGAATATTTAAGAATTCCATTGATAAGCTTGAGGATGTTTGAAGAACAATAAATGACTTTTTTAGATTTTTGAAATTAATTTAAAGTTGTAATTAGGGTCCATTATGTTTGTGTATGTGAACTTGTAGTTCAAAATTGAAATCAAATGTGGAGAGATTTTAACTGTTTAGAATGAACTTGGTCTCATTTTGTGAGCAAACATGAAAAACATGATTATTAATTTTTTGTTAGAATTTGTAAGAGTGGCCTATTTAATTAAATTAAATTTTTAATATTTAATTCCTACATGGTTTTTAATCATGAAATCTTATTTGAAGTGGAGTAGATGTATTATACGCATATTAACTAGATGAGAAAGTGGTTTAAGACATTGTGTTTTATTGGATTTAAGGATTCGGTTGGTAAAGTAGTGGGAAGGAGAAGTTAGATGACAAATTGTAACGATCCATTTCGACGTTACTAAAGATACCTCATCCAAGGGCACAAGTTACGATAATTCTCGTAATGTATCATCAAATTAATTATATAAAATACTTGAATTTTGGACAGACTCGCGTCATCCCACTACAGTAGCATTATAGTAGCAGCCTACCGACCATTATAGTTGGAGGTCCACGACCAAAATCAATCCCTCATTTTCTTTATTTTCCCATTTCTTCTTTAGTTGCAAATAGGATGATGTTTATTTTTAAATCCCCCTTGGGTTGCATCATAACTTGGGAGAAATGGAGAATAAGGGTATTCATGAATAGGGTATTCTTGAATGCAAACCTTACATTTTCTCGACGATTGCATGCCAGAAATCACTAGAATAGACCAGAATATTTAGTTTATGTCTCTATAGCAGCTGCTTGGCACCTAGGAAGGCTAGATTTTATTGAGTAGCATATACCTAGGTTATAAAAGATATGCATGATTGATATGAGACAAGATATAAGAACAAGAATCTAAATGCAGGAAATATAAGATAAAGGGGTAGAATTATAATGCTAGAAAGATAGACACAAAGAAGATAACAAAAGAGAAACCAAAGGGTATTTTAAACCATAAGACCTTCTTTGTTTATTACCAACAAGCACCAGAATTTTATGTTCACCTGAAGAGAATCGAAATACCCTAACAGCCATCGTTTCATAACAAATATTAACATTGGCTTTTCCAAGAACCCAAAACACTCTCTATAAGAGTTTCATCTCAATCAATATCCAAAAAACTAACCATGGAAATAAGCTACCTCCCAAGTATTTATAGTTTAGGACAATTATTACACATTAAGGGCCCAAAAGTGATCTAATATAATGAAAAGATCCACTAGCGGCTATTTTGACCCGCTCTTTAAATGCCAAAGCAGATTAAAAGTAGATCTAAATCGCCTTAGGCGCATATCCCTTGCAAGGGGCTTTGAGCCCCATTTTGCAATCCTTAAACTTTTTCAAACACCTTTGACCCCCCTTAATGATAATATTCATCCATGTGGTATCTTTTGATAGCACTAAGGAGTTGTTAAGCACCTCGCGTATCATATGTATCCCATCCAAAGGTTCGAAGGCAATTTCACTTGTATGATCTTCCCCTCTTGAAAAGGATTCAACCTCAAATCCAAACCTTGAAAAATCAAAGGATGGACAAATAAACATAACATCCTTATGAAATGAGGGTTAGTATTAGTACAATAATCATAGCATCATGCCAAAGTTTCACACACTAAAGATATATGCAAGGATCCTTTGTTTTAATCATGAAAAGGTTATTGAAAGGGTTACGAAGGAATTTGCTATGACAAATATTAAGAGATAAGGAAACCATAAAGATCATAATGGCATCAGCACTCCAAGATGGTAAGACTACATTTATATTAGGATCCATAAAACACAACTGCTTCGTCATCTAATCAAGAGACCACATTAAGAGTGGTGCCCCCAATGGATCAAAAATACATAAGGTTTTTCTGGAGGTAAAGATGTGAATGACCTAAATAGCATTATTACTTAACCAAGTGGACCAAAGAACAAGCTTCCTACCTCCACATAAAATGATTCCAAGACTAGCATGGATATCATCATAGTCAAAGAGGCAGTATATAAAGGAATAAAGGTACAAGCATCATCAAAGGTGTTATTATCTATAAGAAGAACATTTGGCTCAAATTATTTGGCACATAATATAGACAATAATGGAATCAAATCATTTAATCATATATAACTTGTTCCTTTAAAACAATATTCCTTAAGAAAGAGGCCACCAATTTTAAACGAGACACTAAGAAGGGTGTCACATTCATGGAATTCATCTAAAGTGTTTTCAAGAGGTAACACTCTCTTTTACCTACAAATAGTGAAACCTTGGTCACTAATGAAAACACACAAAGTTTAACTCTCCTGGATCTTTTATTTTTTTTTTCCTTATTTAATGAACGCTCATCTTTGTTGGAAATGCCTCCCATGCACAACTTGGGCTATTAAGTTGATTGTAAATCCCTATAGAAGACTTTCCATCATAGGGAAAGGTCCTAACATCCTCATTCAAACTTTTCTTGTCATCTTGACTACGCATTAAGATAAGTATATGGAAATCACCATATCTCATTAGGTTACTATGGTAAAATTAAAGAATTAGCCAAGAACATGGGTCATGGAAATACTCACATTCTTGAAAGGTGCCATTTTCACTATTAAATTTACCCTCTACATAACCATTGACAACTTCATAAGCAAAGAGAGGGTAGAGAAAGTTATCACACAAATTAACTTCAACTAAGGTGTCTTTATGCATATACTCATTATTGTATTCAAGATCATCACCATGAGTATTCTCAACAATAGAGGCAAATAAATAAGAAGCTAGAATTTTTGAAAAAGTATTACCTTGTTTTTCAAGGTATGAATCATCAAGTGGACACAAAACACCACTCACATATAAGGGATTATTACTAAATTCATCATAAGAATCAATAAATTCATCCTTATAATTATTAAATAAGGGCGGGGTATCGTACAAAGGATCACAACCAAAATTATTTTTATTGGAATAATCACTAACTGCGTTTCTCGAGCATTTAAGTAAATCAAAGTGTTCATCACCCAATTGATCATTCCTTTTCAAAACATCACATTACTTTTCCTAAAGAGTACTTTCATCTTTAAGGAAGAGATTTCCATCTTTGGGAGGAATATTGTTACACTATAGTAGGTTGTTATATAGGATATAGCCCTTTAGATGAGCTATACCATTAATATTGTCCACATCACTAGGTAGTTTATTAGGAGTGATTTCATAATCTACAAACAAAATATTATAATTAGAGAGAGAAGGGACATTCAATGATGAGGCATTAGAACGTGAAAGTTCACTCTCTAAAAGACAACTATCAAGTGTCAAAGATATGTCAAACACATAGTTATTCCTAGGATATTCTCAAAGGGTCATTCCTATTCACTTAATCAATATTTTTAATAGCATAACTCATTTGAGGTTCATTAATCACATCACAAACATCCTTATAAGGTGGGCTAGATTCACATACAAGTTGATCAATACAAACTTTATAAGATAATGTACCATCATTCATCTCATTGGCTTCAATACTAGATGAACTCAAATTGATCTTACAAGAAAAGTCAATTAGGTAATCAATAGAATTAACTAGTGTATGCACACTCTAAACGGGTACATTATTAACAAGAGAAAAGAATTATGAGACTCACATATAGGCTAGAAACTACACACACTCAATGGGTTACTAGTCTCACAATAGTCATTCACATGGATAAAAGTGTAAGAGTGAGATATGTTACCTTGAATCTCTTGAGAACATTATTCTTTACCTTGCTGTAAAGGTCCTCCACAAGCTTTCGAAGCATCTACAATTGCCCTTATTAAATCTTGAAAGGGAATCTTCTCTTTTGGTACGTGTTCTCATCTGCTTGCCATGCTGGTACCTATATAGTGTCCTTATTAAAAGAAGGACAAACATTGTTAGTTTGGTTTGGTTACAACCCCCTCACTTTACTCCTCACAACCTCTCTTTTTTTTCTCTCTTAGTTTGCCACCATAAACTTTCTTACTCCTCTCAATCTTTTGTCTCTCAGTTTTATTAGGCTTAAAGTAAGTGGCTATATTTCTTTGAGATTTGGTAAGAATGGGTGGAAGGAGATGATTTTCCCATTGGTCCTTTACAACCTAAGGACAATTTTATTTAAAACACTATGTCGTGTAAACAAATAAGCACCCAAGCATAAATGTTCACATTCCAAGGGAAAGATGCGAAACCAAACCTTCTCATAGTACCCACATCGGGTTATGAAAATCTTCACACTGTCAAAACTCTATACCCATCCATGAAATATGGAAAAACTAGAGGCTCTCAATATATCCCCAGATGGTCAACCATGGGTGGGATGATGCAGTTTCTATTGCACCAATCATCCAGCACAAGGAGGCATATCGAAACCCCATAAATTCTTACCTTTCCAAAGTGAACGTTTGTTCTTGGATTAATATTGTAAAGATTTGTATAACCCATTGGTACATGGGAACCTCTTATGAGTCCTCACAAGGCACTCTATGTTCGGTCGGACTTTCTTATGAGTTCTCACCATAATGGTGTTAGACCTTGAATATGTTTATAGGAACACGTAGCTCTTTTAATTTTTCTTATATCTTAATCCTTGAAGATCCTTTCACGCTCCCATTCCTAATAAAGATAATCTCTGAGACATAACTCTCTTATAAAGATGGAAAGAGTTGGAAAATCTTGACTCCTACTATACCATCCATTTTTACCTTGGTTCCCCTTTCTATGTGTTTGGGCACTATGATAAGAAGAATAATATATAGTACCCCTAGGATTTGGAGATGCACACTTTTTCATTCCCATGGAGCAACATCTACTATAGTTAGTATAACTATTCATACCACTTTGACCTTGACAAGAAGTACTACAAGACAAGGAATACGAAACTGCATAATCCTCACATACATTCTCACCATAATCCTCATAAGATTTGTAAATAAATGTGTTATACCATACATTACCTCTATGCTCAGAATGGGAAGTATAATACTCCTCACATGCCCCATCTTCTTTATTAGAACCTTCATATAGCTCCTCATTATATCCATACTCACTGTAAGAATTTGGGTCATCATTCATCTCACATTCTTCTTAGAAATTATAGCCCTCATTTTCACTTATATCTTGATCATGGAAAGATTCATATCCCCCATAATCTCCATCTTATTCATAGCCATAACTATTTTCACCATAATCTTAGTCACTTATGTCATAGTCATAATTATCAAAGGCTATCAAAGACATACTTCTTTATATCACCTTGAACCTAAAAATGAACAAATAAGATTAGTAGCAAAGATCCTCACCAACAAACAGAAGAATTTCACCTTTGTAATCCTCACAATTGGAGAGATGAATGTTGAAAGTTGTTTATACTTCAGATATAAATAAGGTGCCAATCTCTACTTACGGATGGAGTAAATTCTTGTTTGAATGACTCATAGAAAATATGGAAGGACTGTAAATTTAAAAAGTAACAATGATGTTAAAAGAGAAGAGCTTGAAAGAAATTGGACGGTGAAAGAATCCGGACTCAAGAACTAATCATCCAACTTAGTAGCTGAATTACTAGTTGTATGATAGTTTAAGAATCAAGAGATGATTTAAGCATCAAGGAATGAAACTAACGCATCAAAAATAAGAAATTGGAGTTTAGGAGTGTTATAATGCCTTTGAAACATGAATTTGATGTTTAGGAGGCTTGATATACATTTGGGAGGTGTCACATAACTTGGGCACACCTCTAGAGCACTACAAATGTAGGTGGCGAAGGTTGCTCACTACCATGAGTTGTGATAGCAGTTCCAGCGCACCTCTATCGTAAGTTGGAAGTAGGAGAGTCCTTTGACACTGCCTTGAGGTAAGGGACCAGGATGAAAGCATCTACATTGCACCTTGGGCACAGGTCAAGGGCAAGTTGGTCGCCCTTTGCTTGTTCCAAGGCGAAAAATGCCCCTTAAATTGTCCTTTGTGTCATCTTTTGTTGGAATATTTGTAGATGCCTTAGTAAAAACACTTTTCACTCTTTTTTACTCCTTCCTTCTTTATCAAACTACCAATTTTATTAAATTTTCCAACTTGAAGATAGCAATTTCACCAAGAACGCCAATTTTTCTAACTTCTTCTCCTCAGCTCAAAAGGAGTTAAAATTTCAAACCTAGGAAGTTTTCAACATACTAAACTCATATCACAAATTATTTTGCTCAAATTCTTCACCAAAATCATTAGATTTTCAACTCACTTCAAATTTATTTATTCCAAGTTTCCAACAGTTATAGAACACTCAAATAATCTCTAATTTGACTGATATTTTATTTATAGAATCGTATAGTGATAGAAAATACAATTATAACACTATAAACAAAAGAAACACTAAAATCAAAAACTCAACATTTGACATAATAAAAAAATATGAATAGTAAATTTTGGTAATTCTTTTTTTAATTTTCTAAGATGAATAGACCTAAGGTTGACTTCATAGGAATAAAATCAAGCTCAATTATGATACCAAATCATATGAGACGAGATATGAGAACAAGAATCTAAATGCAAAAATAAAAGATAAAGGAATAGAATTATAATAATAGAAACGTAGACACAAAAAATTTAATAAAAGGGCAACCAAAGGGTAATTCAAACCCTAAGACCTTCCTTATTGATTACCAATAAGAACCTAACTCTAACATTTACCACAAGAGAATTTAAATCCCCTTAAAACCACCGATTCTAACGAAATATCAACATTGGCTTTCCCAAGCACTCAAAACACTCTCTATAAGAGTTTTATCTCAATCAATATCCAAAAATACCAAGGAAATAAGATAGCTCCTAAGTATTTATAGTTTAGGCTAATTATTACAAATTCAGGACCCAAAAGTGACTAAATGGTAAGAAAAGGCTCACTAGGGGCTGTTTTGACTCACTCTTGAAATACTAGAGAAGATCAAAGGTGTATCCAAAGTTTCGTGGGATTAGATCATTTGCAAGGGGATTTCAAGCCCCATTTTTTACTCCTTCAACCTCGTCAAATTCCTTTGACCCTTCTTAATTGTAATCTTCATTTGTGTGGCATCTTCTAATAGCACTAGGGATTCCTAAAGCACCTCGAGCATCATATGCATCCCATCCAAAGGTTCGGAGGCAATTTCTCTTGTATCAATGATGTAGATTGACAGAAGATTCAATATTTAGGTCTATAGACACAGTGTTTTGCAGGATAAAAATCGTAATGCTAAATTTTTTATAAATATGAATTATGGTTATGTGTAACATTAATTTGTGATGTGAGATGGTTTGTATTATTGTTATTGTTAATAACAAATTATGAATATTTGTAATGCTTATAAGCTCGAATTTATTGTTAAACACTAGGTGATGTTGATTTAAAGATAATTGGTGACATGGTAAAATTTCAATAAGAATACTAGGAAGAGGAGTAAACATGGTAATAGCTTATGGTTAAGATGGATGTTGGTTGATTAAAGTGTGAATCAAATGTTTATATGCACACTTAGATATTTAAAGTTCTAAATAAGCTCTCAAATGAAATGTGGATTATTTTTGTGATATGTGACCTAATAGGTGATTATTAAATGTAGTTAAAATCCAATTTGGTTTATGCTTCCTTGTCAATTATTTTTTTGTGTACTTGTTATAATGCATGTTTAAGAGGTGTAATTGTTGAATGATATCCTAATTGTCTAGTCACATCTAATGAGGTTGTATTAAAGGCTTGTTAGTTGAATAAGTGTGATTGTATGTTCTTAGTGTGATAGTGTTATTTCATTTTGATTGTACTTATTGTGATAAGGTTGTTATTATGAGATGAACCAATAAAGCTTATTGTCATGTAATTGGTGAAACTCAAAATTATCAAGGTGGGGATATTGTAATAAGAGTTGAATCACATCGGTTTTGGATAAGCGTTGCGTCTAGATGCCTGGGATGTTTGGTACATAGACTGAGCTCTCCCCCTATAAGTCATGGGTAGTGGCCAACTATATGACCCTTACCTTGTGTGTAGATAATATTAGTAAGTTAGATGGTTCCTTGAGAGAATCAGGTTTGTTGTTATTACAATATTGAGTTCCTTGAGTGAATAGATTGAACTTATTATTGTTATATTGGATCCTTCTATGTCAGAGCTATTGGAACAATTGAAAGATCTAGTTTCCCTTTATGTCTATTTAAAAGTGATTGAGGCAAAATAAAAGTTATTGTTGTTGGTTGCTTTTTTCTGACTTGTTTCAATGTTGTTAGTCATGAACTTGAATTGATGAATGACCTGTGAAATCTTATGTTTGCCTTGTATTGGTTGTTCTCATTGAACTTGGTTTTCCCTTAGTATATTACAATATTAAATTATGATTTCCTGATTGGTTCATATTGATAAGAATATTTACATAAAGGTGTTGTTGACTTTCTATTAATTATTGGTTATGTGTTCCTGGATGCATGAGTGTCTCTAAAGGGAGGTATTTTCAAGAAGTATGATAACTTGATATGAACACAAAGTACGGAAACAAAACTAAACTAAGATTCAAAAAGAAAGAATAATAAAGTAAAGCACAGGAAGAAAAGATAGATAGATAGATAGATAGACACGAGAAGATAATAAAAGGGCAACCGAAGGGTGTATCAAACAAAAAGACCTCCCATATTGATTACCTACAAGCACCTAGCTCGTACGTAGACCACAAGGGAATTGGATTCGCAAGAAACTAACATATCTAAATGAAAGATCAAGTGAATCTATTCAAATCTTCCCACAAGCTAATCCAAGCTTTTCACTCACACACAATGGAGTAATCATTTATAATTCTTCAAAGTCTATTTATTAAATAAAAGAAAGAACCTATTTTTAATCTAGGGTTTATTATTACATCTTATGGGCCAAAAGTGACCCTTTTGAGAAAGACAAGGCATATAAGCCCACTAAGCATCTGCTTGTGCAATTCTAAAGCATATGGGGTGCACATGTAACGCATAGTGGACTATTTTACCCGCTATGAAAGATCTAAAGCAGGTTGGGTGCACCTTCAATGTGGATAGGGAGTTTCTCTCCTTCTGTAGGTCTTCTAGCCCTAACTTGCCTTTTCTAAGCTTCTTTAATGTCCCTTTACCCTCCTTGATAATCATAATCATAGAATGGGCACCTTTGGATTATATCATTATCTACTTCTTAGAGAAGATTCATCCTCAAACCTACAACCTTTAAATATAAGAGAAGAACACACAACCAAATTTTCGTCAAAGCTTGAGGGTTAGCACAAGGCACAGATTTAACATATATCCAATTATCAAAATTATGAATTAGGGGTTTGTAACCCAACAAAATGAGAACTTCTTGACAACTCAAGCGATTTGTACAATGAGGAAGGATAGAGGGACCATGGTAATAAATCAACTACTCATGAAGGCTCACATATTCCATGTTTCAATAGGCACATAGCCCATTTAAAATACTCATCTTTGTTGGAGATATTCCCCTACACAATATTGTTCATCAAGTTGATTATGAATTCCTAAGAAAGACTTTCCATCATAGGGAAGAATGCCAACATTCTCAATCAAACTTTGCTTGTCATATTTACCAAGTTGGGTGTATAACAATAACAACATTAAAATTTTTAATTGGGGTCAAATGGATACAGTGTCCATAGACATGGATCTAGACCACCTTTTTTTTTTCATAAAGGCATTACCAAAACAAAAGGAATAATCTCTACACTAGCATAAGCATTATTAAAGGTAAATAGAGAGTAAAAAAAGGTATCACACCAATAGAGTTCATCTAAGGTGTCCTCAGGAACATTCTTACTTTGATGCCCAAGATTATTATCAACGCTATGCCCATGAATTGGAATATTCAAAGAAAAAGGAATAATTGGTACACAAAGACCACCTTTTCGCATTCTTTTCCATTAAGAGTACTCTCATCTCCCAATAAGAGTTTTCCATCTTTAGGAGGAATATTGTCACACCATAGTGGGTTTTCGTATAGAATATAGCCCTCAAGAAGAGCTACATCACCAACATAATTCACACAACAAGGGAGTTCAGTAAGAGTGCTTTCATTATCTTCAAACATGACATTGTACTTAAAGTAAGAAAGATCAATCCAAGAAGGAGAATCAAAATAATCAAGTTCACTCTAAAAACGACAATTATCAATCTTAGAAGAGATTTCAAACATATGATAATCCTTATGAACCAAGGAAAAAATAAGATCTTCATTATAAGGTATGTTCAAAGGGTCACTCATATTCAATTGGCCAACATTTTCAACATCATCACTCACTTGAGGTTCATTGACCATATCACAAACATACTCAAGTGGTGGACTAGGTTCACACACAAGTTGGTCCACATAATGTCCCAAGACAATTTACCACCACACATTCCAATGGCATCAACACTAGGTGGACACAAATTGAACTTACTAGAAAAGATAATTTTGTCATCATTAGAATCAACTAGTGTATCTACGCTCTCAAGTTGTACATTAGCATTAGGAATTAAAGATATATTAGGCTCATCTAAAGATAAGCTATCACTCACACTTTGTTGGCCACTAGCCTCAGAATGATCTTTCTCACTTACTATAGTGCAAGAGTTAGCTTGGTTACATTGAAGTTAGTTTGGAGAATGTACAGTCAAGGGAGAATGAAGGTTTGAGTTACGATAGTTTAGACAATCTATAATGTTATCTATCCTCCCACACCTATTATCTATCTTACGGTCAAGAACTTCAAGGGATGCTACGATAGCATTTGAGGTATTGTCATCCATGGTACCTAATAAGAGAAATACTAAAAAACAAATACAACAAACAAATTAAGGTTAGGAAATCAATATCACAATCTTTCGAATTTCACACCATTGTTTTTCTATTATTTGGCATCGCAAACGTTGATAAATTATTTATTTTCCAATGATATTTCATGGTATAATTTATGGCTTGAGGTTGAAATGTATTCTTGATTGAAAGACTAAAAATAAAATTACATAAGGACTTGAATCAAGAAATCACAACTAATTAAAAAAAGATAAAAGCTTGAAAGAAATTGGACGATGAAACAAATGGAACTCAAGATCTAATAAATCAACTAAGTAGAAGAATTACTACGTTATGAGTAGTTTAAGATTCAAAGATGAGTTTAGGAATCAATAAAACGAAACTAAATAATCAAACCTTGTTCAATGGAGTACTTTAAGCGTTGAAATGTATTTATAATCTTGAATTTAAGGCTTGAAACTCAATCTGCATTAGGGAGGAACTGTCTACATTAGACAACCTGCATTAACATTTGGAATGTAGGTACTATTGGTTTAAGGTGTACTTGACCTTCTTTTGCAGATTGGGCACACTTCCAAGCCACCTCCAACATAGATAGCTGAAATTCAGATTGTACAAGGCAGAAAATGCCCTTTGAAATGGGCGAAATTCCCTATAATGGTCCCCCTTTTGTATTCTTCTCTTTGAATATCCTTGGGATCTTTAGAGATGCCCTAGTACAAACAATCTTCCACACCTTTTCTTTCTTCTTGATGGATCGAAAAATTAGTGTTAGCTGAAAATTCTTCTTGAAGATAACAATTTCTTCGGGAACGCCAAGAACACCAACACTTTCAACTTTTTTCCTTAGCTCGGGATGAGTTGAAATTTTGAACCTAAGCACTTTTCAACATTCTAAACTCATTCCAAATATTACTTTGCTCAAATTCCTCACCAAAAAGATCAACACTTGCAACCAACTTCAAAATATTCACACCAAGTTTTCAACAAGGATAGAACATTCAATAATGCTTCGATTTAGCTCGAATTTGATATTTGGACTCTAAGACTGTTAGGGAACTCATATCTAACACTTGAAATACAAGAAAAAACAAAAATCAAAAACTCAAAAATTGAACCAAGACCAAACACGTGAATAGTAAGTTCTTTGCAATTTTTTATTTTCTAAGATGACTAGACCTAAGATTGACTTAGTAGGAACAAAATCAAGCTCATCTCAAATACGAAATAATACGAACACAAAATACGAAAACTAAAACTAAACTAAGATACAAAAAGAAAGAGCAATAAAGTAAATGATAGGAAAAGAAGATGGATGGATGGATGGATGGATGGATGGATGGATGGATGGATGGAAACCAAAGGGTACATCAAACCCAAAGACCTCCCTTACTAATTACTGAGCACCTAGCTCTTAGAACAAAAGGGAATTAGATTCCCAAGAAACAAACATTTCTAAATGAAAGATCAACAAAAGCTAATCCAAGTTTGCCACAAGGCAATCAGAGCTTGCCACTCACTCACAAAGGAGTACGAATTCATAATTCATCAAAGTCTATATATTAAATGAAAGAAACACCCTAATTGTAGTTTACGGTTAATTATTATTAAAAATCTATATATTAAAAGATCCACAGACTATTCATAAGAGGTCAAGTGACAAGTATCGCCCCAGTATGTACATCATGTTATCACTCTGAGAATAATCAAATATCAAGAAGGATGGAAGTCATTAATCAAAAAGGGTGAAAGCCCTATATCAAGAAGGGCCTAAATCTAATAATCAAGAGAATCAAGAACCATCTTAAAAATGGCTTTCTAGTTCATACTTAAAATAAACAGTTTCATAATAAAGAAGAACCATAAATCCACTGTCAAGATGGCAAAAGGTTTGAATAAAGAGGCATGTTAATAGTGACAAAGTCACTGCTAAAAGAAGGACAAAGTACCAAAAAGAATTTCATATGATCAAGCAATTCGTACAAACGGGGAGAGTTAAACAAGTTTCTTGCGAGACTCATGAAGATTAACGCAACAATATAAAGTGATGAGAAGGTAACCAAGGTACAAAGATAACTTTTCAAATACACCACATGTAAAAAAAAAGTACAAGTCCATGTTTAACCTTAGTCTTTTAACGCATAAATAGTCAAATCATAGCTTGAAGAGTTCAATTCATAACTCAAACAATTATTTCTAGTTCCTCAACTTATACATGAGTATATACAACCTTGAACACAGTTAAATACTTTTTGAATTTTGAGTAACTCTTGGAATGTTGATATGAATCAATAATAGCCTAAAAATAAGCTTAGTTCTTACAAATTACACTAAATCCTCAAAATGGTAAATTTGCACAGCCCCACTATCTAGTGTTGTAATTTAGTTTTGAATAGGTGAACAACAAAACCAAGCTTTGTAGCCTGCATAAAAGTTGTAGGTATATTTCTTGGGGTTGAAAAGAGTTTAGAATCACCAAAAGATAAATTTCATTGAGAAAGATATCATCAAAATACTAACATTGGCACATAGGAGATTTCTAAATTGCGAAACTGGAGAGAATTTGTCCTCTCTTGCGTCCCCTATTTCATCTCCATAACAACAAAACCAACTTTTGTCATAAAGATAAAAGTTGTAGATCTGTGTGTTAGATTTTCAAAACCTACTTTTTCACTTAATATTGGGCCCTAAACAACATGATATGTTGTGTTTATTAAACCCTGTACAATGATAGAAATCTGCTTAACTTCATCCCTAATTCACTTTTAACTCATTGTATTTGGTAGCTTATTTCCTCGTAGCTATTCCAATCATAATACTATAATATATTTGACCATTACTAGAATTCAATAATCAGCGTAATACATAACCTCCTGCTCCTTAACACATAATCAAAATTACCCTAAATGAAAGTTTTTAAAAAGAGTGACATCAATAGCAATTTAGAGACACCCAATAACTAAATCTTTGATAGAACTATAGATCTAAGTATTTTATCGATAAAAATCTTAAAGAGTTTAAAACATCTCCTATTACACCTGTTTCTTTTTTATCTTAGATCTGATGCTTAACTGAGGGAATTCAACCATGACACTCGATTATTCCAAGAGAATGAATCTTCCATACTTGTTTTGTACCGATTGGAATAGATAGACGACATCAATACTTCTTAACCGAAAACTATGGGTACTACAATTATGTATCTAAACATTTATCAAAAACTTTCTAGAAGGATGAAGGATAATATCATAGTGGTATTTGGTACAAGTGACCTAAACCTAACTTACAGGGAAAAGATAAATGAATAATATAAATACTAACAATCCACTGCCTAGGTACATTATTCAGTTTTATCAGCAAAAAAAAAAATGAATCAAGCAAATGTGTAAAAGCCAACAAGCATATAACTACAAGCATACAATAATATATATGTAAAACATAAGGCAGTGATACCATTTCTCTCTAGAAGTCATATAGATGATTAAGAAAGATAATAATCAATTAATGTAGGTAGAAATATATATATATGAAAAATTAATAGCTACCCTATATGTAAAAAATGCCGGATATTCCTTTGGACAAAGATGATTTAGCTATAATACTAATTATTTTTAGCATATCTAGTCTCAATATTTTCGTTTAAATATTAACAAAATATTTTAGTTTAAATATCAATAGAACACTATTAATAAATAACCATACACAAATATATCATAACTAAATAATTCTTTTTAGAAATATTAAGGACATTTTTAGGGAGAGAACAAAAATAATTTTTTAATCAAATTTCAATTTAAGTTAAATGTTCTCAAATCATGCATGTCAATATTAAACTCTTTAATTTAGGCTCGCAAGCCTTTGATATGGGATTACGGATAACGATAAGTACATGAGGTGTAACATTCTCCCCTTTCGGAATATTCTTCCTCGAATTTAGAGTAGAGCGCATAATTAAAATTGGGAACTTCTTGAAATTTTAGATAAAATAGAAGACCTAGAAATTAAGAAAAAAAAAAGAAGCAATTAATTAAACACAGAAGTAAAAATTCTTGATACAAAAGATGATGAAAATATAATACCTAGTATATCAGAAATAAGAAAACTAACATATTATTATAAAGATAGGTTTAAAAGGTATAATCTAAAGGATGAATATAACAAATGGACCCCAAAATAAATAATTAATAAAAATTATAACTTCTTAGACTTAGACTGTGTAATAGATTTAGATAAAACGATACAATTATGGATAGGATATATAACAAAATAATTATTAGACAATGGTATAAATGCAACGATACACCATAATATATAGAAAGAACACTAATAGGAACAACAAAATTATGATTCAATTGTTGGGGGTGCAGATAACTCGGGTAATTTGCATGGTTAGTTAAAGTTAAATTCTTTTCCATGACTATTTCTATATGTAATCCTATATTATCTATGTGATAAATTAACATTTGTTGTTCATGTATAGATAATTATTCATATGGATTATATAAACTATCATTTGTACCTCCTTTTTCTAAGGTTAACTTTATTCCAAGTAATCTTTCTTCTTATTGTCTTCTTTCTCTTCTAAGCTGATTTCTGTAATTAATTTCTTCATATAGACAACTTTATCTTTCTCTAATTCTTCTAATATATTCTAATAATTTTTAATCTGTATAATATCCGTCTGAATAGTAATTATCTAGGTATGAATAGTAGTTATCGTCATTTAAGTGTATTTGTTCTAATTCATCTTCTATCCAATTTTTTAATTCTTCATCTTCAATATCTAATTTCTTTTCCCATATAATTTTATTTATATATACTATCTCTATATCCTTAAGTACATATAAAACAAGTATCTTAAATTCATCTATCATTTCATCAGGTAAGTAAGTATTCATTTTTCATATGATGCTATTTTCAAAATATTCCCTCCAATCGTGTACATAACAAAATATGATCATCTTAGATCACCATATACTAGATTATTCTTAAATAACATGTTCCTCGGTCACTATTAGCATAGTAATCTGGATATTTTTCCCCTAAACATCGCCTCTACTCTGGTTACTCCCCTATCACGCCTTCTTTGCCTTACCGGTTTCACCTTTAGGATGGAATAGCTCTAGGAATTTTTCACTTTTTCCTCTTTGCTAGTAAACTTTGAAACATATTATTCCTCTAATAATTCTATTATAAAGTATCTAACATGAGCTTATTTTAATATACTTATGATTGTCAGGAATCTATGAATTTAGCTATTCATAATAGTAAATGAATATACTTGTTCTTGTAGCTTTGATAATTCTGTGCTTTGCTCATCCATAGCTTAGTGTAAAACTAAATATCTTTATTGATTATATGAGAGGATTTTTGTTGTATACAAGAAGGCTTGCTTTCCGTGTAGAAAGTCTTGCCTTAACTTACCAAATGCCTTTTCTATTTATAACCTAAAAAAAAAATGTGTATACTATTCTAAATTATTCCTACTTTACATTTGTCAACTTTACAAAAGTAGAAAAGACTAAAGTAACTTTACAAAAAGTTCTAAAGCTATCCCACAAAAAAGACAAAATTAATAATGTCACTTTGTCAAAGAAAAGTCAAAAAGCTAAAAAATGCTATATAATAATTTACGTATTCAAAGTCAAGAAAATTTATCTAATAATTCATATGTCACTTTCATAACTTTAATATCTTGTCTTTTTGTCTTCTTCTTCTTCTTCATTGTTTTGTTTCTTTCTATCCTTTATCTACCTTCCAGCTGACGTTCTTATCTTTTTTTATTCTAGTTGAACTTCTGGAATAATGTTATCTTCTCCGTTACATCTCAAACATAAATGGTCTGGACATTTATGCCTATTAATTTACAGTATCGGGTCAATAATTCATTTGAAATAAATATTTTCTTAATTGCTCTGGTAATTGGTCGTTTCTCTGGATTACGTAGTGTCATAATCCATCTCTAAACTTCTTCCATATTTATTTTTCTTAACTCTCTTGAATTTGAACAGATTATTAGCTGATTTCTTGAATAATTACTCTATATTGGATTTTCGTTTAGGTAGTTATTTTCTAATTCTTGGATAATTGTAGATATTCCAATAATTCTTTTATTCACATAAAAATCTGGTATATCTATTTTGGGTATTTCAACTTGTTGTTCAATATCTTCGGGTATAATCACATCTCGGGTCATTCCTATCTTCACAACTTATATAACTGGCTTAATTTCATCATATAATATCTCTCCCAGTGTTGTATAAAACTTTACAAAAAATAGGTTGCCCTAGGTTATCTCTTTTTAAGTGGTAAATGATTTATATATTTCTGGTATAGTAGATAATTCACTTCCATCTTGGGTATATACAATACTGAGTAGTCCATAACTGAAACAGGTTTTAACTAGATTTGGGTTAGTTTTTTATTATGCAATTAACTTATTGTATCCTTGTATTTTTGGGGTTATATAATCTGAATTTGGTTCTTGAATGCTTGTAGCTCTAGGTTTACAATTTAAGGAAGTTTGTATCTTGTGGATGTTTTCAATATATGATCTGGTTATGTGGTTATAAGATTTCTTGTCTTGGTTTAGGCTATCTAAATATGCAATAGTTTGTGGGGGTATAAACAAAGGGTCTTTTGGTGTTTTTGGTATAAATGTCTTGTCAAATATTTTTTTCATATTCATATTTATGTTCCTTCCAACTCCTTTGCTTGTACCTGCAGAAGCACATTGATAAACATTATGTTATCTCTGAAATTTTATTGTCTTTTGATCGACATTTCTCTGCACACTGCTGAGTTATCTGAGTCATAGCTTCAGACTTCAGTTTAACTTCATTAGTCTTTAGCTTTTCTATCTCATTTCCCATACTATGCACTTTCATTGAAAGCGTAGTTAGGGTTTTGAGTATTTCTTCTTGAGTATCGTCTTCTGTAATATCGGTTTGGGTAGCTTTGTCTTGATATGTAACCTAGAATAACATTCTTTTTAGTCTTGATTACTTCAATTGTAAATATAAAATTTAACATATCCAATACTAATCTCTGAATTTCCTTCGTTGTAACTGAATTTTGTATTTTTCTTGTTAACCACCATCGTACCTGTGTATTATCTGTTTGTACAATAAACTTGGTATATACAATATATGGCTCAAATGCTAATAGACATTTATATAATAAGCATAATTCTTTTCTATTTATTTCGCATTTTATTTCTATTTTATTAAACGTTTCTGAGTAGTATCTACAATTATGTTCTAATTTTTCTTCTTCATATCTATATTGAAGTATCTACTTCTAATATATATGTAAATTTTTTATTTCCGTCTGGAAATTATAATTTTGGTAACTCTTTACAAATTATTTTTATTTTCTGTACTTGTTTTTTGATCTTTTTCATTGTAATTATATTCTACATCCTTTCTTAATTTTTTCTGTAATGGCTTTAGGTTTTTCCGAGCTAATTTTGGTATATATTCTCTTACTTGGTTTACTAATCCTAAGAATGATTGTAATTCCTTTTTTGTATCTAATTCTTCTTTTGAATTTATTATTTTTTGTACTATATATTGTTGCATTTTTACTCCACTTTTATCTATTTGTATTCCTAAAAACTCTACCTGATTTTTCTTTGTTTATGCTTTCTTTTCACTTAGACTTATTCCTAAATTTTCAATTATGTTTGCAAATTGTTCAAATAATTTTAAATGTTCCTCTTTAGTTTTTGTATATAATAGTATATCATCTATGTATACTATATAATTAGGTAATTGTTTGCAATAACTATCCATAAAGTGTTGGTATCTACCGGGTGCATTTTTATATCCAAATGGTAACACACTCCATTCATAAAATGTTTGTGGTACTGTAAACACAGTTAGTTTCTTAGGATCTTCGTCTAACTTTAAGTGGTAAAATTCTGATTTACAGTCAAATTTGCTAAAGTAATTATAGCCTTGTATTTATCTTATTTTTAATATCTTATTTGATATTGGATAATTATATGTCATAGTTTTTGCATTTAAGTTTCTATAATCAATAACCATTCTATATTTTCCTCTTTTTCTGCTCACTGTGTTTATTTACTATGAATGCTAGGGTAGTTTGTTTACTATTACTTTTTTTGTATATATTATTTTTGTAATAATTCATCTATATGCATTTTAAATACTTTTAAATCATCAGAGTTATATGTTAATCATATTTGGGTTATTATACTATTAGTTCAATTCTTACAGTTGTCTTATGTTTTTCCCATCCTTTTAATGGATTTTCACTATATAGATGTTTTAATTTATTTTTGATTATATCTACTTTATCTATTGAAAATGTGGTCATTTCTTCCTTATTTATAGAAAATATAATTAATTTTATCGTGTCTTCAGTAGTTTTTATATTTTCTAATTTTTGTGTAATTTTTTCACTTCCTTTTATCCAATCTGTTTTCTTTCTTATTTTATTAGTAATTCATTTTGCTCTTACCTTTTGTTTGCATGGTGTTGTAAACCACTAGTGTGTTTTAGTTATTATATGTGGGTATAGTTTATCTAAAAATGGCATTCCTAAAAGCATATCTTTTGATGTTAGTTTATAATTATAGATCTCTTTTATTGTTAATATCTTATCCCATACTTGTATTTTTATATTTCTAGCTTTATAGGTAATTAAGTTTCCTTCATTATTAAATCCTTTGACTACTATTGGTGTTATTAGCTTATCCCATTTATCTTCTGGTAAACAGTTATATCTACATAAGTTGGCTTTTTCTCATGTATCTATCATAGGTGAATAATATCTATTATAATATCCTTCTACTATTATTTTAATAAGTACATATATTTTCATGTGTAAGCACTCTTTATTAATAATTTTTCCTAATTGTAGGTTATGGTTAATTGTGTATGTTCTATATTGTAGGATTTTATTTGTTCTAACCATTTTATCCCTAATATTATGTCTGGTTTTTACATATCTTCCTTTATTTCAAATTCTATTTTTATTTTTCTAACTCTTATTATTATTTATTTTTCATTTGTATCTTTAATAGTTATTAAACTTCTTGGTAGATCTTGGAATATATTACTATTAGATTTTATTTCTTTATTTTTCACTAGGTATTTTGCTATATGATTTTCTTCTTGTCCTGTATTTAGGAGTATTAAATATTCTTTTTCATTTATTGTTCCCGTTATATAATATTGAGTTAAATTAACTGTTGAAGTTATTTCATAATCTGTTCCTTTCGATAATCCTGATGATTCTAGTTTTTCAAAAGCTATTCTTTTTGTTGTGCTTATTCTATCATTTATTATTTCTAAATCTCCTTCTATATCTATGTCTTTGTCACTATAATCATTGTTATCAATTGTTTTTACAAATTATTCAAAAGGACTTTCTATTTGTATTTTATTAATTTTATGTTTTCCCGTTATTTTATGTTTTGTTGTTAATACATATAGATTTTTACATCTTGATGTAAATATTTTACTTCCTAGGGTTAGTTCTATTCCTGTTATTTTCCAATATAGCAATAATGACTTATCTATGTTTTTATCTGTTGTTGCTACTGAATAATTTGCACTTATTATAAATTTAAATTTTTGGTATATTAGATTTCCACTTCTAGCAGTTATTATACTTTTTTTTTGTAGGTTTTATAATTTTATCATCTGCTAAATATATTTCTATTGGTGTATCTATTCTTTCTCTAAAACATTCTTTTATTATTATTTCAATTCCTCCAAGGTGTACGTATTTTATTGGGTCTTTAATTTTTATATCGTTTATTTCTTTATTAATTATTCTTTTTGTTACTAGTGGTATACTAGCTTTACCTTTTGCATATCTATAGTCTATTACATGTTCTTTTTGACTTACTACGTAGTACTCTTCTTTTCGTCTACTAAATATATTTTTTATTATTGGTATTTTACATATTTTTCTACACTTAAATCTAATTCTTTTCCTCTTATCTCGTCAAATATATTATTATCAAATATTATTTTCTGATCTATTCCTTCTTCATTTAAATATTCTTCCTTTATTATTATTTTTATATCTTCTTCAGTCATTTGATTCATCTGATTCACTATCTATTTTATTATCTATTTCAGTTTTCAAAATTTCATATATACTATCTTTACTTTCTAATTCGTAATCTATGTAATCTATTTGCACATATTCTGCATTTTCTGTTATTATTTATGATATTTGTTTCTTTTTTGGGTCTTTAGGCATTTTACAATCTCTAGCTAAATGTCCTAGTTTTCCACAATCATAACAAGTACATTCTTTTATAGGTTTCTTTTTCCTATATGGTCTTTTATATTTATAATTTTTTACATAATATCTTTTTCTTGGTTTCTTATACTTATATTGTGACTTTCTGTACTTCTTATATTTCTTATGTCTTTTTCTTTTCTTATAATATTTTTCTTCACATCCAAATTGGGGTGTTATTTTATCCTTGCAACACGCTAACTTTCTTATTAATGTTTTTTCTATTTTTGTTTTTTCTCTGTATTTTTCACATATATTCCTATACCATTATTGTAGAAATTTTATTCTTGCTCCTAGGGTATCTACTATTTTTGCTTCATCCCAACTCTTTATTATTTTTGAACTAAATGGTTCAGGTAATTTACTAAAATATAATCTTCTTACTTCTTTACTTTCTTCTGTATTGTATGTTCCCTTATAGTAGTATTCTTTAAATGCACACGTATATTCATCTATATAGCACATATTACATATTGTTAGTTTTAACATTAAATTCCTATTTGTATCTTTTTCTTTGTTTTGTTCTTCTTCTTCTTCTGTTGCCATACTGCTAAATTCATCTCTTATAGCTATTTCATATTTTTCAATATGTCTATAGATATTAGTTTAATTTCTGTTGTTCCTTCTGTTTTTTTATTAGCGCTTAATACCTTTTTACTATCTTCAGTTAAAATTTAAAAACCATAATTTTGTTGTTCCTATTAGTGTTCTTTCTATTTATTCTGGTGTATCTGTTGCATTTATATCATTGTCTAATAATTATTTTATTATATATCCTATCCATAATTGTATCATTTTATTTACATCTATTACACCGTCTAAGTCTAAGAAGTTATCAATTTTATTAATTATTTGTTTTGGTGTACATTTGTTATATTCATCCTTTAGATAATACCTTTTAAACCTATCTTTATAAGAATATGTAGGTTTTCTTATTTCTGATGTACTAGGTATAATATTTTGACCATCTTTTGTATCAAGAGTATTTACTTCTATGTTTGATTTTTTTATATTTTTATTAATTGCTTCTTGTTTTTCCTTAATTTCTAGGTTTTCTATTTCTTCTAAAATTTCTGTATATGTTTCACTATTTTCTAAATCATAATAAAACAAGATATTAGAAATAAAACAATAGTGAAACATATACAGAGATTTTAGAAAAAATGGAAGACCTAGAAATTAAGGAAAAACAAGAAGCAATTAATAAAAATAAAGAAGAAACAAACACAGAAGTAAATACTCTTAATACAAAAGATGATGCAAATATTATATCTAGTACATCAGAAATAAGAAAACCTAGATATTATTATAAAGATAGGTTTAAAAGGTATAATCTAAAGGATGAATATAACAAATGGACACCAAAACAAATAATTAATAAAAATTATAACTTCTTAGACTTAGACTGTATAATAGATATCGATAAAATGATACAATTATGGATAGGATATATAACAGAATAATTATTAGACAATGGTATAAACGCAACAGATACACCATAATATATAGAAAGAACACTAATACGAACAACAAAATTATGGTTTTTAAATTTAACTGAAGATAGTAAAAAAGTATTAAGGGTTGATAAAAAAATAGAAGGAACAACAGTAATTAAACTAACACCGATAGACATATTGAAAAAATATGAAATAGCTATAAGAGATGAATTTAGTAGTATGACAACAGGAGAAGAAGAAGAACAAAACAAAGAAAAAGATACAAATAGAAATTTAATGTTAAAACTAGCAATATGTAATATGTACTATATTGATGAATATACGTGTGCATTTAAAGAATACTACTATAACGGAACATATAATACAAAAAAAGTAAAGAAGTAAGAAGATTATATTTTAATAAATTACTTGAACCATTTAGTTCAAAAATAATAAAGAGTTTGGATGAAGTAAAAATAGTAGATACACTAGGAGCAAGAATAAAATTTCTACAACAGTGGTATAGGAATATATGTGAAAGGTACAGAGAAGAAACAAAAATGGAAAAAAACATTAATAAGAAATTTAGCATGTTGCAAGGATGAAATAACACCCCAATTTGGATGTGAAGAAAAACATTATAAGAAAAGAAAAAACATAAGAAATATAAGAAGTACAGAAAGTCACAATATAAGTATAAGAGACCAAGAAAAAGATATTGTGTAAAAAATTATAAATATAAAAGACCATATAGGAAAAATAAATCTATAAAAGAACGAACTTGTTATAATTGTGGAAAACTAGGACATTTAGCTAGAGATTGTAAAGTCTTAAGACCCAAAAAGAAACAAATATCATAAATAAAGATAGAAAATGCAGAATATATGCAAATAGATTATATAGATTACGAATTAAAAAGTGAAGATAGTATATATGAAATTTCGGAAAATGAAACAGATAATGAAATAGATAGTGAATCAGATGAATCAAATGACTGATGAAGATATAAAAATAATAACAAAGGAAGAATATTTAAATAAAGAAGGAACAGATCAGAAAATAATATTTGATAATAATATATTTGACGAGATAAAAGGAAAAGAATTAGATTTAAGTGTAGAAAAAATATTTAAAATACCAACAGTAAAAAACATATTTAGTAGACGAAAAGAAGAATACTACGTAGTAAGCCAAAAAGAACATATAATAGAATGTAGATAAGCAAAAGGTAAACCTATAGAAAAAGTATAATAACTGCTATAAGAGGTAATCTAATATACCAAAAATTTAAATTTATAATAAGTACAAATTATTCAGTAGCAACAACAGATAAAAACATAGATAAGTCATTAGTGCTATATTGAATATCGGGAATAGAACTAACCCAGGAAGTAAAATATTTTCAGCAAGATATAAAATTTATATGTATTAACAACAAAACATAAAATAATGGGGAAAAATAAAATTAATAAAATACAAATAGAAAGTTCTTTTGAACAATTTATAAAAATAATTGATAACAATGATTATTGTTACAAAGACATAGATATAGAAGAAGATTTAGAAATAATAAATGATAGAATAAGCACAACAAAAAGAATAACTTTTGAAAAATCAGAATCATTAGGATCATCAAAAAGAACAAATTATGAAATAAATTCAACAGTTAATTTAAATTAATATTATATAACAGGAACAATAAATGAAAAAGAATATTTAATACTCCAAAATATAGGACAAGAAGAAAACCATATAGCAAAATACCTAGTGAAAAATGAAGAAATAAAATCTAATAGTAATATATGCCCAGATCTACCAAGAAGTTTAATAACTATTAAAGATACAACTGAAAAGGGAATAATACTAGGAGTTAGAAAAATAAAAATAGAATTTGAAATAAAGGAAGTTATGCAAAAAACAGACATAATATTGGGGATAAAATGGTTAGAATAAACAAAACCCTACGATATAGAACATACATAATTAACCATAACCTACAATAAGGAAAAATTATTAATAAAGAGAGCTTTAACATGAAAATATATATACTTATGAAAATAATAGTAAAAGGATATTATAATAGATATTATATACCTATGATAGATACATGAGAAAAAGCCAACTTATGTAGATATAATTGTTTACTAGAAGACAAACGGGATAAGCTAAAAACACCAATAGTAGTCAAAGGATTTAATAACGAAGGAAGCTTAATTACGTATAAAGCTAGAAATATAAAAATACAAGTATGGGATAAGATATCAACAATAGAAGAGATCTATAATTATGAACTAACATCAAAAGATATGCTTTTAGGAATGACATTTTTAGGTAAACTATACCCACATATAATAACTAAAACACACTGGTGGTTTACAACACCATGCAAACAAAAGGTAAGAGCAAAAAGAGTTACTAATAAAATAAGAAAGAAAACAGATTGGATAAAAGAAAGTGAAAAAATTACACAAAAATTAGAAAATATAAAAATTACTGAAGACATGGTAGAATTAATCATATTCTCTATAAATAAGGAAGAAATGACCATATTTTCAATAGATAAAGTAGAAATAATCAAAAATAAATTAAAACATCTATATAGTGAAAATCCATTAAAAGGATGGAAAAAACATAAGACTACTGTAAGAATTGAGCTAATAGTATAATAACCCAAAAACCATTAACATATAAATTTGATGATTTAAAAGAATTTAAAATGCATATAGATGAATTATTAGAAAAATAATATATACAAAAAATTAATAGTAAACACACTAGCCCAGCATTCATAGTAAATAAACACAGTGAACAAAATAGAGGAAAAAGCAGAATGATTATTGATTATAGAAACCTAAATGCAAAAACTATGACATATAATTATCTAATACCAAATATGATATTAAAAATAAGACAAATACAAGGATATAATTACTTTAGCAAATTTGACTGTAAATCAGGATTTTACCACCTAAAGTTTGACGAAGATTCTAAGAAACTAACTGCGTTAACAGTACCACAAGGATTTTATGAATTGAATGTTTTACCATTTGGATATAAAAATGCACCAGGTAGATACCAATACTTTATGGATAGTTATTTCAAACAATTACCTAATTGTATAGTATACATAAATGATATACTCCTATATACAAAAACTAAAGAGGAACATTTAAAATTATTAGAATAATTTGCAGGTATAATAGAAAATTTAGGAATAAGTCTAAGTGAAAAGAAAGCAGAAATAATGAAAAATCAGGTAGAATTTTTAGGAATACAAATAGATAAAAGTGGAGTAAAACTGCAACAACATATAGTACAAAAAATAATAAATTCAAAAGAAGAATTAGATACAAAAAAGAAATTACAATCATTTTTAGGATTAGTAAACAAAGTAAGAGAATATATACCAAAATTAGCAGACAACCTAAAGCCATTACAGAAAAAATTAAGAAATGATGTAGAATATAATTACAACAAAGAATATAAAAAATAAGTGCAGAAAATAAATATACTTTGTAAAGAGTTACCAAAATTACAATTTCCAGATGAAAATAAAAAATTTACATATATAGTAGAAGCAGATACAAGTGAATATAGTTATAGAGGAGTACTTAAATATAGATGTGAAGAAGAAAAATTAGAACATCATTGTAGATACTACTTAGGAACGATTGATGAAACAGAAATAAAATGAGAAATAAATAGAAAAGAATTATGCTCATTATATAAATGTTTATTAGCATTTGAGCCATATATTGTATATAACAAGTTTATTGTACGAACAGATAATACACAAGTACGATGGTGGTTAACAAGAAAAATACAAAATTCAGTTACAATGAATGAAATTCAGAGATTAGTATTGAATATATTAAATTTTACATTTACAATTGAAGTAATTAAAACTAACAAGAATGTTATTGCAGATTTCATATCAAGATAAAGCTACCCAAACTGATATTACAGAAGACGATACTCTAGAAGAAATACTCAAAACCTTAACTACGCTTTCAATGAAAGTGGATAGTGTACGCTTTCAATGAAAGTGGATAGTGTAACGCCCCGAGATCTCATCCCAAGACATCACACGGTGCTTATGATCTCGAAGGACCACGAACTAACCCTTTACTGATATCTGTACCTGTACACTGCACAATGTCTAAAATAAATATGGAAACTAGCCATAAGGTTCAACACATCCATGAATACACTAAATATAGAAAACTGAATACTAATACATCTGTTTGAAAAGCCTCTAAACTGTCTAAACTGTAGAGTTGATGGGACATGTCCCCAACTAACTCCGTCAAATAAAAATAAACAAAGTCACTAAAATTCGTCCTCGGAGGAAGAGGACTTACTGCTACTGCTGCTGAATGGGACTGAACTGTTGAGGAAAATCTGGATCATATGCCTCTGAACCTATGGTGTCAAATAAAATACCATAGCACAAATACGTCAGTACAAAAATGTACCGAGTATGTAGATGGGGTAGGCTAATACAATGGCTCATGCATGCACAATATCTAAACTGAATAATTATGAAGATGCCGCATCAGAACACATACATAAATACACAGAACAAAACACAATCATTGCAACTCTAGATACTGAAACTCGCATACCACTTTACTGCAGACTGAACTCACTACTGACACTGAGATACTGAATCATTGACTCATCTGATATTGATAGCTAAGGATCTTGATGTTCTTACATCAAGGACTAAACTCTAAGCTTACTGCTTTTGACTGACAGAATTAGAGATCAACTTTGCTAATAGATTATTCTGGAAGCGATTATCAATGATAAGAAGTATGATTATATCTGAATCTGATGATAAAAATATTCAATAAGAATCTGATACTGTGATTAAGCCTGTATGGAAGAATATCTCTTAATATGATATCAATCAACTGTATATGTGACCAAGCCTATCTGCCAAGATGGTCCATGAATCAACAAAACTATATGAGTTCCTCAAAAAGATAGATGACTGTATCTGACAGTCCTGATTTCTGAAGACTGATTTTGAAACTGAGACTGAATCAAAAACTAAAACTGTGAGAAATAGTCACTTAACTGACATTCCCCGACCTACCACAGGTGGGGTCTAACCTGTGCCTCAGTTGGAAGGGTGTCATTACCATGCCATTGGTAAAGACAACTCTATGTGAACCTCATCTAGCAGGTTCTCAAACGAGAATGGTGGAGCCCTCATCTACTAGGTCAAGCCACCTCATCTACCCTTATTTAGCAGGTATGATGTCTCTCATCTATCCTCAACTAATAGGTGTGATGCCTCAACCTACGATGGCTACGTTGTTTTGGAGCACAAGGATTGCTTCTAAGAATTACACCCTCAACTAGTAGGTGAGATCCCATCCTTGAGCTCGCTTGGTAGTAGTTTCTACTCTCAACTGAAAGACTCAGAAGTGAATTCTCAACTGAATATTGACAGAACTAAATCTAACACTGATCATATTACTCAAAAGGTCTGACTGATTTATGCTGAGATCACTTGTTTCCGTATCTGACGGAAAAGATATCGAATCATGGTATCTGACTGACGATACAGATCTAGAATGGATTACTTGAATCACTTTTGAGATTAGGATTGAATCACTTGAATACTATTAGAATTGAGCTGATTACAGGTCTGAGGCTAGGTTACTAGCGATACAAAGATTACAGAGATAAATGAGATTATCGAGCTTTATTAAGCTTCACACTTGTATGAGCAAATAGAGTTTAATAGTTCACTGAGTTCCGAGAATCATGGCTCGATTGGAATTATCGAGAAACTGACATAGGATCTAGACAACATCTTTATTTTCGGGTATAAATACCCCCTGGACTCGATAACATAAAAGTAAGACATAATCATTCTTCATCACAAATTATTCATGCATCATCACGGTCATCCATTCATCACTACCATCATTCATTCATCATTACAAGCATTCATTCATCATTACAATTATTCATGCATTATCACAATCATTAATGAATCACTTCAAGTAGTTGGGCATCACAACATACTTTCCCTCTCAAGATCCTTAGGACATCACATTAAGCATTTAGGAAACATAGACCTTTATTCATTATCATATACTAGCCTAGGGAAGACATGCTATTAGATTATACCCCGTTCAACGAGATCTTACATCAAGTACTTCATACCTATATCAGTCTTGTTATGTATTTGGATATGACTTGATTTGGGGGAAACATCATACTAACACGTCACTATCTACTTGCTAACCACTTGACATGTATTAAAAGCTTAGCATATATCAAAGATCACAAAATCGGGGAATTTACAACCATCATATCTCGACTTGTTCCTTTGTTCTCAAGGGTCTTTCAACAACCACTAGACACGACCGATTTTACACCTACTTGGGGATTTCATGCTATCTTGGCACATTTCACTCACTAAGGTATTTTATCAAATACTAGGCATACATGGACTAACTCACAATTTGGAGTTTCCTATTCAACATACTATAGCGGCCCTTATTCTTCACCTAAGCTCTTTATCAAACCTATGGGGAACGTTCTCACTCATTCAACCATTTCTACACCCAAAAGTCATGAACACATCACATGGAAAAACAACTTCTAGAGGGTCTATCACAAACATCACATGAATTCCACATACTAAGGTCAAAGCTCATAAATTTTGTAGGCAAACATAAATCAAAACTCAACAACACATTAAACATCCATTTCAACTCATACAAATCATTAACAACTCATAAATATAAAAATCTTTTAGTTTTAAAAAGGGTTCTTGAGCTTCTTGGATAAAAGGGACCCAAGAATCAACATCTACATACCTTAACCTTTGAGATTGGATGAACTTTTGTGCTTGAAACTTTATCCACACTTGAAATAAATAAATTATTGAAGCCCACACTATGAGGAACTTGATTCTTGAAGAAACCTTGAATATTTATGGATAATTTTTGGAAGATTAGGGTTCTTGATTGAAACCCTAGTTATACTCTCTTGAGAGAGTTGAAAAGGAAAATGATTAAATTAAGGTTTGAATGAGGGTTCCACATATTTATAGAGGCTCAACATGGGTGGAAAATGACCAAAATACCCTTGCAAAAACTCCCTTGAATTGCTGAAAAAATATACTTGACGCCATCCGTGATAGGCCGTTAGGTTTGTGATAGGCCGTCACTAATGGTCATCACAAAAGGGGTCTAAATTCTTGATTTTCTTCCTAGGGCTGACGACTTCGTTAGAAATGTCGTCAGAATGTGACGACGTTGTCAAAAAGGGCGTCAGGAATGTGATAGCCCGTCAGAAACGTCATCATTGTTTTCTAGCTTGACTTGCTGGAGTAAAATGAGCATAACTCTTTGCTCTGATGTCGGATTTAGGCGAAATTGGTATCCTTGGAAAGCTAATTCAAAGATCTTTCATTTGATATATAGAAACCACCCAGTTCTTAATAAACAATGAGTTATGGTCGATTGAAATTGACCTAAATTTTGATGGTCACTAAAACTTGATCGATAGGAAAGTTTTCAACTCGTTCATGAGTTAGGGGACCTTTATGATCTTAATTCATGCTCAAATGGATTCCCACATGATTTCAAAGTATTTCATACATAGGAGGATATTTCTTAAATATTTTAACTTGGATTTTCACTTTACCAAATACGCTCTAAGGCTCAGACTGGAAGAGGATTTTGTGGGGCATTACAGATAGTATGGGAAATGAGATAGACATGCTAAAGACTAATGAAGTTAAACTGAAGTCTGAAGCTATGACTCAGATAACTCAGCAATGTGCAGAGAAATATCGATCGAAACACAATAAAATTCCATAGATAAAAGTAGACGTTGGGACACTCCAAAAAACCCATAACGTTTATCAATCTACTTTTGTAGGTACAAGCAAAGGAGATGGAAGGAACATAAATATGAACATGAGCAAAATATTTGACAAGCCATTTATACCAAAAATATCAAAAGACTCTTTGGTTATACCCCCACAAACTATTACATATTTAGATAGCCTAAACCAAGACAAAAAAGCTTATAACCACATAATCAGATCATATATTGAAAACATCCACAAGATACAAACTTCCTTAAACTTTAAACCCAGAGCTACAAGCATTCAAGAACCAAATTCAGATTATATAACCTAAAAACAACAAGGATACAATAAGTTAATTGGATTACCAAAAACTAACCCAAATCTAGTTAAAACCTGTTTCAGTTATGGATTACTCAATATTGTATATACCCAAGACGGAAGTGAATTATCTACTATACCAGAAATATATAAAGCATTTACCACTTATAAAAAGATAACCAAGGGAAACCTATTTTTTGTAAAGTTCTATACAGCACCGGCAGAGATATTATATGATGAAATTAAACCAGTTATACAAGTTGTGAAGATAGGAATGACCCGAGATATGATCATACCCAAAGATATTGAACAACAAGTTGAAATACTAAAAATAGATATACTAGATTTTTATGCGAATAAAAGAATTATTGAAATATCTACAATTATCCATGAATTAGCAAATAACTACATAAACGGAAATACAATATGGAGTTATTATTTAAGAGACCAGCTAATATCTATTCAAATTCAAGAGAGTTAAGACAAGTAGCTATGGAGGAAGTTCAGAGATGGATTATGACACTGCTTAATCCAGAGAAACGACCAATTACTAGAGCAATTAAGCAAAAATTTATTTCAGATGAATTATTGACCAAATACTATAAATTAATAGGGCATAAATATCCAGACCATCTATGTTCGAGATGTAACGGAGAAGATAACATTATTCCAGAAGTTCAACTAGAATAAAAGAAGATAAGGACGCTAGCTGGAAGATAGACAAAAGATAGAAAGCAACGAACCAATGAAGTAGAAGAAGACAAAAAGACAAGATATTAAAGTTATGAAAGTGACATATGAATTATTAGATAAATTTTCTTTACTTTGAATACGTAAATTATTAATAGCATTTATTAGCTTTTTGACTTTTCTTTGGCAAAGTGACATTATTAATGACATTATTAATTTTATCTTTTTTGTAGGATAGCTTTAGGACTTTTTGTAAAGTTACTTTAGTCTTTTCTACTTTCGTAAAGATGACAAATGTAATGTAGGAATAGTTTAGAATAGTATATGCGTTTTCTCCCTTTTAGGTTATAAATAGAAAAGACATTTGCTAAGTTAAGGCAAGACTTTTTACACGGAAAGCAAGCTTTCTTGTATACAACAAAAATCCTCTCATATAATCAATAAAGATATACAGTTTTACACTAAGCTATGGATGAGCACAACACAGAATTATCAAAGTTACAAGAACAGGTATATTCATTTACTATTATGAATAGCTATATTCATAAATTCCTGATAATCATAAGTATAATAAAATAAGCTCATTTTAGTTACTTTATAATAGAATTATTCGAGGAAAAATATGTTTTGAAGTTTATTAGAAAAGAGAAAAAGGAAAAAAAATTCCTAGAACTATGCCATCCTAAAGGTGAAACCGGTAAGGCAAAGAAGCCGTGATAGGGGAGTAACCAGAATAGAGGCGCTGTTTAGGGGAAAAGTATCCAGATTACCATTCTAATAGTTACCGAAGAACATGTTATTTAAGAATAATCTAGTATATAGTGATATAAGATGATCATATTTTATTATGTATATGATTGGAGGGAATATTTTGAAAAATAACATCATATGAAAAATGAATACTTACTTACCTGATGAAATGATAGATGAATTTAAGACACTTGTTTTATATGTACTTAAGGATATACAGATAGTAGATATAAAGAAAATTATATGGGAAAAGATATTTGATATTGAAGATGAAGAATTAGAAAATTGGATAGAAGAAATTAGAACAAATATACTTAAATGACGATAGCTACTATTCATACCTAGATAATTACTATTCAGACGGATATTATACAGATTAAAAAATGTTAGAATATATTAGAAGAATTAGGGAAAGACAAAGTTGACTATATGAAGAAATTAACTACAGAAATCAGCTTAGAAGAGAAAGAAGACAATTAGAAGAAAGATTACTTGAAATAAAGTTAATCTTAGAAAAAGGAGGTACAAATGATAGTTTATATAATCCATATGGAAAATTATCTATACATGAACAACAAATGTTAATTGATCACATAGATAATATAAGATTACATATTAGAAATAGTCATGGAAAAGAATTTAACTTTAACTAACCATGCAAATTACCCGAGTTAGTCGCACCCCCAACAATTGGTATCAGAGATCCCTCACCGGTGTATTAACAACTAATAATATCTCTGCAGGCCCCACACGACCACTTATTACCGATATTTACTGAAACTTACCTTATCCACGAAAAACCACACTATTGAGAATGCTATAATGCCTAAAACAACTCAAGTAATCAACAAACCTTAATCATTTAAAAGATATAAACTGCTCCCAAAATATACCTATCTCTATAACAACATGAAGCAATAACTAATTTAGTAGCATCGAGGCTAGTTCCTAACATACTTCATTTTACAATCTTAGAAACTATAAGCACTTACCAATTTTAAGACAACATGCTTTATAATAATGAAGAATATGAATTATGCTTAGCCAATCAATGTGGAGAGCCCGATAAAGAAACTAATAATCCATGTTCAGCCAAACAAATAAAATATCATGAAAAGTATTTTTTAATTTTCATTGGCAATCATTACATAATGATTATGTCAAAAGGAGTGTCTATACATCCACACTTCATACAATAGGTAGTAGATGATTAGACCATGTATAAACCAAGTCATACGTAGTCAATGTTTCTCATAGTTTGTAAACATAGGTGGGATATCTATAGTGTGAATGATTTATAAATTATTAACCCTTAATCCATAAAAAATATGAAATATAAAATGATATAATTGGAAAGGTTTTAAAGTAGGTAACATATAAGAATATGAACAATAAGACATGTATAGAAAGATTGCTGAACTATATAAGACATATTGCATGTGAATTTATACTAGCTCAACCAAGTAAATAACTTATGCCCCTGACATTTATGCAATTACCTTTTTATGCTAAAAAATTATTCCCTCACTAAAAACCTTACATGTTCATAACCTACTCAACTCAAATTATTCTGATATTCTATTATTCATATAAAATGTAGCCATGCTTATTTGAAACAATTATGTGTTACTATATTTGTCGTTCTGGGCAATTTCATACACATTATCGATCATTAACTCCAAAATTTTCATTGATTGTAATGTAAGCTAGACAACAATTTCATTTAAATATTTTTTATTTCAGACAATAAGACCGATCTATACGCAACAATTCACATACAATTATTTCAAAACACTTACCTCTATGCTCGATATAAAGAAGCCCACATAGGTCATTCTCCTGCTCGAGCTATATGAAGCGCAATGTTGTTGAAGTCATTGCTTCAAGTAATGGTCATATATTAAGGGCTACCCTCATGGAATTGCTAGCACTTGTCCTCTCAAATTTCCCTTAATAGGAAGAACCTAGGTGACTCTTTAAGTGTGGGTAAATAAAAAATATAACCCCTCCTGACTTGTCTTTATAACAAGATGTGGATAAAAGAAAGATAATAAACCTTCAATGCCTCGTAGCCTCCTGATTATAAGAGAGCTACAAAACACACCCATAAATAAGACTTGACAAGACATGACCTGTAGACTTCCAAGGACACAACCATGCTTTGATACCGAAAACCCCAAATTCAAATTGATGCAACAAACACCAAATGTCTTTCTTTACTAAGAAACCAACCAAGACCCAACCAAATAACATAACTACAAAAAGCAGGGATGACGAGACTAAAACAATGCTAATCATTTATAATACAAAAGTAAGAGAATAATACAACTGACAGATAAATTTGCTTGAAACTACAAACTGCACGGATGCCAACCAATCAAATATATATATATATATATATATTTTAGATCAACAGGTTCAAAAACCAAGAATACAAGTGACAACAAGGCCACAACTAGCTCATATATCCACAACAAATATATACAAGCCTCAAAGATGAAGAATCATTAATAATTAGTCGAGACAAGACCCTAACATACCTATAAGCTATGCAAAAAGGAAGAGGATTCCAGACTACATCTCTAGAAAGAATGAAGCATACCAATCTACTGAAATAGACCACACGTAATGAGGATCATTGTGTACCTGATAACCTGCATGGATGAATATAGTTTCACCCAAACAATGAAGACATCAGTATGAAATAATGTACCAAGTATGTAAGGTGAATAGTAACTGAGAAGACATCATAAAGTAATGAATGTACATACAAATTAGGGTCAAAGATAATATAAGCATATGTACTAGCTCCTGAATTTATGGATAGCTGATTTAATATAATAAAGTACTGTAAATAATTGAGTGAAGCGTACATGTGAACCAGAAAGTTCATACCTTTTCATGGCTTGGACATTAAGCTATAATTAATTAATAATTAACTTATATGAGCAAGATGATAGATATTATCAAGAATTAAATATACTCACAAACAGTAATGATCTTAATAAAATGTAATAACCCCTATGCAAATTCAACAATACTAATCAAACAACATCCTAACTGAGCCCTTATAAGCTCGTAATAAATCAAGTAAATTAATACATTAAAAGTATCAAATTAGATTAAAGACAGAAGTTTCATTGGACTTTTAAAAGAGGTCAAATAACAAGTTTATGCTAAAATGTATATTATGATGTCAAACCAAGCATAATGAAATATCGAGAAAGATCAAAGCCCTATATCAAGAAAGGTTAATACCCTGTATCAATTAGGGACAAAACTCAATAACCAAGAGAATAAAAAATTATATTAAAATAGCTTCTAGGATTGTAAAAGTATCTAATTCAATATAAAGACTCAAGCATATAGAAAGCTCCAAGGACTATTCCAAAAAGGCCAAGTAACAAGTATAGCCTAATATGTACATCATGCTGTCACACCAAGCATAGTAAATATCAAGAAGGATCAAAGTCTTATATCAAGAAAGTTCAAAGACCTGTATAGAGAAGGGATGAAACCCAATAATCAATATGATCAAGAACCATATCAAAAATGTTTTTTTAGTTCGTACTAAAAATGGACAACTTCTACAATTAATATGAACCATAAATCCATAGTAAAGATGATAAAAGATCCAAATAAAAAAGTATGCCATTAGTGAAAAAGTAACAACCAAATGATAGAAAAATTCACAACAAGGATGCCAAATGTTGGCTTATATGAGTTTACCACTAGGAAAATGACCAAGTCCCTTACATACAAAATAGTAAATCAATAAGATATATAGCAAAGTGTGGCAGATAAAGGATATTCAATGAATATGTGGAAACCTCCTTATTCAAGAAAGGAAAAATCAAGACCAGTCTTACTGAATTTCTAGCAAACTTCATCATCTCCAAGCCAAATATGTGTTTACAGACTCCAATAATCATAATATTAATTCTCAATCTTATCCACCTTGTAATATCTCTATTACAAGGCTTGTGCAACAACTTTATTAAGCCCTTCAATTGAACTAACTTTTGTTTACTCTCTTGGTAACTCTGTCTAGAATGACATAAAGAATGATAAATAAAATTTGGCAAAATAAATGATGATTTAACTAACTGGCTCCAGTTCACACAACTCAACCTAATTCATGGACAAGAATAATACCTATGATTTTTTTTACATAGGAGCAGGTTTACAATTATAAGAACAAAATACAATGACGCAAAAATTCAACAAAGACTAAATAAAACTTGATCAGGTCCCTTGTTAAGTAAGAGTAGTAACCTTTTGGAAAGACTTTCGCTTGATACATAAATATTTGATTACAAGAACTAGGTTTTGGTCTTGTCACATCTTTCTTTTATAAAAGAGAGTAAGACCATAACATCATGTTATTGGTCCAGAATAGATAGTCCAGTTGCACTAGTGCAGGAGTTTCACCAATCATCTACAAAAAGATACAACTTATAATAGTACACAATGATAATGGGATAATCCAATAGTTGATACACTAGGTCCCTTTTTTGAATTTTTCAAATCATAAAACCCAAAACAATAATAATTTTCCCTTTTTAATGATGAAAAATTAATCAACATTAAAGTAATAGTTGCCTATATTACCATTACCAGTTCCCCCTATCACCAATCACCATTATTAGTTCCCCACTAGTTCTTTTATCACCATTCTCCCTTCTGGATTTACTGAAAATATTAAATAGTAAACCAAACATAAGTAAATCAATGCAAGTTAACTCATGGACACTAAGGCAACCACATTCTTAATAAAGATAATACAACATAAGTTGAGTGGATAGGCAAAGAACATAAATGCATAGCATATATAGGCTTAGTCAAAACAACAATTACAGTAGATGATTTAAAACTAAATAAAAATAACCATATTTAGTACATCTAGAATCAAGGAAATGATCACATATGTTATGGGCTTAGAAGGAGGGTTCGGGAATGGACTTGAGGATAAAAACGATCCTCTCAGCAGAATCATCAAGGGCTTTGACAGGCTTATCAGTTAGATTTGCCACTTTTGTTTCCAATTGTTCATTGTCAGCCTTCAACTTTATGTTTCTAGTTTTTAGGGAGTTCACCACATCAGTTTGTACCTACTACAAGCCTACCTTTAACTTAGCTAACTCAGTATCCTTCTAAGTAAGTAAGATAGTCAATTTCTCCACTTCTATTGTAGCTCTCCCTTGAGTGAGTTCCTACACCATTATTTTTTTAATAATCTCACACTCATAAAGTATGCTAATTTTGAAATTGTGTTTTCCTAAAAATGTGTTGTTTGGAACTAGGGTAACCCAAAAGAACTAAAACACTTTGCTTAGTAGGAATCCATAAGGCAGTCTATGTTTTCTATGCTTTTTGTTCACTACTTTGGCAATATGTTTCAACATGACAGAAGAGAGATTTATCTGCTGAAATATGGACACCATGACAAACAAACCCACCTTTGATGTGTAATTTTAAATTTTTGACCATGGAAGCAATACCTTATTAACAAATTCAAACACTAGTTGATACTCACAGTTTATTTGCTCCTCAAGATGATGTACCTTCTTGTCTTCTCCTAGATTTCTTGTAATCACCATGAAATTCCTTGAACATATCTTTTACTCAAAGAAGTTGATCCTCTCAGTAGGTGCCTCCAGTATTTACCCAAGAACATTTACATTTAAGTAGATTTTTTCTCCATGAACATGAGAGACTATACTGTTGTTCATTCCATATTATTGGATCTCAATATAGAACTCAATCACCTTACTTGCATGGAGATTTGATAGGGGTTGGTTGAATCAATGCAGTTACTTTTTGAACTTTACTGTTGGTACTAGGTACTTTATAGTTAGCATCTTGATAATGTCTAGATCAAACATTCATCTATGAAGTACTATTTGATTTCTTATAGCTTCTTGAATTTCCTCATGAGTGGGATCCTAAACCTATTATATTGTTATCAAACCTTTTTCATTGGGAGAAGGTCTTACACCTCCAGTTTCTTCATCTTTCTTCCTTCGTGCGGATTGAGGGGTTGCTTTGGATGGAACTACTGCCTCACCATTTCTTCTATGCTTGGTTCCTATTATTTTTTCTTCTTAAAGGGATATTTGAAATATCCTTTCTTTAATTTCCTTTAAGGCATCATCCATGAACTTCTTCTCACTTCGTATTAGGACTAGTAACTTTTTTCAGGCTCTTCGCTTGATATTTGGAGGTTGTTCATCACTTTTAGTCATCTAGTCATCTTAGAGGACCTGAGACATATGAGATAAATGGGTCCTATTATGTTTGGGAAGGCTATAAAATGATTTCAGCATTTAAGATACATAGTGAGTGTCTCTTAAAAATTCAAATCCATTCCTCACTACTTTATCTCCCTCTATCATAGACACTAGTTTTATTTTTACATCAAGAATGTTAGAGAAGGTTCCTTTGTCCCTTGGAAACCCCTATGAGCATCCTCTAGGTGAATTTTTTCATCCAAATTCACATCTTGACTGTCTATATTAATAGATCCCAAATTTTTGTGCCATATCTCAGAAGGGTAAATATTTTAACTAGACAATTCTTCACTTTCTTACATAACTTTAAAAACTTTCTCAAATGGAGACCTGTTAGAAATTTCCTCAGTTGCTTCTAGATCTACCTCCTCAATAGTTTTAATAGATACAATTGGTGAATTATTTCAAGGACCTTTTGGGTTAAAAGGATTTGGTGAGTCTAAGTAGGGAACAGGTATAGGGGTAACCATAAGAAGGTTACACAATTGTTTTTGGGAAAGGTTGTGTCACGACCTAATTTCTCATGCGATGATAACGCCTATCATAACCTAAAAGTAAGCAAGGCAACCCTTAGTACAGAACGTCTAGTAATTGAATACACTATAAAATAAGGAAAAATGCTGAATAAATGAGATAAAGCTCATACATAATAAAATCCCAAAACCTGGTGGTATCATTAGAGCTTCTATTATAATAAGAGTACAAAAGTTAACTTGCAAGAGAAATATACTGATACAACTTATCTATGAATACAATATAGAGACTATTTTAATACATAAGAGAGAGATGAGTGATACTCCAAAATCTAGGATTCCACTCTTAGTATTTGAACCAGGGCTGCTCCGCATGATGCACACATCAATGGAAATAACCTGTACTATGATCTGTAGGTTATAAAAGTTTATTATGAGAACCAAATTAATGGTACTGAGTAGGCAACTGTCAACAAATCTCCATACATAAAACAAATACATATAACATATAAACATAATGGAATTTACACCTAAGAGTCCAAAAATTATATACCAAGTCAATGAGAATAATATGAGGCAACTATCTTTTTCAAGTTTAAGAGTCTAACATAATAAATCTGAGGAGATATCAGGTGAACTATACTATTCTATCCACATTCAATAGACGTCAATGCTATATCATGTATCCTAGGAAAATATAGGAATAAAAGGATGAAAGAAAGAAATATAGCAATATACCAGGCGAAGAAATGATTATACAATATAAACAACGAAGGAATGAAAAAGTGGGAGAAGCTTCACATGGCTAGATAGATATATATACACATACTCATATATATATATATACACACACACATGAGGTCATCTCAAACATAACCTAGATTATCACATCCTCATTCTAAGACCTCATATTAATACTATTAGGATTTAATAGTATCATGCTCATAGTTGCTAATCCATATGACTAGATATGAAATAATTATGCATAATAATGCCATCATAAGATAGAAGAGTCCATAGGCATAACTCAAGTCTTAATACAGATCAATGACCAATCTGCTATAAGATATCCATAATAATGATAATAACAATATTAGTAATAGCATGAATAACTGGCTATGTTAGACAACCAAATACCTAGCCAAATCTATGCGAACCCCCACCTTCCTAGGCTCGGAAGGTTTAATCAACATACAACAGTACAAGACATATTCTTTACCTATATCTATCCAACTGTCCTATACTAGTTAATAGATATAGATGCATATTGGTGATAGACGATGCACATATAAGAATGAATGAGAGGTTCATAATCAATATCATAATATCATCATCATAACCATCTTTATCATAACTGTCATCATCATGTCCATCTTCAACATAATCAACCTCCGGCCTTGCCAGGTATCAATATATAATTATAGTATCCTTCTTGATGGTATCAATACATTATCAAAGTATCTTCTGGCTTTTCTGGGTATCAATATGTCATCACAGTATCTTCCGACCTTGCCGGCTATCAATATACATCACAGTATCCTCTGTCCTTGCCGATATCAATATATCATCATAGTATCCACATGCCTTACTGGGTATCAATATAGCATAAACATCAATACATATATATTTATGACATATAATAGTCGCATTATCTCAAGACGTGGAAAAAATGAGGGTAAATCTACAAGCCTTTTAAGACACTCATAATCATAATCACATCATCATAACAGTATCTAACTTGCCAATATCTTTCAACTATTTTTCATTGGCTAACTAATGCCTATTATCATTAAACCTCTAATTTTCTAGTCTTTATATGACCTCTAATTATTAGCCTAAATATTATCCTTCACATAATCCTTATTTACGGGACAATAATTAACCATTATTTATTAAATAGCCACTACCTAACATCTAGTCAAGCTTCATCACTGGAACATACTTACCATTTATAAACTATTCATTATTATCAACTAATCAACATCATTAACTTAATCATAAATATCAACTAAACTTCACTTACGATAAACCAGACATCATCATTTACCACGTAGAAACCATCTCTAGCTACCATATTCAAATAAGCAAGGTTCATTAACTAGTATATTAGATTCCTAGACATCACATATTATAGGAACCTAAGAGACAACTAGCTACCACATAGCATAACCGTTAATTAGGAAGAACAGTCATAAGATTGTATTAATAACATCACTTACCGATATAATAGTCATGAATGTACCAAATCTATGCATGCTATCCCCAGTATTCAATTAGTGTATTTTATAAGCATAACATCATACATCATCTTTCTCCTTCCCCACACCGGAGAGATGTGTATATACAAATATATATGTATATTTATGAACTATAACCGTATACTTTACAAGGATAATCACTTCCTGGATATCCAACAAATATCATAACATGACCCTCGACCCAATAATATATCTAAAATAATCTCAACATCATTATCAGAACCTTCAACCGAATAATATATCCAAAATAATGACAACATCATAATTACGACCTTCATTCCAATATGTCCGAAATAATCACAACATCATAATCACGAACTTTGGCCTATATGCATATTCGAAAATCGTATTGACAATCATATTTGTAAGATGTAGTATATCTCTAGCCATCTCATATATAGGAGGCATAATATATATATATATATATATATATATATATAATGATCTCTAATCTAGGAGGCATCTTACATATAGGAGGCATAATATCAATAAGTATATAGTGAGTATAGAACATATTATATCTATAGATCATACATCATGACTATGAGAAATGTCACCTCTCTACGCCAATTATTATACCTAAGAGGAATATCATCTCTATAGGCTAGATAATCATAACTAAGAGGAAAGTCATCTCTATAGGACCGACCAACAATCATAACTAAGAGAAATATCATTTCTATAGGCGAATATTCATATCTATGAGAAAAGACACCTCTATAGGCCAAGTATCAAGTCTAGGAGGAAATAGTATCTCTATAGGCAAATATCAATCTAAGATGACATAACATCTCTATAGGCCAAACATCATATCAAAAAGCAAGTAGATCTCTATAGGCCCAAATATCATAATGAAGGGAAAATATATCATCATTCAATAGACTACAAATTAACCTTATTCTAAGGTTTACTAATCTCATCTATGCCTAACCTCCGCAGCTAAGTCCATAAGGCTAACACAAGTTTTGGCTTAAATAGGCCAGACAATCTACTTCTAATCCTCAATTCCCATATTTATGCATCTATGCCCAAAACTAGGCTAAGGTATCAAGTTCTACTTCTAGATAGCAAGTATGCCATATTCAAGCCTAAGATATGAACTTGTACTAGTAACAAGGGTCCATAAGTTAACTTTACAAAAATTACAATTTCAAGACTACCGCACTAGCCCAATAGGGTTAAAATATACTGATCATGTTTCCGATATTAAAACATATCCCAAGCATAGAATAATCTCATATATATGCTACAAACTAATCTAAACTAGAGAGAAGGCAATAAGCTTCTTAAAGGTTATAAATAAACCATCTTAGGGGTCTAAAACCCTCATCTAATCCCTAAACATTAATAATAAAGGCTAAGTTATTGTACTCATAATCAAGCTTAACATACAAATTCATATTTAATATATATAACACATTGTCTATGAAGAAAGGTAGATAGAAGCCTACCTCAATGCCAAACCATAAAACCTCACTTCATACACCACATGATCATCTTTAGTTCAAAATCCCCAAAGTTCCATCATTCTATTAAAAACATAATCTACTCTTCAATACAAGTCTAATAATATCCATATTTCACTATTGTGCTATGGGTCTAAAAATGACACTAAAATCCCCAAGTGGGTCCGACATAAGGAAAACACATTTTTGAGGTCAACCCAATGTTTAAACATGAACAAGAAAGCATAACCCCCAAAAAATGGGTGCAAACAAAGGTAAATTTGGGCTCAAATAAAGCCCTAAACAAAATTATGGTTTTGGGTCCGAACTAAGAAATTCAACCAAGAATTCGAAGGACTCTAAACTTAAGTTGGAAGATATTCATATTAAAAGATGTTTACCAAGCTCCCAAGTTGTCCACGATACTTAATTTTTAGTTATTATACCCTGACATAATAAACATGTATATGTTTGATTGCATAAGGTTATTTAATTTAGATTTGAATAATGTCATAATATTATCTTCATCCCTAATTACATGCTAGCATTCACTCTGCTAACCATCTTTGTGTGTTGTGTCCTCACGCAATGCAGGAATCGACCATACTACCATTCCTTCTGCTCAGTGACTTAGATTCGGGGATAACTTTAAGTCAGACTAAAATGGTGAGTTTCCTTACTTGGGAAGGATTCATTTCTCGCTATGGACTTATTTTAATTTTTATTAGTTCTTTGATTTTAGTTTTGGCTATGGTCGGGGGCATGTCCTGACCAAATATTGTTTGATTCTTATTAGAGGCTTTAATAGACTACAATGCACATGAGCGGTGTCGATATTGGTATTAACCTTGATATTTGTATTGGCATTGGGGTTGACACTAGTTTTATAATTGGTTGAGGTTGTTGGATTATGATCATAAACTTTATTTAATGTCTTTAAACTATTATTGTTTTATCTTCTTATATATTTGGAGTTCATCTGACATAGTGTAATGCCCTGAATATGGATCCCAGAGCGTCACACGGGCTTGACGCTATGAGTAGCCCCAAGCTAACCCTTTGACATATTTTTATTTAGTTTAACACAAATCAACGGAGTTTCCATAAATAACCCTCAAATATCAACAGAGTAATCATCATCCAAGAATAAAAGAATTTTGAAAAGATAACAAAATATGACTTATTAGTCAACTCCCAACATCTATAATAGTCTGACAAGACTCTAAGAAAATCAATAAAACCAGCAAGCCATCGAGACATGCCCCAACTAACTCATACTTGGTTATCAAATGTAAACAAATCCGTGAAACCAACATTAGACATCACGTCCTCGGAACATAAGGACTCACCACAACAGAGGATGTAGAACAGCGTGCCAAAAGAATCACTGTCAAACCTGGAACTGAGCACCTGAACCTACATTCCGAGAAAATGCAGCCCACATCCAAAGATATGGGTCAGTACCATGGAATGGAACTGAGTATATGGGGGTGTATGCAGTTGTATAAACATCATCACCATAAATATTTATAAGAAATATGCAGGATGAATGAAAGACTCACATAGCCCGAAGAAAATCATCATAATCATGAGAGGATGAAATAAGTACAACAACACATGTGAGTCCTCATATAATTTGTCAATCACTTTCAGTTCATGAAGAATATCAATTCTCATAATGTAAATATCATTTAAATCTTTCGAAAGAATAACTTTCACAATTCCACTTTCAAGTCACTTCACCATTCACCATAGACATAAGGAAACACACACACACTGGGAGATCATATAACCGACATAAACCATGTGAGCTACATGGAGTCCAACATACAACCCACGTTGGGGAGAGTCGTCCTATCCTTGCCATCGGAGTAGGACTATCGATATCAAATCCACAAAAACTAGTGATCACTATATAAATCAGCCTCAGGCTCACTCCTATGGGGGCACGTAGTTCTACGAAAGTAAGGTCACTTTATACCTCCCACTCAGTGCTAAAAATTTCTCCCGGACTTATCTCAGATCATTTCAAAGACAATACACAAAAAAAGAATTTCAGTAATATAAAAATATACATCGGGAGCCATCATGCTTCCCATCTATCAAAATCAACCACGTTGTGGATTCCTTTCAAACTCGAGTTCAAAACAACTCCATTAAGACCAAAAGGTAAAATAATTCAAAATATCTCAAATATTCAACATCAACGTGCTTATAACACACACTTTCTCAAAAAAACACAATTTCCAATAGGGATTCACGGTCCAAATATCAAAATCATGATAAATATCGTTCAAGATTCATGCTTTATATCTCCACACATGTAAATTCATCTTTCAAAATCATAAATATCAAGATTTCATAATAATCCTCATAAGATATGGGTTCATGCTTGGAGTTCTTGAACTAGGAACTTGGAATCTTGAATAAATTTGCAGAATTAATGGTGAACTTTGGAGGTTCTTGAAGTTGGATGTAGGAGCTTAGGGTTTTCGTTTTGAGGGAATTTGATGAAATATAACATATAATGCTTCTAATAGGATTTAATATAGGGTTTGGACAGATTTTGGGTGAGGAGGAGTGACCAAAACGCCCCTAAAAAATCAAATAATTCTTGAATCTGTCCTTTGGTGGACTATTCTAATAGTCTAAAGTAGATCAACCATAACGTTTTACTCCGATTTCCAAATTGGATGAAACTAATTTCATTAGAAAGAAGACTCTCATATATTTCCATTGATGTATAGTATCACACCCAGATCATTTTGTACGAGGCGTTATGATTGTTTGAAGTTGACCCAAAAATTTGCATTTGATAGGCTGAAGTAGATCGATCATAACGTTTTGCTCCGATAGAAAAATTGGATGAAACCAATTTCATTGGAAAGAGGACTCATAGAGATTTCCGTTGATATATATTAGATCACTCAGATCATTATGTACAAGGATTTATGATCATTTAAAGTTGGAGCAAAAATACGCCAGGCCTCAGTACTTTTTCCTGCATGTTTTACTGTTCACTAATATTCACGGTTCGATCGGAATGTTCATAACTCATCGCTCGGGTGTCCATTTTTGATGATCCACATATTGTTGGAAAGATTATTAAATACTCTACACAATGGTGGGTCATAATCAAAGACATTCCATACGAAAAATTTATAATTCATTCTAGAAGATAGAACCCAACACGTTTACGCACAAAATTTCAACGAAAAATTTCCTGGGGTATTACATCATCCCCCCTTGGAAACATTAATCCTCGAATGATGCTAGACATGCCAAGATTAGATAGGGAATAGAGCATACAACTTAAACCATTTGTTAGACTCATCACCACATCGTTTCTCAGTCCTAATGCAACATAGAATGCATAAATTCAAGAAACTATAGCTGAACACATAATAAATGACAGCTGAACTGCTGCAACTTTTATCAAAAGTGCATAATTTAGGAAATAACGGTACCTTCGGCTTGATCCTAGTTTGCAGAAAATAGTTGCGGGTACTTGGATCTCAATCCGCCTCAGTTTCCCAAGTTGCCCCCTCAACAGATTGGTTTCGCCGTAACACCTTGACCAAGGGAACTTCTTTGTTCCTTAGTCTCCAGACACTAAAATCAAGAATCTCAACAGGAATCTCATCAAAAGAAAGATTTTCTTGAATGTCAGCGCTCACAGAGGAATCCACTACCACAACATCGCTAATATACTTTCTAAGCATGGAAACATGGAATATTAGATGAACAGAGGACAACTCGGAAGGCAACTCGACTTCATAAGCTACCTTGCCAACATGGCTAAGAATTTTGTAAGGACCAACATAAGGGGGACTAAGCTTCCTCTTTTTTCTGAATCTCTTCACCCCCCTCATGGGTGAAATTTTTAGATACACTAGGTCACCAACTTCAACCTCAAGGTCTCTCCTTTTAGCATCCACATATGACTTCTGACGACTCTATGCAGTTTTTAACCTTTTCCTAATCAACTTAACTTTTTCCATAGCCTCAAATACCAAATCAGGACCACTCACAGCCTCTTTATCCACCTCAAACCAACCTATGGGTGATCTACACTTCCACCTATATAAGGCTTCACATGGAGCCATGCCAATACTAGAGTGTAAACTGTTATGGTAAGCAAACTCTATCAACGGTAAGTGATCATCACAACTTCCCTTAAAGTCAAGTGTACAAGCTCTCAACATATCCTCTAAGGTCTGGATGGTCCGCTCAGCCTGACCATCAGTCTGCGGATGAAAAGAAGAACTCAAAAGCACTTGGGTACCAAGACCCTTCTGAAAAGCTTTCGAAAATTACAAAGTGAACTGAGTACCCCTATCCGAAATGATAGACAAGGGAACTCCATAAAGTCTGACTAGCTCTCAGATATACAATCTAGCGTAATCCTAAGCAGTATATGAAGTATGAACAGGCAAGAAATGAGCAGACTTAGTCAACCTATCAACCACAACCCAAATGGAATCATGATGGCGTCAGGAAGGAGGTAAACTAATCACGAAGTCCATATTTATCTCTTCCCACTTCCAGGTGGGAATACTAAACTCTTGCATCATACCACCAGGTCTTTGGTGTTTAACCTTAACCTGTTGGTATGTTGCACACTTAGCTACAAACGCTGCTATATCTTTCTTTATTCTACTCCACCAATAGATTTCCTTCAAGTCTCGGTACATCTTGGTGGCACTATGATGAATAGAATATTGCACCTCGTGCGCTTCAGCCATAATCCTATGTCTCAGATCATCAACATTCGGGAAAGACAATCTACCCTGCAATCTCAACACACCATCTCCTCCTTGGGAGAAAACTTATACTTTTTGGTCCTTGACTGACTCCTTCAGCCTGACCAAACTAGCATCTAAGTATTTCTTTTCCTTCACTTTCGAAACCAAGGAGGATTCGGAACTACTCTGAACCCCTATACTATCTTCAACAGAGTCAAACAACCTAACCCCCAATCTAGCCAAATGAAGTACATCACGAGCCAACTCTTTCTTACCTTCTACCACATGCAAAACACTACCCATGGACACTCTACTTAGGGTATCCGCCACAACATTGGCCTTGCTCGGATGGTATAGCACACTCATATCATTGTCCTTTAACAATTCTAACCATTGTATCTGCCTAATATTAAATTCTCTCTGGGTAAACACATACCGCAGACTCTTATAATTAGTGAAAACATCAACATGGACACCATACAAATAGTGTCTCCAGATTTTCAAAGCAAACACAATAGCAGCCAAGTCAAGGTCATGGGTGGGTTAATTTTTCTCATGGGGTTTCAACTGTCTAGAAGCATAAGCTATCACCTTACCCTTTTTCATCAATACATAACCCAACCGAACTCTCGAAGCATCACAGTACACCACAAAACCATCAACACCATTAGGCAAAGTCAGAATAGGGGCTGAAGTGAGTCAAGTCTTCAACTCCTGAAAACTCTTCTCACAAGATTTGGACCATGGGAACTTCACTTTCTTTTGGGTCAACCGAGTCATAGGAGACGCTATAGAGGAAAAACCCTCAACAAAATGGCGGTAATAGCTAGCTAAACCCAAGAAACTTTGGATATCAGTCGGAGAAATATGTTTAGGCCAATTTCTAGCAGCTTTGGTCTTTTGGGGATCAACTCTAATACCCTCGGAAGAAATGATATGACCCAGAAAAGAAATTGACCTTAGCCAAAACTCACACTTACTGAACTTGGCAAACAACTGGTGATCTTTAAAAGTTTGCAAGACAGTTCGGAGATGATTAAAATGTTCATCCTCACTACGGGAGTACACCAGTATATCATGGATGAACACTATGACAAACATATCTAGATATGGTCTGAACACTCAATTCATGAGGTCCATGAAAGCTGCTGGGGCATTAGTTAACCCAAAATACATAACAAGAAACTCAAAATGGCCATAACTAGTTTGAAAAATGGTTTTCGGGATGTCACACTCCCAAAATTTGAGTTGATGATAGCCAGAACGATGGTCTATCTTTGATAAATAACTTACACCTTGAAATTGGTTAAACAAATTAACTATTCTCGGAAGGGGGTACTTATTTTTGATGGTGACTTTATTCAGTTGGCGGTAATTAATGCACATATGCAAAGAGCCATCTTTCTTTCTCACAAACAACATAGGAGCACCCTAAGGAGAAATACTGGGCCTTATGAAACCCTTATCTAGTAGATATTTGAGTTGCTCTTTCAACTCCTTAAGTTCTGCTGGGGCCATACGGTAAGGAGGAATAGAAATGGGCTGAGTATCGGGAAGAAGATCAATCCCGAACTCTGTCTCTCTATCAGGATGTATCCCTAGGAGATCATCTGGAAAGACATCAGAAAACTCATTGACGAAGTTAGCAGACTGGAGAGTTGGAGTCTCAGACTTACTGTCTTTGACTCTAACCAAATAGTAAATACACCCCTTGGAAATAAACTTTCTAGCTTTGAGGTAAGATATAAAATGTTCTTGGGTGACACAGAATTCCCAGACCATCATTATTTCTTCTCGCTCGACATGGAGGCATATTTCTGAAAGAGGAGAGCACGTCTCAATAGCAGAGAGAGACACTTTAAGCACGATAGACTTCTAAAACAAAGAATCACACTTTTTCCTAAAATGTCTTGTAGCCTTTCGCTCATAGATGTGGCGCACAACACACTGATGATCAAGACTCTACTTAACGCAGCTTGTCAGACTCCCTAGGACACCTTAAAACCTTAGGCTCTGATACCAAGTTTGTAACGCCCCAAAAATAGGTCCCAGAGCATCACATAGTGCTTGAGGCTATGAGTAGCCCTAAGCTAACCCTTTGAACTTTTCATTCAGTTCAACACGAATCAATGACGTTTTCATAAATAAACCTCAAATATCAACAGAGTAATCATCATCGAAGAATAAGTTTTTTATAAAGATAACAAAATATAAATTATTAGTCAACTCATAACATCTATAATAGTCTGATAAACCTCTAAGAAAATCAATAAAACCAGCGAGACATTGAGACATGCCCCAACTGACTCATACCCAGTTATCAAATATAAACAATTCCGTGAAACCAACATTAGACATCACGTCCTTGGAACACGAGGACTCACCACAATAGAGGATGTAGAATAGTGTGCCCAAAGAATCACTGTCAAACCTGGAACTGAGCAACTAAATCTATATTCTGAGAAAATGCAGCCCACATCCAAAAATACGGGTCAATACCATGGAATGGAACCGAGTATATGGGGGTGTATGAAGTTGTATAAACATCATCATCATAAATATTTATAAGAAATATGCAGGATGTATAAAAGACTCACATAGCCTGAAGAAAATCATCATAATCATGAGAGGATCAAATAAGTACAATAACACATGTGAGTCATCATATAATCTGTCAATCACTTTAAGTTCATCAAGAATATCAATTCTCATGATTTAAATAACATTTAAATCTTTCGAAAGAATAACTTTCACAATTCCACTTTCAAATCACTTCACCATTCACCATAGACACAAGGAAACACACACACACTGGGAGATCCTATAACCGACATAAACCATGTGAGCTACATGGAGTCCAACGTACAACCCACGTTGGGGAGAGCTATCCTATCCTTGCCATCAGAGTAGGACTATTGATATCAAATCCATATAAAATAGTGATCACTATATAAATCAGCCTCAGGCTCACTCCTACGAGGGAACGTAGTTCTAGGAAAGTAAGGTCTCTTTATACCTCCCACTCAGTGCTAAAGATTTCTTCCGGACTTAGCTCAGATCATTTCAAAGACAATCTACAACAAAATAATTTCAGTAATATATAAATATACATCGGGAGCCATCATGCTTCCCATCTATCAAAATCAACCACGTTGTGGATTTCTTTCACACTCGAGTTCAAAATAACTCCATTAAGACCAAAAGGTCAAATCATTCAAAATATCTCAAATATTCAACATCAACGTGCTTATAACATACACTTTATAAAAAAAACATAATTTCCAATGGGGATTCTTGACCCAAATATCAAAATCATGATAAATATCGTTCAAGATTCATGCTTTATATCTCCACACATGTAAATTCATCTTTCAAAATCATAAATATCAAGATTTCATAATGATCATCATAAGGTATGGGTTCATGCTTCAAATTCGTAAAAGTCAAATAAAAATCATGCCTTTGTAAAGAAAATTACTTTTGGGCACAAGAACGAAAGAGAGTTCTTGTAGAAAAACCACATATACCTTGAATGATGAACTTTAGATCAATACTCATTTTTAAGATGTTAATCGTGCCTTTGAATGATTGTTCTTGAAGTTCTTGAACTAGGAACTTGGAATCTTGAATAAATTTGCAGAATTAATGGTGAACTTTGGAGGTTCTTGAAGTTGGATGTAGAAGCTTAGGGTATTCTTTTTGAGGAAATTTGATGAAATATAATATATAATGCTTCTAATAGACTTTAATATAGGGTTTGAATGGATTTTGGGTGAGAGGAAATGACCAAAATGCCCCTAAAAGATCAAATAATTCTTGAATCTGTCCTTTGGTGGACTGTTTCGATAGTCTGAAGTAGATCAACCATAACGTTTTACTCTGCTATCCAAATTGGATAAAACTAATTTCATTAGAAAGAGGACTCTCATATATTTCCATTGATATATAGTATCTTTCCCAGATCATTGTGTACGAGGAGTTATGATCATTTGAAGTTGAACCAAAAATTCACTTTTGGTAGGCTGAAGTAGATCAACCATAACATTTTGCTCCAATAGAAAAATTGGATGAAACTAATTTCATTGGAAAGAGGACTCGCAGAGCTTTTCATTGATATATAGTAGATCACACAGATCATTATGTACAAGGAGTTTTGATCATTTAAAGTTGGGATAAAAATACGCCAGGCCTCAGTACTTTTTTTTGCACGTTTTACTGTTCAGTACTATTCACGATTTGATCGGAATATTCATAACTCGTCACTCGGGTGTCTGTTTTGGATGATACATATATCATTGGAAAGCTTATTCGATACTCTACGCAATGGTGGGTTATGATATAAGACATTACACATGAAAAATTTATAATTCATTCTAGAATATAGAACCCAACATGTTTACGCATAAAATTTCAACGAAAAATTTCCCGGGGTATTACACATAGGGTGCAGGGCGGTTATGGTTGGGCATTGGGGTGGTATATGCTCATGGTTGGACTTGAGATGCCTGACATGACAAGGCCCTTGTTTGGGTTGTGTCACTATACTAGTTTAGTTGTTGTGTTTGAGAAGAACCTTTACTTTAGGACTAATTATGGCTTACTGTACATCTAAGAGAGGATTTTAGTGTATTATTTTACTTATAATGTATTTTGTGGATTTAAAATGGGCTCTTTGACTGAAACACCCTGGTTTCTGGACCTTAGAAAATTTCCTTGATTTTTGATTTGTTGGCAAGATACGACTTAGGGAATAAGTCGTACACTTGGGTATAAGTGCTATGGTCCAGTCGTATGCTGACCAATGTTGGTTGGTGGGGTGGATTTAGTTACTAGAATGGGTACAATTTGGGTGGTATGAGTCGTATCGGTGGATATGGGTTATTTGGTTGCTTCACTTAACCTTGAACTTGGTATCCTTGGTTGGATCTAAGTATGAGTGGCTCACTATAAGCTAATTTTGGATTTTTCTTGCAACCCCCATGGTCCTATTCTTGACCCAAATTTCAACCTGAGCTTTTATATAGAAATATGCAAAGTATTTTACAACTATTAATGTATAGATTATGATTTCGATAGTGCAACATTATTTATGGATTGTGAAGCTAAGATGAGTGATTTGTGGGTGATTTAAGATTGCAATTTGGCATTGAGGTAGGCTTAGATCTACTTTTCTCTACGAGATTATGTATTGTATAGATTGTATGCTAGGTAGGAATTATAGGATGAAATTATGACTAGCATAGCATGTTAGGAAATTTGGGATAGAAATATAACCCTAACCTTTTCCCAGAATATTTAATAGGGACTTAGAATCATATTACTCTTTTTATGGTCTTGATTAAGCATACCTTGATATTATGGATCCTTTAATATGGGACTTACGATATGAGGTTTTATGATATTGAATTTGAATTTTTGGGATCGAGGATTATGGTAGAATTTGGACACCTGGTCAGTACTTTATCCGTAGAAAGATGTGGTTATGCTTATGGATGCATCGACGCCTATGGTTGTATTGTTTAGATAAGTAATGGCATGAATACTTTTAGGTTAATTCATGCTCACTTAGTGTTATGATTCTAGCAAAATCCTTAATTTTACTTCTGTTCTATAAAAAATATTTATTTTCACTTTCCACTTTAAAAATGGATTTCTTCTATATGGGAATCATGCCACTTATTTAATGAAGTACGGACTTTTAAACTAAATATGATATTTTTAGAAATTGGACCCAAGATTTATTCTAGTCTGTTACTATTCAACTCTTTTACCACTACTTTTTACTTTGGTTGAGTGAGATTCAAACCTTTTCCAAGTTGTTATGAATATTTAGTCCCAACGTTGATCTTGGATAATGAATTTAATGATTTACACTCTTTTAGTCATGGTTCGAGTTTCATGCACTTATTATACTTATATATATATATCTGATACTTGGTAGAGTTGATTGATTATGATGGTTATTGGAAGTCCTGATTCATGACAGATAGTGTATGGAGATATCCTATGTCCTCTATGGATTTATTTGTTTTTGAGACTCGATATTAGAGAAAGATGGTCACCATAGGTCCCGCCTTTGTGACATCTGAGCTCAGGGGGGTGTATACATATGTAATGTTATGACTTATGGATTAGATATAGTTTACCAGTAGTTTATATTTCATTCATTAATATGCATTTCTAATCATGGTATGGGTGTTTAGTGCTTATATCTATCGGCCTTGTGAGAGGTTGTATAGGTATAAACAATGATTGCTATTTGTTGAGTGATTTTTTGCACCTTTCGGGCTTATGGGGGACCAGTTAGGTTATTGTTTGTCCGAACTATCTGGTTACTTTATGTAACAACCCAAGACTACCCCCTTGTTGTTACATTATGCTAATAGTCCCGAGAGACCACTAGCTAACCCATAAGCTGGTACCTTCTATGAGCACTGAATAATATAATCATGAATGCGGAAGAATAACCGAAATACCATAAGGTTTTAAAAATGAAATAACTATTTAATTATGAATTTGATAAAAATACTAAAATCTGAATAGTCTGAATAGATAACTATAGTGTATGTAAAGCCTCTAAACTCGATACTGTGAACTAATGCGAGAAGCCCCAACTAACTCTACTAACTACTGAGATAAAGACATAAAGTAATATAATCTGTCCTCAGATGATGAGGACTCACCGCTACTACTGTACTACTGATGATCTGAGGTTCTAAGTGTGATTCGAGAACTGAGCGTCATCACCTATAATATGATACATCATAGCACAAAAGAATAGTATGCGATCAGTACTTTGAATGTACTGGTATGCTAAATGAGGTAGGCTGGTATGCATGGTTTCATGAACAAAACTAATAATTAACTGGATCTGCATGTAAAGCATGAAGTACTGAGTAGAGAGCATGGAATCTATAGATACTGATAAAGCATAGAAATATGTAAATACTACGGATGTATGACCAAGCATATAACATAACTGAGTAAAACCTATAAAACTAAAATACTTAAATAACTGAAAGTTGTATGATTTGGTCAAACAACACTAAGACTGAATAACTGAGCTGGGACTGTAACTGAGACTATATTTGAGACTATGGGAGCTATCATCTAATTGACATTTCCTAATTTGTGATAATCGGGGTTCAACCTATAACCCCAGTTGGAAGGGTGTTAATACCGTGCCACGGGTACTAACATTGGTTGTGTGGATCCACTAAAATAATATAATGTCCAAAGGACAAAGGGTGTCAAGCCTGAATTGACGATTGACCCCTACAAAATATCAAGCGTAATCAGACGGGTGACTACTCATATCCTATGCTGGATACGTAGTTCTAGAGTACAGGGACTGGTACTAATGACTCTGCCTATCTAAAGGGGAAGTCTCCATCCCTACACTCGGTCAGTGCTAAATTCTACTCCCAATTGAAAGACACTGAGATACTAGACTATTCTGAATTGAATAACTGATATCTGACTATTCTAATACAGCTCATAATATAATCTGAAGACTATTCTATAATGTACTGAGGCTAGAATAAATAAACAACTATGATTTTTTGGTATTCAATATCCCCAGGACTCAAAACAACAATAATGAAAATACACTAAAGCTTGAAGGCCAAAACATGAAGGCTCTTATTAAATAAATCACTCTTGTAGAGATTTTATCAAACACTTCTAGTTCATGGTTTAAAACAATCATAGGATTCTCATGGAATTTGTAGGAATAATATGAATTCATTATAATAGCATTAAATGATGGTTCAATTCAATAAATAATATTATTAAAACGTTGACGATTAAATAATAACAATAATTTCATGGTAACATGATATAAAATCAATAGTACATGGAGATTCATGGATGAAATCATAATTTAAACCATATTGACTTGAAAGATTATAAATTGGTGATTTAAAATAGGTTACTTGGGCTCCATGGATGAATATCTAACATATCTGGGATAAAGAATTTGGAAGGATTGATGGAGAGTTCTTGATATTTGACCTTGATTCTTGAATGTTAGGGTTTTGCTACTTGAGAGAATGTTCTTAATTTTGGGGAAAAATTGATTAGAATAATACCCAATTAGGTTATTAGGGATTTAATTTTGTGTTTAGGGCTGACTGGGACAAGTAAAAAGTACTTAAAAGCCCTTGGAATTAAAACTTGGAACTGACTCAAAATCTTAATTTTCTGAGCTGGCGCAACATGGAGCTATCGCTCCGTGTCACTAGAATCAGACAAATGGGAAACTGGTCAGTGGCGCGATGTGCAAAAATAGCAGACCTTCACTGATTGGGACCTGGAAGTTCACCGTGATGCGGTGGTATTGCGCTTCGACACTGGAAATGGACAAATATCAAATTGACCTATGACGCAATGCGCCAGGATCACGGACCCTCAGTAGAATTTGCCAAATGGGAAATTGGCCTAGTACACGACACGATAAAGGTTAAAATGATGGGGTTTTGCGACTGAAACTTAAAATTGCCATAACTTTTACCCGGTTATCGGATTTGGGAAAATTTTATATCATTAGAAAGCTAATTAAATTTCCTACAAAATGGTAGGCTCTAAAATGAAAAATAATGAATGTTTCAAAAATTTCATATACGAATACTCATGTCTTGGGACCTAGATTATGCTTGAGAAATACGGAGTGTTATGATATTCCCCCTTGGGGTCATTCACTCCCGAATGAAACTGGTTAAGCTGAGGGAACTTATGGAATGAGCTTACATAATGAATATGCATGTATAATGAATGTAATGCATGACTCAATTGATTCATGAATGCATGACTGAAATAAAAATAATGTGCGACTGAAACTGAGCATGATAGAGAAAAATATTAAGAAAATTTGATACCTTGTACTGAATTTGGATTAGCGAAAAAGAGGTGAGGGTACTTGGTCCGCATATCTTCTTGTGCTTCCCAAGTGGCTCCCTCAACGAACTGATTCCTCCAAAGAACTTTGACTAGTAGATCTTCTTTGTTCCTTAGTCTACGAACTTGATGATCAAGAATTTCGACTGGGACTTCCTCAAAGGAAAGATTATTCTGAATATCTACATTTTCTAAGGGAACAACTATAGCTGGATCACCAATACACTATTTCAACAATGAGACATGGAACACTGAATGTACTGAGGCTAAATCTGAAGGAAACTCAATCTCATAAGCTACCTTTCTAAAACTTAATCGAAGAAAAATGGTTATCCCAACTACACTTGAAATTAACTGCACATGCTCTTCACATATCCTCAAGAGTCTGAATGGTCCGTTCTACTTAACCTTCTGTCTAAGGATGGAAGATCGTACTGGGGTGGACTTGGGTACCAAGACCCTTTTGGAATATTTTCCAGAAGTGAGAGGTAAACTGAGTACCTCTATCTAGGATGATTGATAAGGGAACACCGTGCAACCTAACCAACTCTCTAAGATAGATATTGGCATAGTGCTCGGCTGAATAAGAGGTATGGATGGGCAAGAACTGATCTAATTTGGTCATCCTATCTACAATAACCCAAAAAGATTCATGCTGATGTCGGGTGTAAGGCAAACCTCTCACAAAGTCCATGTTCACTTTCTCTTATTTTCACATGGGAATATTGAACTCCTGCATGGACCCACTAGGCTTCTGGTGCTCAACCTTAACTTGCTGGTATGTAGGTAACTTAGCACAAACTCTGCAATATCTCTGTTCAGCCCACTCCACCAATAGATCTCCCATAAATTATGGTACATCTTAGTGGCCCCTAGATAAATAGAGTAATGCACCCCATGCACTTCTGCAAGAATTTGTTGCCTCAAATAATCTACACAAGGCACACACAATCTACCTTGACATTGCAAAACACCATCTCCCCCATGGGAGAAAACCTCCACTTTCTGATCTCTGACTGATTCTTTCAACTTAACTAGACTGGGATCTCTTTCCTACTTTCCCTTCACCTCAGAAACTAGAGATGATTCTAAGCTACTATGCACCTATACACTATCTTCTGCTGAATCGATTAAGCGGACACCTATTCGGGCAAGCCGATGAACTTCTAAAGCTCATTTCTTCTTACCATCCTAAACATGAGCTACACTACCCATAGACATTCTACTGAGAGCATCAACTACTACATTGGCCTTGCCCGGATGATATAGAAAACTGATGTCATAATCTTTCAGTAACTCTAACCACCTTCTCTAATGCAAATTCAAGTCTTTCTAAGAGAATACATACTGAAGGCTTTTGTGATCAGTGAACACATCTATATGCACCTCATACAAGTAATGCCTCCAAATATGTATGGCAAACACTACAACTGCTAGCTCAAGATCTTCAGTCGGATAATTCATGTCATGAGGCTTAATTTGTCTGGAGGTATAGGCTATGACTTTACCTCTCTGCAAAAGAACACAATCCAAACCTATTATGGATGCATCACAGTACACAAAAAAACTATCTGAACCATCTGGTAGAGTCAAGACTGGGGCTGAGGTGAGTCTAGTCTTCAACTCCTGAAAACTCTTCTTACAGGAATCTAACCACTGAAACTTTACTTTTTTTCTGAGTTAATTTGGACATGGGGGATGCAATAAAAGAAAACCCTTTAACAAACTGATGGTAATAGCCAGTTAAACCTAAGAAACTCCTAATATCTGATGGAGAGATAGGTCTAGGATTGTTTCTCACCGCTTCAGTCTTTTGAGTGCCATCACTGAAAATAATATGACCAAGAAATGCTGCTGATCTTAGCCAGAATTCACACTTAATAAATTTAGCAAACAACTGATGAGCTCTAAGAGTCTGAAGCACTACTCTGAGGTTAGCTGTATGCTTATTTATGCTACGGGAGTAAACAAGGATGTCATCAATGAAGACTATGATGAACATGTCCAAGAACTGCTTGAACACTCGATTCATCAAGTCCATGAAGGCTGCTGGGGAATTTGTAAGACTAAAGGACATGACTAGAAATTCGAAGTGACCATACCGAGTTTAGAGTGCAATTTTTGGAATGTCATATTCCGTGACCCTAAGCTGATGATAGCTTGATCTGAGGTCTATCTTGGAAATTTAACTGGCACCCTGAAGTTGGTCAAATAAGTCCTTAATTCTAGGAAGTGGATATTTATTCTTGACTGTGACCTTGTTCAACTGATGGTAGTCAATACACATTCTGAGAGAATTGTCTTTTTTACACATAAATATAATAGGTGCACCCCACGGGTAGACACTTGGTCTAATGAATCCCTTATCTATGAGATCCTTTAACTATTCTTTCAGTTCTTTGAGTTCAACTGGAGCCATTCTGTATGGAAGAATAGATATAGGTTGAGTATTTAGGAGAAGGTCTATTCTGAAGTTGATTTCCCTTTCGGGAGAAACTCCGGGAAGATCTTCAGGAAATACATCTGAGATTTCATTTACTATTGGGACTGACTCAAGATTAGGAGTTTCTTAGTTAGAGTCTTTGACTCTTACAAGATGGTAGACACACCCCTTGGATACCATCTTTCTGGCTCTAAGGTAAGAAATTAACTAACCCCTAAGAGCTGTAGTACTACCCCTCTATTCAAGGTCTGGTTAATTTAGGAACTGAAAATGAACTATTCTGTTTATACAATCAACTGAGGCAAAGCATGAGTGGAGCCAATCCATGTTGAGAATAACGTCAAAATCTGTTATCTCTAACTCCATAAGATCAACTAAAGTAACTTTTTGAGATATTGTGATCAGATAGTACCTGTATACCTATCTGGCTAAAATGGAAACACCTACTGGGGTAGACACTGAAAAGGGATCTACTAGATTTTTGGGACTATTTTCAAAATCGGGGATTAGTTATGGAGTTACAAAAAAAACAGAAGCTCCAGGGTCTAGTAAAGCATAAACATATAAGCGAAAGAACTGCAATGTAATATTAACTATATCAGGAGAATTTTCCTAATCTTGGAGGGACTGAAGAGCATATAATCTGTTCCGATGCTGACCACTAGTAGCACTAGAAGTGGCACCCTATTGAGTTGGGCAACCCAATGGAACTGACGACTGCTGGGACTGGCCTTGTTGGCATTCATCCCTACCTTTCTGAGTAACTACTTGGCACTCCCAAATCTGATAGCCTAGATTTCCATACCCAAAGCACACATCACTACCCACTCTATACATACCCTAATGGTTTCTTCCATACTTTTGACATAAAGGATTGGTACGAGCACTGGAAACATTGATTGGGGACTTAGAGCTTGGTACCCTATCCCTATAGTTATTTCTGAATTTGGGTACTGGGGTATCGTCTAAAGAAGGTAATGGGATTGAAGACCTCTAGTGAAACTGAGGACGGTAACCACCTTCTAACTTTGGTTTTTTGAAATTAAAACTACCCATCCTAGCTCTCTTAGTTTTGCTCTCCCTCTCTTTAATCTTTTGCTTTTCTATCTGTTGATCATGGACCGTCACCCTAGATAAATCCATCTCACTAATCAGCATTGTGGTACTACACTCCTTGACCACACTATTAGACATGTCAGACACAAACTTACTTATCTTAGACCTACTGTCAGCTACCATATGAGGAGCATATCCAGCTAACTAAGTGAACTTGAGTGAAGAATCATTCACACTCATACTGCCTTACCTCAAATTAATATATTCGAACACCTTGGCCTCCCTCAAATCTAATAGAAAGAATCTATCCAAGAAAGTTATGGAAAACTTTTTCCATTCTATAGGCCCTGGATCAACACCTCTATCAAATTTCCATTGCATAAACCAAGTATGGGCTATATCCTACAATTGATATGCAGTCAACTCAACACTCTAACTAGATGTGAACCCCATAGCATCCGTTACCTTCTGAACTAAATCTAAGAATTCCTGTAGATTCTCTTCAAACTTGGATCCTATGAAAAAAGGAGGATTCATTTGGTTGAAATCCTGAATTCTGGTGGTAGAAGTATTGCCCACTGGGTTGGCTGGAACATAAGATGGTTGTTCATTCTGTGCTGCTATGGATTTGCTAGAGTAGTGATGCAACCTTGAATTTTATGTAAGAGATATGCTCATCCAGAGGATCTTCCTGGATGGGTTAAGGGGTTGGCTGAGTTCCTATCCTTCTTCCATTTTTCTTGGGAGGCTTATTCTGTAAACATAAGAAAGAAATTGATTAGATAGGGAGTTTAACTTGAGCTTATTCTCACTCGTACGACATAATTACTAAAAGAAGGGCAACTTTTCCTAAACATCTTGTAGCCTCTCATCCGTAATTGTTGCATGCTACACACCCTTGCAAAATACTCTACTCGATGTGGCTTTCAAACTTACTAGGACACTTTAAAACCTTATTCTCTAATACTAAGTTTGTAACAACCCAAGACTACCCCCTAGTCGTTACACGATGCTTATGATTTTGAGAGACCCCATGCTAACCTATGAGCTAGTACCTGCTGTGAGCACTAAATAATATAGTCATGAATGTGGAAGAATAACAAAAATGCCATAAGATTTTTATAATGAAATAACCATAGAATTATGAATCTGATAAAAATACTAAAATCTGAATAGTCTGAATAAATAATTGTAGTATCTGAAAAACCTCTAAACTGGATATTGTGAGTTGATGGGACAGGCCCCAACTAACTCTACTATCTAATTAGATAAAGAAATGAAGTAATATAATTTGTCCTCGGATAATGAGGACTCACCATTGCTACTGTATTGCTGATGATCTGAGGGACTAAGTGTGATTCGAGAACTGAGCATCAACACCAAAGGTATGATACATCATAGCATAAAAGAAAGGTATGCGATCAGTACTTTGAATGTAGTGGTATGCTAAATGAGGTTGGCCGGTCTGCATGGTTTTATGAACAAAACTAATAATTCACTAGATATGCATGTAAAGCATGGAGTACTGAGTAGAGAGCATGGAATATATAGATAATTATAATTCATGGAAATTTATAAATATTGAGGATACATGACCAAGCATATAACATAAATGATTAAAATCTATAAACTAAAATACTGAAATATGTATGCTGTGGTCAAATAACACTAAGACTGAATAACTGAGCTAAGTGTATAGCCGAGACTATATCTGAGACTATAGGAGATATCATCTAACCGACGTTCTCTAATTTGATCTAATTGAGGTCCAAACTATAACCCCATTTGGAAGGGTGTTAAAACCGTGCCACTGTTACTAACAATAGTTGTGTGGATCTACTAAACTGATATAATGTCTAAAGGACTAAGGTTGTCAATCTTGAACTGATGGGTGACCCCTGCGAGATAGTCATGCCTAATCTGATGGGTGACTACTCATATCCTTCTCTGGCTAAGTAGTTTTGGAGTATAGGGACTGCTACTAATTGTTGTATCTATCTGACAGGAAGGCACCATCCCTACAATTTCTCGGTGCTAAATCCTACTCCCAACTGAAATACACTGATATACTTAACTGTTCTGAGTTGAATAGCTGATATCTAACTATTCTATTAATGCTCATAATATAATATAAAGACTATTCTGTAATGTACTAAGGCTAGATTAAATAAATAACTTTGGTTTTCAGGTTATCAATATCCCCAGAACTCAAAACAATAATACTGAAAAGACACTATAGCTTGAAGGCCAAAACATGGAGGCTCTTATTAAATAACTCACTCTTGTAGACATTTTATCAAACACTTGTAGTTCATAGTTTAAAATAATCATAGAAATGTCATAGAATTTGCAGGAATAGCATTAATTTATTATAATATCATTAAATCATGGTTTAATTTAATAAATAATACTATTAAAATATGAAGGATTAAATAATAACAATAATTTCGTGATAACATGGTATAAAATCAATAGTACATGTAGATTCATGGATAAAATCATAATTTAAACCATAATGACTTTAAAGATTATAACATGGTCATTTAAAATAGGTTACTTGCACTCCATGGATGAACATCTAACATACCTGGATAAAGAATTTGGAAAGATTGATGGAGAGTTCTTGAGATTTGACCTTGATTCTTGAAGGTTAGGGTTTTACTAATTGAGAGAATGTTCTTGATTTTGGGTAAAAATTGATTACAATAATGTCCAATTAGGTTATTAGGGACTTAATTTTGTGTTTTAAGCTAACTAGGACAAGGGAAAAGTACTAAAAGCCCTTGGAATTAAAACTCAGAACTTGCTGAAAATCTTAATTTACTAGGCTGGCGCGACGCGGCGCTATTGTGCTGTGTCAGTGTAATCGATCAATTGGGAAATTGGTTTGTGGCGCGACGTGTAGAAATCATGGTCCTTCATTGATTGGAACTTGGAAGTTCACCGCAATGCGGTGGTATCGCGCTTCGACACTGGAAATAGACAAATGTCAAATTAACCTATGGCATGATGTTCTAGGATTGTGGACCCTTACTGGAATTTTCTAAATGGGAAATTGGCTTTCTATGCGACACGTTAAAGGTTAAAATTATGGGGTTTTGCGACTGAAATTTAAAATTGCCATAACTTCTTATCCGGTTATTGAATTTGGGAGAATTTTATATCATTAGAAAGCTAATTAAATTTCCTATGAAATAGAAATCTCTAAACTAAAAAATAACCAGTATTTCAAAAATTTCATATGCAAATACTCATGTATTGGTACTTAGATTATGCTGGGGAAATACGGGGTTTTATACTTTATTGTTGGTTATTATGGTTATTTCTTGTAGGATGATTGTGGCATGGTTTCATAGGTTTCAATATGTTTATGAACCTTTTCTTCTTTTGGGTAAAATTTAGTACTACTGTGTATCCTTCTTTTTCTATTCACTTGCATATTGGTTAGCTGTATATAGTATTACACTCTATTTCTTGAGTACTATTATGATAGAATAGTTTATCCTTATTACTTCTATAGAAATATTTTGTATAGTTTCTTGGATAGTTGCCTGCAGTTTATATTCATGCTTTACATGTTATTTATAGTTACATTATCGTTGGAGCTTAGTTCGCTAACGCCTATTGTGTACCCTATGTTTGGTACTCATACTACACTTTTGTAGTGTGCATATCATAGAATGTGTTATTGTTGATGATGTGTGCATCATGCAGAGCATGTATTAGAGAGTTGGGGTGAGCTCATGACGTTTGGAGTAATCCCTCTCTCCCTCTTATTTACTAGACCGATCTCTCTTTTGTTATTCAGAGACAACTTGTACTTATACTTATTTTAAGTTTCATTTGTTGTTTTTGTATTATTAAAATATCCTTTACTAACTTCACCAGGTTTTAGGAATATATTTTCTTTTTTCTTGCTATCTCCCTTCATATTATTTAGTTTTGCTTCTGCTTTTCCTATTTTTCCATAACTAGCTCTTCTAAAATATGTGTTAGCTAACCTACTAGTAGGATATAGAAGATGCCATCATGACCTATGAAATTAGTTCATGGAAAATTAGTATCAGAGCCTAGGGTTATTTGTTTATCGTTATAATAGCTAAGTGTCCAGTAGAGTCCTGTGGATCAGAACAAAAACATCTTTATCCTATCTTTGAGAGGCTATAAGGAATTCTTAGGAAATTCTATTTTTGACTCCTTATCATGTGTTTGTATATCTATGACCTCTAGTACTTCTTTTGACAACTTTTCCCTTGAATAGATAACATAAGGTCGTCAATAGATGCACATGATACTTTCGCACGTGTTTACTAAGTTTCACCGCAGTATTAGAGTAGGGAGTTAGAGATTTATGTCAAAGATCATCAGCGTCAGCTAAAGAATTTGGGGTCAATCCTAACTCCGATATAGTTTGCAACTTACTTAGTTAATTAGCTTCCAATATTAGTAAGTTTGAGTATTTTAGTAGATACTTCACAACTATAAATGATACGAGTCATATCCAGGACTCGTATAGTGGAAAGTGTTCAAACCTCTTGGATTCTATTTTTCTAGGGGTATAGATTATGCGTACTAGTCGTACACTTGAATAAGACTTCTGTTTGGGTTTGTTGTACCTTGGACAATGTTTGGTCCAAGGAGGAAAGCTTAGGGTATGAGAGATGGGTACTATTAATAGAAGATGGGTATGACTCATATGGGTCAGTCGCACCCTATGACAAGAATTAAGAGTAGTTTAAGTAAGGGCAATTTGGACATTCCCCACTTATCCTAAAAAGGTCCAAGACTTATTTTGCATTTGGGAGGTTATTTGACCAACTATTCTATTCTTAAATACTTAGAAAAAACTCTTTAATCCTCTATAAAGTTGTTGGGCAAAGGAAGTTAGGGTTTCATCTTAAGGAGTAAATTGGGGCTTGTCTTGGTGATTTGTCTCCATCATCTTCTTGGTTTAAGGGATGTTCTCTTCCCTCATTGTTATATCCAACTTAAACCATGGATTTTATACAATGTTTTCATAATTTTAATTTTGTATGATTTTGGGTTTTCAAATATGATTTGGGGGTTTTGGTTATAAATGTTTGGTTATAGTGTTCTCAAAGTTTAATTAATATTTTATATTCATTAATGTGTTTTGGATAATTGGTTTCATGGGAATGGTTGTTTGGTAATTGGCTTTGGTTTTAGAATTACTATCCCCCAATATTTTTGATAAAATGCCTATCGCATGATTTCACTATGTCATTGGATTTCTAATGGAACTTATGTAAGGTTTAAACTTGGTAACAGAACTCAAAATAATTTGAATAGTTTAAATAGTTTTAGAATAATTTGGCTTAATAAACATACTTGTCTTGTACCAGGGAATCCCCTAAGTTAATATGGTAATGAATATCTGTGGGGCGTATGAGAATCCCCTAAGTTAATTGTATAATAGGGTCTATGGGTACATGGGAATCCCTTGACCACTAAAAGGTTTGGCTAAGGAAAATACTTGAAAGTTATAGTCGGTATGACAATACCTCTACTCATAGTCTTGGTTAATAATAATGGAATAACGGATTGGTTAGAAATGGTTTTATTTAGGAAATAATGGCGGGTTGCGATAGGTAACCATTAAGGTAAAAGTCCAATAGACGGACACTGGAAAATCATGTTTTCTAACATAAGAGGTAGGTCATGGCGACCTTATATGATACTTAGGAGGTACATGAGGATCTTCTAGGTACACTATACATATATATCATGAATAGTGAAGGGTACATGGGAATTCCTAACTCTTATTGTATCTTTAGTTCATGCATCTACACGTATCGAGGCCAATTCAGGGGGTTACACTAGACTATATAGACCGTGTCGGGTTTTAAGACAGTTAAGCTTCATATACTTAGGTTAGAGGTTTTAAATATATGCTAAACTCATTTTTCTTTCTCGGCTTAGTTATATATATATATGTATAGGCTATGTGTATATGGATGATTTTACTTGGTTTTCTTAAATGGAATAATTTCATACTTATCCTAAGTTTATGCTAGTGTTCACCCACTAAGCTATGTTCGGGCGGTTGTATCCATACACAATGCAGGAACTGACCGTTCTACTTCTCCTACTTAGCATTCAGACATTCAAGGGTTAGCTTTGGATTGAAGTAGTGAGCTTTCATTTTTTCAGAAGGCTGTATTTCATGGATGTTATTTCATACATTAGATTTTTTATGGATATTAGTTTTGGCTATGATTGGGGGTATGTCCTAACAAGAATTTTGTATTCTTTTGGTTAGAGTCTTTTATGGAACTACTATGGGTTAGTATAGGCAAGATCGGTATATGTGTCAACCTTAACATTGGTATTGGTATTGGGGCTGACAAAGACTACCTGTATTGTTTGTTGTTCCATTGTTTTTCTAGTTTGGGATAATATATTTATTTATTAATAGAACTTATTTGGTTATGGTTGGATTTATGGTTTTGGTTTTGCTTGGTATGGTTGGACGATTGGTATGGAACTATTGGAATTGGCTGGATCGGTCATGGTCGTGATCCTATCCAATAGTTTTCATATGAACTATTATTCTATCTTGTTATATGTTCTTAATTTAGCCAACTAAGGGTAGATGGATAGAGGTTCGGTTTAGAAATGGGGGTGGTCTTCGATCCTGGTCGGACTTATGACGCCCATTATGATAAGGCCTGGGGTCAGGTCATTTCATGTTTGTATCAAAGCTTTAGGTTCATGGTCAATTAAAAGTCGACAAAATTGTGTCTGGTAGAGTCTTTTTAGGGGTGTGTAGCACGCCACACTCCTGAGAGAGGCTACAGGTCATTTAGGAATATTTTTTTTTCTTGGTACTCTAATTTTAAACTTGGAGATTGAGTCTTGGATTCATCTCTAATACTTGGTTGTTTTTCACTTTTCAAATTATGCCTTGATGATCTAGAACATAAGGAAATTCTTTTGTCCCATCTAAGATGAAGTTGATGGGGTACATCCAACAATTGTAGTTCACACTTATTTTTAGGGTTCTATCCCTGATTGTTTTAGGGTTCCCTCAGTTGCTACTAGTCTTTCTTAGGGTGAGGTGACTAATATTGAAATTCACCAATCTATTTATGTTATTGCTCCTTTGGTCGCTTCTCAGGTTGAGTGGGATGCATTTGGTGTTTTATCTGTTACGGCCATAAGGATTGGCCAGTTCATAAAGATGAATCCTCTTACTTTTACTAGTGTGAAAGTGAAGGAGGATCCTCAGGTTTCTTGGATGAAATAGAAAGATATTCAGAGTTATGCAAGCCATAATTGGGAAAGGTATAAATTTTGCAACTTATCAGCTTAAGCATTTTACTTACCAATGGTACAAAGAGTGGGATAGAGATAGATATAATATGGAGGAGTTGTCGTTATGGGATGCTTTTTTTAATGCTTTTTTGGATCATTCTTTACTCAAGAGCTGAGGGAAGAGAAGATGGAGGAGTGTGTGAATCTCAAGCAAGGTAAAATGTCTGTTAATGAATATGCCTTAAAGTTTCATCAACTATCAAGGTATGCTCCTAATTTGGGGGCTAACATGAGGCCAAGAATGAGATAGTTCATATCTAGTCTATCTCAAGATTTGATCCTTAAAAGAAAGACTACTTTGTTGATAAAGCATATAAACATTTAAAGGTTGGTTATCCATATATAACAGGTGGAGAAAGAAAAGTTAAAATAGACAGAGTTTTGGGGAAAGGATGGGGAAAAAGAGTAGGTTCTCTGAGCAAAGTAGTGCTCAGCAGTAGGTCGATCGATATAGAGGTAAATGGCCAAAGAATAGTAGGGAAGTTTGGGTTCCTTTTCTACTGCTAATGCTCCTTACTCGAGGTAGTCGAGTGACTCACAATTGTAAAGTGGTGATAATTTCTAGGAATAGGGTGCCCAATCTTGGGTAAGTAAGGGTCTGCCAGCTTCTTCATGCCCTTCTTGCTGGTTTTGTAGTCATCTTCATCGGGGCGATCGTGATGAAGGAAGGGACAAGTATTTTAAATGTGGCCAACTAGGCCATATACTCATAAATTGTCCAGTTAAAAAGGGTGCATCAGGACCGGTCAAAGCTCTGGTTGTTTCATCTTCTTCTCTTGCACCTAGTGGTCCGTCTTTGACATCTACTCCTGCTTTTTATACCGTTATAGGCTAAAATAAGTTGTATGCTCTTGCACCTAGATAGAAATTTGAGGAATCACCCGATGTTATTACTAGTATTGTAGAACTCTTTACTTATGACGTGTATTATCTGCTTGATCTGGGGTCCACTTTTTTATGTAATCCTATTTGTGATTGTATGTATTGGTTTTTATCCTAAGGTTATCTCTGATTTTTTTTATTTTTCTACCCTAATAGGTTACTCGATTATTGCTAAACAGGTCTATACGGGGTGTGTGGTATCTATTGGTAGCAAGCAGACCTTGGTAGATATGTTTGAACTAGATATTATGGATTTTGACATTCTGGGGATGTATTAGTTACACTTTTATTATGCATCCTTAGATTGTCAGACCCGTAAGGTTATCTTTAGGTTTCCTAGCAAACCAGTTATAGAGTGGAAAGGTAGTTCCCTATCTCTTCGTGGGATATTTATGTCTTATCTTAGAGCTTGGAGGTTAATCTTTAAAGGTTGTCTTTATCACTTCGTCCAAGTTAAAGATTCTAACTCAGGTGGTCCTTTTCTGCATTCAATTCTATTAGTAAATGAGTTTCTTGAGGTATTTCTGGATGATCTTCCTAGTGTTCCTCTTGATAGTGAAATAGAGTTCGGTATTGATTTGGTTCTTGACACTCATCCATTATCTATTCCTCCTTATAGAATGGCTCAGGCAGAGTTGAGGGAACTCAAGGAACAAATTAAAGATCTTTTATAGAAGGGTTTATTCGTCCTACTGTATCCCCGTAGGGTGCACTAGTGTTGTTTGTACACAAGAAGGATGGTTCCCTTTGGATGTGCATTGACTATCGACAGTTGAATAAGGTAACAGTCAAGAAAAAAGATCCTCTCCCAAGGCTAGATGTCTTGTTCGATTAGTTGCAAGGTGCCAAGTTCTTCTCTAAGATAGATCTTTAGTATGGGTATCATCGCTTAAGATTAGGGAGGAGGATATCCCTATGACAGGTTTTCATACTCGGTATGGGCACTTTGAATTCTTGGTGATGTCATTTGGTTTGACTAATGCTCTGATGGTATTTTTGTACTTGATGAACAGGGTTTTTAGGTAGATCTTGGATCTTTTTGTCATTACTTTTATTAATGACATTTTGTTTTTTCAAAGAGTGAGCTAGATGATGCTAATCACCTTTGTATGGTGTTCTAAACCTTGAAAGAACAATAGTTGCATGCCAAGTTCTCTAAATATGAGTTTTGGTTGAACGCTGTGAGTTTTCTTGGTCATATTATTTCTAGCAAGGGGATAATGATGGACCCTAGTTTCTGGGAAAAACATGACTTAAGAAATGAGTAATACACTTGCATTAGGGAGGTATAGTCCAGTGGTATGCTGACCAATATTGGTTGTTGGGTGGATTTAGTTACTAGAATATGTATGACTTAGGTGGTATGAGTCATATTAGTGGATATAGGTTGTTTGGTTACTCCACTTAACCTTCAACTTGATAACTAGTTGGATCTGAGTACCAGTGGCTCACCATAAGTTATAAGCAAAGGTATGAGTCGTTCCTAGGACTCGTACAGTGGTTAGTGTTCAATCTTCCTAGATTTTATTATGCTAGGGATACAAATATGGGTACTATTTGTACACTTTAATACAACTTGGGTTTAGATGTGTCCTACCTTGGACAATGTTGGGTCTAAAGGGGAAAGCTTTAGGTACACGAGGTGGGTACCACTCATACAGGATATGTATGACTCATAAGGGTCAGTTGTACCCTATGATGGGAATTAAGTGCAGTTTAATTACAGACAATCTGGATATTTTCCCACTTATCTTAATAAGGTCCCATAACTTATATTAAACTTAGAAGGTTATTTTCCCTACTATTCTATTCTTAAACACTTAAAAAACACACTTAAATCCTCTCTAGAGTTGTTTGGCAAAGGAATCTAGGGTTTCATATTTTGGAGAAAATTCAAGCTTGTCTTGGTGGTTTCTCTCCATCACCTTCTTAGTGTAATACATGTTCTCTTCCCTCATTTTTAGTTCAAAATAAAGGCATAGATTTTATACAATGTTTTCATGATTTGAATATTGTATGATTTTTTGTTTTGAAATATGACTTAGGGGTGTTGGTTATAAAAACTTGGTTATGTTTTTTTTCATGTTTTAACTATACATTTATATGCATTATTGTGGTTTTGGATAATTGGTTGCATGCGAATAGTTGCTTGGTAATTAGCTGTGGTTTTGGAAATACTATTCCATCATTATGTTTGATGAAATGCCTATGATAATGATTTCACTATGTCGTTGGATTTCTAATGGAACTTATGCATAGTTTAAACTTGGTAAAGAAACCCTAAATGATATGAATAATTTGAATGTTTTGGGAATGATTTTTCTTAATAAACATAATTATGGGGTACAGAGGAATCCCCCAAGTTAATATGGTAATGAATACTTGTGGGGTACATGGGCATCCCCCAACTTAATTAGATAACAAAGTTTATGGGTACATAGGAATCCCTTTACCACTAAAAGGTTTGACTAAGGTTAATACTTGCAAGTTATAGTCGGTATGACGATACCACTACTAATTGCCTTGGTTAATAATAGTGGAATAACGGTTTGGTAAGAAATGTTTTTAATTGGGTAATAATGGCAGGTTGTGATAGCTAATCATGAAGGAGGGATTCCGATGGATGAATACTAAAAACTCATGTTTGTCGACATGAGAGATAGGTCATGGCGACCTTATATGGTACATAGGAGGTACATAGGAATCCTCTAGGTACACTGTACATATGTTCATGGAGAGTGAAGGGTACTTGGAAATCCTCGATTCTTATGGTATCTCAGATTCATGCAGCTACACACATCAGGTCCTATTTAGGGTTTACACTAAAACCATATAGCTCGTGGGTGGTTTAAAGATTGTTAAGCTTCACATACCTATTTTAGAGATTTTAAATGCATGCTAAACCCAGTTATATTTTCTGCCATGGTTATATATACATTATATAGGTTGTGTGCATATAGATATTTTTACTTAGATATCATAAATGGCATTATTTCATCCATATCTTAAGGTCATGCTAGCGCTCATCCGCTAACTCGTCTTCAGGCAGTTGTATCTTCACATGATGTTGGAACCAATCATCCTACTCATACTACTTAGTATCAAACATTTGGGGGTCAACTTTAGATTGAAATGGTGAGCTTTTATTTTTTGGAAGGATTCATTTCATGGATGAAATTTCATAATTTGGATTATTTATGGATATTGGTTTTGGCTATGGTTGAGGGCATATCCCAATTATATTTTTATATTCCTTGGGTTAAAAGCTTTTGTGGTACTACTATGCAGTGGTATGGGCGGGTTAGTTATGAGTGTTAGCATTATCATTGGTATTGGTATTGGGGCTGACATAGGCTGACTGTATTATTGGTTGTTCCACCCTCTTTTATTTAGGATTACATATTTAATTATTAATTGAACCTATTTGGTTATGGTTGGATTTATGGTTTTGTTTTGTCTTGGTATAGTTGGTATGTGATGGTTGGACTCGGTTGGGTCGGTCACGATCGTGATCCTATCACAGAATCTTCATGTGAGTTTTAACACTATCTTATTATATGCTAGAAATTCAGCCAACTCAGGGCAGGCGGTTATAGGTTGGGTTGGGTAACGGTGGTGGTTTCCAATACCAATCGAACATGGGACACCTATTGCAATAAGGCCTCGAGTTAGGTCATGTCATTGACCCACCTTAAGCTGAGTTTGATGATTAGTTCTTTTGAAGCCCTTATATATTTATTAAATATTTAGAGAGGGCCCTTTTGAGGCATTATTGAGGAACCTTGGTACTTGTTGGATATGTGAATGATGTTGGAAGTAATGCCTAAATGATTATGCCATATATATGATTTATTATTTAAGTTTATGATGAACTATTTATTATGCTATTGTTTTGTCTATTGATAAGACTAGCGAATGTACCATCGAATTAGTCCTTTACTATGATGTTATTTATGCCATACATTAGGTTATTGACTATTCTAAGAATAAGCTATAGATCAGGACATGGAATAGCTATTGATCAAGCCATTGATAAACTACTTTTTATGCTAATGATAAGTCGTTGAATGTACTATTTATAAGTAATTTCTCATGATATTGCATATGATTATGATCATGATAAACAATTATGCTAGTAATCAAATAGAAAACATTCATATTGGTGAGGTTAGCAATTGTTATGTTTGGTGCTAGATGTTATGATTATTGATTTTATGGGGAATTTATTCTATTTATTATGCTATAAATCTTGATGCTTGACGATATTGGTACTTATGGAATTGATTATATACCTAGTTAAATTTTGAAAGATGATGTTGATATATTAATACCTGACAAGGCCAGAGGATATTATGATGATATTAATATCATAAAAGGACGGAAGATAATTATGATGATATTGATACCCGGCTAGGATGAAGGATGTTTAATATGATATTGATACCCAATAAGTCAGAGGATGATTATGATGATGTTGATACCCGACAAGGTCGGTGGATTACTATAATAATGGACTTATACCTGGTAAGGCCGGAGGTTGATTGATGATATATTAATGTTCAACAAGGTCAGAGGATGATTATATTGCTGTGCCAATGTTTACATCTATCCATTTGAGTTCGTTTATGCCCTATATATGGAAATTATATATATATATATATATATATTTGTTCATACGTAGTTTGGGTGTGATGTTGATATTAGGGATGTCAAATATAACCCAAAGGTGGTATTTATGATGGTTAGTGGATTAGTGATAATTATTGATTAATGATAAAGAAGTATAGTTGATGCTTAGTGATGAATAAGGATTAGCAGTGGATATTGTTTGAGTGGCTAATCATAACTAGTGGCTAAACGAGGTTTAATTGGTAAAGGACAATTAGTTAATAAATATTTGCTAGTTGATAATTAATGATTAACTAATATATGGTGATTAGTTGTTAAATGATGACTAGAGGTTATATGATGTCTAGTACTCAAATGAACTAGTTCATAAAAGATGGTTAGATAATAAGTGGTAACTAGTGAGTATTAATGATATATGTTTGCTTTATGTTGGTAAATTGTAAAATATTGGTAAATGATCAATTGATGATAATTGTGGGATGATGGCCACATGACGATGAAGGTTAGTTTTATGTTGGTTTATTGCATTATTCCATCTTGAGTTTGCTCTCCAGCCATGTCGGAGATTGTGATGAGTTATTTACTTTTTTGCACTAATTGGCATGTGGGAGGTAATTTTATATTTATGATTGATTGTTTTGATATTTTATGATAAGTTATTGTTATTCATTGTTACTTATTATGCACGTTGATATAGGCATGTGTTGTTGCCTTATGTTATACTGTTATTCCAGTGTAATTACTTATTATGTACAACAGTGTTAGAGATGATTCAAGTTCGTTTTTGTACTTTGATTTAGTTATGTTATCTTGCATTTTACCATACTTATATCATGATTTAGCTAAGTCAGCCAATGATGCCTACTGTGTACCCATTGTTATGGGACTCGCACTACACTGATGTACCTTTTTGGTGCATATCCGAGTACTAGTTGCCACTATTTGTTGATGTTAGTATGGTGTTGATTATCCGAAGATAGGGTGAGATTTTGGAGTTTGAGTTGCCAATTTCCTTATATCACTATATTAAGTCTTTTATTATCAAGACTGATATTGTTGAATATTTTAAGTCCATAAGTTATAATAATATTAGATGCTCTTGTACTGGCTCTACCAGGTCATAGGATGGTATCTTTTATTGACTATTTTATCTATTTTGAACACCTTACTTTTTTATACATTGTGTTCTTGAATTTTGCCTTTGTTGGGAATTTTCTACTGAATTAACCTATTTTTTTGGCTCATATTATGGTTTGGCTTACCTACTGTTAGAGTTTAGTAGGTGCCATAATAACTCGTAAATAGGGTGATGATAAATTAGTATCAGAGCCTAGATTTCACTAATATTGTTGGTACAAGAGCAAGTCTCTAGTAGAGTCTGGAGATCAGAACAATAATGTCCATTACCTATCTTTTTGAGGTTATGGGACATTCTTAAGAGTTCATTATATATTTCACTCATATCATGATAAGAGTTAGAGTTGGTATATAGAACTATTCCTTCGACATTACTCTTTTGCATATGGCTAGGACAGATGCTATCATTATGAGATAAAGGTTCCGAGACCGATCCTAGGGATCCTACTACTATTTATGGATGAACTAGAGGTCGTGGATAGTCGCATGATATGTCCCTTGCTAGTGACCAAGATAGTACATGCTCCCTAGGTTCTATTCTCACTCTTGAGGAAGAGATTGTTCTGCCCAGCTAGCAGTGGGCCAGGGATTAGCCAAGGCTCTAACAGGGTTTATTTCATCTTCAGTTCTCAGGGATGCATTGGTTCATTTATTGGTTTCAGTTGGTGGTGCACCATCTGATAGTGAATAGTTTATATATCAATGTGGTACAGATGCGGGGGTACAGTCCATAGCTATGGATCCCATAGTTGAGGTTCCTCCCACACCGGTAGTTGCTCATTTTACTATGTCTTCTTAAGAGCAGAAGATGTTGGGTAGATTATTGAGATTGGCTATTCCTAGGTATTCTGGTGTACCGGGCAAGGATGCATATGAGTTTTTAATTACTTTTTAGGATTGGTTCCTTTATATGGGCCATGTTGAAACTCATCATGTAGATTACACTACATGTCAGTTGGACTTGGCTCAATATTAGTGGAGAGATGTTATGGATTCTAGTCCTACTAGTCTTCTCCCTTGTCATGGACTTAATTCATCGAGATATTCTTTGATAAGTATATGCCTCACAACCTTAGAGATCATTTGAGGGATAAATTCTCTAGATAGGAGAAGGGCTCCATGATAGTTGAAGAGTATGAGGCTTATTTTAATGAGTTGGTTTGGCATATGACTTCTATTCTTGATATTGAGTATGAGAGAGTTCATTTCTATTTAGAGGGTTGAGACTCCCATTTTTATATCTTCTTAGAGTTTAGTTGCTACAAGTAGGTCTTTTGCTAGGGTATCGGATCACTCTCATGTGATGAAGGAGATACACTATAAGGGTCGTGAGGGTCATGATAATAGGCAAAGGTTTTAGGGAAGATTTAGTGGGATCCATCATAGTTCCCAATCCAAAGATAGTATTTCTCATAGAAGGTATCCTTCGTATCCATCCTATCAAACTCAGAGTCAGCCTAGTCGACCTGTTCAGCAGTGCTTTAGATTATTTATGGAGGTTAATGGAGTGCTAGTGATCACCCTGGTAAGGGAAGTGGTAAGTTTTTGAGAGCTTCATCATCTTGTTATTCTAGTCTTAGTGGTTACTCTAGGTCAGCAAAATTTTTTGGTTCTAGTTTAGTTCATGTTTCCTATTTTACTTATGGATCTCTGGACACTATTTGCAAAATTGCCTTAGTCATGTGGCAATTATTGTTTTAGCTCAGGGCATTTCCTTTATTATAGAAGTTCATCCCTCAACTAATCGTGGTTCTCATATTCACAAGGGTGGTTTTAAGGGTACTCGAGGAGGTTCTCAGGTAGGCAAGAAAGGAGGTTAATCAGGTGCAAAGCTATATGGCAGGCATGGTTAGTTTTATGCATTATCTGCAAGGCCTGAGGCTGAGATTTCAGATGCTGTTGGTATAGGTAAGATTTTAGTTTGCCACTAGTCGAGCCTTTCTTTATTTGATCTGGGATCCACTTATTTAGATATTTTTCTTATTGTGTACCACAATTACTGTTGTCTTTTGACTTATTATTGTGTCATTCTGCATATCTGCTCCTGTGGGTGATTCTTTAGTAGTGGATCGAGTTTTCAGATTATGTGTTGTGACTATTAGTGATGTTGATACTTATAATGATCTTGTTATCCTGGATATGGTGGATTTTGATATGATTTTGGGAATGGATTGCTTATCCCACTATCATGTAGTCATGGATTATTTTTGCCAAGATTTTTACCTTAGCCATGCTTAGTATACCCCAGGTCATATGGTAGGAAACTGTTAGCCATCAGCCAATGGGGATACTTTCTTATATGTGTGCTAGGAGAATTATTTTGATGGGTTGCAAGTCTTACCTTACTTATATCTGTGATGCTAATGAGTAGAGTCCATTGCTTAAATTTGTTCCTATTGTTTATTAGTTTCCTGATATGTTCCCTATCGACTTACCTAGTATTCCCCCTATCCATTAGATTATATTTGTGATTAATCTCAAGCCTTGTACCCAACCAATTTCTATGGCACCTTATCATATAGCTCCTGCAAAAATTCTTAGCTTTAGGATCTTCTTAGTTAGGGTTTTATTAGACAAAGTGTGTCCCCTTGGGGAGCTTCTATATTGTTGGTGAAGAAAAAAAAAGGCTCCATATGTATGTGTTTTTATTGTAGGCTGCTTAATAAGGTAACAATGTAGAACCGTTATCCTATGCCTCACATTGCTGATTTGTTTTACCTGCTTTAGGGTGAGGCATTATTTTCTAAGATTGATTTAAGATATAGTTACCATCAGTTGAGGATACGGGCTGAAGATATCCCGAAGACAACTTTTATAAACCATTACAATCATTTTGCATTCTTAGTTATGTCATTTGGGTTGACTACTGCCCAGCTGTATTAATTAATTTGATGAACCAAGTATTCAGGCCCTATTTAGATTTCATGATGATTTTGTTCATCGATAACATCATTATATATTTGAGGTTTAGAGAGGAGCATCACAACATTTAAGGATTATGCTCCAAACTTTTATAGATCATGTGTTTTTTGCCAAGTTCTCTAACTGTGAGTTTTGGCTTGAGTCGGTGACATTATTTTGACATATGGTATCTAAGTATGGGATTATGGTAGACCCACCTAAGACTGAGGTGATTCCTGATTGGGCTAGATCTATATCTCCGATTGAGGTTCGTAGCTTCATTGATTAAGACGGTTATTATAAATGCTCAGTTGAGGGTTTTGCTACTATTTTAATGCCTATGACTAGATTTACTAGGAAGGAAATTCCTTTATGATGGTCTGAGGAGTGTGAGTTGAGCATTGGAATGCTTAAATATTTTTTTCACTTTATCTCTTATTCTAGCTCTTTCTATATAGGGGGAGGGATTCACCATATTTTGTGATGTTTATGTTATCAGTTTTGGTTGTGTGTTAATGTAACAGGGTCGTCTTATTCCTTATGCTTCTAGATAGCTTAAGGTGTGTGAGTACCATTCATGATTTGGAGTAGGTGATAGTAGTTTTCGTGCTTAATATTAGGAGGCATTATCCTTATGGCTTGTATTATGAGATTTTAATCGACCATCAGAGTCTTCAACATCTTATGACATAGAGGGAGCTTAATGCTATTCAACTTATATGGATAGAGTTGCTTAAGGATTATGATATTTCCATGTTGTATCATTTAGGAAAGGCAACTATGGTAGCAGATGCCTTGAGTTGGAAGGCTGTGAGTATGGGTAGCTTGGCTTGTATTTTAGTTTCATAGAGGCTATTGGCATATGACATTTAGTCCTTAACAAACATGATGGTTTGCCTTGATATTTCAGACCCTAGGAGGATCTTTTTAGTGTTGAGGTGGGGTCTTCATTATTTGAGCAGATTTGGGATCATTAGTTAAAGAATAGTAAGCTTCACTTCCTTCATAATCAAGTGTTGAATTGTGAGTTCGAGATGGCCACCATAGATTATGAGGATGTTTTGAGATTTGATAGTCGTATTTGTGTTTTGAGGATCAATGACTTGATTTAGTATATTTTGGATGAGGCTCACAGCTTTGGATATTCCATTCATCTCGGTAAAACTAAGATATATAGAGATTTGTGGATGCATTATTGGTGGAGTGGTACGAAGAGAGATGCAATAGACATGGTAGCTTGTTGCCTATGTTGTCAGGTGGTAAAGGCTGAGAATCAGCGACCCAGTGGTTTGACTCAGAGATTACCCATTTTTAAGTAGAAATGGGAGTGGATTAACATGGATTTTGTAAGTGTTTTGCCTCACACTTCCCATTGTTATGATGGTATTTGGGTCAATGTATTTCATTTGACCAAGTCAGCATATTTAATTCTTATTTTAATTTCCTTCAGTGTTGAGAGGTTGGCCCATGTTTATGTTTGGAGGATAGTCTGTTTGTATGGTCTGCCCATTTTTATTCTTTTAGATTGTGGTTCTGTGTTCATTTTGAGATTTTGGAGAGCTTTTAAAGAGGAGTTAGGCACTCAGGTGGATATTAGTATATCTTTTCATCTGCAGACCGATGGCCAATCTAAGAAGACTATTTAGGTTTTGTAGGATATAATTCGAGACTGTTTTATAGATTTTGGAGGCAGTGGAATTAGCACCTAGCCTTGGCAAAGTTCGCATACAACAACAGTTATCATTTGAGTATTGAGATAGAGCCTTTTAAGGCTTTGTATGGTAGGATATATCATTCCTTGATTGGATGGGTTGAGACTTCCGAGGTTAGGCCCTGTGGTATTGATTTTTCTTTAGAAGTCATTGGATAGAGTCAGGGTGATTCAAGATAGGTAGAGAGTGGTTCAGAGTTGTATACAGACAATAGGATTTGTGCCTTGATATTTGGGGTTTGTGATCGTTCCTTTATGGATCACCCATGAAGGGTATGATGAGGTTCCGTAATACGGGCAAGCTCAGTCCCAGATATATTGGATCTTTTAAGATTCTTTGCACTGTTATTAAGGTAGCCTATGAGTTAGTGTTACCTCCAGATTTTTCTACTGTTCATCCAATTGCCCATATCTCCGTGTTGCGGTGATATATTCCTTATCCATCTCATATGCATAGATGGTACACAGTCTAGTTGGATGAGTGTATGACTTTTACAGGGGAGCCTGTGCTCATTTTAGAAAATGGTTAGGCCGTTGCACACTAGGAAGATTCCTGTAGTTAAGGTTTAGTGGAAGAGGCCACTTGGGAGAGCGAGCGCGAGATGCGGACCCAATATCCTTTCATGTTTGATATTTCAGGTATATCGTAATCCTTAACTTTTGGGAACAAAAGTTCCTTTTGTAGTGGATATTATTATGAACCTTCATATCATTTTCTATATTTTTACTTAGTTTTGTCATTATATCTTCTCTATAGCGGCCCTAAGTCATTTATGACTTATCAGAGCTAACATTTCATTTATCAGGCAATTCATTTTGTTTTAAAGTCAATCCCCTATCTAGAAGTCTTTGTTATTTCCAAATAGACACTGGGTAAAAACTTTAGTAAAACAATCTCGTATGTAAATTTTGACTGCTCCAGCAGCTCCAAAATGTTGATTTTAGGTTAGGTAGACCTTTGATTCGTATCGCGAGGCACCCAAGCTCATTCTACTTATTAGTTGGAAAGTTGTGAAATTAGAAATATGGGAGTGGAACCCACATTTAGTTGAAACAACCTCGGATGGAACTCTGACTACTCCATTACCTCCAGAATATTGAATTTTTTGTAGTTACATAGTTTGTTTGCATAAACGGGATTCCAGATTAGTCTTGAGGTCTTAACGTACACTTAGAGGAAATTCCAAGTTTCATCTTTCATTTGGTGCAGCTAAAATAACAAGCTAAGGGCCACGATAGTTGTACCCTTGGTAGGGAAAGTTTTTCAATCATAGGAAGGAAGTGTTGCGATTGCAACATCTACTTTTGATACACTAAGTTGTGGTCGTAGGTCCTGGACCACAATAGCAGGACCTAAGCACCTCGTATTTCTTTAAACAGACCCCAATGTAGTGATTTTAGCCATTTTCATCCATTACTTGAGAGCAAAAACCCTAAAGAGTGAGATATATCAAAATTAAGATTCGTGGGTGACATTGGAGCTAGATTAACATTTCTTTTCACAATTCTCTTTTAATTTGAGGTAAGGATCAACCTTTTCTTGGTTAAATTCTTGACTTCTTGCTCTAAACCCCAAAATACTTAGCACTTAATTTTAGCCACAATTTAGCTTGGTTTTCACCCATTTATAAGGGTAATAACTCCTTGAGAGTGATATTGTGTTGGGTTGGTTTCCAAAATGCATGTTTCGTGAGTGGGACCCATATGGGTTATTGGTATGATTTTTGGACCTAAAGTATAATGGTGCAATATGGATATCATTATTCTTGAATTTATGAGTATAATGCGTTTTTGATAGCTTGGCATCTTGAGAAGACTTCTCGAAAGGAAAAATTGGTAGTTTACCAGTTTATTGAGCTTTCTTTGACGTCTGGGTAGGCTAGGTTTACACCTTGTTAGATTGAGCTAACTCATAGTATTCATGTGATATTATTTTAAATTTGGAACGGGATTAGGTGTTGGATTGATGAAAAGCAAGACATAGGTAAGTTGGATTGTTTAAGAAAAATTAAAGCTATAGAGTCGAAATACATAGCTTGATTCCTTATCCCTTAGGAGAATTGGACTTCACTATTCATGTTTAGCATGAGAATACCTAATAATGAATAATGATGATTTTTGCTTATAATTGTTTAGATAGATGCTATTGATGGTAGATTGTATGCGTGGGTGCTTGTTATATGTTTTTTTAAATGAAGGTATAGCCTTATTGAAGGTACACACCTAAGGTGTTGGCTTGTTGAAGGTACATACCTAAGGTGTTTATGAAAATATCTAAGTGAGTTGTCTAGTAATATGTTGTCGGTGTATTGAGCTAGAGCAATGGCCTAATGAGTATAAATAATTGATAATGATTGGGTTAAAGGTATTGTCAGCAATGTAAGGTATGATGATAACCTTTTTAAGCTAATGACTAGTAAGATGTTGAAGTCCCTCAACATGAAATATGAACTTGAATGGTGTATTGAAGTAAAGTCTGGTAAAAGAATACTTGTAAAATGTGATTGTCTTATGAGTGTCTTTATGACCATAAAAATGAATGGTGTGATAATTTGAATAAAGGCATTGACCTATTAAAATGGTTGAGCAATGAAGGTTCCCATAAGAACCATGTGGTCATGAATAATGTTAAATTGATTAAAATTGATAAAGTTCTTAAAATGTTATATTGAATGGACGATGATGCATGGGCATAGGGTAAAGTCCCAAATGTCAACTAATGATAGTTGTGATGACTTAAGGTGAAATTCCCTTATCTTATAAATGGCTTGAGGTTAAAGTACCTTACCTTATGAATAGGCTTGGAGGTCAAAGTCCCTTGCCCAATGAAAATGCTCGAGGTTAAAGTCCTTTTCTTAAAAAGATCTTTTGAGGTTAAATAACCTAGTCGAATGGAATAACTTGTGGTTGAAGCTAAATTATGTCATGAGGTTGGAGTCCCTTACCTAATGTGACAGCATGTGGTCAAATTCCCATGCCCAATTAAATGTACAGACATGTGGAAAATGTCCTATGCTTAATTAAATGTGTGGATGGCTAGATCCCTTTGTTTGAATGATTGTGTATGTGATTACAGTCCTTGTCTAATGAATCAGTAAGCACGGTTGAAGCCATTTGTCTAAGTGTATGTGAATGTGGTCAAAGTCATATGCTTAGTGTGAATTGTTGAATCTATAAATGTGGGGCGGCTGAAGTCTAACATTTCATGCCTAATGAATCAATGTAAGAAAATGTTGACGAGCCTTGATATCTTGGATGGTAGATGGTATATTCATATGTATGGATAAGTGTATGAATGTGATAAAATTTGATATATTGACTTGTTGATTGATGATGTTACCTTATAACTTATCATTGAGTTACATGTTAGTGTTCCAACCGCTAACCGTCTCTGGACGCTATGTCCCCATGCGGCGTAGGTCCCAGAGTATCTTCTTCTTTTCCTTTATGGTGAATAGATCAAGAAGTTCGTGCATTGACTTGAAAAAGTGAGCTTCCTTACATTCGGAAGACATTCATATCTTAGTCCTTATCTTTAGGCTTAGTTTCTTTATGACTTGGTTAGGCTATTGTTGGGGGCTTGTCCCGACATATACATTATTGACTTCAATTTTATATAGAGGTATTGTGAAAAACTATGAACTTAGGCATGAGTAGCTAATATAATGAATCTAATGTTTACTCACAATATTATTCCACGATCTTAACTTGTGAATTGGAGTTCCTTCTACTCCTATGACGTGATGAGGTATTTAGGTTGGGTCATGAGCCGACCTACAATACGTGGGTTCTTGAGGTGCCTATACGACATGGTCTGATGTTCCAGGCGTGTTAGGTTTGTATCATAGCCTATGTTCATGGTTAGTTGGATGTTCACAATTCCTTGTCAAGTAGAGTCTCTTTTATGGGTGCGAAGCACGCCGCACTTATAAAACGGGGCTACGAGACATCTTAGAAACTGTTTCCCTTTCTTGTATTTCAATATCAAGATATAAAGTCTAAGGTCTTGAATTCCTCTGATTCCATTTGCTATCTTTCAGATCTTGCCTCAAAGAAGATTTGAGACTTAGGCAAACACTACTCAGTGTCCTATGGATGAAGCTTATCTAACTTCTGGAGTTTAGACTCGAGCTAGGGCTGCAGCAACAGGCCATCCTCGTGGGGTTCCACCCACCAACCCTGTCTCATCTACTCAAAGGGATGCTACTAATATGGAGTTTCATCTCTCTGTTAACCTCTTTTCTTAATTGGTAGCCTCTCAAGTAGAGAGTGGTGCTCCGGCTACCGTTCTTCTGAGGCCACAAGAATTGGCCAATTTATGAGTTTGAGCCATTATTTATTCTATAGTACAAATGTTAAGGAAGATCCTCAAGGTTTTATTGATGAAATAAAGATGATCCTTGGAATTTTGCATACTTCATAATTGAGGATGTTGAGCTTGCTTTCTACCAATTGAAAGATGTAGTGTACCAGTGGTATGAAGGGCAGGAGTTGTCTAGGGGTATTAATACTAGTCTGACTTATTAGGTGGATTTCTTTGAGGCTTTCCTTGAGTGAATCTTTCCTTAAGAGTTGAAAGAGGAAAAGGCAGAAGAGTTCATGAACTAAAAGCAAGTGAGGATTTCTATTCAAGAGTATGCCTTGAAATTCCATCAATTTTCAAGATATGCTCCCAGGAAGGTCTCTAACATGAGGTCTAGAATGGTAAATTTTTCTCGAGATTATCCCTTGAGTTAGTTCTCAAAAGCATGGTGGCCTTGTTGATTGAGAACCTGGATATCTCTTGATTGATTGCGTATATACAATAAGTAGAGAATGAAAAACTTAAGTGAGTTGATCATAGTGAGAAGGAAAGAAAAAAGTTTAGTACTTCCGAGAGTAGTGGTGGAGATAGTAGCAAGTGGATACGAAAGAAGTGGAGGATTTTGGGTTTATTCTCTTCCCCTAGTGTTCACTCACCTTACTCAATGTTATTGGGTGGTTGCCGCTCCCAGTATAAAGAAGGTTCCTGGGAACAAGTTGCCCAATTTCTGACTAATGGTGCCTAGTCGGCTCTAATATGCCCTCCTTGCAAATTTTGTAGTCATAGTCATCGTGGTCAGTGTGACCAAGCAAAAAATAAATTTTTTCATTATGGTAAAGTTGGGCACATTTAGTGTGAGTGCCCTATTCTCTAAACTTCTTAGGCCAATAGGGCCTCTGTTTCTACTCCCTCTACCCCCATACCAAAGGGTGCTATGTTTGGTGATGCTTCTAGTTCTGGTACAAGCATTGGCCAAAACTGCTTGTATATACTTGCTACTCGCTAGGATTCTAAGGCGTCTCCCATTGTTATCATGGTTATGATAAGACTTTTCCCCTGTGATGTGTATTGCTTGCCTGATCCAGGGTCTACACTTTATTATGTGACCCTGTATATGACTGTGCATCTGCATTGTGGGTCTACTCTTTATTATGTGACCCTGTATATGACTGTGCATCTGCATTGTGGGTCTACTCTTTATTATGTGACCCTGTATATGACTGTGCATCTGCATTGTGGTCCCGAGAGTCTATCAGTTCCTTTTTTTCTTTCTACCCTGGTGGGAGACTCTGTGATTGTCGAGAGGGAGTTTATAGGGTGTGTGTGATATTTATTGGCAGTATAGATACCCTTATTGACTTCATAGAGTTAGACATGGTTGATTTTGATGTTTTCTAGGGATAGATTGGTTGCATTTGTATTATGCATCTTTATATTCTTGGACCCATAGGGTCATGATCAAATTTCCTAATGAGATGGTCATTGTATGGGAAGGGGGTTCCTTAGTGCATAAGGGAAGGTTTATTCTTATATCAAAGATCAAATGTTGATTTCGAAGGGGTGTTTATATCATTTGGTTTGAGTTAAAGATTTTTATTTAGAAGAGCCTTCTCTAGAATTCATCCTCTTGTTAAAGGAGTTTCCCAAAATGTTTCTCGATGATCTTATTAGTGTTTCTCTTGATAGTGAAATTGATTTTTGGATTGGTCTTGTTCCGGACACTCGTCCAATCTCTATTCCTCCTTATAGAATGACCCTGACTTAGTTGAAAGAACTTAAGAAGCAATTGAAACACCTCTTAGATAAGAGTTTTATCCTTCCTAGAGAGTCTCCTTGGGGAGACCCTTATTGTTTGTGTGCATGAAGGACAGTTCCCTTCATATGTGAATTCATTATTGTTAATTGAACATATTAACCATAAAAAATAGGTGTCCACTACCTAGGCTTGAGGATTTGTTTTATTAACTTTAGGGTGCGAAGTGTTTCACTATATTGATCTTAGATTGAGTTATTATTAACAAAAAATTAGGGATGCGGATATTCCTAAGACCGCCTTTAGAACCTGGTATGGTCTGAGTTTCTTGTCATCCCTTTTTGGGTAGACCAATGCCCCAGAGGCATTCATGGATTTAATTCATAGGGTCTTCTATCTATTCTTAGACATGTTTGTCATTGTCTTCATTCATAATATCTTAGTATACTCTAAAAGTGAGGCGGATCATATAGATCATCTCTGTGCCGTGACGCAAACAATAAAGGATCATTGTTTAATGCCAAGTTCTCCAAGTGTGATTTTTGGTTAAAAGTCGTAGATTTTCTTTGTCATGTTATATCTAGTGAAGGGATCATGGTGGATCCCCAGAAGATTGTGGTGGTTAAGAAGTAGCCTAGACCTATGACTCAAACCGATATTCAGATTTTATTGGGTCTAACCTGTTATAATAGATGGTTTATGAGAGCTTTTCAAAAATAGCTACCCCATTTACCAGATTGACAAAAATTAAGGTCAAGTTCTTATGGTCCGATGCGTGTAAGGGTAGTTTTGAGAAGTTAAAAGACAAATTGACTTCGGCTCCTATTTTGAGGCTGCCCAAAGGTAGTGATGGATCTGTGGTATATTGTGACGCTTATCGTGTCAGTTTTTTTTTGCGTATTGATAAAACAAGGTAGGGTGGCTGCCTATGCTTGTAGGCAATTGAAAGTTCGTAAGAAGAACTACCCTAATCATGACAAAGAATTATTAGCCATGGTCTTTACTTTGAAAATTTGCTTGCATTATCTCTATGGTGTTCATATTGATATATTTTTGATATATTTTTCCAATCATAAGAGCCTTCAATATGTGTTTACCCAAAAGGAGTTTAATCTCTGGCAAAAAAGGTGGCTTGAGCTAATGAAAGACTATAATATAAGTCTTCATTACCATCTCGGTAAGATGAATGTAGTTGCTGATGCTCTTAGTAGGTTATCTATGGGGAGTTTGCCCCATATTGATGGGGATTAACTGGAATTGGTGAGAGAGGTTCACCGATTGGCTATTCTTAAAGTTTGAATTACGGACTTAATAAAGATCATGATTATTATGGGTCAATATAAGGTCATGGACTTTGTGATTGGTGGTGATGGTATCTTGAGGTACCAAGGAAGCTATGCTTTCTTGACATCGATGGATTGAGGGAAAGGGTCATGGCTAAGGCTTATGGGCCTCATTATGTTATTCATCTTATTTCCACCAAGATATATCATGACCCTAGTTAGTTCTATTGGTTGAATATTATAAAGCGTGATGTTGCTAACCATGTGGCTAAGTGTATGGTATGCCAACAAGTAAATATTTAGCACTTGAGCCCGGTCGTCTAAACCAAGAGATTGTATTACCTGAGTGGAAGTGGGAGGCAATTAATATTTATTTTGTTACCGATTTTCCTAGATCCCAAAATCAATGTGATTCTAATTGGGTCAATATTGATAGAATGACCAAATCAACGCATTTCTTGCCTGTGAGGGGAAATTTATTGGTGGAGGATTATGCTATGTCGTATTTTGCGAAAATTATGAAGTTGCATGGTGCTCTGGTGTCTGTTTTCTCGAATCATGGTCCACTATTTTCATCCCACTTTTGGAAGTCATTCCAAAATGATTTGGGTACTAGAGTGTGCGTTAGTATCGCTTACTACCTACAAATGGATGGGAAAGCAAAAAGAACTATCCAAACATTGGAAGATATGTTGAAGGCTTGTTTAATTGATTATGGCGATAGTTGGTATGACCACTTTCCTTTTATTGAGTTCACCTATAATAATAGTTACCACTCTAGTATTGGCATGTTGCTTTTTGAAGCATTGTATGGTAGGAGATGTCAATATCTTATTGGGTGGTACAAAGTTAGTTAGAGTAAGTTACTTGGGCCCGATTTAGTTCACGATGCTTTAGAGAACGTGAAGGTGATTTACAATAGATTTAAAACTTCTCAAAGTCACTAAAAGTCCTATGCAGATATAAGGCGTAGGGACTTAGAGTGTAGTGTGGGCGATTGGTTATTATTTAAAGTATCTCCCGTGAAGGGAGTGATGCGGTTCAGAAATATAGGGAAGCGTATTCCCAACTATGTTGGTTGATGTTGGGCGTATTTACATGCCTAAAGCACTATAATTTACCAATATCTTAGCTAAGTTTTAAGGATAAAATATATAATTTCTGCACTTTTAGTCCATTTTCCTATAAGTGAGCTAACCAACATGATTAGCATGTTTTCAGGTATTTATGATGAAGATTTCAGCACTTTGTGGACCTTTCGGTAGCAAGGGAAACTTCACGTAAGAAGAAAGACAGCTTTTGGAAGCTTGTGGACTGAATGTGATGCATGGAGAATCCGTTCCGGGCAAAATCAGTATTCTTAATACTTAGGGGTGCAGCAGTAACCCAGTAGGACTAGGACAAGGATAAACACCCTATTTCAGTAGGACTAGGACAAGGATGTTATAAAAACCCTATTTGCTGAATTTTTCAGCAGGCTTTTCATTCACGCTTTTCATTATTCTTTCATCAATTTCTTTTCCTAATTCAGACGCCACTTTTGGATTTATTCACGTTACTTTCTGATAGAGAAAGCATGGCTCTTGTCAGCAACGGAGAAGGGAAAACGTCAAACCCTAAGTGACGCATAAACCATCTTCATCGCCAAGATTTATTCTAGATTGTGGTATGCGTATTATATCTATTGTGATCTCCGTTGTAATCATGAGTAGCTAAACTTCTCTGTTAGAGTTATGGAAGCCTTATGATATACTATCTATTGCTATGAGTTTGTGAATTCTTGATACGTATGCAACTTATATCATTACTCTCTTCATCTTAATTAAATTCTTGTGGTTGCAAACATATAATATACACCATTATAGCATTAACTTGTTCGAGAGAAAAGTTACATGTTTGGAAAAGAGAGTGTGACAAGGAAATAGGGCTACCAACCCCTATTTACACGTTAGTGCCATAACTGGATTAACCTCTTGGAGAGTTTGTACCGTTAGTTATACACTTTAAGCTCGAAAGAGTTAAAGTAAAATAATCCTGGATGGTCGAGAGACACTAGGATTTACCATTAGAATATGAATCTGTATAAGTGCATGCATGTCTTAATTCCGCATAACTCATAGTTAATAGATACGTAGAACTCATAAGGTGGACATAACCCTAACTTATTTTTCTCTGTGATTAAATCTTACTAAACAAAGCATTCCGTTTTTACTTTGATACTCTTAATTCTCGCTACAATTAAATCCCCCCTTTCCGTAGAATTTTTGACCAACAGTCTGCTAACAATTACAACACTTAGTGACCAAGTATTCCCTGTGGGATTCGACACCCAACCCAGTTGGGTTCTATATTTGACAGCGACCACTTACACTTTTATGAGAGCTGTAGTTTGGGCGTTATCAAATTTTGGCACCGTTGCTGGGGAATACGGTTGTCAACTAAGTTTGTGATAGTTAATAGACCCTTTGGTCAAGAATTCTCCGATTTTACTTTTAGTTGTTGTTTTTGTTTTATTCAGGTTCTGTTCAGTGCATGCCATATACTCGAAGTTCTGTTCAGCCATTATTACCCATAAATCCTGAACCACAACTTATTGGCAGAATGGATGCACAGCGTGACATTGAAAGAAGGGCTGCTCAACAGGAGAAGGCTAGATTAGCTGCATTGGCAGCTGCTCAAGTGCATCAACAGAATATTGATAAACCAGGGAGAGCAACAAATCCTGATGATGAGGACCTGGGTGATGATGAGTTACTAAATCCTAGGCGTACTGATGAGGTGGCGACACCTATGCATAGGAGAGATCATTAAGTTAGAATGAGTCCTGACCGCTGAGCTGTGCAGGGTGTTTTTGATGATGATGATGACGATCTGGATGGAGCTGGTGCCACAGGGGCTATTATTCCTCCGCCCCTGGCTCCCGGAGCCAAGTTCAATATCACTAGCACCATGATTCAGCTATTGCAACTCAAAGGGTTGTTTGGTGGACTTGCAGGAGACGATCCGAATATGTATCTGATTAATTTTATCTCAACATGCAAGGCTTTTGACAATCCAGGGGTTGGACAGAATGTGATCCGGATGCGCTTATTTCCATTGTCTTTATCTGGAGAGGCAACTTTATGGTTGAACGGGCTAACTCCTGACTCTATTACTAATTGGAGGCAATTGAAATACGCTTTCCTATAAAGATTCTATCCTCCAGCCAAGAGAGCACAATTAAGAGATGAGATAAGCAATTTTTGACAGCTTCCAACTGAAGATCTCCACAAAACATGGGAGAGGTTCAAGAAGAAGCTTATAAGGTGCCCAAATCATCATATGACTAATGTCCACTTGATGGAGATATTATACAGGGCTTTAAATTCAGTGACTAAGCCAGTGGTTGATAATGCTGCGGGTGGTTCATTCATGGACCTTACTTTTAATGAGGCAATTGGGATGCTAGATCGTATGACAAAGCAAAGTAGAGCTTGGCATACCAGGGATTCTGAGGTATCAAGCTCTACTGTATCTATTGGCATGACTGCAGAACAAAGGAGAAGAAAAGAGGAATGTGACCAAGATATGGCGCACATGAAAACAAAGATGGATCTTCTTACCAAGCATTTATTATCAGGGAAGACCGAAAAGGTCAAGGCTGTCGTATCACAGGGACGAGATGAATCCGACTATGAGGAAGAATCTAACTACTTGAATAATCAGGGGGGTTTCCGAGGCAATGCCCAAGGAAACCAAGGTCGGAACTATTATGATAAATCTGGAAACAAGGACCGTGATCAAGGTAGTTGGAAGAATAAGACTGACAGGAGTGGTTTGTATGTTCCTCCTGGAAATTGTGAGTCTGTGGCGTCTGGCTCTGGGAAAATGTCCATGGAAGATATGATGTCTAAGCTATTGAAAGGAGTGGAAGCAACCAACATGGACGTATCCAAGGTGAAGAATGATTTGTCTTCAATAAATCAATTTGTTGATTCGCATTCTACTGCAATTAAACAGCAGGAGCAATAATTGAGTCAACTATCAATGGCATTTAACCAAAGAAAGGCTAGCACTTTACCTAGCGACACCGTGCAAAATCCAAGGAATGATGGATCATGTATGGCTATTACTACCAGGAGTGGTAAAGTGTTGGAAAATCCATCCAAAGGCAATATGGTGGTTGATAATATAGAGGAGAATGTTATTGATGCAGATTATGATGATTCTATAGAAGATGACAATCAGAATGAGAGCGTTCATGAGAAAACTATTCCCCTTCCACCACCACCTTTTCCTCAGAGACTGAAGAAGAAGACTGATGACACTCCTGAAAAGGTTGATAATCGGAAGCAAGATAAAAAGAAAGTGGTGGAGAAAACTATTCCCTTTCAACCACCACCTTTTCCTCAGAGATTAAAGAAGAAAACTGATGACACCAGGTTCAGTAAATTCATGACTATGTTGAAGCAGCTGACTATTAATGTTCCTTTGGTGGAGGCGCTGGAACAGATGCCTGGGTACGCTAAATTCATGAAAGATCTTTTGACAAAGAAGCGGGTAGCAAGATATGAGCAGGAAGATAATGTTCACCATTGCAGTGCAATCGCTACAAGATCGTTAGTTCAGAAGAAGGCAGATCCTGGTGCTTTCACTATTCCTTACATGGTTGGATCTATGAATTTTGCTAAGGCATTGTGCGATTTGGGGTCTAGCATCAATTTGATGCCGCTATCCATCTACAGAAATTTGGGGTTCGGCGATCCTACACCAACCAATATGCGGCTCGTAATGGCAGACAGGTCGATAAAATGACCTGTTGGTATCTTATATGATGTATTGGTGAAGGTTTCTTCCTTCATTTTTCCTGCAGACTTTGTTATTTTGGATTGTGAGGTGGATTCTAAAGCTCCCATAATCTTGAGTCGTCCTTTTCTCGCAACCGAAAGTGTGCTTATTGATTTGAGGGCTAATGAACTTTTATTTCGGTTGAATAACGAAGTGGTCCGTTTTGATGTATGCAAAGCAATGAAGCAGCCCAGCGATATGAATGTGTTCTCTGTAGATGATGTTTATTATGAGGATGAGAAAGAATTATCTGTAGAGAAGCAGTTTACTGTTGAGTCACTAGCTGATGTGTTGTTGAATTTTGAGCGTGAGGAGGCTGAAGAACATGAAGAAACCGTTTGTGCTCCAACAGGAATAAGGTCCTATTCTCAAGCTCCTAAGAAGCTGGACCTTGATCTTAGGAATCGACCTTCACCAACAACGAAGACTTCCATTGCAGAGCCACTAGTGAAGGAATTGAAAGAGCTCCCCAGCCATCTAAGGTAGGCATTCTTGGGAAGTGGTGATACACTTTCAGTTATTGTTGCGGCTGATTCAGGTGAACATCATGTAGAGGCTCTCATCTCTGCTCTGAAGAGGTACAAGAGAGCTATGGGTTGGACTATTGATGATATAATTGGTATCCAACCTGGGATATGTATGCACAAGAGTCTTCTCGAAGAAGATTGCATGCCTACAAGTAAGCATCAGCGTCATCTAAATCCATTCAGAAAATGATGCACCATATATCTTGATGAAGTCTAAGTAATTGAGATAACTATGTCGTGCCGCGAAAATAAATCAAGAGCTAGATGGGAGGCAACCTATCGCCTTTAATTGTTTTGTTTTACTAGGAGTTTGTTTTTGTAGTCGAGCCACGACCAAAACTAAGGCGCTTAGTGGGAGGCAACCCATCTTTCTAATCGTTTTTATTGTTTTTGAGTAAGTGAAGGCGCAAGATGTATAAAGGAGAAGATTGGTCTCAAATTTTGATTAGGAAGGGTGCCATGTTAAATGTGGTAAGTTAGGAATGAAGGAGTAAAGGCAATAGACAAGGCCATGCCTATGCGAATCTAGGCAACAAACAAGGCAAGGCCTATGTAAATCTAGGCAATGAACAAGGCAAGGCCTATGCTATGGCCTAAGCTCTCTGAATCTACAATGCCATAGCATAGGCGCCGCCTATGCCCAACAATGCCATAGCATAGGCGCCGCCTATGCCAATGCCTTTGGTCTCTAAATCAACAATGCCATATCATAGGGGCCGCCTATGCCCAACTAGGCAAAGCATTAGGCGCCGCCTATGCCAAGCATAGGCAAAGCATTAGGCGCCACCTTTACTTCCCAAAATCTCTCAAAACTTTTCTTTTTTCTCATCTAACCTTGCAAGATCATCTTCTGAATCCATCACCAAGTAAGTTATTCTTTTATATTTTGTAGTTGTTTAAATGCTACGTGTATCATGATTTGTTAGATCTTGAAGTGGTGTTAGTGATTTGAATGTGGTTGGATTGTTATGATACTTTTAGTTGAGTGAAAGAATATGTGGGGGTGTTCTTGACTTTGTCCGACTTGAACTTGATTGTTATACACTGTCATACTTTTATGGAATCAAAATTGTGAAGTTAATGCATAATCTTGAAACTTGAAAAGCTTGAATGTTTGAATGACTAGTTCATCGAGATACCGATCATGATTGACCACAAGCATAAGATGGTGTGATTATTTCTATGCAATAACATGATACAATCTTCATGTAGTGGTCTTGTTCAAAAAGTGCATTCATCTAAACATGAAAGTATAGTCAAGATTACATCAAAAGGGTTGTAAAAGATAGCCAAGATAACATGAAAGTATGACTGTGCTGAACATATTGTTGGAATATATCGCCTATATGTATGTCGATGAAGTCTGAGTAATCAACATCACTCACTTAATTAGTTTGTACCAACAAATTAAGTGTGGGGTGGTGCCATTACTGTTTGTTTTTCGATTACAGTGAGTCTTCTGAGATGAAGCTAACATGACTCTATTAGGATCTCAGGTAAAATGACCCCAAAAGGAAGACAAGGAAAACAAAAAAAAAAGTGTCCACCTCACAAAAAGGTCAAAAAAGGGCAAAAAAAGAGCAAGCTGAATCCTCCTCGCTGCAAATACCTTGACGCACTCTTGGAATCAAGTGGGGTATATTTTGAGGAACTTCTGAGGATGACGACTCTGATGATGATTCCGACACAGGGGGTATGACCCCAGACTTAGAGGAGGAGTCCGACTAATCAGGTTTTCCTTATTTATTTTCCACTGAGGGCAGTGTATCCCGTCTAAGTGTGGAGTGCTGGTACTTGTACACTGTACTTCCTTGCCTACATTTATTTATGTTTGTTTTGTTTGATTTTGTCATAGTTAGTAGTAGTAGTTAAATTTTAGGTTTTGCATGAAATTGTTCTAATAGATGGCATGGTATTATGACAAGAGTTTGTGCTAAAATCATTACTATTGAGACGTTTAGGCTCTAAGTGTGACTCACTGTGTGATAAGTGTGTGGTTTAATTCCTTCATATGTTGGGTCAAGAGTCTATACTGCTCCCAATAAAGTTGACCATGTGGCCTTGTGTGTGCGAGGATATAGTATATTCTGTGTTGTGGCTGATGCTAGAACTTGCCTGGTGTGTATGTAAAGCGAAATAAAGAGTGTGAGTTTAGGAGATGATTTAGGCATTTCTTTGGCTGCCTATAATTGTTTACCTTCTTTTTACCTACCCATGTACATTATCCTAGATAACCCCCTTTGAGCCTTTAGCTATTTTCTTTAACAGCCTCATATGTAGCCTAATCTATTTTTTTTCAAGACCATAATTTGATTCAAATTCCTAAGCGCTTTAAATGGTAGAGTCATGTGACAAAATAAGAGGAAATTGGGTGAGAGTGATGCCTCAGAGCATATTGGTACTTGAAATTATTGTGAAAAAGAGTGGCCATCATAGAAGTGCTATCATAGAGGTGCATTATAATATGAAAAAAAAAGGGAGAGAGAAAAGAAAAGAAATAGAAAACTAAAAAAAATAATTGTGTTTATGGTTGAATAACAAAATAAAGTGAAAAGGGGTGGTATATGAAAGAAAGGTAGCAGAGTTGTTTAAAAGAGAGTGTTAATGGCATAATGTAATGTATTAAAGCGCTTAGGGAACATAGTCACTATTTCTGGCCAAAATAGTCCTACCTGTCCCTTAGCCTATATTACAACCTGTAAAAGACCTATTTGATCCTAAGCTTAGCATTCTGATATTAGTAGAGCATTACACTAAGGTCAAGCCTATGGTCATCAGTTGCAACATATGAATTCTTTGTGAGAGTGAGAGCAAGGAGAATATTGTACCCATGTTTCAAAAAATGCAAAACTTGTGAGTGATTATGGGAAATATCTTGTGTGAGACACACATGGTTGACGAGTTTTGGGTAGTTGTGTATGATTCTTTGTGCCTTAACTTGTGGATACGAATTAGCCATCATCACGAGTCTATATTGGAGGCTGAATTATTTCTAGTAGTGATCAATAAAACTACTCTTTGTTAATGATTGCCGTGCATTTCTTGTAGAACATTTTGTGTTGTTACTATGAAATCCTAAGTAGATGTTTGCATGGATGTAATATTTTGTTCTAGGACGAACAAAGCTTTATGTGTGGGGTGTTGATGTTGGGCGTATTTACACGCCTAAAGCAATATAATTTACCCATATTTTAGCTAAGTTTTAAGGACAAAATATATAATTCCTGCACTTTTAGTCCATTTTCCAATAAGTGAGCTAACCAACATGATTAGCATGTTTTCAGGTATTTATGATGAAGATTTCAGCACTTTGTGGACCTTTCGGTGGCAAGGGAAACTTCACGTAAGAAGGAAGGCAGCTTTTGGAAGCTTGTGGACTGAATGTGATGCATGGAGAATCCGTCCCGGGGAAAATCAGTATTTCTTAATACTTAGGGGTGCAGCAGTAACCCAGTAGGACTAGGACAAGGATAAAAACCCTATTTCAGTAGGACTAGGACAAGGATGTTATAAAAACCCTATTTACTGAATTTTTTAGCAAGCTTTTCATTCACACTTTTCATTATTCCTTCATCAATTGCTTTTCATAATTTAGACGCCACTTTTGGATTTATTCACGTTACTTTCTGATAGAGAAAGGACGGCTCTTGTGAGCAACGGAGAAGGGAAAACATCAAACCCTAAGTGACGCATAAACCATCTTCATCGCCAAGATTTATTCTAGGTTGTGGTATGCTGATTATATCTATTGTGATCTCCGTTGTAATCATGAGTAGCTAAACTTCTCTGTTAGGGTTATGGAAGCCTTATGATATACTATCTATTGCTATGAGTTTGTGAATTCCTGATACGTATGCTACTAATATCATTACTCTCTTCATCTTAATTAAATTCTTGTGGTTGCAAACATATAGAATACGCCATCATAGCATTAACTTGTTCGAGAGAAAAGTTACATGTTTGGAAAAAAGAGTATGACAAGGAAATAGGGCTACCAACCCCTATTTACACGTTAGTGCCGTAACTGGATTAACCTCTTGGAGAGTTTGTACCGTTAGTTATACACTTTAAGCTCAAGAGAGTTAAAGTGAAATAATCCTGGATGGTCGAGAGACACTAGGATTTACCATTAGAATACGAATCTCTATAAGTGCATGCATGTCTGAATTCTGCATAACTCATAGTTAATAGATACGTAGAACTCATAAGGTGGACATAACCCTAACTTATTTTTCTCTGTGATTAAATCTTACTAAACAAAGCATTCCGTTTTTACTTTGATACTCTTAATTCACACTACAATTAAATCCCCCCTTTCCGTAGAATTTTTGACCAACAGTCTGCTAACAATTACAACACTTAGTGACCAAGTATTCCCTGTGGGATTCAACACCCAACCCAGTTGGGTTCTATATTTGACAGCGACCGCTTACACTCTTACTAGAACTGTAGTTTGGGAGTTATCATTGGTCCCTACTTAATTATGAAGAGGGTTGGCAATGTTTCCTATGAGTTAGAGTTTCCTCCTAATATGAACTCCATCCACCCGATTTTCTATGTGTCTACAACAACAACAACAACAAACCCAGTGTATTCCCACCTAGTGGGGTCTGGGGGGGGTAAGATGTACGTAGTCCATACCTCTACCTCTGAAGAAGTAGAAAGGCTGTTTCCGATAGACCCCCGGCTCAAGACAGTCGCCACACAAATATAAATATAAATATAAATATAAATATAAATATAAATATAAAGTAACGCATGGTAGTAGGAAACATCGGGAAGCACTCAGATACATAATAAAACATGGAACACCGAAATCGTAAAAAGAAGAAGAATAGGAATAGGAATAAAAATAAGAGTAGGAAGAATAACAGGAATAATCCCCCACTCCCTACCCTTGCGCCCCCAAACTGGCCCTAGTCTTCTGCCCTAATCCTCGCCCTCCAGACCTTCCTATCTAGGGTCATGTCCTCGGTGAGCTGTAACTGCTCCATGTCCCGTCTAATCACCTCTCCCCAGTACTTCTTCGGCCTACCCCTACCCCGCCTAAAACCATCCAACGCTAGCCTCTCACACCTACGGACCGGGGCATCCATGTCCCTCCTCTTCACGTGTCCAAACCAACTCAATCGGACTTCCCGCATCTTGCACTCCACTGGAGCCACCCCAACCTTCTCCCTGATAGTCTCATTCCTAACTCTGTCCCCTCTAGTCATCCCACACATCCAGCGCAACATTTGCATTTCCGCCACCTTCATTTTTTGGATGTGGGAGTTCTTAACTGGCCAACACTCCGCTCCATACAACATGGCCGGACGGACTACCATCCTGTAGAATTTGCCTTTAAGCTTGGGCGGCACCTTCTTATCACACAACACCCCCGACGCGAGCTTCCACTTCAACCATCCCGCCCCAATACGGTGCGAGACATCCTCGTCAATCTCACCGTTACCCTGAATCACGGACCCGAGATACTTGAAACTATCCCTCTTACATACCTCCTGCGATTCCAACTTCACTACCACCTCATCCTCCAACCTCACGTCATTAAACTTGCATTCCAAATACTCTGTCTTGCTTCTGCTCAACCTGAACCCTTTAGACTCAAGAGTTTGTCTCCACACCTCTAATTTGTCATTCACACCCTTTCGGGTCTCGTCAATCAGAACTACATCGTCTGCAAAAAGCATACACCAAGGCACTTCCCCTTGGATACTCCGCGTCAACACATCCATTACCAAAGCAAATAAAAAAGGACTAAGAGTAGATCCCTGATGCAATCCTGTCAAGACAGTAAAATGCTCTGAGTCTCCTCCCGCCGTCCTCACCTGAGTTTTCGCTCCATCATACATATCTTTAACTGCTCTGATATAGGCCATCGGGACTCGACTCACCTCCAAGCATCTCCAAAGCACCTCCCTGGGAACTTTGTCGTAAGCCTTCTCTAGATCGATAAACACCATGTGCAGGTCCTTCTTCCTTTCCCTATACTGTTCCACCAGCCTCCGTACCAGGTGAATTGCCTCCGTCGTCGAGCGCCCAGGCATAAATCCGAACTGATTTTCCGAAATAGACACTATCCGTCTCAGCCTCCCCTCGACGACTCTCTCCCAAATCTTCATAGAGTGACTCAATAACTTAATCCCCCTATAGTTATTGCAACTCTGGATGTCTCCCTTATTCTTATAGAGAGGGATTATGGTACTCCACCTCCATGCCTCGGGCATCCTTGCCGTCTTGAAGATTTCGTTAAACAGACCAGTCAACCACCTTACCCCAGCCTCTCCAACGTACTTCCAAAACTCCACCGGTATCTCATCCGGCCCCGTCGCCCTACCCCTCCGCATCCTGCGAACAGCCTCTCTAACCTCCTCTACCCTAAATCGTCTACAATAACTAAACTCCCGACACTCCTCTGAGCGCTCCAGTTCCCCTAACACAATAGCTCTATCCCCTTCGTCATTCAAGAGCCTATGGAAGTACGACTTCCATCTATTCTTAATATGGCTGTCCTCCATCAACACTCTGCCGTCCTCCCCCTTAATGCACCTCACCTGATCGAGATCACGGCCCTTCCTCTCCCTAGCCTTTGCGAGTCTAAACAACTTTTTCTCCCCTCCCTTCCCCTGTAACCCCGCATACAGGCTCTCAAACGTGGCCGTCTTAGCTGCCGTGACTGCTGACTTAGCCTCCTTCCGAGCTTGCTTTTACTCTTTTCTGTTTACCCGCTTCTCTTCTTCGTCTCTGCTCTCAACCAACTTAGCATACGCCTCTTTCTTGGTCCTCACTTTCATCTCCACATCATCATTCCACCACCAGTCCCCTTGATGGTGCCCAGCCCGGCCCCTAGAAACACCTAACACCTCACTAGCCTTCTCCCTGATGCACCTAGCCGCCCTATCCCACATAACATCCACGTCCCCCCTACACTCCCACACCCCCATTCCCGCCAACTTCTCCCCTATCTCCCACGCATTCACTGGCGTCAAACCGCCCCACTTAATTCTAGGTCTACACTCCTTACTCCTCCTCTTACTATTCTTCTTTATATCCAAGTCCATGACCAAGAGCCTATGCTGGGTCGAAAGATTCTCACTCGGGATGACCTTACAGTCCCTACACAACACCCTATCCCCTTTCCTGATCAACATGAAGTCAATCTGGGTCCTGGCTATCGCGCTTCGAAAGGTGATGAGGTGATCGTCCTTCTTCGGGAAGCCCGAGTTCACCACCACCATCCCAAAGGACCTTGCGAACTCCAAAAGAGTAGCCCCCTCTTCATTTCTCACCCCAAAGCCAAACCCACCATGCACATCACCAAAACCTCCCGGTAACGCCCCGATGTGCCCGTTGAAATCCCCTGCTACAACCATCTTCTCCGAGCTAGGCACGCCTCTCAGCACCTCCTCCAAAGCCTCCCAAAACCGCAACTTCTCCTCCCCCTCCGAGCCCACTTGCGGTGCATAGGCACTACACACATTCAGGGTAAACCCCCGAATGACCAACTTAATAGTCATCAACCTATCGTTGATCCTCTTCACCTCTATGTGTCTATGTTGCGGAAATATATGGGTTACCCTTCATTGGTTGTTCCTTTGAAAGATGTTTGTATCTCGGACTCCTTGTCATATGAGGAGACCCCAGTGAGGTTCTTTGATCGTTAAGTTCACCTGTTGCGAACCAAATAAGTTGCTTCTGTTAAGGTTCTATGGAGGAACCAAAAGTATGAGGAAGATAGTTGTGACGTGGAAAAGGACATGAAGTCCAAGTATCCGCATTTATTTCCCATTCTGGAAGCCTATGGTAAAGGTATGTGTAAATCTCCTTACATTGATAAACATATTGATAGGCAATGGGTTGAAGTTCCCAATCTTTGAATTTATTTAATTCTTTGTTAGGCAATGGATTTAAGTTCCTAATGTATGAATTGATTTTTTTCATGTTAGACCATGGGTTTATGACCCTAATGCTTTGAAATTATGTGTGTCTTGTTGTGATGGGTTTAAATTTCTAATACCTTGACTTGATTCATGTTCATGGTAGATGAAGGGGTAAAGTACCCAATGCTTTGAGTTTCTCCATATCTTTTATGAGTTGATGGGTTCAAATCCTAAAGTAGGGAAATGTGCAACTGTTGGAATGAAATGAAGTGGTTGATCGATCACGATCATGATGTGTGTTGTGTTGTACCCTAGTTGTGTGCTGGTTTATAACTTTTGTAAAGATTGGGTTGAGGCGTGTTGATGTGTTAACTTGTGTTATGCTTGTCTTACCCTTTATTCACATACGAATGATTCCAAGTGGGGGAGAATTGAAACACCTAGGCTTTAAGCCATTGCAAAATAACAACTTTTAGTGTCTCTGAGTTGGGTATGTTTTGGGGATTAAGTCTTATCCTTGTTCACGATTCGTACCCTTCTTCCCCTCCCCTTTCGTACCTTGAGCAGTATGTTAAGATAGCATACTGTCTACTTTACGATAAGGCCATCCCTTGGTCGTAACCATGCATACGAGTTATATACTATGAGGTCGTATAGAGTCAAAACTTAACCAATAGTGGACTGTTTTTGTTATGGGTGAAGCTCACGATTAGGGTATTATTCATACCCTTTGTTTACGATTCAAAGTTTCCCACTCGTACCCACAATAGTGTGGTTGACATAGCTGAATCCTAGGGTACCATTTAGGGTACCACTCGTACCCTAGGTCACAATTGCAGTAGGAACCGTGAGGGGGATTCATACCCCTGCACGAGTGGACTTTCCGTCTTTGAATCAAGGACATTTTGGTCATTTCCCATGGCTAAAACCTTAAACCCTCTTACTATATAAGGAATTTTAGCCTCGAAAGTCTTTATTTACATGACTTAAACACTCCTAAACACTCCAAAGGCTTCTTGAAGAAAGATTTGAGGTATTTTTCTAGTGTCAAGGAAGAGTCAAGATTTTTTGTGTATCATCTTGTTTAAGGCATGTATCTCTTACCCTCTTTAATTAAGGCTAAACCCATGTATTTCACACTTGGATTAGTAAGTGTAAATGGTGGTTTTGAATCAAATGAAAAGGGTTTTGTTACCTAACAATAAAGAATGATGATTCTTGCCTATATTTGTATTGATACATGTTATAGATGGTAGATTGCATACGTGGGTGCTTTTTGTATGTTGTTTAACATGAGGGACTTGGGTAACCCTAATTTTATGATACCTACCATGAAAATAGCCTTGTTGAAGGTACGCACAAAAGGTGTTTCTGAAAATGTCTAAGTGAGTTGTCTAGTATTATGTTGGTTTATTGAGCTAGAGCAATGGACTATTGAGTTTAAATGCTAGATAATGAAGTTGTTAAAGGTATTGTAAGCCATGTAAGGCGTAATGATAACCTTGTTAAGATAATGAAAATTAAGAGGTTGAACTCCACCAACTTTAAATATGAACTTTAATGGTGTATTGAACTAAAGTGTGGTATATGAAATCTAGTGAAATGTGAATGTCTTGTGAAGGTATTGATGACCATAAAAATGAATGGTGTGATTATTTGAACAACGGAATTGGCCGATTGAAATGGTAGAGAGATGAAGGTTCCCGTAATGACCAAATGGTCATGAATAATGTTGATTTGGTTAAAATGGATAAAGTCCTTAAAATATTGTATAGAATCGATGATGAATCATGGGTATAGGGTAAAGTCCCAAATGCCAACTAATGATTGTTTTTATTTCTTGAGGTCAAAGTCCATTGCCATATAAATGGCTTGTGGTCAAAGTCCCTTTCCTTATGAAAAGGCTTGGAGGTCAAAGTCCCTTGCCCAATCTAAATACTCGAGGTTAAACTCCCTTCCTTAAAGAGATCTCTTGAGGTTAGAGTACCTCACCAAATGGAATGGCTAATGGTTAATGTCCAAGTAAGGCATAAGGTTGGAGTTAGTTTCTAATATGGGAGCATGTGGTCATAGTCCCGTTAACAATTTAATGTGTGGACATGTGGTCAAAGTCTAATGCCCATTTGAATTTATGGATGGCTAGAGCCCTTTATTTGAATTATTGTGTATGTGGTTAGAGTCCTTGGACGATGAATGAGTAAGCATAGTTCAAGCACTTTGTATACATGTATGTTATTCTAGTTGAAGTCCTATTCTTAGTGTGAATTATTGAATCTATAAGTATGGGAGGGTTAGAGTCCTCCATTTCATTCCTAACGAATGAATGTTCGAAAATGTTGACAAGCCTTGATATCATAAGTGGTATATGGTATATGCATATGTATGGATATGTGTATGAATGCGATAAAATGTGATATATTGACTTGTTTTTGATTTATGATGTTACTTTATCACTTATCCTTTAGTTATATTCAATTATTTTAACTGCAAACTATCTCCGAATGCTACGTCCCCATGCAATGTAGGGCCCGCAATATCTTTTTCTTTTCTTGTGCAGTGATTAGACAATCAAGCGGTTCATGGATTGACTTGACATGGTGAGCTACCTTACATTCGGAAGAGATTTATATCTTTGTCCTTAACTTTAGGCTTAGTCTCTTTGAGACTTGGTTTGGCTATAGTCGGGGGATTGGCCCAACATATACATTTATTAACTTTGGTTTTATATAGAGGTATTGTGAACAACTGTTAATTTGGGCATGAGAAGTTATTATAATGAATCTAATGTTGACTCATGATATTATTCTGTGATCTTAACTTGTTAATTGTAGTTCTTTCGACTTCTATGAAATGATGAGGTGTTTAGGTTCGGTCACTGGGCAACATTTGGTACATGGGTGCTAGAGGTTCCCATACGACATGGTTTCAAGTTTAGGGCGTGTCATCCAAGGTAGTATTTGACTTAGAATGTATTTTTGTGATATAGTAGTGGGATCTTTGAACCATCTTAAGTCAAGACTGATGATTAGTTCTCTTGAAGCCCTTATATGTTTATTAAATGCCTCGAGAATTCCCGTTTGAGGCAATATTAAGGAACCTTCGTACTTGATAATTATGATGAATAATGTTGGAAGTAATTCCTAAATGATTATTCCCTATGTATGATTTATTGGTTAAGCTTATGATGAACTATTGATTATGCTATTTTCTTGGATTTTGATTGGACTACCGAATGTACCATTGAATGAGCTCTTGACTATGATATGAATAAGCTCTAGATCATGCCATTGATTAGAATTTACTCAAGCCATTGATAAGCTGCCTTTTATGCTAATGATAAGCCATTGAATTGACACAACCCAATTCTGGTCCTGGCCGTATCGAGTATCTCAAGTCCAACGAGAAGTGAAGACCACCTCGAATACTCAACCATTGACTTCCTTACATCCTATGTTAGATGAATTTCAAACATATAATAGATACGAGAATATTAATTTAAAGACAATAAGATAAGTTTATGACCAAAGAAAACTAACCAATACCAATACCGACACCGTTGCCGCCTATGTCCACAGTAGTGAAACAAGGCATCTAATCGAAACCAATGAGTAGCTAGTCAGTACATTCCCCGACCATAGACAAAACAAAAACCAAAAGAAATATTAAGGACATATAGAAATCCATAGCATAAAATGGGCCTTCCAAAGTATGGAAGCTCACCATTCCAGTCTACTGACGAGCTCATCCCAAATCCTAGTCAAAGTGCATGAGAGGTAGAAGTATAGCCAGTTCCTACATCACGTCGAGATACAATGTCTGAAGAAGGATAGCAGGGTGAATGCTAGTATGTCACTCAAAGATACGGATAAAATAATGCTATCAATTCAAACCAAATCAAACCAAAGCAAATGTACAAATCCATGCACATTGTTGCATATACATATATATATATATATAATACTAGGAGAGGGAACAAACTTAGCATGAACTTGAAAACTTTAACCTGAGTTTGTGTAGCATTAACGTTATAAATCTACTCACGGGCTATATGGGTCGAGTGTTACACCTTGAATGATCCCCAATGTGTGTTAGTCGCACAAACCAGAGATATCATATATAACTGGGTATTTTTGATGAGTGGTGATTTTACCACTGATTTACACTAACTATTCATTCCCATTACCTTGGTTTAAATGAGTAAATGAGTCATATTCATGACTAAATGACTAATATCCACCCCTTACAGGTATAAAGTTGATAAGATCAAAAGATGTGAATTAGAGATTAAAATGACAAAAAAGGAGAAAGAAAAGTGCAACTAACAACCTGTAGCAGACGGGACTCAGGTACAACGGTCGCAGTCTGATGACCACGATCGCAGTAGTAAAAGATGGTCAGCCAACTGCTGTAGCATGAGTCTGTGCAGTTGTGATAGATACGGTCGCAACCAAGTTTGTGTGATCGTGGCTCAGTGGCAATATTCAGTCCAAAGGCAAAATTAAAAATGCATGTGGCTGAAACCAATTTTAACAAAAAGACTCAAACCCTAGACTCATGCATCATATTCTATCTTTCCTAATTTGTCGGTTTTAGCTCTTGACTCCATGGCCTCTATTTTTAGAGAAGGAAATATTGTGTAAATTTTGGGGTGAAGTATACATTAAAGACTTTTTAAGAGGAAAATTTGCTCACTACCCTTTTTGATATTATGAGAAAGCCAAGTGTGAAGTAACATTAGCTTAAATCTTCAATAATTTATTTCAATGGAGATTATAGGTATATTTATTCTTATTTCTATTATGTGTAGCTATATCTCTCTCTTAGGGTTATATGTGAATAAGGGTTAAAGTGTGTGTGGGTTTTTATTGTTAGCATCTATTTGGTAATTCATGTTTATGGGTTTTATCATTGCTATGCTAATTTGATTAGGATTTGATAGGTGAAAGCCCTGAATACCCATATTGGTTTGATGAGTGAAAGCTCTAGAAAGCTCAAGTCCATCTTCGAAAGAAGGGTTTTGGATGAAGTGTAGGAATCCATATCATCCTTGAAAGAGGGATATGGAAACCAAAGCAATGATAGACAATTAATTATGTTTGTATTTTGCTAAATTTTCACTACCTTAGACATAAGGGTGAACGTGAGGTTGATTAAACCATGGGTATCATCCTAGAAATAGGGATGCTTGGATTAAGGTTATGGTTACAAATTGATGAGCATACCTATTAGGTATTCGAAAGAATTAAAGGGTGAATGTTTGGTGTTTTTTCAAATGACTAGAATCAAAATCTATAACAAAGCCAACCCATAATAAACTTACTAAATTGATGATAATTACTAACTCCCACATGTCACACACTTAGTAATTAATAATCCCAAGATCCCTGCTTAATTGTTAAACTCTAATTATTCATAGCCCTAAAATTTATACAAGAAATATCAAAAAAAGAAATACTAGTATAGGAACCTATCTACCCCATTTTATCTTTTTGTACTATTTGTTTGAATTTAGCTTGTATCTATCATTTAGAATTAGTTTGATCGCAACTCATATTTTTCCTTGTGGATTCGACCCCGACACCAAAGTTGGGTAAATATATTAACGACGATTGCCATGCACTTTATTTGACGTGTAAGTTGAGCATTATCAAAAATCACACCATTGCTGGGGAACAATTTAGCGCATTAAGTTAGTTTGGAATTTTAGTATACTTGCTTTAATTCAAGCTTATATATATGTGTTTGTGATTTTCTTCGTGGGTATATTTTTTTTATTTTTACTTTTATGTATGGCATCTTCCACAAAATATGAGTTCAATAGTGGGAAGTCCTACCTTGACCACCCATGTTTATTTTGTGATGGACAACACTTCAGGAGATATTGTAACTATGCTCCTCAGAGAGAGATGGAATGACCATCTAGATCCTATCAAGAGTATGGTTGTCCTTTGTGTGGTAGTCGAAATGGATATTGGGATGATTGTCCAAGTGCCCCTCCCCCTATTATACTAACCCAATTGCTTGTTCTTCTTATAAGATCAATAGGTCTTATGATGAGAACAAGGAAGAGCAATATACCGAGTCTTATAGTTGTGACCCAAGGTTATTAGTTATTTTGGATCGGGTAGATGTAACGGGGGAGAATATAGAATACCTGCATCAAGAATGGAAAAGTGTTAACAAAAAGGTAATGGGTATAGCAGAAAAGCTTGAAATAATCCCTAACATGCCCATCTCCCAAGAGAATATTTCCCAAGAAGAGAAACCAAGCTATGATGACAAGCTTGGTAGAAAAGACTCGTCTGTGACTTCCCAATCATCCATCTCATATATGGATAATTAAGCTAAAATAAAAGTAATGCTACTAGAGTCAAAAGAAGAATATAAACGAAACTCTTATAATGACTCTAGTTCATTTTAGGGAAAAGATGCGTCAGAGGAGTCTAACCTAAAATTAGGTGTTGAACCTCATTCAACCAACTTTTTAACATTATGCTTAGAGGATGTAATGAGGATCCATCCCTTTGAACAAATAAAGGATTGTGGGATGACAATGTCCGACTCTTATATATTGGAGTTTAACATTCCAATGGAGCACATAGAACCCCATCCATCAAAGGCTAAGGAGTTCAATTTCTGATGTACAAGGAATGGTCTGTTGATGTACTAACTTTTACCCATGGAGCCAAATAAAAAAATCTAATCTGAAGTTGGGCAAAAGGTTCAAGTCTTCAAAATAGAAAGATCGAAGCTATCTTAGTGTGCCCTCACCATTTCCAAGTTTTATCTTAAAAATTTAAATCTTCTATCCCTCTTCCACTTATTTCATATTGAATGAAGGCTGGGATGGAGATTCAAATTTTTTAAGTGGAAACATAAAAGAAAGGATTAAAGGCATCGTGCCACAATGTTAAACCAAATGCTCGTTTGGAGGTAACCCATCATACCATAAAAGTGGCATGGATCATTTTTAATTAAGTATGCTAGAGTAGATTTCATCTTTGTTTTTTCACATGCATAATGCATAAAATATGGTGCTACGAGGCATTTTAATAGAATTTGAGAAAGAATAGTGTGAAATTTGCAAGGTTGGACTAATCAAAAAAAGGAAGACCACAGTTGTCTGGTCTCAGCTACCACAACCGTGGTCCATGCCTCTACAATCAAGGAGGCCGCAGGGCCACAGTCACAGAAGTATGACTGCATCACGGTCTCATCAATTTAAAAAACCATTCAAATGCCATTTCCCCCACTTATATTTGTGATGCTAACGAGTAGAGTCTATTGCTTTAATTTTTTCTTGTTGTTTGTTAGTTTACTGATATGTTCCCTATCGACTTACCTAGTATTCCCCCTATCCATGAGATTAAGTTTGCAATTGATCTCAAACCTGGTACCCAACATATTTCTATGGCACCTTATCATTTGGCTCCTGCCATACTTAAAGAACTAAATTCTTATCTTTAGGATCCACTTTGTAATGGTTTTATTAGACCAACTATGTCCCCTTGGGGAGATCCTATATTATTTGTTAAGAAGAAAAAGGCTCCATGTGTATGTGTATTGATTGTAGGCAACTTAATAAAGTAACAGTGAAAAACCGTTATCCTATGCCTCGCATTAATGGTTTGTTTTACTAGTTTGTAGGTTAGGTGTTTTTTTCTAAGATTTATTTAAGATATTGTTACCATCAATTTAGGATACAGGCTAAGGATATCCCAAAGAAAACTTTTATAACCCATTATGATCATTTTGCATTCTTAGTGATGTTATTTGGGTTGACTAATGCCCCATCTATATTAATCAATTTAATGAACCAAGTATACAGGCCCTATTTATATTTTATAGTGATTATGTTCATCGATGACACCCTTGTATATTTGAGAATTAGAGAGGAGCATCACAACACTTAAGGATTTTGCTCTAAACTTTTATAGATCATGTGCTTTTTGCCAAGTTCTCTAACTGTAAGTTTTGACTTGAGCCAGTAACATTCTTTTGACATGTCGTGTCTAAGAAAAGTATTATGGTAGACCCAGCTAAGATTGAGGTGATTCCTGATTGGGCTAGTTCTATATCTCCGATTGAGGTTCGTAGATTCATTGGTTTAGATGGTTATTGTAGACGCTTAGTTGATGGTTTTGCTACTATTTTAACACCTGTGACTAGATTTACTAGGAAGGAAATTCCCTTTTCATGTTTGGAGGAGTGTGAACTGAGCTTGGGAAAGCTTAAATATTTTATAACTTTATCTCTTATTTTAGCCCTTTCTATTTAGGGGGAGGGATTCACTATATTTTGTGATGCTTTTGGTGTCAATTTTTCTTGTGTGTTGATGCAATAGGGTCGTGTTATTTCTTATGCATCTATATAGCTTAAAGTGCACAAGTGCAATAATCCTATTCATGATTTGGAGTAGGCGATAGTAGTTTTTGTGCTTAATATTAGGAGACATTATCCTTATGGCGCGCATTGTAAGATTTTCACCGATCATCATAGTCTTTAGCATCTTATGACCTAGAGGGAGCTTAATGCTAGTCAACTTAGATGTATGAAGTTTCTTAAGGATTATGATATTTCAATCTTGTATTATTCAGGAAAAGTAAATATAGTAGTAGATGCCTTGGGTTGAAAGATAGTGAGTTTGGGTAGCTTGGCTTGTATTTGAGTTTCATAGAGGCTGTTGGCATATGACATTTAGTCCTTAACAAACTTTATGGTTTTTCTTGATATTTCATACCCTAGAAGAATCCTTGTTAGTTTTGAGGTGAGGCCTTCATTATTTGAGCAGATTTGGGATTATTAGTTAGAGGATAGTAAGCTTTACTTCCTTCTTGATCATGTATTGAATTGTGAGTTTGAGATGGTCACCATAGATTATGAGAATGTTTTGAGATTTGATAGTCACATTTGTGTTTCAAGGATCGTTAAGTTGATTTAGTATATTTTTCATGAGGCTCACAACTCTTGATATTCCATTCACCCCAGTACAACTAAGATGTATAGATTTTTATGGATGCATTTTTGGTGGAGTGGTATGAATATATATGTAACAAATATTGCAGCTTGTTGCCTATGTTGTCAACAGGTAAAGGGTGAGAATCAGTGACCAGGTGATTTTACTCATAGATTACCCATTTTTGAGTGGAAATAGGAGTGGGTTAACATGGATTTTGTTAGTTGTTTGCCTCTCACTTCCCATTTTTATGATGGTATTTGAATTAATGTATTTTATTTGACCAAGTTAGCATATTTCATTCCAATTTTGATTTCCTTCAGTGCTGAGATGTTGGTCCATATTTATGTTTGGAGGATAGTCTGTTTGCACGGTCTGCCCATTTTTATTCTTTCATATTGTGGTTCTGTGTTCGTTTTGAGATTTTGGAGAGCTTTTAAAGAGGAGTTAGGCACTTAGGTAGATCTTAGAACATCCTTTCATTAGCAAATTAATGGCCAATCTGAGAAGACTATTCAGGTTCTTTAGGATATGATTTGAGCCTATGTTATGAATTTTGGAGGCAGTGGAAGCAACACCTTGCCTTGGCAAAGTTTTCATACAACAATATTTATCATTTAAGTATTGAGATAGAGCCTTTAAAGGCTATGTATGGTAGGAGATACCATTGCTTGGTTGGATGGGTTGAGACTTCTGAGGTTTGCCCCCGTAGTTTGGCAAAGGATTATCATTTGGCAAAGGATTTGTGCCTTGATATTTGGAGTTTGTGATCTTACATTCGTGTATCATCCATGAAGGGTATGATGAGGTTTCTAAGGATGGGCAAGCTCAGTCCCAGATATATTAGATCTTTTAAGTTTCTTTGTACAGTTATTAAGGTAGCTTGTGAGTTAGCATTACCTTCAGAATTTGCCATTGTTCATCCAGTTTTTCATGTCTCTATGTTGCGGAAATATATTCCTTATCCATCCGATTTACATAGGTGGTACACAGTCTAGCTTGATGAGCATTTGACCTTTGAAGGGAGTCCTATGCTCATTTTAGCAAATGATATTGGGCGGTTGCACATTAGGAAGATTCATGTAGTTAAGGTTCAGTGGAGGAGGCCACTTGGGAGATTGAGTGTGAGATGTGGACCCAATATCCTTACCTGTTGGATACTTCAGGTATATCATAATCCTTAACTTGTGGGAACATATGTTCCTTTTGTAGTGGATATTATAATGACCCTTCAGGTTATTTTCTGTATTTTTACTTATTTTCGTTGTTATATCTTCTCTACAGAGTCCCTAAGTCATTTATGACTTGTTAGAGCTAACATTTCATTTATCAGGTAATTATTTGGTTTCATAGCCAATCCCCTATTTAGAAGTCTTTGCTATTTCCAAATAGACATCAGGTAAAAACTTTAGTAAAACAATCTCGTATGCAAATTTTGACTGCTCCAACATCTCTAAAATGTTTATTTTAGGCTATTTAGATCATTGATTTGTGTCGCGAGGCACCCGAGATCATTTCTTCCTATTAGCTGGAAAGTTGAGAAATTAGAAATATAGGTATAGGACCTACATTTGGTCAAAACAACCTTGGATGGAAATTCTGAGTCCGCCATTGCATCTCGAATATTGAATTTAGTATGGTTACATAGTTTGTTTGTATACATGGGATTCCAGATTAGTCTGAGGGCTTAACATCCACTTAGAGGAAATTCCAAGTTTCAGCGATCATCTGTTGCAGCTGCAATCGCAAGCTAAGGGCCGCGATCGTTGTACCCTTGCTAGGGAATGTTTTTCAGTCATAGGAAATAATTTTAGACATTGCAACATCAACTTTTGATATACTAAGTTGTGACTGTAGGTCCTGGACCACAATAGCAGAACCTGAGCACCTTGTATTACTATAAATAGACCCCAATGTTGTGATTTCTGCCATTTTCATCCCTTACTTGAGAGCAAAAACCCTAAAGAGTGAGATATATCATAATTAAGACTTGTGGGTAACTTTGGAGCTGGATTAACATTTATTTTCAAAATTCTCTTTTAATTTGAGATAAGGATTCAACCCTTTCTTGGTTAAATTTCTTGACTTCTTGCTCTAAACTTCAAAATCCTTAGCACTTGGTTTTTGCCACAATTTAGCTTGGTTTTCACCAATTTATAAGGGTAATGATTCCTTGAGCTTGATATTGTGTTGGGTTGGTTTCGAAAATGCATGTTTCGTGAGTAGGACTCACATGAGTTTTTGGTATGATTTTTGGACCCAAAGCACAATGGTGAAATATGAGTATCATTATTTTTGAATTGATGAGTAGAATATGTTTTTGATAGCTTGGCATCTTGAGACGACTTCTCAAAAGAAAAAATTAGTAGTCTAGTAGTTTGTTGAGATTTCCTTAATGTCTGGGTAGGTTAGGTTTAATACTTGTTAGATTGAGCTATCTCATAGTATTCTTATGATATTATTTTAGATTTGGAATGGGATTCGGTGTTGGATTTATGAAAAGTAAGACATGGGTTAGTTGGACTTTTTAAGCAAAATTAAAACCGTAGAGTCGAAATACATAGCTTGATTCCTTATCCCTTAGGAGAATTGGACTTCATTACTCATGTTTAGAATGATAATACCTAATAATGATTAATAATGATTTTTAGCATAATAATACCTAGTAATGAATAATGATGATTTTTGCTTATATTTGTATGGATACATGTTATTGATGGTAGATTGTATACATGGGTGCTTGTTATATGTTTTTTAATATGAGGGCCTTGAGTAACCATAATATTGATGATACACACAATGAAAATAGCCCTGTTGAAGGTACACAGTTAAGGTGTTTGTGAAAATATCTAAGTGAGTTGTCTAGTGATATGTTGTTGTGTATTAAGCTGGAGGAACGGCCTAATGAGTTTAAATAATTAATAATAATGGTGTTAAAGGTATTGTCAGCCATGTAAGGTGTGATGATAACCTTTTTAAGCTAATGACTAATAAGAGGTTGAAGTCCCTCAACATGGAATATGAACTTGAATGGTGAATTTAACTAAGTATGGTATAAGAATACTTGTCAAATGTGAATCTCTTATAAGGGTCTTTATGACCATAAAAATAAATGGTGTGATGATTTGAATAAAGAGATTGACCTATTAAGATGGTTTAGCAATGAACGCTCCCATAAGAACCATTTGGTCATGAATAATGTTGAATTGATTAAAATGGATGAAGTCCTTGAAATATTGTGTTTAATGGAGGATGATGCATGGGCATAGGGTAAAGACCGAAATCTCAACTAATGATGGTTGTGATGATTTAAGGTCAAATTCTCTTTCCTTATAAATGTATTGAGGTTAAATTACCTTACCTTATGAAGAGGCTTGGAGTTTAAAGTCCCTTGCCCAATGAAAATGCTCGAGGTTAAAGTCCTTTGCTGAAAGAGATCTTTTGAGGTTAGAGAACCTTATCGAATAGAACAACTTGTGGTTAAAGTCAAACTATGGTATAAAGTTGGAGTCCAATGCCTAATGTGGGAGCATGTGGTCAAATTCCCATGCCCAATTGAATATGTAGGCACATGGCAAAAGTCCCATGCTTAATTGAATGTGTGGATGCCTAAATCCCTTTGTTTGAATAATTGTGTTTGTGGTTAAAGTCCTTTTCTAATGAATGTGTAAGCATGGTTGAAGCCATTTGTCTAAGTGTATGTGATTATGGTTAAAGTCCTAAGCTTAGTGTGAATTATTGAAACTATAAGTGTGGGGGGGCTTAAGTCTACCATTTTATACCTTATGAATAAATGTAAGAAAATAATGACGAGCATTGATATCTTAAATGGTATATGGTATATTCACATGTATGGATAAGTGTATGAATGCAACAAAATTTGATATATTGACTTGTTGTTGATTGATGATGTTACCTTATAACTTATTATTTACATGTTTGTGTTCTAACCGCTAACCGTCTCTGGAGACTATGTCCCCATACGACGTAGGGCCCAGAGCATCTTCTTTTTTTTATTTTTCGTGCATTGACTTAAGGGGTGAGGTTCCTTACATTTGGAAGACATTTATCTCTTAGTCCTTATATTTAGTCTTAGTATGACATGGTTAGGCTATTATTGGGGGCTTGTCCCAACATATACATTTATTGACTTCAATTTTGAATAGAGGTATTGTGAAAAACTGTGAACTTAGGCATGAGTAGTTATTATAATGAATTTAATATTGACTCAAGATATTATTCCACGATCTTAACTTATGAATTGGAGTTCCTTCAACTCCTATGACATGATGAGGTGTTTAGGTAGGGTAATGGGGCGACATCCAGTACATGGGTTCTTGAGGTACATGTCAAGTTTGTATCATAGCCTAGGTTCATAGTTAGTTGGATTTTTATAATTCTGTCTTAAGTAGAGTCTCTTTTATGGGTGCGAAGCGCGCTACACTTATAAAAAGGAGCTACGGGATATTTTAGGAAATATTTCCCTTTCTTATATTTCAATTTCAAGATATAAAGTCTAAGGTCTTGAATTCCTCTGATTCTATTTGCTATCTTTCAGATCATGCCTCCAAGGAGATCAGAGACTCAGGAAAACACTACTCAGGGTCCTATGGATGAAGCTCATCTAACTTCTGAAGTTTAGACTTGGGCTTGGGTGGCAATATCTATCCATCCTTATAGGGTTCCACCCACTAACCCTAACTCATCCTGTGAAAGGGATGCTACTAATGTGGAGTTTCATCATTTTATTAACCTCTTTATTTAATCGGTGTCTTCTCAAGTAGAGCGTGCTGCTCTGACTATTGTTTCTTCTAAGGCCACAAGAATTGGCCAATTTATGAGGTTGAGCCATTCTTTATTCTTTGGTACAAAATTTAATGAAGATCCTCAAGGCTTCATTGATGAAATGGAGATGATCCTTCAAATTATGCATACTTTGCAAATTGAGGGTGTTGAGCTTGGTTCCTACCAATTACAAGATGTAGTGTACCAGTCGTACAAAGGGTTGGAGTTTTCTAGGGGCATTAATGCTATTTTGACATCTTAGGAGAATTTTTTTGAGGCTTTCCTTGAGTTTTTCTTTCCTTACGAGTTAAGGGAGTAAAAGGAAGAAAAGTTCATGAAGTAAATGCAAGGGATGATGACCATTCAAGATTGCGCCTTGAAATTCCATCAATTGTCAATATATTCTCCCAAGAAGGTCTCTAACATGAGGTCGAGAATGCACAAGTTTTTCTCGAGATTGTCACTTGAGTTAGTTCTCAAAAGCATGAAGGCCTTGTTGATTAAGAACCAAGATATCTCTAGACTTATTGCATATATAAAAAAATTAGAGAATGAGAAGATAAAGTGAGTTGATCTTAGTGAGAAGCAAAGAAAGAAGTTTAGTTCTTCCCAGAGTTGTGTTGGAGATGGTGGAAAGTGGACATGAAAGAATTGGGGGAGTTTGGGTTCATTATCCTCGCCTAGTGTTCACACTCCTTACTCAAAGTTTTTGGGTTGTTGTCGCTCCAAGTATAAATCAAGGTCCTGGGCACAGGTTATCAAATTTTAGACTAGTGGTGCCCACTCGGCTCCACCCTGCCCTCTTTTCATATTTTATAGTCATAGTCATCGTGGTCAGTATGAGTAAGAGAAAAAAAATATTTTCATTATGGCCTGGTTGGGCATATGCAGCGTGAGTTCCCTATTCTATAAACTTCTTACGACAACAGGGTGTCTGTTGCTACTCTCTTTACTCCCACACCAAAGGGTGCTATGTCTATTGATGCTTCTAGTTCTGGTACTGACACTAGCTGAAACCTCTTGTATGTACTTGCCAGGTTACTGAGGTATTTACCGATGTTATTATGGGTATGTTGAGACTTTTCCACTGTAATGTGTATTGCTTGCTTGATCTAGGGTCTACTCTTTATAATGTGACCCCGTATATGGCTGTGCATCTTGATTGTGGTCCCGAGAGTCTGTCAGTTCCTTTTTTTGTTTCTACCCTAGTGGGAGACTTTGTGATTGTTGAAAGAGAGTCTATAGGTGGTGTGTGATATCTATTTGCGGTATAGGTACCCTTGTTGACTTTATAAAGTTAGACATAGTTGATTTTGATGTTATCTTGGGGATGGATTGGTTGCATTCGTGTTTGCATCCTTATATTTTTGGACCCATAGAGTCATGATCAAATTCCCTAATGAGCCAATCATTGTATGGGAAAGTGGGTTCGTTAGTGCCTAAAGAAAGGTTTATTTCTTATTGCAAAGCCCAAAAGTTGATTTCGAAGGGGTTTTTGTATCATTTAGTTAGAATTAAAGATTGTAACTTGGGAGAGCCTTCTCTAGAATCCATCCTCATGTTAAATATGTTTCCCCAAAGTATTTTTCGATGATCTTCTTAGTATTTCTCCCGACAGGGAAATTTATTTTTTGATTGATTTTGTTCCAGACACTCATCCAATCTCTATTCCTCCTTATAGAATGTCCCTGACATAGTCGAAAAAACTTAAGGAGCAATTGAAAGACCTTTTAGATAAGGGTTTATCCATCCCAGAGTATCTCCTTAGGGAGACCTCTATTGTTCCTTTCTTATATGCATTGATTATTGTTAGTTGAACATATTAACCATAAAGAATAAGTATCCACTTTCTAGGCTCGATGATTTATTTGATCATCCTCAGGTTGCGAAGTGTTTCACTATATTAATCTTAGATTGGGTTATTATCAACTTAAAATTAGGGATGCAGTTATCCCTAAGACTGCCTTTATAACCCGGTATGGTCACTATAAGTTTTTTGTCATCTTTTTTTGGGTTGACTAATGTCCCAGAGGCATTCATGGATTTGATGAATAGGGTCTTCTGTCTGTTCTTTCACACGCTTGTCATTGTCTTCATTAATGGTATCTTAGTATACTCTAAGAGTGAGGCGGATCATGTAGATCATCTCCGTGCCGTTATAAAAACCATGAAGGATTTTATGCCAGGTTCTCCAAGTGTGAGTTTTGGTTGAAAGTCATGGCTTTTCTTTGTCATGTCATATCTAGTGAAGGGATCATGGTGGATCCCCAGAAGATTGTAGTGGTTAAGAAGTGGCCTAGACCTACGACTCCAACCGACATTCGGATCTTCTTGGGCCTAGCCTATTATTATAGATAGTTTGTGGAGAGATTTTCCAACATAGCTTCCCCGTTGACCATATTAACATAAAATAAGGTCAAGTTCTTGTGGTCCGATGCATGTGAGGGTAGTTTTGAGAAGTTTAAAGACAAATTGACTTCGGCAACTGTTTTGACCTTGCCCGAAAGTAGTGATGGTTTTTTTGTATATTGTGACTCTTCTCGTGTTAGTCTTGGTTGCATGTTGATGAAACATTGTAGGGTGGTGGCCTATGATTCTAGGCAATTGAAAGTTCATGAGAAGAACTACCCTACTCATGACATAGAATTATTAGTCATGGTCTTCGCTTTGAAAATTTGCCAGTATTATCTCTATGGCGTTCATGTTGATATATTTTTTCAATCATAAAAGCCTTTAATATGTGTTTACCCAAAAGGAGTTTAATCTTTGGCAAAGAAGGTGTCTTGAGCTATTGAAAAACTATGATATAAGTCTTCATTACCATCTCGGTAAGCCAAATATAGTCGCTGATGCTCTTAGTTGGTTGCCTATGGGGAGTTTGGCCCATGTTTATAGGGATAAACTGGAATTGGTGAGACAGGTTCACCGATTGTCTAATCTTAAAGTTTGACTTGAGGACTTAATGAAGATGATAAGTAATATGGGTCAACATAAGTAATGGATTTTGTGATTGGTGGTGATGGTATCTTTAGGTACCAAGGTAAGCAATGCATTCCCGGCATCGATGGATTGAGGGAAAGGGTCATGGCTAAAGCTCATGGGGCCCATTATGTTATTCATTTCAATTCCACCAAGATATATCATGACCTTAGAGAGTTCTATTGCTTGAATAATATAAAGCGTGATGTTGATAACCATGTGGCCAAGTGTATTGTGTGCCAATTAGTAAATATTTAGCACTTGAGGCCCAGTGGCCTAAACCAAGAGATCGTATTGCCTAAGTGGAAGTAGGAGGCAATTAATATTTATTTTGTTACCGGTTTTCCCAGATCCCAAAATCAATGTGATTCTAATTGGTTCATTATTGATAGAATGACCAAGTCCGTGCATTTCTTGCTTGTGAGGAAATATTTCTTGGTGGAGGCTTATGCCAAGTCATATCTTACGGATATCGTAAAGTTGCATGGTGCTCTGGTGTCTTTTATCTCGGATCGTGGTCCTCCATTTTCATCCCACTTTTGGAAGTCATTCCAAAAGGGTTTGGATAATAGAGTGTGCCATAGTATCACTTTCCACCTGCAAATAGATGGGAATGCGGAAATAACTATCCAAACATTGGAAGATATGTACAAGGCTTTTGTAATTGATTATGGAGGTAGATGGTATGACCACCTTCCTTTGATTGAGTTCACCTATAATAATAGTAACCACTCTAGTATTGGCATGGTTCCTTTCTAAGCATTGTATGGTAATAGATGTCAATCAACTATTAGGTGGTATAAAGTTGGAGAGAGTAACTTTCTTGGGCCCGATTTAGTACAACAAGCTTTAGACAAGGTGAAGGTGATTCGCGATAGATTTATAATCTCTCAAAGTCACGAAAATTCCTATGCGGATATGAGGCGTAGGGACTTAGAGTTTAATGTGGGCGATTAGGTATTCTTTAAAGTATCTCCCATGAACAGAGTGATGCGGTTCGGAAATAAAGGGAAGCTTACTCCCTACTATATTGGTCTCTACTTGATTGTGAAGAGGGTTGGCAATGTTTTCTTTGAATTAGAGTTTCCTCCTAATATGAACTCCATCCACCTGGTTTTCCATGTGTCTATGTTGCGGAAATATGATGGTGACCCTTCCTTGGCTGTTCCCTTGGAAGATGTTGGAATCTCGGTCTCCTTGTCGTATGAAGAGACACCGGTGAGGGTCTTGGATCAGCATGTTCGCCCATTGCAAACCAAAGAAGTTGCTTCGCTGAAATTTCTATGAATGAACCAAATGTCCGAGGAAGATACTTGGGGTACGGAAAAGGACATGAAGTCCATGTATCCATATTTATTTCCCATTCTGGAAGCCTGTGATGGAGGAATATGTTAATCTCATTACCTTTATAGGCAATGGGTTGAAGTCCCTAAGCTTTGCAATTATTTAACTCTTTGTTAGGCAATGGATTTAAGTTCCCAATTTATGAATTGATTTGTGTCATATTGGACCATGGGTTTAAGACCCTAATGCTTTGAAATTATGTGTGTCTTGTTGTGATGGGTTGAAATTTCACATACCTTGAGTTGATTCATGTTCATAGTAGATGTAGGGGAAAAGTCCCCAATGCTTTGAGTTTCTCCATATCTTTTATAAGTTGATGGGTTGAAATCCTTAAGTAAGAAAATGAGTAAGTGTTGGATAAGTAATGGGTTGGAGTCCCAAGACTAATGAAATGAAGTGGTTGATTGATGATGATAATGATGTGTGTTATGTTGTACCCTTGTTGTGTGCTGGTTTATAACTATTGTAAAGGTTAGGTTGAGGTGTGTTGATGTGTTAACTTGTGTTATGCTTGTCTTACCCTTTATTCGCAGATGAATGATCCCAAGGGGGGGAGAATTGAAACACCTAGGCTTTAAGCCATTGAAAATAAGAAATTTTAGTGTCTATCATACTGTGTTCTTTACGACAAGGCCATCCCTTGGTCATAACCATGCATACAAGTTGTATACTATAAGGTCGTATAGAGTGAAAACCTAACCTAAAGTGGAATATTTTTGGAATGGGTTAAGCTCACGATTAGGGCTTGATTCATATACTTTGTTTACGACTGAAAGTTCCCCACTTGTACCCACAATAGTGTGGTTGACATAGGAGAAGCCTAGGGTACGAGTTAGGGTACCACTCATACCCTAGGTCACAATTGCCATAGGAACCGTGAGGGGGAGTCATACCCCTGCACGAGTGGACTTTCCAGCTTTGAACCAAGGACCTTTTGGTCATTTTCCATTCCTAAAACCCTAAACCCTCTCACTATATAAGGCATTTTAGCCTCGGACGTCTTCATTTACAAGACTTAAAAACTCCTAAACACTCCAAAGGCTTCCAGAAACAAGATTTGAGGTGTTTTTCTAGTGTCAAGGAATAGTCAAGATTTTTGGTGTGTCATCTTTTTTAAGGCATATATGTATTACCCTCTTTAAATAAGACTAAACCCATATATTTCACACTTGTATTAGTAAGTGTAAATGGTGGTTTTAAATCAAATGAAAAGTGTTCTGTTACCTAACAATAAGGAATGATGATTCTTGCTTATATTTGTGTTGATACATGACATAGATGGTAGATTGCTTACATGGGTTCTTGTTACATGTTGTTTAATACGAGGGGCTTGAGTATCCCTAATCTGTATGATACCTACCATGAAAATACCCTTGTTGAAGGTACACACATATGGTGTTTGTGAAAATGTCGGAGTGAGGTGTCTAGTAATATATTGTTGATTTATTAAGCTAGAGCAATAGACTAATGAGTATAAATGCTTGATAATGAAGTTGTTAAATACATTATAATCCATGTAAGATATAATGATAACCTTTTTAAGAAAATGAAAATTAAGAGGTTGAAGACCCCCAACATGAAATATGAACTTGAATGGTGTATTGAACTAAAATGTGGTATAAGAATGCTAATGAAATGTGAATGTCTTATGAAGGTATTGATGACTATAAAAATGAATGGTGTGATGATTTTAATAAAGGAATTGGCCTATTAAAATGGTAGAGCGAAGAAGGCTCCCGTAATAACCATATGGTCATGAATAATGTTGAATTGGTTAAAATGGATAAAGTCATTAGAATGTTGTATTGAATCAATGATGATGCATGTGCACAGGATTAAGTCCCAAATGCCAACTAAATATAGTTTTTATGGCTTGAGGTGAAATTCCCTTGCCTTATAAATGGCTTGAGGTCAAAGTGCCTTACCTTATAAAGAGGCTTGGAGGTCAAAGTCCCTTTCCCATTCAAAATGCTCGAGGTTAAAATCCCTTGCTTAAAGAGATATCTTGAGGTTAGAGTACCTCACCAAATGGAATGGCTTATGGTTAATGTCCAAGTATGGCATGAGGTTTGATTCACTTGCTAATATGGGAGCATGTGGTCAAAGTCCCATGACCAATTTAATATGTGGACATGTGGTCAAAGTCCAATGCCCAATTAAATGTGTGGACGGCTAGATCCCTTTGTTTGAATGATTGGTTATGTGGATAGAGTCCTTGGCTAATGAATGAGTAAGCATGGTTAAAGACCTTTGTATACGTGTATGTGATTATGGTTGAAGTCCTATTCTTAGTGTGAATTGTTGAATGTATAAGTATAGGAGGGCTGGAGTCCCCCATTTCATGCCTAATGAATGAATATTCAAAAATGTTAACGAGCCTTGATATCTTGAGTGGATATGGTATATGCATATGTATGGATAAGTTTATGAATGCGATAAAATGTGATATATTAACTTCTTTTTGATTTATGATGTTACCTTATCACTTATTCTTTAGTTGCATTCTTTTGTTTTAACCGCTAACCATCTCTGGATGCTACGTCTCCATACGATGTAGGGCCCATAACATCTTCTTCTTTTCCTACGCAGTGATTAGACAATTAAGCAGTTCTTGAATTGACTTGATAGGGTGAGCTTCCTTACATTCGGAAGACATTTATATCTTTGTCCTTAACTTTAGGCTTAGTCTCTTTGAGACTTAGTTTGGCTATAGTCAGGGGCTTGTCCCGACATATACATTAATTGACTTTGATTTTGTATAGAGGTATTGTGAACAACTGTGAACTTTGGCATGAGCAGTTATTATAATGAATCTAATGTTGACTCATGATATTATTCCATGATCTTAACTTATTAATTGGAGTCCCTTCAACTCATATGACATGATCAGGTATTTGGTCACAAGGCGACCTTTGGTACGTGGGTGCTAGAGGTGCCCATATGATATGGTTCGAAGTTTAGGGCATGTCATCCAAGGTAGTATTTGACATAGAATGTATTTTTCTGATTTAGTAGTGGGGCCTTTGACCCATCTTAAGTCAAGATTGATGATTAGATCTATTGAAGCCCTTATACGCTTATTAAATGCCTCAAGAATTCCCTTGTGAAGCAATATTAAGGAACCTTGGTACTTGATAATTATGATGAATAATGTTGGAAGTAATTCGTAAATGATGATTCCATATGTAGGATTTATTGGTTAAGCTTATGACGAACTATTGGTTATTCAATTTTCTTGGCTATTGGTTGGACTTTCGAATGTACCATTGAATGAGGTCTTGACTATGATATTAATAAGCTATAGATCATTCCATGGATTAGATATTCTCAAGCCATTGATAAACCACCTTTTATTCTAATGTTAAGCCATTGAATTCACATGACCAAAAATGGGGCCTGGCAGTGTCAAGTATCTCAAGTCCAACCAGAACTGGAGACCACCCCTACTACCCAACCATTGTCCTCCTTACACTCTATATCGGATGAATTTCGAACATATAAAGGATATGATAATATTAATTTAAAGAAAATATGATAGGTTTAAGACCAAAAACAACTAATCAATACCAATACCGACACCGATACCGCCTATGTCCATTGTAGTTAGACAAAGCCTCTAATTGAAACCACAGAATAACTAGTCACTACATGCCCCGACTACAGAGAAAACAAAAACCAAAAGAAATAGTAAGGACATAAAGAAATTCATAACATGAAACGGGGCCTTCCAAAGTATGGAAGCTCACCATTTCAGTCTGACTCAAGAGATGATACCAAATCATAGTCAAAGTGCAGGAGAGGAAGAAGTATGGCCAGTTCGTATATCACATTGGGATACAACATCCAAAGAAGGATAGCATGGTGGACTCTAGCATGTAAATCAAACATAAGGATAAAATAATGCCATTAATTAAAACCATGTCAAACCAAAGCACATGTACACATCCATGTACATCACTGTATATACATATATATAATGTTGGGATAGGGAACAAACATATCAAGAACTTTAAAACTTTAACCTAAGTTTATGTAGCGTTACCATTACAAATCCACCCACGGGCTATATGGGTCCAGTGTTACCCCCTGAATGAGCCCCAGTATGTGTTAGTCGTACGAACTAGAGATATCATAGATAACTGGGGATTCCTGATGAGTGGTGATTTTACCAATCATTCGCACTAACTATTCGTGCCCATTAACCTTCTTTAAATGAGAGAATGAGTCATAATCATGATTAAATGGACTAATATACACCCCTCGCAAGTATAGAGTTAATAAGATCAAAAGATGTGGATTGGAGTTCAAAATGACAAAAATGGATAAAGAAAAGTGCAATTAAAGACCTTTAGCAGAAGGGCCTCAGGTACCGCAGTCGTGGTCCGATGACCACGGTCGCAGTAGTCAAAGATGGTCAGCCAACAGTGGTAGCGTGAGTCTATCGCGGTTAAGATAGATACGATCACAACTAATTTTGTGTGATCTTAGATCAATGGAAATATTTAGCCTAAGGGCAAAATTAGAAGTGCACGTGGCTAATCCAAATTTTGACAAAAAGACTCATGCATCATATTCTATCTATCCCAATTAGTAGGTTTTAGCTCTTGACTCCATAGCCTCAATTTTTGGAGAATAAAATATTGTGTAAATTTTGGGAGAATACATTGGAGACTTTTTAAGAGGAAAATTTGCTCACTACCATTGTTGACATTGTAGGAGAGTCAAGTTTGAAGTAACATTAGCTTAAATCTTCAATAAATCATTTCAATAGATATTATGGGTATATCTATGCTTATTTATCTTATGTGTAGCTTAATCTCTCTCTTGGGGTTATGTGTGATTAGGGGTTTAAGTATGTGTGGGTTGTTATTGTAAGCACTATTTGGTAATTCATGTTTATGGGATTTATCATTGCTATGCTAATTTGGTTGGGATTTTATGGGTGAAACCCCCGAATACCCACATGGGTTTGATAAGTGAAAGATCCAAGCTATAGAAAGCTCAAGTCCATCTTCGAAAGAATAGTTTTGGGAGAAGTATAGGAATCCATATCATCCTTGAAAGAGGGATGTGGAAACAAAGCAATGATAGACAGTTATGTTTGTATTTTGCTAAATTTTCACTATCTTAGACATAAGGGTGAATGTGAGGTTGTTTAAACCATGGGTATCATCCTAGAAATAGGGATGCCTAGATTGGTGTTGTGGTTGCAAATTTTTTAGCATACCTGTAAGGTATTCAAAAAAATTAGTGGGTGAAATTTTGGTGTTTTATGGAACGACTAGCATATACATATATAACCAAGCTAACCTATAATTGACTTACTAAATTGATGTTGATTACTAACTGCCAAATGTCACTCACTTAGTAATTCATAATCCCATGATCCGTTCTTAATTGTTAAAATCTAATTATTCATAGCCCTGAATTTATACAAGAAATATCATAAAAAGAAATAATAGTATACGAACCTATCTCCCCCATTTTATTTTTTTGTACCATTTGTTTGAATTTATCTTGTATCTATCATTACGAATTAACTTGATCAAAACTCTTATTTTTCCTCGTGGATTCAACCCCGACACTAAAGTTTGGTAAATATATTAACGACGACCGCCATGCACTTAATTTGATATGTAAGTTAAGAGTTGTCAAAAATTGCGCCATTGCTGGGGAGCAAGTTGGCATATTAAGTTAGTTTGGAATTTTAGTTTACTTGCTTGAATTGATGCTTTTATATATGTGTTTGTGATTTTCTTTGTAGGTAGATTTTTTTTATGTTTACTTTACTCTATGTTATCTTCCACCAAATATGAGTTGGATAGTTGGAAGTCTTATCTTGACCACCCATGTTTATTTTGTGATGAACCATAATTTGGGAGAGATTGTAACTATGCTCCTCGGAGAGAAATGGAATGACCATCTTGATCCTATAGGGAGTATTGTTATCCTTTATGTGGTAGTCGAAATGGACATTGGGATGATTGTCCAAGTTCCCCTCACCCCTATTATATTAACCGAATTGCTAGTTCTTCTGATGAGATTAATAGGTCTTATGATAAGAAGAAGGCAGGGCAACATAATGAGTCCAATAGTTGTGACCCAAGGTTATTAGATATTTTGGATTGGGTAGATGCAACGGGGGAGAATATAGAATACATACATCAAGAATTGACCAGTGTCAAGAAGACGGTAATAGGTATAGAAGAAAAGCTTGAAACAATCCCTAACATGCCCATCTCCCAAGAAGAGGTTTATCAAGAAGAGAAACCAAGCTATGATGATAAGCTTGGTAGCAAAGAATCCTATGTGACTTTCCAATCATACGACTTACATGATGAAAAATAATATAAAATAAAAGAAATGATACCAGAGTCAAAAGAAGAATCAAAACAAATGTCTTATAATGACTCTACTTCATTTCTGGCGAAGATGCTTCGGACGAGGCTAACCTAAAATTAGGTGTTGAACCTTGTTCAAGCTACTTTTCAACATTATTCTTATAGTATGTGATGAGGATAAATTCCTTTGAACAAATGAAGGATTATGGGATGACAAAGTCTGACTCTTATTTATTGGAGTTCGATATTCCAAGGAAGCACATAGAACCCCATCTATCAAAGGCTAAGGAGTTTAATTTCCAATGTACAAGGAATGGTCTATTAATTTACTCGCTTTTACCCAAGGAGCCAAATCAAAAATCTAATGTGAAGTTGGGTAAAAGGTTCAATTCTTCAAAGTGGCGAGATCGAAGCTTGCTCGGCGTACCTTCACCTTTTCCAAGTTTCATCTTAAAAAATTTGAATCTTCTGACCCTTAGCCACTCCTTGTATATCAAACGAAAAATGGGATGGAGATTCAAATTTTCTAAGTGAAAACATAAATGGAAGAAGTGGAGGCGTTGCGCCACAATGTTAAACCAAACACTCGATGGGAGACAACCAATCATACCATAAAAAGTGGCACGTATACTTTTTAATTGAGCATGCTAGAGTAGATTTTGTCTCTATTTTTCACATGCATAATCCATAAAATGTGGTGCTACAAGGCATTTTGATCAAATTTGAGAAAGAAAAGTATGAAATTGGCAAGGTTGGACTGATCAGAAAAAAGAAGGACCACAGTTGTCTAGCCACGATTGCAGAACTATGACCACATCATGGTCTCATCAGTTTAAAAAACCATTCAAATGCCATTTTACCTTGTATTTCTTCTAATTTTTCTCTCAAAATACTTTTAAATTTGTGTCTTTGGATTGTATTTTCAAGTACCAACTCATCTCGTGTATCCTCTAATTCGGTAAGTTGTCTCAGTTTCCTTGGTTTTGTTATAATAACATGCTTAGAACCTGTAGTGTAGAAAATGGCCTTAGTTAGTGTTTTAAATTTCTAAATACATGCCTAAGTGAAAATTTTTCCATGGTTAACTATTGAAGTAGGTGTAAATGCTAATGGGGAAGTATTGAGTACCCAAATTAAATATTTAGAAGGTTGAAATAATTGTATACTCCATGTATTTGATTGAATATCCCAATGAGTTTAGTTTGAATTCTTTCAAGTTTAGGGGATACAATCACACATTCTAGGCTTTATTCAAGGGTTTATAATCTTGTCATGGCTAATTGAAACAAAGAATTGGGGTTATAATCACATTTTGAGCATTATGCAGAAGTTGTCAATTTTGGTCTCAGGTACCGCAATCGCAGTACCGATGACCGCGATCGCTTCGACGTAGTCATGGTTAACACTCCGCTATCGCCATACCTAAGGGAAAATTCAAGCAGACATCAAAATTTCTGTTCATCCTTAGCTGCCCCCGGAATATTCCACAACATTACCACATGAGCTTATTTTTTTTTCTAGCACGGTTTTTGGTTTGATAATGATAATATTGGTCTAAGTTGAATTTCTTACAGGATATAAGTTACTCAAAATAGGAGATTTCGATGATGCCCAATTCATCGCTGTAGAATGCCAACATCGGTACTATACAGACTTCCACAGAACAAAGCTACTCCCTGAAAGGGGTATCAACCTAGACAAGGTGGAAGAGAAGTTCCCAGAATTCCATGTCAGGCTTACTGCAACCTAGTGGATGTTTTTTGCCACTAAGACCTACTTTTATAATGATCAATTGGTGCATGAGCTCTACAAAAACCTCAGTGTAGTTTCCCTCGGAAACCCTGTAATGAAAATTTAGGGTAATGAACTTTGGAGCGGAGTAGATTAATGTAGTGTATGGGCTCCGAAATGCTAAAAAGGTTGAGTTTTGGGGTAAAGGATACGGGCCAGGGACGTTGATGGATGATATCTTATTCCCTAGAAAAGGAGTTCCTTGGGCCACCACCAAGCGAGATATTTTGACGAAGGACTTCAACGATGAATTCAGGATCTGGGTGAACATCATCTGTATTAGAGTCTCACCATTCACTCACATGACTAATGTCACAGACATGAGATCTTGGATGGTAGCTTTCATTATATATAGCATTACTATGAAAATGGATGAGATTTCCCTCTCTGAGTTGTGTTACTTTAAGAACCATGGAGGTACTCATCTTTTCCTTTCTTTCCTTATCACTAAGTTATGTCGAAGTGCAGAAGTGGAGGAACATGCTACAGACAATTGGGTGTGCCCAGGGTCCCTCATCTATCCACTTAAATTCATAGGCGAGGGCACCCTATGTCAATGTAAGAAAAGGAATATAGACTCGGGCAAATCAGTCCAAGAGGACACATACTCTTACAGACACTCATCATCCACTTCCTTCAATGATATATCAATTAAGATGTACGGGGTAAGGGAATTATTGTCCAGCTTGCCTCAGGTACCAGGGGAGTCCTTCATTGCTCGCCATTCATATGTGGCCCAATCAAATTATGAGGAGTACATGGAGGTATAGAAGAAGCAAAGTGCCATAGTGGCCAGGCAGGAGAAACCCAATTCAGATTTAGCTGCTTCTCACAGAGACCTCAATGACTCATATGAAAAGATTGTTAAGACCGAATAGAAGAGAGAATTTTTTTTCCAGAAAGTAGTGGAAGAGGATAAAAGGCATCTTTAAGGTGCTCAAACTAAACCATCCACTACCTTCACCAAGATTAGACAGCGAGGATGTGGCACTTGCAGAGTGGTCAGCTGATGATGCAGATGGTAAGGATACTGAGTCAGGAGGAAAAAATAACTCTTGATAGGGATACATAGAGCCTCTTTTACTCTTGTCTTCTTGCACGTGCAGTGCGAACACTACATTCCTTTCAGTAGGGGTGGCCCCAGATTTAGTTATATTATTTTGGTATTCTGTTTCTGGATATTTCTTTTTAATGATGTTTGAATAATATTTTAATTTTGTGTTATGGATGCCCTATTTTTGGATACCCGGTTAGTTCCCTCATTTTATGGATTATTATGTCTTTTATTGTTTGTTTTATTTTTACCTTAGTGTTTAGTTTGATTCTGATTGAGACAAAGGTGCAGGGGAATTTTGAGTACCCATAGCATGAGTGTCAAGAATACAAGGGAAGTCTAAGTACCTGTGGCATTTTATTTTAAATTGGGATCACTTTATTCACCATTGGTGAAGTCTAAGTATCCATATAGTTAGCTTTCCCATTTTAAGCCTAAATGTGAGACTAAGGCTTTGGTCATAGCCTTAGTTTAGCAAATTGTGTGAGATGCTAATGAAAAGCAAGTAAACCCCTCCATCCATAATTTTTGAGAAATCAAGGGCATGGACGTTAGTAATGTTTTAACAAAATTTTTTCTATTTTGGTGGCTCTGTAGATTTTTGGTTTGTGAATAATGATAAATACTCTAATTGTGTCTCCAACGGGAGGGATATTTGAGCTCCCTTAGAGAATTTTGCATGCCATGTCTGGTAAGCCATCATCTTTCAGCTCTTGTGTACTTGTGTTATCTAGAACTTGCCCCGGTAGTCTTTCAAAACTAATTTTGATTGTATGTGGCTGGAGAAATAATCGTAGGCCATCTTTGTGACTCTGGAACCATCTCTAGCCTAAAACTCCAACCCATCCATAATTATAATCCCTAGTACCCACTTTGAGCCTTGGTACATTTCTTTGGAAAACTCATAACAAATCATGACCAATTATTTTAATCCCTCTTTCAAACCAAACTCTCCTTGAATTTTAAGATGTAACTTGAGGCTAAAAGCCTAGTTTGGGGTGGTAAAGGTTGATGGAAGAAAGTTTAAGCCCACAAAATTTTAGTGAAATGCCTTATGTGCCTAAACCGTGAAAATAAATGAATAAAAAAGGAATGAGTCCATCAAAGAATTAAATTTCATGAAAGTTGCAAGAAAAAAAAATAAAATAGAAGTAGTGAACTATAGAAACAAAAAAGAGGCATACGAGAAGTAAGAAAATAAAAAAGAGTGGCCCTTAGTCGGAAAAGGAGGATTTCAAGTGTAATGTAGATGTACAAGGAGAGTTGTATCCATGTTGTTTATAAATGATATCCTAGCCTAACCAAAATCCACATTACAAGCTTAGAAAGACCTTTGAGATCTCCTACACATTACCTTCTTCGTAGTGACGATTGAAAATATGGGAAAGGATATGGTATGCCACTTGTTGCTTTGAGATTTCATTTATGAGGGAGAGAGGTTGTGCACATAAACTTCCTTGTTGCATATTAAATAGCTTGGAATGTGAAATTTTCTTTCTTGTGAGGTTGACATATGAGACAAGTAGAGTTGGGTGATTGTGTCACCTCCAAAAGAATGAGGCAAATGGAGTATAACTTAATTGTGTACAAAAAATGAGAAACTTTTAGAGTATTGGTTTTTGTTGCTTGGTTGCTCTTTAAAATCCATTGTATCCTTGAAAGTTGCATCTTATGATGAGGGGTGTAGTGGAAATTATCTTAGCTCATGCGTAATGAGCTTTTTGTGGTGATGAGTAAGCTCGAAGTCATTGTGAGCTTTAAGGCAAAAACAATGGGAATAGATGATAGTTGTCTTATAGTAAGAGGTAGTGTTTCTTCAGTTCAAGCAAATATTTTAAGTTGGGGGTGGTGATGAGTGGTGATTTTACCACTCATTTGCACTAATTATTTGTGCACATTACCTTGCTTTAAATAAGTAATAAGTCATAATCATGACCAAATGCACTAATATCCACCCTTTGTAGGTATAGAGTTTAAAAGATCAAAAGTTGTGGATTGGAGCTCAAAATGACAAAAAGGGAGCAAGGAAAGTGCAATTGAAGACCTATAGCAGAATAGCTTCAGGTACCATAATCACAGCCTATAACCATGGTCACAGTAGTAAAAGATGGTCAGCCAACCATGGTCATGTAAGTCTTTCACAGCCATGGCCAAGTTGGTGCGATCACAGCTCAGCGTAAATATTCAGCACAAGGCAAAATTGGAAATGCATATGGCTGATCCCAGTTTTGACAAAAAGACTCAAACCCTAGCCTTATGCATCACATTCCATCTTCCCCAATTAGTAGGTTTTATCTCTTGAATCCATAACTTCCATTTTTGGAGATAAAAATATTGTGTAAATTTAAGGGTGAATAATACATTGGAGACTTTCTAAGTGGAAGATTTGCTCACTACAATTGTTGATTTTGTGGGAGAGCCAAGTTTGAAGTAACATTTACTTTAATCTTGAAAAATTCATTTTAATGGAGATTATAGGTATATCTATGCTTATTTATCTTATGTGTAGCTAAATCTCCCTCTTGGGGTTATGTGTGAATAGGGTTAAAGTGTGTGTGGGTTATTATTGTTAGGATCTATTTGGTAGTTCATGTTTGTGGGTTTTGTCATTGCTATGCAAATTTTGTTGTTATTTGATGGGTAAAAACGGTAAATAACCACATGGGTTTGATGAGTGAAAGATCCAAGCGCTAGAAAGCTCAAGGCCATCTTTTAAAGAATGGTTTTGGGGAAAGTGTGGGAATCCATATCATCCTTTAAAGAGGGATGTGGAAACCAAAGCAATGAAAAACAATTATGAGTGTAGTTTGATAAATTTTTACTATCTTAGACATAAGGGTGAATATGAGGTTGACTATACCATGGGTACCATCCTATGAATAGGGATGCCTAGAATGAGGTTGTGGTTACAAATTGTTTAGCACACCTATTAAGTATTCGAAAGAATTAATGGGTGAAAGTTTGGTGTTTTGTCGAAAGACTAGCATCAAAATATATAGCCAAGCCTATCCTTATTAGACTTACTAAATTGATGTTGACTACTAACTCCCACATTTCACTCCCCTAGTAATGCATTATCCCAAGATCTGTGCTTAATTGTTAAACTCTAATTATTCATAATCCCGAATTTATACTAGAAAAATCCATAAAAAAATACTAGTGTAGAAAGCTATACCATTTGTTTGAATTTAGATTGTATCTATCTTTTCCAATTAATTTGATCGCCACTCACATTTTTCCTCGTGGATTCGACCCCGACTCCAAATTTAGGTAAATATATTGATGATGACCACCTTTCTCTTAATTTGATGTGTAAGTTGAGCATTATCAATTATCTTGTACCATTAGTCCTCCACGGTACATATATATGAATGTACTCTTAGGGGATTCCCTTGTAAACCACAAGTACATGATTATCAAGACCAACCCTCATGTCAAAAAACATGAGTTTCCATCATCACACCTTCGGACTCAAAACTTCACGACTATCTAACACAAAACCCATTATTTCCCAATTGAAACATGTAACACATAAACCAACCACCAATTCTAGGAGTCAAACATTAAGGCATTATTAAGTATTATCATCATCCCGACAATAGTTCACAAATAATTTCATTAAGAAATGCTAAGGGGATTCCCACTCCATCATTAAAATCACTTGGGCGATTATCGTGTACCCCACAAGTCTTTCATAAATCATTCACTTAGGGGTTTCCATTGTATCGTACAAGGTTTTTAAAACCATACTTGCCCATTTAACCATTTATACCATTCATTAGTTTCAAGAAATAAGTCAAGCCAAGTGATAAGGCATAAACCAAAATCAGTTATACAAGTGGTTGAGATTATTACCAATTTCCATACCAAACCAATTAATTTAGGGATTTATTTGTACCCTTATTTCCATCCACCATTCAACCCCAATGCAATTACCAACTATAGATTTAAGCACAATACTTTCATAAATATCATTGAAAAAATATTTAAACCATTTATACTAAAAACATTCAACCCATATTAAAAACCTAACATCAATATTTCATTAACAATACTTTAAATCAAATGCTTTTTCAAAATTGACAATGAGGGACGAGTAGCATGCCTTAAATACCAAGAAATTTGGAGAAAAAGGCATCCTTTAGAACCCTATATGACCATATTCTTTGAAAGCCTAACCTTAACTTGAATAGAGAGTATGAAAGAGAATTTTGGAGTGTTTTATTGGGAATGATGTGATAATGAAGCCCCAAGGAAGACTTTAAGTTGTGGGGTCCTAGGGGGTTAAAGTGGTAAATGTCTAGAGTGCCCTTAACTTATAAACTAAAAATATGTTGCCTTTAATTATGAGCCAACCCTTAACTTGTAGCCATACCTTACACTCATCAATACTAGTCGTAACCTAGGCAGTACCACTAAGGCAGCCTACACTGTTATCCTTAAGACTCAACCAACCAACCCGTAATGAGACCTTACAACTCGAAGGGTCCAGTTGTAGTGAAAATAGAACCTAAATTGAGACTTACACTGGACACCCTACAATTATACCTTACAACTCGTAAATTATCATTATAGATCTTAGTGAGACACTTGTACTCAGAGTAGAATCAAGCCACAAAATTACATGATTTGGTTACGACTCATCACACGTCTTTACGACTAGTGACATCAAGTCGTACACAAAACAAAAACTTCAACACCCCTCACTGGTATTCTTATGAATTAGGTCACCTGAACCATCAGGACACACTACAAATCATGGGGTCAAGTCATAACCATGGCAGTCAGCGCAAAGATCTAGGAATTTTCTAGGGGAAAAAATCTGTTGTGTTTCAATTCTCCCCCACTTTGATCATTCATCCTAGAATAATGGGTCTAGGTAATTGCTAGCACTATTGGACCCCATATACCTCTCTTCTCACCACTAACAGAGTTAGAAAAGAAAAATGTTAAGAATAACGCATACCTTAGGGATGATTATCCAGAGCAGAGAACAAGAATGGATACTTGGACTTCATATCCTCTTCGTCTTCCTAAGTAGTCTCTTAAACCTTATGGTTCCTCCATAGAACCTTTACTGAAGCTACGTCCTTCGTCTACAACCAAAAAACTTATCGATCAAAAATTTCAATAGGGACTTTCTCCAAAGACTATTAATTAGAAATACCAATATCCTTCATAGGCACAATCAGCAACGTATCACCCTTACACTTCCTCAACATTGACTCATGGAACACCGGATGATTGGAACTCAAATTAGGAGGAAACTCCAACTGATACGCAATATTACCAACCCTCTTCAAAACAAATTACGGGCCGACATACTGGGGAATGAACTTTCCTTTCTTCCAAAACGTCATTACTCCCATCATGGGAGATACCTTGAAGAACACCCAATCCCCAACCTCAAACTCTAACTCTCTATGCATCAAATCAGCATAGGACTTTGGGAGAGTTTGGGAATCTTTAAGTATATACTAAATTACCTTTACCTTCTCCATCGATTGGTGAACCAAATCAGGACCAAACAGCTCAGCCTAAAAAACTTCAAACCACCCGATGGGAGATCTACACCTTAAACCATACAATGCCTCAAATTGGGACATCCCAATAATAGAGTGGTAATTATTATTATATGCAAAATCTATAAGAGGAAAATAATCAAACCAACAACCACCATAATCAATCATGCACACGCGAAGCATATCGTCCAACATCTAAATAGTCCTAGCTATTTGCCCATCTGACTGCAGGTGGAAATCAGTTCTAAGGCTCACCTTAGTTTCCAAACCTCTCTTAAATGAATGCCAAAAGTGTGATGAAAACTAAGTACCACAATTTGACATGATAAAAACAAGAGCCCCATACAACTTTACAATCTCTTAGAGTAACAACATAGCATAGTCCTCTGCAAAATATTTAGTCCACACTGGCAAGAAGTGAGCAGACTTAGTCATTCTATCCACAATGACCTAAAAAGAATCAAACTGATTTTGAGACTGAGGAAGACTGTTAAGGAAATCCATATTAATTATCTTCCACTCAATACATGCAACATATTCTATTGATACAAAACTTTAGGCCTCAAGTTCTCCATCTTCACTTGTTGACACACCATGCCTTTGTCCATAAAAATGGCTACCTCTCACTACATATTATCCCACTAATAAATCTCCTAAAGATCATAATACATCTCATCGAACTTGGATAAATAGTATACTGAACTTTATAAGCCTCAGCAAAGATCCTCTCTCGCAATCCATCTATGTCTGGAACACATAACCTTCCATGGTACCTCAAGATACTATTGCCTGCAATCTCAAAATCTATAAACAATTATTGTCCCACATCCCTCTTAATCTTCGTTAAGACAGGATATAGTACCTATTTCTCCATTATTATAGTACAAGGGATAACTTTGCCACCTTTTGCACAAACACACCACCATTTTGATTGTCCAAAGACAAACTCCAAGGTTGGTCAAACAATGAATATCTTTCAACAATTCCTATTTTTCCTCATCCACATGAGCTAGACTCCCCATAGATAACCTGCTAAGAGCATCAACAGCTACATTAGCTTTAGCTGGGTGGTAATGGAGATAGGTCGGATTATTTCAGAAACTCAAGCCATCTTCTTTGCCTGAGATTCAACTCCGTCTCGGTGAACACATATTGAAGGCTCTTATGATAAGAAAAAATATCTATATGGACTCCATACAAATAGTGATGGAAAATCTTTAATGCGAACACCAAAACAAAAAATTTGAGGTCATGAGTCGGATAATTCTTCTCATAAACTTTCATCTTCCGAGAAGCATAGGACATCACCTTACTACCCTACATCAACACAGAACCAAGTCCGTCATAGGACACATCACAATAAATCATAAATCTATCATTGCCTTTAGGCAGAGTCAAAACTGGAGTTGAAGTCAACTTATCTTTAAACTTCTCAAATCTATACTCGTAAGCATCAAACCATAAGAACTTAACCTTTTTCTGGGTCAACGTAGTCAATGGGTTAGCTATAGTCGAGAAACTCTCTGTAAAACTTCTATAGTAACCGGCTAAACCCAAGATGCTTTGAATATTGGTCGAAGTCGTGTGCCTTGGCCACTTCTTAACCATTACAACTTTCTATGGATTTACCATAATTCCTTCAATAGAAATAACAATCCTAAAAAATAACAGCTTTTAACCAGAACTCACACTTAGAGAACTTAGCATACAACTACTAATTTTTCACGGTTTGCAACACAATGTGGAGTTGATCAGCCTCACTTCTAGAATATACCACAATATCATCCATGAACATTTTGATGAACAAATCTAAAAATTAATGGAAGACCCTATTTATCATGTCGATGAATGTCATCGAGGCATTAGTCAAGCAGAAAAATATCACCAAAAATTCAAAATGACCATACTGGGTTCTGAAGGCATTCTTTGGGATATCCGCCTCCCTAGTCTTTAACTGATGATACTAGGCCCAAATAGAAATATTGGAGAAAAACTTTGCAGTTTGTAACTGGTCAAACAAATAATCTATCCTTGGAAGAGGGTATTTATTCTTTATCGTCACCATATTCAATTGCCGGTAGTCAATAAAAATCCAAAGGGAGCCTTTCTTCTTAAACACTAACAATATCGGTGCACCCCACGGGGACTCTCAAGGACCGATCAATCCCTTGTCTAAAAGGTCCTTTAACTGCTCGTTAAGCCTAATTAACTCTGTAGGAGCTATTATTTATGGGGAATAGAGATTGGAAAAGTGTCCAAAACAAGATCAATCTCCCTATCGGGAGTGACCCCAGGAAAAACATCAGGAAAGAATTGAGGGAATTTATTAACCATGGGAACATACTTTAATAAAGGACTTTCTAAATTAGAATCTTTAACTCAAACCAAGTGTTAAAGGTACCCCCTAGAAATTAATTTTTGATCTTTAAGATATGATATAAATCTTTGCTTAAGCACTAGAGAACCTCCTTCCTACTCAATGACCGACTCATTAGTGAATTCAAACATGATCTTACTAGTTTGATTATCTATGGAGGCATATTACATATACCAGAGTTTCTCTACCACCAATCTACACCGCATAACCCCTATATAATCTTTTAGCATCCACAGTCATCCGCAAGAGTAGAAACAAAAAAGGGGTCTAAAATACACTCAAGGCAAAAAATCAAAATCCCCAGCAACAAATGTGGTCGCATAAGAAATAGTTGACCTTGGTTCAAGTAAAAAATATACATCACGGGAAAAGAGTTTCAACATACCAGTTACGATGTTAGGAGTTGCCTAGGACTCTTAATGGGTAGCGAGAGCATAGATATAGTTTCGACCATTGTTGAAACCATAAAGGTTTCCCTTTGTTGCAGGAGCAGATGAAAAGGCAACAGGAACCATGTTAACTCCAGAAGTAACCTTACCCATGGGACAGTTCCTCAACAGATACCCTAGTGACCATATTTGAAATACCTATGCCCCCCCTCATCACAAAATCCATGATGCAACAAACAACAAAACCTGTAGGGAGGATATGCTGAAGCCGACTAAGCCATAATAGCCTGAGATTGGGCACCTTATGCCCTATACCTACTATCATACTGCGAACGAAAATCACCCAATGGCTTTGGGTAGGGAACACTAACCGTAGAGTAGGAATAAGAAATCTCCCACTCCTTCCTAAATAACTTTCAATCAACCATAACACCTTAATGCTCATCTCTACCCTGATATAAATAGCAAAGCTTCTTACTCTGCCGATCTCCAAATCCAGCCTTCTTTTATTTCTCTTCTTCAATTTGCTGCATATAAACCACAACAGAGAAATATTCATCTACTTATCTAACAAGGAAACCTTAATCTCCAGAATCAAATCTCGGGACAACCTACAAGTGAACATCCTCATTTTAGCCCTCATGCTAGACACAAACTCTGGAGGATACTAAGACAATTGCTGAAACTTTAAGGCATGCTTCTTTACTAACATCTAGCCTTTTTTGAGGTTAACAAAATCCTCCATCTTCGCCTCTCTCAACTTTTTGGGAAATAATGGTCTCGAAATGAACAAGAAAAATCATCCTTTAAATCAAACTCAACATCATTGCCTCTAGAATGATACCATTACTTGTACCATTGTTATGTGATATCTTTCATTTGTTAAGCAGTGAACTCCACACCCTCAAAATTAGTAGCATATATCACACTAAAGATATTTTCTATCTCATCTCATCAATAAAGTATTGAGGATCTTTCTTAACTTTAGAAATTGTTTAAGTAGTAGGAATCAATCTCATAAATTAGACAACTCTAGTGGCCTCGGAGGATGGAGTAACCCAAGCAACTCCATCTAAGTTTGGGAGGCTATGAACTGGGTAAGAAATTGAATCGACTAGTAAAATACTACATAGATACATCTGCTCGAGGTTCTTAAGAAAGAACATAAGAAACTTATGGAGCTCTATCAGGGAAATCAGATGCAAGACCTTGGATCAGGTTTGAATTCCTTGAGCAGGATGAGTTTCATCCATATTGTCCTTAGTCTAGATAGAAGAGTTCCTATAGACATTAGATCTTCTTGGAGGCATGATTTGAAAGGCGAACAAATAGGAATAAAAAGAATTTAAGACCTTAGACTTTAAAACTCAAAATAAATTAACAAAATAGAGAAACATTCCTAAATGCCTCATAGACTCTCCCTTATAAGTTTGTCGTGCTACACACCCATAAAATAGTCTCTAATTGACATGGTTTTGTGGTCACCCAATTGATCATGAACCTAGATCTCCAATACCAATCTGACATGACCCAAACTAGGGTCTAGCCATGTCTAGTATCACAAGTCCAACCAAGACTAGAGATAGCCCCCAATACTTAAGCATTAACCTCCTTTCACCCCATGTTGAATGAATTATGAAAATATAACAAGATAAGAGAATATAAATTTAAAGATATTTTGAAAAGCTTATGACCAAAACCAACCACCAATAACTAAACAGCCAACCAATACCAATACGGATAATAATACTAACACCGATACTGCCTATGTCCAATGTAGTCACACACAGACTCTAGTAAAAATAAAGAATATATAGTTGGGTAATGCCCCGACCATAGCCAAAATAAAAACAAAAAGAAATAGTGAAGACATAAAGAAATCCATAGCTTAAAATAGGGCCTTCTAAAGTATGAAAGCTCACCACTTCTGTCTGACTCACGAGTTGATCAAAATCATAGTCAAAGTGCAAGAGAGGTAGAATAATGCCTAGTTCCAATATTAGGTAGGGATACAAAATCTGATGATCGTTATCAGGGTGAATTCTACTATGTAATTCAAGGATAAGGACAAAATATTGCCATTAATTCGAACAAAGTCAAACCAAAGCATATGTATACATCCATGCATATCCATGTATATATATATATATATGTATGTATATATATACATATACATATATATATATATTCATATACATATATAATGCTAGGATAGTGAATAGGCTTAGCATGAAATTTAAAACTTTAATCTGAGTTTGTGTAGATTTACCATAAAAAACCCACCTATGGGCTATATGGGTCTAGTGTTACCCCCTGAATGAGTCCTAGTACATGTTAGCCATATGAATAAGAGATATCATAAATGACTGAGGATTTCCTTGTACCCTCTGCCCTACATGATACATATATACGAATATACACTTAGGGGATTACCTTGTACCCCATAAGTAATGGTCATCAAGATAAACCCTTATGTCGACAATCATGAGTTTCCAATATTAGTTCTTTAGACTCATACCTTCATGGCTAGCTAACACAACTCCCATTATTGCCCAATTAAAACATGTAACAGATAAATCAAAATCAATTATGCAAGTGGGTTGAGATTATTACCAATTTCCATACCAAACAAATTAATTTCGAGACTCTTTTATACCCTTATTTCCATACACTATTTGCATGCACCACCACGAATTTAAAAACTACCAATTTTAGCATAGTAGATTCATAAATATCATGGATAAATCGTTTAAATAATTTATCCATAACCCTCAAGCAGTAGTTCAAAACACAACATTAATATCTTATGAAAAATACTTTAAATAACATTATTTTACAAAATTAACAGTTAGGGAAAATTAACATGCCTAAAATACCATAAAATTTGGAGAAGAAGGCACACTTTAGAACCCTAAAAGACCACCTTCTTTGAAACCCTAGACTTAACTTGAAAAGAGAGTTTGAGAGAGAATTTAGGAGTATTTTATTGGGAATGATATGATAATGAAGCCCCAAGTAAGGATTTAAGTTATGGGTTCCGGAAGGTTAAAGTGGGAAATATCCAGAGTGCCCATAACTCAAAAACTAAAAGAGTGTTGCCTATAATTACGATTCAACCCTTGAATCATAGAGAAAGCTTATGACTCTTCACATAAGTCATAACCAATATAGTTCCACCAAGGCACCCTACATTTTTTTCCTTACAACAATACCAAACAACCCATAATGAGACCATACGACACGTAGGGTCCAATCATAATCAACACAAAATCCAAATTATTACTTACACTGGACACTTTACAATTACACCTTACGACTCATAACGTATCCCTACAGTATCCACTCATACTCAGATAAGAATTAAGCCACAAAATTACTTAATTTGGTTATGATTCTTCCTAATGAATTATCATGTGTCTTTACGACTTGTTCCCTCAAGTTGTACCAAGAATAAAAAATTCAACACCCCTCACTGGTCAGATGACCCTGATTGTAAGGAGACTAGTGAGGGGGAATTTTAATAAAGGACTTCAAGAATGAATTAAGGCTGTGGGTGAACATCATCTGTATTAGAGTCTCACCATGCACTCACATGACCAATGTCATAGACATGAGATCTTTGATGGTAGCTTGCATCCTATATAGTATCGCTCTAAAAATGGGTGAGATTTCCGTCTCCACGTAGCATTACTTTAAGAACTATGGAGGTACTTATTTTCTCCTTTTTTCCTTATCACTAAGTTATGTTGAAGGGCAGCAGTGGAGGAATATGATATAGACACTTTGGTTTACCCAGGGTCCCTCATCTATCCACTTAAATTCATAGGCGAGGGCGCCCCAAGTCAAAGTAAGAAAAGAAAGATAGACTTGGGCAAATCAGTCCAAGAGGACACATACTCTTACAGATCCTCATCAGCCACTGCCTTCAATGATATATCTATTAATATGTAAGGTGTAAGGGAATTATTGTCCATATTACCTCAGGTACCAGGAGAGTCCTTCATTGCTCGCCATTTATATGTGGCCCAATTAGATTATGAAGAGTACATGGAGGAGCAAAAGAAGCAAAGTGCCACAGTGGACAGGCTAAAAAAAGCCTATTCAGACTTAGCTGCTTCATAGAGGCCTCAATGAACATATGAGAAGATTGTTAAGAGAGAATAGAAGAGAGAATTTTTTTTCAGAAAGTCATGGAAGAGGATGAAAGGCATCTTCAAGGTGATCAAACTAAACCGTCCACTACCTTCACTGAGATAAGACAGCGAGGATGTGGACCTGCAAAGTGGTTAGCTGATGATGTGGATGGCGATGATTTTGAGTCACCAGGAGAAAATAACTCATGATATGGATATAGGGAGCCTTTTTTACTCTTGTCTTCCATCATGTGTAGTGCGGACACTACATTCCTTTCAGTAAGGGGTGGTCCTAGATGTATTTATATTATTTTGGTATTCTATTTCCGGATATTTCTTTTTATGATTGTTTTGGGATAATGTTTTCATAATATTTTTATCTGTGTTATGGATGCCACATATTAGGGTACTCGATTGGTGCCCCTATTTTATGGATTAGTATACCTTTTAATGTTAGTTTTATTTTTACCTTAGTGTTTAGTTTGATTCTTATTGAGACATAGGTGTAGGGAAATTTTGAGTACCCGTAGCATGAGTGTCAAGAATTCAAGGGAAGTCTATGTACCTGTGGCATTTTTTTTAAATTGGGTCACTGTATACACCATTGGTAAAGTATAAGTATCCATATAATTAGCTTTCCCATTTTAAGCCTAAATGTGAGACTAAGGCTCTAGTCGTAGCCATAGTTTAGCAAATTGTGTAAGATGCTAATGTAAAGCAAGTAAACCCCTCCATCCATAATTTTTGAGAAATCAAGGGCATGGACGTGAGCAATGTTGTAACAAAACATTTTCTATTTTGGTGGTTGTGTATATTTTTGGCTTATGAATAATGATAAATACTTCACTTGTGTCTCTAGCGGGAGGGAAATTTGAGCTCCCTTAGAGAATTTTGCATTCCATGTGTGGTGAGCCATCAACTTTCAGCTCTTGTGTACTTGTGTTATCTAGAACTTGACCTGGTAGTCTTTCAAAACTAATTTTTATTGTATGTGGATGGAGATATAATTGAAGGCCATCTTTGTGACTCTGGAACTATCTCTAGCCTAAAAATCCAACCTATGCATAATTATAATCCCTAGTACCCACCTTGAGTCTTGGGACGTTTCTTTGGCAAACTCATTACAAATCGTGACCAATTATTTTTATCCCTATTTTAAACCAAACCCTCCTTGAATTTAAAGATGTAACTTAAGGCTAAAATCCTTGTTTGGGGTGGTAAAGATTGATGGAAGAAAGTTTAAGGCCACAAAGTTGTTAGTGAAATGCCTTATGTCCCTGAACCGTGAAAATAAATGAATAGAAAAGGAATGAGTCCATCAAATAATTGAATTTCTTGAAAGTTGCTAGAAAAATAAATAAAATAAAAGTGGTGATCTATGGAAGAAAAAAAAATAGGCATATGAGTAGTAAGAAAATAAAGAAGAGTGGCCCTTAGTCAGAAAAAGAGGATTTCAAGTGTGATGTAGATGTTCAAGGAGAGGTGTATCCATGTTGTTTCTAAATGATATCCTTGCCTAACCAAAATACACGTTACAAGCTTAGAATTCCCTTTGAGATCTCCGACACATGGCTTTTTTCATAGTGACGATTATAAATAGGGGAAAGCATATGGTATGACACTTGTTACTTTGAGATTTCTTTTATGAGGGAGAGAGGTTGTGCACTTAAAATTATTTGTTGCATATTTACTAGCTTGGAGTGTAAAATTTTCTTTCTTGTGAGCTTTACATATGAGACAAGTTGAGTTGGGTGATTGTGTCACCTCCCAAAGAATGAGGCAAATGGAGTATACCTTAATTATGTACAAAAAATGAGACACTTCTAGAGTATTGGTTGTTGTTTCTTGGTTGCTCTTTACAATCCATTGTATCCTTGAATGTTACAAATTATGATGAGGTGTGTAGTTGAAATTAGCTTAGCTCATGCAAAATAGCTTTTTGTTGTGATGACTAAGCTCGAAGTCATTGTGAGCTTTAAGGCATAAAGCATGGGTATAGACAATGGTTGTCTTATAGTAAGAGGTAGTGTTTCTTTATGTGAAGCAAATATTTTAAGTTGGGGGTGATGATGAGTGGTGATTTTACCACTCATTTGCACTAATTATTTGTGCACATTACCTTGCTTTAAATGAGTAAATAAGTCATAATCATGACTAAATGCACTAATATCCACCCCTTGTAGGTATAGAGTTGATAAGATCAAAAGATGTGGATTGGAGCTCAAAATGACAAAAAGGGAGAAAAAGGGAGCTCAATATTTCATTAACAATACTTTAAACCACATGATTTTTAAAAATTGACAATGAGGGACGAGTAGCATGCCTTAAATACCAAGAAATTTGGAGAAAAAGGCACCCTTTAGAACCCTAGATGACCACATTCTTTGAAAGCCTAACCTTAACTTGAATAGAGAGTTTGAAAGAGAATTTCGGAGTGTTTTATTGGGAATGATGTGATAATGAATCCCCAAGGAAGACTTTAAGCTGTGGGGTCCAAGGGGGTTAAAGTGGAAAATGTAAAGAGAGCCCTATACTTAAAAACTAAAAAAGTGTAGCCTTTAATTACGAGTCAACCCTTGACTCGTAGCCACTCTTTACGACTCATCAACACTAGTCATAACCAAGGTCGTACCACTAAGACACCTTACACTGTTATCCTTAAAACTTTACCAACCAACCCGTAATGAGACCTTACGACTCGTAGGGTCTAGTTGTAGTTAAAATAGAACCTAAATTGAGACTTACATTGGACACCCTACGATTATACCTTACGACTCGTAAAGTATCATTACAGATTTTAGTGAGACACTCATACTCAGAGTAGAATCAAGCCACAAAATTACATGATTTGGGTACGACTCATCATAACAACTGATCACACATTTTTACGACTTGTGACATAAAGTTGTACACAAAACAAAAACTTCAACACCCTTCAATGGTATCCTTATGAAGTGGGTCAACTGACCCATCAGGACACACTACAAATCATGGGGTCAAGTCATAACTATGGCAGTCAGCTCAAAGATCTAGGAATTTTCCAGGGGGAAAAATCCGTGGTGTTTCAATTCTCCCCCACTTTGATCATTCATCCTAGAATGGTGGGTCTAGGCAATTGCTAGCACTATTGGACTCCATATACCTCTATTCTCACCGTTAACAAAGTTAGAAAAGAAAAATCTTAAGAATAACACATACCTTAGGAATAATTATCCAGAGCGGAGAACAAGAATGGATACTTGGACTTCATATCCTCTTCGTCTTCCTAAGTAGTCTCTTAAACCTTATGGTTCCTCCATAGAACCTTTACCGAAGCTACATCCTTCATTTGCAACCAAAAAACTTATCGATCAAAATTTTCAAAAGGGACTTCCTCCAAAGACAATGAATTAGAAATACCAATATACTTCATAGGCACAATCAGTGATGTATCACCCTTACACTTCCTCAACATTGACACATGAAACATCGGATGAATGGAACTCAAACTAGGAGGAAACTCCAACTCATACACAGTAGTACCATCCCTCTTCAAACCAAATTACGGGCCGACATACCGGGGACTGAGCTTTCCTTTCTTCCAAAACCTCTTTACTCCCATCATGGGAGATACCTTGAAAAACACCCAATCCTCAACCTCAAACTCTAACTCTCTATACCTCTCATCCGTATAGGACTTTGGGAGTGTTTGGGAATCTTTAAGTCTATACTAAATTACCTTTACCTTCTATATCGATAGGTGAACCTAATCCGGACCAAACAACTCAGCCTCAAAAAATTCAAACCTCCTGATGGGAGATCTACACCATATACCATACAATGCCTCAAATTGGGATATCTCAATACTAAAGTGGTAATTATTATTATATGCAAACTCTATAAGAAGCAAATAATCAACCCAACTACCACAATAATTAATTACGCACACCTGAAGCATATCGTCCAACATCTAAATAGTCCTTCCCATTTGCCCATCCAGCTGTTGGTGGAAATCAGTACTAAGGCTCACCTTAGTTCCTAAACCTCTCTTAAATGAATGCCAAAAGTGTGATGAAAACTAAGTACCACAATATGACATTATAAAAACAGGCGCCCCATACAACTTTACAATCTCTTAGAGTAACAATTTAGCATAGTCCTCGGCCAAAAATTTAGTCCACACTGGAAAGAAGTGAGCAGACTTAGTCATCCTATCCCCGATGACCTAAAAAGAATCAAACTAATATTGAGACTAAGGAAGACCGATAAGTAAATCCATATTAATTATCTCCCACTTCCATACCTGTAACATAATCTTGTGATACAATACTTTAGGCCTCAAGTGCTCCACCTTCACTTGTTGACACACCATGACTTTGTCCACAAAACTGGCTACCTTTCGCTAAATATTGTTCCACCAATAAATCTCCTAAAGAACATGATACATCTTATCGAACTAGGATGAATAGTATAATGCACTTTAAGAGCCTCAGCCAAGATCCACTCTCGCAATCCATCAATGTTTGGAACATATAACCTTCCATGGTACCTCAAGATACCATCGCCTACAATCTTAAAAACTATAAACTATTGTTGTCCCACATCCCTCTTAATCTTCATTAAGACAGGATACAATACCTGCTTCTCCATTATTTCAGTAACAAGGGAAGACTTTTCCTCTTTTTGCACAAACACATCACCATTCTCATAGTCTAAAAGACAAACTCCAAGGTTGGTCAAACAATTAATATCTTTCACCAATTCCTACTTTTCCTCATCCATATAAGCTAGACTCCCCACAGATAACCTGCTAAGAGCATTAATAACCACATTAGCTTTACCTGGGTGGTAATGGAAACTCAGGTCGCACTCTTTCAGAAACTCAAGCCATCTCCTTTGCCTGAGATTCAACTCCGTCTGGGTAAACACATATTGAAGGCTCTTATGATAAGAAAAAAATATCTATATGGACTCCATACAAATAGTGATGGCAAATCTTCAATGCGAACACCAAAACCAAATATTCCAGGTTATGAGTCAGATAATTCTTCTCATAAACTTTCATCTTCTCAGAAGCATAGGCCACCACCTTACCACCCTACATCAACACACAATCAAGTCCCACATAGGACACATCACAATAAACCACAAATCTATCATTGCCTTTAGGTAGAGTCAAAACTGGACTTGAAGTCAACTTATCTTTAAACTTCTCAAATCTACACTCATAAGCATCAAACCATAAGAACTTTACCTTCTTCTAGGTCAACAAGTTAATGGGTCATCTATAGTCGAGAAACTTTTCACAAAACTTCTATAGTAACCAGCTAAACCCAAGATACTCTGAATATAAGTTGGAGTAGTGGGCCTAGGCCACTTTTTAACCATTACAACTTTCTATGTATTTACCATAATCCCATCAATAAAAATAACAACCCTAAAAAATAATAGCTTACAACCAGAACACACACTTAGGGAACTTAGCATACAACTGCTGATCTTTCACAGTTGGCAACATAATATGGAGTTGATTAGCATGATCAGCATCACTTGTAGAGTGTACTAGAATATCATCCATGAACATTATGATGAACAAATAAAAAAAATGATGGAAGAACCTATTTATCAAGTCATTGAAAGTCATCGGGGCATTAGTTAAGATGAAAGACATCACCAAAAATTCAAAATGACCATACTGGGTTCTGAAGGCATTCTTTGGGATATCCGCCTCCCTAGACTTTAATTGATAATACTCAGCCCAAATAGCAATCTTGAAGAAAAACTTTGCAGTTTGTAACTGATCGAACAAATAATCTATCCTTGGAAGAGGGTACTTATTCTTTATCGTTACAATATTCAATTGTCGGTAGTCAATACAAATCCGAAGGGAGCCTTCCTTCTTACACACTAACAATATTGGTACACCCCATAGAGACACTCAAGGAATGGTCAATCCCTTTTCTAAAAGGTCCTTTAACTGCTCGTTAAGCTTAATTAACTCCGTAAGAGCTATTATGTAAGGGGAATAGAGATTGGACGAGTGTCCAAAACAAGATCAATCTCCCTATCGGGAGGGACACCAGGAAGATCATCAGGGAAGACTCAGGGAATTCATTAACCATGGGAACATAATTTAGTGAAGGACTTTCCAAATTAGAATATTTAACTCAAACCAAGTGTTAAAGGTACCCCCCTGGAAATTAATTTCTGATCTTTAAGATATGATATAAATCCTTGCTTCAGCACTAGAGAACCTCCTTCCTACTAAATGACTGGCTCATTAGTGAATTCAAACATGAACTTACTAGTTTGATTATCTATGGAGGCATAGCAACATCAAAACCCACCATGTCTAACTCTATTAGATCTACCAGAGTTTCTCTACCACCAATCTACACCACATAACCCCTATATAATCTTTTAGCATCCATAGTCATCTACAAGGGTAGAAACAAAAAAGGGGTCTGAAATACACTTAGGACAAAAAACTAAAATTCCCAGCCACAAATGTGGTCAGATAAGAAATAGTTGACCTCAGATCAAGTAAACAATATACATATCGGGAAAAGAGTTTCAACATACCAGTTACGATATTAGGAGATGCCTAGGACTCTTAATGGGTAGCGAGAGCATAGAGACAGTTTCGACCATTGCCGAAACCATAAATGTTTTCCTTTAGTGCAGAAGCTGATGAAAAGGCAACAGGAACCATGTTAACTCTAGAAGCCAACTTACCCATGGGATAGTTCCTCATTAGATGCCCTAGTTGACCATATTTGAATCACCTATGCCTCTCATCATCATAAAATCCATAATGCAACCAACTACAAAACTTATAGGGAGGATATGCAGAAGCCGACTAAGTTACAACAGCCTGAGATTGGGCACCCTATGCCCTATACCCACTATCATGCTATGAACGATAATTACCCAATGGCTTTGGATAGGGAGCACTAACCGTAGAGTAAGAACAAGAAATCCCCCACTCCTTCCTAGACCACTTTCAACCATCCATAACACCTTTACACCTTAATACTCATCTCTACCCTAATATAAATAGCAAAGCTTCTTGCTCTGTCGATCTCCAAATTTAGCCTTCATTTTTTTCTCTTCTTCAATTTAATGCATATAAACCACAAGCTGAGAAATATTCATATACTTATCTAACAAGGAAACCTTACTCTCTAAAATCAAGTCTCGGGATAACCTAGAAGTGAAGTTCCTTATTTTTTCCCTCATGGTAAACACTAACTCTAGTGCATACCAAGAAAATTGATGAAACTTTAAGGTATACTTCTTTACTAACATCTAGGCTTGCTTGAGGTTAACAAAATCCTTTGTCTTCGCCTCTCTCAACTTTTTAGGAAAGAATGGTCTAGAAAAGCACTAGAGAAATCATCCCTTAAATCAAAATCAACATCATTGCCTCTAGAATGATACCATTACTCGTACCATTGTTATGCGATATCTTTCATTTATTAAGCAGCGAACTCCACACCCTCAAAATTAGTGGCATGTATCACACAAAAGATATTTTCCATCTCATCTCATCAATAAAGTATTAAGGATATTCCTTAACTTTAGAACCTGTTTAAGTAGAGGACTTAATCTCATAAATTGGCAAACTTTAGTGGCCTCAGAGGATGGAGTAACCCAAGCAACCCACTAAGTTTGGGAGGCTATAAACTGGGTAAGAAATTAAATCGACTGGTAAAACCGTACATAGACACATCTGCTTTTGGTTCTTAAGAAGGAACATAAGAAACTTATAGAGCTCCATCATGGCAATCAGATGCAAGGACCCTAGATCAGGTTTTAATTCCTTGAGTTGGACGAGTTCCATCCATATTGTCCTTTATCTAGATAGAAGAGTTCTTGTACACATTAGATCTTCTTGGAAACATGATCTGAAAGGCGAATAAATAGAAATCAAAAGAATTTAAGACCTTAGACATTACAACTCGAAATAAATTAACAAAATAGAGACACATTCCTAAATGCCTCATAGACTCTCCCTTATAAGTTTGTCGTGCTATACACCCATAAAATAGTCTCGACTTGACATGGCTTTATGGATACCCAATTAATAATGAACCTAGATCTCTAATACTAATATAACATGACCCAAACCAGGGTCTAGCTTTTTCTAGCATTACAAGTCCAACCAGGACTAGAGATAACCCACAATACCTAACCATTAACCTCCTTTCACCCTATGTTGAATGGATTATGAAAATATAACAAGATAAGAGAATATAAATTTAAAGACATTTTGAAAAGTTTATGACCAAAATCAACCACCAATAACTAAACAACAAACAAATACTAATAACAATAATGATGCTAACACTAATACCGCCTATGTCAAAAGTAGTCCCACATAGCCTGTAGTAAAAAACAAAGAATATCTAGTTAGGGCATGCCCCCGACCATAGCCAAAACAAAAACAAAAAGTAATAGTAAGGACATAAAAAAATCCATAGCTTGAAATGGGGCCTTCCAAAGTATGAAAGCTCACCACTTCAGTTTGACTCACAAGTTGATCAAAATCATAGTCAAAGTACAAAAAATATAGAATAATGGCTAGTTCCTATTTCGGGTGGGGATACAACATCTGATGATCATTATCGGGGTGAATGCTACTATGTAGTTCAAGGATAAGGATAAAATAATGTCATTAATTCAAACAAAGTCAAACCAAAGCATATGTACACATCCATGCACATCCATGTATATATATATATATGTATATATATATGTGTATATATGTATATCTACATATATATACATATACATGTATATACGCATATGTGTATATATGTATATGTATATATATACACATGTATATACACATATACATATATATACATATACATATACATATACATATATATATATATACATATAAATATAATGCTAGGATAGTGAATAGGTAGGCTTAGCATGAAATTAAAAACTTTAACCTGAGTTTGTGTAGATTTACCATAAAAAATCCACCTATAGGCTATATGGGTCCAGTGTTACTCCCTGAACGAGTCCTAGTGCATATTTGCCACACGAACAAGAGATATTATAAATGACTGAGGATTCCCTTGTACCTTTTGCCCTCCATGATACATATATACAAATATACACTTATGGGATTACCTTGTATCCCATAAGTACATAATCATCAAGACAAACCCTTATGTTGACAATCATGAGTTTCCAATATTAGTTCTTCAGACTCACACCTTCATGGCTAGCTAACACAACTCCCATTATTGCCCAATTAAAACATGTAACACATAATCCAACCACTAGTTTTAGGAGTAAAAAATTAAGGCATTATTAAGTGGTATCGTCATACCGACCATATCTTGCAAGCAATTTCATTATCCAACACTTAGGAGATCCCATGTACCCCACAAACTCCATTGTTAAAATCACTTGGGTGATTCCCGTTGATAATAGGCATATTTACACGCCTAAAGTGCTATAATCTACCCATATTTTAGCTACGTTTTGAGGACAAAATACATAATTCATGCACTTTTAGTCCTTTTTCCTGTAAGTGAGCTAACAAACATGATTAGTAAGTTTTCAGGTATAAATAATGAAGATTTCAGCATTTTATGGATAACTTGATGCCAAAGGAAGCTTCACGAAAGAAGGAAAGCAAAGCTTGGACGCCTAGGACTAAAAGTGACGTATGGGAAACCTGTCCCGGGAAAAAACAACATTTCTCAAGACTTTGGGGATCAGCAGTAACTTATTAGGATTAGGATAATGATGCAGTAATTTATTAGGATTAGGATAAGTACGTAGTAGCCTAGTAGGAATAGGATATGGGTATTATAAATACCCTATTTTGCTGAAGCTTTTGATAATTCTCATTATTCTCATTATTCTCATCATTCACATTCTAATTCATTCATCTACAACTCTAAACAATTTGCTTTCAATTATTTCTATTTACTTTCTCTTCATCTATTCGACTTAAAATTTCCACAATAAGAGAACCGCTACTTGCAAGGTCTTCACGCCACAAAGCCCTACCAACATATACTACACGAGAGATCCTTATATTGGTATGATGATAATGACTATTGTGATTTCCATTGCACCCATGAGTAGCTAAACTTCTCGGTTGGGGTTATGGAAGCCTTATGAGATACTATCTATTGCTACGAGTTTGTGAATTCGTGACACGTATGCTGCTTATATCATTATTCTCTTCATCTTAATTTAAATTCTTCTGGTTGCAAACATATAGAATACGCCAGTATAGCATTAACTTTTTTGAAAGAAAAGTTATATGTCTGGAAAAGAGATAATGTCAAGGTAATAGGGCACCAACCCTTGTTAAAAAGTTAGTGCCGTAACTGGATTAACCTCTTGGAGAATTTGTACCGTTAGATACGCTTTAAGCTCGAAAGAGTTAACGTGAAATAATCCTTGATGGTCGAAAGACGCCTGGATTTACCAAAGAATTCAATTCTCTATAAGCAGATGCATGTCTGAATTCTGCATAACTCATAGTCAATAGATACGTACAACTCAGAAGGTGGACATAACCCCAGCTCTCAATTCTCATTGATCAAAACCAACCAAATAATCCATTTTACTCTTCTATTTTTTGTCCTTACGTTATTATTTTGTTACTCACTCTACAATCCCCCATTTTTACGAAACTTTCACCAAAAGTCTAATAATCTTTGCTTACTTAGTGACCAAGTATTCTCTGTGGGATTCGACACCAAACCCAGTTGGATTCTATATTTGACAACGGCCGCTTACACTCTTACGAGAGTTGTAGTCTGAGCGTTATCAAATTTTGGCGCCGTTGCCGGGGAATACGGTTGTCAACTAAGTTTGTGATAATTACTAGACCCTTTGGTCAAAGATTCTCGTTTTTTACTTTTAGTTGTTGTTTTTGTTTTCTGCAGGTTTTTATCTAGTGCATGCCCCATACTCAAAGTTCTGGTCAACCATTATTACCTTTCAATCCTGAACCACATCGTACTGGTAGAATAGAGGCTCAACTGGAAATTGAAAGAAGGGTTGCTCAACAGGAACAGGCTAGACTAGCTGCTCTGGCCGCCGGTCAAGTGCATCAACAAAATATCGATAACCCTGGGCGAGCAGCAGATCCTGATAATGAGGACTTGGGTAATGATGAGTTACTAAACCCTAGGCGTGATGCTGAGGTGGCAACACCGGCAAACAGAAGAGATCGTCAAGCAAGATTTTAGACTGAATGCCGAGCCATACCATTCGATGATGATGATGATGATCTTGATGGAGCTGGTGCCACAGGAGCTATTATTCCTATTCCATTGGCACCCAGAGCTAAGTTCAACATCACGAGCACCATGATTCAGTTATTGCAACTCAAGGGATTATTTGGTAGACTAGCAGGCGATGATTCGAATATGCATCTGATCAACTTTATTTCTACATACAAGTCATTCGACAATCCTGACGTTGGACAGAATGCAATTCGATTGTGCTTATTTCCATTGTCTTTATCTGGGGAGGCAACTCTATGGTTGAACAGGCTGACTCCTGATTCTATCACTAATTGGAGGCAATTGAAAGACGCTTTCCTAGAAAGATTCTTTCCGCCATCCAAGAAAGCATAATTGAGAGATGAAATCAGCAATTTTCGACAGCTTCCAACTGAAGCCCTCCACGAAACATGGGAGAGATTCAAGAAGAAGCTTATGGGGTGCCCAAACCATCACATGACCAATGTCCACTTAATGGAGATACTTTACAGATCCTTGAATTTAGTAACTAAACCAGTGGTGGATAATGCGGCTGGAGGATCATTTATGGACCTCACCTTTGTTTAGGCAAGTGATATGATAGACTGGATGACGAAGCAAAGTAGGGCATGGCATACCAGAGATTCTGAGATAGCAAGCCCCACTTTGTCTATAGGCATGACTGCAGAACAAAGGAGAAGAGAAGAAGAACGTGATCAAGATTTGGCGCACATTAAAACACAAGTGGATCTTCTTACAAAGAATCTACTATCAGGGAAGACCGAAAAAGTCAAAGCAGTTGCGTCAAAAGGAAGAGAGGAATCCAATTCTGAGGAAGAAGCCAACTACGTGAACAATCAGGGGGGTTTCCGAGGCAATGCCTAAGGAAACCAAGGTTGGAACTATTATAATAATTCTGGAAACAAGGACTGGGATCAAGGTAGTTGGAAGAACAAGACTGACAGGAGTGGCGTGTATATTCCTCCTAGACAATGAGAGGCCACTGCATTTTGGTTCGGGAAATATGTCAATAGAAGATATGATGGCTAAGCTATTGAAAGGAGTGGAAGCAACCAGAACAGGAGTAATTGAGGTAATAAATGACTTGTCCTCAATGAAGCAATTGGTTGACTCACATTCCACTTCAATAAGACAGATGGAACAACAATTGAGTCAAATTTCAGCCACATTAAATCACAGAAAAACTGGCACCCTACCAAGCGACACAGTGCAAAACCCAAGAAACGATGGAACATGCATGGCTGTTACTACCAGAAGTGGTAAGGTGCTGGAAAATTCATCCTAAAGCAAGCAAGTGGCCGAAGATATCGTACGCAATGCAGAAGAAGATGACGCCGTCAAAGCTGATGAAGACACTCATGACGTCATTCCACGACAGTCACAGCCTGAAGAGATCCCCGAACCAAAGCATGATGAAAAGAAAGTCGTGGAGAAAACAATTCCCCTTCCACCACCTCCTTTTCCTCAAAGATTAAGGAAGAGAGCTGATGATACCAAGTTCAATAAATTCATGTCAATGTTAAAACAGCTGACCATTAATGTTCCCTTGGTTGAGGCACTAGAGCAAATGTCAGGCTACGCAAAATTTATGAAGGATCTTTTAATAAAGAAGTGAGCAGAAAGTGGTGAGTTGACAGATGATGTTCATCATTGTAGTGCAATTGCTACTAGATCACTAGTTCAGAAGAAGGCTGACCCAGGAGCCTTAACTATTCGTTGCACTGTCGGATCTTTGAATTTTACCAAGGCATTATGCGATTTAGGAGCCAGAATCAACTTGATACCATTATCCATTTACAAAAAGTTGGGGTTGGGTGATCCTACTCCAACCAATATGAGGCTTGTGATGGCTGATAGGTCGGTAAAACGACCTGTTGGTATTTTATGTGATGTATTGGTGAAGGTTTCTTCATTCATCTTTCCGGCGGACTTCGTTATTTTGGATTGTGAGGTAGACTCTGAAGTTTCCATAATCTTTGGGCACCCTTTCCTTGCAACAGGAAGTGTGCTTATTGATTTAAGAGCTAATGAGCTTCTATTCTGAATGAATGACGAAGCAGTCCTCTTTGATGTATGTAAATCAATGAAACAAGCAAAAGATCTGAACATGTTCTCGGTAGCTGATGTTTATATTGATGATAAGAAAGAATTACCCGTAGAGGAGCAGCTTGTTGATGACCCATTGACGGTTGTGCTTATGAATGTTGAGCATAAGGATGTTGAAAATTATGAAGAAACTATTTGTGCTCTAATAGGATTAGGGTCATATCCTCATACTCCCAAGAAGCTGGACCTTGATCTCAAAAATCGACCAACACCACCAGCTAAACCTTCTATTGAGGAACTACCCACATTAGAATTAAAGAAACTGCCTAACCATTTAAAGTATGCATTCTTGGGAAGCGGTAACACACTCCCGGTTATTGTGGCGACAGATTTGGGTGAGCAGCAAGTTGCAGATCTCATCATGGTTCTACGAAAGTACATAAGAGCCATCAGTTGGACCATCGCTAATATCATTGGTATTCCGCCTGGGATTTGTACACACAAGATTCAGCTTGAAGAAAATTTTTTACCCACTATTGAGCATCAAAGGCGTCTGAATCCACCTATGCAAGAGGTGGTGAAGAAAGAAATTATTAAATAGTTAGATGCAGGGGTTGTGTATCCAATCTTCGATAGTAAATGGGTAAGCCCGGTACAATGTGTACCAAAGAAAGGTGGCATGACGGTAGTTGCAAATGAAAAAAATGAGTTAATTCCACTCAGACCTGTCACAGGGTGGAGAGTATGCATGGACTACCGTAAGCTAAATTTGTGGACCCTTAAAGATCACTTTCCAATGCCCTTTATTGACCAAATGCTTGATCGATTAGCAGGGAAAGGATGGTTTTATTTCTTAAACGGTTATTCCAGCTATAATCAGATATGTATCGCCCCCAAAGATCAAGAGAAGACAACATTTACATGCCCCTATGGTACGTTTGCCTTCAAACGTATGCCATTTGGGCTATGTAACGCACCCGCCACTTTTCAGCGTTGTATGATGTCCATTTTTTTTGATATGGTGGAAGACACGCTGGAGGTATTCATGGACGATTTTTTAGTTGTAGGTGAGTCATTTGAATCGTGCTTGACAAATCTAAGTATGGCATTACAGAGATGTGTTGAATTCAACCTAGTGCTGAATTGGGAGAAGTGCCACTTTATGGTGAAAGAAGGTATTGTTCTTGGGCATAAAATCTCCAAAAGAGGAATTGAGGTGGATCGAGCTAAAATTGAAGTTATCGATAAACTACCACCCCTAATTTCGGTCAAAGGAGTTTGTAGTTTCCTCGATCATGCAGGTTTCTACCGAAGGTTTATCAAAGACTTCTCTAAAATTGCTAGTCCATTATGCAAACTTTTGGAGAAAGATGCAAAGTTTGACTTCAATAAAGATTGTGCGATGGCATTTGAATGCCTCAAAGAGAAGCTAATTGAAGCTCCTATCATGGTAGCACCAGATTGGTCTTTACCGTTTGAAGCCTTGTGTGATGCTAGCGGGGTAGCTTTGGGTGCTGTACTTGGCCAGAGAAGAGAAAAGTTATTCCATCCAATCTACTATGCGAGTAAGGTCTTGAACGAAGCCCAGAAAAACTATACTATCACAGAACAAGAGCTTCTAGCATTTGTGTATGCCTTCGAAAAGTTTCGTGCTTATTTGTTGGGAACCAAAATGATAGTTCATACAGACCATGCAACCCTTAGATATCTGATGACAAAGAAAGATGCAAAACCAAGGCTAATTCGATGGGTATTGTTGCTGCAAGAATTTGATTTTGAGGTGAAAGATAGAAGAGGTTGCAAAAACCAAGTGGTTGATCATCTATCTAGACTCGAGAATGAGCATATAGCACAGCAAGAACTTGAGATTGACGATACCTTCCCTGATGAAGAGATTTTAGCCACAATGATGGAGGAGATACGATGGTATGCAGATTTTGCAAACTTCGTGGTAAGTAATGTGATGCCTACGAATCTATCATTTCATCAAAAGAGGAAGTTCATGCATCACGTGAGACACTATTTCTGGGATGAGCCATATTTTTTTAGACGATGCGCGGATGGTGTTATCAGGCGATGCATATCCCATGTTGAGGTGCCGAATATATTGGAAGCATGTCATACTTCCTATGTTGGGGGACATCATGCAGGTAATCGGACAGCAAGGAAGGTATTGCAAAGTGGCTATTATTAGCCTTCGATATTTAAAGATGCCTACGACTTTGTGAGAAGATGCGACCAATGTCAAAGACAAGGTGCGATTTCGAAACACCATGAGATGCCCATGTCAAAAATTCTTGAAATTGAGCTCTTTGATGTATGGGGTATTGATTTTTTGGGGCCATTCGTGAATTCGTTTGGAATGAAATATATCCTAGTTGCAGTAGATTATGTTTCAAAATGGGTCAAAGCAGTAGCATTGTCTGATAATGAAGGAAAATGTGTTGTTTCATTCTTGAAGAAAAACATCTTCTCTAGTTTTGGGGTACCACGTACTATCATAAGCGATGGAGGATCTCACTTTTGCAACAAATTGTTCAAATCCATGTTGGCAAAATATGGTGTCAAGCAACATAAGGTAGCCACGCCTTATCACCCACAAACTAGTGGACAGGTAGAGGTTTCCAATCGAGAGATCAAGCAAATCCTTGCTAAGACTGTAAATGCGAATAGGAAAGATTGGTCTCGGAAGCTGGACGATGCACTATGGCCTTATAGGACTGCATTCAAAACGCCAATTGGCATGTCCATGTACCAACTAGTTTATGGGAAAGCTTGTCATTTACCCATTGAGCTCAAGCACAAAGCATTGTGGGCGTTGAAGCAACTGAATTTGAATTGGGATGATGCTATGAACTTGAGGGTGGAACAGCTGAATGAGATGGATGAATTCCGTCTACACGCATATGAAAGATCAGACCTCAACAAAGAGCAGATGGAAAAGTATCATGATCAGCGGATTGTTCAACGAAACTTTCAAAAGGGTAATATGGTACTTCTTTTCAATTCCAGACTAAAGCTATTCCCAGGTAAGTTAAGGTCCAAATGGTCTGGTCTGTACAAGATTAGCCAAGTCTACTCGTCTGGAGTAGTTGAGCTAGAAGACAATAATGGTGTTGTCTTTAAGGTGAATGGCCAACGAGTAAAACCATATATCGGCCCCCTTGACTCGATGAACTATATGGCCACCATCTATCTCGATGAAGTCTAAGTACTCGAGGTAACTATGTCGTGCCGCAACAATAAATCAAGCGCTAGATGGGAGGCAACCCATCTTGATTTTTTTTGTTTCCTTTGAATTTGTTTTTACTAAATAAAAATCCAAAAAGTTGAGTCGAGCCACGACCAAAACTAAGGCGCTTGATGGGAGGCAACCCATCGTTCTAATCGTTTTTGTCATTTTTGAGTGAATGTAGGTGCAAGAGGTGTAAAAGAGGAGATTGGTTTCAAATTTTGATTTGGAAGTATTGCATGTTGAAGGTGGTAAGTTAGGAATGAAGAAGCAAAAGGCTATGGGTGAGGCATTGCTTATGAAAATATAGGCAAAGAACAAGGCAAGGCCTATGTAAATCTACGCCACGAACAAGGCAAGGCCTATGCTATGGCCTAAGCTCTCGAATTCTAGAGTGCCATAGCATAGGCGCCGCCCATGATCAACAATGCCATAGCATAGGCGCCGCCTATGCAAAAGCCTTTTGTCTCTGAATCTCATATGCCATGGCATAGGCGCCGCCTATGCCTAACAATGTCATAGCATAGGCGCCGCCTATGCTCAACAATGCTTTGCAAAAGGCGCCGCCTATGCCAAGCCTAGGCAAAGCATTAGGCGCCGTCTATGGTCACTTTTGTTCTCCAAATCCGATTCCAAATGGGTCAAAACCCGACCCAAGCTTATCCTATAAATAGAACCTTAGTCTTAAATCAAAAACACATTGCAATTCACCCTAAAGCGCCGCCTACCTCTCCAAATTCTCCCAAAAATTTTCCTTTTGCTCTTTTACTTTGCAAGAACATCTTCCGAGGCCATCAACAAAGTAAGTACTTCTTTGTTCTTCTTTTATGTTCCGTAAGTACTACACTACTACGTCTATTATGAATTGTTTAATCTTGATGTAGTATTGATGATTTGAATATGGTTGATTTGTTGTGGTGAAACTAAGTGAGTGAAAGAATACGTAAGGATGCTCTTGACCTATTTCCAACTTGTATTTGATTTTGATACGCTGTCATACTTTTGCGGAATTGACATAGTCTAGAACATTGCATAACCTTGTAACTTGAAAGCTTGATTGAATGACTTGTTTATTGCGATGAAAATCATGGTTAAATACAAACATAAGATGTTGTGATTATTCCAAGCCATAAATTAATACAATATCTATGTAGTAGTTTTATTCAAAGTGATACATTAGTCCAAAACATGAAAGCATTACCAAGATTACATGATCTAGAATTGAGAAAGGATAGTTAAGATGATATGAAAAGTATGACTGCACTGATTATATTGTTGGAACTTAACACCTAAACGTATATCGATGAAATTTGAGTAATCGACATCGTTCACTTCACTACTTTGTACAAACAATCTAAGTGTGGGGTGGTGCCACTACTGCTTGTTTATTGATTGTATCCATCGAGATGAAGCTAACATGACTATTATTTCAATATCAGGTACAATGGTACCAAAAGCAAGACAAGGTAAAGAAAAAGCAACCACTTCACAAAAAGGCCAAAAAAGGGGACGAAAAGAGCAAGGAGAATCCTCCTCGCTGCAAATACCTCGCCGCATGTTTGGAATTAAATGGGTCCTAGAGGAGGAAGGAAAAGAGTGGTATAGGAACAATAAAGAGAAAAAATATGTTCATGTGGAGTTGATACACAAGGAAAGCCTAGCAAAGAAAGCACCCCATATGTTGGCTAAGATAATGGCGTTACATCTTGATATCATCTTCTGAGATATGGGAGAGTGCAATCTTGATTTAACACATGAATTGTATGCCAACTGGTCACCGAAAACTACATGGAGTGAAGTAAAGATTCGGGGCCAAGTTCTGCAACTAAATGCGGAGTTCTTCAACTCCTTTTTAGGCTTGCCATCTGTTGATCCATCACCACTCAAGGAGCTGTATAACAGACCGCCGTACAGGGCCATTAGACACACATTGTGCGGAACAAGATCTATGGCACGATAGAGCAGACAGAAGGACACCGGTCGGCACAACACCTTCCCATATGCTTCCTTGAATAGAGAAGCTCGGATATGGATGCGAATAGTCAACTCTTATCTGATTCCAGGGACCCAGTACATGAAGATTACACGAGATAGAGTGTGTTTGGTGTACGCGTTGATGACGAATGTTCCTATCAACATTGGGGCAATTATTCGATCTACAATGCGAAAGGCCAGGCTACACAAGAGGTCCTACTTCAACTTTGGCAATCTGTTGACCGCAATATTGAGGAAGGAGGACATCAAAAAGGAACCGGCTTATCATAAACTTCCACACAACCTAAAGAAGGTTGACCTCACAAAGGTTAAAGATGCTGAAATCACGCATGGCGTCAACCTTACCACTGTGGAAAGGCATGCTCGGGATGAGAGTTTCGTTCGCCATCTTTATGGCATGACTCGGTTTACCATGATGAGCGGAGGTCATGTTCCAACTACTGCAGAGATCCAACAGCTGGATTATGACTACCCAATGAATGAGCATGCAAGGCAAATGTGTGGAGTAGGTGTGTACTTTGAGGAACCTCTTGATGACGATGTGCCAACCGATGATGATCGCCGAATGCCAGACTCTGACGTGGAGGAGAACTCTGATGGCGACTACTCTGATGATGATTCCAACGAAGGGGGTATGACCCCATACATAGAGGAGGAGTCCGACTAACCAGGTTCTTCTTATTTATTTTCCACTGAGGGCAGTGTGTCCCGTCTAAGTATGGGGTGCTGGTATTTGCATGCTAACCTTCATTATTTGCATTTGCATTCATTTATGATTGTTTGTTTTGTTTTTTTTTAGTAGTTAATTTTAGTTTTTTTAAAATTTTTAACTTTGCATAAAATTGTTCTGATAGGCAGCATGGTATTACGACAAGAGTCTGTGATAAAATCATTACTATTGAGACATTTAGGCTCTAATAGTGACTCATTATGTGATAATTGTGTGGTTCAATTCCTTCATCTGTTGGGTCAAGATTCTATACTGCTTCCAATAAAGTCGACCATGTGCCTTGTGTGTGAGTTGATAGTATATTCTATGTTTGTGGCTGATGCTAGAACTTGCCTGGTATGTATGTAAAGCGAAATAAAGAGTGTGAGTTTAGGAGATAATTTAGGCATTTCTTTGGCAACCTATGATTGTTTACCTTCATTTTATCTACCCATGGACATCATCCTAGATAACCCCCTTTGAGCCTTAAGCCTATTTTCTTTAACAGCCTCATATGAAAGCCTAATCCATTTTTTTCAAGACCATAATTTGATCCAAATTCCTAAGTGCTTTAAATTGTAAAGTAATGTGACAAAATAAGAGGAAATTGGGTGAGAATAGTGCCTTAGAATGAATTGGTACTTGAAGTTGTTATGAAAAAGAATGGTTATCATAGAGGTGTGTTATAAAAAGAAAAAAAGAGAGAGAAATGAAAAGAAAAATAAAAAGTTAATTCTGTTCAAAATAGAATAACAAAAGAGGTAAGAAGGGGTGGTAGATTAAAAGAAAGTAGAAAGGTTGTTTGAAAGAAAGTGTTAATGGCATAATGTGATGTATTAAAGAGCTTAGGAACATAGTCACTATTTCTGGCCAAAATAGTCCTACCCGTCCCTTAGCGTACATTACAACATGTAAAAGACCTATTTGATCCTAAGCTTAGCATTCTGATATTTAGTGGAGCATTACACTAAGGGCAAGCCTATGGTCATCAGTTTCAACATACGAATTCTTTGTGAGAGTAAGAGCAAGGATAATCTTATACCCATGTTCGAAATATATACAATACTTGTGAGTGATTATGGGTTATATTTTGTGAGACACACATGGTTGATGAGTTTTGGGTGGTTGTGTATGATTCTCTGTTCCTTAAATTTTGAATACAAATTAACCATCATCACGAGTCTATATTAGAGGTTGAATTGTTTCTAGAAGTGATCAGAAAACTACTCTTTGTTAATAATTGTCGTGCCTGTCTTGATGAATATTTTGTGTTGTTACTGTGAAACCCTAAGTGGTGTTTAGAAGGACATGATATTTTATTCGAGGAAGAACAAAGCTTTAAGTGTGGGGTGTTGATGATAGGCGTATTTACATGCCTAAAGTGCTATAATCTACCCATATTTTAGCTAAGTTTTGAGGACAAAATACATAATTCATGCACTTTTAGTCCTTTTTCCTGTAAGTGAGCTAACAAACGTGATTAGTAAGTTTTCAGGTATAAATGATGAAGATTTCAGCATTTTATGGATAACTTGACGCCAAAGGAAGCTTCACGAAAGAAGGAAAGAAAAGCTTGGACGCCTAGGACTAAAAGTGACGCATGGGAAACCTGTCCCGGGCAAAAACAGCATTTCTCAAGACTTTGGGGATCAGCAGTAACTTATTAGGATTAGGATAATGATGCAGTAATTTATTAGGATTAGGATAAGTACGCAGTAGCCTAGTAGGAATAGGATATGGGTATTATAAATACCCTATTTTGCTGAAGCTTTTGATAATTCTCATTATTCTCATCATTCACATTCTAATTCATTCATCTACCACTCTAAATAATTTTCTTTCAATTAATTCTGATTTACTTTCTCTTCATCTATTCGACTTAAAATTTCCACAACAAGAGAACCGCTACTTGCAAGGTCTTCACGCCACAAAGCCCTACCAACATATACTACACGAGAGATCCTTATATTAGTATGATGATAATGACTATTGTGATTTCCATTGCACCCATGAGTAGCTAAACTTCTCGGTTGGGGTTATGGAAGCCTTATGAGATACTATCTATTGCTTCGAGTTTGTGAATTCGTGACACGTATGCTGCTTATATCATTATTCTCTTCATCTTAATTTAAATTCTTGTGGTTGCAAACATATAGAATACGCCAGTATAGCATTAACCTGTTCGAAAGAAAAGTTATATGTCTGGAAAAGAGATAATGTCAAGGTAATAGGGCACCAACCCCTGTTAAAAAGTTAGTGTTGTAACTGGATTAACCTCTTGGAGAATTTGTACCATTAGATACGCTTTAAGCTTGAAAGAGTTAACGTGAAATAATCCTTGATGGTCGAAAGATGCCTGGATTTACCAAAGAATACAATTCTCTATAAGCACATGCATGTCTGAATTCCGCATAACTCATAGTCAATAGATACGTACAACTCAGAAGGTGGACATAACCCCAGCTCTCAATTCTCATTGATCAAAACCAACCAAACAATCCGTTTTACTCTTCTATTTTCTGTCCTTACGTTATTATTTTGTTACTCACGCTACAATCCCCCCTTTTTATGAAAATTTCACCAAAAGTCTAATAATCTTTGCTTACTTAGTGACCAAGTATTCTCTGTGGGATTCGACACCCAACCCAGTTGGGTTCTATATTTGACAACGATCGCTTACACTCTTATGAGAGCTGTAGTTTGAGCGTTATCACCCGTGTACCCCATAAAGTTTCCATAAGTTATTCACTTGAGGGATTCTACTGTACCCCACAAGGTTTTTAAAAGCATACTTACATATTTAACCATTTATACCATACATTAATTTTAAGAAATAGGTCAGGCCAAGTGATTGTACACAAACCAAAATCAATTATGCAAGTGGGTTGAGATTATTTCCAATTTCCATACCAAACCAATTAATTTCGAGATTCCTTTATACCCTTATTCCATCCACTATTCCCATGCACCCCCATGAATTTAAAATCTATCAATATTAGCATAATAGTTTTATAAATATCATGGATAAATCATTTAAATAATTTATATCCAAAACCCTCAACCAGTAGTTCAAAACACAACATCAATATCTCATAAAAAATACTTTAAATAACATTATTTTACAAAATTGACTATTAGGGAAAAGTAACATGCCTAAGATACAATGAAATTTGTAGAAGAAGGCACCCTTTAGAACCCTAGAAGACCACTTTCTTTGAAACCCTAACCTTAACTTGAAATGAAAGTTTAAGAGAGAATTTAGGAGTATTTTATTGGGAATGATATCATAATAAAGACCCAAGGAAGAATTTAAGTTATGGGTTCCAAAAGGTTAAAGTGGGAAAGTTTCAGAGTGCCCTCAACTCATAAACTTAAAAAGTGTTGCCTTTAATTACGAGTCAACCCTTGAATCATAGCGACTGCTTATGACTCGTCACCATAAGTCGTAACCAATATAGTGCCACCAAGGCACCCTACATTTTTATCCTTACAACAATACCAAATAACCCATAATGAGACCATACGACACGTAGGGTCCTATCATAGTCAACAAAGAATCCAAATTGTTACTTACACTGGACATCTTACAATTACACCTTATGACTCATAATGTATCCTTACATCTTTTAGTGAGCCTCTCATACTCAGATAAGAATTAAGCCACAAAATTACTTGATTTGGTTATGACTCTTCCCACTGACTTGTCATGTGTCTTTATGACTCGTTCCTTTATGTCGTACTAAGAATAGAAACTTCAGCATCCCTCACTGGTCTCCTTACAATTAGGGTTACCTGGCCCGCCAAGGTACCCTATGACTCATGGGGTCAAGTCGTAAACAAGGTAGTAAGCTCAACGGTCAAGGAATTTGCAAGGGACAAAACTATAGGGTATTTCATGAATGTACTATTGATAAGTCATTTCTCATAATTTTTCTTATGATTATGATCATGCCGAAAAATTGTGCTAGTAATCATATTGAAAACATCTTTATTGACAATGTTAGAAATTATGTCATTATTTGTGCTACAACAAATGGTTAATAATTATATGGGGAATTTATGCTATTTATTATGATGTAAATCTTGATGATTGAATTTATATGAACTTACCAGTTTGATTATATACTCGGTTAAATTCTGGAAGATGATGTCAATATTTAATACCCGGTAAGGCCGAAGGTATTATGATGCTTTTGATACCCGACAAGGTCGGGGGATGATTGTGATGATATATATACTTGATAAGCACGGAGGATAATTATGATAATATTTATACACAACAATGCTACAGGATGTTTATGATGATATATTGATACTTGAAAATACCAGAGGATAATTGATGATATATTAATATCAGTAAGGCCGGAGCATTATTTTATTGATGTCTCTATGTTTACATCTACCTTTTCGAGTCTAGATATGACTTATGTATGGAATTATATATTTATATATATATATAATGTTCATATATCATTTGGGTATGATATTGACATTAGGGATGTCAGATATAACCCGAATGTGCAAATGATAAAGGTTAAGGATCTTTTAAGGATTAGTGATAATTTTTTATTAATGATAAAGTGGTATAGTTGATTCTTAGTGATGAATAAGGATTATTGGTGGATATTTTTTGAGTGGTTAATCATGACTAGTTGATAAACGGGGTTTAATCAGTAAAGAATAATTAGTTAATAAATATTGGCTAGTTGATAACTAATGATTAGTGGATATATGGTGAATAGTTGTTCAATAATGACTAGTGGTTATATGATGACTAGAAGTATTGATCATATATTTTCTTTATGTTGGTAAATTGTGAATTATTAGTAAATGACCAATTAATGATAATTATGGGATGATGAAGGATAGTTATATGTTGGGTGATTACATTATTCCATCTTAAGAGTTCTCTCCAAGTGTATGGGAGTCTTTGATGAGTTATATACTTTCTGCACCTATTGGAATATGGGGGCAAATCTATTATTTGTGATTGCTTGTATTGATATTTTATGATGGGTTATTGTTCCACATTTTTACTTATTATGAACAATGATATTGACATATGTTGATGCCTTATATTATACTGTTCTTCCGATGTAATTACTTATTACATACAACAATGTTGATGATGATTTAGGTTGGTTTTTATACCATGACTTAGTTATATTATCTTGTATTTTATCATATTGATATCATGACTTAGCTCAGTTGACCGATTATGCATACTGAGAACCTATTATTTTGGTACTCATACTACACCTTTGTACTTTTTTAGTGTATATCCAAGTACTAGTTGTCGTCGTTTATTCATGTTCATGCAGTGTTGATTATCCAGAGATAGGGTGAGCTCTTTGAGTTTGAGTTGCCCATTTCCCTTTATCTTTATATTCAGTCTTTTGTAATCAAGACAGATGTTGTTGACTATTTTAAGTCTTTTAAGTTGTAATACTATTAGATGCTCTTATACTTTCTCTACCAGGTCGTGGGATGGTATCTTGTATATATTATTTTATCTATCTAGAAAACCTTACGCATTTATTTATTGTGTTCTTGAATTGATCTGTATTGGGAATTTCAGACTGAATTAATCCATTGCGTTAGCTTAGGATTATTGTTTGGCTTACCTACTGGAGGGATTTAGTAGGTGGCATCAAGACTCGTAAATAAGATCGTAACAATAAATATTCAAGATAAATAAGCTAATTCAAGGTAATAGTATAAACTTGTAGTAATTTTCCAATACTAGAAATAAACAACCTAGAAAGATATAATAATGAAAGAAGGCATAACTGATACTACAAGACTGCCACCATAAGATAGTAAGTACAAAAAAATAAATAACCCCACAACGGCCCCCATAAGTCCCGGGGATGCATTCAAAGAAAGTAAATAACTGGAATTTAAAAAATTAACCATGTCTCAAGACATAATCAAGAATCCATCCGTGCCATAATATACAATAAACAACCTCTTAATTCCTAACTTGAAATGAAACTCAATATCATCATTAGTTACTAGACTTGAACAAAAACTCAATATCACCATTATTTGCCGGACTTTAATCAGTACTAAATATTATCTTCATTTTCCAAAATTAAGCTGAAACTCAATGTCATTATTATTTTCCAGACTTGAAATGAAACTCATATAAACTCACAACTACCAATCTAGAATAGGCATTAAAAGTCTAGTCACTTCAACACTAAAAAATATGCAATTTAAGGATATATTACGCCGAATAAGTCTACAAGAAGCAAATAAGTGTCTTGTCTTAAGGTAGGTTCGAAAGGCCCATGTTTAATTCCAAAAACTATTCTTAGGAAAAATTAACCTTGTACTAGTCTAAGGTATCTAAATTTACTACCAGATGTTAAATAAGCCACAATTAGTTCTAAAACCAAAAGTTTACCTAAAATATGAATAACTAAGTCAATTATACCTAATTTACGATTCCTTTATCGGGTAAATATACCAAATAATACTAATTATGTCTCCAATACCTAATTCCTAATCCATATCTAGCATAATATCATATATATACTATGAATTAGATCAATCTATCAGGAAGGTAAACCTAGCCTTCTTGGACGCCAAACAGAAGTCTAGCGAAACCTGCTAAATTGCAAATTTCCCTTTCATAGAAGCTTCCACATGATGCCACGCCATAAAAATCATAATCTAATCTAAAATATGAGAACAATGGTTCCAATATTGCATTTTTATTCTTCGGTTAAAAATTACATGAAATCCCATGTTGGGCCCTCTTGCGAAATCACACTTTTAAAATCGACAACATGTCCTCTTTGACCAAGGAACATTTACCCTCAAGAATGGGTAAATCCTGAGCTCAAATGGTGCTTCAATAAAACCATAGGTATTCTAGGTATTTAGGGTATTAATAGAGTAATTAATAATGGAATATGAAAACTTAAAAATAATTCAGAGAAGAAACCAGTAATTCACGCTTACGAACACCCATAATCACTTATTGATGTTTCTCACAAGTTTTCACAAATTCTAGGGTTTTTAAATCTTTAAATTGTGTGAAAAATTAGGCCAAATGGCATTTAAGGCTAATCAGGTGCCACTTAATAGGAAACTAGGCCAGTTTAGCGGTCATCACTTTTGCTGCCAAGTGCCGCTTTTGTGGCAAATTGTTGCTTTAGTGGTACCCACTGCTTGCATGCCTTTGGTTAAGAGGTCTTCTTTCTGCTTAAGTGATTTAACTTAAGCATTGAGGGATCCAATTATGTGTCCCTCAATTGGGCAATCCTTTTCGTTGAAGCGACTGCTGGCTGCTCTAGCGGCCTTTTACATAAGCGACCCAAAAGGCGTTTAAGCGGGTGTACTAGCTAGAGACTTGATATTTTTCTAAGTCTCTTCTGACCCCTTGGGAGTCAATTGGAATTCCATATACACAAACAAACTATGCTACCCTATAAAATTTGACATTCTTGACAAATTTCTATCCAAGGTCATTTCGATGACAAATGGGTCCCACACCCATGGGCCATTTTTCTTAAGTCTCCACAATGGCTTAAGATGTGTTAGATAGCCTTGGGACACAAACCAAAGGTACACCTAGACTAAAATAAATATTTGTAGCTATTGGAACAGTCATAACTGGCATACTAGGTCATTTGACTAACATTTTTGCTTGATAGCCAATTCTAACCAGCGAAGACTTCAAAATAGGGAATTGGCTCTAAAAGCCACATGCACTACCCGGTAATTGACCTGTCAGCTCCATCAAGACATAAATTACTTAGGGCATCTATAGAAAAGCTTTAAATAAAAAAATGATCATAAATACAGAAAAGTACCTAGAGGTTCACTACAATATCCATGACTAAAAGAACATTTATCTGCAATAGTAAAAGTTAGGATGTACTTAAAGCTTCTATAGGTGAGGATACTGGGCTCACATATCGTTCTAGATCTCCTAAGCATCTTCCCTTATTGGTAGGTATCTATACTAAACCTTAACTACTAGAATCTCTCTAGAGTGGAACCTCCTGACATCCCTGACTAAGATGAACACCGACTTCTCTAAAAACATCAAATGTTCCTCCAACTTAGCTGAGTCCTTTGGAATGTATGACCACAATATATAAATATTGAAAAATTGATGAACATTAGTAAAATTTTAGGCAAGGACAACTCATATGCCACCTCTCTAACTGTGCAAAGGATATCAAAAGGTTCAATATATCTAGGTCTGATTTTTTCTTTCCTCATAAACCTCATCACACTATTCATGGGCATACTTATAGGAATACCCAATCTCCAACTCCAAATCTCAAGGCATTAAATCTACAATTTGCATATTTCTTCTACCTACTCTGAGTTGTCCTCAATGTATCCTGAATAATCCCAACTCTATCCAACTACTCCTGAAGAAAGTCAATACCACAGGGTCTAATCTCAAAGATCTCAAACTAGATAATTGGAGAATGACATCACTTACCATACAAATCCTACAAGGGTGCCATAACAATAATCAAATAGTAGCTATTATTATACGCAAAATCTGCCAAAGCTAAGTGCTACTCCCACTAACCTACAAAATTCATAACACAGGCTCAGAGCATATCTTTGAGAACTTAAATAGTTTAGTAATACTAACTATCAGACTGTAGGTGAACAATTATTCTAAGATCCACCTGAGTTCCCAACTTTTCTTGAAAATCTCTCTAAAAAGTAGAAGTGAATACCAAACCTTGGTCTAAAATAATAGATATGGGCACTCTATACAAATTGACTATATCACGAACATAGATACGATGTAACCTCACGACTCTAAAGTATACCTAAATCAGAAGGAAATATGCTAACTTGGTCAATCGGACCACAATGACCCAAATACCTTTAAAATTAAGGGAAGTGTGAGGTAAACCACTAATGAAGACCATGATGATCCACTCCCTTTTCACTCGGGAATGGATAGTCTAATAATCAATCCACCAGGTCTCTTTTGCTCGACCTTAACCTACTGAAATCATAGGTAATGAGTTACAAAGTCTACCATATCTCTCTACATTCCACTTCACCAATAATGATACCTTAAAAATATATACATCTTAGTTGTACTTGGGCGAATAGAATGTTTGAAGTGATGAGCCTCACCCAGGATCAATTAAATCAAGTCTCCACCATCAGAATACAAATACGGCTATTAAATCTCAGAACACCTCAAAATCTATTATAACCCTCTTTGAATCACCACTCAACACTTGATCACGAACTATGTAATGTCTCATACCATTAAAATGGCGACTCTTAATCTGTTAAAATAAGGTAGACCCTATCTAAACACTAGAAAGAATTCTTTCGGGGTCTGAAATATCAAGTTGCACCATCAAGTTAGATAAGAACTACACGTTCCATGACCTCTAAGAAATTTATATAGAAGTTAAGCTAACTATACTCACCATCTTTTGTCTTAAGGCAATCGCTACCATTTTGATTTACCCAGATAATACATAATTGATATGTCATAATCCATAAGCAACCCTATCTATGTAAGTTTCTGATAACGCTCAAAATATACCTCTCTAATGAGAATGTAAGTGATTATTGTCAATATATAACCAAACTAGGTTGGGGTCAAATCCCACAGGCAATATAGTGTGAACTTAAGTTGTTTGCGATTCAATCAATTGATAGTTAGATGTTTCCTAAGATAGGGGGTTTTGAGTTTAACAAATAATTGTTAGTCACTTTAGCTTCGGTGTTTGTAATCAAGAGTTTATAGAAAAACAAGAATTATGTTCACTAGGGGTTTTGGTACTTGATAGATGCGAATAGTGATTCAAGATTCTCACAGTAGGTAGGACAACATATTATCTTTATCAAAGTTATACCTAAATGTCTCTCGACCTATTTAAGTATTTAATTACCTAATCCTCTCGGACGTAGGGAATTTATATTCACTGACCAAACATTACCTCAAGTTAATTAACCTTGTTACATCGTCAATTATTAAATGGAAGTTTTTAGTGCTTCAAAGTCCCTATTGATAGTTCACTTCATACTATAATTTATTACTTAACTCAAGCAAATCAAAGCTGGTTTTATCTATTTTTTGCAACCAATAGACGATAATTAACACCTTGGAATTATCAAGGAGTCCTATTACCTTTCAAATCTTGAACACTTAGCATCTTATCAAGACTTACCTCTAGATCCCATAATTTGGGTTAAAGCGATTTAGCCACTCATAATGCGAAAATTGAAACAACTAGTTGTATTCATGATTTGATAGATAAACTTACCACAAGATGAATAATAACTAGTGATTCTCCAATTCGATCACAATGAAAATCCCTAAAATATTGATGAAAATTCTTCAAAGTTAATTTTATTTTCAAGCCAAGAGACTAGAGAGAAAAGTAACAAAATACGTGTCTCCAACTTAGGTTTTTGGAACCCCTTAGAAAACCCTCTCCAAGACTTTTAATAGCTTAGCCTAAATAAGAAAACAAAATCACAGAGTTTAATAATCCCTTGAATTAGGCGACGATATTTGTGACAACTTATCAGGAGCCGGACGACTTATCACAACTGTCGTCAGCTCCTTCTTCAATTTTTACACTTCTTGCTTAAGGCTGATGATAAAATGTGGCAACCTATAAGATCTTTGATGACTTATCATGGATGTCATCACTTCTATACCTCAACTCGCATGTTCTGCCTTAGGCTGACGACCACTTTGACAGCCTATTAACTCTTTAACGGCTTATCAGGAAATGTCATCACGACTTTTAACTGAGGTCCATTCTCTGTCTAAGACTGACAATGAAGATGATAACTTATCACAGGGCTGGCGACTTATCAGGAATGTCGTCAGCCACACTTCTCTTCTATTTGCTTCTGATTTCAACTCTTTTGCTTCCATAATTGTTGGTTCTTATACATCTTGTATTTTACTACAAAATCAAAGATAAAACAATAAAAAATGATAAAAGTTTCTTAAGACTTTGCAATTATTCTTAATTAAAAGCCTCAAGTGTGTTAGTGTCTGCTCACACATCAACACCCTCAAGTTAAAACAATTGCTTGTCCTCAAGTAACTTAAACACAACTAAGAGAATACAAAGTACATTTGGTAGTCCATCATCTATATCATATCAAAACATCTTCACCATATCCAAGGTTAGTCAATTCAAGAACAACTGTGCATATTATTGAAGAACAATAATGCAATACACAGGAATCAAGCTATGGAAACAACTCAGCAACATAATCATGCATGTATCAAGTTTATACTATCCAAACAAGTCAGTAACTAGCAATGTAATCGGTGTGCCTTCACTACAAAGAAATCCCCCTTTTCTCATATTATAAATTACATATCTAGCCATGGGGACAATCACAAGAAACTCACTCTCAGAATGAAGTTCCAATCAATGTATGTGAAATACCATAGGCTTTTTGTTATTTTCATTATCCTGGTCTTCAGACAGGTCAACTAGGATCACTATAGGTCTTCTCTTTAGCTTGTAATGTAGGCTAGGGGCTGGCATGATACTCGATGATATTTAAAGTGACCAAGATTACTTGACACTACACTAGATTTTTGGGGTTACACTCTTTAGCCTTTTTTCTATTTTTTTCTTTTCTTGATCACACTTATTCAAGATGGGTGCAGTCTTTTCTACAATCACTTTTTTTCACAACTTTTCTTTTTCTTGCTCTTTTCCACCGCACCCAATTTTTATTCTTTTATTTTACTTTACCTTTCTTCCTACTCATTTTACATCATGCACCCCTATGATAGCCACCCTCAACTTAGGCCATTTTCCTAAGTCAAGGTGCACCGTGTCCAAAGAGGACCAGGTCCAAAATAGGTTCATTGTGATATAAACGGGAAGGTGATAGGTGTCATAAAAAAATAGGATACTCAGACTCAAAGTAGGGATCAATGGAGATTCTACATACAGGGGAGGTTATTTAGGATAAAGGTGAGCTAATATCAAAACGACCTATGATCCTTTCCTAACCCCTATCCTTCAACCAAGGTAAGACTAACCGGACAAGTTCTGGATTCAACATACAACGGGAACTGAGTAAGATTTTATATGCACATTGTACAAAAGTATATCAGAAGTTACTACTCGTTCAGTTCATGCAACTGTTTAGAACTGATTATTTCATCACTAGAACTAATGCCATACAAAGATGCACAGTGGTCATACTTAGATGTAATTCACATTAGTAACTACTCAGTCCATTGGAGAGGTGCTCAATAATTACAAAAAAAAGTTAACTGCCTTAAGTACTAGTATTTCTCCTAGTTGCTACAAAATTTTACAATAACAATTTACCCTACACCCTCAACTTAAAATCAAAGAAAATCAAAACTAAGGTTTAGGATATACCTGGAGTAGATCACACCTGAGGATCATTGGTTGCCTCCCATGTAGCGCCTGATTTAACATTGTGGCATGACTTATCTCGATTACTTCAGACTTCATCGAGATAGATAGAAGAACTACTTTTTATCGAGTCTTTTGAACAAATATAAAATTTGACTCATTTTCCATTTACCTAAAAAGTGTTGCCATTTTCATTTTCAAGGTCTACTACTCCAGATGAGTAGACTTGACTAGTGTCTGGAATTGAACAGAAGCACCAAGTTACCATTTTGGATTTCTCATTTCTCTATCCTACAATCATGATATTTTTTTATCTTTTCTTTATATAGGTCTGCTTTTTCATATGCCCTGATATGGAATTCATCTATCTCATTAAGTTGTCCGAGTCTCATCTCTGCTGCCTCCTTCCAACTCAAATTCAACCATTTAAGTGCCCCTTATGCTCTATCTCTATTGGTAGGTGACATGCCTTTCCATAGACCAGCTGAAATGGTGACACACCAATGGATGTCTTGAAAGCTGTCCAATATGCCCACAAGGCATCATCGAGCTTCCAGACCAGTTTTTTCGACTAGCATTTACCATTTTTGCTAGGATGGCTTTAATCTCTCGATTTGACACCTCCACTTTCCCACTAGTCTATGGGTGATATGGAGTGGCTACTCTATGCTATTTTACCCCATATTTTGCTAAAGCCGCTTGAAACACTTATTTGCAAAAATGAGATCCTCCATCACTTATAATAGTACGTGGTACTCCAAAGCGAGATAAGATGTTCTTCTCGAGAAAAGAAACAACTCTCTTTCCTTCATTATCAGACAAGGCAACAGATTTGACCTATTTTAAGACATAGTCAACAACAACTAAAATATACTTCATCCCATAGAGATTACAAAAGGACCCATGAAATCGATTCCCCCTACATCAAACAATTCCACTTCAAGCATCTTAGTCAAAGCCATCTCATGTCTTTTGGAGATTGACCCCTGCCTCTAACATTGGTCGTATTTTGGCACAAACTCGTGGGAATCCTTGAATAATATTGGCGAATAGTATCCACTCTGCAATACCTTCTTAGCCATTCGGTCACATATATGGTGACCTCCAACTAGGGAAGCATGACATACTTCAAATATACATAATACGTCCACTTCTGGCATATATCTCCTTATAATATTTTCATCACATCACCAAAAAACATACGACTCATCCTAGAAGTAATGTGTTACATCATGCAAAAATTTCTTTCTTTGATGGAAAGAAAGATTTTCTGGAATGATCTCACTCACAACATAATTTTCCCAATAGCATACATAGGCAATTTCTCCACAGCAGCAGCTAAGATCTCCTCATCAGGAAATGCATCATTTATCTCTATTTCATCACTAATTTCCTACTCACCTTCCATTCTAGACAGATGATCTATAACCTGGTTTTCACAACCTTTCCTATTTTTGACTACAAAGTCAAATTCTTGTAGCAAAAATACCCATCTAATCAGCCTTGGTTCTACCTTGGTTCTACATCCGTCTTAGCCATCAAATACCTCAAAGTTTCATAGTCAGTGTGGACCACTACCTTGGTCCCAAGAAGATAAGCCCTAAATTTCTTAAAAGCATACACTACAGTCAGGAGTTCCTGCTCAGTGATAGTGTAGTTATTTTGCGCTCCATTCAGTGATTTGTAGGAATAACATATTGGATGAAACAATTTGTCTCTCTTTTGTCCCAATACAACTCCAAAGGCAACACCACTTGCATCACATATGATCTCAAATGGTTTTGACCAGTGTGGTGCAACTATGATAAGGGCCTCAACCAGCTTCTTTTTAAGACATTCCAATGCCTTCAAGCACTTATCATCGAAGGAAAATTGCACTTCTTTCTCCAAAATTTAGCAAAATAGTTTTGCAACTTTCGAGAAATCTCTTATAAACCTCCGAAAAAAGCCATCATGCCTAAGGAAACTATGCACTCTATTCACTTATATGGGAGGTGGTTGTTTCTGAATAACTTCAATCTTGGCTCAATCAACTTCTATTCATTTTGCTGAAATTTTGTGCCCGAGAACGATGTCCTCCTTTACCATAAAGTGGCATTTCTCCCAATTAAGAACAAAATTAAATTTAACACATCATTGCAAGGCCATACTTAGGTTTGCCAAAAACAACTCAAACGAGTCTCTCACCATAGAGAAATTATGCATGAATACCTCTATGATGTCCTCCACCATATCTAAAAAGATAGACATCATGAACTGTTGAAAAGTGGCGGGTGCATTGTACAACTCAAATGACATTCTCTTAAATAGAAAGGTTCCATATGGGTATGTGAATTTCATCTTCTCCTGATCTTAATAAGCAATACAGACCTGAATATATCAAGAATAGCCATCTAAGAAGTAATACCATTCTCTTTCAGCTAATTAATCAAGCATTTGGTACATAAAGGGCACTGGGAAGTGGTCTTTCAAAGTGCATGAATTTAGTTTATGGTAATCCATGTAAACTCTCCACCTAGTCACAGGAATAAGTGGAATCATCTCATTCCTTTCATTTGTAACCACAGTCATGCCCTCTTTTTTGGGCATACATTGAACTAGGCCTACCCATTTGCTGTCTAAAATAGGGTAAACCACTCCCGCATCTAACCACTTAATAATTTTCTTATTAAACACCTCTTGCATTGGTAGGTTAATATGGTGCTGGTGCTCGATGGTTGGAACACAATCTTCCTCCAGTTGTATTTTATGCATGCAGATGCTAGGGGGAATGCTAATAATATCTATGATAGTCCATGTGATTGCTCTCTTAACCTCTAATGTTTGGAAATAAGTGTTTCTACTTTCTGCTCGCCCAAATCAGCCACAATAATAATGGGTAGGATGTTTTCATGGCCCCAAAACACGTACCTCAAATGTCGAGGAAGCTCTTTCAATTCTAATACCGATGGCTCTTCAATGGATGGCTTAGCTGGTGGGGTTGGACAATTCGAAAGATAAAGGTCTAGATTCTTAGGATCATAAAGGTATGAATCCATTCCTTACAAAGCACTAATAGTCTCTTCGTATTCCTCAATGCCTTCATGATCAAAATTCATCAAAACTGCGGCTAAAGGCTCGACAATAAGGTACTCCTCTATTGACTCTCCTATTCGTCCTCATAATACACATTAACTACTGAGAACATACTCATTTCTTCATGCTGCTTCATTAATTTGCACACGTCAAATCATACCACCTCATCATTCATCCTGAATAAGAGCTCATTCACTCTCAAATCAATCAATACACTTTCGGTTGTGAGAAAAGCTCAACCCAAGATTATGGGCACCTCAAAGTCCACCTCGCAATCTAGAATCACAAAATCTACAAGGAATATGAAGCTAGATACCTTCACCAACACATCATACAAACTACCAACAAATTGTTTTACCGACCTATCCGTCATTACGAGTCGCATGTTGGTGGATGTGGGATTTCCCAGGCTCAGCTTTCTATATACAACCAGAGACATAAAATTAATTCTTTCTCCTAGATCATATAATGCCTTAGAGAATTCCTTAGACCCAATCATACAGGGAATAATGAATGCTCCTAGATATGTCTTCTTCTGTACCATGGTCCTCATAGAGATAGCGCTACAATGGTGGAGATCATCCCCTAGATCATATCTCACCGCTCTTTTCTTAGTCACAAGTTCCTTCATGAACTTAGCATATCCTGGCATTTGCTTGAGTGCCTCGACCAAAGGTACATTCATTCTCAATTGTTTGAGCATTGCCATGAACTTGTTGAATTTTGCATCATCAGTTTTTTCTTCAATTGTTGAGGAAAGAGAGGTGGTTATCTTGGGAGAGTTTTCAACCCTACCTCGTTCTCCTTCTCATTCCCTATTTTTAGAGCATCATCAGCACCATCTAGTTTCTCAGACTCCACTGGATATTCTTCTTTAGATTCATCATCTGCCTCTGTCACATCTTTAACCAAAATTTTTCTCACAGAAGGGTCAGGTAATATCTTACCACGTCTAATGGTAATCGCCATACATGAGCCATCATTCAACAGATTCTAAATTGTATCACTTGGTAATGTTCTGCTCTTCCTCTTACTGAATGTTGTGGAGAATTGGCTCATCTGCTGCTCTAATTGTTTAATTATGGTGGAGTATGAGTTTACCAACGGACTGGTAGATGATAGATCTGTCTTTGAGGTAGTCACACCAGAGTTGGTAGCCTCTACTTCATTCAATGACTTAGCCATCATGTCCTCCATGGACATCTTTTCAGAACTTATTGTAGCAGCCTCATGATTTTTAGGAGGGACATAGAGCCTGCTCCTAACATTATTGTTCCTCCAATTTCCCTACTTCATATCTTTATAACCAGACTTATCATAATAATTCCGACCTTGATTCCCTTGGCTATTGCCTTAGAAACCCCCTTGTTTATTAATATAGTTTGCCTCTTCTTCTACATCAGCATTAACTCTATCTTGAGATGCCACAACTTTTACCTTCTCAGTCTTGCCTGATAGCAAGTGCTTGGTAAGAAGATCCATCTGCATTTTTAGGTGAGCCATCTCTTGGTCATGCTCCTTATCTCTTCAACATTGTTTCGCTGTAATACCCATAGCAACAGTGGGTTTGGATACCACAGAGTCTCTAGTATGCCATGCTCGACTTTATATGGTCATTCTCTCTAGCATTTTTGAAGCCTCAGGGAATGCAAGATCAACAAACAAACCACCAATAGAATAATCTACAATTGGTTTTATAACAAGTTAAGAGCCCTGTACAAAGTCTCCATCAAGTGTATGTCTGTCATATTGTGGTTCGAACACTGTGTCAGCTTCTTCTTGAATCTCTCCCTAGTTTTATGCAAGGCTTCAGTCTGGAGTTACCTAAAGGTGCTGATCTAATCCCTCAACTGTACCCTCCTAGAATACGGAAAGAACCTTTCTAGGAAAGCTCCTTTCAATTTCCTCCAGTTGGTTATAGAATCGGGTGTCAGCTCACTAAGCCACAATGTTTCCTCCCCAGACAGAGACAACAGAAACAACCTCAATAAGATAGAATTCTAACCCACTCCTGGGTTATCAAAAGTTTTACAAATGGTGACAAAGTTCACTAGATGTAAGTTTGGGTCATCCCCAGGAAGGCCACCAAATAACCATTCAGATTGAGGAGTTGAATCATAGTACTCGTAATGTTGAATTTTGCCCCAAGTTCCAACAGTGGAGGAATTATTGCACCCATTACACCTGCTCTATCCATTCATCATCATCATTATTGAGGCCATACTAGACTGGCTGGTAATCTTGCCTTACACAGAATGGACAGTTCCTGTTAGCATTACATTATACTGGTGTAGCTACTTTCTCTGCATGACTTGGGTTACCAGGATTTAGCAACTCCTCGTCTTCCAAATCTTCATCCTTAGGATTTAGATGTCGATTTTGTTGACCGACATTCTACACATTCACCTGAGCTCCAGCTAAGGCTTCTAATCTGTCAGCCTCTTATTGGTCTGCCATTCTTCCAATCCGTTGCGGTTCTGGATTAAGTGATAATAATAGTTCTCCAGAACTTCTGGTTTTTGGCATACACTAAAAAGATCCTGCAATAAATAAAAACAACAAATAAACATAAGACTAGGAAACTTGACTAACAGACAATTAGCACACATAAACTTCAATTTACAACTATATTCCCCGACAACGGTACCATTTTTGATAATGCTCAAATTACACCTCTCTAATAAGAATGTAAGTGATCATTGTCAATATATAACCAACTAGGTTGGGGTTAAATCCCACAGGGAATATGGTGTGAAATTAAATTGTTTGCGATTCAATCAACTGATAGTTGGATGTTTCTTGAGATAGGGGGTTTAAGTTTAACAAATAATTATTGGTAACTTTAGCTTTCGTGTTTGAAATTAAGAGTTTATGGAAAAATCAGAATTATGTTCACTAGGGGTATTGGTACTTGACAGATGAGAATAGTGATTCAAGATTCTCATAGTAGGTAGGACAATAGATTATCTTTATCGAAGTTATGCCAAAATATCTCTCGACCTGCTTAAGAATTTAATTACCTAATCCTCTCGGACTTAGGGAATTTATTTTCACTAACCAGACTTTACCTCAGGTTAATGAACCTTGTTATAGTGTCAATTATTAAATGGAAGTTTATAGTGCTTCCAAGTCCCTGTTGATAGTTCACTTCCTACTATACTTGATTTCTTATCTCAATAAAATCAAAGTAGGTGTTATCAATTATTTGCAACCAATAGACGATAATTAAAATCTCGAAATTATCAAGCAGTCCTATTACCTTTTGAATCTTGAACACTTAGCATCTTATTAAGAATTACCCCTAGATCCAATAATTTGGGTTAAAGGGATTTAGCCACTCATAATGGAAAAATTGAAACAACTAATTGTATTCATGATTTGATAGATAAACTTACCACAAGATGAATAATAACTAGTGATTCTCCAATTCTATTACAATGAAAATCCCCAAAATATTGATGAAACTCTCTTCAAAGTTAATTTTTTTTTCAAGCCAAGAAACTGAGAGAAAAATAACAAAATACGCGTCTTGAACTTAGGTTTTTGGAACCTCTTAGAAAACCCTCTCCAAGACTTTAAAAAGTTTAGCCTAAATAAGGAAACAAAATCATAGAGTTTAATAATCCCTCGAATTAGGCGATGACATTTGTGACAACTTATCAGGAGCCTGACGACTTATCATAACTATTGTCAGCTCCTTCTTCAGTTTTTGCATTTCTTGCTTAAGGATGATGATAAAATGTGACAACCTATCAGATCTTTGATGACTTATCAAGGATGTCGTCACTTCTGTACCTCAGCTCCCATGTTCTGCCTTAGGCTGATGGCAACTTTGACGTCCTATCAACTCTTTGATGGCTTATAAAAAAATGTCATCGCAACTTTCAGCTGAGTTCTATTTTGTATCTAAGGCTAACGATGAAGTTGATAAATTATCACAGGGTTGACGACTTGTCAGGAATGTCGTCAGCTACACTTCTTTGCTATTTGCTTCTGATTTCAACTCTTTTTATTCTATCGTTGTCTCATGCATCTTGGCTTCTACTGCAAAATCAAAGATAAAACAATCAAAAATCACAAAAGTTGAATAAGACTTTGAAAATATTCTCAATTAAAATCCTCAAATATGTTAGCGTCTTCTCATACATCAGTTTCCTAAAATTAATCTCTCTCCATGTCATAAGATACTAAAAACTATAATGATCCTTCAAGACCTTATAATGCACTCTATAAACATAATACCTCCGAATTTTATCCATAAAAACTACCACTACTAACTCTAAATCATGAGGGAGGTACTTGGACTTGTGCACCATTAGGTACCTCAATGCATAAACAATAACTTGACCCTATTTCATAAATACACAACCAAACCAATATCTAAAGCATCAATATATATGGTGAATCCCTCACCCTCACTAAGAAGAGCCAGTACAAGAGATGAAGTAAAAAATTCATTGAGCTTCCCAAGTCTCGACTAACACTCCTCGAACCACTTGAAAAATGCTCCTTCTCAGCTTGTATGGTTATCTGCACTGCAATAATATCAAAATTTTAATGATCTTCAAGGTTATTTCTTGTATTTATACTTATTTTTTTCATTTAGCAGTTGTGACCTACTCGATAAGTGTAACTTTCACGGCTAGTTAGCTACTAAAGTGCTAGTCTCTTTAGCACCAATCGACCATCTTAGTAGCCTTCCATGTTAGTGAGGTACCGCTTTAGTAGTCATTTTGGTGCTTCAGAGCGTACTGCTAAATTGGCCTACTTTCTGCTTAAGTTGCATCTGCATGTCAGAGAAGGGTAACAATTCCCCACTTAGCCCTAATTTCACCATTTTTCATCCATTGTTTAGATTATTGAACCCGAAAATCTGGGAATTCTTGGAAGAACTAAATGTTGGTGATTATGCAGATTTAGTATTATTAATTATCCATTTCTTCTTCTAACTTGTGATAAGCTTCTTTTAATTTCTTAATAGATTTTTTCATCTTTTTTCTAAAATACATAAAATGTTGGTGGTTTGATTATGGAATCATTGGATCTTGGAATTCACCCATTTTTAGGGTAAATATTCCTTTAGCATAAAGGGATGTTTTGTTGATTTCAAAAGTGTTAATCCATAAACAGGCCTCACATGGGTTTTTTACATAATTTTGAATCTAAATAATGATAGTGTAATATGGTTATCATTTTTATCATTTATATGAGTCAATTTTGATTTTAATAGTGAGGCATCTTGTGATAGCTTTTAAAAAAAGGACAACAATGTTTTTAGCAAATTCCTTGGGGTTTTATTCAACATCCAAGTAGGATAAGTTTACCCTCTTCATATATTGAGCTATTTTGTAGTATGATTATGATATTATGCTAGATATGGGATAGGATTTAGGTGTTAGGGGTATGATTGAGAACATTTGGTTTAGTTAGACTGTGTAAGCTATTTTGAAATTATAATTTAGGTGTAATTGACTTAGTTTCTCATGTTTTAGGATTAATTTCTACCTTAGGTCTGTTTAGGGCTTATTTAATATTTTAAAACAAAAGTAGATACCTTATCCTAGTCTACGATAGATTTTTCCTAAAAATGGATTTTAGGGACATGAAGTTGGCACCTCTTGACCGCCGTAGGCCAATACTTGTGTTAGTTTAGTAGGATTAAGCATGCATTATATACCCTTATTAATTCTTACTTTATGACTTTGTAGAAATTAGATTCGTATTGATTATGCTTGTTCAGTAATTAGGGGTTAGTGCTACTTTTGTATAGGTTTCAATGGATAATTATCATAATCTAGAGTTTTGGCTCATGATTATGGCTTAATTGCATGGTCTATTGATATAGTGTAAGGTTATATGAGTTCTGATTTTAGTTAGGCAGTTTATGGAAATAATGATATATGAGTCCTAATTCAAGTCCTGCATTTGCTGATAATGTGGATAGTATGAGTTTCTCTAGAAATTTGATATTTTTGCAAGTTATTTATGATATGATATGGTTCATATTGATTCTTGGTTATGGCATGGTAATTGGTAATTTATTATTATTGGGTTATTTACTTTCCTTGATTGTACCCTCCATGCTTATAAGGGCCTGTGTTGGGTTATTTACTTTTCCGTACTTATTAACTTGTAGGGGTTAATCTTGTAGTTATAGTTGTGTGATGTTTCCATTACTATTTGATATGTATTTATTTAGTCATGTATTGCAGTATTGGAGCTTAATTCCAAGTTTTCTCTATTACCTTGACTTTGTTTAAATTATCTTTTATCTCATATTATTTATATCATGACTTAGCTTAGTCGGTATATAATGCCTACTGAGTACCCGTGGTTTTTGTACTCATACTACACTTCTATAACTTTTTGGTACAGATCTAAGTACTAGTTTCCGCCGTTGATGTGACGCTTATGTAGAGTTGATTCCAGAGATTGGGTGAGCTCTAGGAGTTGAAGTTCCCTATTTTTCCTTATACTTATCTATGTCTAGTCTTTCATTTTCGTGACAGATTGTATTGGATTATTCAATACCTATAGTTATTTAGTAGTAGCTCTTGTATCAATACTAGTGAGTCTTGGGATGGTTGTTGCTCTTTTATCTATCTATTAGACTATTATGACAACTTTAGTACTATTTTGTAACTTTTTAAACGTTGAACTCTTGGTTTTTGGACATTTCCCAACAAGTTAGGCCATTGCATATAGCTTCCGGCTATGGTTTGGTTTACCTACTTGCGGGATAAAGTAGGTGCCATCTTGACTTGTAAATTGGCTCATGACAAAAACCTTTAATGAATCTTCTATAACAACTGATCTAACAAACAAAGCAACAAACCTCAGACAGAGATGTAGGTTTTGCCTAATCACGGATAGCCTCAATCTTTGTTGGATCCAACATAATCCTATCCTTAAAGACACCATATGTCGAAGGAATGTCATCTACTCAAGCCAAAACTCACACTTAGAGAATTTGACAAAACACCTATGATCACTCAACAGATTGGAGCACAATCCTAATTTTTTGTCATATAATTCTCTCTGCTCCTCGAATACATAACGATATCATAGATGAACACAATTACAAAAGAATCCAAACAATGCCTGAACATACATTTCACCAAATCCATGAATACGGATAGAACATTGGTATACCTAAAGACATCACTAGGAACTCATAATGACCATAACAGGTCATAAAGGCTTTCTTTTTGATATACTCAGCCTGAATCTTCGACTGATTATAACCAAACCTCAAGTCAATCTTAAGGAACACAAGTTCTCATTAAAGCTGGTCAAATAAATAACCAATGTATGGTATATGATACCGGTTATTCACCAACACCATATTAAGTTGCCTATAGTCAATACATATATACATGGAACCATCCAGCTTCTTTACGAACAAGATAGGAGCACCCTAAAAAGACACACTCCGTCTAACGAAACCCTTACCTAGGATATCGTAAAGTTGAGAATTCAACTCCTTAAGATCTGCAGGAGCCATACATTTAAAGTGCCATAGTAAAAGTTTAGGTGCCCGACTCAGGATTAATAAAAAACTCAATATCACACTCAAAAAGAAGAACAGATAGATCAATAGGAAAACATCAGAAAACTCAAAAATAATAAGAACAGAGTCAAGTTGCAGACTCTCCATACTAACATCATGAGTATAAGAAGGATAAGACTCACAACCCTTTAAAGTAAGTCTCATACCCTAAATATAAGAAATGATCCTCATTGGCTCTCAGCTAACAGCTCCCTGTCACACAACCGTGGATATGTCGGGCATGGATAAGGTAACGGTCATGAAAAAAGAATCCAAGACCACATGTTAGTGGGATAACCAATCTATGCAAAGTATCATATCAAAAACCACCATATCTAATATAATAAGAGCAAATATAGTATCAAACTCTTGAACAATCACAATACATAATCTATTGACGCAATCCACAACTAAAGAATCACCCACGAGAGTAGATACACTTAACATCATAGAAAAAGAATCCTAAGATAACTCTTATCATGGGTCATAATAAGAAGACACTTAAGAATAACTAGATCCCAGATCAAATAAAGCAAAAGCTCGCTAATAGCACTCCAAAATAATACCCATAATTACAAAATTCAAAGACTCAACCTCAAGTCTAGAAGGTATGACATAAAACTAACCACGCCGATAACCTGGCCTAGATCTTAATTCATCTCCTAGCCTACCTAACTAAGGACCTCCACGAGCACCCTGGGGACTACCTCGATGATCGTGCATACCTTCACTAGTTAGGGGTGGAACTACCATAACCTGTGGAACACACTGAGCTAAATGAACCATCACACCATGAATGGGGCACTTTATTGAGGAATGGACAAAGAACCCACAATCTTAACACGCCCCAGGAGTTGCACTTAAACTAGAAAATATGGCTATCTTGGAATAACTACCACAACTACAATGACTAGAAGACAAACCCCTTAAAGGTTGGTCGCTACTCTAGCTAGGATAACAACTATAACTAGACTAACCTCCATTGGTAATCTAAAATATGGCCCAAATAGGCATACTAAATTGACTCTGATAATGATATGGCTGACTTAGAGGGTATATAGCCTAAGAATCATTGCCTCTCAATCGTGAGCCACTACAGCTCCCACTTTAACTACCATGATATCATTACCTCTTATCAATTCCTCCTTAGGCCTCATAATATATCTCACCAAATACTGAGTATGATCAGAAACCTCATCTAAATACCTACTTACCCATAACAAAAAAACTCTATGCAAAAATTTGGAGAGGGAGTCTCAACCCTCAAACAAAACACCTAACCCGCTCATACTCGATCATCAAGATAGCTGCATTAAGCCAAGAAAACTCATGAAACAAACCATCATAATCAAAAAAAATTATGGAGGCTAGATCTAACCTCCAGAACTAACCTCTCAGATGATTCCTAAGACTACGAGGCATATACTTCTCTAAGAGGACCTCGAAGAACTGAGTCTATGTCAATAGGGGAGATCCAGCTGGCCTAAAACCAAGATGACCTATCCACGAGTGTGGAGCTACCAAATAAAACTGAAAAGTAGTGTAATCCATAGCACCAATCTCAAATATGTCCAAATTACAGATCCTATCCTCGCAAGTAATCAAGAACTCATAAAAATCCTCGCTCGATGCACCAGAAAACCTAGGCAAAGACAATATAAAATCTATGAAAAATATTTTTCTCCTCAATACACATGGTAGGCAGGGAAACGTTAGTTGAGTAACTACCGGCTGAGCAACCATCGGCGTAGGAGGGACCTCATCTTTGGGAGTTGTGGTTACAGGCTATGAACCTACCTCAATACCACTCTAATCTGTAGACTGTGCACCATCATACGATGAAACCAATAAATCCTAAAAGCTGAACCAATGCATTCTTGAGAAATGAAAAAAAAATCATAATGGAGCTGCGGCTAGTACCTACCCACCGCTAGCTAGGGAAAAAGAATCTCTGGCTCAGAAATAAGAATAGGGTTTGATGAATGCCCCTTATCCTAGTCCTTAGATATCGATATGTCTCATGGTTTTCCTCGATATATAGGTAAACTAAAAATAGTGATGGGATCCTTTGTCTCAGACCTAAGGTCATCTTCTCATAAAGTAGTATCACGTGTCCTTGCCATCTATGATGGAGTGAAACCAAAGAAATCCTTAGTAAAAAATCATACTCTTACCAAAAAATATGTGAAAGAAGTTAAAAACTCCTAAGAATATCCTATAGCCCCTAGAAGATAATAAACAGTTGTGACCATTTTGATCTGCGGTACTCCAGTAGACATTTGCTATTGTACCAACAAAACTAATAAACCCAGCTTTCTGCTACTACTTTTTCACGTCACAATTTACAAGTCATGATGGTACATACTTTATCCAACATATAGTTAAGCCCAATCGGAGCTCGGTGCTACAAGTGGTGGGCTAATTTTGTAGCAAAATGCATAAACATCAGAAATTTACAAGTAAAGACTAACAACAATAATTTGAGTATTAATAATAATAGTTTGAAAGATAGACAAGATATAATTTACATTCCATGACCTCGTATTGTTGGTCTAAGAGCCACTAGAAAAAGGAACACAAGTACTCTGATAGTCAATAGACATCAATCTCAAATAATGAAAGATAATGCAAATATAAAAAAAAGGAGAAAAAGGAAATTCCAACACTAAGTAGAAAGATCATAATGTCAATATGACCACTAGTACATGGATCTGCACCAAAAAGGTACAGAAGTATAGCATAAGTGTAACGCCCCGAATCTGGTACCCGAAATGCTACACGGAACTCATGACCCTAAAGGAACACAAGCTAACCCATGCCTGATATCTGTACCTATTTACTGCATGATATACTGTATAAATATAGAAACATAAACTAAAAGGCCATATGGTTCAAATCAGTAACATAACCGATAAATCTTAACATATGAATGTGGTATAAATACTCAAAATAAAATTGAAATAACATGATAGTTTGAACATGATAGTCTGGACTGAACTGTCTGAATAAGGAGGTGATGGGACATGTCCCCAACTAACTCTGACTACTGAAATGACTAAGTACTGAGATAATGAAATAACAAATCATATCATCCTTAGAGGATGAGGACTCACTGCTGACTGACTGCTGATATCTGGAATATACTGATGCTCTGGATCTCATGTCTCTGAATCTATGGTATAAGACACCATAGCGCAAATGCATCAGTAATTTAAATATACTGGTATGCATGTGAGGTAGGCTGGATGCATGGGGTTCTTATGCATGAACAATACTTGATAACTGACTAATATGAACATGAGAATACATGCATGAATACATCATAACTGTTTTTAGATCATGATAACATGAATTTACTGATAACTGAATTCTAATGACTGATATAACTGATGACATATGTGACTGTATCTGATAATCCTAAATCTGATAGAACTAGTTGAGTTCCATACTGTATCTGATTTGACTATATCTGACAGTCCTAAATTCTATAAATGAAACTGTGGGAAGTAGTTATGTAATTGAAATTTCCCTAATACGCCATTATGACTGAGTTGGGGTCCAATCTATTACCCCAATTTAAAGTGTGTCAATACCACGCCACTAGTATGGATAAGCTGTGGGTGACCCTTATCTGATAGTGTGGTCTAAAAGAGAATTGTGCGACCCTCATCTGATAGTATTTATCCACCTCATCCACCCTCATCTGACAGTGTTGATGTCTTAACCTATGCTGATTACATAGTTTTGGAATGTAAGATGACTTCTAAGAATCACACCCTCATCTGACAGTGTGTGTTCCCATCCCTGTGATTACTCGGTGCTAATTCCTACTCCTATCTGCATAGATACTGAACTAAACTGAATTAACTGAATTAGCTAAATTCTAATGTCTGACGGAAGATTACTGAGATTTGATAACTGACTGAGATTACTGAGTTTTTCCTGAGTCATGAGACTAATTGAATTTTACTGAACCTAGATTGATTGAGAGTATCTTGAAACATGAAATTGATTCTAGGCACACAACTATATTTTTTTGGTACAAGTACCCCCAGGACTCGATGGATGGAAACTGACAAGGCATGACATTCTTGAATATATAACTAACATCAATAATCCATAATACAATAATTAAAAATATTTCATGGGCATTAGATTATCATAACTTGTTACGTGAATAAGATAGCATGTATACATAGCATAATTTTATATGGATAACTCATGAGTAATCCGAAAAATAATTTAAATACATAAAAATAGCATAGAAGTCATTTTGGATAACAATTAAGCTATAGTTCATAATTTCTATCCTCCTAGGCATTTTATCAAACACCTTGCATGTACCCTTAGGGCATAGGCCTAATCATCAAATTGACATATTATCAATAATTCAATTTATGGATTTCACTCACTTACTAATGTAGTTTCATGGAAAACACATAATATTTCAACTTGGGAATCATATAACAAGATAAATATGGTTACAACCAATCCACAACATAAATATCATGATTCATAATTTAAAATAGGGTTCTTGAGCTTTATGGATGAAAGAAATCCATAAATCAACACAACGCATACCTTAGTTCTTGGTTTAGCAAAGATTGACGAAGAGACTTTCTTGTAATTGAATCCCCAATTGAAACCCTAGCTTGTTCTTGAGAGAAAACTGAGAGAAACTAGTATATTTTGAGTGAAGAATGGCTAAATCACATGTTATTGGGTTTAAATAGGGGTAGGAGATTGACCCTTTTAATACTGGATATTTCTTTTAATTTCAGTGAAATTTTCCCAAATTGAACCCATGGCTCGACGCGACGCTATAGCACCGTGTCACTGGAATTTGACAATTAGAAAATTGAGGGATGGAGTGACGCGGAGCCATCGCGTTGCCACTTTATTTTTTACCTAGAAGTTTGGTGCAATGCGCAACTATTGCGAACTCCTACTGGAATTTGACAATTTTCATTTTCTCCTTTGGCGCGGCACGACACTGACTAATATGGCACTGTTTTACAATGGGAACTTGAAATAGTCATAACTTCTTACCTAGTTAATTGATTTAGGTGAATTTTATATCGATGAAAAGATCATTAAATTTCCCACATGACAAAAAAGTGAAAATCTTAAAAATTCTTCATGGAATAAACATCATTCAATTTAGAATCTAACACTTGGCATTCTTGGGACAAAAAAAAATTAGCAAGGAAACTTCAAGATATTGTAATATCTCCCCCTTAGGGAACATTCATCCTCGAATGAGACTAACTGAGAGAGGAGAAACGTAAGACAAAGTTCACACTAAACATAAACAATGAAACATGACTGACATAACTGATATTTCAGAGATTCATACTGAGCATGAATATCTGATGCATGATTTCATGACTGAGCTGATACTTGAATGCATGACTGATAGTACTTATAAGCTGATCACATATATCTGATATGTGAATACATGATGGAACTGATTACATGACAAAGATTTTTAATAACTGAGTCTTCTCACAAGGAGAATGCATGTCCGATGCATGAAAACATGACTAATCTGATGCATGAACATATAATTAAGTATGCAATAGTACTTAGTACCTAGTTTAAAAATAGAATCCTGAGCGTGAGGCTGATACTAAGTTGTAACTAAAATCTAGACATGAAAACTAAAAAGCTTAAGGAGAACTTTTACCTTGAGCTAGATCTAAGTTAGCGGTGAAGAGGTGAGGATACTTGGTATGCATGTCTGCTTCTGCTTCCTAAGTAGCTCCCTCAACGAATTGATTCTTCTAAAGAACTTTGACTAGAGGGACTTTTTTGCTCCTCTGTCTACGAGTCTAATAGTCTAGAATTTTGACTAGAATCTCTTTATAAGAGAGGTAGTTCTTAATATCTATGCTCTAAATAGGGACTACACCCGCTGGATCAGCTATCCACTTCTTGAGCAAAGAGACATGGAAGACTGGATGAACTAAGGCTAGATCTGAAGGAAATTCGAGTTTATAAGATGCCTTGTCGAAGCGACTGAGAATTTTTAATGGACCTATATATCGAAGACTAAGCTTTCCCTTCTTGCCGAACCTCTTCACTCCCTTCATGGGAGAGATATTTAGATAGACATAGTAACCAATCTCACACTTGACATACTTTTTATGCATTTCTGCATAAGACTTCTGTCGGCTCTAAGTAGCCCAGAGTCTTTCTCTGATAAATTGGACTTTCTCTAATATAACTGAGGCCTCACTGACTTTCTGTACCTCCTACCTTAGAGATCTTCAAATGAAGCCATCCAAATACTAGAATGATAGCTATTGTTGTATGCAAACTCAATCAAAAGAAAGTGGTCATCCCAACAACCCTTGAAATCAATTACACACACAGTTAGCATATCTTCTAGGGTCTGAATAGTCGTTTCTACTTAACCATCTATATGAGGATGAAAGGTTGTACTGAGATGAATTTGGGTACCAAAACCCTTTTAGAACGCTATCCAAAAATAAGAGGTGAACTGGGTACCTCTGTCTGAGATAATAGATAACGGAATACCATGCAATCTGACCAACTCTCTGATGTAGAGTTTGGCATAATCTTCAGCTGAATAAGAGATATAAAGTGGGAGGAAATAAGCTGACTTTGTTATCCTATCTACAATGACTCAGACTGAATCATGATGACAATGCGTTTGAGGTAAACCTATCACGAAGTCTATGTTCACTTCTTCCCACTTCCAAGTAGGAATAATATAATCCTGCATAGGTCCACTAGGCTTTAGGTGCTCTATCTTAACCTGACGGCATGTAGAGAACTTAGCCATAAACTTTGCAACATCCCTCTTCATCCCACTCTACCAATAGATGTCCCACAAGTCGCGGTACATATTTATGGCCCCTGTATGAATAGAGTAGTGTGCACTATGTGCTTCTACAAGAATTCACTACCTTAAGTCATCTATAACTGGAACACACAGATGACCCTAACAATGCCAAACACCATCTCCCCATGGAAGAAAAGCTCTACTTTTTGATCTTTAACTGACTCTTTCAACTTAACTAAACTGGGATCTCTATCTTGATTTTCTTTTACCTCAGAAACTAGAGATAATTCTGAACTACTCTAAACCCATAGATCACCCTCCTCTGCAAACTGATGGACTACCTGAGCTAACTTCTTCTTACTGTCCTCGATATGAGTAACACTACCCATGGACACTCAATTGAGAACATCAGCCACTACGTTGGCCTTGCCTGGATGATAAAAGTCACTCATGTCATAATTTTTAAAAGTTGTAACCACCTTCTGTGATAAAGATTAAGGTCTTTCTGAGAAAAGACATACTGAAGGCTCTTATAATCTATGAACACATCCACATGAACACCGTATAGGTAATGCCTCCAAATTTTCAAGGCAAACACTACAGCTGCTAACTAAAGATCATGAGTCGAATAATTCTTCTCATGAGGTTTAAGTTGTCTGGAGGCATAGGCTATGACTTTACCATGCTGAATGAGGACACAACCTAAACCTACTATGGATGCATCACAATACACTACGAAACCATCTGAACCATCTGGAAAAGCTAGGACTGGAACTGAGGTGAGTCGAGTCTTCAACTCTTGAAAACTCTTCTCGCAAGTATATAACCACTGAAACTTAACTTTCTTATGAGTCAATCTAGACATAGGGGATACAATAGAAGAAAATCCCTCAATAAACTGCCTATAATAGCTAGCCAAACTCAAGAAAGTCCTAATAACTAATAGAGAGATAGATCTGTGCCAGTTTTTTACCACTTTGGTCTTTTAAGGATCTACTCAAATGACATCACTGGAAATGATATGGCCAAGGAATTCTACTGACCTTAGCCAAAATTTGCACTTACTGAATTTGGAAAACAACTGATAATTTCTAAGAGTCTAAAGTATAATTCTGAGATGGTCTGCATGATGACGCTCACTTTGGAAATAGACCAGAATATCATCTATAAAGACTATGATGAACATGTCCAAGTACTGCTTGAACAAACAGTTCATCAAGTTTATAAAAGCTGTTGGGGCATTTGTAAGACCAAAGGACATGACTAGGAATTCAAAGTGACCATACTGAGTATGGAATGTTGTTTTCAAAATGTCATATTCTTTGACTCTGGGCTGATGATAGCCGGATCTGAGGTCTATCTTAGAGAAATAACTGGCACCCTGAAGCTGGTCAAATAAGTCTTCGATTCTGGGAAGTGGATACTTGTTCTTGACCGTGACTTTATTGAGTTGACGGCAATCAATGCTCATTCTGAGAGAACCATCTTTCTTGCACATAAATAAGACTGGTGCACCCAATGGGGACATACTACGCCTAATGAATCCCTTATCTAAAAGATCCTTAGTCTGCTCTTTCAGTTCTTTAAGTACTGTTGGTGTCATTCTATATGGCGGAATTGATATAGGTTGAGTATTTATAAGAAGGTCAATGCCGAAGTCTATTTCCCTTTTGAGAGGAATTCCTGGAAGATCTTTGGAAAAGACATCTAAATATTCACTCACTATTAGGACTAATTCAAGACTGAGAGTTTGTGAACTAGTGTACTTAACTTGAATAAGATGATAAACACATTCTTTAGATATCATTATCCGTGCCTAAAGGTGATGATAGGCAAATTTACGCGCCTATATCAATATATTTTGCCCATATTTTAGCCTAGTTTTGAGAACTAATTATCTATTTCATGCACTTTTAGTCCCTTTTCCTGTAAATGAGCTAACAAACATGATTAGGAAAGTTTCAGGTATAAAAGATGCAAAATACAGCATTTTACGGCTTTCTTGACGCAAAAGAAAGCTCACAAACGAAGTAGAAGGGAGCTGGACGCCTAAGGACCAAATCTGTTGTATGGAAAATCTGTCCCGGGCTAAAACAACATTTCTGAAGACTTTGGGGACTTACAGACACAAAGCTGGATTTTTACAAAGATACATTAACCTAGTACAATTAGGTTATGTATTTCACTATTCTATTTGGATTATGATATTGTAACCTTACCCTAGTACATTTGGTTCAAGGATTTCATTAGTATATTAGGATTTGGTTATTTATTTCATTAGCTTAGTAGGAGTAGGATAGGAGTATTATAAATACCCTATCATGTTAGAGATTTTAGAAGACATTCTACACTTAACACATTCTTCAATTAGTTCAACAATTAATTTTCTTCCATCCCTCTCATCTTCCACCACAATCACTTCTAATCTACTCTTCTATTCTTAAATTCCACAACAAGAGAATCGTTACTTGCTAGGGAATCACCAAAACCACACGCCTATCACCTACTTCTCACGCCATCAACCATGCAAATCGTGATATCCTTCGCATTCATGGGTAACTAAACCTCTTAGTTGGGGTTATGGAAGCCGAATGAGTTACTATCTATAGCTATGAGTTTGTGAGTTCATGACAAGTATATTGCTTATATCATTATTCTCTTCATCTTAATCTACATTCTTTGCGGTTGCAAATGCAAGAATACGCCAGTCTAACATTTAACTTGTTCGAGAGAAAGGTTATTTGTCTGGAAAAGAGATAATGTCAAGGTAGTAGGACACCCTTTCCTATTAAAAAGCTAGTGCCGTAACTGGACTAACCTCTTGGAGAATTCATACCGTTAGACACGCTTTAAGCTCGAGAGATTTAAAGTGAAATAGTCCTTGTTTAGGTCGAGAGACGCTTGGATTTACCATCGACTACAATTCTCTATAAGCAATTGCATGTCAAGACTCTACACACTCATAGCCAATAGAGACGTATACCTCAGAAGGTGGACATAACCCCAACGCTTCAATTCTCATTGTGTCACAACCTACAAAATACTCTCTTTTTACTTTGCTATTTTCAGCTCTTACTTCATTACTTTGGTTACTTATTACAATCCCCCCTTCTTACGAGACTTGCACCAAAAGTCTATTAATTTTGCTTACTTGTTGGCCAAGATATTTCCTGTGGGATCGACACCTAACCCAGGTTGGGTTCTATATTTTCTAACGACCGCTTTACACTCCCACGAGAGCTGTAGATTGAGCGTTATCAAAAATTGGCGCCGTTGCTGGGGAATACGAGTGTCAATCAAGTTCGTGATAATTACTACACCCTTTGGTCAAAGATTCTCGTACTTTTATGTTTAGTTTTTATTTTTGTTTCTTGCAGGTTTTTCTTTTAGTGCATGCCCCATACTAGAAGTTCTAGTCAACCGTTATTACCAATCAATCCTGAACCACAACGAATTAGAAGAATGGAAGCACAAGCTGAAATCGACAGGATGGCTGCTTAACACGAGCAAGCAAGATTAGCTGCTCTTGCCGCTGCCCAAGTACACCAGCAAAACATTGATAATCCTGGGCGAGCAACAAACCCTGACGATGAGGATTTAGGCGATGACGAGTTGATAAACCCAAGGCATGGCACTGAAACTGCAACACCTGCCACCAGAAGAGGTTGACAAGCTCGGTATAGGTATGATCGCCAACCTTTGCAACCAGCTTTCGACGATGATGATGATGATCTTGATGGTGCCGAAGCCACTGGAGCTATAATTCCACCACCATTAGCGCCCGGAGCCAAGTTCAACATCACTAGCACCATGATTCAGTTATTGAAACTCAAGCGATTATTTGGTGGACTAGCAGGCGATGATCCGAATATGCATCTCATCAACTTTATTTCTATATGCAAGTCTTTTGACAATCCTGGTGTTGGTCAGAATGCTATTCGATTACGTCTATTTCCATTGTCTCTGTCTGGGGAGGCAACACTATGGTTGAATGGGCTGACTCCTGATTCAATTACAAATTGGACGCAATTGAGAGACGCTTTCCTAGAAAGATTCTTTCCGCCATCCAAAAGGGCTCAATTGAGAGATGAAATCAGCAACTTTCGTCAGCTTCCCTCTAAAGCTCTTCATGAAACATGGGAGAGGTTCAAGACAAAGCTAGTGAGATGCCCAAACCATCACATGACTAATGTTCACCTCATGGAGATCTTGTATGGAGCCTTGAATTCAATAACTAAACCAGTGGTGGACAACGCTGCTGGAGGTTCTTTCATGGACCTCACCTTTGGTCAAGCAAGCAATATGCTACATCGCATTACAAAGCAAAGTAGAGCTTGGCATACCAGGGATTCTGAGGTAGCAAGCCCCACTTTATCTATTGGCATGTCTGTAGACCAAAGAAGAAGAGAAGAAGAACGTGAGCAAGACATGGCGCACATGAAAACACAATTGGATCTTTTGACAAAGCACTTATTATCAGGGAAGACCGAAAAAGTGAAAGTTGTGGCGCTGAAAGGAAGAGACGAATCTGATTCGGAAGAAGAGGCCAACTACTTGAACAATCAGGGGGGTTTTCGTGGGAATGCCCAAGGAAACCAAGGTCGGAACTATTATGATAAATCTGGAAGCAAAGACCAAGGTAGTTGGAAGAAAAATAATGAAAAGAGTGGTTTGTACGTTCCCCCTGGTAAACGTGACACCACCACATCTAACTCTATGGAAGACATGATGGCTAAGTTATTGAAAGGAGTGGAAGCAACGAGCGCTGGAGTAAAGGAGATAATTGACGATTTGGCCTCCACGAAGCAATTAGTTGATTCTCATTCCACTTCTATCAAGCAAATAGAGCAGAAATTGAGCCAACTTTCAGCAGCATTCAATCAAAGAAAGGCTGGCACCTTACCGAGCGATACTGTGCAAAACCCAAGGAATGATGGGTAATGCATGGCCATCACTACCAGAAGTGGTAAGGTGCTGGAAACTTCAGCAAAACGCAAGCAAGTGGTTGACGTAGCAGCAGACATTGATGCCACACCTAGTGACGTTACAAGAGAAGAAGCCGCAACAACTACTTCAAACGTCAAGGATGTGTTACCTAGTGACGTGCAGCCTGAAAAAAATGATAAACGGAAGTAAGAGGAGAAGAAAGCCGTGGAGAGAACACTTCCATACCCACCACCACCTTTTCCACAAAGATTGAAGAAGGTGGCCGATGACACTAAGTTCAGCAAATTTATGACCATGTTGAAGCAGCTGACTATTAATGTTCCATTGGTAAAGGCACTTGAACAAATGCCTGGGTATGCGAAGTTTATGAAAGATCTTTTGACTAAAAAGAGGGCAGCAAGTTATGAGCTGAAGGATGATGTGCATCATTGTAGTGCAATTGCTACTCGATCGATAGTTCAGAAGAAGGCCGACCCCGGAGCTTTCACTATTCCGTGCACCGTCGGATCTTTGGACTTTGCTAAAGCATTGTGTGACTTAGGAGCCAGCATCAACTTGATTCCATTATCGATCTACAAGAAGTTGGGGTTAGGAGATCCTACACCAACTAATATGAGGCTTGTTATGGCAGATAGGTCGGTAAAGCGACCGGTTGGTATTCTATGCGATGTCTTGGTGATGGTATCTTCATTTATATTTCCAGCAGACTTTGTCATCTTGGATTGTGAAGCAGATTCAGAGGTTCCCATAATCTTGGGACGCCCTTTCCTTGCTACGGAAAGTGTGCTCATAGATTTGAGAGCTAATGAACTCTCATTCAGAATCAATGATGAAGTGGTTCGTTTTGACGTTTGCAAATCAATGAAGCAACCCAAATATCTGAGTGTATTTTCTGTGGCTGATGTTGTCGTTGATGACGAGGAAGAACGACTTGAAGAAGAACAAATTCTTGATGATCGTTTGGAGGTTTTGCTCATAAAAGGAGAGAATGATGATGCTGAAATTTCTGATGAAGATATTTGTGCTCTATCGGGATTAGGAACAAATCATTATACTCCCAAGAAGCTGGATCTTGATCTCAAGAATCGACCCACACCACCATCTAAGCCATCTATTGAAGAGCCACCCACGTTAGAATTGAAGGAGCTGCCAAACCATTTGAAGTACGCATTCTTAGGAAGCGGAAATACTCTTCCAGTCATAGTGGCAGCCGATTTGGGTGAGCAACAAGTTGCAGCTGTTATTGCAATCTTACGCAAGTATATTAGAGCTATTGGATGGACCATTGCGGATATTATTGGTATTCCACCTGGGATTTGCACACATAAAATTCAGCTTCAAGAAAAGTGCACACCCACCATTGAAAATCAAAGTCGATTAAACCCACCAATGCAAGAAGTGGTGAAGTAGGAGATTATCAAGTGGTTAGATGCAGGAGTTGTATATCCTATCTCTGATAGTACATGGGTGAGTCCTGTGCAATGTGTTCCCAAGAAAGGAGGTATGACGGTGGTTGGAAATGCGAAGAATGAGCTTATTCCCCTCAGGCCCGTTACTGGATGGAGAGTATGCATGGACTACCGAAAGCTGAATTCTTGGACGCTCAAGGATCACTTCCCCATGCCATTTATGGACCAAATGCTAGATCGATTAGCTGGGAAAGGATGGTTTTGCTTCTTGGATGGTTATTCAGGTTATAATCAGATTTGTATCGCACCTGAAGACCAAGAGAAAACAACGTTTACATGCCCATATGGTACGTTTGCCTTCAAACGCATGCCATTCGGGTTGTGTAATGCACCAGCCACCTTTCAACGTTGTATGATGTCTATTTTCTCTGATATGGTTGAAGACACTTTGGAGGTATTTATGGATGACTTTTCAGTTATTGGTGAGTCTTTTGAAGCATGTTTAGCAAACTTGAGCATGGCATTGCAAATATGTGTAGAGTTCAACCTTGTGCTGAATCGGGAGAAGTGCCACTTCATGGTAAAAGAAGGAATCGTTCATGGGCACAAGATTTCCAAAAGAGGAATAGAGGTTTATCGCGCCAAAATAGAGGTAATTGAGAAGCTACCGCCTCCAATTTCGGTGAAGGGAGTTCGTAGTTTTCTTGGCCACGCTGGGTTTTATCGTAGATTCATCAAGGAATTCTCCAAAATTTCTAGTCCATTGTGCAAACTATTGGTGAAAGATGCGAAATTTGACTTTAATGACGATTGCTTAAAGGCATTCGAATGCCTTAAAGGAAAACTCATTGAAGCCCCTATCATGGTAGCACCAGATTGGACGCTCCTGTTCGAAGTCATGTGTGATGCTAGTGGTGTAGCCATTGGTGCTGTTCTTGGACAAAGAAAGGAGAAACTATTTCATCCTATCTACTATGCGAGTAAGGTCCTAAATGAAGCCCAAAGGAACTACACTGTTACTGAACAAGAGCTCCTAGCGGTTGTGTATGCGTTTGAGAAGTTTCGTGCTTATCTATTGGGTACTAAGGTGATCGTTCATACAGACCATGCAGCTCTTAGATATCTAATGACAAAGAAGGATGCAAAACCAAGGCTGATTCGATGGGTATTGCTGCTGCAAGAGATTGATTTCGAAGTCAAAGATAGAAGAAGTTGCGAGAACCAGGTGGCTGATCACCTATCCAGACTTGAGAATGAGTATGTGGCGCAACCAGAAAATCATATTGATGATGCATTCCCTGACGAGGAGATACTAGTGACAACAATGGAGAAATTACCATGGTATGCTGACTTTGCAAATTTCGTGGTGAGTAATGTGTTACCTTCCAATTTATCCTACCACCAAAGGAGGAAGTTTATGCATGACGTTCAGCACTACTATTGGGATGAGCCTTATTTGTTTCGAAGATGCGCGGATGGTATCATTCGACGATGTATATCCCATGAAGAAGTGCCTACTATATTGGAAGCATACGACACTTCGCAAGTTGGAGGACATCATGCAGGGAATCGAACGGCAATGAAAGTCTTGGAAAGTGGTTATTATTGGCCTACAATATTCAGAGATGCACACGACTATGTGAGAAGGTGTGACCAATGCCAACGTCAAGGTGCTATTTCAAAACACCATGAAATGCCCATGTCCAAAATTCTTGAGGTAGAACTCTTTGATGTGTGGGGTATTGATTTCATGGGGCCATTCGTGAATTCATTTGGAATGAAGTACATCTTGGTTGCTGTGGATTATGTATCGAAATGGGTGGAAGCTGTAGCATTGGCCGACAATGAAGGAAAGCGTGTTGTATCATTTTTAAAGAAGAATATCTTCTCTCGCTTTGGAGTACCTCGTACTATCATAAGTGATGGAGGATCTCACTTTTGCAACAAGCTATTCAAATCTGTATTGGCCAAGTATGGATTCAAGCAACACAAGGTAGCTACGCCTTATCATCCCCAAACCAGTGGACAAATTGAGGTTTCCAACCGCGAGATCAAGCAAATCCTTGCCAAGACGGTTAATGCGAATAGGAAGGACTGGTCTCGAAAGCTCGATGATGCACTATGGGCATATAGGACTGCATTCAAGACACCCATTGGCATGTCACCTTATCAGCTAGTTTATGGGAAGGCTTGTCATCTACCCATCGAGCTTGAATACAAGGCATTGTGGGCATTGAAGCACTTGAACTTGAATTGGGAAGATGTGAAGAATCTGAGGTTGGAGCAGTTGAACGAACTAGATGAATTTCGTCTCCATGCATATGAAAGATCAGATTTATACAAGGAGCGGATGAAGAAGTATCATGATCAGCGGATTGTGCGACGAAATTTCCAAAAAGGTGACATGGTACTACTCTTCAACTCCAGATTTAAGCTCTTCCCAGGTAAGTTAAAATCGAAATGGTCTGGTCCATTTAAAGTCATTCAAGTGTACTCGTCTGGAGTAGTCGAATTGGAAAACAATGAGGGTGTTGTCTTCAAAGTGAATGGCCAATGTGTCAAGCCATATATCGGTCCTCTTGACTCGATGAATGACATGGCCATCACTTATCTCGACGAAGTCTAAGTACTCGAGATTACTACATCGAGCCACGACAATAAATAAGGCGCTAGATGGGAGGCAACCCATCGTTCTATTGTTTTATCGTTTTATCGTTTTGTCGTTTTAGTATTTTTTCTTTGTGATAAATGAAAATCCAAAAATAAGAGTCGTGCCACGACCAAAACTAAGGCACTTGGTGGGAGTCAACCCATCGTACTAATCGTTTTCATTTTGGTTTGAGCAAAAATAGGTGCAAGAAGTATTCAACGAGGAGATCGATTTCAATTGACGATTTGGACGCATTGTATGGTAAAGTTGGTAAGTTAGGAATGGTGATGCATAAGGCTATGGATTGAGCCTTTTACTCGTCAAAATAGGCTTCGAGGAAGGCTAGGCCTTGGTAAAAATAGGCCACGGACGATGCACAACCTATTCTATAGCCTAAGGACTCGGAATCTAGTGTGCTATACACTATGCACCGCCTATTCCTAGGTATGCTTTTGACTATGCGCCGCCTATGCTATGGCGTTTGGTCTCAGTATCTCATGTGCCATAGACTATGCGGCGCATATGTCTACAAATGCCATAGACTATGCGGCGCATATGTCCCATTATGCCATAGACAATGCGCCGCATATGTCATTGATATGCCGAGTGATATGCGCCGCATATGTGGTGTTTTTGTACCCAAATCCGATTGTAAATGGGTCATAACCCAACCCATACTCTTCCTATATAAAGGGGACTTAGTTTTATAACACAACCACATTAGAAACAACCCTAAAGGCGCCGCATAACCCTCCAAATCTTCTCAAAATTTTTCTTCTTTTGCTCTTCCAATTCACAACAACTTCTCCACAAGCTTAAAGCAAGTAAGTACTCTCTTATTCTTCATCTATTTACCATGAGTACTACGTTGCTACGCTTATTATAAATTGCTAAATGATGAGAGATTGGTGGTGATGTTCATGTGTTTGGATTATTGTTGCAAAATCATGTGAGTGAACATATACGTAGGGAATTCTTGACTTGCTCCCGACTTGAATTTGATTTCAATAGCATTGTTAAGACAATTGCTGAATTGATATGGCTATGAATATTGCTTAAGATTGTTATTTGGATGCTTACATGATAGACTATCCCGACCATCGGGATAAGGTTATATTGCCTATCGTCTTAGGATGTTGTGCTTGTTGTAAGAATAACGATTCTATGTGATAACCCCTATGTCGTAGTGTTGCTATATCTACCATGAAAGTAGACCAATGACTGCAAATAAGTGATGCAATGCTGATTTTCTTGTCGGAACACCATCCTAAAATGTATGTCGACGAAATCTGAGTAAATCGACTACGTTCACTTCACTGATTTGTGCAACAAAACTAAGTGTGGGGTGGTACCCCTAGTGCTTACATATAGATTGTATCAAGTGAGATTGTGCTGCAACTAACGTTATTTCTAGTCTCAGGTACAATGGCACCTAAAGCGAGGCAAGGCAAGGAGAAGGTTACCACGTCCCAAAAGGTCAAGAAGAGAAGTCGAAAAGACCAAGGAGAATCATCCTCAGCACACCTACCACGCAAAATGTTCGGAATAAAATGGGTTCTTGAGGAAGAAGCCAAAGCATGGTACAGCAGCAGCAAAGAAAGAAAATATGTGCACGTCGACTTGATTAACAAGGAGACCTTAGCAAAGAAGGAGCCGCGAATGTTGGCAAAGATAATGACTTTGAAGCTGGATTTCATCTTCCGCGACATGGGAGAGTGTAATCTTGACTTAACAAGAGAGTTTTATGCCAACTGGTCGCCAAACACGACAGGCAACGAAGTCAAAATTCGGGGCCAAGTGTTACAGCTTACAGCGGATTGGATCAACTCTTTTCTTGGCTTACCTTCGATCGACACTGTACCATTCAAAGAGCTGTACAGCAGGCCTCCTTACAGATCAATACGACACACGCTTTGTGGAAGCAGATCGATGGCAAGATGGGGCAGACATAAGGAAACAGGCCGTCACAACACCTTCCCCTATGCTCCACTAAATAGGGAAGCAAGAATCTGGATGCGTATTGTCAACTCATGCCTTATTCCAGGGACTCAATACACCAAGATATCGAGAGATAGAGTGTGTTTTGTCTATGGTTTGATGACCAATGTCCCTATCAACTTTGGGGCAATCATTCGATCTACCATGAGGAAGGCCAGACTCCACAAAAGGTCCCATTTCACATTTGGCAATTTATTGACAGCAATGTTGCGGAAGGAGAAGATCGAAGAGGAACCAGCTGACCACAAACTCCCACATAACCCAAAGAAGGTTGACCTCACCAAAGTCAAAGATGCTGAAACAACTCATGGAGTCAACCTTACTACTGCGGAGAGATATGCTCGTGACGAGAGTTTCTTCCATCATCTCTATGGCATGACACGATTTACTATGATGAATGGTGGACGTATTCCAACTGCTGAAGAGCTCCAACAGCTGGACCACGACTACCCAATGAACATGCATGCCCGGGAGATGTGTGGAGTGGGCGTATATTTTGAGGAACCTCTAGACGATGATGTGCCGACTGATGATGATCGACACTTGCCTAATTCTGATGATGAGGAGAACTCTGACGACGACTCTTATGATGATTCCGACGAAGGGGGTATGACCCCCGACATTGATGAAGGGTCCGACTAACCAGGTTCTTCGACTTTATTTTCCACTGAGGACAGTGTCCCATCTAAGTGTGGGGTGGCAGAATCACATGCTATACTTCTTTGCTTGCACCTATGTTTGTATGTTTGTGTGTTTACATTGTTTTTTTAGTCCGTTTTTTTGTTTTTTTTTCGTTTGATGTTTTTTTATTAGGAGTAAAATTTTTCTAGCTACGCATGAAATTATTTTGATAGGCAGTATGAGATTAAAACAAGAGTATGTGCTACAATTGTGACTATTGAGACGTTTAGGCTCTAGTTGTGACTCATTATGTGATATTGTGTGACTCAATTCCTTCAATTTTTGGGTCGAGAGTCTATATTACTTCCAATCAAGTCGACCATGTGCCTTGTGTGTGTGAGATAATAGTATATTCTATGTTTATGGCTGATGCTAGAACTTGCCTGGTATGTATGCAAAGCGAAAATAAGGAATGTAAGTTAGGATATGATTTAGGCATTTCTTTGGCAACCTATATTTGTTTACCTTCAGTTTTACCTACCCATGGACATCATCCTAGTTAACCCTTTTTGAGCCTTTAGCCTATTTCTTTGACAACCTTGTATGTAAACCTAATCCATTTCTTTCAAGACCATACTTTGATCCAAGATCATGAGTGCTTTAAAGTGAGAAAGTCATGTGACAACATAAGAGGAAATTGGGTGAGTATAATGATTTAAATTGTAATGTTGCTTGAATGTGCTATGAAAAAGAAAGTGCTATCATAAGAGGTATGTTGTGAAAAGAAAAAAGGAAAAGAAAGCTGAAAAGTAAGTAGTGCTTGAAATTGAAAAACAAAATAGGATAACAAGGGTGGTAGAATAAAATAATGAAGAAAGGTTGAAAGAAAAAAAGTGTCATTGATACAATGTGATGTATTAAAGCGCTTAGGAACCTAGCCACTATTCTTGGCCAAAATAGTCCTACCCGTCCCTTAGCCTACATTACAACCATCAAAAGACCTACTTGATCCTAATCTTAACATTCCGACATTTAGTAGAGTACTACATTAAAGGCAAGCCTACGGTCATTAGTTGCTAAATATGAATTCTTTGTGAGAGTGAGAGCAAGGACACTTTGATACCCATGTTTGAAAAATATGCTATATTTGTGCGTGATTATGGGTACTAAATGGTAAGACACACATGGTTGATGAGCTTTGGATAGTTGTATATGATTCTATGTACTATAACGTTTGCATGCGAGTTGATCACCATCACTAGTCTACGCTAGAGGTTAAACTATTTCTACTTATAATCAGAAAGCTACTCTTTGTTGATAATTGTTGTGCTTGTCTTGATAAATGTTTTGTGTTGTTGCTGTAAAAACCTTAAGTCGATGCTTAGAAGGACATGATATGTTGTTCGAGGACGAACAAAGCTCTAAGTGTGGGGTGTTGATGATAGGCAAATTTACGCGCCTATATCAATATATTTTGCCCATATTTTAGCCTAGTTTTGAGAACTAATTATCTATTTCATACACTTTTAGTCCTTTTTCCTGTAAATGAGCTAACAAATATGATTAGGAAAGTTTCAGGTATAAAAGATGCAAAATACAGCATTTTACGGCTTTCTTGACGCAAAAGAAAGCTCACAAACGAAGTAGAAGGGAGCTGGACGCCTAAGGACCAAATCTGCTGCATGGAAAATCTGTCTCGGGCTAAAACAACATTTCTGAAGACTTTGGGGACTTACAGACACAAAGCTGGATTTTTACAAAGATACATTAACCTAGTACAATTAGGTTATGTATTTCACTATTCTATTTGGATTATGATATTGTAACCTTACCCTAGTACATTTGGTTCAAGGATTTCATTAGTATATTAGGATTTGGTTATTTATTTCATTAGCTTAGTAGGAGTAGGATAGGAGTATTATAAATACCCTATCATGTTAGAGATTTTAGAAGACATTCTACACTTAACACATTCTTCAATTAGTTCAACAATTAATTTTCTTCCATCCCTCTCATCTTCCACCACAATCACTTCTAATCTACTCTTCTATTCTTAAATTCCACAACAAGAGAATCGTTACTTGCTAGGGAATCACCAAAACCACACGCCTATCACCTACTTCTCACGCCATCAACCATGCAAATCGTGATATCCTTCGCATTCATGGGTAACTAAACCTCTTAGTTGGGGTTATGGAAGCCGAATGAGTTACTATCTATAGCTATGAGTTTGTGAGTTCATGACAAGTATATTGCTTATATCATTATTCTCTTCATCTTAATCTACATTCTTTGCGGTTGCAAATGCAAGAATACGCCAGTCTAACATTTAACTTGTTCGAGAGAAAGGTTTTTTGTCTGGAAAAGAGATAATGTCAAGGTAGTAGGACACCCTTTCCTATTAAAAAGCTAGTGCCGTAACTGGACTAACCTCTTGGAGAATTCGTACCGTTAGACACGCTTTAAGCTCGAGAGAGTTAAAGTGAAATAGTCCTTGTTTAGGTCGAGAGACGCTTGGATTTACCATCGACTACAATTCTCTATAAGCAATTGCATGTCAAGACTCTACACACTCATAGCCAATAGAGACGTATACCTCAGAAGGTGGACATAACCCCAACGCTTCAATTCTCATTGTTTCACAACCTACGAAATACTCTCTTTTTACTTTGCTATTTTCAGCTCTTACTTCATTACTTTGGTTACTTATTACAATCCCCCCTTCTTACGAGACTTGCACCAAAAGTCTATTAATTTTGCTTACTTGTTGGCCAAGCTATTCCCTGTGGGATCGACACCCAACCCAGGTTGCTAACGACCGCTCTACACTCCCAAGAGAGTTGTAGATTGAGCGTTATCAAAAGGTAGGAAATAAGATGACCTCTAAAAAAGGATACACTACCCTTCCACTTTAGGATGAGTTTATTGGAAATTAAAACTGGACTGTTCTATTTTTGTAGTCGACTCTGGCATAGTAGAAATGAAGTATATCCATGCGGAGAATGACATCAAAATAAATCATCTCTAATTCAATTAAGTCTACTGAAGTGACTTTCTGAAATATCATAACTGGGCAGTTTCTGTATACCCGTCGGGCTATGATGGTTTTACCTATAGAGGTATAGACTGAAAAGGGTTCTGCTAGAATTTCGGGACTGATTTTGAAATCAACTTCTATATAAGGAGTAACAAAAGACAAGGAAGCTTCTGGATCTAGAAAATCATAAATACGAATATAAAAGTTTTGTAACGCACCATTAACCCCATCAGGAGAATTTTCCTGATCTTGCCAGGAATAGAGAGCATAGAGTCTATTTGGGCGTTGCCCAGTAGTAGCATTAAAAGTGGCACCCTGCTGAGTAGGGAGACTAGAATAAACTGAGGAATAATTCTGCTAACCCTGATAACCTGACTACGGACAATCTCTGAATCTGTGGCCTAGTTTGCCATATCCGAAACAAATATCGCTACCAGCTCTGCAAGCACTCTTGTGGTTCTTACCAGAAGTCTGACAAAGGGGATTAGTTCAGGCATTACTGAAACTTCCCTGAGACTTAAAGCCTGGCGCCCTATCTCTATTTCCATCCTAAAACTTAGGAGCTGGAGCATTTCCTGAAGAAGAAGCTGGAACTGACGGCATAGGACGAAACTGAGAACGGTTTCCTCCGTTTGATTAAGGCTAAGCAAAGTTGAAATTAACTGTCTTTGCTCTCCTATTCTGCCTCTCCCTTAAATTAATCTTTTTATCTTCTATCTACTGGGCATGAGTCATAAGCCTGGCTAAATTTATGTCACTATTCAACATCACAGACCTACACTAGTTGACCACACTATCATTCACCTTAGAAACAAACTTACTCATCTTGGCCCGGTTGTCTGCAACCACGTAAGGGGCATATCTGGCCAATTGAGTAAACTTAAGAGAATACTCTTTCACTGTTATCTGGCCAATTGAGTAAACTTACGAGAATACTCTTTTACCATCATGTTACCCTGCCTGAGGTTTATGAATTCTAACACCTTGGCTTCTCTTATATCAAGGGGAAAGAACCTCTCTAAGAATGAGGTGACAAACTCCTCCCATTCTATAGGCCCTGCATCAACTGACCTTTCTGGCTTCCACTATTTATACCAAGTGTGAGCAATATCCTGTAACTGATATTTAGCTAGCTCTACACTCTCAACAACTGACCACCCTATAACGTCTGTAACCTTTTAAACCTGATTGATGAATTCCTGAGGCTCCTCATCTGACTTAGACTTGAGAAAGGATGGAGTATTTATTTGGGTGAAGTTCCGAATCCTGGCTGAACCTGAATTGGCCACTGGGTTGGCCGGAATAATGGCTGGTCATTTATTTTGAGCAATAGTAGTGAATGCAGCTCTGAACTCTACATGAGAAACATGTTCGCCTAAAGGTTCTTTGGGCTGAGAGGATAACTGATTCCCATTTCTTTTTTTAAAAGGCATGTTCTGTAGAAGAAAGGGAGAAATGGATTAGACAAAGAAATTGACTTGAGATTATGCTCACTGGCACGAAATGAGTACTAAAAGAAGGAAAATTATTCCTAAATTATCTTATAGCCTCCTATACATAAATGTGGAATGTAACACACCTATGTACAAGACTCTAATAGATGCGGCTTTCAAACTTCCTAGGACTCTATTGAATCTTAGGCTATAATACCAAGTTTGTAACACCCTAAATCTAGTACCCAAAATGATACACGGTGCTCATGACCTCGAAGGACCACAAAACAACTCATGACTGATATCTATACCTATTTACTGCATGATATACTTTTTAAAAGTGGAAACATGAACTGAGAGGACATAAGGGCCAAATCTGTAACATAACTGATAAATCATAATAAATGTATGAGGTATAAATACCCAAAATAAAATTGAAATAACATGATAGTCTAAACAAAATAGTCTAGAAATCCTCCGAATGACCAAAATATCTTTATAAGGAGTTGATGGGATATGTCCCCAACTAACTCCTACTACTAAAATAACTAAGTACTTAGATAATGAAATAACAAATCATACCATCCTCAGAGGATAAGGACTCACTACTGACTGACTACTGATATCTGGAATCTACTGATACTCTAGAGCTTGTGTATCTGAATCTATGGTCCAAGACACTATTGCGCAAATGCATCAGCACTTTGAATGTATAGGTATGAATGTGAGGTAGGCTTAATGCATGGGGTTCATATGCATGAATAATACTGGCTAACATATTAAAATGAAAATGAGAATACATGTATTAATACGTTGTAACTATATTTGAGATCATGATAACATGGATTTACTGATAATGGAATTTTGATGACTGATATAAATGATGACATGAGTGACTGTATTTGACAGTCCTAAATTTGATGGAACTAGCAGAGTTTCGTACTGTATCTGAGTTGACTATCTCTGATAATCCTGAATTCTATAACTAAAATTATGGAAAGTATTTATCTAACTGGCATGCCCCTAATACGTCATTATGGGTGAGTTGGGGTCCAATCTGTAACCCAAATTGGAAGGGTGTCCATACCGCACCACTAGTAAGGACAAGCTGTGCGTGACCCTCATCTGACAGTGTCCCTTAAAAGAGAATGGTGGGACCCTTATCTGATAGTGTTTATCCTCCTCCTCAACCCTTATCTGACAATATGGATGTCTTAACCTAAGCTGGATACGTAGTTTTGGAATGTAAGGATGACTTCTAAGAATCACACCCTTATCTAACAGTGTGTGTTCCCATCCCTGGGTTCACTCGGTGCTAATTCCTTCTCCTATTTGAATAAACACTGAACATGGATTATTTAACTGAACTGAATTAACTGAATTAGCTGAATTCCATTAACTGATAGAATATTACTGAGATCTGATAACTGACTAAGATTACTGAGGTTTTCCTGAGTCATAAGACTGATTGAATTCTACTGAACCTGGCTTGACTGAGAGTATCTTGAAACATGACACTGATTCTAGGCACACAACTATATTTTTCTAGTACAAGTACCCATAAGACTCGATGGAAGGAAACTGACAAGCCATGACATTCTTGAATACATGACTAACATCTACAATCCATAATACAATAATAAAAGACATTTCATGGGCATTTGTTTATCATAGATTGTTATGTGAATAAGATAGCATGTGTACATAGCATAATTTCATATGGCTAACTCATGAGAAATTCGACAAACAATTTTAATACATAAGAATAAAATGGAAGTCATTTTGGATCACAATTAAGCTATAGTGCAAAATTTCTATCCTCCTAGGAATTTTATCAAACACCTTGCATGCACCCTTAGGGCATATGCCTAATCATCAAATTGACACATTATAAATAATTCAATTTATAAATTTTACTCAGTTGCTAATGTAGTTTCATGAAAAATACATAAATATCCAACTTGGGAATCATATAACAAGATTAATATAGTTACAACCAACCCACAACATAAATATCAAGATTCATAATTTAAAATAGGGTTCTTGAGCTTTATGGATGAAAGGATCCATAAATCAACATAACGCATACCTTAGTTCATGGTTTAGTGAAGACTGACGGAGAGACATTCTTGAAATTGAATCACCAATTGAAACCCTAGCTTGTTCTTGAGAGAAAATTGAGAAAAACTAGTATACTATGGGTGAAGAGTGGCGAAATCATGTGTTATTGGGTTTAAATAGGGGTGCGAAATTGACCTTTTTAACCCTAGACGCGTCTTTTAATTTCAGTGAAATTTTCCTGAATTGGACCCCTAGCACGATGCAGAGCTATCGTACCGTGTCACTGAAATTTGACAATTGGGAAATTGAGGGATGACGCGATGTGGAGCCACCGCGTTGTGACTTCATTTGTGACCTGGAAGTTTGGTGTGATGCGCCACTATCGCAGAACCCTACTGGAATTTGACAATTGCAATTTTCTCCTGTAGCGCAGTGCGCCACTGACTAATATGACACTGTTTTATGATGGGAACTTTAAGTAGTCATAACTTCTTACCCGGTTAATTGATTTAGGCAATTTTATAACGTGGAAATCTTATTGAATTTCCCACATGACAAAAAGTGAAAATCTTGAAAATTCCCCATGGAATAAACATCATTCAATTTAGAAGCTAACACTGGACATTCTTGGAACAAACAAAATTTAGTTAGGAAACTTCAGGGTATTACAATAAGTACCAAAGTAGTGGGTACTTAGTAGGCATCATCTGTCGGCCGAGCTAAATCATAATATAAGCACAATAAAGATGCAAGATAAATAAGCTAAGTCAAGGTAATATGATAAACCTGGAGTAATTATCCAATACCATAAATAAATATCTGGGATAGATATAATATTGATAGAAATCATAACTGATAATACAATATTATCCCCTATAAGCCAAAATGTGCGGAAAAGTAAATAACTTGTGAGCCCCCATAAGCCTAGTGGGTGCAATAATAGAAATTAAATAAAGAAAATTTCATAAATTAACCATGACTTAGTCCATAATTATTAATCCATTTGGGTCGTAAATAACCCAAAGCAGGCCCACAGAAGCTTGAAAGGTGTAGTGAAAGAAGTAAATAACCAGAATTTCATAAATTAATAATATCTCATGCAATAACTGTGAATCCATCCATGCCATAACATACCATAAACAACCACTCAATCCCGGACTTGAATTGGAATTTAATATCATCATCATTTATCGAACTTACACCAAAACCCAATATCATCATCATTTGCTAGACTTGAACTAGAACTCGATATCATTATTATTTTTCTGACTTGAACCAAAACTAATATCATCTTAGAAGTACCAATCTAGAATAAGCATCAAGAATCTAGTCTCTTAAAAGACTATAATATCAATTTAAGGATAGAATAAGTCCAATAAGTCTACAAGGAGCTAACATGAGTCTTGGCCTAAGGTGGGCCGAAGGGGTCTACTTCTAATACCAAAAATCCATTCTAAGTAAAAATTTACCCTAAACTAGGCTAATGGATCTAAATTAATTCTAGATGTTAAATAAGCCACAATTTTCCCTAACAGAATAATTTGACCTAAAGAATTAATAACTAAGCCTATTACGTCTAATTTACAGTTTTTTAATAGGCTAAATATACAAATAATACTAATATTTCTCCAAGAACTAATTCTCAACACATATCTACCATAATATCATAAATATACTATGAATTAGCTCAATAGATGAGGAAGGTAAACATGGCCTACCTAGATGCTGAAGAAAACCCTAGTGAAACTCGCTAAATCACCGATATTCTATTTTGAGAAGTTGTCGCATAATGCCACACTATATAAACCATAATATACTCCTTAATATGAAAATTATGGTACCAATATTGCATTTTAATGCTTTGGACCAAATAACATAAAATCTCATGTGGGGCCTGCCGTTGGAATCACACTTTTGAAACTGACAATGCATCCCTCTATGCTCAAGGAACATTTACCCTCAAGAATGGGTAAATTCCAAGCACAAATGGAGGTATAAAAAACCCAAAAATGTTCTAGGGATTTAGGGAATTGTTAGAGAAATTAATCATGGAAATGATGAAAACTTGCCAAGAATTTAGAGAAGAAACAAGTAATTCACACTTATGAAGACCCCAAAATCAACTGTTGATATTTCTCTCAAGTTTCCACATGTTCTAGGGGTTTTCACTCTCGAAGTTTTATGAAATGGGAGAAAATTGGGCAAAGAGCCATTTATGGCTACCCAGGTGCCACTTAAGCAAACACTAGGCCACTTAAGTGGTCACTATTTTCGCAAACAAATGTTGCTTTAACTGTACCCCATATCTGTTATCCCTTCTCTTAAGAGAGGGATCTAGTTAAGAGACCTTGAGCTGGGAAAGCCAAGTTGCTTAAGAATTTGATTAGCCTCTTTAGCAGCCCTTTGCTTAAGCGACCAAAAGAGAGCATAAGCGGGTGCACCTGCTGGTGATTTGGTAGTTTTCCAAGTCTACACCGACCTCTCAGGATTCACTTAGAAATACTTATATACAAATAAACTATGATACCCTATTAAATTTTGCATTCCAGACTCAATGGAATCATAAAAGTTTCCATCCAATGCTACTTAAACAATAAATGGGTCCCCTGCCCAAGTGTAATTTTTCTTAAGTCAGGATCAATAGCCTGAAATGAGTTAGAAAGCCTTGGGACCCATACAAAAGGTCCACCTAAAATAAAATTGATGTTTTGGAGCTATTTAAACTATTATAATTGGCATATGAGAATGTGTTATTGAGCTTGCTTCTTGCAGCGAATTTTAACTAACGAAGTCTTCAAAATAGGAAATTAGCTCTAAAAACCCAAATGAACTATGCGGTAACTTAATTGTCATCTCCGGTAAGTCCTAAATGGTTTTAGGCAACTATAGGAAATGTCTAAGCAATTAAAATAAGTAGAAAGGTATAAGATAAACTAGAGGGTAATTACAAATAGATTGGAGACCGGTGATAATGCAAAAATCAGAATTTTTTTTAACTTTATTGCCCTTATCACATATTTGAGAGACACGAAGTATACTATAATTCAAACCACTAATATAACACAAATTTTCAATATCATGGTCTAGTGATTTTAATATTTTACCAATAGGTAGGATATATCCTATCTGACCAGAACCAGGGCCTAGTTGTGAATGGTGTCTCAAGCCCACTATAAGCTGAAGACCACCCCCTTAGTATAACCTCCAGAGCATAATATTGTAATTAAAATTATCCAATTAAATATAACAAGAAGAAGGATAGATAAACCAAATGAAAGTTCTATAAATCAAACCAAGAACCAACCTAATACTTGTCCACAAAAGCCTCTAAAACCTAGAATAACAACTACATCTGGACATGCCCCCGACTATAACATAAAGAATCCAAAGTCCTAAGAAATAAAGAAAATAAGTGAAATAACCAGGCCTTTTAAAAGATGGAGACTCACCACTTCACAGCAGATCCACGATCGTAACAAATCACCTAACTCATATAGGAGCAATATAAAAACCCTCGAACCCTACACCATGAAATAATGCAGTATCCAGGGATGGTCAGTGGGGCAAGCACTTGTTTATAACTTAGGAGAAAGGGATAAAATAATTCCAATTCCAAAACCAGTCAAAACCACATGTACAGTATTTATATATACATATATAGGAAGGTGTTCAAGGGAGAACGTCCATGAACATGAGAGTTTAAACCATTATCCTAAATTATGTAGATCATTTTATCGTAAAGGCGCCCATAGGTGATATAGGTTCAGCTTTCCTACTGAAAGGGCCTAGTGTATATTAGCTACATTAACTGAGGAAATCGAGGAAAGGCTAAAGACACAAAAGTGATAGATAACCAAACTATATTGTGGTCTCTAAGCATACGATCACATGAACCCCCATGGTGATAAATATGGTTTCTAGTGTTAATCCACCTGGGACTACACCTTCACAGTGAGCAACATAATTCCCTTTAAGCCCAAATTAAAATAATTTACACTTAAAACCAACTATTAACCCAGGATTTATTTATTAACGCATTTATAAACCATTAACATTACACGTGGATGGGAAAAAATTAAAATGGTCAAAATTTTGTAAGGTATTACATTATCCGTCCTTAGGACCATTCTTCTCCAAATGAGAAATTAGGACATCTTTAGAATGACCACAGTGAGAATAAAGTAGCATACAGAAAAATTCAAAAAATGGAAAGAGGGAGATGGATAACGATACCTTGTCTGGTTTCTTCAAATATTGGGAATAAGAATAAGTATTTAGCCTTTATATCATCTTTTCTCTCCTATGTAGCTTGTTCCACCTTTCAATTTCTCCAAAGAACCTTTACTGAAGCTATACCCTTTATCCTCAATCTATGAATTTTCCAATCTAATATATCAATTGGGACATCCCCATAGGATAAGGAATTCATAATACCAACATCCTCAATAGGCACTATCAAAGAAGGGTCACCAACAAATGTTTTTAGCATAGTAAAACACCCTGGGTTTTGGCCTTTAAAAATTTCTTGAGTCTTGAGCTTTTTGTTGATCATACGACTCACTATATGAGTTGTATGGTGTGGTTATGTATCTAAGGGCACTATTCATACATCAACCAGTATGTTACTGGCCAAATTTTGTCTTGGTAATGATAGAATCCTCATGAGTTGTATGTTCATGTGACAAATGATATCGTCTAATTATATGTTGTTCAGTGTCGGGCCCTTAATGTTCTACTTAGGATATGACTCAATAATACTAGTCATATGGTATGGTGACGAGTTAGGAAACGGAGTTGTATGGTGGATAGTGTGTGGAGTTCCAACTTTTTATTTTATTTTTGACTAGATGTACTAGTCTTATGATGTGGTGATGAGTTGTAGGGTCAACTCGTACCCACCTGTAGTGATTATAGTTTTAAGTAGGGATATTCTGGACATTTACTCTCTTAACTCCTTCTGACCCCACAACATAAAAAACCTTTTGGGACTTTATTAAACTATTATTACCAATCAAACACTTGAATCTCTCTCAATATCTGGGCTTAAAAAAAGGTTAGAGTTTCAACAAGGCAATCAAATAGGGGCTTTTGAGAGTGAATCTCTCTATATTACTTGGTGTCTAATGCATTTTACTCCTTCCGTATTGTTAGTTCAACTAAAAACATCTTTTAATAAATTGTTTCCATGGTATTATTATAGGTTGATTTTGGTTTTGAAATAAATGTCGGGGTTTAGTTGTTCATGGTTGAACATTGTTTTTCCATGTTTTATTTTTGGGTTTACATATTATAATTATGGTTTGAACATATGGCTATACGGGAATGGTTAATTGATACTTGTTTTGGCTTTTGAAATTATATACCCTTAACATGTTTGTTAAAATACCCAAGAGAATGATTTTGTCACCTAGTTTGACTATTCTTGAAACCTTTGCCTTGCATAATATGATAATGGAACCTAAAGTGGTTTGGTTGATTTTATATGATTTTGAAAGTCCTTGGTGGCCATAGCTTTGGTTTAATTATAAATATTGTGGGGTACATGGAAATAACCTAATACATGGCTATATGACATTGATTGTAAGCTATAATTGGTATGACGATACCACTTTATAATGCCTTGACAATTAACTCTTAGAATTGGTAGGTTGGTTATGTGCTAAATATTTTAATTGGGTAATAATGGTGGGTTATGATAGATAATCGTGAAGGTGAGAGTCTGATAGATGAGCATTGAAAACTTATGTTTACCGATATTGGTGACCATATAATTATGGGGTATAGGGGAATCCTCCAAGTTTATACTTGCATATACTTATCATAGATGGCGAAGGGTACATGGGATATGATATCTCCTATTCGTGCAACTACAAGCACTAGGGCTCGTTCAGAGGGCAACACTGGACCTATAAAGCCCGTGGTTGGATTATGATGATAAGTGTATGCAACATAGGTTAAGGTTTTAAATGCATGCTAAAACTATTTCCCAATCCCAAAATGGTATATATGTATGTATGTATGTGATTGCATATGGTTATTTAATTTGGTTTTGAATAATGGCATTATATTATTATTATTCCTGAGTACTTTTGATAATGCTCAATCTACAGCTCTCGTAGGAGTGTAAAGCGGTCGTTAGCAAATATAGAACCCAACCTGGGTTGGGTGTCGATCCCACAGGGAATAGCTTGGCCAACAAGTAAGTAAAATTAATAGACTTTTGGTGCAAGTCTCGTAAAAAAGGGGGGATTGTAATAAGTAACAAAAGTAATAAAATAAAAGCTGAAAATAGCAAAGTAAAAAGAGGAAGATTGTCACGTTGGTTGTAGAAAATGAGAATTGAGGCGTTGGGGTTATGTCCACCTTCAGAGGTATACGTCTCTATTGGCTATGAGTGTGTAGAGTCTTGACATGCAATTGCTTATAGGGAATTGTAGTCGATGGTAAATCCAAGCGTCTCTCGACCTAAACAAGGACTATTTCACTTTAACTCTCTCGAGCTTAAAGTGTGTCTAGCGGTACGAATTCTCCAAGAGGTTAGTCCAGTTACGGCACTAGCTTTTTAATAGGAAAGGGTGTCCTACTACCTTGACATTATCTCTTTTCCAGACAAATAACCTTTCTCTCGAACAAGTTAAATGTTAGACTGGCGTTGGTCTATGCGTCTTCTTTTCTAGACAAATAACCTTTCTCTCGAACAGGTTAGATGTTAGAATGGCGTGTTCTTGTGTTTGAACCGCAAAGGATGTAGATTTAAGATGAAGAGAATAATGATATAAGCAGTATACGTGTCTTGAACTCACAAGCTCATAGCAATAGATAGTAACTCATTCGGCTTCCATAACCCCAACTAAGAGGTTTAGTTACCCATGAATGCGAAGGATATCACGATTTGCATGGTTGATGGCGTGAGAAGTAGGTGATAGGCGTGTAGTTTTGGTGATTCCGTAGCAAGTAACGATTCTCTTGTTGTGGAATAGATGAATAGAAGAATAGATTAGAAGTGTTTGTGGTGGAAGATGAGAGAGATGGAAGAAAATTAATAGTTTAAGAATGAATTTCTTGAATGAAGGGAGGAGTTGCCTCCACTAAGGGAGGACTTGATTAAAATCTCTAGCATGATAGGATATTTATAATACTCCTATCCTACTCCTACTATGCTAATGAAATAAATAACCAAATCCTACTAAACTAAGGAAATACTTAACCCATTTGTACTAGGTTAATGTAACATTCTCCTAATCCAAATAAACTAATGAAATACATAACCCAATTGTACTAGGTTAATGTATTATTGTCAAAATCCAGCTTTGTGTCTGTAAGTCCCCAAAGTCTTCAGAAATGCTGTTTTAGCCCGGGACAGATTTTCCATCCAGCAGTTTTGGTCCAGGTCCCCAGAGTCTTCAGAAATGCTGTTTTAGCCCGGGACAGAGTTTCCATGCAGCAGTTTTGGTCCTTAGGCGTGTAAACTCCCTTTCCTTCCTTCGTGAGCTTTCTTTTGCGTCAAGTAAGCCATAAAATGTTGTATTTTGCATCATTTATACCTGAAACTTTCCTAATCATGTTTGTTAGCTCATTTACAGGAAAAAAGACTAAAAGTGCATGAAATAGATAATTAGTTCTCAAAACTAGGCTAAAATATGGGCAAAATATATTGATATAGGCGCGTAAATTCGCCTATCATCAACACCCCACACTTGCAGCTTTGTTCGTCCTCGAACAAAATATCATGTCCTTCTAAACATCAACTTAGGGTTTTACAACAACAACATAAAACATTCTTCAAGACAAGCACAACAATTATCAACGAAGAGTAGCTTTCCGATTATAAGTAGAAACAATTTAACCTCAAGCATAGACTCGTGATGGTGATCAACTCGCATGCAAACGTTAAGGTACATAGAATCATATACAACTATCCAAAACTCATCAACCATGTGTGTCTCACAATATAGTACCCATAATCACTCACAAGTATAGCATATTTTCAAACATGGGTGTCAACATATCCTTGCTCTCACTCTCGCAAAGAATTCATATGTAGCAACTAGTGACCATAAGCTTGCCTTTAATGTAGTACTCTACTAAATGTCGGAATGTTAAGATTAGGATCAAGTAGGTCTTTAGATGGTTGTAATGTAGGCTAAGGGACGGGTAGGACTATTTTGGCCAAGAATAGTGACTAGGTTCCTAAGCACTTTAATACATCACATTGTATCATTGACACTTTTTTCTTTCAACCTTTCTTTATTTTATTTTTCCACCCTTGTTATCATCTTTTGTTTTTCAATTTTAAGAACAACTCACTTTTCAGCTTTCTTGTCCTTTTTCTTTTCACAACATACCTCTTATGATAGCCCTTTCTTTTTCATAACATATTCAAGCACCCTTACAATTTAAAGCATCATACTCACCCAATTTCCTCTTATGTTGTCACATGACTTTTTTTAATTTAAAGCACTTAGGAATTTGGATCAAATTACGGTCTTGAAAAAAATGGATTAGGCTTACATACAAGGTTGTCGAAGAAATAGGCTAAAGGCTCAAAAGGGTTTAACTAGGATGATGTCCATGGGTAGGTAAAACTGAAGGTAAACAAATATAGGTTGCCAAAGAAATGCCTAAATCATATCCTAACTTACACTCCTTATTTTCGCTTTGCATACATACCAGGCAAGTTCTAGCATCAGCCACACACATAGAATATACTATTATCTCACACACACAAGGCACATGGTCGACTTGATTGGAAGTAATATAGACTCTTGACCCAACAAGTGAAGGAATTGAATCACACAATATCACATAATGAGTCACAATTAGAGCCTAAACGTCTCAATAGTCACAATTGTAACACATACTCTTGTTATAATCTCATGCTGCCTATCAAAATAATTTCATGCGAAGCTAGAAAGATTTTACTCCTCAAAAAACGTCAAACAAAAAAAATGGACTAAAATAAACAAAGTAAACAAACATAGGTGCAAACAAAGAAGTATAGCATGCGATACCGCCACCCCACACTTAGTCGGGACACTGTCCTCAGTGGAAAATAAATATGAGGAACCTGGTTGGTCGGACTTATCCTCTATGTCTGGGGTCATACCCCTTTGCATTGGAATCATCATCAGAGTTGTCATCCTCAGACGTTCCTCATAAGTATCCCACTTAATTCCAAGCGTGAGTTGAGGTATTTGCTGTGAGGAGGGTTCTCCTTGGTCCTTGCGACTTCTCTTTTTGCCCTTTAGGGAGGTGGTAGCCTTCTCCTTGCCTTGTCTCGCTTTAGGTGCCATTGTACCTGGGACTAGAAATAATGTTAGTTGCAGCACAATCTCACTTGATACAATCTATATGCAAGTACTAGGGGTACCACCCCACACTTAGTTTTGTTGCACAAATCAGCGAGGTGAACGTAGTCGATTTACTCAGATTTCGTCGACATACGTTTTAGGATTGTATTCCAACAAGAAAATCAGCATTGTATCACTTATTTGCAGCCATTGGACTACTTTCATGGTAGATATAGCAACACTATGACATAGGGGTTACCACATGGAATCGTTATTCTTACAACAAGCACAACCTCCTAAGTCGATAGGTACTATAATCTTATCCCGATGGCCGGGATAGTCTAATATGTAAGCATCCAAACAACACTCTTAAGCAATATTCATAGCCATATCAATTCAGCAAATATCATAACAATGCTATTGAAACCAAATTCAAGTCGGAAATAAGTCAAGAATTCCCTACGTATATGTTTACTCAGATGATTATGTAACAACAATTCAAACACATGAACATCACCAACAATCTTATATGATTTAGCAATTTATAATAAGCATAGCAACGTAGTACTTACGATAAATAAATGAAGAATAAGAGAGTACTTACTTGCTTGAAGCTTGTGGAGACGGTGTTGTGAATTAGAAGAGCAAAAGAAGAAAATTTTGAGAAGATTTGGAAGGTTATGTGGCGCCTTTAGGGTGTTTTCTAATGTGGTTGTGTTGTAAAATTATGTTCCCTTTATATAGGAAGAGTATGGGTCGGGTTATGACCCATTTTACAATCGGATTTGGGTACAAAATCACCACATAGGCGGCGCATATCTCTCGGCATAACACATGTATATGCGGCGCATTGTCCATGGCATAATGGGACATATGCGCCGCACATGGTATGGCATATCTAGGCATATGCGGCGCATATGGTATGGCATTTGGTCTCAGTATCTCAAATGCCATAGCATAGGCGGCGCATAGTCAAAAGCACACCTAGGAATAGGCGGCGCATAGTGTATTGCACACTAGATTCCGAGTCCTTAGGCGATAGAATAGGTTGTGCATCGTTCGTGGCCTATTTTTACCAAGGCCTAGCCTTTCTCGAAGCCTATTATGACGTGAGAAAGGCTCAATCCATAGCCTTATGCATCACCATTCCTAACTTACCGACTTTACCATACAATGCGACCAAATCGCCAATTGAAATCAATCTCCTCGTTGCATACTTCTTGCACCTATATTTGCTCAAAACCAAACGAAAACAATTAGTACGATGGGTTGCCTCCCACCTAGCACCTTATTTATTGTCGTGGCTCGACATAGTTACCTTGAGTACTCAGACTTCGTCGAGGTAAGTAATGGATCGTTTTCTGAAAGGATTTAGACGACAATGAGGCTTACCTGAGGTCATGCGATCTTTTTCGAGCTGGCTCATACGTTTCTCCGGAGAGTCACCAATTATATCATCAATAGTCCAACCCATAGCTCTCTTGTATCTCCTTAGAGCAGAGATGAGAGCTTCTACGTGCTGTTCACTTAAATCATCTGCTCTCTCTGGAAGTATATTTCTACTTTCCAAGAACACATACCTTAGATAATCGGGGAGCTCTTGCGATTCTAGCATTGGTGGCTCGTCAAAGTGAGTCTTCGCTGTTGGTTGATTCTTGAGATCACAATCCAGTTTTTTAGGAGTATAAGACTCTATTTCTGTTAGAGCACTCATAAGTTCTTCATAACCTTCATTATCTTCATGCTCAACTTTCAGTAGCACAGCAGACAATGGCTCAACAGTAGGTTGTTTCTCTATAGATAATGCTTTCGTATCCTCATAATGAACATCAGCTACAGATGACTCATTCATATCGCTGGGCTGCTTCATTGTTTTGCATATATCAAACCGTACCACTTCGTCAACCACTTGCTTGCCTTTTTCTGAAGTTTCCAGCACCTTACCACTTCTGGTAGTTATGGCCATGCATGACCCATCATTCCTTGGGTTTTGCACAGTATCGCTAGGTAAAGTGCCAGCCTTCCTTTGATTAAATGCTGTTGAAAGTTGGCTCAATTGCTGCTCTATTTGCCTGATAGAAGTGGAATGAGAATCAACTAGTTTCTTCATGGAGGACAAATCATCAATCACCCCCTTAACTCCTGCGCTCGTTGCTTCCACTCCTTTCAATAACTTAGCCATCATGTCTTCCATACTCCCAGAATTAGATGTGGTGGTATCACGTCTACCAGGGGGAACGTACAAACCACTCTTTTCATTATTTTTCTTCCAACTACCTTGGTCTTTGCTTCCAGATTTATCATAATAGTTCCGACCTTGGTTTCCTTGGGCATTCCCACGGAAACCCCTCTGATTGTTCAAGTAGTCGGCCTCCGCTTCAGAATCAGATTCGTCTCTTCCTTTTAGCGCTACAGCTTTTACTTTTTCGGTCTTCCCTGATAATAAGTGCTTGGTAAGAAGATCCATCTGCATTTTCATGTGAGCCATGTCTTGGTCACGATCCTCTTGTCTTCGCCTCTGCTCTGCAGTCATGCCAAAAGATAAAGTGGAGCTTGTTACCTCAGAATCCCTGGTATGCCAAGCTCTACTTTGCTTTGTCATCCGATCGAGCATATGGCTTGCCTGCCCAAAGGTGAGGTCCATAAAAGATCCTCTAGCCGCATTATCAACCACTAGCTTAGTCACTGAATTCAAGGCTCTGTATAATATCTCCATCAAGTGGACATTGGTCATATGATGGTTTGGGCATCGCATTAGCTTCGTCTTGAACCTCTCCCATGTTTCGTAGAGAGCTTCAGTTGGAAGCTGTCGAAAATTGATGATCTCATCTCTCAACTGTACTTTTTTGGATGGCGGAAAGAATCTTTCTAGGAAAGCGTCTCTCAATTGCCTCCAATTTGTAATAGAATCAGGAGTCAGCCCATTCAACCACATAGTTGCCTCCCCAGACAGAGACAATGGAAATAGACGTAATCGAATTGCATTCTGTCCAACGCCAGGATTGTCGAATGACTTGCATGTAGAAATAAAGTTGATCAGATGCATATTCGGATCATCGCCTGCTAGTCCACCAAATAATCCCTTGAGTTGCAAAAGCTGAATCATGGTGCTAGTGATATTGAACTTTGCTCCCGGTGCTAAGGGAGGAAGAATAATAGCTCCTGTGGAACCAGGTCCGTCCAGATCGTCCTCATCGTCAGGATTTGTTGCTCGCCTACGGTTATCAATATTCTGTTGATGCACTTGAGCAGCCATCCTTTCAATTTCACGTTGTGCCTCCATTGATGAACTAAATAAACCTAAAAAAAACAAAAACAACAACTAAAAGTAAAAGTACGAGAATCTTTGACCAAAGGGTCTAGTAATTATCACGAACTTGATTGACACTCGTATTCCCCGGCAACGGCGCCAATTTTTGATAACGCTCAATCTACAGCTCTCGTAGGAGTGTAAAGCGGTCGTTAGCAAATATAGAACCCAACCTGGGTTGGGTGTCGATCCCACAGGGAATAGCTTGGCCAACAAGTAAGTAAAATTAATAGACTTTTGGTGCAAGTCTCGTAAAAAAGGGGGGATTGTAATAAGTAACAAAAGTAATAAAATAAAAGCTGAAAATAGCAAAGTAAAAAGAGGAAGATTGTCACGTTGGTTGTAGAAAATGAGAATTGAGGCGTTGGGGTTATGTCCACCTTCAGAGGTATACGTCTCTATTGGCTATGAGTGTGTAGAGTCTTGACATGCAATTGCTTATAGGGAATTGTAGTCGATGGTAAATCCAAGCATCTCTCGACCTAAACAAGGACTATTTCACTTTAACTCTCTCGAGCTTAAAGTGTGTCTAGCGGTACGAATTCTCCAAGAGGTTAGTCCAGTTACGGCACTAGCTTTTTAATAGGAAAGGGTGTCCTACTACCTTGACATTATCTCTTTTCCAGACAAATAACCTTTCTCTCGAACAAGTTAAATGTTAGACTGGCGTTGGTCTATGCGTCTTCTTTTCTAGACAAATAACCTTTCTCTCGAACAGGTTAGATGTTAGAATGGCGTGTTCTTGTGTTTGAACCGCAAAGGATGTAGATTTAAGATGAAGAGAATAATGATATAAGCAGTATACGTGTCTTGAACTCACAAGCTCATAGCAATAGATAGTAACTCATTCGGCTTCCATAACCCCAACTAAGAGGTTTAGTTACCCATGAATGCGAAAGATATCACGATTTGCATGGTTGATGGCGTGAGAAGTAGGTGATAGGCGTGTAGTTTTGGTGATTCCGTAGCAAGTAACGATTCTCTTGTTGTGGAATAGATGAATAGAAGAATAGATTAGAAGTGTTTGTGGTGGAAGATGAGAGAGATGGAAGAAAATTAATAGTTTAAGAATGAATTTCTTGAATGAAGGGAGGAGTTGCCTCCACTAAGGGAGGACTTGATTAAAATCTCTAGCATGATAGGATATTTATAATACTCCTATCCTACTCCTACTATGCTAATGAAATAAATAACCAAATCCTACTAAACTAAGGAAATACTTAACCCATTTGTACTAGGTTAATGTAACATTCTCCTAATCCAAATAAACTAATGAAATACATAACCCAATTGTACTAGGTTAATGTATCATTGTCAAAATCCAGCTTTGTGTCTGTAAGTCCCCAAAGTCTTCAGAAATGCTGTTTTAGCCCGGGACAGATTTTCCATCCAGCAGTTTTGGTCCAGGTCCCCAGAGTCTTCAGAAATGCTGTTTTAGCCCGGGACAGAGTTTCCATGCAGCAGTTTTGGTCCTTAGGCGTGTAAACTCCCTTTCCTTCCTTCGTGAGCTTTCTTTTGCGTCAAGTAAGCCATAAAATGTTGTATTTTGCATCATTTATACCTGAAACTTTCCTAATCATGTTTGTTAGCTCATTTACAGGAAAAAAGACTAAAAGTGCATGAAATAGATAATTAGTTCTCAAAACTAGGCTAAAATATGGGCAAAATATATTGATATAGGCGCGTAAATTCGCCTATCATCAACTTTCTAGCATTCAATCTACTAAATATCTTAAGGTGTTGTATCCCCATGGGATGTAGTAATCGTCCATACAACCTCTCCTTCTCAGTTACTTGGATTTATGGAAAACATTATATTAAACTAAAGTGGTGAGCTTCCATACTCTGAAAGACTCTATTTTATGCTATCAACATTCTTACATTATTTTTTTCTTAGACTTTGGTTTTGCCTATGGTCAGGAGCATGTCCCTATAAAAAGTTCTTTGTTTTTCAGTTAGAGGATTTATGGGACTACTATGGTTATGGGCCATGTCGATATTGATGTCAATCTTGGTATTAGTATTAGCATTAGGGCTGGTAGTGGTTGAATATTTGATTGAGGTTGTTGTATTATTATTATAGACTTTAATTAATGTCATTGAATTATTATTATTTTGTCTTGTTATACGTTTGGAGTTCATCCTACATAGGGTGCAGGGTGGTTATAGTTGGGTAGAGGGTGTGGTCATTATTCTAGTTTTTACTTAAGTCACTCGACACGACTAAGCCCTGGTTTGGGTCATGTCAAATTGGTATCAGAGCCCTAGGTTTATGGTCAATTAGGATTCCACAAAGGTATGTCAAATAGAGTCTCTTTTAAGTGTGTGAAGTACATCACTCTCATAAGGGAGAGGCTCCGAGGCATTTAGGAATACTTCTCTTTCATGTATCACTTTTTCAAGATGTAGAGTCCAAGGTCCTGATATCTTCTCTAATTCCCGTTTGTTCGCTTTTTATATTATGCCTCCTTATGGATCTATATCTTACAAAAAATCCTCTATCCCAATTAAGGATAATGTTTAATGGACATATTTTACTTATGGGGTCAAGTTCTTGATTGTACCAAAGTTCTACCGGTTCATTATAGTCCTCTACAAGCTGCTTAGACTAAAGTGACAAACACTAAGTTTTGCCAATTGAACACACGTTGGCACAGTATGTTGTTTCTTAATCTGAATACGGTTATCCTATTACTCCATCTTTTGACTATACAAGGGTTGTCCAATTCATGAGGTTGAACTTTCTGACCTTTACAGGTGTTATGGTTGAGGATATTCTTATGGTTTTCAGGATGGGATATAAGTGATCTTTAATTTTATGCATGCCACAAATGTGGAGGGCATGGAGTTTTCTACCTACGAGTTGAAGGACTGGTGTACTTATGGTACGAGGAATGGGATTAGTCAACGGGTGATGATGTTAAGTCATTTGTGTGGGAGGCTTCTTCTAAGGAATTTCTAGATCGCTTCTTTCCTCAGGAGATGAGGGAAGCAAAGATATAAGAATTTTTTAATTTGAAGTAAGAAAAGATGTTAGTCAAAGAGTATGCCTTGAAGTTTCAGCAGTTTTCACGCTATGATCTAAAGTTTGTTTCTAACATAAGCTCTATAATAAGGATGTTTGGTTTTGGTTTGTCACAAGACGTGATTTGGGAGAGTAAGGATGCCTCGTTGAACAATGACATAGATATCTCTAAGTTGGTTGTGTACTTGAAGCAGGTAGAGGAATAGCAGAAGAAGTAGGTTTAGATAGGAGAGAGAAAGAACAAGAAGTTTAGATTTTTTTAGTAGGGTGGTGGCCAACAGCAGAGTGGTAGGGATAGTGGTAAGTTGTCAAAGAAGAAGTGGGGAAATTTTCGGTCTTACTCGTTGGCTAGTGCTCCCTAACAAAAGTCGTCTGGAGATAAAAATTTCAAAGGTGGCAATAATTTTTGGGCTAGGGTTCCCAATCTTAGGCTAGTGGGTCCTAATCAGCTCAATCATATCCTCCCTGTAGGTTTTATGGTCATTTGCATTGATATTTCTGGGATGATAGAAGGGATAAGTATTTCAAATATGGTCAGTCCAGGCATGTACTTAGAAATTATCCCGTTGGTAAGGTTGCCACTGGGGAAAACAAGGTCCTGATTGCCTATTTTGTATCTCCAAAAACAAAGGGTGCACCATCTAGTTCCAGTATGGTTCGAAATCATCTTTATGCTCTTACTACCCAACAGGAGCCTGAGGAACTAATACACCCAAATTACAACTCTCGTTAGAAAGTGCAAGCGGTCACTGCCAAATATAGAACCAAACTAGGTTGGGGTCAAATACCACTTGGAATATTGTGTAAACTAAGTGTTATGGTTGTTAATGGACTATTGATCAAAGATTCCTGATGAAAGGGGGTTTTAACTTGTCAATCGTGTTCAAATGTTTGTATCCAAATATGTTCCAACTAGAGAGTTTTCTTGCAAGTAATAATTCAATGAGAGTAGAAAAACTAGGGTTATGTTCACCAAAATGTTCAAGCAGTCGGGGTTGTGAGTTACCTTTAATTTCTAATTTATAAATTCAATTGTAAGAGTTATTAAATCCTAAAATCTACCCATTTGTTTCTCAACCTAAATGTATAGTTTACCCTTCAATTCTCTCGAACATAAATAATATGTTGGTTTATTCAATTAGTCACTCGTGTGGGTTGATCCTTGTTAAGGCATCAACTCATAACCTAAAGGTTAAAGCCTTTAGATTTCATGTAAACCCCTTCTTTTCCCAACATACATTTCTCTTCTTAGATAAGTAATATTCTTGGGCTCACCCTTCAAGTTTCTAACCAAGAAAGATCATTAATATGAAGAAGGGTTTATACAATATCAATTACGTATGGAAATTAAGTGTTTCACAACCCCAATCAGCTATTCACATCAAGGCTCCCATAACCCTAGTTATGGGAGATTATCCACACATCTCAAGAAAAGACGAATAAATCTTTGTATTCTTCATAAATGAATTTAGAGAATTACTTACAAAAATTAAAAGAATAGTTCTTGAATCTTCAATGAAAGTATGAATAAGATGTACTAGATCCATAATTGTAGATTGAATCTCAATGAATACTACATTACTATAGGTTTTCTAGATGGAAATATGATAAAAGATACCTAAATAAAACCTATACTGGGTATTTATATGTTCCCAGGTACTGAGGATTTGAAATTTGAACTAATTAAAGCCGCATAAAGGTTAATGGTCACGTTGATGGCCCGTCATATAAATCATCATTGAAGGTCCCAATTATCTACTTTTTGGTTAAGTGGTGACTGTCATGTTGGTGGACCGTCGCTGGCCTGATGGTCTATCGTATGGGCCGTCACTTTATCCTCTGAAAAGACATTCTATGTTTTAGCCTGACGGCCAAGTTGGCGGTTTGTCAGAGGTCCGAAGATTTGTCACTTGGACCATCGCAGGAGTAACCCACTTGGTCCTTTCTGTTTAACTCTTATGGTCAACCTGACGGTCCATCGCTTGGCTAATGATCCGCCAGTTTGACCTTACTAGGCTTTTTTTCTACTTTTCCAAGTTTCTTCTTTAGCTAACACCTTGACCTAAAAACACTAAAATCCAGTATTAAGTACAACATCAAGTACTTGAAAATGTACAATTATCTCTTGAAAAGGATGAAAAATATTCCATCAAAAATTACAACATCAACACAATCAACTTTAGACAATTACTTGTCCTCAAGCAACTCAGCACCAAAATGTATACATGAACAGTAAAATGATAGGCAATCAACTATTGACCTAGATTTCACACAACCATTAACTTTTCATCTCACTCATATGGGATCAACACATCGGTATCTACAACCGATATTGTTTAGAATTCAGCACACACACATAAACATGGATACACTATCCTGCAAAGATTAGCCAAACTAAGTGTAACTTAAGTTTCCCTCACATTTAATGAAGTCCACCACTCATTATATCTTGTGGATGAAAATCAAGACTCTCACTCTCATAAAAAAAGTTACAAACAAAGAATACATACCCATAGGCTTTCCCTTAACATCTAATGCTCATTTATGATTGATTCACAAAGATCAAGCAGGTCTTTTTCAGACTTGTATTGAGGTTTCAGGGCTAGGTGAGGACAATTTTTGGGGAAATTGACTTAATGTTCAGACTTAACTCTCTTTGCCCTTGAATACTACTCACAAAGACTACTGTTTTTCCAGCAAACTTACAATCTTTATTATTCATTCAAACTTAGCCATAAACCCTTTTTTATAAGCATCAGCCACCCTCAACTTATGCTGATGCAGTCAGTTGAGGTGCACAATATCCTATATATATCAGAGTTGAATGCTTCATTTTATCTCAAAACCACTTTCTTGTGAAATTGCTAACATCCTGACAGTACCACCCTTAACTTATGTCTTTTGCCTAAGTGAAGGTGCACAATGTCCCATATTGGACCAGGGCTAAAGTTAGGTGTTAACAACCTAAAGAGAGTAATTAGAGTTATTGGAAATGAAGAAAAAGTAACATAAGCTCCAAAAGGATTCAAAAATGGAAAAATCTTTTTGGTGGGTCATTTATTTCGGATAAGTGGACTAAACGTATAAGGAGGTCTACTATCCTATCTTATTGAATCAACCAAAAAACAACATCAATGAACCAGGAAAGTTCTAGGTATATCACTATTAAAGAACTAAAACAAATGCTCGCACACACAGGAACATGAGTTACACTTATTCTTTCAACTCTTAAGATTTATATCACATGGTCATACACACATTACATCCTAATGTCAATTATAGAATCACCAAAGATTGTTCAACATATACAAATAACAAGAAGACATAGTCATACAAGTATGTTCATAGTCATATGCCACATTCATTTATCATCCATATATACAAAAAGGTGATAAAAGAAAAGGCACTTCATAAATAACATCAACCAATAGATATCTACCTCACAATCACTTAGGAAAAGAAAATGCAACCTAGACATGCCAGTTCCACTAGATAGCACATGGGAGAAAATGAATACAGGCAATAAAAACCCATATGGTACAAGTACACCCACCCCCACTAAAAATAAATGTGGTGCCCTCAATGCATAAAATTAAAGTATAGAGGAAGGAAATACTTGTAAAGCCTCTTATATATATGAGGAATCAATCAAATATGGTGAGGATTCTTTGGCCTTACCTGCAGCAATGTTAACCCCTAAGGTTGTAGGGGTACTCACAATATCATCCTCCAAAATTGGAGGTATCTCAACTTGAGCTGGGTCTAAAATAGTTCCCCAAGATGGGGTAGAACCGGTGGAAACTATTGCAGATTCATTTACAAGATTCTTCTTTTTTTTCATTTTATCTCTCCTTGACCTTTCTTTAGCCTTCTTTAACTCTGGCTTCACGTTCTTCTGGTATTATTTCTTCACTCCTTCTTCTTTTGGCAGCTTTTCTATCTGCACTTTTGTTTGTACTTGTATCTACCTATTTGCCTTTTTTTTTCATCGAGTTCCTTAGAAGGTCAACAAGACCCTAGTCTTAATCACAGATAATCAAAGATAGATCAAATGCTAGTTGCATTGATTGCCTCTTGAGCTTTGCTATATCAGCCTGTTCCTGCTTGAACTTAGCCATAAAATTTGTAAATATAGGCAATGATAATGCTTCCATCCTCTTGTTTATGGGTTCCACCATATCATCCGTTCTCTTTAGAATCTTCTTATACAACTTCAAGGCTTCATCCACGATGTGATCAACAAAGGGCTTTAACTATTTTGCCTAAGTTCTCAACTTTTTCTCAAACTTTTCTTGTTACTTAATAGTCTTGGTAAAGTTTTCCTGGGTCAACCTTTACTCCAAATATTGGGGTGGAACAGATGTTGTGTCTGAAGTCCTACCCATTGGTGGCATCGATGCAAAACCAACAGAAGTACTCAGTGGCACATAATCAAGAGGCACACAAGTGGTGATAGGAAACGTTAAACCTATAGGAACTTTTAAAGTATCGGGAGTTGGAGATGATTGTGTTTGATAAGCAGGCATCTGCTTGACTCGCATTTCATATTTTGACTTGTCTTTAGTATTTTCAATGTCCTGCCTATGAGTTGCCAGCACCATATTATCGACTCCTCGATTCAAAGGCATATTAGCTTGCTTGTATAATTATGTGATCAATTACAAAAATGGTAACACACTTGACACTTTATAAGCCCAAACAAATATCTCATCAGCTATAATTTGGCAAAAGTCAATCTTCATCCCGACGATCAATCTGGCCACCAACACAACCTTATGACCGTCCAAATTAGCATCTTCCCCTATTTGGATCAACCTTAATCGAATAATGTCCCACCAACACATATCTTGGAAGCTAAGAGAGGAATTAGCAATGCGCTGACGTGGATTAAGTGACCATGATAGGTTTTCATCATCAGTAAGGAGCCTCGACAACTAATGCCTTTGAGTAGATATGGTGGTCATGAGATACTCAAGCTCTAGAACCATAGATGGTGCTTTATAGTCAATCACAAACAATATTCTATTTAGTGTGTGGGCCGATATATCAATGTTAACTCCTCTAACTGGAACTGATTCCCTATCGGAAAGATCTAAAGTTTTTGAGCCCTTGGGATAGTATCTCTTAGCCAGTGCCAAATAATTGGTAAAAAATTCCCGTTCAAGGTTTGGTTGGTATGCCCCAAGTGGTTTTCTCATCCAGGCTAACTCTTATTCATTGAATTTCTATTCAAGTTCTGGATACTCATGCAACTCGGAGGTCACTATCTGATGATCTTCATCGATGTGCCTACTTACAGTTAGTTCCAAGCCATCAAGGTATTTATCCTTTGTGATCTCAACTTTTTACTTGATTACTTCCCTTATTTAAGGGTCTTTGATCTTGACCACACTAGTATCCTTATCCTTCGATGCCTCAACCTTAACTTGAACGGAGATTGATATATTGACCCTTTCCTCATTGGGGCTCAAACTTGTGATAATGAAACTGCTCTCACTCTCCTCTTTAGACTGGGAGAGTTCTTGATTTATTCTATCCCTTTTATAATTTTTGAAGGCTGGGGCCTTCTCACTCAAAGCCGGTTAACCTCTTCCCTATTGAGATTTCGCACGACCTCTTGTTAGGGGAAGATTTTTTGCCATATTGCCTGAATAACACATTAAGAAAATAGTTAGGTTAGAATCAGGAAGAAAAATTACTGCAAGCAAGTCTTGATGGAAGGGTTGATAGTCTATCGGGCTTGTAATGCTCCATCACCCTCGCCATCAGGACTTAACCAGTGTCTCAAATATTAGATAACCATGAGACGGTCGATCTGACGATCCCTTAGCGGGCTAACGATTCTTCAAGTTGTCCATCGTGTCTTATCCATAAAGTTCCACCTTTGATAACCCTAGGATTATTGATCTGACTATCTGTGGGGGTTCGATGATCCATCACGATAATCGTCAGCTTTCAATTTTCACTTTAAACTTCACTTTGGAAATTTGTCGAACACCTAGTGTGCTATGGATTATTGTGTATCTAATGATAGCATTGGTTTAGTGTTTACACACAACTTTTGCCATTTTTCTGGTCTATAGGTTACTAAGACTTCACCTAGGATAGTATACACCAGGGTTTGGCTTATAATTTGAATTACAACAACACTCATGTGTATCCATTCAAAGAAGAAGAGTAAGGTTGTGATCATACTTTGATGTTGCAGTAAACTTCACTATTTTGACTTGCAAACTCAGAATAAAAACAAATTTAAAACCTTTTTGAGAGATTATTAACTTATTTTCTAATGTGAGGAAGAGAGTGATTGGGTTGTTTAAATAGGAGAGAAAAGGTAGAGGAAGAGTCCTAAGATGAGATAACAAATCTTAGGTACTTTGAATACAAAAAAAGTTAAATAGTTTTAGGATTTGAAAGGGTATAGATGTATGTAAATATTTTCTTTTATCAGTTTAAGACCGTTTGGGTCAGAGAGGATGATTAAATAGAACTTAAATTTGAACCGCCCCAACCCGTCGACTTAGGGTTAAGCTGGCGGTTGACTTGATGGTTTGTCAGAAGTCTAATGGTTCATCCGGTTAACCATCATATCTTACAATAATAATCTCAAGCCTACCTTGATACGACGGTTGACCCGATGGCTCATTACTAATGGCACGATCCATTGAGTAGTTTGTAAGTCCCATCTAGAACCTTTGAATTTTAGCTTCAGGTTGACGGAGTCCCTGACGGTCTATCAGTTATGTGAAGGTCCATCAACCCTTATCTAGAATGTTAAATTTTTTACTATGGTCTTGACAGTTCTGTTAATGGTCCACCGTGGCCTTGACGGTCAGTCAACCTTTCTGTCACCCTCTCTCAACTGGAGAAAATCTATTCTATCTGCATTCTTAGTCCTGCACACTTCACAAACATATCAAATTGCACAAAAACAAGAAGTAAACTCTAACTATGGTTATAAAAAAACTTTGTGGGTTGCCTCCCACTAGCGCCTGATTTATTGTCGCGGCATGACTCAGTTAGCTCAATTACTCAAACTTAATCGAGATAGGTGGTAGTTTGTACTTTATCGAGTCCATTGGACCAATATACAGATTCACTCATTGCCCGTTAACCTTGAAGACACTTCTATCCTAATTTTTAAGTTCAACTACTCCAGATGAGTAGACTTGGTTAACTTTGATTGGGTCATACCACTTTGATATAAGTTTACCGTGAAAGAGCTTCAATCTGGAGTTAAATACGAGTACCCAATCACCCTTATGGAAGTATTTCTTTTCAATCCTCCGGTCATGGTACTTCTTTATATTTTCTTTGTACAAATCTTCTCTTTTAAATGCCCCAAGACGGAACTCTTCAATCTCATTCAACTGCCCTAGTTGCAATTCCGTTTTTTTATTCCAATTAAAGTTTAACCTTTTAAGTGCACACAATGCCATGTCCTCCAATTTAATCGGTAAGTGAAATGCATAGCCATAGACCAATTGGTACGATGACATACGAATGGGTGCTTTAAAAGCCGTTTTATATGCCCACATGTCATCATCCAACTTCCTAGACCAATCTTGTCTACTTGTATTCACCGTTTTGGCAAGGATGCCTTTTATCTCTCGATTTGAAATATCCAATTTCCCACTAGTCTGTGGGTATATGGAGTTTCCATCTTGTGTTTCTTAACACCATATTTTACCAAGGTATCCTGAAACACCCAGTTGCAAAAACGTGATCCTCCGTCGCTTATGATGGTACATGGTTCCCTAAATCGAGAAAAGATATTCTTCTTAAGGAAAGCAACCACTCTCTTTCCATTATTGTCAGCCAAGGAAATAGACTCAACCTATTTATACACATAGTTGATCACAACCAAGATGTATTTCATCCCATAAGAGCTCACAAAGGGCCCCATACAATCAATTCCCCAGATGTCGAACAACTTTAGTTCAATAATTTTTTCATGGGCATCTCATGGTGCTTTGAGATTGACCCTTGTCTCTGGCATTGGGCACACCTTCTCACAAACTCATATGCATCTTTTAATAAGGTCGGCTAATAATAACTGCTATGCAGTACTTTCCTTACAATACGGTCAGCTACATGGTAACCCCCGACCGGAGAAGCATGACTATCTTCCAGAATATTCAATATGTCTACCTATGGAATACACTGCCTAATATTATTATTCGCATCCCACCAAAATGAATACGGGTCATCCCAGAAGTAGTGTGTAAGCTCATAGAGGAACTTCTTCCTTTGGTAGAAAAAAAGATTCTCCAAGATTACCTTACTTACCATATAATTTGAAAAGTCAGCGTACCAAGGTACTCTTTCAAGTGCAGCAGCCAGGACTTTCTTATCCAAAAATGTATCATCTATTTCGACCTTATCCTCAGCTGCTTGATCTCCCTCAAGTCTGGATAGGTGATCTGCAATTTGATTTTTGTATCATTTTCGATCTTTGACTTAAAAGTAAAACTCTTGAAGAAGAAGCACCTATCTAATTAGCCTATACTTAGCATCTGTCTTTGCCATCAAATACCTCAAAGTGGCATGGTCTGTGTGCACTACCACCTTGGTCCCTAATAAGTACGCACTCCTGCTCAATTACAGTGTAGTTCTTTTAGGCCCTATTTGATGTCTTTTTTGCATAGTAAATGGGATGAAACAACTTTTCTTTCTTTTTGCCAAGAACAGCTCCAAGTGCTACTCCGCTTACAGCACATATGATTTCAAATGGCCTTGACCAATCTGGTGCAACAATGATTTCTACAGCAACTAATTTCTCCTTAAGGCATTCCAATGCCTTTTTGCAATCATCATCAAATATGAACTTGGCCTCCTTCTCCAAAAGCTTGCAAAGTGGATTTGCAATTTTTGAGAAGTGCTTTAAAATTTATTATAGAATCCTAAATGACCAAGGAAAATATAAAATTCTTTTATTGAGATGGGAGAAGGTAGTCTCACAATAACCTCCACCTTTGCCCGGTCGACTTCAATTCCCTTGGTTGAAATTTTGTGACCAAGAACAATGCCCTCCTTTATTATGAAGTAGCATTTCTCCCAATTCAGCACTAACTTGAACTCTTCACATCTTTGTAATGCTCTACTTAGATTTTCCAGGCATAGCTCAAAAACATCAACCACCACTAAAAAGTCATCCATAAAAATCTCAAAGGTGTCCTCCACCATGTCAGAGAATATAGATATCATGCACCATAGGAAAGTGGCGGGTGCATTACATAAGCCAAATGGCATCCACTTGAAAGTGAAAGTACCATACGGGCAAGTGAACATCGTTTTCTCCTAATCGTTTGGAGCAATATAAATCTAGTTGTAGCCCGAATACCCATCCAAGAAATAATACCAACCTCTTCCCACCAACCGATGAAGCATTTAATCCATGACAGGCATTAAGAAGTGGTCCATCAGAGTCCATAGGTTGAGCTTATGGTATTCCATAAGAACTCTCCATCCTGTCACAAGCCTGAGTTGAATCAACTCTTTTTTCACATTTTCCACTACACTCATGCCCCCTTTCTTGGGCACATATTGGACGGGACTTACCTATTTACTATCATAGATGTGATATACAACTCTTGTGTTAAGATATTTAGTGATCTCCTTCTTAACCACCTCTTGCATTGGTGGGTTAAGGCGACATTGGTGCTCGATGGTTGGTGTGCAATCCTCCTCAAGCTAAATCTTATGAGTGCAAATGCCCAGATGAATACAAATAATGTCGTCAATGGTCCAACCTATAGCTCTCTTATATCTCCTAATCACAGAGATTTGTTATTCAACCTGGTGCACAACCAAATCCTAAAAAATAATATAGGTAAAGTGTTTCCATTGTCTAGAATCACATACCATAAATGCCCTAGCAATTTCTTCAACTCCAACACCCACGGCTCTTCAATGGATGGCTTAGTCTATGGTGCTGGCCAATTTTTTATATCCAAGTCTATATTCTTAGGGGTATATGAGTAAGATCTCATCCCCATCAAAGAACACACTATCTCTTTGTATCCTCAATGTCTTCACCATCAAAGTTTATCAAGACTACAGCTAGAGTTTCCACAGAAAATTTCTCCTCAATTGGTATATCTTACTCGTCATCATAATAAACATAAATGATGGAGAATAAGCTCATCTCCTTGGGTAGCTTCATAGACTGGCATACATCAAAGAAAACTACCTCATTATTAAGACTGAACCCTAGCTCATTAGCACAGAAATCAATAAGCACACTTTTGGTTGCTAAGAGAAGTCTACCTAATATTATGGGTACCACAAAATCCACCTGCCAGTCCAGAATAACAAAATCTTCAAGGAATATAAAGTTGGCCATCTTTACAAGCATATCATACTTATTTAGCCATACTATTGCCTCCCCAGACAGAGACAACGGGAATAACTGAAGATGAAATTAATTATGTACAACACTTAGGTAGTCAAAGGATATGCAAATATTTATGAAATTCACCAACTGCATAATCGGGTTATCCCCTGGAAGTCATCTAAACAACCCCTTGAGATTGACCAATTGTACCATGGGGCTTGTGATATCAAATTTCACCCCAAGGGCTAGCAATGGTGGAATGATTGCTCCAGTTTTACCAGCCTCATCCAAGTATGTATCATATTCCTCATCAGGTGTAAACTGCATAATAGGTTGGTGGTTTGCTCTACCTCTAGCTGCCTAATTTCTATTCGTGGCATAGTCGTATTTTCAGCACGACTCTTATATACTGAGTAGATCAGATAATCATCCCCTAAATATTATTTTATAGAAATAGGGACACGAGATGGCTGATCATCATTCTGTTGATTAACTTACACTCTAACTAAGGCAGCTAGTCTATAAGCTTCTTGTTGTTCCTCTATTCTGCCAATTAAATACAGTTCAGGATTGAAAGGTAATAATGGTTCTCCTAATCTTTTGGTGCGTGGCATAAACAACAATAAAAGAGTAATGGAAAAAAACAACAAAATAAAAGTAAAATTTGGGAAACTTGACCAAAGGTCAATTAACAATCACAAATTTAATTGATAACCGTATTACCCGACAATGACACCAAAGTTTGTTACACCCAAATTACCACTCTTGTTAGACAGTGCAAGTGGTCGTTGTCAAATATAGAACCCAACTAGGTTAAGGTCGAACCCCACAGGGAATACTGTGTAAACTAAGTGTTATGGTTATTAACAGACTATTGATCAAAGGTTCCTGATGAAAGGGGGTTTTAAATTGTCAATAGTGTTCAAATGTTTGTATCAAAATATGATCCAACTAGAGAGTTTTCTTGAAAATAATAATTTAATGAGAGTAGACAAACTAGAGTTATGTTCACCAAGATGTTCAAGCAGTCGAGGTTGTGTGTTACCTTTAATTTCCAAATTAAAAATTCAATTGTATAAGTTATTAAATACTAAAATTTACCCATTTATTTCTCAACCTAAATCGATAGTTTACCCTTTAATTCTATTAAACTTAAAGAATATATTGGTTTATTCTATTAGTCTCTCATGTGGGTTCATCCTTGTTTAGGTGTTAACCCATAACCTAAAGGTTAAAGCATTTAGATTTTATGTAAACCCCTTCTTTTCCTAACATACACTCTCTTCTTAGACAAGTACTGTTCTTGGTCTTACCCTTTAAGTTTGCAACCAAAAGGTCATTAATATGAAGAAGGGTTTATACATTCTCAACTACGTATGGAAATTAAGTGTTTCACAACCCCAATTAACTATTTAGATCAAGGCTCCCATAACCCTAGTTATGGGAGCTTAGCCACATATCTCAAGAGAAGAAGAAGAAATCATTGTATTCTTCATAAATAAATTCAATGAAATACATACAAAAATTACAAGAATTATTCTTTAATCTTCAATAAAATTCTGAATAAGTACTAGATACACAATTGTAGCTTGAATCTAAATGAATACTACGTTACAATAGGTTTTCTGGATGGAAATATGATTAAAGATACCTAAATAAAACCTAGATTGGGTGTTTATATGTTCTCAGGTACTGAGGATTTTAAATTTAAACTCATTAAAGTCGCGTCAAGGTTTACAATCATATTGATAGCCCGTCGGTAGCCTGACGGTTTGTCACTTGGATCTTCGTTGAAGGACCCAATTTTATACTTTCTGGTTAAGTGGTGACGGTCATGTTAGTGGACCATAGCTGGCCTGACAATCCATCGCATGAGACATCACTTGATCCTCTTAAAAGCCATTCTTTATTTCATCCTGATGGCAAAGTTGGTGGTCTGTCGGAGGTCCAACGGTCCATTACTTGTTCCATCACAAGAGTCACCCACTTGATCATTTCTGTTTAACTCTGATGGTCACCCTGATGGTCCGTCGTTTATTGGCGATCTGCCAGTTCGACCGTCAATGGCCTTTTCTGCTACTTTTCCAAGTTTCTTCTTCAGCTAACTCCTTGACCCAAAAACACTAAAATCCAGTATTAAATACAACATCATTTTCTTAAAAAAGTACAATTATCCCTTGAAAAAGATGAAAAATATTCTGTCAAAAGTCGAAACATCAGGCATCACCTGATGTTGAGATGGTTATGTTGAAACTCTTTTCCCATGGTGTGTACTATTTATTTGATCCGGGGTCAACTCTCTCTTATGTGACCTGATTTATGGCTGTGCATTTTTGTTTTAATCCCGAGTTTACTTTTAACCTTTTTTCTACTTTTACCCTGATCGGTAATTCAGTAGTGGCTAGTAATGTCTATAAGGGTTGTGTGGTATCTTTGGGTGGTGGGGAGACTCTGGTGGATCTAGTTGAATTTGACATAATTGATTTTGATGTCATACTAGGAATAGATTGGTTGCACTAATGCTATGATTCTCTAGATTATCTAACCCATAAAGTTATCTTTAAATTCCTTAATGAGTTGGTCATTAAATGGTACTTTTATATTATATAATAGAGATTAAAGATTAATCTCTAAGAGGTCTCTTTATTATCTAATATAGGTAAAAGATTCTAACTTACAGGGTCCTTCTTTACATTCTGTTTTGGTGACGAATGAATTTTCTATGGAATTTCCTGATGACCTTCATGGTGTCCCTCCTGATAGGGAGATTGAGTTTGGGATTGATCTTTTTTTGGACGCTCATCCAATATCTATTCCTATGTATAGAATGGCTCCAACTGAGTTGAAGAACATAAAGGAGTGACTCAAGGATCTTCTAAATAAGTATTTCATACATCCTAATGTGTCCCCATTGGGTGCACCTATATTATTCATACATAAGAATGGTGATTCCATTTGGATGTGTATTAATTATTGACAAATGAATAAGGTGACGGTAAAGAATAAGTGCTTTCTTCAAAGGATAGATAGTTTGTTTGATCTGTAGCAGGGTGTTAAGTTTCTCTCCAAGATTGATCTTTGATCCGGTATCATAAGCTGAAGATTAGGGAGGTAGATAACCCTAAGACTACTTTTCATACTCGTTATGGGCATTTTGAGTTTCTAGTTATGTCATTTGGGTTTATTGATGCCCCGATGACATTCATGGATTTGATGAATAGGGTCTTTAATAAATTTTTGGATTTATTTGTCGTTGTGTTCATAGATGATATTTTGGTGTACTCTACGAGCCAGGTGGATTATGTTGATCACCTCTGTATTGTGTTGCATACCTTGAAAGAGCAATAGTTGTATGCAAAATTTTTGAAATGTGAATTTTTGTTTAACATTGTCACTTTTTTAAGGTATATCATTTCTAGTGAAGGGATCATGGTGGATCCATAGAAAGTAACAGTGGCTAAGAAAAGGTCGAGAGCCATAATTTTAATTGGGATTTGGAGCTTCTTTGGTTTAGCTAGTTACTATAGAAGGTTTGTGGAGAGTTTTTTCCATTGAGAATGTTGACTCAGAATAAGGTACAATTCCTAAGGTTTGATGCTTGTGAGGGTAGTTTTGAGAAGCTAAAGAATAAGCTAACTTTGGCTCTGGTCTTGACTTTTCCTGAAGGCACTGATGGTTTTGCGGTGTACTGAGATGCGTCCCATATGGGGATTAGGTGTATTTTGATTCAACATAGTAAGGTGATACCTTATGCCTCTAGTTAGTTGAAGGTGCATGAGAGGAATTATCTGACTCATGATTTTGAATTTTTAGTTGTGGTGTTTACGATGAAAATCTAGCATCACTATTTGTATGGAGTGCACATGGATATGTTTTTCGACCATAATACCTTGCAATATGTTTTTACTCAGAAAGAGCTTAACCACAGGAAAAGAAGATAGCTTGAGCTACTCAAGGATATGACATCAGTCTTCACTACTATCCAGGTAAAGATAATGTGGTTGTTGATGCTCTTAGCAAGTTATCCATGGGAATATAGCTCTTGTGGATAAGGAGAAGCAGGAGTTGGTGAAGGATATTCACCATTTACCAACCTTAGTATTTGTCTCTTGGACTATAAGGTTGGTGGTGTGGTTGTATAAAAGGTGGTATAGTCGTATCTTAGTGATGAAATCAAGGAGAAACAAGTATTAGATCCTGTCTTAATGAGAATCAAGGGTGATAAAGGTGGGCAAATAGTGATGGCCATTAAGATTAGTGATGATGGTACCATGCAGTACCAAAGAAGGTTATGTATTCCTGATGTAGATAGTTTGCGAGGGAGGATCTTGGCTGAGCTGTATACGTCATGCTATGTTGTTCATTATAGTTCAATGAAAATGTATCATGTGCTTAAGAAGATGTATTTGTTGAACCATATGAAAAGAGATACAGAAAATTTTGTGGCGAAGTGTATTGTGTGCCATCAAGTGAAAGTAGAGGACATGATGCCTAGATTATAGTAATAAGAAATTGAGTTGCCTCTGTTGAAGTGGGAAGTGATCAATATGGATTTTGTTACAAGTATTCCTCAGTCTCGAAATCAGTTTGATTCAATTTGGGCCATCATGTATAAAACAAAAAATTCTACTCAATTTTTGTTAGTGAGGACTAATTTCTTGACTGAGGATTATACGTGGTTGTATCTCCATGATATTGTAAAGTTGCATGGGGTACCTATTTCCATCATGTTGGATCATAATAAGCAATTTTCATCTCACTTTTAGCGATTGTTTTAGAAAGGTTTGGAAACCAAGGTGAGTCTTAGTACTATTTTTCACCTATAGTTTGATGGGAGAGTAGAAAGGACTATTCAGACCAACTATGGTGGTAGTTGGGTTAAGCACTTATCTCTTGTAGAGTTTACCAACAATAATAGCTACCACTCTAGCATTGGAATGGCTTTATTTGAGGCATTGTATGGTAAGAGGTTTAGATCTCTTATTGGGTTGTTCGCAGTTGGTGAGGAAGAAATGTTTTGTTCAAAATTTATTCACCAAGCCATAGAGAATTTGAAGGTGATTTGTGGTAGGCTTTAGATAGCCCAAATTCGCCAATAGTCCTATACGGATGTGAGGCAAAGGATATTGGATTTTGAGTTTGGGGATAGTGTGTTCTTGAAGGTGTTTCCCATGAAGCGAATGATGCAATTTGGGAAGAAAGAAAAGCTTAGTCCTAGGTATATTGGTCTATACTTGGTTTTGTAGAGGATTGGTAATGTTATGTGTTAGTTGGATTTGCTATCTAGTTTGATCTCCATTCACCTACTATTCCAGGTTTTTATGTTAAGGGTGTATATGGGTGATCCATCACAAATTGTACCTATCAAGGACATTGGTATTTTAGATTTTTAGTCTTATGAGAAGATCTCGGTAGAGATATTTGATGGATAGGTTTGTCAATTGCTGACAAAGGACGTGGCCTTGGTTCATGTTCTATGAAGGAACCATTAGCTCAAAGAGGCTACTTGGAAAGCTAAAGAGTACGTGAATTCTAAGTATCCATTCCTGTTTCCCACTCTAGAAATTCATACGAAAGGTATGTGTTCTTCATAACATCTTTGTTTTCTAACTTAGTTAAAGGAAAGATTGATTTTCTTTCATCTTTGTTATCTAACTTAGTTAATGGTCAGAGTAGTGGTTTGGGGTTTAAATCGTGCTTGTACTACCTTGATCCATCATTTGAGGGTGATTGATTCAAGTGGGGGAGAATTAAAAAACTTGGGGTTTAGTCCCTTTAAAATTTTTTGAGCCTTGAGCTTTTTGTTGATCATACTACCCACCATATGAGTAATATAGTGTGGTTATGTGTCTAGGGTCCCAATTTGTATTTCAATTAGGTGTTATTGGCTAAATTTTGTCCTGGTTACGAGAGACTACTCACGCGTCATATGTTCATGTGATGAATGGTATAGTCTAATCGTATGTTGTCCAGTGTCTGTCCCTTAATATTCAACGTAGGATACAACTTGATGGTACTAGTTGTATGTTATGGTGATGAGTTGGGGCAATGGATTCTTATGGTGGATACGATGTGGATGTCCAACTTTCTATTCTGGTTACGATTATATAGTACCAGTCGTATGAGGTGGTGATGAGTTGGGGGGTCAACTCGTACCCACCTGCCATGATTTTTATAGTTTAAGTTGGGGTTATTCTAGATAATTCCCCTCTTAACTAAATGAAACCCACGACATAAAACACCTTTTGGGACTTCATTAACCTATTATTCCCAATCAAGCACTCTGAAATCTCTCTTAAGTTCTTGGTTAAAGAAAAGGATAAGATTTCTATAAGTCAATCAATTACGATCTTGCAAAAGTGAATCTCTCCATCTTCCTTGGTGTCCAAGGCATGTTGCTACTCTCTAATTGTTAGTTCAACTAAAAGCATATTTTAATGAATAGTTTTAATGGTATTATTGTGGATTTAGTTTTGTTTGGAAATAGATGTTGGGGGTTTTGGTTGTTCATGTTTGAATAATGTTTTTCCATGTCTCATTTGTGGATTTACATGTGGTAATTATGATTTGAACATATGGTTGCATAGAAGTTATCAATTGATACTTATTTTTTGCTATGGAAACTATATGTCCTCTATATGTTTATTAAAAAGCCAATGAGAATGATTTTGTCACCTAGTTTGACTATTCTTGAAACCATTGCATTGGATAATATAGTAATACAACGTAAAGTGGTTTGGTTGATTTTATATGAATTGGAAAGTCCATGGTTACCATGGACTTGGTTTAATTGGAAATCATACGGGGTACATTGGAATCTCTTATGACTTGGCTAAATGACATTGCTTGCATGCTATAGTCGGTATGACGATATCAATTTAGAATTACTTGACAATTGACACTTTGAATTGGTGGTTTGGTTATGTGTTAAATTCATTAATTAGTCTATAATGGCGGGTTATGATAGCTAATAATTAAGGTCCGAGTCTGATAGACAAACATTGGAAACTCATATTTGCCTACATGAGGGTTGGTCTTTATGACCATATGCTTGTGGGGTACATGGGAATCCTCGACCCCTATGATATCTTTGGTTCATATGGCTACATGCACTGTGCCCCGTCCAGGGCGTAAGACTGGACCTATATATCCGGTTGCTAGATTATGATGGTATAGCTACGCAAACCAGTTTAATGTTTTAAATGCATGCTAAAACTATTTCCCTTTCATGACTAGGCATATATATATATATATATATGTATGTATGTGATTGCATATGGTTATTTACTTTGGTTTTGAACATTGGCATTACATCATCCTTATTCCTGAGTACATTCTAGCATTTATTTTGCTAATCGTATTTAGGTGTTTATCCCCAAGCGATGCAGTAATCATTCGTAGAACCTCTCCTCCTCAGTGACTTGGATTCAGGGACAACTTTGTGTCAGACTTAAGTGGTAAGCTTCCATACTCAGAAATACCCTATTTATGCTATAGACTTTTTTTCATTACTTTTGGTTCATAGATTTTTGTTTTGGCAATGGTCGGGGGTATGTTCCTACCAGACTTTTTTGTTTTCAGTTAGAGGCTATGTGGGACTACTACAGGTATGGGTTGTATAGGTATTGGTGTCAATCATGGTATTGGTATTTGCATTAGGGTTGGCACTAGTTGATACTTTATTGAGGTTATTGGATTATTGTAATAGACTTTAATTATTGTTGTTTAATTATTACTGTTTTATTTTTTTATATGTTTAGAGTTCATCCGACATAGGGTGCAGGGTGTTTATGGTTGGGCATCGGAAGTTGTCTTCAGTCCTATTTTGACTTGAGGCACTTGACACGACTAGGCCCTAGTTTGGGTCTTGTCAGATTAGTATCAAAGCCCTAGGTTCATGGTTATTTGGGAGTTCATAAAGACGTGTCTAGTAGAGTCTCTTTTAAGTGTGTGAAGTGCACCACTCTCATAAAAGAGTGGCTATGAGGCATTGAGGTATATCATTCTCCAACTTCCAAGGCCACAAGGGTTGTCCTATTCATGATGTTGAACCCTCCAACTTTTACTGGTGTTAAGGTTCAAGAGGATCTTCAAGGTTTTCTGGATGACATGGAAAAAATCCTCCATGTTATGCATGCCACAAATGTGGAACGAGTGGAGTTTGCCGTGTCCAAGCTGAAAGACTGGTGTACTTGTGGTACGAGGAATGGGACCAGTCAAGGGGTGATGATGCTGAGTCATATCCATTGAAGGATTTTTCTATGGCATTTCTAGATTGCTTCTTTCCTCGAGAGTTGAGGGAAGCGAAGGCAGAAGAGTTTATTAATTTGAAGCTGGGTAATATATCTGTCAAGGAGTATGCCTTAAAGTTTCACCAGCTTTTGCTGTATGCTTTGAAGTTGGTTTCTAACATAAGGTCTAGAATGAGGAAGTTTGCTTTCGGTTTTTCCCAAGACTTGATTTTGGAGGGTAAGACTGCCTTGTTGAACAAGGACATTGATATCTCTAGGTTGGTTGTGTACATAGAGAAGGTAGAGGAAGAAAATAACAAGAAGGTTGAGATAAAAGAGAGAAAGAACAAGAATCTTAGAATTTCTGAGCAGGGTGGTGGCCAACATCAAAGTGGAAGGGATGGTGATTAGTTGCCCAAGTAAAAAGTAAGGCAATTCTCTATCTTACTCGATGGTTAGTGCTCCCTAACCAAAGAAGTTGGGAGACTGGAATTTCCATGGTGGTGATAATTTTGGGGCACAGGGTGCCAAATCTCAGGCTAGTGGGTCCAAGTCAGCTCCATCATATCTTTTCTATAATTTTTATCGTCATTTTTATCGAGGTTTCTATGATGAGATAAGGGATAGGTGTTTCAATTGTTGTCAATAAGGTGATATGCATAGAAACTGTCCTGTTGTTAAGGTTGCAGCTGGGGAAAACAAGTTTTTTATTGCCTCTTCAGCATCTCCCACACCAAAGGGTGCACCATCTGGTTCCAGCATAGGTCAAAACCATCTTTATTGTCTCACTACCTTACAGGAGTTTAAGGCATCACCTGATGTCGTGACTGGTATATTGAAACTCTTTTGCCGTGATGTGTACTGTTTATGTGATTCGAGGTCTACTCACTCTTATATGACCTCATTTGTGACTATGAATTTTTGTTTTAGTACCAAGTTTACTTCAAACCCTTTTTCTATTTCTACCCAGTGGGTGATTTTATAGTGTATAGCAGAGTCTATAGGGGTTGTATGGTATCTTGTGTTGGTCGGGAGACTCTCATGGATCTATTTGAATTAGACAAGATTGATTTCGATGCCATGCTAGGGATAGATTGGTTGCACTCGTGCTATGATTCTCTAGATTGTCGAACCCGTAAAGTTATCTATAAATTTACTTATGAGTCGGTCATTGAATATGAAGTTCACAATATATCATGGAGCTCAGAGATTAATATCTAAGGGGTGTCTCTATTATCAAGTCTAAGTTAAAGATTCTAACTTGGAGGGTCCTTGTTTGCATTCCTTCCTGGTGGTGAATGAATTTCCTAAGGTCTTACCTGATGAGATTCATGGTGCCTGAAACACACAAATTACACCTCTCTTATGAGAAAGTAAGTGGTCATTGTCAAATATATAACCCGACTACGTTGAGATCGAATCCCACAGGGAATACTGCATTCACTGAGTATTGTGGTTGTTACTAGATTATTTATCAAAGGTTCCAAATTAAAGGGGGGTTTTGGTTTGTAAATTGTATCTCGCTATTTGTAACAGAAAGTGTGCCAGTCAGAGATTCTTATAGGAAATAATAATTCAATGATAGTAGTCAAACTAGAGTTATGGTTACCGAGATGTTCAAGCAGCTAGGGTTGTGAATTATTTTCAATTTCCAATTAATCACTTCAATTGAAAGAGTTATTGATCCTACAATTTACGCATTTGTCTCTCAACCTAAACGAGTAGATTATCCTTCAATACTCTCGAGCTTAAATGATGCGTTAATTTATTCAATGATTCTCTCATGTGAGTTGATCCCGTTAAGGCATCAACCCTTAACCAAAAGGTTAAAGACCTTATATTCCATGCAAACCTCTTCTTTTCCCAACAAGCACTTTTCTATTCGAACAAGTGATTTTCTTGGGATCATTCTTCAAGTTTGCAAACAAGAAAGGTCATTATTATGAAGAAGGGTTTATACAACTTCAGTTAACCATGGAAATCAAATGTTTTCACAACCCCAATCAGCTATTAACATCAAGGCTCCCATATCCTTAGTTATGGGAGCTTAGCCACACATCTCCATAGAATAAGAAGAATAAGTCATTATGTTTCTCATAAATAAACTCAGAAATTACTTACAAAAATCACAAGAATTGTTCTTGAATCTTCAGAAGAGAATACGCATAAAATAATTAGATCCACAATTATCGCTTGAATCTCAGAGAATGCTATGTTACAATAAGTTTCCCCAGATGGAAATATGATAAAAGATACCTAAATAAAACCTAAACTAGGTATTTATATGTTCCAGGTACAGAAGATTCAAAATTTGAACTGAGAAAAGTCACTTCTAAGTTGACGAACAGGCTGGCGACCCTTCAGAAGCCTAACAGTCCATCGCGTGGACCGTCATTGATGGTCCCAAAATGTCATTTTCTTTTGAGGGTTGATGGTCACGTTGGCAGCCAGTCATTGGCCTGGCGGTCCATCGCATGGGCCATCGTTTGATCCTTCAAAATGTCATGTTCTATTTCATCTTAATGGCTAAGTTAGCAGTCCTTTGGATAGTTGATGGTCCACCACTTGGACCATCCCAGAGATCATTCATTTGTTCCCTTCTGTTTTACTCTAACGACTATCCTGGCGGTCCATCGCATGGCTGACGGTTTGCCAGTTTCACCATCAGTGGCTTTTTTCAACTATTTTTCCAAGTTTCTCCTTCAGCTAACTCCTTATCTTGGAAACACTGAAATCCAGTATTAAATAAAACATCAGCCGCTCGAAAATATACAGATATCCTTTGAAAAATATGTAAAATGTTCCGTCAAAAAACAGAACATCAACACCCTCAACTTAAGACTATTGCTTGTCCTCAAGCAACTCGGCACCCAATTGCATCCATGAACTATACAATGAAAGGCAATCAACTACTAAACTAGATTTCACATAACTAATCACTTTTTATCTCATTCATAAGAGCTAAAAACATTAGTATCTATAACCGGCATTATTTATAATTAAGCGTATACGCACAACCATGGATATAATATCCCATAGAGATAAATAGAACTAAGTGTAACTCAGGTTTCCCTCACAGTCAATGAAGTCCATCTCTCATTGTATCTTGTTGGATGAAAATCAAGACTCTCACACTCATCAAAGAAGTTAAAAACATAGCATACATACCCATAGGCTTGCCCTTATTATCTAACACTCCCTTATGGTTGATTCGCAAAGATCAAACAGGTTTTTTTCACGGTTGTAATAAGGCTCCAAGCTAGGTAAGTAAGGATTTTGTGAAAAGTGACTGAACATTCAGACTTCTCTCTTTGCCATAGAATTCTTCTCACCAAGTCTACTGCTTCACCAGCTCGCTTACAATTTTATCATTCATTCAAACTTCGCCATAACATCCTTTTTTTTTCTTTTATTTTTTTAGAACCATTATCCACCCTCAACTTATGTTGATGCAGTCAGTAGAGGTGCATAATATCTTAGACAGATCAGGGCCAAATTCTTCCTTTTAGCTCTGAATCACCTTTCGTTAAACTACTAACAACTTAACAGTAGCCACTCTCAACTTAGGTGTTTTACCTAAGTTAAGGTGCACAATGTCCAATATTGTACAAGGGCTAAAGTCCGGTGTCAAAAACCTAAAGAGAGTTAATTTAGAGTTATTGGGAATGAAGAAAAACTAACATAAGCTGAAAAAGGGTTCAAAAATGGCAAAATCCTTTTGGCAGGTCAATCATTTAGGCTTAGTGGACTGAAGGTAAAAGGAGGCCTTCTATCATATCTTATTGCATCACCGATAAAATAACATCAATAAAACTGGCAAGTTCTAGGTGTATAACCATTTAATAACTAAAAAAAATCCTCCCACACACAAGCACATAAGTTACACTTATTCCACTAACTTCTGGGATTATTTACATCACATAGTCATGCACACCTTCCATCCTGATGCTAATTACAGAATCACTAAAGGTTGTTCACCATATGCTAAATGAAAAGAGGAAATAGTTATACAAATATGCTCATAGCCTTATGCCAAAATCATTCATCATCCATATATACAACAAGATGCTAAAATAAAAGACACTTCACAAATAAGCATTAATAAATGGATATTTACATCATACCTAAGAAAAGAAAATGCAATCCTAGACATGGCCAGTTCTAATAGATAGCACACAAAATGAAAAGAACATAGGCAACAATAACCCCCGTGGTACAAGTACGCCCACCCCCACTTAAAGTAAATTCTTTGTCCTTAATATATATAAAGATAGTACATAGGAGGGGAATACTTGTAAAACCTCTTATTCAGATGAGGCATCAGGGAAATATGGCGAGGATCCATTAGCCTCACCTACAGTAACGTTGACCTCTATGGAGGTAAGTGTACTCATAATCTCTAGCTAGGTCTAAACTGGGCCACCTTTTTGGGGTATAACTTTTTTATCTTACCTTATTCCAACTTTTCTCTTTATCTCTCCTCGATCTTTTTACAACTTTTCTCTCTTCCAGTGTCAATGGTTCTCACCTTCTTCTTGGCAACTTTTCTATCCAAACTTTTACCTACACTTTTATCTACCTTCTTTCCTTTGTCTTTTAATAGCTTCCCTATCAAGTCAATAATACTTTTATTTTCATTGCTTATCACTAAAGTGGGATCAAAGATGGGCTGTTGTGGTTGCTCAAATCTTCAAATTTGTTATGTCTTTATGTTTTGGTTTGAATTCTACCATGAACTTTGCAAGATCTGGAGAGGACATCACATCCAGCCTTTTATTGATTCTCTCTTCCATATGGTCCATCCTAATTTGAATGTTTTGAAATGGACGAATTGCCTCAACAATAATTTGATCGACAAAAGGCTTGAATTCCAAATCCTATGTGTCTAGCTGCTTCTTGAACTTCTTTGCAACTTAACCGACTTAGAAAAATTTTCCTGCATCAACCTGCACTCTGAATAATCTGTCCCAACCATTGGTCGCATAGACTCTAATATTGTAGATATACTAGGCGGCACATAGTCAGGAGGCACATAAGTAGTGATAGGCAAGGGTATACCTGAGGGAATTTAAGAAGTATTGGGGGCTGGTGCTGACTGTGTCTGGTAGGCTGGAGGTTTGGTGACTCTCATCTCAAACTTTGAGTCATCTTTTGATTTCTCAATGTCTTGCCTATGTGTAGCCCAAACTGTATTATTAGCTCCTTAAATGAAATGAACATTAGACTGCTTGCATAGTTCAGTGATTAGACACGGGAATGGTAGTGCACTTGGCACTTTGTGTGCCCTCACAAACATTTCATCAGCAATGATTTGGCCGAAATCTATCTTCAACCCCGCAATCAAACTAGTCACCAGCACAGCCCTGTGACTATATAAATTGGTATCATCTCTTATTAGCATCAACCTTAATCAAACAATGGTCCACTAGAACTTAGCTCGAAATCTAATGAATGACTTTGCAATGAGCTTTTGTGGTTTGGTTGCCAAGGTAAGTTTACCATCATCAGCTAGTAGCTCAAAAAACCACGGCCTTTGAGTAGACGCAGAAGTCATACGACACTCAAGATCAGGGACTGTAGTCGATGCCTCATAGTAGGGACCAAGCAACATCCTGTTGATTGTTCAAGTTGATATATTAATGTTAACTCCTCACACCAGGACTGATTCTCTATTTGGAAAGTCTAAGATCTTCATACCTTTGGAACAATCTTTCTCTATTAGTGCCAAATAGTTGGGAAAAAAATCCCTTACCAGAATCATTTGATAAGAACCTAGAGGCTTGCTCAACTAGGCCAACTCTATTCGTGAAACTCACTCATCACTATTTGGTACTCTTCAGAGATTGGTTGTTTGATTGGCCTACTCGCCGTCAGTTCCATCCTATCAAGGAACTTGTCTTTTGTCCCTCAATTTTCCACCTAAGTGCCTCCCTCATTTAAGTGTTTTTTCTCTTAACCATAGTTTCTTCCTCAGTTTATTTCTCAACATGGCCAGTATCCTCCTCAACGGGGTTGGGGTTAGATGTGTTACCCTTTTCTCCTCTAGGCTCCAACTGCTACTACTAGTACTGCTCTCACTCTTCTCTTTAGACTGGGAAAGTGTGGAGATTACCCTATCTCGTTGTCATGTATTGAAGTTAGATGCCTCTTTACTCCTGGTCGGCTTACCTCTTCCTTGTGCTTTACCATCGCCTCTAGTTAAAGGAAGCTTTATTGCCATATTTCCTGGGAAAAGAAAAAAATTAATTTGCGATTCAATATAGATCAAAAAGAGTGAAAAATATGACTTGACAGAAGGTCTAACAGTCCATTAAGACAGTGATGCTCTGTCGGGCTAACCGCCAGGACTTAAGCAGTGAGTACTGTACCTGCAATGGATGACTTGATGGTCCGTTAGGTTACTGATGGTTCTCCAAGTTATCCATCACAGCTTATCCAGTGAACATCAACTTTGGCATCTTTGTGATGGTACACCTGATGGTCCATCACAGGTCTAACGATCTGCCAAGGTGACCGTCAATATCTTTTTATGTTTTAGATTTCACCTTTACCTTTTGTCGAACACTTGGTGTGCATCTTCACTTCTTAACACAATAATGGTGAAAAATTTGCATTTTACCTCAACTTTTCTTGCCTTTAGTACATGTGTTACTCAGACTTCAACCAGAACAATGCACAGTAGAGTTCAACTTTGAAATTATAATTCGAATAAACAAAAAGAAGAGAGAATTTTGTTTAATATCCACAAACTTACTTTCTCCATGTTTTAGAAATTCAAAGAAGATGAATAAAGTTGTAATCATCAAATCCAGAAGTAAAAAAAAAAACTTTAAGCCTTTGTCATTGATTGATAACTTTTGTTGTGATGAGAAGAAGAAAGGATAATCTTGTTTAAATAGGAGAGAAAAGGAAGAAGGAGAGTCATAAAAAGGAATAACTGACCCTAAATACATTGAATATAGAGAAAGTTTGACAGTTTTAGGACTTGAACAGTTAGTAACGTATGTAACCGCATCTTTTTATTGGTTTAAAAATATTTGGGTCAGATACAGGGAATTTTAATAAGCCTTAAAATTAACCCGACCTGACCTGTAACTCGGGCTAAGTTAACGATTAACTTGAAGGTCTGTCGGGTGTTTGACAATTCCCCAAGTTAACCATCGTGGCTTACCAGAGACATGTAAATCATGTATTCCTGCAATGGCTGATATGGCGGTCCATCACTGATGCGATGGTCGATAGATTTGTTCGTCACTCTGTTCCAGTACCCTCAAGTTTCAGCTTCTGGTTGACGAATGGACTGACGGTCCATCAGACCAGTGACGGCTTTCCAGCTTGACCATAAGGAGTTATCTAGTATGTCCTTTTTTATCTAGGTTTGACAGTTCTAGTAACGGTCTGTTGAGTCCTTGATGGTCTGTCAGTTTTCTCGTCGCCCCTTTATTAACTGTAGAACTCCTTTCTTTCTGAATTCTCAGTCCTGCACACTTCACCAACACATCAAATTGCACAAAAATAAGAAGTAAATTCTAACTATGGTTACAATAATACTTTGTGGGTTGCCTCCCACTAACGCCTGATTTAATAACATGGCACAACTCAGTGATCTTTATTACTCATACTTCATCATAATAGGTGGTATCTATGCACATTATTGAGTCCATTGGACTGATATCCAACTTTACTCATTGCCCATTAGCCTTGAAGACATTCTCATCCTCATTTTCAAGTTCAACTACTCCAGACGAGTAGACTTGGTTAACTTTGTATAGGCCCGACAATTTTGATTTATGCTTACTTGGAAAAAGATTAAATCTGAAGTTGAAAATGAGTGCACAGTTGCCTTTATGAAAGTCTTTCTTTGTGATCCCATCATGGTACTTCGTTATTTTTTCTTTGTATAGGTCTGCTCTTTGATACGCATCAAGACAGAAATCATTCATCTTATTTAGTTGCCCCAATCTCAACTTAACAGCCTAATTCTAATCCAAATTAAGTTTCCTGAGTGCCCATAATGCCTTGTGCTCTAATTCAATTAGAAAATGACATGTCTTTCCATAAACTAAATGGTATGGTGAAATGCCAATGAGTGACTTGAAAGCTGTTCTATATGTCCACAAGGCATCATCCAGCGTCCTAGGCCAATCTTGTCTGCTCGCATTCACTACTTTGGCAAGAAGAGCTTTAATATCTCGATTTGAAATCTCCACTTTCCCACTAGTCTGTGGGTGGTATGGAGTTTTCAACTTATATTGCTTGACACCGTACTTCGCCAAGGCAGCCCAAAATACCCGGTTGTAAAAATATGATCCATCATTGCTTATGATGGTGCATTGTAATAACCCGATAATTCCTTAAGCCTAAATTTATCTTTTGAGTGGATAGGGGTGACTTCCAAAGTGATTGATGTTTACATGCTTTCCATCATGTAGAGCATTGAATAAGCTTTCCATCGATACCAATTTTATCAAAATCCAACATTGGACGAGAAAGTTATGGCCATTTTACTGAGCATTATCGGAATCGACCAAGTTTGACGGTCGATATGGTGGACCGTCAAGTCCTTGGAGGACCATCAGTTTTACCAAGGCAATAAACCCTTTTTCTGGCCAATGTGTGATGGTCAAAATGGTGGGCCACCAAAAATTTGACAGACCATCAACAGGACCATTAAATCGAGGCAGAATATCCCATTTCTGACCGACGAGTGACGGATGATCTGGTGGACAGTCAGTTTCCTAATGGATCATCACTTCGACCATCACGTCGAGTCAGAATGTCCCAATTTTTGCACTCGAGTGATGGATGATCTGGTGGACCGTCAGTTGCTCTAACGGACCATCAGTTCGACCGTCACAGACCCCGATCAGCAATTTTCAACTTTTTTTAGAAGGGTATTTTGGTTATTTCCACCACTTTTGGTCTTATATATATCCAAGTAGAGAAGATCCATTCATTTTCTCTTCAATCTCCTCAAAGAAATATCTAGAGAACTAGGGTTTCTCTTTTCCAAATACAAATTATCTCTAAGAAAATCAAGAATCTTTCATAGATTTCTCCAAGTTGTTCAAGAATTAAGTTCTCCATGTCTAAGGCATCAAGAATATTATCCTAAAAGTGCAAGAGAAATAAGTTCCAATCAAGTCTCCTATTCTCAAATTTATAATCCAAGTATGTAGGGCTTGAACAGGAATATTCTTTCATTCTTGTGCCCAAAGAATTCATTTTTACTATAGGAATTTCATGATTTTTGAAAGTTTGTTTATGCTCAAATTACTTTATTGATGAATTAAAATATTTGAATTGATTAAGTTTGTTTTTATGATTTATTTACCATCATATTTATTAAATTAAGGATTTATGCCATGAGATGCATATTGTTATTACGTATTGATGATTTCTACATGATTTGAGATAGGTTCCATGATTCAAGATTTTCTATGAAATGTTGATTATTGAATATATATATATATATTGATATTTGGGACTGAACGTCAAGAATGAGCCTTTTGATGTCTTCTTAAAGTTTTGATATTTGACATGATTTGATGAGCAATACACTTGATATTAAGAAAGATTATTTTGAGTTGAGGCAAGTTAGGAATTCACAAATTGTTTATGATTTACAAATGAGATATATTTATGATTTTGGTCTTTATGATAGACCCATGAGTTGATATTGATTAAGGTTGATTTCCTAAGGCATTCTGAGCCGAGTCTAAGAGGAGTATTTAGCACCGAGCAGGAAATATGGTATTTTCTCCAAACTACGTGACACCGTAGAATTGATATTGATAATTATGGGCTAGAGGCCGATTATGGGATTGTGATAACGAAATTGGGGTTGTACTCCCGGCAAGAGCACGATGCTCCTAGCAATGTGGGGTTCTCTCCTTAGGAGGGAAAAACGTTGGACTCCATGCCACTCATATAGTTTAGTTTATGTCGATTATAAGAAACTCCCAAGTCCATAATGATCTAAGTTCCTTGATTTACCAAGTCATTCTAAGTCATGAGTCAAAGAGTTTGAGTTGAGTCCAATGATTTATGAGATTTATGAAGCATGTGTTATTATTGATGATTTAAGGTAATTATGTTTAAGGGAATTCAAGTGAAGAGAGTCATTATTGTTAGCATGCATAATTTTATTTTATATTTATGATATTATTTAAAAATGTTGCATACACCCCCACATACTCAATACATTCCCAAGTACTGATTCCTATACTCTTCTGCATTCTATATTTCCTCATTATGTAGGTTCAGGTGCTCAGTGTCAGCAGCGACAGATATCTTCAAGTACCTCCATCTACATTTCTGCAGTTGGTGAGTCCTCATGGTTCGAGGACCTATGCCTTTGATTTTATCTTATTAATAGATGGTTATTTTCTTTTAGTTCAGTACAAGTTAGTTGGGGGATCTGTCTCAATGGCTCCTCAGTCTTATGTATTAGAGGCTTTGTTAGACTAGATTACTAGTATGTGTAGAACTTCAGTATTTTGATTGTATAGGACAGTATCTCTTCGTATTCTAGTATGTTCATGACATGATTATTCTTTCTTACTATAGCTTGATTTTTATCGTAGTGAGTTCTAAAAATGATGACAGGCTTAGAGGGTTAGTTTGAGGCCACGTGTGACCTTAAGCACCATATGACGTCTCGCGATAGGTTCTTGGGGTGTTACAAGCTTGGTATCAGATCCTAAGGTTCAAAGAATCCTAGGGAGTCTGACAAGCTGCGTTACATAGAGTCTTGATCACCAGTGTATAGCATGCCACATCTATGAGAAAGAGGCTACGGGGCATTTTAGGAAAAACTATTTGTTTCTTTTAAAAGTCTATCATGCCTATGACTATTTCTCTCTGCTATTAATTTGTGCTCTTTTACAACAGAAAATGCCTCCTCCTAGAGCTCACAGGAACAACGAACGACCTCAACTTGTTGATTATTTAGGTAATACGGTGTCCCACGCAGAGTTTCGAGTATCTTTTCAGGTGCTAGCCTAGGCGGTTACCACCAATGCTCAGGCCAGTGTTTCGGTTGCAGTTCCACCTCTACAAGAAGGTAATTCAACGGTAGCTCAGGTTCACAATTTTATGTGGATGAATCCACCAGACTTTTATTGGTCAAGGGCAGGTGAGGACCCACAGATGTATCTTGATGAGGTAAAGAAAATCACCCAAATTATGCATGTAACAGAAGAAGAAAGCATGGAGTTAGCTTTTTGTTTCTTGAAAGATGTTGCTTATGATTGGTTGGAGATGTGGAGGAAGAGTATAGGGGAGGATGCCACTCCCATGACTTGGCAATTGTTCTAGGATGCGTTCTTAGATCAATTCTTTCCCCCTGAGCTGAGGAAAGTGGAGGTAGAAAAATTTATGAACTTGAGACAGGGCTCCATGATAGTTAAGGAGTATTGTTATAAGTTTAATCAATTATCTAAGTATGCTCCTGGTATGATGGCTGATTCTAGAACTAGCATGAGTAAGTTTTTGGTTGGTGTATCTGGATATGTTGTGAAAGAGTGTAAGTCCACTATGCTTAACAAGGACATGGACCTTTCTAGATTAATGATACATGCTCAGTAGATTGAGGCAAATAAGGTAAAAGAAAGAGAGAGAGAGAGAGAGAGAGAGAGAGAGAGAGAGGGAATAAGAGAGTTAGATTACAGCAGTAGGGGTATGGTTAGACTAGATTTTTTGGAGGGAATTACCCTCAGTCCCAGAACCATTCACTTGTGCCAGCACCTTCATCAGCTAGTTCTCTCGTATTTAGAATCAGGCAGGAGTAGGGTAATAGGTCTACTATGTCCAGGTCCCAGGACAGTGTGAGTAACAAACCTCATCCTCCCCCATGTACGAAGTATGGTAAGGACCATCTTGGTGAGTGCTTAGCCTATCAGGGGTGTTGTTTTGGTTGCGGTAAGTTGTGCCACAGATTCAGGGATTACCTATATGCCAGACTAGGGAGTTGTGATGTTCGTCCCCAGAGTCAGGATATTAGTGCTCCAGCCCCTTTAATTCGTCCTACTCCTCCTCAGGGTACCTTGTCTAGTACTTCAAGTGGTCAGCGCCAGAATCGCTTTTATGCTATACCACCCCGCCAGGAGCAGGAGGATTCACCAGTTATTGTTACTGGTATGCGTCGTATATTTTATTTCAATGTACATGTATTGATGGACCCTAGGACAAGTTTTTCCTATGTGACTCCATTGGTGGCTGTGAATTTTGAAATGAGTTCTGAAAAAATTCCTGAGCCTTTTCTAGTTTCTATACTAGTGGGTAAATCTGTTGTTGCTAAGCAAGTGTATAAGAAGTGTCCTATCACTATCCTTAACTGAATCATGTTTATAGATTTGATTGAGCTAGATATGGTTGATTTTGACATTATTCTAGGTATGGATTGGCTTCACTCTTCTATGCATTTATAGACTGTTATACCCGTGTAGTCAAGTTTCAGTTTCCCAACGAGCTAGTTTATGAGTGGTCCAAAAATTCTGTAGCTCCCAAGAGTCATTTTATATCCAACCTTAAATCTAGGAAATTGATATCTAAGGGTTGTATCTATTATTTGGTTCGAGTTAACAACACTTGAGTCTGAGACTCCGACTATTCAGTATATTAGTGTTGTTAATGAGTTTCTTGATGTTTTCCCAGAAGATCTCCCAGGGGTACCTCCCGATAGAGAGATAAAATTTGGGATTGATCTTGTTTTGATACGCAGCCTATTTCTATTCCTCCGTATTGTATGGCCCCCGTAGAACTTAAGGAATTGAAAGAGAAACTCAAAGATCTTCTATATAAGAGTTTCATAAAGCCCAGTGCATCTCCATGGGGCACACCCGTTCTATTCGTACGAAAGAAATATGGTTCATTGCGCATGTGCATCGACTATCGTCAGCTCAACAAGGTCACAGTCAAGAAAAAGTACCCTCTTCCCAGGATTGATTACCTATTTGATTAGCTGCAAGGTGCCAGTTATTTCTTGAAATAGATTTTAGATCCGGTTATCACAAACTTAAAGTTAGAGAGTGTGATATTCCAAAGACAGCTTTCCGCACCCGTTATGGTCATTTTTAATTCATGATCTTGTCCTTTGGGCTAACAAATGCCCTATCAGCTTTTATGGACCTTATGAATCGGGTGTTCAGACAGTACCTAAATATGTTTGTTATCGTATTCATAGATGATATTCTTGTGTACTCCCAAAATGAAAACGACCAAACAGATCATCTTCAAATTGTCTTTTAGACCCTTAGAGACCATCTATTGTTCACCAAATTTAGCAAGTGTGAATTTTGGCTAAGGTCAGTTGCCTACCTGGGTCATATTGTTGCTTATGAAGGTATTCATGTTGATCCTCAGAAGGTAGAAGCTATGAAAAATTATCCTAGACCTATCTATCCGTCTGATATTAGGAGTTTTTTAGGCCTATCCGGTTACTACCATCATTTTGTGGAAGGTTTCTCTTCCATTGCTGCACCTTTGACCCGGTTAACCTAAAAAAAAGTTAAATTCTTGTGGTCAGATTCCTGTGAGAAGAGTTTTCCGGAGTTGAAGACTCAACTCACTTCAGCCCCTGTGATGACCCTGCTTAATGGTATAGATGATTTTCTGGTGTATTGTGATGCTTTGAGAGTTGTTTTAGGGTGTGTGTTGATGCAGAAAGGTAAGGTTATAGCCTATGCCTCCCGACAATTGAAACAGCATGAGAAGAATTATCCGACCCATGATCTCGAATTATCTGCAATGGTTTTTTCCATAAAAAATTTGGAGACACTACCTGTACGGTGTTCATGTTAATGTATTTACGTATCACAAGAGTTTGCAATATGTGTTTACTTAGAGAGAGTTGAATCTTTGACAGAGGCGATGGTTGGAATTTCGAAAGGACTATGACATGAATATGCTGTATCACCTGGGCAAGGCCAATGTAGTGGCAGATGCCCTTAGTAGATCGTCCATGGGCAGTATAGCACATATAGAAGAAGGTAAGTGGGAGTTCGCCTGCAAAGTGCATCATTTGGCTAGGTTAGGTGTTAGATTGCTTGACTCAGCTGAGGGTAATGTTCGGGTTCAGAGTAGTTTCTAATATTCTTTGGTTTCGGAAGTGAAGGAGAAGTAGGATATGGATTCTCATTTGGTTGAACTGAAAGGGTTCGTCAAAGACCAAAAGGTGGAGGTTTTCTCCCAAGGGGGAGATGGTGTATTGAGATTTTAGAATAGATTGTGTGTGCCTGATGCTGATGATTTGAGGGAGAGAATTTTGGCAGAAATGCATGGCACAGGATACTGTATTCATCCCGGTGCTACTAAGATGTACCGCAATTTGCGAGAAATTTGTTGGTGGAATGGTATAAAAAAGGATATAACGAAGTTTGTAAAGAAGTGTTCAACTTGCCAATAATTTATGATAGAGCACCAAAGACCTGGTGGGATGATGAAAGAATTTAGCATTCATACTTGGAAGTGGGAAGAGGCGAACATGGATTTCATGATCGTTTTACCTCTTTCTCATCGTCATCATGATTTTATATGGGTCTTTGTAGATAGGTTGACTAAGTCCATGTATTTCCTGCCAATACATACATCCTTCACCGCTGAGGACTATGCTAATCTGTACCTCCGAGAGTTAGTCAAGTTGCATAGAGTTTTGTTGTCTATCATCTCCGATAGAGGTGCTCAATTTACTTCTCAATTTTGGAGTGCCTTCTACAAGGGTCTTAGCACCCAAGTCCATCTTAGCTCTACTTTTCATCCGCAGATAGACGATCAGGCTGAGAGGACTATCCAGACTTAGGAGGATATGTTGAGATCATGTGTTCTTGATTTCAAAGGGAGTTTGGATGAACATTTACCATTTATTGAATTTGCGTATAACAACAATTTTCATGCTAGCATTGAAATGGCTCCATTTGAGGCTTTGTATGGTCCGAGGTGTAGATCACCCATAGGTTGGTTTTGAAGTAGGTAAGGCTACCGTGATTTGACCTGATGCTCTATTCGAGGCTATGGAGAAAGTTAAGTTGATTTGGGAGAGGTTGAAGATAGCCTAGAGTCGTCAAAAGTCATATGAAGATGTGAGGAAAAGAGCTCTTGAGTTTGAAGTTGATGATTTGGTGTACTTGAAAATTTTGCCCATGAAAAGGGTGAAGAGATTTGGAAAGAAAGGAAAGATTAGTCCCCGTTATGTTAGCCCTTATAAAGTGTTGAATCGTGTTGGGAAAGCATCTTATGAGATTGAGTTGCCTGCAGAGTTGTCAGTTGTCCAACCTGTCTTCCACATTTCAATGGTCAAGAAGCACATTGGTGACTCTGTTGTTGTTGATCTGTCAGAAAGCTTTTATGTGCAGGATAGCCTTTTGTATGATGAAGTTCCAGTCAAGATCCTATATTATCTAGTCCAAAAACTAAGGAACAAGGAAGTTCCCTTGGTTAAAGTTTTATGGAGAAATCAATCAGTCGAGGGCGCTACTTGGGAAGCTGAAGCAGACATTCGAACCAAGTACCCTCATCTCTTCTCTATGATTTCAAATCAAGCCGAAGGTACTATTCTTCCTCAATTTTGTTGTCCATTAATCTATATGGTTACTCTCGCTATGATTCGTGCATTCTGTGCAGTACCAAAAACTTTAGAGTAATGTAAGCCCTTTGAGTGGGCCATTCCAGTTGACCTATCGAGCAACATTCGAGAACGAATGTTTCCAAGAGGGAGATATTGTAATACCCCGATCGTTCCTTAAGACTAAATCTGTCTTTTGAGTGGATATAGGTGGATTCCAAAGTGATTAATGTTTATATTGTCTTGTATTTCTCTAATTTTTACTTTCCATTATGTAGAGCATTGAATAATCTTTCCATCGATACCAATTTCATCAAAATCCAACATCGGACGAGGAAGTTATGGCCGTTTTACTGAGCGTTATCGAAATCTCCCAGGTTTGACGGTCGGTCTAGTGGACCGTCAAGTCCTTGGCGGACCATCAGTTATCCCATCAATCCAAGAAAGTAACCTCTTTTTTGGCCATCGTGGAACGGCCAAAATAGTAGGCCCCCAAGAATTTGACAGACCATCAAGAGGACCATCAAGTCGAGGCAGAATGTCCCATTTCTGAATCCCGAGTGACAGACGATCTGGTGGACCATTAGTTTCCTGATGGATCATCACTACGAACATCAGATCGAGGCAGAATATCCCAGTTTTAGCACTTGAGTGATGGATGATCTGGTGAACCGTCAGTTCAACCGTCACAGACCCTGATCAACAATTTTCAACTCTTTTTAAAATGGAATTTTGGTCATTTCCTCCCCTTTTGGTCTTATATATATATCCAAGTAGAGAAGATCCATTCATTTTCTCTTCAATCTCATCTAAGAAATATCTAGAGAACTAGGGTTTCTCTTTTCCAAATCCAAATCATCTCCAAGAAATTGAAGAATCTTTCATATATTTCTCCAAGGTGTTCAAGAATAAAGTTCTCGAAGTCAAAGGCATCAAGAATCTTATCCTAAAAGTCCGTGAAAAAAAATTCCAATCAAGTCTCTTATTCTCAAATTTATAATCCAAGGTATATGGGGGTTGAACAACAATATCCTTTCATTCTCTTGCCTAAAGAATTGATTTTTACAATGGGAATTTCATGATCTTTGCAAGTGGGTTTACGCCCAAATTACTTTATTGATGAATTACGAGATTTGATTTAATTAAGTTTGTTGTTATGATTTATTTACCATCATATTTCTAAAATTGAGGATTTTTGCCATGAGATGCATATTGTTATTACATATTGATGATTTCTAAATGATTTGAGATAAGTGTCATGATTCAAGCTTTCCTAGGAAATGTTTATTATTGAATATATATATTGATATTTCAGACTGAACGTCAAGAATGAGTCTTTTTATGTCTTCCTAAAGTTTTGACATTTTACATGATTTGATGAGCAATACAGTTGATGTTGAGAAAGATTGTTTTGAGTTGAGTCGAGTTAGGAATCCATAAATTGTTTATGATTTATAGATGAGATATATTTATGATTTTTGTCTTTATGATAGACCCTTGAGTTGATATTGATTAAGGTGGATTTTCTATCGCATTCTGAGCTGAGACTGAGAGGAGTATTTTGCACCGAGCGGGAAATGTGGTATTTTCCCAAAACTACATGCTACCATAGGATTAATATTGATAATTGTGGGCTAGAGGCCGAGTATGGGATTGTGATAATGAAATTGAGGTTGTACTCCCTGGCAAAAATACGATACTCCCGCCAATATGTGGTTCTCTCCTTAGAAAGGCAAAACGTTGGACTCTATGCGGCTCACATGGTTTAGTTTATGTCGGTTATAAGAAACCCCCAAGTCCATAATGATCTAAGTTCCTTGAGTTACCAAGTCTGTCTAAGTCTTGATTCAAAGAGTTTGAGTTGAGTCCAATGATTTATGAGATTTATGAAGTATGTGTTATTATTGATGATTTATGGAAATTATATTTTAGGGAATTCAAGCGAAGAGAGTCATTATTTTCAGCATGCATGATTTTATTTTATATTTATGATATTATTTTAAAATGTTGCATAAACCCCCACATACTCGGTACATTCCAAAGTACTTATTCCCATACTCTTCTGTGTTCTATATTTCTTTGTGATGTAGGTTCAGGTGGTCAGTCTCAGCAGCGATAGTGATCTTCGAGTACCTTTATCTACATTTCTACAGTTGGTGAGTCCTCATGGTTCGAGGACCTATGTCCCTAATTTTGTTTTATTAATAGATGGTTGTTGCCTTTCAGTTTAGTATGAGTCAGTTGGGGGATCTGTCCCAATGGCTCCTTAGTCTTATGTAGTAGAGGCTTTGTCAGACTAGACTACCAGTATGCACAGAACTTCAGTATTTTGATTGTACAGGATAATATTTCTTTATATTCCAGTATGTTCATGGCATGATAATTCCTTCTTACTCTAGCTTGATTTTTATCGTAGTGAGTTCTGAAAATGATTATAGGCTTAGAGGGTTAGCTTGAGGCCACGTGTGACCTTAAGCACCTTGTGACGTCTCAGGGTAGGTTCTTGGGGTGTTACATGCGTGGCACCACAAAGTGAGAGAAGATGTTCCTTTTAAGAAATGCAACAACTCTTTTCCCTTCATTATCAAGCCAAGGCAATGACCTCAACCCGTTTATATACTAATCAATGGAAACAATAATGTACTTTATCCCATATGAGTTCATGAAGGGCCTCATAAAGTCGATGTCCCAGATATCAAACAACTCTACTTCCAGCATCTTTGTCATAGGCATCTCATGGTGCTTTGAGATTTACCCTTGTCTCCGCAACACTTTCCTCCCAGTCCGGTCACTTGCATGGTGACCCTCAACTGGGGAAGCATGACAAGCTTCTAGGATGCTCAGTGTGTCCACTTCTGGAATACACCTCCTTATAATGTTATTCAGACAATGCCAAAACATATATAGCTCATCCCAGAAGCAGTGTGTAACATCATGAAGAAACTTCTTTCTTTGGTGAAATGAAAGATTCTTAGGAATAATTTTATGTACCATATAATTTGCAAAGTCTGGATACCAAGGTACTCTTTCAAGCACATCAGCCAAGATCTTCTCATCAAGAAATGTGTCATCAATTTCAAATTCATTCTTACCTGCTTGATCACCCTCAAGTCTTAACAGGTGGTCTACAACTTGATTCTCGCTTCCTTTACGATCTTTGATTTCAAAGTTAAATTATTGAAGAAGTAGTACCTATCTAATTAACCTCTGCTTAGCGTCCTACTTTGTTATCAAATATCTTAAGGCAGCATGGTCTGTGTGAACCACCACCTTGGTTCCTAATAGGTAAGCCCGGAACATCTCAAAGTCATAGACAACCACAAGAAGTTCCTATTTAGTATTGGTGTAGTTCTTTTGAGCCCCATTTAATGGTTTGATTGCATAATAGGTGGGATGGAATAACTTATATCTCTTTTGGCATAGCACAGCCCCAAGTGCCTCTCTACATGTATCGTATATGATCTCAAACGACATTGACCAATCTGGAGCAATAATAAATGGGGCATCAACTGATTTCCCTTTAAGGCATTCAAATGCCCTTAAGCAATCATCATCAAATGTGAACTTGGCCTCCTTCTCCAAAAGCTTGCAAAGTGGTTTTGCAATTTTTGAGATGTCCTTTATAAATGGACAATAGAAGCCTGCATAACCAAGGAAACTATGCACTCCTTTTACTGTAATAGAGGGTAGTAGCTTCTCAATAACCTTGAACTTAACCCGGTCAACTTTAATTCCCTTGGCTAAAAATTTGTGACCAAAGACAATGCCCTCATTTTCCATAAAATGACATTTCTCCCAATTAAGCACAAGATTAAATTCCTTGCACCACTGAAAAGTTCTACTCAGATTCACCAAAAATATCTAAAAAGAATTACCTACAACTGAGAAATCATCCATAAACACCTCCAAGGTGTCTTCAACTATATCGAAAAAAATAGACATCATGCATAGTTGAAATATAGCGGGTGCATTACACAAATTAGACAATATTTTCTTGAAAGCAAAAGTACCATATGGGCAAGTAAAATTCATCTTCCCCTGATCCTCTGGGGCTACAGAAATTTGTTTATATTCCGAATACCCATCCAGGAAACAATACCAACCTCTTTCCGCCAACCAATCAAGCATTTGATCTATAAAAGTCATTGGAAAGTGGTACTTCAAAGTCCATTAGTTGATCTTATGATAGTCCATAAACACTCTCCACCCAGTCATAGGCCTGAGGGAAATCAACTCATTCTTCCCATTCGCCACTACAATTATACCCTCTTTCATGGGCACACATTGGACGGGGCTTATCCACTTACTATCAAAAATGGCGTATACAACTCCTGTATCAAGACATTTGATGATCTTTTTCTTAACTAACTCTAGCATAAGTGGTTTAAGATGGAGTTGATTCTCAATGGTTGGTGTGCAATCTTCCTCGAGCTGAATCTTGTGGGTGAAAATACCCAGTGGAATACTAATAATATCTACAATAGTCTAACTATCGCCCTTTTGTACCTCTAAAGCACAAAAATAAGTGCCTCCACCTGTTGCTCACTCAAATCTGCTACAATAATCACAAGTAAAGTGTTTTCAAAACCTATAAAAATATACGGTAGATGTCCTGCAACTCCTTCAACTCCAATACTCATAGTTCTTTAATGGATTGTTTAACCGGCGGTGTTGGAAAATTTTTGAGATCTAGATCCAGCTTCTTAGGAGCATAAGAATATGAAACCACTCCCATAAAGTCACACATAGTCTCCTTAAATTCTTCAATACCTTCGCTATCAAAATTCATCAAAACTGCAGCCAAAGTCTCTACAGCAAATATTTCCTTTATGGACACTTCTTTCTTATTCTCATAATAAAAATCAACAATAGTGAGTACACTTATTTCCTTGTGCTACTTCATAGATTGGCATAAATCAAACCATAATACTTCATCATTATGTTTGAACAGGAGCTCATTAGCTCAAAAATCAATAAGCACGCTTCTGTTGCAAGAAATGGTCTACCCAAGATTACAGGTACCTCAAAACCCACCTCACAGTCAAAGATGATGAAATCCGCAGGAAATATGAAACTGGACACCTTTACTAAAACATCATACAATATCCCCACTGGCTATTTCACTGACTTATCCACAATTACTAGTAGCATGTTTGTGGGTGTGGGATCCCCCAAACCCAACTTCTTATAAACAGCTTGCGGCATCAGGTTTATACTTTCTCCTAGATCACACAAGGCCTTAGAAAAATCAAGAGACCCGATACTATAATAAATGGTAAATGCTCTTGGTTCTACTTTATTTTGCACCAAAGACCTTATGGAAATAGCACCACAGTGGTGAAGGTTATCCACCAGTTCATAGCTCGCTATTCTTTTCTTTGTCATTAGGTTTTTCATAAACTTACAATACCTGGGAATCTTCTCTAATGCCTCTACAAAAGGAAAATTCACTGTCAACTACTTTAGCATCAACATGAATATGCTAACCTTTGTATCATTAACTTTCTTCTTTAATCTATACAGAAATAGAGGGGGTGGTTTTAGGAGAGAGATGACCACTATTTCCTTCTCCTTTTCTTTTTCTTTCTCTAACATATCAACATACTGATGATTAGAGTGGATATCACTACCATCCAGGTTCTCAGACTCCATTGGACAACTTCCTTCATTTTCAACATCCTCTCCAATCAGTTATTCAATTATAGCTTTTCCCACAAAAAGGCCTGGTAATACCTTACAACTCTAAGTGGTAACTGCTATGCAAGAGAAATTATTTCAAGGATTTTGCATTGTATTACTAGGTAAGGTACCGCTCTTTCTTTGGTTTAGTGCTGCCAAAAGTTGGTTCATCTGCTGCTCTAATAGTTTGATAGAAGTTGACTGCAAATCTAACCAACTCATGGATGATAAATCACTTTTCATCGTCATTACCCTAGCATTGGTTTCCTCAATTCCCTTTAATAGTTTCTCCATTATTTCCTCCATCAAAATCTTGCCTGAACTGGTAGCAGCATTATCTCGATTTCCAAGAGGTACATATAGTCTACTCCTATCACTCTTGTTCTTCTAATTCCTTGCTCCCTATCCTTGTAGACATCTTTATCGTAATATTTCCTACCTTGATACCTTTGACCATTGTCTTAGAATCCTCCTTTATTATTGAGATAGTTGGCCACCTCTTCAGAGTCTGAATTAGCTCTGCTCTATGCCCCAACAGCTTTCACTTTCTTAGTCTTCCCAGATAATAAATGTTTAGTAAGAAGATCCATCTGGGTTTTCATGTGAGCCATGTCTTGTTCATGTTCTTCCTCTCTAATGCATTGTTTTGCAGTTATGCCGCTAGAGATAGTAGATTTTGCTACCTCAGACTCCCTAGTATACCAAGATCTACTCTGTTTGGTCATCCTATCAAGCATTTTAAAAGTTTATATAAAATTAATATCAGCATTATCAAAAACTAGCTTTGTAATAGATTTAAAAGCTTTATACAGATTCTCCATCAAGTGCACGTTAGTTATTTTATGATTCGGACACTGCATCAACTTTTTCTTGAACCTCTTCCAGGTCTCATAAAGAGCTTCAGTCGGGAGCTGCCTGAAATTACTGATCTCATCCCTCAATTATAATATCCTAGATGGTGAAAAGAACCTTTTTAGGAAAGCTCCTTTTAGCTACCTCCAGTTTTTTGTAGAATCAGGAGTCAACCCATTAAGCCACAGTGTTGCCTCCCTAGAAAAAGACAACGGGAATAGACATAGATGGATGGCATTCTACCCTACTCTAGGGTTATCAAAAGGCTGGAAAATAGTGATAAAATTCACTAAATAAATGTTTCGATCGTTACCCAAAAGTCGACGAAATAGCCCCCTCAGATGAAGTAATTGAATCATAGTACTAGTGATGTTAAAATTAGCTTTGGGTGCCAAATGTGGAGGAATAATAGCTCCGGTTGCACTTTCTCCATCGATTTTATCCTCATTCTCTTCAAGATTAAATTGAAGAGGTTTTCGATCTTGTCTTGCTCTGAAATAATGATTTCGATTTACATTACAGTTCACGGGTGCAACCATATTCTCTGCTCACCTTTATTTAGTAGGATCTAACAAATCATCGTCTCCCAAGTCCTCATCATCCGTATTAGGTACCCACCCTGGATTATCAGTATTTTGCTGATTAAATTATGTATTAGCCAAAGCTGCTAAGCACTCAACTTCATATTGGTCAGCCACTCTACTGATCAATTAAGATTTTGAATGTAATGGCAATAATGGTTCAACTGACTTCTATGTATTTGGCATACACAATTATTACCCTACAAAGAACAAAAACAACAAAGAAAATTAAAATTTGGGAAACTTGACCAAAGGCCAACTAAAAAACACAAACTTAATTGCCAATTGTATTCTCCAGCAATGGTGCCAAAATTTGATATGCCCAAATTATACTGCTCTTACTAGAGAGTAAGAGTTCATTATTAAATGTATAACCCAACTAGGTTGGGGTCGAATCCCACAGGGAATACTATGTTCACTAAGTATTTTAGTTGTTACTAGATTATTGATCAAAGGTTCCGAATAAAAGGGGTGTTTTTGTTTGTAAATTATATCTCGCTATTTGTAACAAAAAGTGTTCCAGTCAAAGATTCTTATTGCAAATAATAATTCACTGAGAGTAGTCAAACTAGAGCTATGGTTATTGAGATATTCGAGAAACTAGGGTTGTGAATTATTTTAAATTTCCAATTAATCACTTCAATTTCAAGAGTTATCTGAACCTACAATATGCCCATTTGTCTCTCAACCAAAACGAGTAGATTATCCTTCAATTCTCATGAGCTTAAAGGATGCATTAATTTATTCAATGATTCTCTCGTGTGAGTTGATCCCGTTAAGGCATCAACCCTTAACCCAAAGGTTAAAACCCTTAGATTCCATGTAAACCTCTTCTTTTCTCAACAAGCACTTTTCTATTCAAACAAGTGATGTTCTTGGGCTCACCCTTTAAGTTTGCAACCATAAAACGTCATTATTATGATGAAGGGTTTATATAACTTCAGTTAACCATGAAAATCAAATATTTTCACAACCCCAATCAGTTATACACATCAAGGCTCCTATAACCCTAGTTATGGGAGCTTAGCCACATATATCCATAGAAGAAGAAGAAAAAGTCATTATGTTTCTCATAAATAAATTCAGAAATTACTTTAAAAAATTACAAAGATTGTTCTTGAATCTTTAGAAGAGAATAAGCATAAAATAATTAGATCCACAATTCTTGATTCAATCTCAGAGAATACTACATTATAATAAGTTTCCCTAGATGGAAATATGATAAAAGATACCTAAATAAAACCTAAACTGGATATTAATATGTTCCCAGGTACAGAGGATTCAAAATTTGAAATAAAAAAAGTTGCGTCTAAGTTGACGGTTAGGCTGGAAGCCCATTCAAAGCCTGATTGTCTATCGCGTGGACCATCACTGATTGTCCCAAAATGTCATTTTTTGTTAAAAGCTAATGGTCATGTTGGCGAGCCATTTCTGGCCTAGCAGTCTATCATGTTTTATTTTATCCTGACAGCCAAGTTGGAAATCTGTCTGATGGTTGATGATCCGCCACTTGGACAATCGTAGAGATCATTCATTTTTTCCCTTCTATTTTACTCTGACAACCACCCTAGTGTTCTATCGCATGGCTGACGTTCCACCAGTTTGACCTGAGTAGCCTTCATCTGCTATTTTTCCAAGATTCACCTTCAGCTAACTCCTTAACCTGAAAATACTAAAATCCAGTATTAAATAAAAAATTAATTTCTTGAAAACATTCAATTATCTTATTAAAAAGATGTAAAATGCTTCATCAGAATCTGAAACATCAGTGTCCCTTCTAATAGAAAGATTGAGTTTGGGTTTGATCTCTTTTTACACACTCATCCAATCTCTATTCCTCCATATAAAATAGCTCTAGCTGAGTTGAAGAAGCTAAAGGAGCAACTCAAGGATCTTTTAGATAAGGGTTTCATCCATCCTAGTATGTCCCCATTGGGTGCACCTACATTATTCGTGCATAAAAAAAATGTTTCCCTTTGGATATGTATTGATTATTGATAATTGAATAAGGTGATGATAAAAAATAAGTACCCTCTTTAAAGAATAGATGAATCATTTGATCAGTTGCAAGGTGCTATGTTTTTCTCCAAGATTAATCATCTATCTGAGTATCATTAGTTGAAAATTAGGGAGGTGGATATCCCTAAGACTTCTTTCCATAGCTAGTATAGGAATTTTGAGTTTCTAGTTATGTCTTTTGGGTTTACTAATGCCCCGGTGCCATTAATGGATTTGATAAATAGGGTCTTTGTTCAGTGTTTTTATTTGTTCATCATTGTGTTCATAGACTATATTTTGGTGTACTCTAAGAGAGAGGTGGATCATGTTTATCACCTCTACATTATGTTGTCCACCTTGAAGGAGCAAAAGTTATATGCTAAAGATTTAAAATCTAAATTTTTGTTGAATGTTGGAACTTTTTTGGGGCATATTATTTCTAGTGAAGGGATCATGGTGGATCTGTAAAAAGTCACAATGGTTAAGAAGCGGCCAAGACCTATTATTCTAACCGACATTCAGAGCTTCTTAGGTTTAGCTGGTTACTAAAGGAGGTTTGTGGAGAGCTTTTCTTCTTTAGTTACCCTGCTGACTATGTTGACTCATAATATGGTAAAGTTCTTAAGGTCTGATGCTTGTGAGGGTAGTTTTAAGAAGATGAAGGATAAGCTAACTTTGTCTTTGGTCATGACTTTGCTTGAAGGTACTGATGGTTTTGTGGTCTACTGAGATGCATCACGTATGGGGCTTAGGTGCATTTTGGTACAACATATTAAGGTGATACCTTATGCCTCTAGGTAGTTGAAGGTACATGAGAGAAATTATCTGAATCATGATTTGGAATAGTTAGTTGTGGTGTTCATGGTGAAAATCTACTATCATTATTTGTATGGAGTGCATGTGGATATCTTTTTCAACCATAAAAAACTGCAATATGTGTTTACTTAGAAAGAGCTTAGCCTCAGGAAAAGAAGATGGCTTGAGCTACTCAAGGATTATGACATGAGTCATCACTACCATCCAGGTAAATATAATATTATTGTTGAAGCTCTTAGCAGGTTATCCATATGGAGTCTAGCTCACGGGGATAAGGAGAACTAGAAGTTGGTGAAAGATATTCACCAGTTGACAAACCTTGGATTTCATCTCTTGGACTGTAAGGATGCTGGTATGGTTTTATAGGAGGTGGCGCAATCATTTCTTGGTGATAAAATAAAGGGGAAACAAGTGTTAGATCCTGTCTTGATGAGGATCAAGGGTGATTTAGGCGGGCAAAAGGTGATGACCTTTAATGTTAGTAATGATGGTACCGTGTAGTTCTAAGGGAGGTTATGTGTTCCTGATGTAGATGGTTTCTAAGATAGGATCTTAGTTGAGGCACATGAGTCGCACTATGTTAATCTTCGTAGTTTAAGAAAAATGTATCGTGACCTCAAGAAGATGTATTAGTGTGACCATATGAAGAGGGATGTGGAAAATTTTATAGCCAAGTTCATGTCTCGGAATCAGTTTTATTTGATTTGGGTCATCGTGGATAGGATAAAAAAGTTTGTTCACTTCTTGTTGATGAGGAATAATTTATCGGCTGATAATTATACGAGGTTGTATCTCTATGAGATTGTAAAGTGGAATGAGGTGCCTACTTCTATTAACTCGAATCGTGGTAAGCAGTTTTCATCTCACTTTTGGCAATCTTTTTAGAAAGGTTTTGGGACCAAGGTGAGTCTTAGTACTATTTTTCACCAACAGTTGGATGGGCAAGAATAAACGATTATTCAGACGTTAGAGGATATGCTTCATGCTTGCGTGATTGACTATGGTGGTAGTTGGGTTGAGTACTTACCTCTTGTAGAGTTTGTCAACAATAATAGGTTCCACTGTAGCATAGGAATGGCTCCATTTAAGTCATTGTATAGTAGGGGGTGTAGATCTCTTAGTGGGTGGTTTGTGGATGGTGAGGCAAAAATGTTTTTCCGAACATAGTTTGCCAAGCCATAGAGAATGTGAAGGTCGTTTAGGATATTCTTAAGACTTCCGAAAGTCACCAGAAGTCCTATGCGGATGTAAGACAAAGAAAGTTGGATTTTGAGGTTGGGTATAGTGTGTTCTTGAAGGTGTCTCCCAAGAAACGAGTGATGCGATTCAAGAAAAAGGGTAACTTAGTCCCTGGTATTTTGATGCATACTTGGCTTTGTAGAGGAATGGTAATGTGTATGAGTTGGATTTTCCTTCAAGTTGGAGCTCCATTTGCTTGGTATTCCATATTTTTATTTTTAGGATGTGTATGGGTGATCCATCTCAAATTGTACCTCTCAAGGATATTGGTATTTTAGAATCTTTGTATTGTGAGGAAACCTTATTAGAGATCTTTGATTGAAGGGTTTGTCAGTTATAGACCAAGGACATGGCTTTGGTAAATGTTCTATGGAGGAACCACAAGTACTAAGAGGCTACTTGGGAAGCTGAAGGGGAACTGAGGTTCAAGTATCCGTTCCTGTTTCCCACTTTAGATATTCATGTGTAAGGTAAGTTTTATTCATAAAATCTTTGTTTTATAACTTAGTTAAAAGAAAGATTTATTTCCTTTCATCTTTTTTTTCTAACTTAGTTAACAGTCAGAGTAGTAGTTCGGGGTTTAAATCGTGCTTGTACTGCCTTGTTCCATCATTCCAGGATGAATGATCCAAGTGGGGGGAAATTAAAACACTCGGGGTTTTGTCCTCTGAAAATTTTTTGAGTTTTGAACTTTTTTTTGATCATACGACCCACAATTCAAGTCGTATGGTGTGGTTATGGTTCTAGAGACCCTATTTATATATCAACCAGTGTGTTATTGAAAAAAATTCTATCCTGGTTATGAGAGTGTAATACCCCGTATTTCCTTGGATTAATATTAACTCTAACTTCATGAGTAATCCAACATAAAAATTTTGAAATGCTCATTATTTTTCATTTTAGATCCTGCCATTGCGTAGGCAATTTGATGAAATTTTCAATGATATAAAATTTGTCCAAATCCGATAATCCGGTAAGAAGTTATGGCAATTTTAAGTTCCAGTGATTAAAAACCATCATTTTGATCACTAGCTCATCCCTGAGCCAGTCTAAATAACAATTGTCAATTTCCAGTATGACTCCGCGATCAAACTACGTCGCGGAGGGCTTCTAATTTTCAATTGTCAAATTCCAGTAAGGGAGGGTGATATTGGCGCATTGCGCCAAGGACACAGTTTATATTTGTCAATTTCCAGTAAAGCAACGTGATTGTACCACATTGTGCCAATCTTCTAGGTCTCATCAAAGGTGGCAAGCAGATACCACCGCATTGCGCCACCTTGCATTTTCCCAGTTGTCAATTCCATAGACACGGCACGATAGCGCCACGTCGCGCTAAGGGTGAAAATTGGGACATTTCAATTAATTCCGAGATTTAATTTCCAAGGTCTTTTAGGTCTTTTTCCCTCGTTCCAGTCATCCTAAACACGGGATTAAAGCCCTAAATAGCCTACAATCCCATTATTTGATAACTTATCTCAAGAAATAAAAGTTTTTTCTCTAAAATACAAAACCCTAGCTTCAAGAATCAAGGTCAAAACTCAAGAATTTCTTCAAGAATCTTCAAGAACTAATAACCCAAGGTATGTTAGGTGTTCATCTATGGGTTCCTTTCATCCATAGAGTCCACAAATCCATTTTCAAACTACAATATTGTTGAATTGTGAAGATCCATGCCTAGATTGAATTGAATTCATGTTTATGTTATAATTGGGTTTTCGTTCATGACTAAATTACATGCTTTTATGAAATAAATCATTGTATGTGTTGAATTACATGATCTTCGTGATAAACCCTTCAATTTGCTAATTTATTGGTTTAGCCATGATAACTATATGTTTTGATTATTGTATAACCTAAGTATGCTCCTCATGTGTTGGATAAAATGCCTATGTGAATGAAATAGTGCCATTATAACATGATAGCATGTATTCCCCAATCATGTGTAAGTAGATGCATTACAAGTGTTTGATTAAATGCCTCTATATGTAAACTAGGGACAAGTATACAATGTTATGATTTTCAAGAGTATATTATGCTTATTTTACATGCTATCGTGTCCTGGAGGTATTTAATACCTGACAATTTAGTTGTGTACCTAGAGCTAGTGTCAGTTACAGAATCTCAGTCATGTCACGATCCTTAATACTCTCAGTCAGATATAGCACTCAATAGAACTCAGTAAGTTACCAAACTCAGGAAAACTCAGTAAGCTCAATAGCAGTCCAGTCTAGTTTAATCTACTCAGTTTTGTGTCTTTCAGTTGGGAGCAGGATTCAGCACCTAGGGAACCCAATGATGGGGGCTTAACTACCAGTAGAAGGTGTAACCCTCATAAGAAATCCTTGCATTCCAGAACTACATAGCCAGCATAGGTTAAGACGTCAAACCATCCATTTATGTGTTGATAAGGGTTCCACCATTCTCATCAGAGTACCTGCCAGATGAGGGTAACTCTTCAGTGTCTTTACCCGTGGCACGGTACTGACACCCTTCCAACTGGGGTTCAGGTTGGACCCCAACTCAATTATCTTATCTTCTTTGGGGAATGTCGGTTAGATAATTACATCCCACAACTTCTGTCTCAGTCTTTAGAATAGAACTTAATTCTATTCCACAGAACCAGGATTGTCAGATACAGTCAACCAGTATTAGTAAATCAGTCATCAGTAACTTTAGATATTAGTTACTCAGTATCAAAATTCAGGACTTAGCTTCAGACAAGATTATTCACAATATTTATTTGTATGCACTCTAGTACATGCTCAATATTAATAGTAGTATCAGTTATTGATGTACTCACATGTTCAGTTCATCTATATCATACCATCAATTATTGTTCATGCATATGAACCCTTGCATTCAGCCTTACCTCATCTAGCATACCAGTACATTCCACATACTGACGCATACTCTTTCTTTGTGCTATGATGTCTCATATCATAGGTTTGGATGCTCAGGTTCCCAACTGCGCATAGATAGATTCAGATTCAGCCAACAATAGTATATTAGCAGTGAGTTCTCATCATTCAAGGATACTCATTTATTTCATTATTTTAGTAGACTCAGTATTTCAGAAGATGGAGTTAGTTGGAGGATTGTCCCATTAACTCTATATTCAGACAGTTTCAGTTAGAGGCTTTTCAGACAGTGTTCAGTTTTATAAACTTTTATTTCAGATGATATAATTTATTAGTATTTCAGATATTTTGAACCATATGGCATTTCAGCCTATTATTCTGTATTTATTATAGTATTATGTTTGAGTTCTCACAGAAGATATTTGTCATGGGTTAGCTTGTGGTCCTTCGGGGTCATAAGCACTGTGTAGTGTTTGGGGTATAGAATTGGGGCGTTACAAACTTTGTATCTGAGCTACGTTCAATAGTGTCTTAGGAAGTCTAAAAGCCACATCTAGTAGAGTCTTGTGCATGGGTGTGTTGCGTGCCTGGATAGGAGGCTATGAGATGTTTTAGAAAAAGTTTCCCTTATTTCAGTATTCATGTCATGCGAGTGAGCATGATCTCAAGTTAAACTCTTAGTCTAATCCATTTTTCCCTTTTGTTTATAAAACATACCTCCTAAAAGGACTAACAAAAGAAGAACCGAAAATCAGTCAGCTCCTCTTCCCATTCAGGGAGATTCCCTGGATGAGTATGACTCCCATGCAGAATTTAGAGCTGCATTCACTACTCTAGACAATTCAGTAGCAATCTAGAATAAATGAACATCTGTCGTTCTAGCCAATCCAGTGACCAATTCTGCTGCATCTAGGATTTAGGACTTCACCAAATGAATTCTCCTATATTCTCAGGATCTAAGCCAAAAGGGATCCACAATAGTTCCTCGATCTGGTTCAGAAAGTCATGGATATCATAGGATTGACTTCCAGGGAGAGTGCTAAGTTAACTATCTATCATCTACATGATGTAGCTAATATGTGGTTTAAGCAGTAGAAGGTAGACATGGGCATAAATGTAGAGCCCATAGAGTGGGAAGAGTTTGCTACTACTCTCCTAGAGAGATTATTTCCCTTAGAGCTGAGAGAAGCCAAGGTGTTAGAGTTTATCAATCTCAGGTAGGGCAATATGAGTGTGAAAGAGTATTTCCTCAAGTTTACTCAGTTAGCCAGGTATGCTCCCTATGTAGTAGTAGACAGTAAGTCCAGAAGGAGCAAGTCCGTATCTGGGGTTTCAGATAGTATGGTTAAAGAGTGCAGAATATCAATGTTGATTAAGGAGATGGATATATCCAGGCTCATGGTTCATGCTCAGTAGATAAAAGAGGCTAAAATCAGATAGAGAGAGGTAGAATAAAAGACCTAGAATAGTTAGCTTCAATTTTAATCAGCCTAAGCTAGAGGGCGATAATCGTTCCCAGTTTTGTCCAAAATCTTAAGTTCCAGCTCCGTCCTCGGCTAGTGCTCCAGTACCTAAGTTCAGAAATGGTAACATCGATAGGGTGCCAAGCTTTAAGTCTCAGGGTAATGTCAGCAGTGCTCGAATAAATCTTGTATATCAGCAATATGGAAAGAACCACAAGGGTATCTGCAGACTTGGCAGTGATGTTTGTTTCGAGTGTGGCAAGCCAGGCCACAAAGTCAGATATTGTGCTTAGTCAGGTTCTCAGGGTCAGCATACTTATTCTTCAACTCAGTCAGGTCGCCCAAATCAGCAGGGTGCCACTTTTAGTGCCACCGGTGGGTAATTCCTAAATAGGCTTTATGTATTTCAGTCCGGAAAAGATTAGAAAAATTCTCTTGATATGGTCACTGGTATATTGCAGATCTTTAATTTACATATTTATGCCTTGTTAGATCCATGTGCTTCTTTATCTTTCGTAACTCCTTTCATAGCCATTAACTTTGGAGCCAGTCTAGAAATCCTAGCAGAGCCTTTCTCAATTTCTACCCCAGTGGGTAAATCTATCATAGCTTGACAGGTATACAAGAACTGTCCGATTATGATATCTCTGAAAGTTACTTCGGCAAACCTTGTAGAGCTAGAGATGGCATATGTTGATGTCATTCTCTGTGTAGATTTGCTCCATTCATGCTATTCATAAATGAATTATAGAAACAAAATTTTTTATTTTTAGTTTCCATATGAACCGGTCCTTGAATGGAGAGGTAGTACCACAGCTTTTAGGGGTCAGCTTATTTCGTACCTTAAAGCGAGAAAGATGATATATCCAAGGGGTCTATTTACCATCTTGTTCAAGTCAAAGACTCAAATTCAAAGACCCAAATCCTTGAGTTAGTTTAAGTAGTCAGGGAATTCCCAGATGTGTTCCTAGAAGATCTTCCCAGAGTTTCTCTCGAAAGGGAAATTGACTTTAGAATAGAACTTCATCCAGATACTCAGCCCATATCTATTATTTCATACAACATGGCTCCAATAGAACTCAGAGAGTTAAAAGACCAGTTGAAAGATCTCCTAGATAAGGGATTCATCAGACCCAGCATCTATCCATGGGGCATACCAGTTTTCTTCGTGTGCAAGACAGATAGGTCTCTCAAAATGCGTATTGAATACCACCAGTTGAACAAAATCACAGTCAATAATAAATATACACTTTCCAGAGTCGATGAATTGTTTGACCAACTTTAGGGTGCTAGTTACTTCTCCAAGATTGACCTTAGATCAGGCTATCATCACCTCAAAGTCAGAGAATGTAACATTCTAAAAATTGCTTTTAGAATCTGGTATGGTCACTTCGAGTTTCTAGTCGTGTGCTTTAGCCTTACAAATGCCCCAGCATCTGTCATGGACTTAAAGAATCATGTGTTCAAGCATTACATGGACATGTTCGTTAGAGTCTTTATCGATGACATTCTTGTTTATTCCCGTAGCGAGAATGATCATGCAGAACACCTCAGAATCATACTTCAGACTCTTAGAACTCATTAATTTTTTGCCAAATTCAGTATGTGCGAATTTTGGCTAAGTTCAGTAGCATTTCTTGGATATATTATTTCTAGTGATGGCATTAGAGCTGATCCTCAGATGACCAAAGCGGTGAGCTTATTTACTGTAGTGGCAATAATGATATTAATTATGCCTAAGTTCACAGTTTCAATCATGATTATTGACCATGTTAAGTAATTATGTTAGTGGTTATGCTATTAAATATTCTAATGATTATGCTATTGGCTCTGATAATAATGGTATGATTACCGGTTCAAGTTCGGATATTACTTATATTATAAAATATACAAAGATTGGTTCAAGTCCAAATAATTGTGATGATATTGATTATTTGTACCCGATAGAAATCAGAATGATGACTGATATTGATGATATTCCATTGATGATTTGGAGAATGATAACGATGATGATATTTATGAGGATATTTTTTAATATTCATATTGATTCGATTCCAGATATATGTACACATTATAGTATGATGTCATACTTATTATGATATGATGATATAAGGGTGTGATATTGAAAATTCTAGGTAACTATGAAAATGAGGAAATTGTTATAATATGGTATGATATGAATGCATTCTACTGATAGAATGATTAGTTTGTAAATTTTGATTAGTTTGTAAATTTTGATTAGTTGGTAAATGTTGGTTAGTGGATAAATAATGACTAGTTGATAAGTGATAATTAGCTGCTATAAGAGGATTAGTTGATAAGTGAAGTTTAGTTAATAAAGGATGATTTATTGATAAATAAGGATTAGCTGTTACATGATGGTTAGTTTATATGTGTTGATTAATTGACAAATGATGAATACGGACAATCGATGGTTACAATATAGCATGACTTGGATTAATTCCAATTGTATTATGAGAGTCAATAAATGATAGTTGTGGATTATTCTATCTTGTTTGTACCCTCCAGTCTTATGGGGGCTTGCGATAGGTTGTATAATTTTCCACACTTATTGGCGTATGGGAGCCAATTTTGTAGTATGATTGCATGCATTGATGTTTTATGTTATGTTATGTTATTATTCCGGTTTATCTACTTATTTATGCGCATTGATATTGGAGTTAATTTAGGTTTATCTATACCTTGGCTCACTTATGTTATCTTGAATTTTATGATATTTATATCATGATTAAGCTTAGTCTACCAATGATGCCTACTGAGTACCCGTGGTTTTTGTACTCATACTATACTTCTATACTTTTTTGGTGCAGATTCGAGTGCTAGTTTTCACCATTGTTTAACATCTGTGCTATGTTTATATCTGGAGATAGGGTGAGCTCTATAAGTCAGAGTCACCTATTTTCCTCTATCTTTCTATGTTTAGTCTTTTATTTTAAGAAAGATGTTATTGACTGTTCTAGATATTGGGTTGCATTATTATTATTAGTTTCTTTTGTACTGGCTCTACCAGGTTGTGGGATGGTTCCTTTGTATTAACTATCTTTTATCGATTTCAAAAACCATTTTTTATAATTGTACTTGTTGATTTTTTCCTATGTTGGGAATTTTCCACCAAGTTAACCTAATTTATTTAACATCGGGTTATGGTTTGGCTTACCTAAAAGCGAGATAAAGTAGGTGCCATCATGACTCATAAATTGGGTCGTAACAAATTGGTATCAAGCCTACGTTTCACCGGTATTGGTTGTACATGAGAAAGTGTCTAGTAGAGTCTTTTAAATCAAAATGACTACGTCCATTTCTTATCTTAAAGAAGCTATAAGACATTCTTAGGACTGGATCACTTCTTTCACTAATTTTGTGCTAAGAGTCTGATTTGTTTTATCAAACATTCCCTTGACTTCACTCTTTTGTGGATTGCTAGGATACGTGCTATCGCTACATGAGATGACGATCCCGAGACTAAGCCTAGGGATCCTACTCCTATTTGTGGATGACACAGAAGTCATAGACAACCTAGATATATGTCCTTAACTAGGAGCCAGGAGAGGTATCCTTCACCAGACCTTATTCCCGCTCTTGAGCCAGAGAATCTTTTACCCTAGCCAGCGGTGGTCTAGACAAGCTCCACTTGGGTTTATTACTACTTTAATTCTAGAAGATGCTTTGGTTCAGCTTTTGGGGCTACTCAGTGGTGCACCGTATGATGGTGTGCAGTCTATAGATCAGAGTAGTACTAAAATAGGGGTGTAGAGTTAAGGTCGCTCTAGCCCTAGTAGTTTCTAATCTGGTAGTTGCTCAGCCAATGGTTACCCGTACCCGCTATGTCTGTTGAGGAGCTAAAAATGTTGGGTAGATTCTTTAGATTTGCTCCAGCTAGATTTTCTAGCGCTCTAAGCGAGGATGCATATAAGTTTGTGATTATTTGTGAGGATAGGCTCCATAATTTGGGCCTTGTTGAGACTGTGGTGTCGGATACACAACACTTTAGTTGGACATTAATTGAGAGGTTATATCGATTCTAGAACAACTGCATCTTCTCCTTTGACATGAACTCAGTTCTTTGACATTTTCCTGGAAAAGTACATGCCTCGCAGTTTTAGGGATTAATTCTCTAGATTAGAGAAGGTCTCTATTATAGTTATAGAGTATGAGGCTCATTTTCATTAGTTCTCTTGGTAGCTACTTTGATTTTAGGTACTAAGTATGAGAGAGTTTATTGCTTTATTTAAGGATTAAGATTTTATAATGACCTTTCAGGTCATTTATTATGATTCCACTTATTTTTGTTGTTAGATCATTTACATAGCCACCCCAAGTCATTTATGACTTGATAGAATTGATAGATCGATTATCGGGCAGTTTGTTTTGTCTTTAGATAAATTTCCCCGTTTAGAAGTCTTCATTGGTTCCAAATGGTCGCTGAGCAAAAAATTTAGTAAAATGATATCAGATGCAAATTTTGACTATTCTAGCAGCTCTAGAATATTGATTTTTAGTTGGGTACAACTTTGGTTCGGGTCCCACTGCACCTAAAGACCTTTTAACCTATTGATTAAAAAGTTGACAAATTATAAATTTAGGTGTGGGACCCACATTTGGCCTAAGCAACCTTTGATGGAAAATTTGAATTCGCCAATGTGTCTGATTTTCGAAATCAGTATGGTTACGTATTTTGTTTGCTCATATTGGACTTCGAATTCATCCCGAGGCATTGGCCAAAAATTCCAAGTTTCAGCTGTCATCTAGTGCAACAAAAGTACCGCGATCACAGAGGGTGTATCTTGATTATGATATCGTAATCGTATCCTATATGTTTGTAATTTCTTAAATTAAGGGCCTGGGAAGGGTTATTTAAATGCTTTTATTGGTCCAGAATTTGCCATTTCTCCATTGATTTGAGTCCCATTAACCCTAATAGAGTGTGTTGTTCTGAAATTAAATCTTGGGTGTTGATTGGGAGCTTCAATAACTTGCTTATTCACGATGAACAACAAATCTAAGGTATGAATCATTCCTTTATAGTGTTGAATTTTTGAATATTTGATCCAAAACCCCAAATGGCTTAAGCGCTTAATTTTAGCCAAAATATGCTTGATTTGTACCAATTTCTTAAGGGATATGACTCCCTAATGGTATTTGACAATAGGTTGGTGGAGACCACTTAGGGGTTTTTGATGTCATTCTTTACTTGAAGCACAATGGTGAAATATGTGTACCGATATTGTAATAATAATTCATAGATTATGCTTTTGATAGCTTGGTTCAGCGAAAAAGCTTTGAGGTAAGGGAAAGTAAAGGTTATTTGTTCGTGAGCTATATTTGGATTTGAGGTAGGTTAGACTTACTTCTTGTTAGATTGAGCTTTATTATAGTATGACTTTGATTTCTTAATAAGATTAGGAGGGGTTTTAGGTTGGAAAATGGTAGATGGTAATGTTTGGGATTAGTTGAGCCACTAAGGCTATTGAACTCATAAAGTGTGATACTTCACTTATAGCCTCGTACCTTGATTAGTTCGACTTTTTATCTCATAAATAGCATGAGAATGCTCTAGTTGCTCTATTTAGTTGGGATTGACCTTTTCGCTCAATTTAAATTATAATTTGACCTTAGTTGTGTGTACTCGTGGAAATTGTCCTAGTAGTTTTGAATGAATTAAGAATTATACTTGAGGAAGGATTGTGTTATAGAACTAGCGTTGATTGATATACCTTTAAGACATAACTTAGATAGCTTAGCTTAGTTATGGGTAGAATTTAGACTTGCATAAAAATTTGAGTTATTAGAAGAAGAACTTGAGTTTTGACTATGTAGTTTCATTAGCGACCTACATACTTGTTAAACGCTTAGAATATGCCTTTGCTAATATGATGGATAACCGTGATAATGGTTTACTCATGATGTGGGTATTGGAAATGATGTGCATGATTGGATGTATAATTATTGATAATGCTTGAATAATAATGAATTAGCTTCTAGATTGAATACAAGACAATGCTATTACATAAATCATTGACTAAATTACCATGTGAGCCTTGGATTATGTTGTTATTCATATTATGTTCAGGAATGGTGACTAAACTAAAGTTGATTCTAATAATTCTCTTGTGCTAATAATAAAAACCATGCTAATAATGACAGGCTCTAGAAGGTATAACTATGGCTTGTGTTAAAAATACCAATGATTATGTTAAGAATGGTAAAGTGTTGAGTGTTCATATCATATAAATATACTTGTTCATGCTTCTTTTAATATATTGTGTTGATAATGAATGATGAGGTACGATGGCAAGTTTTTCCCTACTTTTCTTTCACCCTATCCCTCGTGGGGCTGACATTTATTATTGATTGGATTGACATATATATATATGTATGTACATATATATATTGATTTTATGAGGATGCCTTGTATACTCGGAGGATATTATGATGTTATGATTATTCTCTATATGTTTTAAGGCTATATTGATCTTATGATGATGCCCGATAAGCCTGGAGGATAATTGATATTATGATGATGCCCAGTAAGTCTGGAGGATATATTGATGTTATGATGATGCCTGGTGATTTTAGAGGATATATTAATGTTAGAATTGATGCTCGAAAAGCCCAAAGAATATATTCATGTTATGATGATGCTCGATAAGTCTAGAGGATATATTGATGTTATGATGATGCATAGTGATTCTTGACGAAATATTGATGTTATGATTATGATTGGTAAGTACTTAGGATATAATGATGTTATGTATTATAAGAATGTATATATATTTGTTTATGTATGATGATACTTTTGTATGATTACATTTGTATGTGCTTTGAAAGTATGATGTTAGTCTTGGGATATCGGTTCTTATTCTTTGATATTAATCACTTTCTATGCGGTGCAATTCTTGCTAGAGTTGAGTAGTGAGTAGAAGTAGTTTATGTCGCATAATGTGTTAGGAAAAGTTGGTAGCGGGATATTGTGTGGAAATTAGGGATTTACCTAGTGAGTTTAGATAGAAGTGGATAAATGGATTAATCAAAGAATACTACTTATTTAAATAATTTGTGTGGTAACTTCTTGACTACTAAGTGACTATTTTACTTGATGGATTGTATGTGTGGTTGTTACATAACTAATAATGATAATAGGTTAGCATTGATGATGATTAATGATATTGAAGACAATTTATGATGTTGATTAACTATTAGTATGAGAAATTGTATATTAATGATTCTATATACTAAAAGATTCTAATAGATTGATATTTAGGTAATTAATGATGATTACTGATATTATGCTAGATGATGACTAGTGCCATCATGATGACTAGGTTTATGCTAGGTCTAAATTGTGTCTATGGTCTAGTAGTGAACCTTTACTAGATGTTGGATCTTGGTTAGTAAATAACGGTTAGTTGCTATCCCATAAATGAGGATTATGTTTGTAAAGAATTTGTTGGACTAATAATTAGAGGCCACTGAAGACTAGTGAACTGATGGTTTATTAACAATCATTAGTTAGCTAATAATGAGTACGCATATTATATTCTTGAGGAAGACATTAATATGGTCATATAATTATGGTTATTAGCTCCTTGGTATATGTTATTTTATATTTGTAATGGTTGATGCATATAATTATTGGCAACTGGTCGTTAACAGTAATATGGAAAACCATTGGAAAAGGGGAAGTTGGTTATATATCTATATATACATTGATGATTTAATACTTTAAAGCACTCTCCGGTGGTATAGGACGCCGTGATGGGTTCTTTAATTTATGTTCTTTTAGGTGTACTCCCCAGTGGTATGGGAAGTCATAGTGAATTCTTTTACTGTATGCTCTAATCGATGCATGAGCATTAACTTGGTATTTATGCAGATGTAATTATATTTGAGTCGCTTTATGCTTTCCCATTAATTACTAAGTATATAAGATGGTATTGACATATAATGATATGCTATATCATATTATTATTCTAGCTGATCATTTATTTTATATAGTGATGATGAAGATGATCCAGGTTTGATTTTGTCTCTTCACTTAGAGATATTATCTTGCTTTATATCATCTTTACATCTTGATTTAGCTCAGTCGGCCGATGATTCCTACTGAGTACACTTTGATTTGGTACTCATACTATGCTTTTCTACCATTTTGGTGCAGACTCAAGTACCAGTTGACGCTACTAAGTTGAGATAGTATAGAGTTGATATTTTAGAGATAGGGTGAGCTCTTGAAGTTTTGAGTCTCATATTTCTCTCTATCCTTGTTCAATCTTTAATATTCGAAACAAATATATTGACGACTATAGAATTATGAGTTGTGTTCCCTTTTATCAAACTTAGATACATTTATCCTTATATTACTATGTTGTGGGAATTGTATTCGTATTTTGGTTGTCTTATTTTAGTGGAACACTATTGATTATATTTGTGTTTGTGTATGCTGGCCTATGTTGGGCGTTTTTATCAAAGTAACTTATTACCTTTGCTCTATTTTATGGCATTGGCTTTCCTACTGGTAGGTTTTAGTAGGTCTCATCATGACTCGTGAATTACGTCGTAACAAATTTATAGTTGATCCTAGGTTTCCCTAGTATTATTGGTGCAAGAGCAAGTGTCCAATAGAGTCCTTCAGATCAGAATATTGATGTTTGTTTCCTATCTTTGGAAGGCTATGGAACATTCTGAGGAGTCCTTCACTTTTTTCACTCTTATAGTGCTAAGAGTCTAAGTTGGTTTGAACGATATTCTCTTAACTTTACTCTTTTACAATGCCTAGGACATGTGCTACCGTTATGTATGATGACGGTCCCGAGACTGAGCCTAAGGATCCTACTCTAGTTCAAGAATAGCCTCGTGACGTGTCCCATGGACCAAGATGGTCTACCTCTCCCAAACCCCATTCTTTTAACTGAGCTTAAGATTCCTCCGCCACAACTAGCTGTGGGCCAGGGACTATCCCTGGTTGTACTAGGTTTTATTCCTTTTTCATTGCTTAGAGATTTCTTGATTCAGTTATTAGGTATTGTTTGTGGTGTGTTGTCTAATGGTGCATAGAATTGTAGGGAAGGATAGCAGCCTATAGTTGTAACTCTTAGAATTGGGGTCCTTCTATGCCAACAGTTGTGACCTAGCCTGCTATGTCTGCCGAAGAGCAGGAGATGTTGGGTAGATTCTTAAGGGTGGCTCAGCCTAGGTTTTTTGGTGCTCCTAAAGAGGATGTATTTGAGTTTCTTACTGCCTGTAAGGATAGATTTTGTGGTTTAGGCCTTGTTGAGACTCGTGGTGTTCATTACACCATATTTCAATTGGATTTGTATGCTCGACACTTGTGGAGAGGTTTTATGAGCTCTAGGATAGTTGGATTTTCTCCCTTGTCATGAACTCAGTTCTCTGAGATATTCTTGGAAAAGTATATATTGTGCAACCTTATAGAGCAACTGAGGGATCAGTTCACCAGATTGGAGTAGGGTGTTATGACCGTCGCCAAGTATGAGGCTCGTTTTCATGAGTTAGCCAGGCATACGACTTCTATTTTTGATAATAAATATAAAAGAGTTTACTGCTTTGTGAGAGGACTGATACTCCTAATTCGGACGGATAATCAGATTATAGTTGTTACAAGTAGGACTTTTACTGAGGTTTCAGATTATGATAGAGTGATGGAGGACACGCATTATGAGGGTCGTGATAAAGGGCCCAAGTATCAAGGCATATTTGGTATGAGCCATAGTAATTCCTGATTCAGAGGTGGTAGTTCTTATGTTGAGCATCCTTTACATCTATTTTATCAGCCTGAAAGTCAAAATAGGCAACTAGTTTAGGATGCTCTTCAGACCACTGACGGAGGTCAATTTGGTGTTACTGGTCACCCTAGTCGAGGCGGTGATTAGCCTTTGAGAGTTTTTTCTACTGGCCAAGTTAGATGTGGTGGTTACTTCGGCTTAGCCAGATTTATGAGTTTTGGTTCTGCTCATGAAGCTTGTTTTTCTTGTCGGGTTGCTAGTTATTTTTGTAAGATTTCCCTAGTTATGGGGTAAAGGTTATTTCAGCCCAGGGTGGTAACCCTATTAGGGCAGTTTATCCCTCAACTAGAGGTAGTTCTCGAGTTCACAGTGGTGGTACCAAGGTTCTTGAGGTAGTACATAGTTAGGCAGGACAGGAGGTTAGTCAAGTGCCCAGCTAGGTGGTGGGCATGGTTAGTTGGATATTGTACCTACTAGAACTGAAGCTAAGACTTTGGATATTGTAGTTACAGTTATAATTTGGTGTGCCTCAAGTTGGATCATGCTTTATTTAATCCCGAATCTACTTATTCTTGTATATTTACTTATTATGCACCATAGTTGGACTTGATTGGTGATTTATTATCTGAGCTATTATGCATATCTACTCTTGTGAATGATTCTTTAGCGGTGGATCGAGTATTCAGATCATGTGTTGTGTTAGTTATTCATGTTGATACTTATGCTGATCTTATTATTCTGGATATGTTGGATTCAATGTAACTTTGGGCATGAATTGGTTATCCTACTATCATGTGGTCATGGATTATTTTGCCAAGATCGTTACCTTAGCCATGCCTAACGTACCCCAACCGAGTTGCAGTGAGCGGTTAGCGTGGTCCGTAAAGGATTATTTCTTATGTTTATTCTAGGAGACTTATATCGAGAGGTTGCGAGTCATATCATGCTTATTTAAGTGATACTCTTATAGCGCATCTGTCGCTTGACTCCATTCCTATTTTTTGTGATTTCCTGATGTGTTCCCTATCGACCTGTCTGGTATTTCTCTTGATCGTCAGATTAAGTTTTCTATTGACCTTGAGCCTGACACTTGACCTATTTTTATTTCACCTTACTGTATGGCTTCTGCCGAGATTAAGGAGTTGAATTCTAATATTTAGGACCTTCTTGGTAAGGGTTTCAGTACACAAAGTGTGTCCCTTTGGGTAGCTCCTTTATTATTTTTAAAGAAAAAAGATGGCTCCATGTATATGTGTATATATTATATGCAGTTTTATAAGGTGATAGTGAAGAGTCGTTATCCTATGCCTCATATCAATTATTTATTCTACTAGCTTCATAGTGCAGTCATGTTTTCTAAGATAGATTTGAGGTCCAGTTATCATTAGTTGAGGATTTGGGATGAGGATATGCCAAAGACAGCTTTTAGGACCCAATATGGTCAATATAAGTTTTTGGTGATGTCTTTTGGGCAGACTAATGTCCCAACCGCTCTTATCGATTTGATGAATTGTGTGTTCAGGCAATATCTAAGCTTCTTTGTTATTGTGTTCAATGATGAAATTCTGGTGTATTTAAGGAGTAATGAGGAGCATGCACAACATTTGAGGATCGTTCTCCAGACTTTGATAGATCATATGCTCTTTGCCAAGTTCTCTAAGTTTAAGTTTTGGCCTGAGTCAGATTTATTCTTTGGACATGCGGTATCTAAAGTTGGTATCAGGGTGGACCCGACTAAGATTTTTGCGATTTGTGATTGGGCTAGGCTTGCGTATCCAACTAAGGTTCGTAATTTCATTTGTTTGGTTAGTTATTATAGGTGCTTAGTTGAGTGTTTTACAACTATTTTAGCCTCTATGACTAGATTGACTCGACAAGAAGTTCCTTTCTGATGGTCTGAGGAGTCTGAGTTGAGCATTGGAAAGCTTAAGGATTGTGTTATTTCAGTCCTAATGTTATCTCTTCCTATTGAGGTTAAGGAATTCACCATGTTTTGTGATGCTTTGGATGTTGATCTTAGTTGTGTTTTGATGAAGTAAGGGCGTAGCATGTTGCTATGGCTCCAGAGTTAAGGTCTCTCCAGCCCTAGTAGTTGCTAATCTTGTAGTTGCTCAACCAGTGGTTCCCCCAACCTACAATGTCTGCTGAGGAGCTAAGAATATTGGGTAAATTCTTTAGATTGGCTCCACCTAGATTTTCTAGAGCTCCAAGCGAGGATGCATACGAGTTTGTGATTAATTGTAAGGATAGGCTCCATAATTTGGTCCTTACTGAGAATCGTGGTGTGGGCTAAAGAATATTTCAATTGGACATTAGTTGAGAGGTTATATGAATTTTAGACCAACTGCATCTTCTCCTTTGACACGAACTCAGTTCTTTGAGATCTTCTTGAAAAAGTACATGCCTCGCAGTTTTATGGATTAATTCTCTAGATTAGAGTAGGACTCCATGATAGTTGTATAGTATGAGGCTCATTTTCATTAGTTGGCTAGGCATGCTACTTCGATTTTAGGTACTAAGTATGAGAGAGTATATTATTTTGTTCAAGGATTGAGATTTTGTAATGACCTTTCAAGTCATTTATCGTGATTCCACTTATTTTTACGGTTAGATCTTTTACATAGCCACCCCATGTCATTTAAGACTTGATAGAACTGATAGTTCAATTATCGGGCAGTTAGTTTTGTTTTTAGAACAATTTCCCTGTTTAAAAGTCTTCGTTGGTTCCAAATGGTCGCCGAGCAAAAACTTTAGTAAAATAAAATTAGATGCAAATTTTGACTATGCTAGCAGCTCTAGTATATTGATTTTTGGTTTGGTATAACTTTGGTTTGGGTCGCACTGCACCCAAAAACCTTTTGACCTATTGGTCAAAAAGTTGACAAATTATAAATTCAGGTGTGGACCTAAATTTGGCTGAAGAAACCTTTGCTGGAAAATTTGAATTCGCCAAAGTGTCTGATTGTCGAAATCAGTATGGTTACGTATTTTGTTTGCTCATATTGGACTTCGAATAATCCCGAGGCATTGGCCAAAAATTCCATGTTTCAGCTGTCATCTAGTGCAGCAAAAGTACCGCAATCGCAGAGGGTGTATCTCGATTATGATACCGTAATCATGGCCTGCGTGTTTGTAATTCTTAAATTGAGGGACTTGGAGGGGTTATTTAAATGCTTTTATTGGTCTAGAATTGGCCATTTCTCCATTGCTTTGAGTCTTATTAACCCTAATAAAGTGTGTAGTTCTGAAATTAAATCTTGGGTGTTGATTAGGAGCTTGAATAACTTGTTTATTCACGATTAACAACAAGTCTAAGGTATGAATCATTCCTTTATAGTGTTGAATTTTTGAATATTTGACCCAAAACACCAAATGTCTTGAGCACTTGATTTTATCCAAAATATGCTTGATTTGTACCCATTTCTTGTGGGATATGACTCACTAATGGTATGTGACAATAGGTTGGTCTTGAAAACTCATTTTTTGTAAGTGTGGACCACTTAGGTGTTTTTGGTGTCCTTTTGTACTCGAAGCACAATGGTGAAATATGTATATTGATATTCTAATAATAATATATACATTATGCTATTGATAGCTTGATTCAGCGAAGAAGCTTTGAGGTAAGGGAAAGTAAAGGTTATTATTTCGTGAGCTATATTTTCATTTAAGGTAGGTTAGGCTTACTTCTTGTTAGATTGAGCTTTATTATAGTATGACTTTGATATCTTAGTAAGATTAGGAGGGGTTTTAGGTGGGGAAATGGTAGATGGTAATGTTTGGGATTAGTTGAGCCACTAAGTCTATTGAACTCATAAAGTGTGATACTTGTCTTATAGCGTAGTACCTTGATTAGTTGGACTTGTTATCTCATAAATAGCATGAGAATGCTCGAGTTGCTCTAGTTAGTCGGGAGTGACCTTTTCACTCATATTAAATAGTAATTTGACCTTAGTTGTGTGTAGTCGTGGAAATTGTCCTAGTAGTTTTGAATGAATTAAGAATAATACTTGAGGAAGGATTGTGCTATAGAACTAGCGTTGATTGATATACCTTTAAGACATGACTTAGATAGCTTAGCTTAGTTATGGGTAGAAGTTAGACTTGCATTAAAATTTAAGTTATTAGAAGAAGAACTTGACCGACCTTTTATTTTGACTATGTAGTTTCATTAGCAACCTACATCCTTGTTAGCCACTTAGAATAAGCTTTTGCTAATATGATGACTAACCATGATAATGGTTTATTTATGATGTGGGTATTGGAAATGATGTGCATGATTGGTTGTAAGATTATTGATAATGCTTGGATAACTATGAATTGGCTTCTAGATTAAATACAAGACAACGCTATCATATAAAGCATTGACTAAATTACCATGTGAGCCTTGGATTATGTTGTTATTCATATTATGTTCAGGAATAGTAAATAATCTAAAATTGATTGGAATAATTCTGTTGTGCTAATAATGCAAACCATGCTAATAATGACAGGCTCTAGAATGTATAACTATGGCATGTATTAAAAATACCAATGATTATGTTAAGCTTGGTATAGTTTTGAGCATTCATATCATACAAATATACTTATCCATTCTTCTTGTAATATATTGTGTTGATAATGAATGATGAGGTACGATGGCATGTCTTTCCCTACTTCTCTTTCACCCTATCCCTCGTGGGTCTTGTATTTATTATTGATTGGATTGACATATATATTTATATGTATGTATGTATATATATTTATATTGATGTTATGATGATGCTTGGTAAACTCGGAGGATATAATGATGTTATGATGATTCCCTATAAGGTCAAAGGTTATATTGATCTTATGATGATATTCGATAAGCCTGGAGGATATATTGATGTTATGATGATGCCCAGTAAGTCTAGAGGATATATTGATGTTATGATGATGCCTGGCGATTTCGAAGGATATATTGATGTTTAGATGATGCTCGGTAAGCCGGAAGAATATATTGATGTTATGAAAATCCCGAGAAGCCAAGAGAATATATTGATGTTATGATGATGCCTGGTGATTCTTGAGGATAAATTGATGTTATGATTATGCCTAGTAAGTACTAAGGATATGATGATGGTTTGTGTGGTAAGCATGTATATATATGTTTATGTGTGATGATACTTTTGTATGATTACATTTTTATGTGCTTTGAAAGTATGATGTTACTCTTAGGATATTGGTTCTTATTCTTCGATATTAGTCACTTGTTACGTGGTGTAGTTCTGGCTAGTGTTGAGTAGTGAGTAGAAGTAGTTCATGTCGCATAATGTGTTAGGACAAGTTAGTAGCGGGATACCTTGTGGAAATTGGGGATTCACTTAGTGAGTTGAGATAGCAATGGATCAATAGATTAATCAAAGAATATTGCTTATTAAAATGAGTTATGTGGTAACTTGTTGACTACTAAGTGACTATTTTACTTGATGGCTTGAAGTCTAAAATTCTAGCTATTGAACCTTGTTTGGCTGAAATTTGGTAACTAGCAATGGTGGTTGTTACGAGACTAATAATGCTAATAGATTAGCATTGATGATGATTAATGATATTGATGACTATTTTATGATGTCGATTAGCTATTAGTATGAGAAATTGTATATTAATGATTCTATATACTAAAAGATGCTAACAGATTAATATATAGGTAATTAGTGATGATTAGTGATATTATGCTAGATGATGACTAGTGCGATCATGATGACTAGGATTGTGCTAGGTCTAAATTGTGTCTATGGTCTAGTAGTGAACCTTTACTAGATGTTGGATCTTGGTTAGTTAGTAAATAACAGTTAGTTGCTATCCCGTGAATGAGAATTATATATGTAAAGAATTGGTTGGACTAATAATTAGAGGCCACTAAAGACTAGTGAACTGGTGGTTTATTAACAATCATTACTTAGCTAATAATGAGTAGGTATATTATATTCTTGAGGAACACATCAATATGGTCATATAATTATGGGTATTAGTACCTTGGTATATGTTATTTTTTTTTTTTGTAATGGTTGATACATATAATTATTAGCAATTGGTCGTTAATGGGAATATTGAAAACCAGTGGAAAAGGGGAAATTGGTTATATATCTATATATACCCTAATGATTTAATCCTTTAAAGTACTCTCCAGTGGTATAGGATGCTGTGATAGGTTCTTTAATTTATGTTCTTTTAGAATTATGAGTTGTGTTTCCTTTTATCAAACATAGATACGGTTATCCTTATATTACCAAGTTGTGGGAATTGTATTTGTATTTTGATTGTCTTATTTTAGTGAAACACTGTTGATTATATTTGTGTTTCTATATGTTGGCCTATGTTGGGCATTTCTAGCGAAGTAACCTATTACCTTACCTCTATTTTACTGTTGTTTGATGGTGCATAGAATTGTGGGGTAGGAGTGCAGCCTGTAGTTGTAGCTCTTGGAATTGGGGTCCTCCTATGCGAGCAGTTGTTCGGTCTATGGCCACTCAGAAGTTGTGACCTAGCTTGCTATGTCTGCCGAGGAGCAGAAGATGTTGTGTAGATTCTTGAGGATGGCTCCGCCTAGGTTTTTTGGTGCTCCTAGAGAGAATTTATGTCAGTTTCTTGCTGCCTGTGAGGATAGACTTTATGGTTTAGGCCTTGTTGACACTCGTGGTCTTGATTACACCATATTTTGATTGGATTTGTTGGCTCGACACTTGTGGAGAGGTTTTATGCGATCTAGAATAGTTAGATCTTCTACCTTCTCATGTACTCAGTTCTCTGAGATATTCTTGGAAAATTATATGTTGTGCAACCTTAGAGATCAACTGAGGGATCAGTTCACCAGATTAGAGCAGGGTGCTATGACCGTCGCCGAGTATGAGGCTCGTTTTCATGAGTTGGCTAGGCATACGGCTTTCATTTCTTATAATAAGTATAAAAGAGTTTACTGCCTTGTGAGAGGACTGGTACTCCTAATTCGGATAGCTAATCAGAGTCTAGTTATTATGAGTAGGACTTTTACTGAGGTTTCAAAATATGATAGAGTGATGGAGGACATGCATTATGAGGGTCATGAGAAGAGGCCTAAGTATCAGGGCATATTTGGTAGGAGCCATTGTAATTCCTGATTTAGAGGTGGTAGTTCTCATGTTGTGCATCCTCTACATTTATTTTATCAGCCTCAGAGTCAAAATACGCAACCAATTTAGGAAACTCTTCAGACCACTAACGGAGGTCAATTTAGTACTAGTTGTCACCCTAGTTGGAGCGGTGATCAGCCTTTGAGAGATTTATCTACAGACCATGCTAGACATGGTGGTTACTCCGGCTTAGCCAGATCTATGAGTTTTGGTTTTGCAAGTGATGCTTGTTTTACTTATGGGCTTCCTAGCTATTTTTTGCGAGATTTCCCTAGTTGTGGGGTAGTAGTTATTTCAGCCCATGATGGTAACCCTATTAGGGCAGTTTATCCCTCAATTAGAGGAAGTTCTATAGGTCACAGTGGTGGTACTAATGTGCTTGAGGTAGTACTTAGGTAGTAATGAAAGGAGGTCAGTTAAGTTCCCAGCCAGGTGGTAGGCATGATTAGTTATATGCAGTACCTACTAGACCCAAAGCTAAGACTTTGTATGTTGTAGTTAGAGGTATGATTTGGTGTGCCACAAATTGGATCATGTCTTATTTAATCCCGGATCTACTTATTCTTATATATTTTCTTATTATGCACCACGGTTGGACTTGATTAGTGATTTATTTGCTGCGCCATTATGTATATCTACTCTGTGAATGATTCTTTAGCAGTGGATCGAGTATTCAGATCATGTGTTGTGATAGTTATTGATGTTGATATTTATGCTGATCTTATTATTCTTGATATGTTGGATTCAATGTAATTTTGGGCTTGAACTGGTTATCCCACTATGATGTGGTCATGGATTATTTTACAAAGACCGTTACCTTAGCCATGGTTGACGTACCTCTATTGAGTTGTAGTAAGCGGTTAGCTGCGAGCCGATCGGGATTATTTCTTATGTTTGTTCTAGGAGACTTATATCAAGAGGTTGCGAGTCTTATTACACTTATATAAGTTATACTCTTATAGAGAGTCTGTCGCTTGACTCCGTTCCTATTGTTTGTGATTTCCTAATGTGTTCCCTACCGACCTACCTGGTATTCCCCTTGACCATGAGATTAAGTTTGCTATTGACCTTGAGCCTGACACCTGATCTATTTCTATTTCACGTTACTGTATGGCTCCTGCCGAGCTTCAGGAGTTGAATTCTAAGCTTTAGGACCTTCTCGGTAAGGGTTTCAATAGACAGGGTATGTCTCTTTGGGTAGCTCCTCTATTGTTTGTAAAGAAGAAAAATGGCTCCTTGTATATGTTTATTTAATATATGCAATTTAATAAGGTGAAAGTGAAGAGTTGTTATTCTATGCCTCATATCAATGATTTATTCTACTAGTTTCACAGTGAAGTCACGTTTTCTAAGATAGATTTGAGGTCCTATTATCATCAGTTGAGGATTAGGGATGAGGATATCCCAAAGACAGCTTTCAGAACCCAATAAGGTCATTACAAGTTCTTGGTGATGTCTTTTGCGTTGACTAATGTCCCAGCCGCTTTTATCAATTTGATGAATCGTGGGTTCAGGCCATATCTAAGCTTCTTCGTTATTGTGTTCATTGATGAAATTATTGTGTATTTTAGAAGTAATGAGGAGCATGAATAATATTTGAGGATCGTTCTCCAAACTTTGATAGATCTTGTGCTTTTTGCCAAGTTCTCTAAGTGTAAGTTTTGGCTTGACTCAGATTCATTCCTTGGACATGTGGTATCTAATGCTGGTATCAAGGTGGACCCGACTAAGATTTTTGCGATTCGTGATTATGCTAGGCCTACGTCTTTGGCTGATGTTTGCAATTTCATTAGTTTGGCTAGTTATTACAGGTGCTTAGTTTAGAGCTTTACAACTATTTCAGCCTCTATGACTAGATTGACTCGGCAAGAAGTTCCTTTCTGATGGTTTGAGGAGTGTGAGTTGAGCATTGGAAAGCTCAAGGATTGCCTTATTTCAGTCCCAATGTTAGCTCTTCCTATTAAGGGTGAGGAATTCACCATGTTTTGTGATGCTTTGGGTGTTGGTCTTGGTTATGTTTTGATAAAGTAGGGTCATGTAATTGATTATGTTTTTAGACAGCTTAAAGTGCATGAATGTAACTACCCCATTCATGATTTGGATTTAACGATGGTAGTTTTCGCGCTCAAGATTTAGATTCATTATTTGTATGGAGTGCATTGTGAGATTTTCAGTGATCACCATAGCCTTTTGCATCTTATGACCCAGTGAGAGCTTAATACTCTCCAGCCTAGGTGGATGGAGTTGCTAAAAGACAATGATATTAGCATCTTGTATCATCTAGGTAAGGTAAATATGGTAACTGATTCCTAGAATCATAAGATAGTGAGTATGGGTAACTTGGAATGCATAACAGATTCTTAGAGGCCTATGGCATAGGATATTCAGTCCTTACCCTGTTTGATTGTTCTCCTTGATATTTTGGATCCTGTAAGTATTTTATCTTGTGTAGAGGTGAGGTTCTCTATATTTTAGCAGATTCCTGATCATCAATATAACGATAACAAATTATGTTTTCTCTATGATCAGGTGGTGAGTGGTGATTGTAAGAGGCACACTAATAATTCTGATGGTATTTTGAGATTTTATGGTCGTATTTGTGTTCCCCGGCTTGATGAATTAATTCAGTCGATTCTTCATGAGGCTTACAACTCTAAATATTCTATTTACCCCAGTACAACTAAGATGAATTGAGATTTGAGAAAGCATTAATGGTGGGATAGTATGAAGAGAGATATGGCAGACCTTATGGCTCGTTGCCTATGTTGTCAGCAGGTTAAGGCCAAGCATCAGCGTCCATTAGGATTGACTTACAGGTTTCCTATTCTCGAGAGGAAATGGGAATGGATTGATATGGACATCATTACCGGTTTACCTCGTACTTCCCGTGGTCTTGTTGGTATATGGGTTGTTTTTGATTGTTTGACTTAGTCAGCACATTTCATTCCTATTCAGATGATCTCCAGTGCTTAAAGATTAGTCCATTTTTTTGTTTGGGAGTTAATTCATTTGCATGGAGGTGCCCATTTTTATTAAATCCGATAGTGGACTATGTTTACTTTATAATTTTGGAGAGCATTCGAGGAGGAGTGAGGTACTCGAGTGGATTTGAGTGCAACTTTTAACCCACAGATGGATGGTCAGTTAAAGTAGTCTATTCAGGTGCTTGAGGATATGCTACGATCATGTGATATGGATTTTAGATTATGCTAAGATCAACACTTATCATTGGCAGAGTTTGCGTACAACAATAACTATCATTTGAGTATTGAAATGGCACCTTATGAGGCATTGTATGGAAGGAGATGTCATTCTCTAATAGTATAGTTTGAGACCACCAAGGTGAGCCCTCGTGTATGGATTTTCTTTGGTACTTATTAAATAGAGTAAGGGTGATTCAGGATTGGCAGAGAGCAGCCTAAAGTAGGTAGAAGGCCTATGCCGACCATAGGCTCTATTTCTTAAGATTAAGAGTTAGTGATCATGTCTTTTTTCATGTTTCTCCCATGATTGGAATGATGAGGTTCAGAAGGATGGGTAAGCTCAGCACTCGATATATTGGTCCTTTTGAGATTCTCCGTATAGTTGGCAAAGTGGCCTATCAGTTTCCCTTACTTCCATATTTTGCTGTTATTCCTCAATTTTTTCATGTCTCTATGTTGCGGAAGTATATTCCCGATCCATCTCATGTACTTAGGTGGGACTCAATTTAGTTGGATGCACAGTTGACCCTTGTGGAGGTGCTCAAGCTAATTTTGTCTAGTGATATAAGAAAGTTACATTCCAGATAGATTTCTATTGTTAAGGTTCTGTGGAAGCACCACCCAGTAGAGGAGGCTACCTGGGAGATCGAGGGAAAGATGCAGGCCTAGTATCCTCGCTGTTTTGAGACTTCAGATATTTTCTTCATCTTTAACTTTCAGTACGAAAGTTACTTAGTAGTGGATATTGTAATGTCCCTTCAAGTCATTTATCATGATTCTATTTATTTTTTCTATTAGAGCTTTTCTATAACTTCCCCAAGTCATTTAGGACTTGCAAGAATTGATAGTTCGAGTACCGAGCAGTTTTGTTGGTTTTTAGAACCATTTCCCTATTTAGAAGTCTTCATTGGTTCCAAATGGCCATCGAGAAAAAACTTAAGTAAAATGATATGGGATGCAAATTTTGACTATCCTAGTAGCAACAAAATATTGATATTATGTTGGGTAGACATTTGGTTTGGGTCCCGCTGCACCTGAATTCATTTCAACCTATAGGTTTCATAAATTGGAAATTTGGGTATCGGGACCATATTTGGTCGAAACAATCTCAAAGGAAAAATCCAACTTTGCCAACGCATTTGAAATGTCAAAATCAATTTGTTTACATAATTTGTTTGCTATTATTGGACTCTATGTGCATCCTAAGACATTAGCAGAAACTTGGAATTTATTCCAAATTTCAGTTGTAATGTAGTGTAGCAAAAGTAGCGCAATCACGAAGGGTGTATCGTGCTAAAAATTTTTGCCCTTGAATTATCTACTGCCGTGGGTGATTCTTTAGTAGTATATTGGGTGTTCACATCCTATGTTATGACTGTAAGAGATGTACATACTCATGATTATCTTATTTTTCAGGATATGGTAGACTTTAATGTGAATCTCGAAATGGACTAGTTATCCAACTCTCATGCAATTATGAATTTTCTTGCTATGACTGTTACCTTAAACATGCCCGACATACCCCCAGTCATATGGCAGGGAGCACTTAGCCATGAGACGTCGGGGATTATTTCTTATGTTCGTGCTAGAAGGCTTTTTTTGAAAGGTTGTGATTCTTATGTATCTTATATCTGTGATGCTAGTATGGAGAGTCCGTTGCTTGACTCTGTTCTTATTGTTTGGAAGTTTCCTGATATGTTCCCTATGGACTTGCCTGGTATCCATTTATCCGTGAGATTGAGTTTGCAATTAATATCGATTGTGGCACCTAACCTATTTCTGTGGAACCTTACCTTTGGCTCCTGTCAAGCTTAAGAAGCTGAATTTTTAGATTCAAGATCTTCTTGGTAAGGGTGTGTGTCTCCTTGGGTAGCTCCTGTATTTTTTATGAAGAATAAAGATGGCTCTATGCATATGTAAATTAATTATTGGCAACATAATAAGGTAACAATAAGGAGCCGTTATCCTATGCCTTATATTTTTTATTTGTTTAACCAGCTTCAGGGAGCAGCGGTGTTTTCTAAGATTGATTTCAGATTTGGTTACTGTCAATTGAGGTTTTAGGCATAGGATATCTCGGAGATAAATTTTACGATCCATTATCTTCATTGTGAGTTCTTGGTGATGTCATTTGGATTGGTAATGCCCCAACCGCTTTTATGGATTTGATAAACCGATTATTCAGGACTCATTTGGATTCCTTTGTGATTGTGTTCATCGATGACATCTTTGTGTATTTGAGGAATGGAAAAGAGTATACTCAACCTGAGGATTGTGCTCCATACTTTGAAAGATCATGTACTTTTTTCCAAGTTTTCCAAGTGTGAGTTTCTGTTTGAGTTAGTGATATTCCTCGGACATGTGGTGTCTAAGGATAGGATTATGGTAGAACCAACCAAGATTAAGGTAATTCATGATTGGGCAAGATCTACATATCTGACCGAGGTTCATAGCTTTATTAGGTAGGCTAGTTATTATAAATAATTCATCCAAGGCTTTGCTACTAATTCAACGCCTATGATCAGATTGACCTGAAAAGAGGTTCCTTTCCAATAGTTCAAAGAGTGTGAGATGAGCTTTGGGAAGCTCAAGGATTTTCTTACTTTAACTCCTATTCTAGCTCTTTCTATTATGGATAAGGGATTCATCATGTATTGTGATATTTCTGGCGTTGGAGTTGTATTTTGATGTAACAAGGTCATGTTATTGCTTATTCTTCGAGACAGCTTAAGGTGTATGAGTGCAGCTACCCCACACATGATTTGGAGTTGGCAGCTGTAGTTTTCCTACTTAAGATTTGTAGACATTGACTTTATGGCATGCATTGTGATATTTTCACCGATCACCATAGTTTTCAACATCTTATAACCTAGATGGAGCTTAATTCTAGATAACGTAGATGGATGGAATTTCTTAAGGATTATGATGTCTCTATCTTATATAATCGGAGTAAGGTCGATGTGGTAGGAGATTGCTTGATTTGGAAGGTAGCGGGTATGGGTAGCTTGGCTTGTATTTCATTTTCTCAAAGGTTGTTGGCGACATTCAGTCCCTAGCAAACATAATGGTTCACCTTAACATTTCGAACCCTAGGAGAATTCTTGCTAGTGTTGAGGTGAGGTGTTTTCTTATTTAGAAGATTCAAGATTGCCTGTTTGAGGATAGTAAGCTTTGCTTCCTTTATGATCAGGTATTGCGCGGTGAGTCTGAGAGGACCACCATAGATTTTGAGGGTGTTTTGAAATTTGAATGCCATATTTGTGTTCCGAGGATTAATGACTTGGTTCAGTTAATTCTGCAGGAGGCTCACAACACTAGATGTTTTATGAATTCGGGAACAACTAAGATGTATAGAGATTTAAGGCAACATTATTGGCAGAGTGGCATGAAGAGAGACATGGTAGATTTTATATATTGTTGCCTATGTTTCCAAGAGGTAAAGCACAAGCATCAGCGACCAAGTTGATTGACTCGAAGATTTCCCATTCTTAAGTTAAAATAGGACTCAATTACCATGAATTTTGTTAGTAATTTTGTTAGTGGTTTCCCTTATACTTTGAGTGGTTCCGATGGTATTTGGGTCATTGTGGATTGATTGACCAAGTCAGCACATTTCCTTCCAATTCAGATGTCCTTCAGTGCTAAGTGGTTAGCTCTTATTTATGTGCGTGAGATAGTACGATTACATGGCATTCCTATATCTATCATTTCAGATTGAGATTCTTTGTACACTTCTAGCTTTTAAAGAGTTTCTTTTGATGAGTTAAGCACTCAAATGGATCCTAGTATAGCCTTTCATCTGTATATAGAAGACTATTGTGAATTGATTATGTAGGTGCTTGAGGATATGCTACAAGACTGTGTTATATATTTTTGAGGCAAGTGGGAGGAGCACTTAGCCTTGGCGGAGATTGCTTATAACAGCAGTTATTATTCGAGTATTTGGTTGTCACCATTTAAGGCTTTGTATGGTAGGAGATATCGTTCTCCGATTAGATTGTTTGAGACCTTTGAAATTTATCCCCATGGTATTGATTTGCTTTAGGAGTTTTTGGATAGGGTCAAGGTGATCCAGGATAGGTTTAGAGTAGTTCAGAGTACGTAGAAGGCCGATGTAGACAGGAGACTCCGTGCCTTGAGATTTGGAGTTAGTGATCGAGTATTCCTCTGAGTACCACCTAAGAATGGTGTAATGAGACTCAGGAGGAAGGGAAAGCTCAGTCCTAGATATACTGGACCTTTTGAGATTCTTCGCACAGTTTGTGAGGTATCTTATGAGTTAGCTTTACCTCAAGATTTTTCCATTATCCATTTAGTTTTCCATGTTTCCATGTTGAGGTGATACATTCTTGATTCATCTTATGTTCTTAGAAGGGACTCAGTCCAGCTGGATGAAAACTTTAGGTGGTTGCGTAATAGGGAGATTCCTGTAGTAAAGGTTCAGTAGAGGCATCATCCAGTAGAGGAGACCTATAGGGCGACTGATAGCAAAGGGCGGACCTAGTATCCTCACATGTTCAAGACTTCAGGTTCATCCAAATCCTTATCTTTTGCGAACGAAAGATCCTTTAGTGGAGGATATTGTAATGACCCCTTAGGTTATTTTCCATATTTCTGCTTATTTCCACTATTGGATCCTCTTTGTAAATGCTCCAAGTCATTTATGACTTGCCAAAACTAACATTTTGGTTGTTGTGAAGTTCATTTGCTTTTTAGAGTCAATTCCTTATTTTGAAGTCTTCACTGGTTTCAAATAGCCCCCGAGTGAAAACTTTAGTTAAACAACCTTGAATGATAATTTTGCCTATTCTAACAGCTCAAAAATATCAATTTTAGGCAAGGAGGTCTCTTAGTATATGTACCGAGGTGCCCGAACTTATTTTGACCAATTGGTCAAAAAGTTATAAAAATGAGAATTGGGTGTGGGAGCTATTTTTTGTCGAAATGACCTAGGATGGAAATTTCAACTGCGCCATTGATTCCAATGTGTCAAATTTTATATTGTTACATCGTTCATTTGTGAATACGGGATTCTTGATGAATACTCCAAGTCTCAACTATAATTGGAGCAATCGCGATCGCGGGTCATGGATCGCGACTGCGATCTGACAGCACCAGCATGTACTGCGATAATGAAACTTTTAGTCGCAAATGCAACACCTAGGACAGGCGAGCAGTACCCCAAATGTGATAGGGGAATTTCACGAATGCAATATCTAAACCTGATTCCATGTATGGCGATCGCAAGGCTTGGGTCGTGATAATGATACCTGAGCACCTAGAAAGGGTATAAATACACCCTTTTAACCCTTTTTTTTCCATTCCTTCATCCATTCTCTATGTTTAAATTTATTTTCGTGATTCATCTTCTATTTCTTGTAAGATTTCACCTATTTCTTGGTAGAATTTTCCATTTCTAGTTCAAAAATCTCAAAACCTTGGAAGCTTGATTCCAGCCCTAAATTAGCTTGTATTTCACCTATTTTTTAAGGAAATGACTCCTTCATCATGAGGGAACGTTGGGTTGGTTTGCCAAACATGGCTTTCCATAAATAGGACCCATATGGGATTTTTGGATCCAACGCAAAATAGTGCAATATGGGTATTATTAATCTCGTATTGATGAGTAAAATTTGATTTTGATAACTTGGTTTCTTGTACAAACTTCTCGAAAAGGAAAAGTAGTAATTTAGCGGATCTATGAGCATTTTTCGGCATCCAGGTAGGCCAGGTTTTACCCCTTGATAGATTGAGCTACTTCATAGTATGTGTAGGACCCCTTAAAATTTCAACGATTTTATTTTTGACCCTTCCCCGTGTATAATGTCAATTTTTGACTCGAATTATGTTTAGGGATGTTAAAAGGGTATTTACGGAAAGTTATGGAATTTTTTAAAGGTGTTTAAGGTAATTTTTGGATGACAAGTTAGTGAGGGTCTATCATATTAGCGTGCCACGAAGGTTAGCCACTGCAATAAGGGTGTGCCATGGAGGCTACCCTCTGCGTTACGCATCTATGTAAAATTCATCCATTTTTGGTTTTTTTTCACTTGGGTGAGGGGATTTTGGTCTTTCATCCGTTGCACGACCTTCATACATAAAATAAGCCCATTCTCGTATGTTTTAAAAAATCAAAGTCCATTTTTCTCTTATCGAGCTCTTAAGTCAAGAACATTCAAGGGTTTTATAATAAATTCCTAGTACAAGCTTTATGCTTTAATTTGTCTTCAATTTCTTTCATAATTTAGGTATGTATATCATTCCTAAACTTTATTTTCACATTGTGGCACTTATTTAATCATTATACATGTGTTTTGAATTGACTGGTTTAAAATAGGATTGAGGGTTTTTTATTGGAATTACTTGAATTACTTTTCCCATGTTCTAAATTGATGATTTATGCGTCAAATTTATGTTTTTTTGGACTGAATGGATGCATTGTTAGGGGAAATAGAATGGGAAAAATGGTTTTCCACAAATTGATGACTATTTGTCTTGTTAATGGCATTAACTCTAACCCACTTTTCGAATTTGGTTTTAGAACATAGATCATTGCATAATTAAATTTATTTATGAACTCATTGCATAGCATTAATGGATTTGAAAGGCCCTTGGTGGCCATGATTTTGATTCTTAAATAGAATTTGGGAGTCTAATGGTTACGCGGATCAGTTTGGCATAAACATATGAGTTCGCAAGCATAAATGGTATGACGATACCAAGTGGTAAATGCCTTAATATAAGATTCCCGGGTTAATGATTGGGTTTATGTGTAAACTATTTTAATTTGGGCTTAAAGGGAATTTTGTAGCTCAATGTGAAGGTATAGTCCCAGGGGGACTAAAACTGGAAACCATGTTTCCAGTATGGGGATCTATATGACCATGTTCATGGTTTATATATTGTATTTTAGGATGGCTAGAGCCTTGGTGTCTTTAGCCCTTCCTTCGTATTTCATTGGTTTGTGCTGCTAACACACATTGGGGACCTTTCAGCAGGGTGAGCTGAACCCATATAGCTCGTAGGTTCCCTTAGGACGAAGCCAGCTACATAGTTCAGGTTAATGGTTTAAAATCTAATGCTCATGATCCATGTCCCTATCCGACGACCGTTATATTTACATATATATGTTGTCCATAGGGTTTTGACTAGTTTATGGTATGGTCATTATTTATGACTTTCCGTATTTTACATTTAAGTGCTTATCCCATTAACGTCCTTGGACACTATATCATTTTATTATGTATGGTCCGAATTGTATTCTGTTGCTCCAATGTAGCATTAGTGGTTTGGTACAGTTGTTGAATTGCGGTGAAGTGGTGAACCTCCATCTTTAGAAAGGCTCGGTCATTTATTTATTTCTTTACTTCTTAGTATTTTATTTTGAATTCTTTTCACATGGTCGGGGCATATCCTGACCTATTTTGCATTTTTGGTTTTAGAGGATTTTGTTGACAAATGTGTGTTGGATGGTTCTTTTACTCTTTGTTTTTATTTCGTTTATCTATACATCTTATTATCAATTTTTGTCGGTTTATGATGTTTACAGTTATGTGCTCTAGAGGTAAGGCTAATGGGGTTTATCCTCGGCCCACGATGGGATTGAAATACCTATCACTACTAGGCCCTGGTTCGGATCGTGATAGTATGTTTATGATATTATGTTAGATTTAGGATGGGTTTTAGGTGTTTCTGTGCTAAACAACAATACTTTTGTTAGTTGGACTATTTAGGCAATTTTGAATATCCTTTTAGGCACAATTATCCTAGTTGTTCCTATCTTAGGTAAAATTGAACTTCTAGGCTTTTGTGTAGGATGGAAACACCTTAGTTACTCAATTAATGAGGAGATCTCCTTGTTCCCTCGAGTTTAGGATGAGACTTACCCGAATTACCATCACCTTAGGTGGAATTAATTTAGTTGTTATACAATAGGATGAATTGTTAACCTAGAAGTAGTTATGTCTTTTTCAACATCTAATAGTAGATTTAGATATCTTAGCCTAGCCTGGGTATACATTGTTTGGTAAATGATTTTGGGGATTTAGAAGTGGGCTCTTCGACTTACCTTTGCTCAAGTCTTGTGATCGTTATTGAAGACCTTTCATAGGCTTGTGTATATATAAAAAAATGCTTATTTTGGTGATATTGAGATGCCTTGGTACTTAATGGTTATGTGGGTGACGTTAGAATTAATTCTTAATGATTATGCTATGAATGATTTATTGATTTAGCTTATGATGAACTATTGAATATGCTATAGATTTGGCTATTGATTGGGATACTAAATATACTATTAAATAGGCCTTTGACAATAATATTGACTAAACCATAAATTATGTTATTGATTGAACCAATGAATGAGCTATTAACTACTTAGTGATCATGCTTATGGATGTATTAGCATTTATTGTATGGTTAATGCTAGAGGTCATGCTTATCAACTACATTAGCGATTAAGTTATTGATTATACTATGAATAAGTTATGGATTATGCCATGGATTAGCTATTTGATCAATCTACTAATAAGCTACAGATTATACAAATGATAAGCTATCTATCATGCTAATGACAATCCATTAATTAGGCTATTTATAAGTCATTGCCTATGCTTTGATAATAACTATTGATTATGTTAGTGATGAATTGGCGAATATGTTATGGTTTATGCTAAAGGGCATGCTTATTGATTATATTCGCGATTATGCTATTGATTATGCCAAAGATCATGCTTTTTTACTATAGTCGCAATCATGCTATTGATTATGCTAGATTTCAAGATTTTGATCATGATTATTGACCATGTTAACTATGTTAGTGGTTATGCTATTAAATATTCTAATAATTATGCTATTGGCCATGATAATGATGATATGATTATTGTTGAAGTCCGTATATTACTTAAGCTATGAAATATACAAATATCGGTACGAGTTCAGATAATGATGATGATATCAATTATTTATACCTGGTTGAAATCCAGAGGATTGCTAAGATATTGCTAATGAATTGCTAATATTGCGGTGATGATATAAAGGATGATACCGATGTTGATATTTATGAGGATATTATTGAATATTCATACCGGTTCGAGTCCAGATATATTTACACATCATACTATAATGTCATACTTATTATGATATGATGATATCGGGGTGTGAGATTGATAATAGTGATTTAGATAAGTATGAAAATATGGAAATGGTTATAATTTGGTATGATATAAATTAATTCTAGTGATAAAATGATTAGTTGGAAAATGTTGCTTAGTTGGTAAATATTGGTTAGTGGATAAATAATAACTAGTTGATAAGTGATGATCACCCCCTACACGAGTATTAGATAATAAGTGAGGTTTAGTTGATAGAGGATGATTTATTGATACATGAGGATTAGTTGTTATATGATGGTTAATTGATAAGTGTTGATTAATTTACAAATGATGAACATGGATAATCAATGGTTATAGTGTGATATTACTTTGATAAATTCCAATTGTATTATGAAAGTTGGTGGATAACGGTGGTGGGTTATTCTATCTTGTTTTTACCCTCAAGGCATATGGGAACTTGCAATGGGTTGTTTGCTTTTTCACACTAATTGGCATATCAGAGCTAATTTTGTAGTTATGATTGCATGTGTTGATGCTTTATGTTATGTTATGTTATCATTCCGATTTATCTACTTATTTATGCACAGTGACATAAGAGTTACTTCAGGTTTGTCTTTACCTTGAATTAGTTATGTAATCTTATATTTAATCATACTTATATCATAATTTATATTAGACAACCGACAATGCTGTCACGGCCCAAACTATAGCCTGGTCATGACAGGCATCTCAAGTCCACGAGGACCAGAGATTTCCCCCTTTTCCTTTTCACACCAGACATAGCACACCTAGAAATGGCCGAAATCCAAACATATAACAAGATAAAGTGTATAAAAAGTTAAAGTCCATGAAATGTCAACCAGTAATACCCAACAACAACAATACCCACAAAGTCTCTAACCAAGCGAAAAACCCACATAAGTCGAGACATGCCCCCGACTCTGACAATGACAATTATAATGTTAATGATAATGTAAACTTTTAAATCCTAGTCTAAGAAAGGAAACTGATGAAATGATCAAGTCTTTCACATATTGGAAGCTCACGACTTCACCACCAATGACCAATGAATTGAGCTTATCCACCTATGACCGATGAATTGAGCTTATCCACCTAACACTATGTAGACAAAATAGAGGTAGCTCCGGTCCCTACATGGGATAGGGATAAAGAATCAAGAGACAATTAGTGGGCTGAGCACTGTATATAACTCAGGGATAGGGAATAAAATAATTCAATGTATAATCCAATTCAAAACCATGCGACCATTATCATATACATACATAAATAATATGCCAGGATAGGGAACAAGGATTAGTATGAAGTAAAATATTATCTTGGACAATGTGGATTAATCGTCATAAAGGGTACCTATGTGCTATGTAAGTTCAACTCCCCAAGTTAAAAGGGCCCTAGTGCGTGATAGCCACATGAAATAGAGAAAAATCGAGGGAAAGTTAAAGTCATCAAGGAAACTAGCCATCCTGAATATATATATATATATATATATATATATCAAGTGTGACCTATGCATAGGGTCATCAAAACAAAACCTCACGTCGGTAACCATGAGTTTCCAGTATAAGTCATCAAAGACACAGACCTTCACGACTTCGCTACATAACCCCCATTAAGCCTAATTTAAAGGAAGTTTCACAAAACATATTTATTAACCAATGAACCAACCGGTAAGGCATATAATGTGTTTCCTCGTACCCTTACAGTTGAAAGCTTATCTCTATGCCGTAACAATCACATTAACTTAGGAAAATGCCCTGACCTGCTTTGTTGATTAAATCAAAGCATAGCCAACAAGGCCTTCGAAATCCATGTTCATTGCTTAAGCTTTTATGCAATGCAATAACATAGGTGAGTAAGTCAAACCAAGTAAAAATGGACATAATTCATAGCCATTTACATAAGTGGGTTGAGGGAACACAGTTATTCAAACCAATTTCAATTTCAAAACATCAATTTGGGGTAAAACCATGGCCCCTTAGTTTAATCACCATTCCCATGTACCCCATAATGTCAAATCCATTAATAATTCATTATAAATCATGGGAAATCAATTTAAGAATCAACCATGTCAAAATCCTCAACCATAACAAAAACCACATTCAAATCCATACAATTTAACCATGTAAAACACATATTTTTCATAAAATAAGAATTGGGGAAGAGTTAATTCCTGAAATACCAAAGTTTATGGAGAGAACACTAGAATTCTTCTCTTAATTAGAATCCTAGGTTTTTTCACCCCTTTGATAGTGTGGACCGGGGTCCACATTGCGCTATGCCTCCAAGAACTCTATTTTCACTTCTGAACTTGTCTCGTGCACTTGTCCCTTCATTACAAGCCTTGTGATGTTGTTTCCAGTTGATTTACATCTTTTATATATTTTGAATTTCATGATCATCAACTCACCAAGCATCCTATATTATCAAACACCACAAATTATAACTCAAAACTACACAATCATCCAAGACGATGACTAGAAACTTAAGCTAAGAACTAGTTTTGCCCTTTATAATCTTTAACTTATTGTTTGACTGTTGGTTTGATTTAATTTACCATTATACATTGGAACTAAGTAATTTAACTTAAGATGCTCAATTATATCATTATTCACTCATTAAGCACACAAGAAGTCTTCAAAACAAGACTAAATAAGCCCAAATGACAACATTGAGGTGCATAAATCCACCTCAGATAATTTACCTTGTTACCTCAATATACCATCACCACCAATATCAAAAGTCATCACTTTCTAGTGACCCACATCATCCTTGATTTGCATCATGATAGGGTCAAAGACTTGTTTCTCTTTCACCTCAGCACCAAGAGATAACTTACAACCTCTTTTACAATCACACCATCATTCTTAGAGTCCTAAAGACAAACTCCAAGATTATCCAAATAGTGAATATACTTTACCAAACCTCTCTTTTCCTCACCAACAAGAGATAAGCTTCCCATAGACAACCTACTAAGAGCACCAACAACCACAAAGACTCATATCATTATCCTTGACTAACTCAAGCCATCTCCTTTGCTTGAGATTCAGCTCCTTCAAGCTAAACACATATTGCAAGCCCTTATGGTCTGGGAAGATGTCAACATAAACACTATATAAATAGTGATGCTAAATATTTAAAGCAAAGACCTGAGCTAACAATTCCAAATCATAAGTCGGATAGTTGTTCTTATGCACCTTTAACTGCCTAGAGCATAAACAACAACCTTGCTACATCAAAATACAACCCAGTCCCACACGAGATGCTTCATAATAAATAATAAAACCATCAATACACTCGGGTAGAGCCAAAACCAAAGCCAAAGTTAAATTATCCACCAACTTCTCAAAACTACACTCATAAACATCAAGTCATATAAACTTTACCTCTTTCTGAGTCATCTTGGTCAATAGGGTAGAAATAAAACAAAAACTTTCCATGAACATCCTATAATAACCCGCTAAACCCTAAAATCTCTGAATGCCAGTTGGAATCATGGGTCTAGACCACTTCTTAACCACTGTAACTTTTTGTGGATCCACTACGATCCCTTTACTAGAAAAAACATGACCTAGATAGGTCACAACATTCAATCAGAACTCACATTTAGAGAACTTTGCATACAACTGTTGACCACTGACCATTCAAGGTTTACAACATAAGGCGAAAGTCATTGGCATGATCCACCTCTATCTAGGAATACACCAAAATATTCTCAATAAATACAATTACAAACAAATCCAAGAACTGACCGAATATCATTTTATAAGATCCATGAATGTTGCTTGAGAAATAGTCAAACCAAAGGACATCACTAAAAACTCAAAATTACCATATCGGATTTGGAAAACAGTATTAGGTATATCCACCTCCCTAACGTTCAACTGATGGTAACCAAATTGAATATCAATCTTAGAAAAGTACGTAGAACCCTAAAGCTGATCAAACAGATCATCAATCCTAGAAAGCGGATACTTATTATTTATGTTCACCCTATTCAATTGATGGTAATGTATACATATTTGAAGGGACCCATCTTACTTACGCAAGAAGAGAACTAGAATACCTCGGGGAGAAATGTTAGGAAAGATAAAACCTATATCAATAAGATCTTTCAACTACTCCTTAATTTCTTTAAACTCAAACAAAGATATTCTATAGGAAAGGTATGGAGATAGGACGAGTGTCCAGAAGAAAATCAATCCCATGGAGATAGGACGAGTGTCCAGAAGAAAATCAATCCCAAAATCTATTTTCTTATTGAGAGGAACACCAAGAAGATCAAGGTAAAACACCTTCGAAAACTCAGACCACAGGGACCGATTGCAAAGAAGGACCTTCGAAATAAGAATCCTTAACATACACTACATGGTAGAGACACCCCTTGAAAACCAATTTTTGGGCTCTAAGATAAGAAATAAACTTTCCCTTGGGAACTAGAAAACTACCTTTTTGCTCAACCACCAACTCATTCGAGAATTAGAAACTGACCCTTCGGGTCAGACAATCAAGAGAAGCATAGCATGAGTACAACCAATCCATCCCCAAAATCATATTATAGTCTAAAATGTCAAATTTCATTGGGTCCATTAATGTATCCTACCACAAATGGATAGCACACAACCCTTATAGACTCTTTTATCCACAATAGAGTCACCCACTGTGGTAGATACAACAAAGGGATTCGGGATATATGCATGATCAAAACCAAAATAAATAGAAATATATGCGGTCACGTAAGAGAGTGTAGATCTAGGATCAAGCAGACAATATGCATCACGATAGAATAGTTTTAGCATACTAGTAAAAATATTAGGAGATACCTTAGAATCCTGATGAGTGGCAAGGGCATATAGATGGTCTTACTCCTCATGTCACTAATACCCCACATCTTTCAACCTATATGCAGCAAACTTTGCACCCTCAAAATAAGAAGCATGCATCACAAAAAGAATTTTCTCTATCTCATCTATGAACCTTTGAGGATCATCCTCAATCTTATAATCAGTAATGGTTCGAGGATTCAGCCTCATAAATTGGTCAATTCTAGTGGCCTAATAAGAACTCACAATAGCACCAGCAGGACTCAACTGACGTGAATAAAATGTCACTAATTGGGTCAACAGATTACCAGAATCATTGAACTAAGCATTGGTAATATCTCCAGGAGGTGACGGATGATGAGTGATAATTTTACCATTCTCAATTAATATTTGTGCATGTTACCTTGCTTTGAATTAATAAATAAGACATATTGGTGATAAAGTGCACTAATATCCACTCTTTGCAAGCAAAAGAGTTGAGGAGATCAAAAGATGTGGATTGGAGCTAAAAATGATAAAAAAGAAGCAAGAAAAGTGTAGCTGAAGACTAGGAGTAGCAAGGCCTTAGGTACCATGGTCGTGATCTGTTGACTGCAATCGTGGCAGTCAAGAAAAAGTCATACAACCACTATAGTAGAAGTAAATCGTAGTTGCATAACTGTGCTCGCAACCAAACCCGCACGATTGCGGCTTAGCGGAGGAACACAACGCAAGGGCAAAACTTTAAATGAACATGGCTAACACCAATTTTAACAAAATGACTCAAACCCTATAATCATTGAAAAATATTCCATCTTGCCCAATTTTGAGGCTTAGCTCTTGGATTCATAGCTTCTATTTTTGGAGAAGAAAATACTATATAATTTTTGGGTGAAGAATACAATGGAGATTTTCTAAGTGGAAGATTAACTCATTTCTGTTGTTGATTTATAGGAGTTCCAAGTTTGAAGTAACATTCACTTAATCTTCAATAAATCACTTCAATAGATATTATGGGCATATCTATGCTTAGTTATCTTATGTGTAGCTAGGTCTCTCTTTTGGGGCTATGTGTGAATAGGGAATAAAGTGTGGGGGGTTGTTATTGATTAGCTTCTATTTAGTAGTTCATGTTTATGGGTTTTATCATTGCTATGCTAACACGGTTAGAATTTGATGGGTGAAAGCCCCAAATACCTACATGGGTAAGATAAGTGAAATCTCCATGCTCTACAAAACTTAAAGCCATCTTTGAAAGAAGGGTTTTGGGGGAAGTTTAGGAATCCATATCATTTTCAAAAGAGGGTTGTAGAGACCAAAGCAATGATAGACAATTGTGTGTGTAGTTATCTAAAGATTCATCATCTTAGACATAATGGTGAATGTGAGGTTGACTATACAATAGGTATCATCCTAGAAATAGGGATGCCTAGATTGGGGTTGTGGTTACTAATTGTTGAACACACCGATTAGGTATTTGAAAGAATCAATGGATAAAAGTTTTGTGTTTTATTTAAAGACTAGCATCAAAATCTATAACTAAACCTACCCATATTTGATCTACTAAATTGATGATTGATTGCTAACACCCATACTTCACTCCCTTAGTAATGCATAATCCGAAGATCTATGCATAATTGTTAAAACTTTAATTATTCGTAGCCCCGAATTTATACTAGAAAAAACTAAAAAGAAATATTAGTGTAGATATCCATCTCCCCTTTTTTTTTCTTGGTGTAACATTGGTTTGAATTTAACTTATGTCTATTATTATGAATTAACTTGATTTTCACTTACATTTTTCCTCGTTTATTCGACCACAACTCCACAGTTGGGTAAATATATTGATGACGATCGCCTTTTACTAAATTGATTGTGTAAGTTGAGTTTTATTAGTAGAGCAGGAGTATTTCTATTGAAGAAGGATCAGTGGGGACCATTGGAACACTGCTAGGGCAACCAAAACTCGTGACCCTAGACATGGTCTGAACTCCTCGAGTAGGATGAGCTCTATCCATATTGTCCCCAAGTGGGATAGAGGAGTTTCCATGAACATCAGATCTTCGAGAGGCATGATCTAAAATAGAGAACAAACTAGAATTATAGGATATTTCAACACCCTAGACTCTACAACCCAAAAGTAGATCACAATAAAGGGAAATATTCCTAAATGCCTGATAGCCACTCCCTTAAAAGTGTGGCGCGCTACAAACCCATTAAAGAGACTCTGTTTGACATGGTTTCTTGGACACCCAATGACACCAAACCTAGGCTCTGATACCAATTTTTTCATGACCCGAACCAGAGCTTTTCAATGACAAGCATCTCAAGTCCACTGAGGATCGAAGACCACCTCTCTTTCCTAACCACATAATATATAACACAACTTAAAATGTATGAAATATGAACATATAACACTATACAGTGAATGAAAACTCAAAGTATATAATATATAATACAATAATATCCAAACACAACAATATCCAAAAGCCTCTAACAAAATTGAAAACCACCTAAGTTGGGATATGACTCCGACTTTGACAATGACAACGGTAATCTTAATGATAATGTAAACTCTTTTATTACATTCTAGGAAAGGGAATAGATGAAATGACCAAGTCTTTCAAAGAATGAAATCTCACCACTGATGAATCGATCCAATCCACCTACCACTACATAACTAAAGTAGAGGTATTTGTAGTTTCTTTATCGCGTGGGTATACAGTATCCCGAGATGGTTAGTAGGTTAAACACCAACATGTAACTCTGGCATAGGGGATAAGATAATGCCAAGTAAAATCCAAATCAAAACCATTCAAACATTATCATATATATGCATAAATAATATGTCGGTATATGGAACAAGTCTTAGCATAAAGTAAAATATTTTCTTGGACTATGTAGCTTAACCATCATAAAGGGAACCCACGGGCTATATGAGTTCAACTCCCCCTGTGAAAAGGGCTTCAGTAAGTGTTAGCCGCACAAACTAGAAAAAAACTGAGAGAAAGTTGAAGCCATCAAGGAAACTAGCCTTCCCAAATATATACATCAAGTTTATCCCATGCACATGGTCATCAAGGCAAAACTTTATGTCGGCAACCATGATTTTCTAGTATAAGTAATCCAACACACACACCTTCACGGCTTTACTATATAACCCCATTAGGTAAATAATGGGTATTCTCATAAGCTTACACTTGCAAGCTTATCTCTATGACTTAACAATCACATTAACTCGGGGGGATGCCTTGACCCCCTTTGTTCATTAAATTAAAACAAGGCCACCAAGGCTTTCAAAATCAATGTTCATTATTTAGCTTTTTATGCAATGCAATAACACGGGTGAGTAAATAAAACCAAGTGAAAATTCAACAATTCAAAGATATTTACACAAGTGGGTTGAGGGAACACAATTATTCAAACCAATATTCGATTTCTAAAGATCAATTTAGGGAACAAGTTTTTGGTGCCGTTGTTGGGGAACAAGCTAGCATGTTTATTTGAGCCGCAACTAGTTTTTGTTTCATTTGTGGGGGATTAGTATAATTAGTACTTTGCTAAATTTTTGGTTTATGATAAGAATTTGAAGTGTTAACGAGTTGATCTTAATGGCTGAATTTGTACAGGTTCAGCTGAATACAGGACTGGTGAGAGATAAAGAGTTGGTAGAGCCTTTTGCAAAACCAAAATTAATATTTCAAAAAAGACGAAGAGCTCAATATCCCATTCAACAGGTTCAAATGGTTAAAAGATTTGATCCAAATAATCCTATCGATCAAAATGTTGGACATGTCCTAGCTCCGATTATCCTAGATATTCCTGCTCAACTAGCGGCTAGACCAATTTATGAGATGGAAATACCACTCATGAACTATGCTACTAACAGTATTCGTAAGCCTGAGACAGGTGGTCGATTTGAATTAAAGTAAAATATGGTGTAATTATTGATTTCAGATGGTAATTTTCTGGCCTTTCACATGAAGAACCACAGCAGCACATACAGACCTTCCTGGAAATAAGCGATACTTATATTTTTGCTGGGGTAAGTACCGATTATGTTAGATTGACACTCTTTCCTTTTTCTTTAATTGGGGGAGCAAAGAGTTGATTACATGCTGAACCATAACTCTCCATCACTTCTTGGGAAAATCTAGTTGGGAAGATTCTTATTCGATTCTTTCCATCTAGGAAGATTGTACATTTGAGAAGCGAGATTCTGAGTTTCAAATAGAAAGAAGGATAAAATATATACCAAGCTTAAGAGAGTTTTAAAAGTATTCTAAAAAATTGCCCTCACCATTATCAATCTAATGATGTCCTTGTTCATACTTTTATTAAGGGACTAGAGACAAATACCAAGATTCTCTTGGATTCTGCAGCAGGTAGGCAAGCTCTTGAGAAGAATTATGACTAATTGTACACATTGTTGAATTAAATGTCATAAGGTAATCTTGAATAGCATGCTGATTCAAGGAGTGCTCCTACGAAAGTTGCTGGTGCGTTAGAGGTAGATCAGTTCACAGTATTATTAGCCCACTTACAGCAATGCAAAATCAGATGCTTACTTAGTTGAACAATATGAAGTTGGGGGTTCTATAAGTAGCAGCTATAGCTAATGCAGTCCAACAGGTGAATTCTTGGTGTGAGGTTTGTGGAAGTAGTGAACACGTGGCAAATTCTTGTGCAGTTAATCCAAATTCTTTGAATTATATGGGGAATGTGAATCATCCAGGGCAATAGAACTTTGGTAACACATATAATCCCAATTTGAGGAATAACTTAAATTTCTCATGGGGTGAAAATCAGGGACACAATAATAATCAGTATAAGGGGCCAGTGCAACGGAATCAATAGCAGTTTTAAAATAATCAAACTACTACTTAAACAAGTAATATGGAGGGGATGGTAGGGAAGCTTTTGGAGAATCAAGCACAGTTTGAAGTAGATTTAAAGAATCAATAGTTGATAACTAGGAATTTAGAGTTGCAACTCAGTTAGATTGTGGGAGCACAAAACACAAGACCTCAAGGAGGCTTCCCTAGCGATACAGAGGCAAATCCAAAGTAGGTAAATGCAATTACAATAAGGAGTGGGTTGCAGTTAAAGGAGATGACACCTAAACAGGTTAGTCCCACAGTCACTGATGATGATTCTAAATACAATGAAGAGAAAGAGGTCAAAGAAAAGGCTGCAAGTGATGAAATTCAAGTTAAGAAGAAGACTTTACCTTTTCCCTTCCATAAAAGTCAAAGGAAGAATTAAGAGAAGTTCAATTACAAGAAGTTCTTGGATCTTCTAAATCAGGTTCATGCAAATCTTCTTCTTTTTAATACACAATAGAGTTTTCCAAAATAAGCAAAGTATCTAAAGGATATAGTGGAAAATAAGAACTGGTTGATAGAGAATTCTACAGTTGCACTTACTGAGGAATGCACATCAAAGATACAAAACAAACTGCCCACGAAGCTAAAAGATCCAAGCAAGTTTCACTTTGCAAATCACTATTGGGTATACCATCAGTGCTCGTGGATTGTGTGACTTGAGGTCTAGTGAAAATCTTATGCCCACATCTAGGTATCGAAAGATAGGTCTTGGGAGTCCCAAACCCACAACCATTGTTTTGCAATTGGCTAACAGGTCCCTTGGTAGGACGGATGGAATTATTGAAGATGTTTTAGTGTAGTGAGATCACTAATCTTTCCAGTAGACTTTGTGATTCTTGACTTTGAAGCTGATCTGTTTGTTCCATATATTTTAAGACGCCCCTTCCAAGCAATAAGCCATTCACTAATTGATGTAGAAATAGGGAAGATGATAATGAGAGCACAAGATAAAGTAGAGGTTTTTTATCTATACAAGGCACTACAATTTCCTTCTACATATGAAGATTTATCTTTCATATCAGTTATTAACCTTGCATATGAGATACATTTATTATTGTCTGAAGATCCACTAGAGCAAGCTTTGATAGGTCATGATCTTTATAGAGATATAGAGGCACCTGAATTCAACCAAGTCATGAATTTGGCAGTTATTGAAATGAGAAATTTGCCTTTTGAGCCATTGAATAGGCCAATTGGCCCGTCTCCCAAAGCTTCAATTGATGAAGCTCCAAAATTGGAGCTTAAGGTTCTTCATCCTCACTTGAAATATGATTACCTTTGTGATAATAATACCTTTCCTGTTATTTTGACTGTAGGTTTATTTGATGTGTAGGTAAGAGAAGCTATGATAGTTTTTAAAAGAATAAAGAAGGTGATTGGGTGGTAGATGTTTGATATTACTAGGATAAATCCTACATTTTACATGCTAGATATATACATGAAAGAAGGTTTCAAACCAAGGGTGTAGCAAAAACGTAGATCGAATTTGGTGATGAAGGACTTGGTGCAAAAAGAGGTCATTAAGTTGCTCAATAATGGGATTACTTATCCAATTTTAGACAGCAAGTAGGTAAGCCCAATACATTGTACCCCAAAGAAAGGTGGGATGGCTGTGGTTACTAATGAAGCTAATGAACTAATTCCCTTGCATGGTGAAAGGGTGAAGAATTTGTATTGATTACTGTCCTATCCCATTCATTGATTAGATGATGGATAGGTTGGCAGGGTGGGAGTACTATTGTTTTCTTGATGGTTACTTGGTTTATAATAATATCACCATTGCACCCAAAGACCAAGAAAAAACTACTTTTACTTGCCCATATGGCACGTACGCATTCAGACGCATGCCTTTTGGCCTCTGTAATGTACCTATAATGTTTCAGAGATGCATGATGGCAATTTTCTACGACATGGTTGAAGAATTTGTTGAGGTATTCATGGATGACTTCTCTATTTATGGTAATTCTTTTCATGTTTGCTTGCAAAATCAAGATCAAGTCCTAGCTCATTGTGAAGAGGCAAATCAGGTGCTGAATTGGGAAAAATGACACTTTTTGGTCAAAGAATGAATATTCCTTGGCCATAAAGTGTCATGTAGAGGACTAGAAATAGATAGAGACAAAATTAAAGGGATTGAAAAGCTTCCACATTCGGTAAAAATCAAAGGAGTCCAAAGTTTCTTGGGGCATGTAGGTTTCTATAAGTATTTTATTCAGGATTTTTTAAAGATTGCAAGCCCGATGTGTAAATTGTTAGAAAAAGATTCCAAGATTGATTTTGGGGTGGATTGTAAATAAGCTTTCGAGAAGATGAAGAAGAGGCTGACCAAAGCACCTATCTTGATTTCTACAAATTGGGAGTTGTCATTTGAGTTAATGTGTGAAGCCAGTGATGTAATTGTGGGAGCAATTTTATGGAAGAGAAAAGATGGGTATTTTGCGCTATTTATTATGCTAGTAAAATTTTTAATGATGCCCTAATAAATTACATAGTTATGGAGAAGGAGATATTAGCACTGGTTTATGCATTCGAAAATTTTAGATCATACTTGGTGGGCACCTAGGTAATTATTCACACTGATCATGCCGCCATTAACTATCTCTTCAACAAAAAAGATGCAAAGCCACGATTCATCAGGTGGATTTTGTTACTGCAAGAATTTAACCTAGAGGTTTATGATCGAAAAGTAGCAGAAAATCAAGTTACAAATCATTTGCCAAGGTTAGAGACTCAAGACCATGTTGTCGATAACTTTCTCTACATTTGGGAAGAGTTTCCATGTAAAAAATTATTGTCTATAGAGGTGTGTGAAGTTCTTTGGTATGCGGACATCATGAACTTTTTGGTGAGTGAATTTTACCCTCCTGAAGCTACAATTCAACTGAGGAAGAAATTGCTACATGATTCTCATGCTTACATATGGGACAAGTGATATCTGTTCAAGCAAGGTCCTAATAGAATTATATGCAGATATGTTCCAGAAGATGAATTTAAAAAGTGCTACAAAAGTGTCACTTATCTCCTTATGATGGCCATCATGGGATTGAAAGAATAGCTAGAAAAGTGTTGCAATCCAGTTTCTTTTTGCCAACATTGTTTATAGAGCAGTGGCTTTTGTGAAGAGTTGTGATCAGCGCCAACGGTTATGTACAATCTTAAGGCATTACGAGATGCCCTTGAATAATATTCTTGTAGATGAATTGTTTGATGTTTGTGGCATAGATTTTATGGGACCATTCCCACCATCCAATGGAAACTTGTATATCTTCGTGGCAGTTTAATATGTTTCCAAGTAGGTAAAAGTTGTAGCTTGTCCCATTAATGATGCGAGAGTGGTATTGAAATTTGTGAAGAAGAACATATTCTCCTGGTTTTGCACTCCCAAACCTATAATCAGTGATGGAGGTATGCATTTAATTAACACTTGGTTTAAGAATCTTTTATCTAAATATGGTGTTAGGCATAAGGTGGCCACTGCGTACTATCCATAAACAAGTGGTCAAGTTGAGGTATACAACCGGGAGATAAAACAGATACTGCAAAAGACTATTAATGGGAAACGAAAGGATTCGGAAAAAAAAATATAGACGAATTATGGACATACAGGACAGCTTATAAGACACCCATAGGGACCTCTCCATATCTCTTGGTTTAGGTAAATCTTGCCATTTGCCTTTAGAGTTAGAACATCAAGCATATTAGGTTGTGAAGAAGCTGAATCTAGATATGAAGGTTGCAGAAGAAAAGATATTTTTATAGCTTGCTGAACTTGATGAATTCTTCCCCATCCTTATGAGAATGCTAAACTGTACAAAGAGAACACTAAAAATGTCATGACAAGCAAATTCATAACATAGTATTTGAACTCAGATAACTTATTTTGCTGTTCAACTCAAGGTTAAAGCTGTTTCCGGGTAAGCATCGATCAAAGTGGTTAGGATCAACTGAGGTAATATGAATGATGTCTCATAGAGCTGTTGAATTGTGGAATAAAGAAAAGACTTAAAAGTTTTTGGTCAATGGACAATGTGTGAAGCATTATTTGGTGAATCATGGAGATAAGCACAATGTGTCCATCACCTTTGCGGATGAGTGAGGCTGAGCTGAGTCATGCCATAACCAAAACTAAGGCACTGAGTAGGAGGTAACCCACAAATGTAATGTAATAGTGTATTTTCTTTTTGTTTTACTTTCTAGGAAATAAAAGATAGCAAAATTACAAGAAAATGAGTCGTACCATGACATAACTAAGGCACTGAGTGGGAGGCAAACCATTTTTTCTTATGTTTTTTTATTGTTTCTAGTTATTATACAGGAATGAGAAACATTGAAGCATGGAGGAAAATGAGAGGTAAGTGAAATAATATTGAGGAAGCATTCAGGTAAGTAATTATTCACTTTTGCAATAATTCATGGTGCAATAATTCCCCAGATGCATGAATTAGAGAGAAAAATACCTTAGCTAATTTTTTTATACAAATTCCAGTGAGCTAGTCGGGAGGCCCATAAGTGGAAACCATTATCACATCGCGAGGCCCAAAAAAGGGACTCAATCTTGTGTCATGAGGCCCAATATCACCCCTATGTTCACTTTATTCCATTTAAATATGCACTTGCTGCCAATTTTCCTTCTCCTCAATACCCTAATAGCGTCTTCCTCCCCTCTCCATACTCTAAATTTTCTTCTATTGTGTATTTTCATCCAAGCAACAACAGTTCAACCATTTTATTCTAGCCAACCAGCGTAAGTTTCTTATTTTTATTCTTTTACTTACATAAACAATTAGTAAAGAAGTTGTGGGCATATTTGAGGTTTAAAATGATTTCTTCGTTTCTTAGTAACATAATAGAGTTCATAAGATATTTTGTTTGCTACTTAAAGTTCTGTGATAGTAAATCTTCTTTGGTTGTTCTATTGGGTGAAGATGGATTTGTGTCATGAATTATTAGTAGAATTTTAAGCATGTAAGTAGTTTGACTGTCTGAAAAAACTTGTAATAATGGAATGAAGTCAATTTTGATGCTTAATTTGCATGGACTGTGTAAGTGTTGACAAGGGAAGTCTAAGTACCTTGGGTGTGTGTTTAGTTGCACTACCATGTGCATAATTAAGTGAGGAGTGGCTTAAACTATGAATTAAATTGATTCCATGTTTGTCAAAACTGTGTACAGATGTCAAGTGTATGTAAGATTAAATATTAGTTGATCTGGCCGACATAATAAAATATGGTGCACATAAAGATAAATTGATAAATAAATATGGATTGTCAATACCCTTTGATTGGAATTACTCCTTTCTTGAATTTGTAAAAATCTGATTTTATGCAAATTGTATTGCATAGGGGAAGTCTGAGTACACTAATCCCATACATATACACCTTTGATAGCAACTAGGTGTGGGGTGTCTTCAACACTCGTTAATTCTTACTGTATGCTATTACAATATGGGTGCATGATTTAATGTGTTTGCTGAATGTTATGATTAACAGGTCAAATATTAAGTCATCAGCAAAAGGGTAAGACACCAGCAGGACCTTCTGATCCAGCATATAAATGAAGTAGACAATTTGGTCGAGTACCATGACCTCCAACTATTCCATAAGGGTAACAGAGGAAATATGCCATTACATGGGTCGTAGAGGCCTGAAAAAATTGTATGCAAAGCATAATGAGTCCAGATATTGTGTTGACCAATTCATTAATTGAGTCAGCCTATTGAGAGAATTCCCGAGCATAGTGTGTCGTATAGAGGCTTTGCATATGAACTTCTAGTTTGACCATCCCACCGAATACAACTTAAGCCTTGTAAGAGAATTTATGCTAATTGGGATTTGCGAGACAAGGACTCAGAAGTCAAGATAAGGTTCCAAGTAATTACTATTAATACTCAGACACTAAATATCCTCCTAGGAACACCAGAGATGGATGTTGAATCTTTGAAGTATTTGATCATTGAACCACCATATGCAGATATCCATCTATTGTGTGGAAAAAACTCTGTAGCTTGGTGGAAATGTAAGATAGGCAGTCGTATTCACCTAACTCTCCCCTTCAGCTAGATGAATAGGGAGACACACATGTGGGCCAAGATCATCTATACTAGTCTCATTCATAGGACATATATGGTTGTGGTTACACGTGATAGGGTGTTTATTATCTATGCCTTAATGCATAAAGATATTGATGTGAATATGGGCGTGGTCATCTTTTTAGCTATGACAAAGGCAAGGAGTAATTCGACTCGCAAGTATGGTTTTAGTGTGTTTTTGACACTGTTTCTTAAGGAAGAGGGTGTAGATGAAGAGAATATTGATATTACGACATCAGTGGACATGCGTTTGGTAGATATATCCTATACTAAGGGGATTGATGGTTCTTAAGGTCCGATATTGACTATGACCAAGCATCAGGCTTAGATTGATGAGATCACAACCTGTATGTATGGGCTACAGCTGCTACAATTAAGGATTGGGGGTTGTCTAGTGACCCAATAGGATATTTAATTCACATGTAAGAGTACTATTGCGGAATGGTCCAGATTTTTTAGAATTGGTTGATGATGATATGCCCACCGACTAGGAGCATCGATTACAGGATTCAAACATAGAGTCAGATGAGGATGATGATGCCATTGATCCAGACTTGGGAGCCAAGGCCTGTGGCCCAGAATATGATGATGACATGTGATCAGGGAGTTCCTTACCACCTCATACTTTTTTTATTTTGCAAGCACTGGGAAAGTGCTTTCTTTTTATTGTAGGGTGGTGGAAGTCTCATTCCTTCTACTTATTTCTGTATTTATTTCTATTGGACAATTTTAATTTTCTCTTTTGGATGTTTTTATTTTGATGTTTAGATGCTTAATTTACCATTCTAGCTATTAGAACACTATGCATATAATAGTTAGAAAGTCAAAAGTATTGCTGTAATTTGTTCTCAAGGCATTTTTTGTGTGTTGCTTTAGTTTAAAGTATTTATTTTTTCCCTCTTTCGCAATTTCAGTCATAGTTAGTTTCCTTCCCCTATGATAGATGGATGCCGACCGCCTTTAGGGGAGTTAGTCTTTAGAGGTTGAGAAATTGATAAGAACCCAATCATTATTTTTAAGAAGTGCTTTGTGTTGGACCAATTCTATAGTGACTTTAAATAAAACTTTTTTAAAAAAAGAGAAAAAATGAGTTATTTTTAGATGTTAAATCTCAATAGGTGTAATACGATTTGTTGGCTTAATGTTGTATTTGATAGAACAAGATTAATAACCGTAAGGATCCAATTTGATTCCTTGCATGCACAATGAGTGTGAGTACTTATTTATATTATAAATGCATAGGAATGTCTACAACTTTCCCGGTGTATTTACAAAGAAATATAAAGTGTGTTGGGTGTAGGAAGTGATTTAGGCATTTATTTGTTAGACGAATTGTAAAGACTTTATTTACTTACCTTTATGCATATCCCTAGTTAGCACCATTGATCCTATAGCCTGATTTCTTTGGTATCCTTATATGTAGCCTAATCCTTTCGTTGATAGACCTTGATTCAATCCATAAATTCTAATCTCTTTATTATACATGATTAAATGAGTAGGGAGTGTGAAATTGAAGTAGGAGAAAGCAGAAAGTGAAGACCTAAGGAAATAGCCATTTGTGTGTTTAATTGAGATGGTTAGGAGTTACAGAAAATTTAAAAAGAAATTTCAGTTTTTACAGCCCGGTTTTTGTCACAGTGAACCTATTTTGGCCCTGATCCACCTTGAACTTTGTGCACCTCAACCAAGGCGAATAACTTAGGTAGGGAGTGGTTATTTTAGGGGTGCATAACGGTAAATGGGTTTGAAGAAAACCTGAAAAGTGAATCGCGATGTAAAAGAAATATATACTCTTACCATAGTTAATGTTAATGGCAAGTTGGGATGAAACGAATGATGTTTGAAAATAATAAAGTGAAAAAAAGATAAAAATTAGGCTGATAGAATGTGATTTTGATTGAAGATTGACATGTATTAAAGCGCTTAGGGAGATTAGTCACTATTTCATAAATAGTTCCTACCCGTCCCTTAGCCTAGCAACCATGAAATACCTTATTGATCCTATGTTGCAACATCTGACTATTAGTGGAGTAGTACACTAATAGTCAGATGAATTCTGAATTTTTTGAATTCAGAATAGTCATTGTCTGAATAGTCACACTAATAGTCATTGTCTAACATGTATGAATTCTTTGTTGAGAGTGAGTGATTGAATTTTGATACTCTCCTCATGAGAAATATTGAAAAATTGTGAGTGCTATGGGGAATTCTTTTTGTTATGAGGGTGCATGTGGTTGGAAGTCTGGATTACTTATTGTGTTATTTGATTGAGTGATTTTATTATGTTTACCAACAAATCGGGTGTCACTATTGAGATAATGAGGTTTGAAACTAATTGTGTATGTGAATTAAAGTATTCTTGACATGTTTTGAGATGAAAAGTCACTGTGATAAATTGTAAGTGCCCAACGTCAGTATAACTCTTAGGTTGTGATGTAAAGCTTAATTAGATATTGTGTTTGTTGTTGTTCGAGGATGAACAAGGTTTTAAGTGTGGGGGCTAATCTTGGGCGTATTTATATGTCCAATCACCAATATTCACCCATATTTGAACTTGTTTCAAGAGCTAAAACATGTTATTTTTATTACATTTAAGCCCTATTTTTTACAGTATCTAACCAACGTGATTTGTGATGTAGGGTAAATTTCTAGCGGATTTGGAAGAAATTAGATGCATGAGATGAAACAAGTGACAAATAAGGTAGCGGTTTTGATTTTATTGAATTGAGAAGGCATTTTCAGTAAAGTTGGGAAGCAAGCAGCGAAAGGTGAATCAAGTATAAAATCAACCAGCTAACAGGATTCTTGCCTTAGCCGTAAATTTTAATGATGTTTCCAGTGGCCCCTCGCAAATTTCTTGCATCGTGATCTAAAGGAATAGGATTCATTCTTGAATCACGAGCCCTAGCAAGGAGGAGGACTTAGCCGCAAATTTTGATGACAATTCCAATGATCTCTCGTGAGCTTTATAAATGAGACTTACATCTCGCATCGTGTGTTCTGAAAATGAGGAGAACATCTAACTTTGCGAGATTTAGAAATGAGGAATAACCCTTATGGAGCGACACTCATTCCCACTCAGGCCAAATCTTCCCAACTATATAAGGAACACGTGAACACAAATTAAAGCACTTTTGGTAAGCACACCAGCAGCGGAAAAGCACAAAATTCTCTCATTTAAGGTTCTTAAACATTTTTTTGAACTACTTTACTTCAAGATTAATTCTTGGTATGATTTATTATTTATTTTTTATGTTGAATTCAGACATGAGTGGATAAACACCCTTATTCTGGGGTTGAGGCCAAGATTATGATTACTCTTTGATATTCTTTATCGTAGTTTCTTTTTGGATTATCATCTGGGTTGTTTTTAATTTATTGAGCTTAATATTTTGATGAATGACCACCATTAGAATAAATTTATATTTCTATCTGAATCCAGGAGGAGAATCATAGGATAGAATGACGAAATTATGGAGAAAGGTTCTTATCATTTTATAAAATTAGGGGTTTAAATTAGCATCTAGGATAGGGATATACCTAGAAGCCTTGCTTGGTTCAATTGCAAGAAGATAACTTTATGAATCTAGATGAATTGTTTCATCTCTGTGGGAGCTGTAGTTACAATATTCAATAGATAGAAGATTTGAGGTCGAGAGACCAATATCATACCATTAACCTTGCGAATCATTAACCCAATAACTAACTAAACTGCAACAAGAATGGAGATTTGTAATATTGTTAAAAGTGTATCAACCCTGGAATTCTCATCATTACTGTTCACAACCATTGCATACTTTACTATTATGACAATTTGTTATTTCTTATTTATTAATTTACATTTTTATTCATAATTTCACAATCATCCTGATACTTTACAACACTTAATACTTACTCATTTAAAACTAAAGATTGGTTAAATTGCTAGTTTCATATTACTCAGGGAACGATATCTGACTGTTTAAGTCTCTATATTACTTGTACAATCACGTGCACTTGTTTGTGCATTTGAGCCACAACAGCGTCTTCAAGACTCATCAACACAGATGTTATTGACTATTCTAGATACTTGGGTTGTATTATTATCACTAGATTCTCTTGTACTAGATCTACCAGGTCTTGGGATGGTATCTATGTATTGACTATCTTTTATCCATTTCTAAAATCTATGCTTATTTACAAGTTGTATTTGTTGATTTCTGTATATGATGGGAATTTTCCACCATCTTAAACCATTGTGTTTAACTCTATATTATAGGTTGACTTACCTACTGGCGAGATAGAGCAGGTGCCATCATGACTCATAAATCGAGTCATGCCGAGGATTCTCTATAGGTATTAACCATTTAGAAAATACTCTCTCCGATACCAATTGTTAGCTTAAATGGGTCCACAACAAGCAAAGGTACAAGGTCCTTACACATTATACTATTAAACAAACAACATATAAAGTAAAATGTTGAAGATAAAGGACACAATATTTACATGAAAACTTCCTTACTCATGGAAGGAAAAACCAAAACTTGTGTCATAGGATTTCCAGCAAACTCCACTACTCTAAGCCAAAAATGAGATTACATACTTCAATTATCATAAAGATAAGACTGTTAATTCTATAAACCTTATAAAACCTCTATTACAAGACTTGTGCAACAACTCTGCTATACTCTTCAAATTAACTAACTCTAGTTGACTCCCTAGGTAACTCTACCCTGAATGACATAAGGCATGATGAAGAAAACTGGATTAACAAAGGCTTATTCGAGTAACTAGATCTAGTTGAGATGACTTACCTAAGACATAGACAAGACTAATTCCTACAAGCCTTTATATCAAAGGAGTAGGTTGTCAATTTTAACAATGAAAGACAACGACTCAACAATTCTAAAAAGATTAAATAAAAGTTAATCATGTCCTTTGTTGAATGTTAGCAGCAATCTGTTGGAAAGTCTTTTTCTATAAATCTAAATCTGTGATTGATGATTTAACAAATCCAACAAAGGACCTGGTCCATCAACTATTTTTCTTATTCTGTAGTTGTATGTTGTACCTTCTTACAACTTATAAGGGAAACTGTTGCACTGGTGCTGCTAGCCTGTCCATTCTATACAAATAGTGTAATGTTAATATTTTGCTCTCTCTTATCAAAGGAAGGTGTGAAAAGTGCAAGACCTAAACTTTTCAAAATTAAAACTATAATACCAAGTGATCAAGCAGTTCGTACAAGTTGGTGATTTAAACAAGTGTCCTGCATGACTTCAAGAAGACTACTACATCAGTATGAAGTGTTGAAAAGGTAACAAACGTACCAAGATAAATTTTATAATATTCTAGTAGTTAATAAGATTAAAAGTTAAGATTTGACCTTAGTTTTTTAAAACATAAAAAGTCAAATCACAACTTGAAGAGTTAAATTCGTAACTCAAACAATTCTTTCTACTACTTCGACTTATTCATGAGTATATACAACCTTGAACACACAATTAAATACCATATGAATTTTTATTAATTATAGATTGTTGACATGAATCATGATTAGTATAATGAACAAGACTAGTTCGTGCAAATCGCACTATATCCCCAAAATGGTAAACCTGGACAACCCTACGGTCTAGTGTTGTAACTTAGTTTTGAATAGGTAAACAGAAAAACTAAACTTCGTAGAATTTTGGATAGTTGTAGGAATATTCTTGGGGTTGAAATGAGTCTAATATGACTAACAAATACATTTTATACAAAATTATATCATCAAAATACTAACATTAGCACATGATAGGTTTCTATATCAGGAAACTAGACAAAACATGTTCTCTCTTGCATCCCTATTTCAAGTGCATAACGGCAAAATTCACTTTTACCATACATATATAAATTGTAGATCTATGTGTTAGCTTTTCAAAACCTATTTTTTCAATTAACATGGAGTCCTGCAGAATGAGATATGCTATGTTTACTAAACCTTGTCAATTATAGGAATCTGCTTAACTCAATTCATCCCTACTTCACTTTTCGCTTGTATTTGGTAGCTCATTTCCTACAAACCATTCCAATCATAACACAATGATGAACTCAACCTTTAATAAGAATTAAATAATCACAGTAGTATACAACCTCACACTTCTTAATTTTGCACAGATTTGACATCACCCTAAATGTAATAACGGATAAAATATGAAAAAATAATACAAAATGTACGAAAATAAAAAATAAGGAAAACAATGGAAATGAACCAAGGAAAGTAAAGGATAGAAAATAGACATAAGATAAGGAATGTAGAAAAACCACAATATATTAAATCAAGACCCTCAAACATAAATGAACTACAAGCACCTACGTCATACGTAGACCAAGAGGGACATTGAACCCTCACAACCGACGTTTCTACTCAAAACACTGAAGGCTTTCAAAAATCTTTATAAAACACTCTCAAGTGTATATTTCATCAAAAAATCATATTATCCTAACTCTAGGAGAAGTGTATTGGGCTATTCTCAAATATAGACCCAAATTAGGGTGGCTTTTAAATTTTAACCCCAAATAAAAAGGCTTTGTTAAAATAGCCTTAACTTGTTAAGTTGTATTTTCTTGGATGAAAATACCCTCATGTAAAATATTTTCCGTTAAACCTCTTTTTTTCCTCTCTCTCTTCTAAATTTTAGAATCAATCTCTTGCTAAAATACTCACTGTCAAATTTGATTCTTCCAAATTCCTGACTCAAGCCATAAGGGTTTTTCAGGTATGAAATACATTCTCAAAATTCATTGTAGTAATTTTAGCTTGTTGATGCAATGTGGTAATTTTATCTCGTTATATAATTAGCATATTGATTTGATTTTTGGGGAGGTAAACGTAAGCTGAAGTTGGGATATACTGTTGTTATAGTAACATATTTACCGTTAAGGAATTGCATTAAATAGATTATGGGGAGTTTGTTATTGCATTTATAATTATGTTTTAGTAGTTGTGGGGGGTTGGTCTTGGAGGGAAAGGTTGTTAATATGGGAGTTAACATTGATCGCAACATATTTTGGGAAGGCCAAACGTATAAGGTCAAGGTGGTACAAGAAATTAGTTCTAAGTATTTCAAACTAGTGGTATAATTAGCATTAGAAAATGATGAGGAATTGTGTCAAACAGGTTGTGGGGAGTTAGTTATTGTGATTATAGTTGTGTTTGAGAAGTTGCGAGAGTTTGGATTTGGAGGCAAAGGCTGTGTTTTCCATTTCGGATGAATCCAGCCTATGTTTAGAGAGTAAAGAAGCACTAAATTGTTGATTCTAAGAGAGAGCACCTCATCTAATAGCTTGTATAGCATAAAGCAACAGGCAATGGGTTTAAACTCTCTAATGGTAGTAGGATTTGGCACTTTAGGTAACAAGGTTACTATTGTATAGCTCACTACATTATACAACTTTTTTTTGTTAAAAAAATCCTTCATTGTTTAACACGCATCATATTCAATCCTTCATCTTTTGTTAACTACAGTAGTATTGGTTACGTCTACTTTACGATAGTAGTATTCATGAATTCATTTCATCTTACTGCTCGCGGTATGGAAGGATAAGGGGTTATTAACTGAGAGCTTTGGAAGAACACCATAAAAGTCTAAGTATATATTACCGTTCCTACATCCTTTATCATCTGGTCTTTGTCTTTGTCCAGAGCAATTTTGTTTATGAAATTACCAAAAAGATAAGAATACCAAGGAAGCGATCCTCCATTTATTAAAGCCCCAATACAACCCAACAGTAGTAGTACTATGTCCAACTTGGTTGAATATTTGACAAGGCCTAGTAATCCAACTTACTTAGGAGCTGGAGTGTCATCTTCTTCAACATGTATTGTGTGTTTCTTATCAGTATCATTGAACAAATCATTTCCATATAGATGGAGATTTTATTGTCTAGAATGTTAAACATGGTGGCTCTGCTCTTCATTAACATATGATTGACGTGTCCATAATAACCTCTTACGATGCCACGATTATGTGCATTTGACTTACATTGTTAAATTAATATGATTAGAAAATATGTGTACATGCAGATTGATGCTGTGAAACAAATTTGACTTGTTGTGTTTGCTTAAGAATATAATATACTGCAGTATTCAAAGTTTTCTCTCTAACATCTGAAGCTTTTCGATGAGATGTTCAAACAATTAAGCATTTATCATAGCGTTTAGATGGCTTATGTTTGAGTCTATCTATACTAAAATACATGGGGTTTGAATCACCTAGCTTATACACAAAGCCCTGAATTTTTATTGTAATATGCTCTCTTCAATATTGCTCCACTTCTCAATAATAGTCAGTACATCATTCTCTTTTAAGGTCATACTATCAGAGTATTGAGTTGATAAACTATGTTTTATCACTTGCAACGTATCTCTAAAGTAAAACAACCCTCTCAGAATCACCCCTATAGTGTGTGTTATTCAGTAGTTTCAAGTGCGATTTTAACATCTTCAGATTATGCCATACAGTTTGAGTTATGCCCCATGGGCAAGAGTTGACACTTCCTTAGTCTGTAATAATTTGTAAGATGACCTATAACTCTCTCCCCAAAGGCAAGGCTGAGACAGTTATGCCCCATAGGCAAGAGTTAACACTGTCGTAGTCTATAATGATTTGGTAGATGACCTGTAACTCTTACCCTAGAGGAAAGACTTTGACAGTTATGCCCCATAGGCAAAAGTTGACTATGCCTTACTCTTCAATAATTTTACTTGTTGAAGATATATATTCAAAATTAAATTGTTACTAATCTTTTGTTGTTTCATTTTTCACAAGGGTTGTGCTTGGAATGGATAGAAAAGAAATGAGTATTGAAAGTATTGATAGAAATAACGAGTTACAGGTTATTGAACAAATAGTAAAGGCAGAAATAGCTGAGCCATCCATGATTAAGAGGGTATGCCAAAAAAAGAAGAGGATACTTGATGTTAAGACAACTTTCTTCAGACACAATCCCAAGAGGCAACAGTTTATCCTTTATTAGCACTGATTAGATTATTAACATAGATGGAACTCTTGCCTCATGGGCAAGACATGATTAGAAAATTATTGAAATTGAAAACTTTTGTCCAAGAGGCAACAGTTTATCCTTTATTTGCACTGATTAGATTATTAACATAGATGAAAATCTTGCCTTATGGGCAAGACTTGGTTCAGAAAATTGTTGAAATTTAAAACTTTTGCCGAAGAGGTAACAGTTTATCCTTTATTTGCACTAATTAGATTATTAACATAGATGGAACTCTTGCCTCATGGGTAAAACTTGGTTTAGAAAATTGTTGAAATTGAAAATTTTTGCCTAAGAGGCAACAGTTTATCCTTTATTTGCACTAATTAGATTATTAACATAGATGAAACTCTTGCCTCATGGGCAAGACTTGGTTTAGAAAATTATTGAAATTGCAAACTTTTTCCTAAGAGGAAATAATTTATTCTTTATTTGCACTGATTAGATCATTAACATAGATTGAACTCTTGCCTCAATGGCAAAACTTGGTTTAGAAAATTGTTGAGATTGAAAACTTTTGCCCAATAGAAAAATTTTTATCCTTTATTTGCACTGATTAGATCATTAACATAGATTGAACTCTTGCCTCATGGGAAAGACTTTGTTTAGAAAATTATTGTACAAATGCGATCCTGTTAAAGTTGAAAACTTTTGCCTTTTTATTCTTTAATTGGACTGATTAGATTATTAACATAGATGAAACTCTTACCTCATGGGCAAGACTTAGTTTATAAAATTATTGTACTCTGATTATAAACATCAAATACAAATTGTTACTAATATTCTTTTGCTCAACACAGGTTTCAATGTGCATTCTTTGCTTATGGCGCTTCAATCATTGGATGGACCAACTGTAGACCGGTAATAATGGTAGATGCAACATTTTTGAAGGAAAAAAATCATGGTGTCCTCATGATAGCAGTGTTAAAGGATAGAAACAACTACATATTTCCTTTGGCTTTTGGGATTGTAGGCTCAAAAAATAATGAGTCTTATAACTGGTTCTTCGATCAGTTAAGACATGCAATTGGGGTACGTGAATAATTATCTATTCTATTAGATCGTCTCCCATCCATTGCAAATGTCAATCCAGAGTGTCAGCACAGGATATACATCTATCAGATGGAGAAAAATTTAAGAAAAAGATACTTCTTAGATGTGGTTCTATCACTCTTCTACAATGCAGCAACAACATACAAATGAACAGAATTTTATACTTTCATTGATGAGATAGAAAAAGTCAACAAAGTTGATGTGGAGTACTTAAAAGTAGAAATACCAAAAAAATGGGCTCGTTTATTTCATACCAACAGAAGGTACAATATGCTTATGACTAACAACGTGGACTCCATAAATGTTGCACTGAGAAAAAGCCAAGCAACCACCACTACTGGGACTGATCGATTACATTCAGAACAAGCTACAAAGTTGGGTTTATGAAAGAAAAATAGAATCGCAAGGTAACTTTCATGACATCAAACGTTGGGCGAAAGTGGAGGTGACTGACAAGATTCAAGTCGCCTTGAAATTGAAAGTAAGTAATTGAAATTATATTTTGATAATAGGGAAATATACTATTACTATTTTTTGATTGTAGATTATTCATAGATGGTTTACTGTTATTTGTGATTTATTGCTAGTTTTTTTATTTTTTAGAGATTTGAGCGTGAAATATGTGTTTTGTTACTTTTGCACATAGTTGCGTGATCGTTTGTTATTTGATGTTGTATGCTTGATTGTAACTATTTTTTGGTTGCCTCAAGATTTGTCCCCTATGTATGTTTGATTGCTCTGAATGGCTGATTTTTATCATATACTAGATGTTTCACTATCATAGTTGATTCTACTCCTAGATTAGATACAATATCTATTTTATCTTAGTTTATTTATAGCTGATTGGAAGCATCACTATTGAATCATTTGTTGTTCCTGAGCAAGGTTCTGTCTTTTCTATATAATATAGGGAGTTTGACTTTGAAAGCTCATTCCTTGGATGACAGATCCTTCTCCTACACTTTCCCTGACCAAGCTAAGCATCAAAACTCTAACTATCCCCTATATTGGCTCTTCTCTTCCATTTTAAAATAGAACCTTAATTGTTACTCCTTATCATTGGTCACTTATTATTAGATTTCAATTAGTTCAATAGTATATTTTGATTTAATGTTATATGCTTGATTGTGGCTATTTTTTGGTTGCCTAAAGATTTTACCCCTACTGTATACCCGATTTTCCTCATATACTATATGTTTCACTAGAAGTTGTCATTTATTTATCATTTTATTTATAGGCAGACCCCATTGATGCAACAAGATTTGTTGTAAGAGAAGAAGGAGTTAACTATATTGTAGACCTGAAGAGCAGGACTTGTCAATGCTTGGTATTTCAAACAGATGAGATACCATGCACCCATGCAATTGCAGCGATAGAGAGTAGACATATGAACAAGTCTAGCTATTATGCTCATTGGTTCTAAAGACACTCTTGGCTACAAACATACCAGGGAGAAATCTACCAGTTGGAAGCACAGCATCATGGATTATCCCAGATAGCATAAAAGATCTGATCACAACCCCCCCCCCCCTAGATAAGGAGGTTTTACTTGGGAGAAGACAAACAACCAGATATCCTTGCAGAACAGAATCTTCAAGAAACAATTACAGATGTTCGAGATGCAAAAGAACCAAGCATAACAAATCAAATTGTCACTGTACTTCTATCCTTCATTCATATGCATGAAGATACAAAAAGAAAAATAAGAAACCATGATTAGTTTTACTTTTTATTCGAGAAGTTGGATCAAAATAGTAGTTATAATAGGATTTTATTATCCCTATTTTAGTTAGTAACAAGTACTTTTGACTTTCAATCACAAATGTCTTCTTATTTATATGATTTTTTAACTTGTGGTGAAGTATTTAACTCAATTCCTTCTTATTGATTATTTATAAAAATTATTTAGCATGTTAAATTTTCTTATATATTGATGTGTAAAAATATATCATATTAACAGGATTTGGGGAAGGACTACACCCCCAAGAGATGTGATGTGAATAATTCCACGGGATACACTTTAAAATTTTCCTTGAAGGCAAGATGCAGAACAAGTTGTGCCTCATGGGAAAAAGTTGACACTAGCTTATTCTGCAATGATTTGGTAGATGATCTACAACACTTTCCCTAGAGGCAATACTTAATCCCTGAAAAAACAAGTTATGCCCTATGGACAAGAGTTGAAACTAACTTAGCGTGTAATAACTTGCCAGATGATCTGTAGCTCGTGCCCTAGAGGCAAAACTTAATACAACAAACAAACAAGTTATGTCCCATGGCTAAGAGTTAATACTAGATTAGTATGTGATGATTTGGTAGATAATTTATAAGTCTTGTCCAAGAGGCAAGATTTTTAGACCCCAAAAGAACAAGTTATGCCTCATGGGCAAGAGTTGACACTAGCTTATTCTGCCATGATTCGACAGATGATCTACAACACTTGGCCTAGAGGCTAGACTTACACATCAAAGGTGGTTCAACTGTCATTGTATGTACAATATTTCCCATAAAATACTTGTATAATTTGATCTCTGTAACTTAGCTTCGTAGCTTGTAAAACAGCATACATTTGAATTCAATGGTTCAATAGAATATAACAGATTCAAAGGAAATGAAGCATTTGATGTTTGTTCTCTTCTCCCTAAGTTCAGCTTATGTGACATCAACAGTACCAAAAATCTTCCATGGAAAAGTTCAAATATATAGCACTAGAGGAAAAAACTATACCTTTCTGTGGCATAAAACTGAACTGTTGAAGCATCCCAGTGTTGGTAGAATAAATTTTTTGGGAAGATGTATTACTTGTACACCCTAGAGCACGCACACAACATACACACACGCGATCTTCTTCAATCCAAGGAGAAAAGAATTAACATCAAGATGAAAATTTTCAAAACTATGGAGATTACAGCTGCCATCGCTGCCATTAAACTAATTGACTTAAAGGATAAATTTATTAGCATAATGAAAATGACGAAGAGAGTTGACACATTAAAGGATTTTGTGTCTGTAACAAGTACCCAAAGTATATAATGTTTGTAACAAATCTAACTTTGTTGTCATTTAAAGGACAAAACCAAGAAACTAAGATATAAGCATTGGCTATAATGATTTTATTTTATTTACAAAACTCTTCAACAAGTCATTGGCAGCCCTGCACAGCAAAAAACCCTCGACAAAACCCTCAATACCTATTCCAGAAGAAACTGTAACACTTGGTCATGTAACTTCGACGAATTCAAATAGCAATAACTATGAAGGAATCATGATTGACCGCATTTTGAGACAATCACCATCATAACCATGACTTTCAGGACCATGAAATATGCTCCCAATGTCGTCTCCACAACGCCTAATTTAGAACTTCCATCAACATTAAAGAAAACCTTGTTGCCTCCAAAGAGTTTGTTGAAGAAATCTGACAAGGTGCTCATCATATCAACCACAGTTTGTGTTACCATTCATGTAACATTCTACAAAAATTCTGTAAAAGAGTTCACGAATTTAGATTTTTCTGCCTCAGACTCGGAATACGCACTCCTTCGGGATGACTAACAAAAGGAATCAACATCAGCAACAAATTCATCTATCTTGTGATCTGAGTCTAGGAATGATGCACCTGTGAAAATGGTATTATAGTAAGAAGCTTGACCATTATGAAATATTTGAGTAGAATCAAGGACATAAATTTCTCACTGGTTTTCTGTGAGTCGAGAAATTCTTGAAGGGCTGGATTTTGCATTAACGCATTCCACACATTTAGGTCATAAGAAATTGAAGCAATAAAGCTCTAGAAGGGGGGAAATAGAATCAACATTAGCAAACCTGGCACACTCGTAACCTCCCGACACTACCAAGACCACACTCCTAAAAGCTCTTCAAGTTATTAGGAGTGTACACTGCGATGCAACATCATTAAATCCAAGAAAAAGGATAAAAAATTGCTTCAAAGGACTTTTAGATCTACAACGCCTTATCTATCTAAGCTACTTCATGTTCATGCCTCAAGCTAAAATGTGAATGAAGAAAGCTAATGACCCCATCCATCCGCCGAACAATAGAATTGGATATAACAGTGGACTATGTTACAGATCAGTATTGGACTCAACTCAGATATATCTCCTCTACAGATCTCAACATCTAGAAAGTGGTACTTAAAGAAAAATCAATTGAGGCAAACCATGCTGCAAACTCACAAGGAAGAAGAGTTCAAAATTCTCACAGTCACTCGCAATTCTAAAAAAAAATAGTCTTTGTTTGATGAGATGCCACAAGTGGATAAGGGGACAACTTATTATATAGTAGTTCCACTTTTTATGTTGTAACTACAATATTTAGTTCAGTTTTTGTTAACTGGATCTTCTCACTTGTTCAAATTGAACATATTCATATCCATTCCTCACCCCTAGTGAGGGTTTATGCTAAAGGATTAAAAGAAAAAATTGTTATATCTAGTTTCAAATACATGAACATACAACACTAGATAGAATATGAAAACTAAGAGAACATGTAAACACAAATGACAAATAAGAAAACCTGAGCGCAAAGAGTTTCATTTAGAAACCTAAATACTTGCATAGCATATTTTGGCCAAGAATTTGTGACTGCAATCTCGCTGACAATACATGCTTTGGAGAAGGGTGATGAGCTCGAGCTGGATACACAAGATCCATCATCTTCATTAGCAAATCTAGACAAATACATCTTGTAAATTTAAGAAGAGTTTAGAATTGACACTATGTGAGTAGTTGTTCACATCATCTATTAGAACAGATAAACATTTGTACGCAGAGTAACATTGAGAAGTATATACTGCAACAAATGTCCAATAGCCTTTCGAATCCCAAACGTAAGCTTTCTGAGGACTAAAGGTTAAATGTTTATGAAAGTATTATGAAAAAACTAAACATTCTAATATTTAGAGCAAAACAACAACCAAATAGACAAGAACATTTTCATTATCTCCTTAATTTATTTCAAGTCCAAAACTTAAGTTTCTATCTTCACTGACATTATCACATAAAAACCGCATTTGGACTCTAATAATGTCACCCCACTATAATAGTAATTAGAATGATATTTTATGACACAATAAGTTGAAAATGCCCATTTTTTGAATTAATCCAATAACCCTTAACAACAAAAATGCCTCAACTCCTTGTGATTAATATATATGAACTCCCACGGTGCTTATTTACTGTGAGTTTTAAGAGGTAGCTCCATTTCAAAAGTTCAGTTCATATTAGGATAATCCAAGTTACATTAAAATGAGGCAACATCAATTCGAACATTCCAAGTTTGCAAGTACAACACATCCCTTATTATCCTAATTAGCAAATTTTTTCTTGGGGAGACAATTGAGAAAGAATGTTAATTAAATTGTAACTTTATTCGTCAATCAAATCTATCAACTGAGTGATCACTCTTCACTTTTACTTAGTAAGTTCCATTTCACTATAGTAAATTTACCTGATCTTTGAAACTAAATTGAACATTGTAAAGTTTGCTACAACCTATCCCATTTTACTTTACTGAACAAAAATTAATTGGGCAAACAATTAAGAGGCGTGTTCATTAAAAATTATAACTTTATTAGTCGATCGAATCAATAAACTAAGTATCACTCAAAAACCATTATGTTTTACAAAAGACTTCAATTTCTATGAATATAAAATACAGACACGCCAAAAGCAATACATCAAAATCAACAATAATAACAGATACTACTCCCTCCACTCTATTTTACTTGTCACATTTCATTTCATTAGAATCAATTGAACCAATCTTCGAAACTAAACTGAATTATATTAATTCACTATTTTAACTATAAAAATATCATATTTGATGTATAAGTTTCACTAAAAAACTAAATTGCAGAAGTTAGATATAATGCTACTCCCTCTGTTCACTTATCACATTTTGTTTAACGAGAAACAATCTAACTAATCTTCTAACCTAAATTGAATTTAATTAATTCACTATTGTATACATAAAATGTAGATATTATCTACAAAAACTATACATAAAGTACTGTAAATTGCAATAGCACAGTAAATCACATACTTTTTGAGAGCGTGTTTGAGATCAGAAGTAGCTTCAGTAGCTTCCTGAAGAGACGGAGCACCACCAAACACAACTCTCAGTAATGGTTCACCAACACTAACCATCATTTCCTACTCTCCACCAGTCATCTCCCGGTCATCAAACTCCACCACCACTTTTTGCATCGGCGACACATCAAATAATCCTCCTCCGCCTCCGCCGTTAACCGCTGTGACCATGTCGGACTTCACATCTTCTAATGACAATGATATAGCGAAAATGGACACTAAATAGATGAAGTTACATGCAATGGTGTAAACTGGATGCTCCTCTATAACAAAACGGAATCCGTTGTTTGCGACGGTGACTCTGGCGACTTTCGCTGCTGCTTTGAAAGCTCATCCACCACCCATGATTTTTTGTGATTAATTTTTTTTTTATTTTGAAATTCGGATAGATTATGGAATTCTTAAGGAATGAAGAAACTCATTAGAGGGGTAAAATGATACTTTTAGTATATTAAAAAGTAAGGAAGGCTATTCTTCAAAGACATTTTTATTTAGGGTTAAATATTTAAAGTTATCTATATTTGGGTCTATGGCATGCAATTTTCTGAAGTCTATCTATTTATAGCCTAGGCTATTTATTATAATTCGGCCCAAAAGTGTCCCTAAATTCTATTGGGCCAAAAAGTGACCTAAAATCCCAACACTCAAGACTATAGGCCCAAAGTGACCAATCACCTTTAGCAGTGAACCTCCTATGCTCCAAGCTATCATCCAAATACTATGTTGCTCAATGGCCTTATGGATTGCATCAATGGATATAGCTCCACTCGTACACCAAACTATCCTCCTATCACGTACTTAATTTCCTAGAATGATCAAGTCTTGGATACTTAGATGTGGTCCTTGAAGCATAGATCTCAACAGAGTGGAGCCAATTTGGTTTGTATCATCCCCCTTTCTTTTAAAGGATTCATCCTCGAATTCAAATTCTTTTAGCTACTTGTTGTCATACTTCCTAAGTTTGGAATCCTATCGGAAGAACTCTGCTATGCCTTCAAGCTCATTTTCATAAGGCACTCTCCTTTCATCTTCCATTGAAATTGTTTGTTCATGAACCTCCATAACTAAACAACTCGACTTTTATCAGGGATTTTTTTTTAATAAGAGTAACATCATTAAGAATTTAGAGACATCAAATGACTGACTCTTTTATAGAACGCTCGATCTAAAGATCCCATATCTTATGGAATCATGCCAAGAAAAATTAAAGGAAGAACCTTTAAATGACTCAAGTATTTTACCGATATCGAAAAATCTTGGGAGTTTTAAACATCTCATATTACACTTGTTTCTTTTCTATCTTAGACCTGATGGCGACTGAGGGAATTCAATTATGACATTCGATTATTCGCAGAGAATGAATGTAGTTTCTGTACTTTTTTCGTACCAATTGGAATGGATAGACAACATTAACACTTCTTAACCGGAAACTATTGGTACTTGAAATATTACGTATCTAACTATTTATCACTAATTTCTAGATTCAATAGTTGGTACAAGTGACCTATACCTAACCTACAGGGAAAAGATGAATGAATAATATAAACACTAACAATCCACTGCCTAGGATCATCATTTAGCTTTATCAGCAAAGTAAAAATTGAATTAAGAAAATAGTAAAAGCTATAACAACAACAAGAACAACAACAATATACTCAGTGTATTCCCACATATTGGGATCTAAAGAGGGTAGAGTGTACGTAGATCATACCACTACCTCAGATGAAGTAGAGAGACTGTTTTTGAGAAACCCCCAACTTAGGACCGATACCAGTATAACAACCACAAACTATAAATACATATAAACTAGTACAATCTGCAAAATAAACTAACACCACTATGATACGGTTATGACTACCCCTACGTGTACACGGCCTTTCACACGAAGCCAAGCGCGGGAGTTACAAACACTCCAAGCCTTGTTCATGCAATTGGCCGTGTGCGAGTTGTTGGCCGAACCAACCAAGGGTCTCAACGTCCTTATGTGTGGAGAGGGGGCCTAAAGTGTAATAACTTAAGTCTTCAAGGAGGCCACAACAAAAGAAGGGTGTCTTGGTCTTTTGCTTATTTTTGTTGTAGTATAAATAGAAGGAGTTAGTGAGATATCCACTAGTTGATTTTGAATGCTGAAATTGTAACCTAAAACACCAAAATATCTTCCATTTTCTTCTCCAAGAAACCGGATCTAGATCTCACAAGGAGAGGAATCCTTGTGTTGTCTCTCTTGGCTAGAAACAAAGGTTTTAAGGTAGTTTGAGTGCCTTTTGGTCTTTGTAAGAGCTTGGTGTTAATATTCATTAGGCTTAGGGTCCTCTCATCTTGTTAGGGTTCTTAGTTTCTTGAATATTGTATGTCAAGTTGTTTATCTTCATTATCTTGTTCTTGTTGTTGTGTTGTTTATCTTTCTTATCTTGAAGTCTAGGGAGCCGTGTGGGGCTTGTTTCGATCCCTAGCATTATTGTGTTCTTGTTGTTCTCGGATTGTGCCTACAAAAACCGAAGACTATCTCTTGTGTTGAATCTAAAAACCAAGACTTAAAACTTGTTGTTGTTGTGTTGTTGAGTTGGAATCCGAAACTCTAGTTGTTGTGGTTGGATCTTGCATCATTTGGTATCAAAGCAAGACCGGTTGTGTTCTCACACAACCCATCTTGGGCTAGTAGTTCGCGGTTTAGACCAAACTACACTAAGAAAAAGAATCCTGAAATCTGAAATTTCTGTCCACAAGTTGAAAACCGAGAAAGAAGTTGTATACTTAGATCTAGGGGTCATTTTGATTGTTTAGTGAGTTTCTAGTGTTGGTTTCTTTCTCACCACACTAAGGTGTCTAAATCCAAGGTTGAGCTTGAAGGGTTGCATGTTGTGAAGTAGCCGAAGGTTGAATATTGTTGATGAACAAAAGAAAATCGGTGGATATGTTTATGTGTTAAAGAAGTTGTTGAAGATTGTTGAAGTGTTCATCTTATTCTTCTTGTTGAAGTGTTCATCTTGTTGAGTGCTTAAGTGGTTAACTTGTAAAGTTGTTGTGAAAGACTTACACCCATCACATTATAGTCTTATCCATCACTTCCCTTAAATCAAGGAACCTTGTTTTGAGGAAATTGTCAACCCATTCCACTTTCTTGAGATTGAACAAAAGATAAGACTTCAAATTTTCAAGTTTTCCCACCAAAAACACTTTCAATTTCTTGCAAGTTGTGTGAATCTTAAACCAAGACAAAAAAAAAAAAAAAAAAAAAAAAGATATACATATATATATATATCCAAACCCGAAGAGGAATGTGTGGGCCGATGCATGTAACCATAACACTATAAGCTCAACCTAGGATATATTCCGTGTTGCTAATTGATTGATTCTTGGTTTCCCTTATTTGGACTTAGAACTAATTAACAAACTAGTAATTGCCACTAGGTTGTCAACTAGTTCCTTGAGCCGTCTATTCGTGTCATCGATTATTTGTGTGCTTTTTATTCGTTTGAATGAGTTGTTGATTTTGGTTCTCGTCCGGCAAGTATTCTTTGAGTCTTCAAAACAAGAATCCATTCCGGCCAAGAGCTTACTCAAACCTTGTAAATCTCACGGTTACTAGCCAACTATACAACACTTGTGAGACCCGAACTTGTGGTGACTAAGCGGCTAATACCTTGACGATGGAAGGGACAACCTCTCACAATCCGGATACTAGTGCACTTGATTCAATGAAGGCCACTCTTGAGGCCGTTACTCGGACACTTGAAAGAATGAACTCGGAATTTGGGGCCGTGAGGGGGGATTTGGCAGCCATAAGGGGGGAAGTTTCGACTATTAGTGGGAGGCTAGATCAAGTGGAGAGTCAAAGGAACTCTCGGCCATCGACTCCTCTACATGTCTCTACCAATGGCCATGACCGGACATCCTCCGCAACCATCACTCCCGAAATGGTCCACCAAATGTTAAACGCACCTCAAGCTCCACAAAATGCCACCAACCAATCTACCACTTTCCCTACAACCCGAGACTCCACTAGACCACCACATTTCCAAACTCCTCCAATTCCACACGACGGATTTGGACGCCAAGCTCCACCACTAAATCCGAACCCTCCTTTCCAAGCTCCACTAAACCAAAGACCACAAATTCCAATTCCTCCGAACCAAAATGGCCAAGGCCGACCAGCCCACTTTGATGGGTACGGTAGAGAGGAGTATGATGGCGAGGGAACTTATGATGATGCTTATATGAGGGAGGAGGAGTTGAGAGGGGGCCGGGGGGAACCGAGACGATACCGTGGGTATGGAGATAGGGGAAACCGACACCAAGAGAGAGACGTAGGCATCAACACCATCAAGTTGAGCCTACCTATCTTTAAGGGTGAAAGTGACCCCGAGGCTTACTTGACTTGGGAATCGGCTTGTGACAAGGTCTTCCAAGTTAATGATATCTCGGAAGAGAAGAAGAGTTGCTATGCTATAGCTCACCTTGAGGGCTATGCTAACACGTGGTGGGAGTATGTGAAACGGTTTGGTAACGAATTGATTGAAGGGCAGCCACCACCTTGGTTTCGGCTAAGGTATTTGATGAGGCAACGGTACCTTCCCGAGAGATACCGACATGAATTGCTTGCTAGATTATATGGCCTACGGCAAGGAAGCAAAAGTGTGATGGCTTACTTTGACGAGTTCCAACAACTTATGTTGAAACTTGATCACCGGGGGGAACAAATCAGCCACGACATCATTCGGTTCAAGTGTGGATTGAACAAAGAGATTTCCACTCACTTGACCCTTCATCGGTTTGAAACTATTGACGGCATATTCCAAGCGGCCCTAGAGATTGAACGGGAGCTTAAGGAGAGGTCAACTTTCAAGCCAAGGGTCCAAAACCCCTCGGGTTGGACCAAAAACAAGGACCAACCCGGTCCAATGAAGCTGCCCGAACCCAAGACGGTTCCTAAGTTTCCTCCTAAACCGGAAGCTCACAAATACCCCAATCCGAAGGGGTTCCAATGTTTCAAATGTCAAGGTTGGGGACATAAGGCGAATGAGTGTCCGAACCGGCGTAATGTGATCTTACGGGAAGGGAAAGTATACTACCTTGGTGAGGAGGTGGTGTCCGAAAGGGGGGAGATTGAGGCCGAGCCTCAAGATGGAGAGGAAGCCGAACATGAACCGAATGAAGAAGGAATAGATGATGGTGAGGATGTCTATCCTCAAGAAGGGGAATGTGTGGTTCCGAACTTTGTAGTTAGGCGCGTTATGGTTAGTAAGGCGGTAGATGACCCGAGCCAAAGGGAAAATCTATTCCATACTAAGTGCCTTGTAAAGGAGAGTGTGTGCACCTTGGTAATTGATAGTGGTAGTTGTACCAATGTCGCAAGCCAAGCCATGGTGAATTTTCTGAAAATAACGACTACACCTCACACTAGTCCATACAAACTACAATGGTTAAATGATTGTGGTGAGTTGAAGGTCACACGGCAATGTGTGATCCGATTTAAGGTGGGCAACTACCACGACGAAGTTCGTTGTGACGTGATTCCGATGCAAGCATGTCATTTGTTGTTGGGAAGACCTTGGCAATATGATAGGTCTACTAAACACGATGGACGGACCAACCGGTACACACTTGAGAAGGATGGCCGAAGGGTCACACTTCACCCTCTTGCACCCTCCCAAGTGAATGCGTGGTACCAAAAGATGAGAGAATTGAAGGGAAAAGGGGGAGAACCCGAGAGGGGAGAAAAGGGAAAGGAAGCCGTAGGTGAAGAGGTAGGCACCTCCGAGACTATCTCAACGCCGAGGGAAAGGGAAAACGTAGTGATGTTGGCTAGGAGGAAGGAACTTTTCGTGGACTATGATGAGAACAAGCCTATGCTACTCTTGGCCCATTGCTTTAACACTAACCCCGCTAATCCTTGTATTTCTCCTTTGATTTCTCATGTGTTGCAGGATTATGAGGATGTGTTTCCTAAAGAACTTCCGCAAGGATTGCCCCCGCTTCGGGGAATCGAGCATCAAATTGACTTTGTGCCGGGTTCACAGTTGCCAAATAAGCCGGCTTACCGGAGTAATCCTACGGATACCAAAGAATTGCAGCACCAAGTTGAGGAACTCCTCAACAAAGGTTACATCAAGGAGAGCATGAGTCCGTGCGCGGTTCCGGTACTACTAGTGCCGAAGAAGGATGGAACATGGCGTATGTGTGTGGACTGCCGAGCCATCAACAAGATTACGGTAAAATATCGTCACCCTATTCCTAGGTTAGATGATATGTTGGATGAATTGAATGGTTCGTGTTTGTTTTCCAAGATTGATCTAAGGAGTGGCTATCACCAAATAAGAATGCAACCCGGTGATGAATGGAAAACCGCCTTCAAGACTAAATTTGGTCTCTATGAATGGATGGTTATGCCATTCGGCCTAACAAATGCTCCTAGTACTTTCATGCGGCTAATGAATCATGTGATGAAGCCATTTATCGGAAAGTTTGTGGTAGTTTACTTTGATGATGTGTTGGTATATAGTAAATCTATTGATGACCATACAATGCATTTGAGATGTGTGTTTGATGTGCTCCGAAAGGAGAAGTTGTATGCCAACATGGAAAAGTGCTCTTTTGGTGTTGATAAAGTTGTGTTCTTGGGTTTTGTTGTTAGCTCAAAGGGCGTGGAAGTGGACGACTCCAAGATAGACTCTATACGAAGTTGGCCGACCCCTAAAACTATTGGAGAAATCCGGAGTTTCCACGGGTTGGCAAGCTTTTATAGGAGGTTTGTCAAGGGATTTAGTTCCATAGCAGCCCCCTTAACCGAGGTAATTCGAAAGGACGGACCCTTCAAATGGGGTGAAGAGCAAGCTAGGGCCTTCGAGGCCTTGAAAGCTATGCTCGTCTCGGCGCCTTTGTTGCAATTACCCGATTTTGATAAAATGTTTGAGGTAGAGTGTGATGCTAGTAAGGTCGGCATCGGGGCTGTTTTGATGCAAGAAGGTAAGCCCGTTGCCTATTTCAGTGAAAAGCTCAAAGGAGCAACTCTTAATTATTCGACTTACGATTTGGAGTTGTACGCCCTTGTTAGAGCTTTGGGAAATTGGCAACACTATTTGTGGCCTAAGGAGTTTGTGATACGAACGGATCATGAGTCGTTGAAACACCTTAAAAGCCAAGACAAGTTGAATAGGCGTCATGCTAAGTGGATTGAATTCATCGAAACATTCCCTTATGTAATTCATTACAAAAAGGGAAAAGAAAATGTTGTGGCCGATGCATTGTCCCGGAAGCATGTGCTTGTTGCTACCTTGTCTTCAAAGTTGATGGGTTTTGAGAGTTTGCGGATGTTATATCCCGAGGATCCTACCTTTGCTCCTATTTTTAGGGAATGCGAAGAGTGGGGAAGGGACCGTTGGCTCAAGGAAAGTACCCACTCCTCCTACTCTCGGTTTGATGGCTATTTGTTCAAGGGGAGGAGGTTGTGTGTTCCGACCAGTTCTTGGAGGGAATTGTTCGTGAGAGAGGCCCATGACGGGGGCCTCATGGGTCACTTTGGGGTAGACAAGACCCTCGGCATCCTAGAGGAAAATTTCTATTGGCCCAAAATGCGCAAGGATGTCGTTAAGATTTGTAGTCAATGCGCGGCCTGCCGGAGTGCAAAATCTCGTCTCCAACCACAAGGGTTATACACCCCACTCCCTACTCCCCTTAGACCGTGGCTGGATATATCGATGGATTTCGTCTTGGGGCTGCCGCGGACTAGGAAGGGTCGAGATAGTATTTTTGTCGTTGTCGATAGGTTCTCCAAGATGGCTCACTTTATTCCATGTGCTAAAACCGAGGACGCTCCTAGTGTAGCTTCATTGTTTGTTGAGCATGTTGTAAAGCTTCACGGAGTACCGAGGACCATTGTGAGTGATAGGGACTCCAAGTTCCTAAGCCTCTTTTGGAAGTCCATGTGGGGTAGGCTTGGCACGAAGTTACTTTTCTCCACGTCTTGCCACCCACAAACCGATGGCCAAACGGAGGTAGTAAATAGGACCTTAGGGTCTATGTTACGCTCTATGGTTAAAGGTAAATTGGCTTCATGGGAAGAACACCTACCCTTGGTGGAATTTGCCTACAATCGGGTAATACATTCGAGTACGGGAATGACTCCCTTTGAATGTGTTTACGGCCTAAACCCCCTTACCCCTTTAGATCTCACTCCTTTGTCTAGTGATCTTATGACCAGCTTAGATGGAGCTAAAAGAGCCGAGGCCATGAAGAAGATGCATGAGGCCGTACGAATCAAGCTTGAAAAGAAGAATCACGAGGTTGCAAAGCGGGCAAACAAAGGGAGGAGGAAGCTAGTGCTTGAACCCGGAGATTGGGTGTGGGTACACCTTCGAAAGGATAGGTTTCCAGCTCAAAGGAAGTCCAAGTTGCTGCCAAGAGGCGATGGTCCCTTCCAAGTTCTTGAGAGGATCAATGACAACGCCTACAAGATTGACCTACCACCGGAATATCAAGTGCACAACACCTTCAACGTCGGAGATCTCACCCTCGTGGATGCGGTTGAAGATGATCAAGTGCCGAATTTGAGGTCAAATTCCTCTCAAGATGGAGAGGATGATACGGTTATGACTACCCCTACGTGTACACGGCCTTTCACACGAAGCCAAGCGCGGGAGTTACAAACACTCCAAGCCTTGTTCATGCAATTGGCCGTGTGCGAGTTGTTGGCCGAACCAACCAAGGGTCTCAACGTCCTTATGTGTGGAGAGGGGGCCTAAAGTGTAATAACTTAAGTCTTCAAGGAGGCCACAACAAAAGAAGGGTGTCTTGGTCTTTTGCTTATTTTTGTTGTAGTATAAATAGAAGGAGTTAGTGAGATATCCACTAGTTGATTTTGAATGCTGAAATTGTAACCTAAAACACCAAAATATCTTCCATTTTCTTCTCCAAGAAACCGGATCTAGATCTCACAAGGAGAGGAATCCTTGTGTTGTCTCTCTTGGCTAGAAACAAAGGTTTTAAGGTAGTTTGAGTGCCTTTTGGTCTTTGTAAGAGCTTGGTGTTAATATTCATTAGGCTTAGGGTCCTCTCATCTTGTTAGGGTTCTTAGTTTCTTGAATATTGTATGTCAAGTTGTTTATCTTCATTATCTTGTTCTTGTTGTTGTGTTGTTTATCTTTCTTATCTTGAAGTCTAGGGAGCCGTGTGGGGCTTGTTTCGATCCCTAGCATTATTGTGTTCTTGTTGTTCTCGGATTGTGCCTACAAAAACCGAAGACTATCTCTTGTGTTGAATCTAAAAACCAAGACTTAAAACTTGTTGTTGTTGTGTTGTTGAGTTGGAATCCGAAACTCTAGTTGTTGTGGTTGGATCTTGCATCACACTAGCCATAGATAATACTATAGCCACAATATAATGTTAAAAACTATCTATCCGAAAACTTACTCAACACTCAACACCACCAATAAGAAACTTCAGATGCATATAAAGAACACTACCCTATTGTTACCGACACACTCTCAACCCCTAACGCTCTCTCTATCCTTATCCACGTCCTCCACACCTTCCTATCAAAGGTTATGTCCTCCGTTAGCTGTAACTACTCCATATCATGCCTAATCACCTCCCTTCTATACTTCTTCATCCTACCTCTACCCCGCCTAAAATCATCAATAACTAGTGTCTCACATCTCCGCACTGGAGAATTAGAGCCCCTCCTCATCACATGACTGAACCAACGTAACCTTACTTCTCGCATCTTGTCCTCCACCGAGGACACTCCCACCTTCTCTCGAATAATCTTAATCCTTACCATATCTTACCTAGTATGGCCACACATCCATCACAACATCCTCATCTCTGGCACCTTCAAGTTTTGGATGTGGGAGTTTTTAACTGGCCAACACTTTGCTCCATACAACATAGCCGGTCGGACCGCCACTCTGTAATAAGCATATAACAATGAGCATACAAATATATATATATATATATATACACATATATCTAATAATAAAGGGACACAAACAGGCATGTCTTCGACATGTCTGCTTGTGTTGTCTGCTTCAGTTGTTTCAGTCGTAATTTTATTATATCACCCCTAATTAATTATTATATTTCTAATTTATAATTAATAATAAAGGGCAATAAGCAGGCACGTTGAAAACCGTAATTTTATTATATCACCCCTTATTAATATTAAACTTCTTGTTTCGAACTTATAATATAGGGAAATAAGCAGGCACGTCTTTGACATACCTGCTTGTACTGCCTACTTCAGCTGTTTCAATCGTAATTTTACTATATCACCCCTGATTACTCATTATAGGTCAACTAAGCATTGAAATATTAATAATATTTGACAAAAAGGATAAATTATACATAAAATGATAAATTAACTTTGGATGTTTTAAATTAACTTGATGTCTTATATGATGTCTTTTTAATTTTTTTTCACTAGTGTTTTTATAGTAATTTTGTTATATCACTTCTAATTAGTTATTATATGTCATTTAGGACATGTTTGCTTTGTTCTTTCAATCATAATTTTATTATATCACCCTGTAATTAATTTCTATGGTCATTTAAGCACTAAAAAATAAATAATATTTCATACAAAAGATAAAATACACACAAAATGATATGTCAACATAAAATATTTGGTGGACTATCAAAATTATATTAGTTCCACAGAAATTATGATGGGGCAAAGGAAGACATAAAGTAACATATATTATTTAGAACTGTGAAGATACGTAAACTGGGAAGGAGAAAGTATTAATATCTTATTAAAAAATCATGCTAAAAGCATTATAAATTACATAATTATCAACTTTAAAAACATAAAAGATATAAAATGTTTGATTGACTATCGAAATTACATCAATGTCACTTAAATTAGAATAGAAAACAATATTATAAAATATATTAATTAAAAATTTAAATTATTTTAATAAATGATTATCTAAATTATAATTGTGTTACATAAATTAAGACGGAAAATCATATGGCAAAAATAAGGTGGTGATACCTTTTGTCTCTAGAAGTCACTTTAATAATTAAGAAATATAATAATCAATTAATGCAGTTAAGAGAAAATATACATAATCTTATGACAAGCATTAACTATTCATAATCATATTTGCAAAATTAATAGCCACTCAACATGTAAAGAAATGGTGGATATTCCTTTGGATAAAGAATATTTTTTTTATAAAACTAATTATTTTCTATATATCTAGACTCAATATTTCAATTAAGAGAACAATTAATTGTAAAAACTCTTAATAAATTAACATATACAAATGCATCCTAACAAATAATTTTTTTCAGTAACATTAAAGACATTTTTAGATAGAGATTAAAATTATTTATATTTTAATCAAATTTCAATTTCTGTCAAATGCTCTCGAATCACGCACTGCATTATTAAAAACCTCTAATTTAGCCTCGTAAGGCTTTGATACGGGATGAAGGATAACGCTAAGTACGTGGGGTGTTACAATAAATTTGTTTTTGAAAAGTTGTGTGTAAAGCTAGGGAGTAATAAATTAATGGGAGGAAGGTTGTTTGACATGTACATAACTTAAATGCATATATCCTTCGGATATTTTGAATTATGCTTAATTGATTTTTATCAGTATGTGTCTTTGTACTTATACTTCTCTTGCTATACCCTTTTGTGGGGTATAGACTGGTTACAAAATCAGTTAGTGTTTCTTGCTTTATGCGGTACAGATCTCCAATAATTTCATCTTCTCATTTCTACGGTGGAAATTGAGTCTTGGTTATTTTTTTTCTTGTCCCTTATACCTGCGTAGACTAGATCTTCTGGATAGGTCTTTTTATATTAAAGATTGTAAAGATTTTTACACTAATAAGACCTATGGTTTAATATTTTCTGTATGACTTGCGCATGTCTCAAAGATGGGTGGTAAGGGCTCTCCTATCTATATGAATTAGAGTAAGTGTCCTCATGATCCATTTAGTTGGACTGTGACACAAACAGAGTCAAGTATAAGGATCTTCAAGATCATTCTACTGACAATATTATTAACCAAAAATTAAAAAATATCAGAAGACTATAGTGGACTGATCGAATTAAACAATCTTGGAAAAAAAATAAGAATGTGTTGTGATTCAACTTACGGGATCTTGCGAAGACCTGCTACATTCTAACTAGATAGGAAAACTCTTACCACCCAACTATTTATTATGTGAAAATTCAAATAAAAGTCTTATTGTACTTCAACAATATGTGAGTCAACATCATCCTAAACCAAAATTCTTTACACGCATTTATATACTTGATCAACAACTTACAACATAACCCAAGACCTACTTTAGAATTATATAAGAGCTTCTACCATGAGAACGATAATAAGAAAATATAAAACTTCAATGGAAAAGAGGCGCAGAAGTTGATGTTGAATGAACGCCGCTCCGTACAAGAATCCTCTAATAAACCCACAAATATATATATATATATATATATATATATATATATATATATATATATATATATATATATTCTAAAAAAGGAATATAACAAAAGTAGTATCAGTAAACCACAGGTATTGACAAGCATCATAATTTGACTAGAATTCAACAATATAAACATCAAATAGAAATCACTAAAGAAAAGCATGAAAATTTCATATTGCATTTCAACACCATGACCACACCTCCCATCCCAACACTTCACTTCCCTAGAAGCTTCCAATTATATCTTATTAGATTGGTTTTACAAATTTCGTTACAAGAAAACCATCAAAATTCCGTCTACTAATTCTGGTTCCTTACCAAATTTGTGAACATTATCTAACAACACTACTACTTATAACTCCAACTCAAGAATTAATATATGTTTCTTAATATTATCCTCACACATACACGATAAATACTAACTCCATAGTCAACTCTATAAGCTAGTAGTGGAAACAACGTCCCCACACACTTAACCACGATTCTTTTAACTTTATCAAATTAAGGCAGCATCACAATAATTATCAAGGTGTAAAATTCACACAACACATAAAATGTCTCAACTAATAGATAAGCATTACAACACATAAAACATAAATTAAGTATGAGTAAATTGGTAATTAACACATAACAAATAATTTTAACCAATAATTTACCATGCATAGATAACCACTTAAGCAACCACTAACATTAAAATGGCAAACCTTCACCCTATCACCAATTTCACATTTACAACCACAAATATAAGTTCAACAGTAAAGGAAGGGCATTATGATTACTCTAAATAAAGAAGTGGAAACCACATCAAATCACTCATCACTGAATTATCTCACAAGAGTAGTATAATGCTACCTCGATTAAGTACAACACTTAATAAATTCAAATAAACCATCAAATGACTCAAGATATGTACAATTGATCACTACATTCCCAACCTCCTCTCAAATACGTACATAATACTAAGGGGTTTTTTGCCCAATATTCATAACCTGCATGGGATCAACTTCATCTATGTACCATATCAACATGGTACCCGGTCCTTTAAAATATTTATAGATTAATAACATGTACTGATAGAGTAATCGATCCTCTAAATATCATTATATCAATCACAACCATCATAACATCCACTTAAATTTATATATATATATATATATACATATATACACACACATACTAAGGAGAATTATATAGTCATAACCTACAAGGAACCAACTTTGTTCATGTACCGTACCAATGTGGTACCTGGTCCACCATAAGCAATAAAATAATTATCTATTTCTATGACGGCTCGTGACACTCAATTCTCAACAACTACGTCAATAACTTTATGTGTAAAGAGTTATGACACTTGATACTCAACAATCACATAATACACACACGCGCACACACACACACACAGAGAGAGACACACACACACACACACACATATATATATATATATAATTATTAATTAAAAAGTCCCTAGAGAATATTATCATATACTATGTTTACTAGGATATCTTATAATTAAAACTCAAATCATTGAAGTATCACCAATTAACTATCACTAAATACAAGTATGTCTAAAGATTAACAAACAAATTATTCATATGAGCATTACAAACTACATTCATCAATTACAAGTATGACCGAAAATCTATCCACAACTTATTAATATAAGCAGGAAAAATCATGTTCCTCAATTCAAGGTATTTTTGAATACCAATCAATGACTTATTTATAGAAGCATTATCAGCCAAATTGAGTCTATACTCTAATTTAACATACATAAGTTCATTCACTAATTCGATCCTCTTTTATTCACATCGAGACTAGTCAGCTTAGTTACTAAATAGTAATACTTGCATTTAAATTATCTATAAATTTATTATTTCATTAAATAATTATTTAACCATTCGACTTTATTCTGCTTACAATTCTTACTTTAGTTAAATACCTTCACACCTGTTGCGTCCACTTAGTCAACAAGATTTTAGATTATTAAATTATGACACCACATTCTTTAATCAAGATCACTTCTCATAACTATCTTTCATTAAGAATATCCCAGAATAAAAATATGCACAATAGTGAATTTACTATTTTAAGGTCTTAATGATGATATTTACAGATTACGAGCTCATACAATTCCTCTATTGTTATCCACATTTACATATTTACCTTCTAATTTATCAAGTAAATCATAAAAACATAAAATGCCCATCAAGAGATTCATACAAAAATTTATCAACACACAATTAGATCTCTTTCACTTAAATTCTATGTTTTACCCATCCTAATGTTGTGCTAATAGGCCTAATCATGATTCTCCTATCAAATTTTATACTATTCATATGATTACTAACCAAATCTACTACTCATATACAGTAATGTACCTCAACTGAGGATAGTGGAGCACATGAATCATACAACAAATTCTCCTTACCTCTCTTCAGGCCTTAGAATTTTCAATCTCTAATAAACAAGCAATTATAGAAGTAATTAATCAACTACTCTTCAAATAAAATATTTGATAATTCTACCCTTATTCATGGTTTATAACATGACCCAAGTGTAGCTTAACTATTAGCTTGTTTTATTATACTCACATTATCTCAACTAATGGAGTTTTAATGCTAAAATTTCCATCTTTATTGAACTCAAGGTTCCCAATCACCACACTTGATGCTTTAAAATAACAAATTCATGCTAGGATGTGTTAGTTTATAATTTTGAAGAAATTGTAGGTGCTATTGATCCTACCTATAGGTTTTCCCATAATATCATGAACTAGGCTTCTAGCCCTCAAGAATTATACAACTATTCCCCATTATTATAATTCTTGAAGAAAAATAAATTAATCTATGTAAAATGGGACTATTAATCATACGTTAATAAAGTTCTTATCCTAGCCTAGTAAAAATCGCCCCTCTAGGTCTTTATAATGAAGTTTTTGTTTTGTAACCTAAATTTGATAAAATAGACGTATAATAATTTAGGCCGTTGTAGCTGACCCAGACTTGCTATAGTGGACACGCTATAACTGGTCCCTACCCACTACAACGGGTCCCTACCCTCTACAATAGGTTTCAGCTTTTTAGCACATACATTTTTTAGTAAAATGCCTACAACTTTGTAATCTAGAATCATATTAACAAATTATTGGTGTCATTATAAAGAAGAATCAAAGACCTTTAATTTGGTATATGTTGGTCCTTGTAATTATTTATATTTTAGGAGGGGTACATATTTGATGTTGACTTTGGTAAAAACTTATTTAAAAACTGAATCAACAAGGAGATTTTCAAGTCAACTTTGGGCTAGGGATTTCAATTGACCTTAGTTATATCGACTGCAATTCCACACTAAATAAATTGTATTAACACCTATGAAAAAAATAAGATTCTTATACCTATAATGTGGAAATATTTTTTATAACAACAAAATGGGTAATTAAAGAATGGCATACAATACTTAAGTCTTAGTCAAATTTATATTTCCCTTCTTTTTGCTCCTTTCGGCATTAGGTGTGATATGCCAAAATTACACCTCCGTTTAAAAGTATAAAGTGGTCATTGTCAAATTGTAATGACTCTTTAGACTATTTTCTAGATTTACGAACATCTTTGGTATTTTGAGTCTTCCTACAGTGGCTATAGGTCATTCTTGACTTGGAAAAATTAACGGATAGGTTATCAGACAGTTCGTTTGGGTTTTAGGCTCATTTCTCTATTTTGGAATTTTTGTTGTTAAGAAATTGATCTTGGACCAAAACTCCTAGTATACAACCTCGAATAAGAATTCTAACAATGCCATCAACTCCGAAATATTGATTTTAGGCTAGGGGCACCCTTTGGTTCATATTATAAGGCTTTTAGACTCGTTTTGGGCTATTGGGTGAATTGTATGAAAAATGGAACTATAGGTGTGAGCCCTACATTTAGTGAGAACGATCTCATTTAAAAGTTTTAATGGTTCCCTTTAGTCTAAAATATTGAATTTAGTATGGCAGTATAGTTTATTTGCATACATGGGATTTCAAACGAATCTTAAACACCCAGTCAGAGTTCATTTTGGACTTAGCAAATCTGGTGCATGACACCATCTGATGCAACCTTTTAAACAGACCTTTAGTCTCTTACGCGACTAGGGGATTGCTTTAGTGATTGCCCATGGTCCCGTCCTATCCACTTAAGCAAAGTCCTTGTCGCTTAAGTGGAGTTCTCTTAAAAACTGTTCGATCACTTAAGCAAAGGCCAGATATTTTTGTCAGATTGATTAAGCAATCACTTGATCACTTAAGCGATCATTGAGTTGCTTAAGCAATCACTGTGTCTCTTTAGAGACCCCAGGGGATTGTTAAATCCCTTTCTTCACCCAAATTTCTCATTCATTATCTCCTTCATTTTCCTACCATTTTGAGATATCAAAGAGAGAAAAAATGGGGAATCATCAATTGAAGATAAGGTAAGTTAGCCTAAAATTCCATCATCATTTCCATTATTTTTCCATCAATTATCATCCCATTTAATGGTAAATTCTTAGAATTTTGGGTCTTTAAATCCCATGACTTTAGGGGTTGATTTAGTGTTATGACCAAAAAATTCAAGTCATAATGACACTTGTCGCGACTATGAATTAACAAGGAAGATAATCACCTAAACTGATATGTAAATTAAAATCACAACACAAATCTTAAGGAGAAACTTCTAGAATTAAGTCGAACCATTTATGCATGAAGATAGCAAAAGAGTAAATAACAATAATACTGCAAAACAACCCAAAATCTGGTGTCACAGTGTAATAACAATATACATACAAATCGATACCTAAAAAATACCATTGATAATCTAAAAAGGAACACAAGTCTTTCTTCTAATACAAAAGAAGACATAAACTAGATAGGATAAGGTAAGAGGTTAACTCTAGGAGAATGGAGCGGCCACTACCGCGAATGCATCAAATCACCACCCAAGCTTAGTTTTCTCACAATTCACTCTTACCTGGATCTGCATTGAAATGGCACAATAGGGATGAATACGATCTACTTATACTCAGTAGGTATCATAGGTCAGCTGAGCAAAGTAGAAAAAAAGAATATAAATACACACTATGAGCATATTATCTGCAAGCAGAAAATGTCCTACATAATAGCTCACACTATTTTTACTAACATTTTTAAATATATTACATAGATAGGGCACAAGTATGAAAGAGAAGTACAAAATAGAAATACATCAAATCAAACACGAAAGAATAACACTGAAGATGGACAATACATGAAATCCAAATTGTTGATGAGGTAATATGATTGAGGTTATCTCATAACCTCTGTATGTACCTATCAAGCATTCGTGCTTCTAGGTAGGACCCATAGGGGTTCACAACCTATATACAATCTCAATACTGAATTCCAGTCTCAATATACGTATCTCATCTCTGACTTGTGGGAAACAACTAAGGGTCTTGAAAAAAATCTAGTTTTTGACAAAAATCAATATTTCAACAATGATACCAATATCTCATGAATGTATGTATGATATGCGGATGTAATGCTTACAACAAAACCTGTAAAAGGATCTCAAATCTAACCAATATACATGCATGTAAGGTAAGAAAATCTACTCAATATGTCAGCCATCCATGATTCAACATAAGTCATGTACCATTAGAGTGAAATATGCAAGGCATCACTACTATCACATTAACCCAACTTAGGCATTTCTACCATGAAAAAATAACCAAATGTATACACAAGACAAAAAAATCCAATGATACCTCCACACAAGTCACACATAGCAATTTTAATATCAATTAACCAAAATCAACAACATAAGCCCTTAGACGAGCACCCAACAGTAATAACATTATTTCCATGATTATTACTCATATGCATAACATGTTTTAATACAAATATAACTACCCAGCCAAGTCTGAAGAATGTTAAGCCATAACCTACCTCATGATGCTAAAATCCAAGAAAAAAATCCATTCACATGGAGATTTGCCCTCTCAAATAAACTCATGATCAACTAAACTATTCAAAAATAGAATTTATGCATGAAAAAGAAGCCAACTATACCCATAATTCCTATTTTCAAATTGGGGACAAAATGGACCTCCAAAATAGATTTTTTAAATAAAAGGGTAAAACTAAAATTTTTGTTCATAAACACATTACTGATGATTTAAGGAAGACATAGAAGAAAATAAAAGTGAAAATGGTCTAAATGGGGTTTAAATAGAAACAAATGATTTTAGGCCTTTCGGGCAAAAATTACAGTTATCACTTTTGAAATTGCATTTTAAAGAGTTTTACATGACGTGAATTAAAGTAAAATAATTGAGATAGTGATTTGGTGCTTACCCGAACTTAATCAAAGAACTATCCTAAAACCTCTTAATCCAAAGCTTAAAACCTCAAAAATGGAAGAAAATTGAGAAATGATAGTTTTATACTACCTAGGCATGGCCGCTTAAGCGACCACTTGACCATTTAAGAAGTCACCGCTAAATAGGCCAAGTGTGGCTCAAGAAGCACCCGCAAATAAAGTGCACTAGGCAGACAATGGTCTGCTTAAGTAGGCTGGATTTTAATTTATAGCATCCCCAACTGGTAAGTTAGGTTACTTAAGCAGCCTCCACTAAAGTAACCCAATTCTCGCTTTAGTGGTTGCATCAGCTGAGTGGGACACCAATAGGGACTTAAAATTTTTATGTCTCTGCTGACCCCTCGAGATTTATCTACAATCTCAAAAATGCAAACAAACTATGCTACCCTATAAAATTCAATATTACGAACTCAATGACGTTGTCAGATTTTAAAAAAAAGGTGTTTTCACAAAATTGACCCCCAAAACCCAATTTTTACAACTTTTCAAATTGAGGGTCAAAATGAGATTAAAAGCCATAAAATCAGACCAACCTTTTGACAACCAAAAATCAATGTTCTGAATATATTGATGTAGTCAATTTTTCCATCTGACACAGAAATAGCAAATGTTGTCCAATGTCAACTATAAGGCATTTCAACTTCTAGAAACCACAAACTCACACAAATTGCACCGTAATGCATTAGGAATTATGTCAACCATCCCTATACCCCAGACACATCACGTTGATTTAACGAGAAGGGGTAAAATGGTCAAACCACATAAATATGAAAAATTCACAAAATGTAGCCCTTACATTATCCACCACTAATAATCTAGTTCATCCTCAAACTAAAGGTAAGGGGAATACCCGAATAAGCAGAAAATTGGGGATAGTTGTTACATATGTCAGGCATAATTCCTATGTAGCCTTATCTACATGCCGGTATCTCCACCAGAACTTTAACACTAGAATATTTATAGAACGCTATTGTCTAACTTCTCAAACTGAAAATGGAGATGGGCTCCTCAACAAAGGACAACCTCTTTAATGATTGCACCAAGTTCCAATGAATAACCTAAGACTTATCCAAAATATTATGTCAGAGCAAAGATACATGAAAAACTCAATGAATAATTAATAATCTAGGGAAATGCTAACTCATAAGTTACATGCCCAATAGTTTGAAGAATCTGAAATAATCTAATATACTTGGGGATAAGATTGTCCTCTTCCCAAACCTCATCACAACCTTTATGGGAGAAACATGAAGGAAACTCCATCACCAAAACTAAATATCAAGGCACAAAATGTAAAATCTGCATAGCACTTCTGTCTATACTGAGCTTCTCGAAGTCTATCCTGAATGGCCCTCACTCTATCCAAAGACTCACAAAGTAAGTTCGTAACTTGAGGTCTAATATCAAAAATCTTAAACCAACTAAATAGAGAGCAACATTTCCTATTTTGTAACGCCTCGAAGGGTGTTATCTCAATACTTAAATGGTAGCTATTGTAATATGCAAACTTTCCCAAAGCTAGATACTACTCCCACTAACTTCTAAAGTCAATAACACAAGCGTAGAACATATCCTCTAAAACCTAAATAATCCTTACTGATTGACTGTTGGTCCGGGGGTTAAAAGATGTCTAAGATCAACTTGGGTACGTAACTTCTCCTGAAAAGCCTTAAAGAAGTGAGATTTTAAGATAGAACTTCTATTTTATATAATAAACATCGGTACACCATATATATGAACTATTTCACGAATATAGATATGGGAAAATCTCTTAGCATTGAAGGAAAATTGACCAAGAATGAAATAAAAAGATTTGGTCAATCCACGTAAAATGATCAAAACACTATCAGAACCACTAGAAGAACGAGGCAACCCGGTCACAAAGTCTATAATTATTCATTCCTATTTTCACTCGGGAATGGGTAACCTCTGAAGCAAGCCACCAGGCCTCAAATATTTGACCTTCACCTACTGACAACATAGGCAATGAGCTGTTAATTCCACCACATCCTTCCTCAAACCACCCTATCATTAGTGTTGACTCAAATTATAATACATCTTAGACACTTCTAGATGGATAAAATATATAGAACAAATGAGCCTTCTCAAAAATCAATTTTACCTAATAACCAACTCTCGATACTCAAACATGGCCTCCAATCCTCAAAATGCCATCAGAGTCAAGTGAGGTATCCTTAACCTCATCACTCAGCCCTTTAGCCCAGATTACTCTTAAACCAACATCATCAAACTGACGATCCTAAGTAAAGAAGATCTAGCCTCTACAAATGCCATAATATACCCAAGTGTCAAAATATGAAGCTTATACAATCTGATTAGGAAAAAAAACTAATCCTCTAAATACAAAGGCCTCTTTTGGATCAAAAGATGCACCATGATACCCTTACTTGTTGACTTTTAGCTCAAAGTATCCACAACCCCATTAGCCTTGCTCAAATTATAGAGAATAGTAAGGTCATCATCCTTAAGCAACTTAAGCCAATGATGCGACCATATATTAAGATCACATTAAGTGAAGGCCACGGTGATCTGACCTAACAAAATTGTGCTTCCACAACTTTAAAGTAAAAATAGTTGTGCATAATTCCAAATCATAAGTAGGGTAATTTTTTTCATTGGTCTTCAACTGTCGAGAAACATACACAATTAACTTACCCTTTTAAATCAACAAAATACTAAACCTAACAGCAGAAGCATCATAAGAGATGGTAAAACCCATGCCCTTTTTGGGAAAAGTCAGAATAAGAGTTGAGGTCAAAAAGTACTTGAGTTCTTAAAGATCACCTCACAAGCATCAGACCACTGAAAAGAAATCTTATTCTGAGTCAACATGGTCAATGGAGCCACAATAGATGAAACACCCTCAACAAATCATTGGTAGTATCCTGCCAAACCAGCAACACTCTAAATCTCGATAGATGTAGGCCTAGCCCAATCATGAACTACTATAATTTTGGACGTATTGGCCATGATACCATGTTTGTCATAAAATTACCCAATAAAGTGACAGACTCCGTCAATAACTGGCACTAGGAGAACGTAGCATATAACTTCTTATCTCTCAATATCTGAAGCATAATCCACAAATACTTCTCATGGACAACCTAGATCTTGGTGTAAACTAAGATATCATCTATAAATACTCTAATAGAATAGTCGAGATACGATCAAAACACCCGATTTATCAACTCTATAAATTTGGATGGGGCACTGGTTAACCCAAAGAACATGACTCAGATCTTATAATGACTGTGTCGAGTCTTAAAATCTATCTTTTGAATGTCTAAATCTTTAGTCCTTAACTGGTAATATCCAAACCTTAAATTATTCATCAAAAACATTAAAGCACCCTGAAGCTGATCAAATAGATCAATAATATGAGGAAGGGATACTTATTCTTTACCATCACTTTGTTAAACTATCGATGATTAATACACATGCATTTAGACCCATTTTTTTCTTAACAAAAAAAAATATGTGCACCCCAAGGTTATGCACCAAGTTGGATGAATCCCTTATCCAAAAACTCCTGTAATTGATCCTTAAATTTTTTCAACTCTATTGGGTCAATCATATATGGAGGAATAAATATGGGCTTGGTGCCCAACTCAACTTCAATAGCAAAGCAAACATAAAAAATTTGGAGGCATACCAGGAAAATCCATGGGAAAACACCCACCAGCTCATGGATAACATGAGTAAAATCCAAAAAGATAGTGAAGCAACATTAGTATCACAAATATGCACCAAAAAGAAGAAATATCCCCTCTCAACCAAGTGACAAGCACACAAAGGAGATGACTCTCTTTGGAATTGAATGAAGTACACCCTTCTAAGATATCCTTGGCATAATTTACATAGCTAAAAGTCATGGTCTTTGCAGAATTGTATAGAATAGCATGATAAGGAGCTAACTAATCTATATCTAAGATAAAATCAAAATCTACCCTATCTAGGATGCTCAGATCTACTAGGTCTCATACCTAACATGAGTCACAACACAGGGTCAACACACTCAATCCACCATCAAAGAGTCTGCTATAGGGGTTGATAAATGGATAGGTACAATAAGAGGCTTATTAGTAGAATCAAAACCCAAATCAAGATATGCTGACATATAGTAAAAAATCAATCTTGGATCAAATAACATAGATGCAGGCCTAAAACAAATGGGGACGATACCTGTAATAACAATATTGGAATCCTTTTCCTAAGGTCTTGCAGATATAGCATAACCCTACCAACATCTGCCTCAAGATTGAGTAGTCCTACAAATACTACTATAGGCACCACGACCTTTGCTTTGCACACCTCTAATAGCACCTTTACCACCCCGAGTATCACCTCTCACCATTGATATAGGAGTAGACCTAAAATATAGAAGGGGCAATACTTGGACACATAGAAAAACAATTTACACACCTATCAACCTCTATGGCCTAATTCAATCTATGGAGGAAAAACTGATCTAGTATGACCACCCTGTGATGATACTTGACTACCTGAATCCACTGAACCAAAAGTCTAACTACCTAAACCCTGTAAGGGTTCCTGCACTGGTCTACTATGGTACCTATAGAAACCTCTAAAATCTCTACCTTAATAAGTGCACTAAATTTACCTTACTGATGCACCTTTTTAGAGCTTCCCCGAGACTCTTAAAGGATTAACTTGATAATATTAGCATGATCCACTATAATATAAAATAATGACCTTGACATCTGGGTAATAGCCAATTAAACTGAAACATTCAATCTTTTTACAAACTTTTTAATATTTTCAGACTCGTGGCAATAATGGTGATGGAAAATTTGGACAAGGTATGAAAGCATGCCTTACACATAGTAATATTCATGGATCCCAACTCAAGGTGAACAAACTTATCTCGTATCTAATCCCTCAAATTGAATGTCAATAATCTATCCAAAAATGCCTTAGCAAACTGATTCCAACTAATCTCTAGTGAAATGAGAGGTATGAAACTAATAAGTGACCTATACTAATCTTTGGATACAACCCCCAGTTGGTAGGTAGTGTAAGTAACTCTATGCCACTCAAGCGATCCAAAGTTGTAGAACTTCTCCCAATAATTAATAAAGAACTCATAGGCATTCTCACCCAATAGACCACTAAACTTGGGTAGACCCAAGTGAATAAATCTCTCAATCCTCTTCTAATCCTTAGAAGAAATAACGATACCTGTACCAATATGAGGCATAGTGAATCTCGATGGCTGAGATTCCATATGTAGGGGTAACATAGATGAGGGTTGAACTTTTAATCTAAGAATAACATACTTAGATACTAGCACAGAAGAAGGAACAACACTCAGAGTCTATAGAGTACCATAAGAAATGTTAGTACATCTAAAGAAACCACACTAGGAGATGAAGGAACACCATAAGAAGAATCTAGTACGATGAGGTAACAACACTTAGCACTAAAGGAATACTAAAAGCATACTCTGGCTATAATAAAGATACAACACTCAAAGCTGGAGGACCCCAGGTATACTAAAATAAGCACCCTCCAAATAAGTTAGCAAAATTAATACCACCTCCAAGATTGGGGTAGAATAACTCTATAGAATCTGATTAGGTGCCATATCTCCAGCATAATCAACCTGAGGCTCAAGGGAGATTCCCCTAGTGCCACCTACGAAAGGGGTAGACACTCGTTCTTATCCTCTACCTCAGGCTCATCTATGACTCATAACTTATTCTCTAGACTATATCTCTCCTCAGATGCTGGCTTACTATTCTTAGCCTCACAGGATCTTGTCCTTACCATCAATGTAGAAAATAGTGAAACATAGTTTAGAACACAATGTATCAAAGATCCATACGATAAAGAACAATATATGGAAGTTGCCCAAAAGGTATATTATTGCCTCTTAAAGATAGATACATACATCTATGAATCAATTTAGGAGACTTTACCAGATACATCATTCTTACACTGATGAGATCGATGAACCTGACTGCTCTGATATAAATTTTTCATGACCTAAACATTAGATCATGATGATACATGTCATGGCTATGCTTTAAAAGGAAGCCAATCACCCAAATTAATATGTAAATGAAAATTATAACACAAATCCCAAAGCAATACTTACAAAGCAAAGTCAAACCATTTATGCATAAAGATGGAGAAAGTCTAAATCAATAATACTATAAAACATCCCAAAATTTGGTGTCATAGTGTAAAAATAATCTACATACTACTTGAAGTTTGAAAATAAAACTGATAATCCAAAAATGAACACCATCTATCTTTGAATACAAAACAAGACATAAATTTGATAAGATGAGGTAGGAAGTCATCTCTTAAAGTATAGAGTGGCCACTACCTCGAATGTATCAAATCACTGAAAAAAGTCAACTATCATGTGACACACTCATACTTTAATCTACACTAAAAGGGCATAGTAGAGTTGAGAATAATCAACTTATATTATATAGGTATCATATATTATGTAGATAGCATAGGCTGACTGACCTAAGTAGAAGTTAAGGTATATAAATACATACTATGAGCACCTTAACAAAGAGCAAAAAATTTCTTAAATGATAGCTCATACCATCTCTACTAAAAGTTCTAAATATATCAAACGCATAGGAAATAAGTACGATAGAGAAATACAGAATAAATATACATCAAATCAAATATGAAAGAACAACACAAAAAATGAAAAATGTATGAAATGTGAAGTAGTGATAATGATGCTTAGGTGATATTATCGAGGTTTTGACATAACTAATATGTACACCAACTAAGCATATGTGCTCCTATGTAGGAGCCATGGGGGTTTGAATCACATATACAATCATAATACTCAATTCTAGTCTTAATATCCATATATCCTCTTCGAATCATGGGCTACGGAGATAGTTTTGTAAAAATGTCTTACTTCTATAAAAATCAGTATTTCCACAATGATACAAGTTCACATAATTGTATGTATGATATTTTGATATAATACTGACAACCAAACCAGTATGAGGATCACAAATCCAACCAATATACACATAGGTAAGCTAAAAAAATCCACTCAATATGTCAACTATATATGATTCAATATAAGTCATGTACCATTAGATTGAAATATGTAGGTAAGGCATCACTAATATCATATTAACCCCAACATAGGAATTTCTACCATGAAGAAACAAACAAATATATACACAATATCAATAATACCATATAATACCACCACACAATGCACACATAGCAATTATCATCCCAATTTACCCAATAACAACAATATAGGCCCCAACACGGGCACAAAATAACAATAATATTATTTTAATGATTATTACCCATACATATAGCATAATTTTAAATAAATATTAACTACCTAACCTATTCTAATAAAATTAAGCCATTACGTCCCTCATGATGCTAAAATCCAAGTTAAAATTCCTTCATGCAGTGATTACCCCAATTGAATGGCTCCAGAATCAACTAAAACATAATGATATAGAATCTATGTAGAAAAAAAAACCCAAAAATACCCATAATGCCTATTTTAAAATTAGGGCAAAAATGGATCGTCCAAAACTAGTTTTAGTAAAAAAAAGGGTAATAGTAAAATTTTTTGTTCATATACACGCAATACCCATGATATAAGAAAGCCAAAGTAGAAAAAACATGTGAAAATGGGCTAAAGATAGGGTTTAAAATGAATAAAAAAGTTTCAAATGTACTGGGCCAAAATTCCAAAATTCATTATTGAAATTATATTAATGAGGTTTAGATGACGAGAATCAAAGTAAAATAATTGAACTAATGATTTGCAGCTTACCCAAACATGAAATGGAAGAACTCATACTAAAACCTCTTAACCCAAAACTCAAAACCTTAAGAAATAGGAGAAAATGGATTTTTATACTACCCAATGATGACCACTTATGAGGCAATTGATCGGTTAAGAAGTCGCTGCTAAAGCAGCCAAATGTTGGTTAAGCTGTACCCATGAGTACTATGTACTTCACTTAAGTGAACAATGGGCCACTTAAGTGAAAGCTAGTAGATCAAACCAAGTTCCACTTTAGCTGCCCTAACTGCTCAGTCGGTCCACTTAAGTGGTCGATGCTAAAGCGATCTAAGTATAGCTTTAGCTGCTGCACTAGCTGGGATTTGATAAATATCCATGGCTTCTTCGACCCCTTAGGATTAATGTAAAGTCTCAATAATATAATAAAACTATTCTACCCTATCAAATTTGATGTTCCAAATTAAGGGGTGACATCGAATTTCTTAAAAGAAGATTATTTTCACAAAATTGACCCTTGAGACCAAATTTCACAACTTTATGAACTAAGGGTCAAAATGAGATATATAATCCATAAAATAAAGCCAACCATTCTTCTAACCCAAAATTGACATTTCATATCTACTAGCATAGTCTATTTTGCCTTCCGATACACAAAACAATGAATGTTAACCAAAGTCAAATATAAGGCCTTTTTAACTTCCGAAAACTACAACCTCACACAAATCACACTATAATGCATTGAGAATTATGCCAACCATACCCGTCCGCTAGAAATATAACATAGCAACCATGGAGAGGGTTAATATTTTCAAAATACATAAAAATAAAAAATTTACAAAATTAAGCCCTCAAATTTGGGCTGATTTTTGGCCATTAGTGCTGAACGTTTAAGCATAGATTCATTCTCCTTTTAGGGACCTCATGATGGATTCAATTTTTGAATTCCATTTGCAAGCCTTATGGGCCTGTACTTGTCCCAAATTCTAGCCCAAATTTTTAATAGAAGTACAGGTCTAGTTTTACTCCTAATGATGTGTACATGACTATATAATAGAATGGAAGAATTTAGGTATTGTGGATCAATTGAGGATGATTGATGGACAATTTAAGACTTGCGGTTCTACGTTTAGGTAGGATTTAATATACTTTTCTTTATGATATAGTGTATAATATATATATATATATATTGCATGTTAAGTAAGAATGATAGGTTATGATTATTGGAAGGATACGATGAGTTAGCCTAATATATAAGTTTGGGATAGATGGGTGAGCTGACCTTTAAGATGAAATATTTGTTATAGCAATAAAAGCCTACCACCCTATATTATAAATATGTTAACAATAGTCTATACTAACTATCCTTTAGTATAAAGTTTATTATTTGAATTAGTGGATTAGATCATAATGTTTTGGTTTATATTCTTGAGATTATGATAGTTATGTATTATTAGGCTTGAGGTCGTGGTTACAATACCAGTTAGACTCTAGGTAAGTATTCCATCTTTATTAAGGATGTGTTTAGTCTATGGATTCTTGGATGCTTGGTATTATATTATTTGGATAATGGTAATGGCATGCATAGATTATAGTATGTTTATGCTCACTTAGTGATATGGTTCAAAGTAAATCTTGGTTTTACTATTCTTTTTCTAAAATAGGATTTATCCTTACTGTTCTCTTTTAAAACTGATTCATTTATAAAATGGAACCAAACCTCTTTAATAGGTGATTTATTGGCTTGTGGAACTAAAAATGATGTCTTAGAAATTTGACTGAGACAAATTTCAGGCCATGGTTTTACCATAACTATTTACTTCTATAGTGAGAGATTATAACACACTTTAAATATTATGATGATTTTGTCCCAGAGTTGACTAAGGTAGTGGATTTATTGACTTATACTCTTTTATACATCATTTGAGTACAAGCACTTTATATATATATATGTATGTATGTATGTATCTTTGATACTAAATGAAGGAGATTGATGATGATGATGATAGGAAATATTAGATCAAAACCAGGTCACTGTATATGGGTAATGTCGAACACCATAGGATCCTCTTCGTATGCAAAACATCATGCTAGATAAGAAAGGTCATCATAGGTCTTGTCCTTTTAAATGGTCGATCTAGAGGAGGTGTAGATTTTGGGTACATTATGGGACATGGATCAGTTATGAAATTATGTATTTACTTTGCATTTATTAATGCATGCGCATTTTTCTATCAGCAATATGTTATTTGGTTCCTACATTTATTAGCCTTATGGGGGCTTTCATAGGTAAAGGTTATGAGTATTGTTGTTTATGCCTTGCATGCTAATTTAATATTTTAATTTATGGGGCCTTCTTAGGTAATGTTTGTTTGAATAACTGTTTACTATATTGTTGTTATTATGGTTATTTAGTGGTAGGCTGATAATGAACTCATATTAAGGTTGGAGGCATGATTATAGTCCTTTCTCTTTTATGGTAGACTATATTATAGATAATTATCTCATAGTTAGATAGTATGATTAGGGACCCTAATTATGCCAATACTAGTTTCCTACTTTATTAGGCAGCCTTGAGATGTTAGAATGGCTACCTTGGTTATACCTTCAAGTTAATCTTGTATACCTATATGTATGTACATATATCTAGCTATGATATTATTATATATCCCTTTCTTCCCTTATTTATTTGTAATGTATATGTATTCCATGGCCTTGTGTACTATAACTTATCCTTATTCTATTCTTTATTTATATATCAACTCATGATATACGATATAATTCTTAGTTCCTGGATATAGCTAGAATCAGATAATTTATCTTTATTACCTCTTTAGCCTTATTGAGTTTATCTCTCTACATAATTGTCTTTAGTTTATATTCTTGCTCTTCATGCTATTTATGTTGCATTATCTTTGAAGCTCAGTCTGTAGTTGCCTACTGAGTACCAAGTATTTGGTACTCATACTATACTTTTGCAGCCTGCAGATTATAGTATGGGCTCTCGCCATTGTTTTGTACATCATATAGAGAAACTATGGATCAAAGATTTGAGGTGATCTCCTGTACTTTGGAGTGTTACTATTCTCCTTATTTGTTTAGACTGCTCTCTATGTTGAATTTAGAGATGCGTTGTATTTATATATCTATTTGTATTTAACTTGCACTCTTATTGTATTTGAAGCTCTTGTTTAGATTCCAACAAGTTTTGGGACTAACTTATATGTATTGACCTTTCATTATATTTATTCTGCATTTTCCCTTTATTTATTTTGATTGTTCATTTTTAATGAATTTGGACTATAGGTCAACTTACCTACTGGAGGGTATAGTAGGTTCCATCAAGGCTTGAGAAATTGGGTCATGACAAATTGTTATCAGAGACTAGGTTTATCATTGAATTAGTACAAGAGATAAGTATCTAGTAGAGTCCTACGTAATTGTTCAAAGACACCTGTGTCCTATCTTAAGAAGGCTACAAGGCTTTTCTAGGAAATTTGAGTTTTTACTCCTTGTTGCGTATTCATATTTCTATGAGCTTAAATTAAATTCCTTGACTCTATTATGTCCCAAATGGATGATACAAGGTTGTCAATAGATGAAGATGGGGCTTCTACACGTGTTTCTAAAACATTAACACAACGTTGGCTTAAGGACTCAAAGATTAATATCAAAGATCTTCAACGTCAGCCAGAGGATTTGGGGTAAACACAGGTTTTGGTAGAGTTTGTGACTGTTTTATATTTTTAAGATTCAACTTTGGGGATTTTGAGATTTTTTACGAATACCTCACAGCTAGAGAAAAGGTTCGATTCATTGATCCACTCTCAACCTAGAGTTGTGTCTGTTGTTGTTATGCAGGGTTCTTTAGTAGTTTTAGAGTATGAGATTGAGTTTCTTGAGTGGGCCTGTAACTCCCTGAAAATGGATCCTGAGACATCAAACGGTGCTCAAGATTATGAGTAGCCTTAAGCTAACCCTTTCTGCTTTCTACTAAATTTGAAGATCAAAACAGACGAAATAAAGATATGTATAATCAAATCTAAGATGCCAAATTTGTCTGTGATAACTAAAATTATCTGAATATAATATCTAAGAATACTAAAATTAAGTGTTTGATCAATCAATGTTGAAAATCTAAATCATATCTAGTAGTCTGACAAGCCTCTACTTCTAATGCTAGAGATTCACTAGGACAAACCCTCAGGTAAATCAAACCGTCTGAAAATATTGAATCATCAATAGATATAAGCTAAGAAACTAAAAGACCAAGTCCACAAACTATGAGGACTCACCAACTATCGGGATGTAAATGGGAATGCTTGAAATCACTCACGTTGCTGAAACTGATCACCTGAACCTACATTATGAGACAATGTAACACATAAACATATATTTGGATCAGTACTTCTGGATTATACTAAGTATATAGGGGTGAATGAACAAGTAAATCAATATCTCGATTTTATTATAAATTTGTAAAAGAATGCATGCTAAATGTAGATGACTCGCATAAGTTGGAATATGTGAAAACTGAAAATCATAATCACGAATAGGAAAACATGTTGCATATATCTAGTGAGTCATAACATTTTTGTTTCTAAAAGCTGTACTTGTATTCTATCTTAAAATTATGTTATCTAGGTGTAGAAAGGACTCACTTTTATATCTAAAATATGAAGTCTGAAATCTAGTAGCTAATGACTCATATAAAATAATTTCTGAATAAAATCATGAGCCTTTACACTTGGTTTCTGAAAGTTGTTCTATTACAATTATTCTGTAGTCTTCTCTACTAGGGAGATTCTTCTAACCGACATAAACCATGTGATCTATCATGGAGTCCAACGTCTTGTTTTCTTATTGGAAAACCTTATGTTGGGGAGAGGTGTCATACTTTTTCCAAGGAGTATAACATAATCTAAGTGATCACATCTGTAACTATCATTCAATAAAAATTGGAATAATTTGATAATCTGTACCTATGTTGGCTAGTAGTTCTGGGGAATGAGAACATACCCAACTCAGTGCTAAATAATACTCCCTTTAATCTATATGCTCATTCTGTTGGAAATCCACTTTAAAACTAGTATAAAGTTTTATCATGAAAACTAATTGTGTATCTGTTAATCTATTCTATAACTTAAATAGTAAAGTGGATTCTATGTCTAAGATTAGATCAAAAGATCAAATCTTTAGTAAAATTTGAAAATTACTAGTCATGGGATGCTTATAGCATAGTCATTCTTGAAATATCAACATTCATACTTGGGCTTAGTAACCCATGCATAAAATTCATGTCAAATCATAGTAAAGTGCATGGTTAATAATGAAAGCATTGAAATTCAATTCTAAATTTGGAAATTTATATCATACGCATGAAAATATGAATATAGCTATGCAATTCATCATCTAAATCACTTAAAATCTCATAGTCTTCAAATAAAAATATTTTGGTATAAACCTTAAACTGAAATTCATGGGTAATCATACAAAATCATGTAACTTTATAATTAAAACTAATTTTTGGCACAAGGATGAAATAATTATCCTTGCTCATAACCCCACATACCTTAATTTATGTTTAGATGAAGAAACATGAACTTTGAGTCCCTACTTGTGCTTTTGAAGATAGATTCATGAAGTTCTTGGATTGGGAATCTCTAATTTTGAGCTATCTTGGAAAAAGAATGGTGGAATTTGGATTTCGTAGAGAAGAAAATTTGAGTTCTAGGGTTTCCTTGGAGAGTAATTTTTATAAAAATATGCATACAATGGATAGAATAGGATTAATTCTGTGTTTTACACAATTGGGAGCTTGGGAAAAAGACTAAATTGCCCTTTTACAATTTTACTCGAAACGGAAAATCCTGATTTTTACAGCCTAGTGCTACGCGATGCTATCACGGTGGCTTTCTAAAAAATGAACGACTTCCATTTTGTCCTTTGGTGAAACGCAGTGAAATAGTGTTGCGTCACTAGAAAAAGATGAGTGTCATTTTGCACTCAACTGGGATCCGATCTCTATCCAATTGGAAATTTCGGCGCGATACAAGCTAGTTTGTAATACCCTGCATGTTTCTAAGCTAGAAAGTAAATAAGTATTCCTACGTATGAAATCTTCTATCCTGTGATTCATACTTGAGTACATGACTTACAATGAATATCCTAGTGATAGGATAGCTTATGATGCATTAAGCATGTTCATATGAGTCACTTAAGGTAATACAAGAAAAGAGTTTTTGAATCCATCAAGTTCTAGAATTTGATTTTGCAAGGTTCATATTTTAATGAGTATAACTCGATTTTAATATGGTATTTTGGCTTTTTTAGACCCACCAAATTGTATAGAATCGAATTATATTTCCAACGATACCAATTTCGCCTTAATCCAATACCCGAGCGAAAAGTTATGCCCATTTTCATAAGAGACAGTAAGGATAGGCGATTGGTTAAGCGCCGCCCAACCTAGCTTAGGAAATCACTTGGCTGCCACCTAAGTCAGTTCCAGGTGCCAAAAACACTCTGTTTTGAGCTATTTTAATAGTAATTAAGCCTTTTAACACTCCTTACACGTCCCTAAACTTAACCCTACGAAATATATAGCTTTTAAACATGTTACAACCCTATTATCATCTCAAAGCTCATCATCCAAGAGCACTAAAAGAGAAAAACAACTATGGTTGCGTAACTAAGATTGAAGATCCGATTTCAAGGAAATTCCTCTACCAATCATCAAGAATCTTCCTTCTAAGGTATGCGTGAGTTGATTCATGGACTCCTTTCATCCATGAAGCTCAAGAACCATCTTCTAAATTTTGTATTATGATGTTTATGTTGTTGGTGGTTGATGTTCATGTGGTTGGAGTTTGATGATGCCTAAGATGGCATCTTTGTATGTTTATTGTGAGGATATGGTGGTATTTACTGTATAAATATGTGAAATTAGTGGTTGAATATTTGTAATCTTGATGAATCCACCTATGCCTAAGATGTTCATGTAAGGTGTTTTTGAAAATACCTAAGGGAATAGAAATCATGCTTTTATGACATAATAAGTCCTAAATGACAATTCCATGTTCTAAGTTTATGTTCAACATGATCCCCAAGCTATTGTCTTGAATTGAAGAAGTTGTACGAGATGCTCATGATATTGTTGCGATATGGAATGACCATGTTATTGAAGCCATGCAAGTATATACATGTTTTGTGCATTCCTGATCATGCGATAGTTTGTTGAGAATCATTCTTATTATGAAGGCCTTACTTATGATATTGTGAATTGTGGACTCAAATCTTGTGATCAAGTCATGTCATGTGTGTGAATTTCCTCCTATCGAGTCCTGGAGGTACTTATACCCAAAAACTATAGCTGTGTGCCTAGAGCCATGTCATTTTTCACGATATTCGAACTCAAGCTATGATTCCATAGACTTCAGTCAGTCATGTGACTCAGGAAAACATCATGATCATAGTCAATTGTCAGATATCAGTAACATTCCACAAGTCAACGGAATTCAGTAAGATTAAGTCATGCACAGTCAGTTATTCATGTCCAGTCCCTCCAGATGGGAGTAGAGGTTAGCACTGAGTAAACCCAAGGATGGGAACTCACCCGCCAGTTCAGGGTTTGATTCTTAGTAGTCATCCTTGTGTTCTAGAACTACGTAGCCAGCGTAGGTTGAGACATCTTAACCCGTCAGATTAGGGTTGATGAGGTGGTTTAACCTGTCAGTTTAGGGTTCCCACCATTCTCATTGAGTACCTTCCAGATAAGGGTCACTCATAGGCTGTCCTTACCCGTGGCACGGTATTGACACCCCTCCAATCGGGGCAGAGATTGGACCCTAGCTTAGCCATAAAGGCATACATGGGGCATGTCGGTTAAACAATATTTCCCACAGTTTCAGTATCAGTCTCAGTAAAAGAACTCAGGGTGTTCTTTAGATATTAGTATATATAGGACTGTCAGATACAGTCGTCCATGTTATCAGTTGCAGTATCAATCATGACAGTTATCAGTAAACCATGTATTAGCTTACTGGTCATGCTATCATGTATTCACGGTCCCAGTTTCTATATATGTGTGTTTGCACTCCCACATTCATATTAGTCAGCCAGTGTTGTTCACTCATGAAACCCTTTATGTTCAGCTTACCTTCCTCTTATACTCTGTACTCCAGTTGTACTGATGCATTTGCGCTATGGTGCTTTCTTTTTATTTTACACCATAGATTCTGAGACATGAGCTCCATCCCAGTAGTAGCGGTAGCATTCCAGTCGCAGAGACATAGTGAGTCCTCATTTATTCGAGGATAATATGATTTGATACATTTATTTATTTCTTCAATTCAGTTTTATGGAGCTAGTTGGAGACATGTTCCTTCAACTCCTTATTTAGATAGTTTAGAGGCTTTCAGATTTACGTTCAGATTTATGTTCAGATTTACGTTCAGATTGAGTTGTTTTGAGTATTTTGACCCACATAATTGTATTCAGTTGAACCTTATGGCCTTACAGTTCTATGTTTTCCATATTATTATATCATGATTTGCAGTATATAGGTATAGATATTATTCATGGGTTATCTTGTGGTCCCTCGGGGTCATGAGCACCGTGTAGCATTTCGGTTCAGCGAATCAGGGTGTTACAAACTTAGTATCAGAGCCTAAGGTTCAATAGAGTCCTAGGAAGTTTGAAAGCCGTATCTAGTAGAGTCTTGTACATGGGTGTGTTGTGCGCCACATTTATGTGCGGGAGGCTATAAGATGTTTTAGGAATAGTCCCTTTTCTTTATTATTCATGTCAGTGAGCATAATCACAAGTTAAAATCTCAGTCTAATCCATTCTTCTCTTATTCTAGACCATGGCCCCAAAGAGGAGAAACCAGCCAGCTCCTCATCCCAAAGATCCTTTGGGCGAACATGTTTCCCATGTGGAGTTTAGAGCCGCATTTGCCACACTTGTTCAGTCCATGGTTGCACAGAATGAATGGCCACTAGTCATTCCAGCCAATCCAGTGGACAATCCCAAAGTAGCTAGGGTTGAGACTTCACTCGGATGAACCCTTCATGTTTCCATGGGTCTAAGTCTGATGAGGAACCTCACGAGTTCATTGACCAAGTCCAGAAGGTCGTTGACATCATGGGTGTTACTTCTATTGAGAGTGCTGAGTTAGCCGCCTACCACTTACAGGATGTTGCTCATGATTGGTGTAAACAGTGGAAGTCTTAGAGGATAGATGATACAGGCCCTGTCGAGTAGGATGGATTTGTCATAACCTTCTTAGACAAATTCTTTCCCCAAGAGCTGAGGGATGCCAAAGTTCTTGAGTTCATCAACCTCAGGTAGGGGAATATGACGGTTAGGGAGTATTCTATCTGATTTACTCAGCTAGCCAGGTATGCTCCGCATGTGGTTGCAGACAATAAAGCTAAGATAAGAAAGTTTGTATCAGGGGTCAACAATAGCGTAGTAAATGAGGGTAGGTCTGCGATGCTGATCGGTGATATGACCTTAGCTAGACTTATGACCCATGCATAGCAAGTAGAAGAGCAGAATTTTAAGACTAGGGAGAGGCAGAACAAAAGAGCAAGGTCAGGTAATTTCAACTTTGCTCACCCCAAGTCAGATGGAGAAAACCGTTTACAGTTTTGCTCCAAGTCAGCCGTTCCAGCTCCTTCCTCTGCCAGCGCTCCAGTACCAAAGTTCAGAGACTGCAATAGAAACAAAGTGCCAGGCACTAAATCTTAGGGTAGTGTTAGTATTGCCCAAACGAATCCCTTTTGTCAGACTTCTGGTAAGAACCACAAGGGCATTTGCAAAGCCAGTAGTTATATCTGTTTTGGTTGTGGCAAGCCAGGCTATAGGATTAGGGAGTGTCTGCAGTCAAGTCTTCAGGGTCAACAAAATCATTCTACAGCTCAGTCCAGTCGCCTGAACCAGTAGGGTGCCATTTCCAATGCTACCAGTAGGCAACGCCCAAACAGACTCTATGCTCTTCAGTCCCGGCAGGATCAGGAAAATTCTCCTAATGTTGTTACTGGTATGTTACAGATATTCCATGTTAATGTTTATGCTTTGATAGAACCAGGTGCATCTTTTTCTTTTGTTACTGCATACATAGAAGGTGATTTCGAAATTAGTCCTGAATTCCTAGCAGATCCTTTCTCAGCCTCTACCCTAGTGGGTAAAACTATATAGCCTAGCGGGTATATAGGAAATGCTTGGTTATGATATCTCAAAAATCCACGTCAGCAGATTTAGTGAAGTTAGAGATGACTGATCTTGATGTCATTTTTGGTATGGATTGGCTTCATTCCTACTATGCCACAGTCGACTGCAGAAATAAGATAGTTCAGTTTCAGTTCCTGAATGAGCCTGTCCTAAAGTGGAAGGGTAGCATTTCAGCGTTTAGGGGTCAACTTATTTCCTACCTTTGGGCAAGGAAAATAATTTCTAAGGGGTGTGTGTATCATCTTTTGCATGTTAAAGATTCCAGTTCTGAATATCCCAACCTCAAAATAGTCCCTGTTGTTAATGAATACTCAGATGTCTTTCCTGAAGATCTTTCAAGTATTCCTTCTGTAAGGGAAATAGACTTCAACATAGACCTTCTTCTGGATACTCAACCTATTTCTATTCCGCCATACAGAATGGCACCAGAAGAACTCAAGAAACTGAAAGATCAGTTGAATCATCTCTTAGATAAGGGATTCATCAGACCCAGCATTTCCCCATGGGGTGTGCCAGTATTATTTGTGCGCAAGAAAGACGATTCTCTCAGGATGTGTATTGATTACCGCCAACTCAATAAGGTCACGGTCAAGAACGGCTATCCTCTTCCCAGGATTGATGATTTATTCGACCAACTTTAGGGTGCCAGTTACTTCTTCAAGATAGACCTCAGATCAGGCTATCATCAGCTCAGAGTTAGAGAATATGACATTTCGAAGACAGCTTTCCGTACTCGATATGGTCACTTCGAATTTTTAGTCATGTCATTTGGCCTTACCAATGCCCCTGCAACTTTTATAGATTTGATGAACCGTGTGTTCAAGCAGTACTTGGACATGTTTGTCATAGTCATCATAGATGATATTCTGGTCTATTCTCGCACAGAGCGTGATCATGCAGACCATCTCAGCATTGTTCTTCAGACTCTTAGGGATCATCAATTATTCTCTAAGTTTAGCAAGTGCAAATTTTGGCTAAGATCAGTAGCATTCCTTGGCCATATTGTTTTTGGTGATGGCATTAGAGTAGATCATCAAAAAATTGAGGCGGTAAGAAACTGGCCCAGATTCGTATCTCCATCAGATATTAGGAGTTTCTTGGGTTTGGCTGGCTATTACAGACGGTTTGTCGAGGGATTTTCTTCTATTGCATCTCCCATGTCCAGATTGACTCAGAAGATGATTAAGTTTTAGTGGTAAGATCCATGTGAGAAGATCTTTCAAGAGTTCAATACTTGAGTTACCTCCGCTCCAGTTCTAGATATTCCAGATAGTTCAGACGGTTTTGTAGTCTATTGTGATGCATCCAGAGTGGGTTTAGGTTGTTTCCTCATGCAGCATGGTAAGGTCATAGCCTACGCCTCTAGACAGTTAAAGCCACATGAGAAGAATTATCCCACTCATGATCTTGAGTTAGCAGCGGTAGTTTTTTCCTTGAAGATTTGGAGGCATTATCTCTATGGAGTTCATGTAGATGTCTTCACATACCATAAAAGCCTCTAGTATGTCTTTTCCCAGAAATATCTCAATCTTCACCAGAGAAGGTGGTTAGAGATCTTGAAGGATTATGACATGAGTGTTCTTTATCATCCGGGCAAGGCCAATGTTGTGGCCGACGCTCTCAGTCGATTCTTTATGGGTAGTATTTCTCACGTTGAGGATAGTAAGGAAAAGATGGCTCAGGAGATCCATAAGCTTGCAAGACTAGACGTTCGCTTAGTCGATTCTTCAGAGGGTAGTCTATATGTTCATAGTAGTTCAAAGTCATCTATAGTTTATGAGGTGAAAGAGAAACAAGACAGGGATCCTAGCCTTGTCAAGCTCAAAAAGTCAGTTCAAAATTAAAAAGTTGAGGTTTTCTCCCTAGGAGGAGATAGTGTTCTTTGTTGTCACAGTCGTCTATGTGTTCCAGGTATAGATGAATTGAGTCAGCGAATACTTGCAGAAGCGCATGGTGCACGACACTCTATAAATCCAAGGACCACTAAGATGTACTGCGATATGCGGGAGATTTATTAGTGGAGTGGGATGAAGAGAGATGTTGCAGATTTTGTGTCTAAGTGCTCTACATGTCAGTAGGTTAAGATAGAGCATCAGAAACCTGGTGGTTCCATGCAAGAGTTCACCATTCCTACTTGCAAGTGGGAAGAAGTTAACATGGACTTCGTGATGGGTTTTCCTAGAACTCGTCATCAACATTGTTTTGTCTGGGTCATTATAGATATAATGAACAAGTCAGCTCTTTTCCTTTCTGTTCATACTTCTTATTCCACTGAGGATTATGCCAAACTCTATATCAGGGAGTTAGTCAGGTTACACGGTGTTCCACTATCTATCATCTCAGATAGAGGTACCCAGTTCACTTCTCACTTTTGGAAAGAATTCCAAAAGGGTCTCGATACCCAAGTCCATCACAGCACAATATTTTATCCTCAGAAATATGGTCAAGCAGAGAGGACCATTCAGACTCTTGAAGATATGCTAAGGGCGTGCGCAATTAACTTTAAGGGAAGTTGGGACGACCACTTGCCTTTGATTGAGTTTGCATACAATAATAGCTATCATTCTAGTATTCAGATGGCTCCATTCTAATCTCTCTATGGTAGGAGAGGTAGATCTCCCATTGGTTGGTTCGAAGTTAGAGAGGCCTTAATAATTGGTCCTGACTTAGTATTCAACGCCTAAGAGAAAGTTTAGTTGATCATAGAGAGACTCCGGGCTGCTCAGAGCTGATAGAAGTCCTATGCAGATGTTGGTAGAAAGGATCTCGAGTTTAAGGTCAATGACTATGTCTATCTTAAGATCTTTCCCATGAAGGGACTGAAGAGGTTCAGGAAGAAAGGGAAACTCAGTCCCCGGTATGTCGGTCCTTTTAGAATTCTTTGTCGTTTCGGTAAGGTAGCTTATGAGCTTGAGTTGCCTTCAAATATAGCCTCAGTCCATCCAGTCTTCCATGTCTCATTGCTAAAGAAGTGCATAGGTGACCCAGTATTTGTTGTCCCTATTTAGAGCATCGACATTCAGAACAGCCTCTCCTATGAAGAGATTCCATTCAAAATCTTAGATTATCAGACTCGTAGATTGAGGAACAAAGAAATCCCTCTAGTCATGGTTATTTGGCAAAATTATTCTTATGAGGGAGCTACTCGGGAAGCGGGAGCTACTCGGGAAGCAGATATGCGTACCAAGTATCCTCACCTCTTCCCCGTCATTTTAGATCAAGCTCAATGTAACAGTTCTTCTTAATCTTATTCAGTTGCACATTCATGTTTCCAGTATTAAAATTGGTACCTATTAACCATTTCATACTCAGTTATGCATTCATGTGTCAGTTATCCGTGCATCAGATATGCACGAGTTCAGTATGTTTAGCATGTCAGTCATGAGATCAAGTTTCAGTTCTTCATGTTCTGTTCAGGTTCTATTGTCTTGTATCCCTTCTAAGTAAATTCTCATTTGAGGATGAATATTCCTAAGGGGGAGATATTGTACTACTCCATATGTTTCTAAGCTAGGAAGTAACTAAGTATTCCTACGTATGAAATCTCCTATCTTGTGATTCATACTTGAGTACATGATTTACAATGAATATCCTAGTGATAGGATAACTTATGATGCATTAACCATGTTCATATGAGTCACTTAAGGTAATACAAGCTAAGAGTTTTTGAATCCATCAAGTTTTAGTGTTTAATTTTTCAAGGGTTATCTTTGAACGAGTATAACTAAATGTTAATATGGTATTTTGGATGATTTAGAACCACCACATTGTAGAGAATCAAATTAGCTTTCCAACGATACCAATTTAGCCTTAATCAAATACCCGAGCAAAAAGTTATGCCAATTTTCGAGAGAGACAGTAAGGTTAGGCGATTGGTTAGGCGCCGCCCAACCAAACATAGGCGATTGGTTGGGCGCCGCCCAACCTAGCTTATACAATCACTTGGGCGCCGCCTAAGTCAGTTCCAGGTGCCAAAACCACTCCGTTTTGAGTTATTTTAATGGTAATTAAGCCTTTTAACACTCCTTACACGTCCCTAAACATAACCCTATGAAATATATAGCTTCTTAACATATTACAACCCTATTATCATCTCAAAGATCATTATCCAAGAGAAATAAAAGAGAAAACCAACTAGGTTTATGTAAAAAAGCTTGAAGATCTGATTTCAAGGAAATTCCTCTGCCAATCATCAAGAATCTTCTTCTAAGGTATGCGTCAGTTGATTCATGAACTCCTTTCGTACATGAAGCTCAAGAACTATCTTCTAAATTTTGTATTATGATATTTATGTTATTGGTGGTTGATGTTCATGTGTTTGGAGTTTGATGATGCCTAAGATGGGATCTTTGTGTATTTATTGTGAGGATATGGTGGTATTTAATGTATAAATATGTGAAATTAGTGGTTGAATATTTGTAATCTTGATGAATCCACGTATGCCTAAGATGTGCATGCAAGGTGTTTGTGAAAATACCTAAGGGAGTAGAAATCATGCTTTTATGACACAATAAGTCCTAAATGGCAATTCCATGTTCTAAGTTTATGTTCAACGTGATCCCCATGCTATTGTCTTGAATTGAAGAAGTTGTACAAGATGCTCATGATATTGTTGCGATATGGAATGACCATGTTATTGAAGCCATGCAAGTATGTACATGTTGTGTCCATTCCCGATCATGTGATAGTTTGTTGAGAGTCATTCTTATTATGAAAGCCTTACTTATGATATTGTGAATTGTGGACTCAAATCTTGTGATCAAGTCATGTCATGTGTTTGAGTTTTCTCCTATCGAGTCATGGGGGTACTTGTACCCGAAAACTATACCTGTGTGCCTAGAGCCATGTGATGTTTCATGATATCCGAACTCAAGCTATTATTTCATAGACTTCAGTCAGTCATATGACTCAGGAAAACCTCATGATCTTAGTCAATTGTCCGACATTAGTAACATTCCGCTAGTCAACGGAATTCAGTAATATTAAATCATGCACAGTTATCTATTCATGTCCAGTACCTCTAGATGGGAGTAGAGGTTAGCACTGAGTGAACCCAAGGATGGGAACTCACCCGCCAGTTCAGAGTGTGACTATTAGTAGTCATCCTTGTGTTTCAAAACTACATAGCCAACATAGGTTAAGACATCTTAACCCGTCAGATTAAGGTTGATGAGGTGGATTAACCCGTCAGTTTAGGGTTCCCACCATTCTCATTGAGTACTCGCCAGATAAGGGTCACTCACAGGATTTCCTTACTCGTGACACGGTATTGACACCCCTCCATTCGCGGCAGAGATTGGACCCCAGCTTAGCCATAAAGGCGTACATGGGGCATGTCGGTTATACACTACTTCCCACTGTTTTAGTCTCAATCTCAGTAAAAGAACTTAGGGCGTTCTTTAGATTTCAGTATATACAGGATTGTCAGATATAGTCGTCCATGTTATCAGTTGCAGTATCAGTCATGATAGTTATCTGTAAACCACGTATTATCTTACAGGTCATGCTATCACGTATTCACTGTCCCAGTGTCTATATCTATGTGTTTGCACTCCCATGTTCATATTAGTTAGTCAGTGTTGTTCATGAATGAAACCTTTTATGTTCATCCTACCATCCTCATATACTCAGTACTCCAGTTGTACTAACACATTTGCACTATGGTGCTTTCTTTTCTTGTTATACCATAGATTCCGAGACACGAGCTCCATCCCAGCAGTAGCGGTAGCATTCCAGTCGCAGAGACATAGTGAGTCCTCATTGATTCGAGGACAATATGATTTGATACATTTATGTATTTCTTCAATTCAGTTTTACGGAGCTAGTTGGAGACATGTTCCTTCAACTCCTTATTCAGATAGTTTAGAGGCTTTCAGATTTACATTCAGATTTATGTTCAGATTTACGTTCAGATTGAGTTGTTTTGGGTATTTTCACCCACATGATTGTATTCAGTTGAACCTTATGGCCTTATAGTTCTATGTATTCCACATTATTATATCATGATTTGCAGTATACAGGTACAGATATCAGTCATGGGTTAGCTTGTGGTCCCTCGGGGTCATGAGCACTGTGTAGCATTCCGGTTCGGCGAATCGGGGTGTTACATAATCGCGTTGAGCTATTGGAATGGGACAAACGAGAATTGGAATTTCTCTACGACGTAGGATAATTATAGTGCTTTACTGAAATTGGACAATTGTGATTTTTTCCTTCACCGTGATGTGGTGACTGTCGAAATGCCCTACTATTTTTATTAAAATCTCCATAACTTCCCAACCGAGTATCAAATTAAAGCGAAATTGGTATCGTTGGAAAGCTGAGCCAATTATCTACACATTGGTGGGTCTATAACTAGAAAATTCTACATGCATCAAGGGTTACTCATTTTTATATCTAACCCTTGACATTCTAAGAGCTAAACTGAGCTCGAAAAAGTATGGGTTATTACATTATTTCCCCCTTGGGAACATTCTCCTAGAATGAGACTAGTTAAATTGAAGATACTGAGAAACTGAGGCTATATGTTGGTATGCAAAACTAAAACAAGTTGAATGACTGAATCTAAGAAATGCTGAGAGACTGAACTAATCTATGAATGCATGAATTTACATATAGATAACTACATAGCTGAATGTGATACTGGAAAAAATTTGAATCAAGAAAAACTGTTACCTTCGAATGAATTTGAGTTTGTGGAGAAGAGATGAGGATACTTGGTACACATGCCTACTTCTGCTTCCTAAGTAAGCCCTCAACAGAAAGATTTCGTCATAGTACTTTGACTAAGGGAACTTCTTTATTCCTTAGTCTACGAATATGATGATCAGGAATCTCTACTGGAACTTCTTCGTATGAAAGGCTATTCTAAATATCTATGCTTTCTAGAGGAACTACAACAGTTGAATCATCTCTGCACTTGTTCAATAAGAACACATGTAACACTAGACGAACTGATGATAAGTCTGGGGGTAGCTCAATCTCATACGCTACCATATCGGGGCTAAGCTTTCCCTTTTTGCCAAATATCTTTACCTCCTTCATGGGTGAAACCTTAAAATACATAAGATCATCTACTTCAAAATTAAGATCTCTCCTTCTTATGTCTAAATAAGATTTATGACGACTCTGACCTACTTTCAATCTTTCTTGAATCAACTGAACTTTCTCCATGGCTTCAAACACCATATCTGGTCCAATCAATGTGGCCTTACTCACTTTAAACCAACTAACTGGTGATCTACACCTCTTCCTATAAAGAGCTTTAAACAGAGCCATCTGAATAAGAGAATGGTAACTATTATTATAGTCAAACTCGATTAAAGACAAGTGGTCATCCCAACTTCCTTTGAAATTAAGAACACTTTCCCTCAACATATCCTCTAAATTTTGAATGGTGCTCTATGCCTGACCATCCGTCTGTAGATGAATAGCTGAACTGAGATGAACTTGGGCACCAAGACCCTTCTAAAAGGCTTTCCAAAACTGAGAAGTAAACTGAGTACCCCTATCTAAGATGATGGACAAGAGAACTCCATGAAATCTAACCAACTCTCTGATGTACAACTTAGCATAATGTTCAGTTGTGTAGGGAACGTGATCTATCAAGAAATAAGCTGATTTGGTTAATTTGTCTACAATAACCCATATCAAATTATGCTAATGATGCGAATGGGGTAATCCAGTTACAAAGTCTATATTCACCTCTTCCCATTTCCAAGTGGGAATACCAAACTTCTAAAAAGTGCCTCCAGGTCTTTGTTGCTCTACCTTAACCTATTGAAAAGTTGCACACTTGGCTACAAATTCTGCGATATCATTCTTCATACCACTTTACCAATAGACTTCCCACAGATCGCAATACATCTTGGTGGCTCTCAGATGAATAGAATAAAGAACACCGTGCACTTTTTCCATGATCCATACCATAATCATTAACACATGAAACACACAATCTACTCTGGTATATTAACACACCATCTCCCCCTTGGGAGAAAATCTCTACCCTTTAGTTTGACCAAACTAGAATCTTTGTCCTATTGCTCTTTCACTTCAGAAACTAAAGAAGATTCTGAACTACTTTGAAACCAAACATTACCTTCAGATAAGTCAACAATCCTCATACCCAATCTAGCTTACTGGTGAACTTCCCTAACTAATTCTCTCTTATCATTCTCAACATGAGATACACTGCCCATAGACAATCTACTAAGGGCGTTTTCCACTACATTAGCCTTACTCGGATGATACAACACACTTATATCATAATCCTTCAACAATTCTATCCAATTTCTCTTATAAAGATTTAACTCGTTCTGAGTGAACACATACTACAAACTTTTTGGGTCTGTAAACACATTAACATACACCCCATAAAGATAGTGCCTATAGATTTTAAATGTAAACACAATAATATCTTACTCAAGATCATGGATAGGGTATTTCTTTTCATGAGTCTTAAGTTGTCTAGAGGAATAGGCTATAACCTTACCTCTCTGCATCAAAACATAACCCAGACCAATTCTAGAGGCATCACAATATACAACAAAACCATTTGTACCATTAGGTAGCCCTAAAACTGGGGCTAAAGTGAGTCGTGTCTTTAACTCCTGAAAACTCTTATCACAGGAATCTGACCACTGAAACTTAACCTTCTTCTAAGTTAATCTAGACATAGGAGATCTAATAGTAGAAAAAACCTTAACAAAGTATACATAATAGCTAGATAAACCCAAGAAACTTTTGATGTCTGATAGAGAGATAAGTCTAGGACAGTTTTTTACTGCTTCTGTCTTTTGGGGATCAACTCTAATACTATCACTGGAAAATATATGACTGAGAAAAGCTACTGATCCTAGTCAAAATTCACATTTTCTAAATTTGGTGAACAACTAGTTATCCTTAAGAGTTTGCAATATAATTCTAAGGTGGTCTGCATGATCATCCTCACTACGAGTATAGACAAGAATATCATCGATAAAGACTATGACAAACATGTCTAAATATTGTTTGAACACTCTTTTCATTAAGTTCATGAAAGCTGCTGGCGCATTTGTTAGTCTGAAGGACATAACTAGAAACTTGAAATGATCATAACATGTTCTAAAAGTTGTCTTTGGAATATCACATTCCCTTAATCTAAGATGATGATAGCTAGATCTAAGGTCTATCTTGAAGAAATAACTTGCACCTTGGAGCTGGTCAAATAATTCATCATTCCTAGGAAGAGGATATTTGTTCATGACTATGACTTTACTCAGCTAACGATAGTCAATGCACATTTGCAAGGAACCATCTTTTTTTCACATAAATAGGACAAAAATGCCCTATGGAGAGACACTAGGCCTTATGAAACCTTTATCCAATAGATCTTTAAGCTGCTGTGTTAACTCTTTAAGCTCGGCCGAAGCCATACGATAAGTGGAATAAAGATGGGCTGAGTATCTGGGAGAATGTCAATACCAAATTCTATTTCCCTATCAGGAGATACCCCTGGCAAATCTTTAGTAAAAATATCAGGAAACTCATTGACTACACAAACTGACTGAACTGTTGGAGTCTCAAACTTAGTTTCTTTGACTCAAACTAGAAGATAGATACACCCTTTTGAGATCAAATTTCTAGCTTTAATATAGGTTATGAAATAACTCTTGGGGGACAATGAATTACCTTACCATTCAAAGATTAGCTCATCTTAAAATAGAAACTTCACCACTCAGGTGTTATCTTTAATTGATGCATAATAAGAATGGAGCCAATCTATACCAAGAATAAGGTTAAAGACGACCATATCTAACTCTATTAAATCCTCTAACTTGATTTTATGAAGTACAGTGATAGCACACTTTCTATAAATTTATTTGGAAACAACTGACTCACCCATTGGGGTAGAATCTAAGAAGGGATCAAGGATTTTTTAGGACCTATTTAAAAATTTATTACAACTAATGGGGTCACATAAGAGAAATTCAACCCAAGGTCTAACAACATATAACCATCAAGATGCAAAACATGAAGAATACTAATAACAATATATGTAAATCCTCCTGCTCCTAACGGGATGGTAATGCATAAAACCAATTATGGTGATGACCTGCATCGATACTGGATGATGCATCCTGAGGAAGGACTAAGTCACCCAGAGGAGTTGGTGCGCTAGTAATCTTAGTTTAGGGACAAACATCCTTATTTCCTTGCTTAGAATACGGACACTCTTTAATTCCATGACCCAACTTACCACAACTATAACAACCTTTTTGTCCCAACGAGAACTTATCAAGATGATTCTTTACATACTTAGCACATGGAGGATAACTAGGTTTTCCACTCACACTATTTGAGATCTGGACATAGAAATCTTTCCTCACTGCTCTTGCCTATCTCATGGGGGTAGGAGCACTAGCTTAAGATAGCGCTGGCATAGATAAACGATTCTAAAACTGCTAATGACTTCCTTCTCTAAACTTTGTCTGGCCATACTCAAACTGCTCGATTCTAGCATTCTTATTTCCCCTCTCTCTCCCTTTCAACTTTCCTGCCTGAATCTATTAAGCATGAATCATCAACCTAGAAAGATACATATCCCTAATAGATACTCCAGTAACAAACTTACTCATACTCACCCTAGGGACAACCATTTTATCAGGGGCATACTTAGATAACTGGTTAAACTTAAGGTACTACTCCTTCACTATCATTGACCCCTGCCTCAGGTTCACAAAATCCTATACCTTATCCTCTCTTATTTCACACAAAAAGAACTTGTCTATAAATGCATCCTAAAATACCTACCAACTCATAGGAGCTGCATTCTCACCTCTACCATTCTTCCATATAACCACCCAATCATACACTACGTCATTCAATCTATATGATGCCAACTCTTTACTCTTCTATTTAAAAACATACATACTCTGGGTTATCTTTTCTTATCTCATCTAAATAAAGTTGTGGGTCCTTGCCTACTTTTGACCCAAAAAACTCAAGTGGATTTATTCTCATAAAGTCTCAGATTTTGGCTGCTGCTAAGTCACCATTTTGCTGAAGTGGGATTGCCGCATGATTGTTTCCCTGGACATTAGAAGTCAAAGTTTAGGCCAACACCTGAAAAGTAGCCCAAAATTAAGCATAGGATATATTCTCAGTCAGAGAGTCAGCAGATTGGGGTGGCTGGTTATTAATTCTATGGGCGTTATCTCAATAAGGAGGAATATTCAACTATCATGGAAGAGAATAAGTTAAAAGTATATATATATACTATAAGCATGATAGATCATGATAGAAAGAGATGATTTCCTAAAAATGTCCCGTAGCCTCTTTCTTATAAATGTGGCACGCTTCACACCCATGATCAAGACTCTATGTAACATAGATTGTCTGACTCCCTGGGACTCTTATAACATTAGGATATAATACCAATTTTGTAATACCCCAAAAATGGGTCTCCAGAAATCACATAGTGCTCAAGACTATGAGTAGCCTTAAGCTAAACCTATCTGCCTTTTACTAAATCTGAAGCTCAAAATAGAGAAAACAAAGATATATATAATCAAAGTTAAGATGAGGAATTCTATCTGAGCTAACTAAAATTATCTAAATATAATATCTAAAAATACTAGACTAAAGAGTCTGATCAATCAATATTAAAAATTTGAATAATATCTAGCAGTCTGACACGCTGTTGAAACTGAGCACCTGAACCTACATGATGCGGAAATATATTATAGATACGTATATATGGATCAGTACTTTTGGATTGTACTGGGTATATAGGGGTGATTGCACACGTAAATCAATATCTCAATATTATTGTAAATTTGTAAAAGAATGCATGCTAAATGTAGATGACTTACATAAGCTGGAATATCTGAAAACAAAATATCATAATCATGAATAGCAAAATATGTTGCATAGATCGAGTGAGTCATAACATTTAGTTTGTAAAAGCTGTACTCATATTCTATCTTAAAATCATGTTGTCTAAGTGTAGAAAGGACTTACTTTTATATTTGAATACCAAAATCTAGTAGCTAATGACTTATATAAAACAATATCTAAATAAAATCATGAGCCTTTATACTTAGTTTCTGAAAGCTATTCTGTTACGATTAGTCTGTAGTCCTTTCTATTAGGAAGGTTCTTCTAACCAATATAAACTATTTGAGCTAACATGGATTCCAACATCTAGTTCTCTTATGGGAAAATCTCACATTGGGGAGAGGTGTCATACTGTTGCCAAGGAGTATAACCTAATCTAAGTGATCACTTCTGTAACTATCATCCACATAGAAATGAGAATTATCTGATAATCTGTACCCATTTTTGCTCGTAGTTCTGGGGCATGAGAACATACACAACTCGGTTCTAAGTATTACTTCCTTTAATTTGTATGCTCATTTTGTTGGAAATCCACTTTAAAACCAGTATAAAGGTTTATAATGAAAACCAATTGTGTATATGTTAATCTATCTTGTAACTGAAACTGTAAAGTGGATTCTATGTCTAAGCTGAGATCAAAAGATCAAATCTTTATTAAAATTTGAAAATAACTAGTCATGGGATACTTAAAGCTTAGTCATTCTTGAAATATCAGAATTCAAACTAGGGCTTAGTAACCCATGCATCAAATTCATGTCAAATCATAGTAATGTTTTGAAATTCAATTCTAAAACTGAAAATTTATACCATACGCATGAAAATACGAAAATATCCATGCAATTCATTATCTAAATCACTTAAAATCTCATAATCTTCAAATAGCAATATTTGGGTATAAACCCTAAATTGAAGTTCATGGGTAATCATACAAAATCATGTAACTTTGAAATTAAATCTAGTTTTTGGTACAAGGATGAAAGAATTATCCTTGCTCACAACCCCACATACCTTAATTAATGTTTAGATGAAGAAACTTGAACTTTGAGTTCCTACTTTTGCTCTTGAAGGTAGATTCTTGAAGTTTTTTGATTGAGAATCTTTAATTTTGAGCTATCTTTGAAAAAGAATGGTGGAATTTTGATTTCTTAGAGATGAAGATTTGAGTTTTAGGGTTTCCTTTGAGAGTAATTTTGATGGAAATGTGCATATAATGCTAAGAATATGATTAACTCTGTGTTTTACATGATTTGGGGGCTTAAGAAAAGCCTAAATTATCCTTTAAAAATTTTACTAGAACTGGAAAATCTTAATTTTTACCACGCGCCGCTATTGCAGTTGCTTTCTAAAAAATTGACGACTACCATTTTGGCCTTTTGAGCGACACAAAAAAATTGCATTGCGTCACTGGAAAAGTACGAGTGCCATTTTGCACTCTATCATATGTGATGTTTGTCCAATTGGAAATTTTGGCGTGATACAAGCTAACCACGTTGAGCTACTATAATGGGACGAACAGGAACTAAAATTTCTCAGCAACATGGGCTAATAGGAGTGCTTCACTAGAATTGAACAATTTTAGTTTTGTCCTTCCCCATAATGTGGTGCCTATCCAAATACCCTACTATTTTCACTAAAATTGCCATAACTTCCCAATAGAGTATCAGACTAAGGTAAAATTGGTATTATTGGAAAGCTGAGCGAATTAACTATATATTGGTGGGTCTATAATTGGAAAATTCTACATGTATCAGGAGTTATTCATTTTTGAAGCTAACCCTTGACATTCTAGGAGCTAAACTGAGCTAGGAAAAGTACGGGGTATTACAAGGCCTAACATACTCTTATGGTATACCCTTCAGAACATGAGATGGTGGATGGATTTGTTAAAGAATTAGTCTTTCCACTCTGTTTGGCATCATATCACTTGATAGAAGTTAGATCTTCTTTAATCCAAGTTCTTGATCACGCTAAGGCCATAAAAATAATATATTAAGACTTATAATGGTGGTGGTAAAGGCCATGACATTAGTTTAGTGATATTAGTATTTCATTTGGGAGTGAGGATCCTCCCAATAAAGACTAAATTTGTTTACAACTTGTTAATTCCTCGCAAATAGTGTCTCAAGCTATAGGTGGCTCTCTGATTAGTCATGGTGGTCATAACAGGTAGATTTATCGTTGGACCTTATAGAGTATTAGACATAGATCTTCAGGTCATGAAGGTCATTATAGATAAGTAGGTGTAGTACCTCAGAGCATTTTAGGATCTTGTCGTAGGTGTGGTGAGATTAGACATTGGTCTAAAAGGTGCCCTAGACACGAGTTGGTTGTTTATATAGAGTTATCATATTTTCTCACCATCCTAAGGTTCATTGGGTAAGTAATTATTGTTGGGAGAATGGCTGTTATAGTCAGGAGTGACCTTGACTTTAGTTTATTAGCCTTTATTCCTCGCCAGGTTAGGGCTTTATGTATTTGTCATGACTATAGAGAGATTGGTCACTGGTCTAGAGAGTGTCCCCAATACAGGATTGCTAGTCATTAAGCTCATCTAGATTAGTCTTGTAGTGGTGTGACACCTTAAGTTAGAGACAACACGCTTATTAACTAGATTGATGATTCAGATGCTCAGTCAGAGTTTGTACCCACCTAGATTCACACTCCCTCAGGAACATCTGGTTTGTTACTTTAGATTCCACTGTGATAGGTACACCTTTTAATTCCTACCTTTACCATTTTATTTGAGTGTATTGGGTTTTCATACCTATCAATGCTTGTATGACTGTGTATTTTTATATTTATTATTATGTGCCTTAGTGTAGATTTTATGATTATTTGCTACCTCCATAGATGATTTCTTTTAGTAGTAGATAGAGTAGATCAACATTGATATTTCTCTAAGAGTGTAATATTTTGGTTTGAGTCCCATTTAAATTTGTATATTGGTCTTTTTATGGCCCTAGATGGGTGCTTGGTATTGATGCTCATTTTTGGTACCATATACTCCTTATGATGATGTTTCTATAGTTGTTACTATTATTGTCATTGCTGATATTACTCAATTCTTTCTTCATACATGACTTGGCTAGCATAACCTAGTTAGAATTTCCTTCCTTACGATTTTTGTTCATTTGCCTAGGCGTCTAGTTCGGTGGGATGGTTATTCTCTTGTAGCATAGTAAGGTTGGTTGTTTTTATCTTTTGTTGGCGAGGATAGACCAGTTGTTAAGTGGGCCATGAAAGTGAAGGTAGGTTGTCCATCCATGGTTATATTATAATACAAGAGTTGGTAATGTGGCTATATTATCCATTTTTATGTTTAAGATTTTAGTACATGCTTTTTGTTTTTTGTGGTTTTTCAATGGATATTCTTATCTATATAGCCTATTTTTAAGATTGACCAGTATGGTATCTTAAGTAGTTTGGGATCCATTTTTCTTATCAGTCTAGTCCATTACTTAGTTATGTCTTGATATTAATGTCAAGAGATATTGGGCTTGCCTTTCAAGTTTTTTGGGTTTGTCTCTAGGTAATAGTTTTATCTTAGTATTAATTTGGAGTTTTATATTCTATTTGTGTTGTGATATGTTCTATTCTAGTGAGGTAAAGGGAGTGGGAGATAGGTCATATTTTCTTTAACCACTTCTTAAGTTTAAAAATTAAGCATTCATAGCTAAAATGGAGTATTGGATTGATTACTTTCTTACTAAGGATGCATTACTCTAGGTTGCTAGAATATTGGTTATCTCTAGTATGATTTGTGGCCTTGGTGAGTTGTTGGATATGCCTTGATGATTCATGACCTCTAAAATATATTGAGTTGATTGCTTATGCTATTAACCTATGGTTATCCTCAGTGGTATTTTAGTTCTCAACCATATTTTATTTTTAGCTTTGGTAGGAAATAATATGCCTAATTTTGGGTGAGTTGGGTGTTTACCATTGTTTCATACATATTGGCTTAGCTTTGGATAGTTCCTTATAATGATGGTATGTCAGTTATGACAAACCTGAAGTATGGATGCTTACCCGCATGCAGTATTATTTTGGATAGTTGAGATCGAGCAATTCTACCTTGGTGTTAAGATTTCAGCTGGGAGTTGTAGAGCTTGTCTACAGTCTTTGTTTTTGGATTTTCTTAGTTGAGGTTTCACCTATAGACTGGTTAATCCTACTCTGTAGCTTCCAATTTGGTCTTCTTCGGTTTAGATAGAAATATGATTTATAGATGCTAAGGTGATATCTTGTTGTCACTTGCTGATGATTCTTTCACTATTGACATTGTCCTTGAATTTTGTAAGAATTTGATTATCTACACATTAGAATTAGTGTACTCGAGTTGGATTCATCATAGTTTTATACTGAATTTGTAGGAACTTTTTATGAAGATCATTCAGTGTTGGGTGTTTGTGCTTTGGACTAATGACTATTAGTTTTGAAGGTTATCCAGACTAGCTGTATCATTCGTAGTAGGTTGCATACATTGGTCATCACCAATTTTGTGTTCACGTAGCCTCTTATGAAATTTTCTTTAGGCTTTGCATTATGAATTTTGGTGGATCAACTTCAGTTCTTGTGAGATTGAGTTGAACAAATAGGACAATGGTGACATTTTGGTGTTGTAGAGTAGATTACAGGTTTGGAAAGTCTAAATGAGGTTACATTTGGATATTAGGGTTGGTCACATAATTCATGCCTCGAACTTCCTTCGTCTTGGATGAGTTTTTATTTGGTTGTGCTAGTATCAAATCAGTATTAGTGGGTTGTGGTTTAGATTTATGTGAATCTACTTTCTTCAGTTCAATTGGAGACCAGTTGCTTGCTGAGGTTGAGTTTTTATTATTTGAGAGATGGATAAAGAAAATAGGTTTAAAAAGGGATACCTACGGGAAAATATCTTGGAAGCATTGCCTCTATGTAGATGTTATCTATGGAGTCGTGCTTGGAGCATATAGGACCATTACCTCATCCCTTCAAGCATTTATGATCCTCTTAACCATTGGTGTTTTGATCATTCCCAGTGTGGCTACATGTCCTTTGTTACTTGCCAAAACTATTGGTTTGGTTATCGAATATTAATTTAGGTTTTAGGCTCATTTTGTTGTTTTGGAGCTTTGACTATTAAGGAAATGTCCTGAAACCAAAATTCTTGGTAAAAAACCTTGGATGAGAATACTAATAGTGTCATCATCTCTGGAACATTGATTTTAGGTTAGGGTAACGTTGGTTCATGTTCAAAGGATTTCAAACTCATTTTTGGCTATCAGGTGGATTCTATGAAAAATGGACTCGAATGAAAGTTTTGATGGTTCAATTGAGTCTAGAATAGTTAATTTGGTATGGGGGTATAGTTTATTTGCATGCATGGTATTCTGAACAAATCCCAAACACCCGATTGGAGTCTATTTTGGACTTATCAAACCTGATGCATGACACCATCTGGTTAAACCGCATAAGCGAGCCTTTGGTCATTAAGGAGTGGTCGCTTACGTGACTAGGGAATGGTTTTATTGATTTCCCTTAGTCTCATTCCATCTACTTAAGCGATGGCCTTATGTAACGCCCCAGAAAACGGGTCCCAGAGCGTCACACAGTGCTTGAGGCTACGAGTAGCCCCAAGCTAACCCTTTGAGCCATTTTCATTCAGTTCAACACAAATCAATGGGGTTTCCATAAATAACCCTCAAATATCAATAGAGTAATCATCATCCAATAATAAAAGAATTTCAGAAAGATAAAAAAATACGACTTATTAGTCAATTTCCAACATCTATACTAGTCTGACAAGCCTCTAAGAAAATCAATATAACAAGCGAGCCATTGAGATATGCCCCAACTAACTCATACTCAGTTATCAAATGTAAATAATTCCAAGAAACCAACATCAGACATCACGTCCTCAGAACATGAGGACTCACCACAACAGAGGATGTAGAACAGCATGCCCGAAAAATCACTGTTGAACCTGGAACTGAGCACCTGAACCTACATTCCGAGAAAATACAGCCCACATCCGAAGATGTGGGTCAGTACCATAGAAAAGAACCGAGTATATGGGGGTGTATGCAGTTGTATAAACATCATCATCATAAATATTTATAAGAAATATGCAGGATGTATGAAAGACTCACATAGCCCGAAGAAAATCATCATAATCATGAGAGGATGAAATAAGTACAATAACACATGTGATTCATCATATAATTTGTCAATCACTTTCGGTTCATCAAGAATATCAATTTTCATAATGTAAATATCATTTAAATCTTTCGAAAGAATAACTTTCACAATTCCACTTTCAAATCACTTCACCATTCACCATAGACACAAGAAAAGACACACACACTGGGAGATCCTAAAACTGACATAAACTATGTAAGCTACATAGAGTCCAACGTACTACCCACGTTGGGGAGAGTCGTCCTATCCTTGCCATCGGGGTAGGACTATCGATATCAAATCCACACAAACTAGTGATCACTATATAAATCAGCCTCAGGCTCACTCCTATGGGGGCACATAGTTCTAGAAAAGTAAGGTCACTTTATATCTCCCACTCGGTGCTAAATATTTCTCCTGGACTTATCTCAGATCATTTCAAATACAATCCATAACAAAACATTTTCAGTAATATATAAATATACATCGGGAGCCATCATGCTTCCCATCTATCAAAATCACCACGTTGTGGATTTATTTCACACTCGAGTTCAAAACAACTTCATTAAGACCAAAAGTTCAAATTGTTCAAAATATCTCAAATATTCAACATCAACGTGATTATAACACACACTTTCTAAAAAACACAATTTCCAATGGGGATTCATGACCCAGATATCAGAATCATGATAAATATCGTTCAAGATTCATGCTTTATATCACCACACATGTAAATTCATATTTCAAAATCATAAATATCAAGATTTCATAATAGTCATCATAAGATATGGGTTCATGGTTCAAATTCATAAAAATCAAATAAAAGTCATGCCTTTGTAAAGAAAATTACTTTGGGGCACAAGAACGAAAGAGAGTTCTTGTTGAAAAACCCCACATACCTTGAATGATGAACTTTAGATCGATACTCATTTTTGAAATGTTAATCGTGCCTTTGAATGATGGTTCTTGGAGTTCTTGAACTAGGAACTTGGAATCTTAAATAAATTTGCAGAATTAATGGTGAACTTTGGAGGTTCTTGAAGTTGGATGTAGGAGCTTAGGGTTTTCTTTTTTAGGGAATTTGATGAAATATAACATATAATGCTTCTAATAGGCTTTAATATAGGGTTTGGACAGATTTTGGGCGAGGAGGAGTGACCAAAACGCCCCTAAAAAATCAAATAATTCTTGAATCTGTCCTTTGGTGGACTATTCTAATAGTCTAAAGTAGATCAACCATAACGTTTTACTCCGATTTCCAAATTGGATGAAACTAATTTCATTAGAAATAAGACTCTCGTATCTTTCCGTTGATATATAGTATCTCACCCATATCATTGTGTACGAGGAATTATGATCTTTTAAATTTGACCCAAATATTCACTTTTGATAGGTTGAAGTAGATAGACCATAACGTTTTGCTCCGATAAAAAAATTGGATGAAACCAATTTCATTGGAAAGAGGACTCGTAGAGCTCTCCGTTGATATATAGTAGATCACTTAGATCATTATGTACAAGGAGTTATGATCATTTAAAGTTGGAGCAAAAATACGCCAGGCCTCAGTAGTTTTTCCTGCACGTTTTACTGTTCACTACTATTCACGGTTCGATTGAAATGTTCATAACTCGTCGCTCGGGTGTCTGTTTTGGATGATCCACATATCGTTGGATATATTATTCGATATTCTATGCAATGGTGGGTCATAATCTAAGAAATTCTGTACAAAAAATTTATAATTCATTCTAGAAGATAAAACCCAACACATTTACGCACAAAATTTCAACGAAAAATTTCCCGAGGTATGATTCCTTATTGCTTATACAGAGGTTTCTTAAGCGATGCTAGATAACTTAAGCAATGTCCAAATATTCTCATTGTATCTCTTAAGTGATCACTTGACCGCTTAAGCGATGATCGCTTGAGCAATCATAGAACCTCTTAAGAAACACCTGGGTATTGTTAATCCCCTTCTTACTCTGAATTTCTAATTTATTCTGTCCTCCATTTCACCATAATTTGAGATTTTAAAGAAAGAAAAGATTGTCAAGTCATTCATTGAAGCTAAGTTAAGCTATCCTAACACTCCTAGGTCCTTTCCCATTACTTTTTCTGTCTATTTCTATCCCATTTCATGGTAAATTATTAGGAATTAGCTCTTCAAATGCCTAGATTTTAAGAGCTGATTTGAGTCCCAATTTATGCACAATTTGTGCTCAACTTTTGAGTACACATTCCTTGGCCCTTAAGAGACCTCGTGACGGATTCTATTTTTGGATTCTGTCTGCAGCCCCCGTGGGGCTATTGTTGACCTGAATACCAGCTTGACTCCTTATATAGACATATGGGTCTCATTTTATTCCTAATGATGCATAGATAACTATTTTTTATCGTGATAATATTTCAGGATCATGGAGCCAAGGCGGACAATTAGTGGACAATTTATGATTTACGATTCAACGTAGAGGTAGGCTTCATGATATGTCCCTAACAAGGACCAGAGATCACCCCACTACCCAATCCAACTAACCAACATATTCACTGAGTTGGATGAATTCTGAACGTATAAAAAGATAGAGCCATCAATCAACACAAAGACTTTGGGATAGGTCCAAGACCATGACCAACCCAAACAAGTCTAACCATCCAATGATTAACCAATAACAACAACAAGACAAAAATAATAACCAAGTCCATATCCATACCATAATAAAATGGAAAAATCATAGATCAAATATACTCATATGGTATCATCCTTAATACTAACACCAATGCTAAGGCTGACACTACTACCGACACCCGCCATACAAACCTATAGTAGTCTCACAAAGTCTCTATCCAAAATCAAAACAATATCTGGTCGTGACATGCCCCCGACCATAGCAAAAAACGATGTGCAAGACTAAACTAATAAAATCATAAGAACAGAAAACAAGAAATAGAGCCTTCCGACGTATGGAAGCTTATTACTTTAAGTCAACACATACTATTCCCAAGTCTAATAAATGAGTAGGAGGTGTAGTATGACCAACACCTATATCGTGTGGGGATACAATGTTGAAGATGATTTGTTGTCAGAACACTAACATGTAACTGAAGGATAAGGATAAAATAATGCTAACAGTTAAAATCCAATCCCCCAATGCATATAACCAATGCAATATATACATACATACATATATATACATACATACATAGATATATATATATATATATATACATACACCATGCCGGAGTAGGCAACAAAATCAACATGAGCTTTAAAAATATTAACCTTGGCTATGAAGCATCACTGTTATAGAACAAGGTACCAACGGGCCATATGGGACCAAATCTCCCATATCTAGAAGAACCGCAGTGCCTGCAGCTGCAGGAACTAGAGAATATCCATAATCATATATGCCTGTATGGGACAATCGAACCACCCGAAAAAATTAATATGGCTTAAGAACCAATACATGTAGTAAGGGGACTCAAACCTCCCAATCATATGTTCAATTGGGTGACTCAAACCACCCAATCACAAAGATACCCACACCGGCTAGCATGGTTTCTAGTGTTAGTCCTTTAAAGTCCACTTTCATGTCCCGGCTACACATCCCACTTTTAGAGAAAAATTTAAAATTTCCCATTTCACATACACAACCATTAAGTCAAGTACCTACCAAAGGAACTTCGTTGGTATCATCATACCAGCATTAATTGCAAGTATACCACATGCCATTACCATTATCAATAAACCAATCATTCTTTTGACTTTGGGACTCAAACCCATTTTCTACAGAAACACATTCAATTCAAAGTTTAGGGACTCAAACCTATTTTCTAACAATGACATAAATCAAGTTATTGTTTAAGCACTAAAACTCATTTACCCAATTAAACCACCAAGGTTACCATTTAAATCATTACATGGCCAACAAGGCCTTCAAAAAATAATTTACCAATAATTCATACTCATAAGGCCAATGACTAAGTTCAAAACACCATTTAGCATGAGACTAGTTCTTCTCTTAGGCATTTTCACAAACACTTTAAGGGCATATCATTACCATAACCAAAACCAAAGTAAAAACCATCAAGTTTAGGGTTACTCATGACCCATTTGTTAAACCACAATTACAAAGCCTCCATATGCGCAAACCATAACCAAAACATATATAAATACAATCTAAACTATGAGTAAACAATACTCAATCATATGCAACAAAACCCTCAATTTTGGCTTTCAAAACCACCATTTAAGAATCATTATCACTCTTTAAAACATATCATATTTATGAAAAAAAATTGAGGGAAGAGTCACATGCCTTATTCAAGAAAATTCATAGAAGAAACTTGACTCTTGAGCCTCTAGATGAACACCTTTGAAGATCCCTAGCCCTAATTTTCTTAAGGGAGAGTTTAGAGAAGATTTTGATATGTTTTGATTATTCAAAGTATGTTATGAGAGGCAAAAATATATTTTAAGATGTGGGGACTTAAGGGTTTTGTGGTGGAAAATGCCTACAATTTCCTCAGCTAAAAATCTAAAAACATGTGTGTAGGGGGGTATGAGTACCCTACCCAAACCGTACCCTATCATATGAGTGGTACCCACCACGCATACCTTAGACATTAATTTGGACCCTAACACTATACAACATATGAGTTATCAGACTAACTTGTATCTAATTATATAATTGGTACCCCCTAACTCGTTCCCTAGATAGAATCCTCTAGACTAAACTTAGGGCATCATACAATTTTGAAACATACTACTCGTACCCTAACAGACTAACTTGTATCTAATGTCCAGAATGCTCAACTTAGGAAATTTTCTAAGGGTCCAAAGCCAAGATGTTTCAATTATCCCCCACTAGGATGAATAATCCTTGAATGATGAGGTAAGGCAAGCACAAGCATGAGTTAAGATATTATCATACATCAAACTAACCTTTATCCAAGTTAGAAAACAAAGATGAAAGGAAATCAACCTTTCCTTAACTAAGTTAGAAAATAAAGATATGATGAGGGACGCATACCTTCTGTACAAATTTATAAAATGTGGAACAAATGCAGATAATTGGATTTCATGTCGTCTTGTGCTTCCCAAGGAGCTTCTTTAACCTTATGACTTTACAAACGGACCTTTACAAATCCACATACATTTTCTACAACCAACAAACTTGACGATCCAAGATCTCAACTAGAACTACCTCAAAAGATAAGGTATTTGAGATACCCAACCATTCCAAAGAAACAACCGATGAATGATCACCCACACACTTTTTTATCATAAGGACATGGAAAACCAGATGAATGCAGCTCAATCTAGTAGGCAACTCTAATTCATAAGAAACATACCAACCCTCATTGAGACCAAGTACGGGCCAACATAATAAGAAATTAACTTTCCCTTCTTAACAAACCACATTACTCTTTTCATGGAAGATACCTTTAAGAATACCCAGTCGCCAATATTGAACTCAAACTCCCTACGCTTCATGTTCGCATAGGACTTTTGGCGACTTAGAATGGCTTTTAATCTATCACAAATCACCCTCACCTTCTCCAAGGCTTGGTGAACAAAATCAGGGCCAAACAACTTGCCCTCACCAACTTCATACCAACCAATAGGAGAACAATATTTCCTACCATACAACGCCTCAAAAGGATCCATACCAATGCTAGAGTGGTAGCTATTATTACAAACAAACTCAATTCAAGGAAAATGTTCCAACCAACTATCACCATAGTCAATCACATAAGCACGAAGCATATTTTATTATGTCTGAATAGTCCTCTCCACGTGCCTATCCAACTGTGAGTGGAAAGCAGTACTAAGGCATATCTTAGTTCCTAAAACTTTCTAAAATAACTTCCAAAAGTGAGATGAGAAGAATGTACCATGATAAAAAATGATAGAAATGGGAGCACCATACAACTTTACTATCTCCGCAAGATATAACTTAGCATAATCCTCTGCCAAATAACTAGTCCTCACTGATAAAAGTGAGCGGACTTGGTCATTCTATCCACAATGACCCAAATCAAATCACACTAATTCTGAAACCAAGAAAGATCAGTAACAAAATCCATATTATCACTTCCCACTTTAATTTGGGAAAGTTGATCTCTTTGTACAAACCACCAGGTCTTATGTGCTCAACTTACACTTGTCCATCCGACTGCGAGTTGAAAGCAGTACTAAGGCACATCTTAGTTCCTAAAACTTTCTGAAATGACTTCCAAAAGTGAGATAAGAAGAAATTACCATGATAAAAAATAATAGAAATGGGAGCACCATGCAACTTTACTATCTCTGCAAGATATAACTTAGCATAATCCTCTGCCAAATAACTAGTCCTCACTGATAAAAAGTGAGCGGACTTGGTCATCCAATCCACAATGACCCAAATCAAATCACACTAATTTCGAGGCTGAGAAAGATAGGTAACCAAATACATATTACTCACTTACCACATTAATTTGGGAAATTTGATCTCTTGGTACAAACCACCGGGTCTTATATGCTCAACTTTCACTTGTTGAAACACCATACACTTAACCAGATAGTTATCCATATTTTGCTTCATAATATTCCACTAAGAGTACTATTTAAGAACATGATAAATCTTTGTTAGACCATGATGAATAAAATAATGAGATTCATGAGCTTCAGATAAAATTCTTTATCTTAAACCATCAACATCGGGAATATATAATCTACCTTGGTAACTCAAGATACCATCTTAACCAATCACAAAGTCAACAACCTTCTGCCGACCTATATTTTCTGTAATCTTCATCAAGTAAGAGTCCAACATTTGCTTTTTCTTTATCTCAATAACTAAAGACGATGATATCTAATGCACAAACACACCACCATCCTCAAAGTTTATGAGATGAACTCCATGATTAGCTAGACGGCGAATATCCTTCGCCAGCTCCCTCTTATCATCATCTATATGAGATAGACTTCCATGGATAACCTACTAATAGCATCAAGAACTATATTAGCTTTTTTAGAATGGTAGTAAAGACTCTTACCGTAGTCCTTCAGCAACTTAAGCCACCTTATTTGCCTAAGATTTAACTTTTTTTGAGTAAGTACAAACTGTAGGCTCTTATGATCTAAAAAAATGTCAACATGAACCCCATAAAAATAGTGACGCCAAATATTTAGCTCAAATACCCCAGTTAATAACACCAAGTCATGAGAAGGGTAATTCTTCTTATGAAATTTAAACTAACTAGAAGCATAGAAAACTATCTTACCATGCTACATCAACACACAACAACGACCAATAAGTGAAGAATTATAATACACTCTAAAGGTATCATTAACCTCGTGCAGGGTCAAAATCAAAGCTGAAGTAAACTTATTCTTTAACTTCTCAAAACTACCTTCACACACATCTGACGACAAGAACTTGACCTTTTTCTGGATTGACTTAGTCGATGGGGATTATATAGTCAAAATATTTCCACAAATCTCCAATAGTAACCGTTTAAACTAAAGAAGCTTTAAATATCAGTTAGAGTCGCATGTTTAAGACGCTTCTTAACCACAACAACACTTTGTGGATCCGCCATGATATCTTCACTAGATATAACTTGACTAAGAAAAGTCAGAACCTTTAACCAAAACTCACACTTTGAGAACTCGGCATACAAATATTGATCCTTTAAGGTCTGCAATACAACACGAAGGTGATCGACATGATCCACCTTACTCTTAAAATAGACTAAGATGTCATTAATGAAGATGATGATGAACAAATCCATAAACGAATGGATGACCCTATTTAGCAAATCCATAAATGATACCGGAGCATTGTTCAACACAAAAGATATAACTAGGAACTCACAGTGACCAACTAGGTCCTGAGGAAAGTCTTAAGAATATCAATTTCCCTAATCTTAAGCTGATGATAACATGGCCTCAAAGCAATCTTAGAGAAATACTTCATGCCTTGATGTTGATCAAATAACTTGTCCATCCTAGGAAGAGGATATTATTCTTTATATTCACTTTATTCAGCTGACACTAATCAATGCACATCTGATAGGAAGTATTCTTCTTATATACAAACAATACTAGATCACCCCAAGAAGACACAGTAGGAATGATAAAACCCTTATCTAAGAGATTCTTTAATTTCTCCTTAACCACTTTCAACTTAGCCAAATCTGTTCTATAAGAGGGGTAGAAATAGGATGAGTGTCTCAACAAGATCAATCCGAAAATCATTTTCCCTATAAGAGAAATACTAGAAAGATCATCAGGGAAAACCTCAAGAAACTCATTAACCGTATAAACGGATTATAAAGAAGGACCTTTTGTGTTAGAATCTTTAACCCAGACCAAATAATACAAATACCCATTGGAAACCAACTTTGGGGCTCTATGATATGAGATGAACCTCCCTTAGGCACTAAATAACCCCCTTCCCACAAAATAAATGGTCATTAGGGAATTAAAAGTCAGGGGTAAATTAAATAAACAATATCTACGTAGGCAATTTTGGAGAGGTGGTGACCCATTACCTTGTTGACCATTTGAGGAGCATGGGTGAACATCTCCCTACATACTATTTACCAGTTCTTGAATGGACTAAACCTTCCAACCATCGATAAATATGGAAGAGATAGATCACCTCATGGATATAATATGTAAAATTACAAGAAAGAAGCTGGACTTAGAAAATAATATGAAACATTTTAGGTAAATTGCGAGCTTGATTTCTCTTACTGGTGAAGACACAGTTTAGGTGGCATGTGGCCCAAGAGCGATGTTTCAAAATATAGAAAATCATACACTAAACTTTGAGGCCAAGGTGTGGTGGACACTGGCTCGACACTGACTGTGTACCACCACTAGGGACAATGTACACAGCCAAGTGCGTACTACATTAATAACTAGTTTGATGGCTGGGTATGAGTTTAAAATAGTAGAGTTTTTGGCATGAGAAATAAGATATTAAGATATGGGTGAAGAGAAGTTTCTATTGGCATACCATTCCATGATTAATCAGATCTACCTAGCTGTGGGGGTGATGGAACTCCCAGGAATTGATCAGGTCATTGAGCCCATGAATACTATAAACTTGGGTTTGATTAAAGATACAGAAAGCCCCTTGTCCAGGCAGGCGACATGAGGAGCTGAGATGATAGATGAGGTGTACAAGAGTAAGAATAAGGCTATTGAGGCTTCTGAGATAGGTGTACACACTAAATCACAAACTTTAGATGTAGCAGATATAGCTAGTTCCCCTCCTCCTGCATAGTCTGTACCACCTCAACCCACAGTGATATCGGCTGGTTTGATCATGATTTCATAGGCTATGTGGGATGAGTCTAGAAAGAGATTGGCCATGTTGGAGGCTAAAGTTTGGAACATGGAAGGCATGGAAAGCCCTAGGTTAAAATGAAGTTAGAGAGCCAAGACAAATGGGTATAGGGTAGATTGTATGCCTTTGAGCAGTGAATGACTCATCAGTTGGGGAGAAGAAAAATCCTAGATATTACAGAGGTAAAATTAGAGGTCAATGGAATCAATAAAATCATAGATGAGCTATATGACAGACCTTTCCTCCCAGAACCCATGGTTATAAAAGTTGATCTCAATATAGAGTTTGGAAACATCTGGGCTATTCCAAAACTAGAAAACAAAGAAAGAAGAGAGAGAAAGAAGAGCAAGCACTGGAGTACTAAAAAATATTCTTTAAAGAAGGGTAAAAAAGATAGCCTACTGAGTGATATGGACTGGCAGGTAAGTATTAAGCAGATGCATACTGGAGTAGGTAGATCGATATCGACAGTTGATGATTTTTATGGAGGTGGTAATGTAGCACTAACTATTGATGTACCATTGAGTACACCAGACACAATTGGTGCTACTATTGTGGAGGCAGTCACAATGGCTGATGGGACTCTTGTTGAGGAAGTGGGACCCAACCTGAGGGCCCACATGATGATACCGTATGAGCTGGCACCTTTAGCAACCAAGTATGCGAATGGGGGGCGTGTGCAATAGTTTTCTTACTTTCTCTCGATCGCTTCAATGCCTATAATTTGAGCTCCCGATCCCTTGAGTTTCATTTTTAGATACACTAGGGATAGTACATAGGCTTTAAAATGGGGGTGGGGGTGTACCAAGGTCACCACGGGCTGTACTTGCCATGTTTCGAAAACCATGGCCATAATCTGAAAAATATAAGAGATGACATTTTTTTTTGTTTTTATTTTTTATGTGTGCTAGAATAATAAAAAATAGGAGGAAAATATGTACTTATGGAAGTAGATATTGTTTTGAATAACTTTGCTGAAATTGTTTGATTTTTAAATAATTATGCTAAAAAATTGATACCCCTCCTAACATTTTTGGTTAATAGTGTGATGTGCGTATTTGTGTGAAATAATTGTGAATTTGATAATGCTATTACGATTAGAAATGGAATAGCTAGGGTGAATGATTTCATTACTGGATAATTATTACCTAGTAGTATAACCCTGTGCAAGTGTGTGTGAGGCGCTACTTAATTCCCGATAAATATAGAACTTGTATGGTTTCTCTTACCTCGAGTTTAGGATAGTCGAGTACTAAATGATCGTAGACCATTTTTGCTGTGAGTACACTCAATACTTAATGCCCAACCATATGTGATATGAATCCCTTGATCCTATTGTTTGAGCCTTAATTGATCCAGTTCTTGATTACACTAATTTCACCTTCCCATTTCACTTACAATGAACTTGGTTTGGGCCTAGTCCTCCTTGGACACTATACACCTTAACTGAGTTAAATTGCCTAAGTTAAGGGTAGATATTATAGAGGTGTGTACGAAAAATGAGTATGAAGAAAGACGTGTAGGTAGAACAATGAAACTCGATAGGTATAGTGAAAATGAAAGAAAAATAAAATAGAAGAAAGAAGAAGAAAAAACCACACCTAGTCCAGTTTGAATTTTCTTTAGAATAAAAAGTGAGACATAAGGGCGAACATAAAATAAAGAAAAAAGTGGAAAATAAGTGGACCCTGGATAAAGAATAATGTCAAGGAGGTATAATCACTGAAAAATGTTAAAAATATAACATACCATTCCCAAACCTATATTTCAAGCTAAATACTGTCCTTTAGTGATCATATCTTGACTGTCCAAAAACTTAAGAAGAGAGCATATGGGCAAGCTTATGGTATTTTGTATACACCAGTCAATACTTATTTGTGAGGAGATCATCCTTGGTAATATCCCTGAATAATTTGATTAATCCATATTGAGTGAAAAAAGGCATTTTTTTATTGAGAGAGCACATGGGTTATATTATTAGGTTGCTAGACTATTCGGCAAATGTGATTTATATATCCCTAATTGTCTGTTACCAATGTAATGCTATCATCAGATTTTGTTTTGTTATTCCATATACCAAATCATATACACACTAGGTTTCTTGAAAACTAAATCTATGAGGGGGAATAAAATTGTTGAAAACTAAAATTAAAAGTCTCTACCATAGGTGTATTAGGATCTTCCTATTTAAGCATCGATGTTATGATTAGTAGCTTTGAGTTTTGTATTGCCTGAGGACACTAAACTTCTATGTTGAGGGTGTTGATGTACCGTGGAAACATGAGACTTTTGATTGTTAAAACAAAGAATTTATGCTTGTACTTAGGATATTTTAATAAATATAATATGGTTTGGTGCTTCTTGTAGGTAAAATAGGTAAATAAGAGGCTTGGAATGAAAGTGGAAGAAAAAGACCAGAAAATGATGAAGTCTATAGATGATATGAGTCACCTTGCGAGTTGTTAACACATCATACGGCTCATAGGTTGACTCATAAGCACAATAGAATCAAAGTCCAAGAAGAAACAGTAAGTAAATAAAAGATACGACTCAGTTATAGAGTCGTAAGATAATGATATGGGTCGTGTCAACAAATCATAAGGAGAATAGAACCTCAGGCTGTCATTTTGAGATTAAGTCACCAAAGAAGATGAGTCATAACTCTAAGTACAACTCGTATGATCCAAGCATAAGCAGACCAATATTTAGAGGATTGAAAGATCAAGTCCCATATGGTAACGAGTGAAGGTAAAAAGTTTTATGATCAAGGTACGACTCAGGAGAAGGAGTTGTAAGAAAAATAAAAAGTTGAGCCCTGGAAGATCAGACACTGAAAATCATACGAGAGGCTATGTATGACTTGTAAGAAGACCTTACGAGTGGATGAGTGAGTTGTAACTTGTGCCAACTTACTTTTTCTTTTTTGTTTTTATTATGATTTCTTGGTTGTTTTGAGATACTATAAATACCCTAGGGTTTATCATTTAATAGGTTATGTTTCTTAACATAATTCTTACATTCTTTACACACTTTATATTATTCTTAAGGTTTTTTGGTTATTATTCAATATAAGACTTTGGATTTTATTCATCTTATTTTGAGCACTTAATTACATGAATTTTTTATTGATTATCATGGATTCTTGCACGAACATGAGTATCTAATTTCCTTGACTAAGGTTGTGGGAACCCTAGTAGATTGTTGCATAAAAAAGTAGGAGATTCATCTATTCTAATGTAAATGAATGTATATTAATCTTCATCATATTAATTGACCTTAGAGCTACTATAGAAGCTTTAAAATTACATGTATTTGATAACGTCCTCACAAGGGAGTTTGAGATTCAAAAAAGAGGATTAAGATAGTAATTTGAGATTCACGTCCATCTTATTATTCCATCATCTCATCTAATTAACTTGAGAGTCAAAATGTGAAAGTTTAACTTAGTCATAGGCTAGGAAAAATAAAATGAAGCCTTGAGACTCACGTGGTTAACAGTGAGATTTATCAACACATTCACAAGATGGTTCATAATACATATCTTGTTGACCTTACATGCAGAAAAAACTGAATAGCTAGTTTAACATAAGAAATTTAAGGAGTTGAAAATCCAGGGGGAACACAGTCGTAGTGTTCATCTTCTATTGTATACAACCTTAAAAGTAGTCAAGTTCAGTTAGAACTTATGATTGACTTTGACCCCCCTCCCCCATTTACTTTTCAATACTATTCAAGGTTTTCAGGAAGTTATGCAAATAGTCAACATTTTTCCTATGGTATCGACTCCAACCTAGTTGGGTTACTATATTTGTCATCAACTGTAGCATACTTCTTTGGAGGTTTGTTATGGGAAATATCAAATTTTGCCAATTATTTTTGGTCATGACCTTTGGTTTAACTAATACCCCGACAACATTTATGGATCTTATGAACCTAGAATTCTATAGGTTCTTAGATTATTTTAAAATTGTATTTATTGATGATATTTTTGTGTATTCTAATAATGAAGTGGATCATGTCGATCACATCCTCCTTGTGTTTCAAACCTTGAAAGATCAATGGTTGTATGTAAAGTTCTCAAAGTAGGAGTTCTAGTTTAATGTTGTGACATATTTGGGTCATTTTGTTTCTAGTGAAGGAATTATGGTAGATCCATATAAATTAGTGGTGGTTGAGAAGTGGCCTAGACCCATGGATCTAATCGATATTTTAAGATTTTTGGGTTTAATCGGTTATTATGAAGGTTTGTGGAAAGTTTCTCTTTTATTGCTACCCCATTGACTAAGTTTACTCAAACGAAAGTGAAGTTCTTGCGGTCTAATACTTGTGAGTCTAGTTTCATGAATTTAAAGGATAAGTTGACTTTGACTCCGATCTTAACTTTACCTGAGGGTACTAATGAATTTGTTGACTATTATGATGCATCCTAGATGGGACTGGGTTGTGTGCTTATACAGTATGGAAAAGTGGTTGTGAATGCTTCTAGATAGTTAAAGACTTATAAGAATAATTATTTCACTCATAATTTGGAATTGTTAGCTATGGTATTTGTATTAAAGATCTGGAAAAATTATTTGCATAGGGTCCATATGGATATTTAATCTGATCATTGGAGCCTAAAATATCTATTTACTCAGAAGAATCTAAATATTATGTAAAATATATGGCTTGAGTTGCTGAAGGACTATGACACGAGTCTCCACTATCACCTAGGTAAAGCTAATATGGTGGTTGATGCTCTTAGTAGGTGTCCATGGGGATCTTATCTCATATGGAAAAGGAGAAATTATATTTTATGAAGGATATTTTCCATTTAACTAATTGTGGAATCTATATCTTGGATTCCAAGGATGGTGGTGTGATTTTTCAAGAGGTGGAAAAGTTATCTCTTGGAGGTAAGGTAAAGGAGAAACAAGTGTTGGACCCTACCTTAATGCAGATCAAGGAGAATGTAGGTTGGTAAAAAGTGACGACTTTCAAGATTGGTGGTGATGGTATCCCTAAGTATCAATACTGATTATGTGATCCCGATGTTAATGGGTTACAAGGAAGAATTTTGGCCGATGCTTGTATATGGCGATATACTATTCATCCTTGTTCGACAAAGATGTATCATAACTTAACAGAAATTTATGGGTTGAATAACTTGAAGAGGGATGTGGCCAATTTTATAGTTAAGTGCATGGTGTGTTAGTAAGTGAAGGTAGAGCACCTAACGCCCGGTGGATTGTTTCAAGAAATTGAGCTTCCTGTGTGGAAATGGGAAATAATTAATATGGATTTTATTAATAGTCTTCCACAATCTCACCATTATTTTGATTTTATTTGGATCATCGTGAATAAGATGACTATGTCTGCTCAATTCCTTCCAGTAAGGACTGACTATTCAGCGAAAGATTATGCTAAGCTCTTCATTGACGAGATCATGGAGTTGCATAGGGTTTTAGTTTCCATCATATCTTATCGAGGTACTCAGTTCTTATCTCACTATTAGCATTTCTTTCAGAGAGGATTGGGGAATAAGGTCAGCCTTAGTGCCGCTTTCCATAGGTAAGAGGATGGGCAAGTTAAGATAACCATTCAAACATTAGAGGATATGCTCGGATCTTGCATGATTAAATTAGTGGTAGTTGGTTTGAACACTTGCCTCTCATAGAATTTACCTACAACAATAGTTATCACTCTAGCATTGGTATGGATCTATTTGAAGCCTTGTATGGTTTAGGGTATAGGTATCCTATTGGGTGGTTTGAGATTGGATAAAATAGTTTATTTTGTCCTGATTTGGTTTATCAAGCCATGGAGAAGGTGAAGGTGATTTGGGATATGCTGACCACTCAAATTTGCATAAATTCCTACACAAATATAAGACTAAGGGTGTTGGAGTTTAATGTTGGTTACTGGTGTTCTTAAAGGTATGGCCCATGAAGGGCGTAATGCAGTTTGGGAATAAGGGAAAGCTCAGTCCCCGTTATATTGGTCGGTAGTTAGTTTTAAGGAGGGTTGGCAATGTTGCATATGAATTTGAGTTGCCTTCCAGCTTGTGATCCATTCATCAGGTCTTTCATGTTTTGATGTTGAGAAATTGCATGGGTGATCCTTCACTACTCGTTCCTTTGGAATGTATGTGCATTTCAAAATACTTATGCTATGAGGAAGTTTCGGTGGAAATATTGGATCGGCAAGTCCATCGGTTGCTGACGAAGGGTATGGATTTGGTAAAGGTTCTATGGAGGAACCAAAAATATAGGAAAGCTACTTGGGAAGCCGAGGAGGACATGAAGTCCAAGTATCTGTTCCTATTCTCTACTCTGAAAATCCATGCTTATGGTATGTGTGATCTTAATATCTTTGTTTTGAGTCATTAATAAAGGTAAGTGTGGGTGCATTTTTGTGTTAAATCATGCTAAGAGATTCCTTGACCCCTCATTCGAGGATCAATAAGCCTAACGAGGGAGAATGAAACACCCCAGGTGTTGATCTTTGAGGAATTTCTAAAATTTCATCCTCACTGTCCTGACTACGACTTCTCCTATGAGTTGTAGGGAGACATGATGAGTCGTTGGACCTAAATCATAACTTGACCCTTGTGTGCCTAAGTGTTTTTATCTGTGTATAAGTGGCTTACTACAATTCATGAGGACTAATTATGGGCCATTGTGTGCAAATCGTAGGATGTGCAATGTATACCTAAATTGATTCTATGTTGATAATGACTGAACCCTATATATCGTAGTGTCTCGTTATGAGCCATGGTATACAAGTCATAAGTTCAACAGTGTGCGTGCTTTGTGACACTGTCTTGACAATGACTCATGGAGATGAATTGTAATGAGTAATGATAAGTCATTTTGAGACCTGTAACGACTGACAGTTTATTTCCCAGGTTTAAATGAGGGCATTTTAGATAATTCCCTTTATCCTAATAATAAACCATGACCTATAAACATACTTGGGGCTCTATTTTCATTAATAATACACTCCAAACATTTGTTCTTCTCTCTTAAGTCTCTCAAGAATCCATACTTTGGGTTTCCAAGAAGATGATCAAGGAGTGCTTCAAGGGTTGAATTCTCTCCATAAACTTAGGTATTTCAAGCATGCTACTGTTTCCCCAACTATAATTTTGTTAAACCATGGGTTTAAAATTATATTTCATATGGTTTTATAATGGTTTTTCAACATGGGTTGAGGGTTTTAAATGTTTGTGTTTGAACAATGTTTTCCTATGGTTTACATATGTTTGTTCATACTTTAATTGTGGTTTTGAACTTGTGGGTTGCATGTGTATGGTGAACTTACTAGGGGATTGTGATTTCACCAAAATTATGAATATTGACAATTAAAGTGGTAATAACCTCAACCTCATATTTTGGAATTGGTTTTCAATATGAAAATTATGCATATTGAACTACTCTTGAACCATTACATAATATGGAATGTCAATGCAGTGTAATGATTTTGAGTTAAACCTTCTGTTGTTATGTAATTCCCTAAGAAAATGTATAAATGAACCAAGTAGGATGTGAATTTCCCAAGTAAAGATAGTTGGTTTGGCATGTTGATATGACCTTGAAAGTGAAGGTTGTGCAGATGAGTCATGAAAGTGAAGGCCCTTGTACTAAAAATCACGGTTGCTGATACGGGGGGTCTAAATGACCGAGTGGTTCAAGCCCCCTTATTATTATTAGATGATCAGTAGGTTTGAGACCCCCATATTAAATCACATGATTGTGTGCTTGAGTCACCTTGATATGCTGGGAGGTTCGAGTCTCCCATGGTGCCTATGTATATTCTTTGGTTATTGTGGCTACACGCACTTGGTCCCTTCCAGCTAGGGGAGAGCTGGGCCCATATATCCCATGGGTGCCTTCTTATGTTATGAGTTGAGCTACACATTCCAGGATAAATTTTTAAAGTGTATGTTAAGCCTTGTTCCCTTTCCCGGCATATTATTTATTTATATATATAATGATGTTCACATGGTTTTCAATTGGGTTATACTTGGATTTATTTTATCCTCTATCCTTGAGTTACATGCTAGTTCTCTACCCACTAACCATATCTAGGCACAGTATCCCCAAACGATTGATTTACTATAGAAATATAGCACTTTCGATGCTTAAAACGATGAATATATGCATATTTATTAGGCTATCTAGTAATAAATGAGGTGTTTTGGGTATGTACAGGAAACTAGGTTTTGGATGCTAAGTTCATGAATAAAGATGAAAAATAGAATTTTTGGCTATTTACTTAATCAATTTTGGGTATTCGTGACACTTTCTTCATGTATGTGACCAAAGCATGTAATGAAAGTTGAAGTTTTGAAGTTTCGTTGCAAGTATTAGAAGGGAAGACACATGCCTATGTCTATATGTTGACCACATGTATCATATGTGGTTTGTATGAGGCTAAGGTAAGTACTCGAATTAAAGATCCAGAGAGTGAAAGGGCTGAAAAAGAACTTCCAAAACATACCTATGTCAACATGCGAACAACATGTGTGTAGGGTAAGTTGTTAGAAGTCCAAAATCCCTAGAGTAGAAGGTGCAGGAAATTTCTTAGCACTTATATGTGTATACATATGCCCAAGGTCAGGCCGTATGTGGAACATGCACCCAAGGACAGGCCGCATATAGACAAAGGTAAGTGCCCACGACCCTTTTTTGTCCTTTTCGTTCGGGCTTTGAGTTTAGGGTTTCCTCATGTACTATAAGTACCCTTTATGTATTTTTGTATAAGTTATGCACTCTTGATAATTACAACCATATTTTGATTTCGATATTCGATTTTAGTCTTGGAATTATCTTGTATTTATTTTGGTTGATTAATTCAATTATGATTATTGTGATTTCATCTTATGATTTCAATCATTAATGTTGTTGATTCTTTCACAAGCATGAGCATCTAAAAACCCTTATCTAGGGCTATGAATATCCTGGCAGCTTGACGAAGTAGGGGAAGTGCTATTATTGTTTTAAACCAACACCCATGCATGTATTGTATTATCTTCACTTAAATAGTTATCTTAGCAGTTGCAAATATTAGGATTCGGCCTAGATTATTATTAGATTTTTTATGTAAGGTATCAGTTTGGTTCAGTAAAGCACGATAAGCCTATGGAGTTAAGAATATAGAAGGAACATAATCCTAACGTCCACCAATGACTGATTACATATGGTGTTTATAATAACAACTAGTTAGATATTTCTACTCAAATCTTCCCTTAACTTTTCCAGTTATGCCCATTGATTACAATAGCTGGGAGCTACAATTCCATATATTCCCTTGGAATTTGACCCCAATCTTTGTTTCGTTACAATATTTGGTAGAGACGGAATAATCTTCAGATAAAAGTTATGGCTTGGGCATTATTAAATTTTGATGGCGTTGCCAGGAAATACGGTGTTAATTTGTGAATTGAGGTTATTGTAGTTTTTGTTTTTTTTTTTTTGTTCTTAGTTTGGTAGATGTCGATGTATGCCTAGCACATAGATTAGAAGAAATCAGTTACTCTCAGTGAATTTGAATCTAGAAATGATTCTACAAAAACCTAGTAGGACAATGGAACTAAATAGAGATAATATTCTTTAAGGGGTTTATGATGATATGCTTGCCCCTCCTCCTGAAGGAATGCAAGATATTATTGCCCAGCAGATTGGGGTGTTGTTAGTATAAGTTGCTAATCAATAGAGGGAATAAGATGCTCAGTAGATAGCTCAAAAAAAGGAGTTAGTTGTGCAGAGGTAGGAGGTAGAACATCAAGTAGCACTCGATGGAAATCCAAACAAATCTAGAGGTGGCCGTTGAAACATCCTGGGTTTGACCATTACAAAATTTCATGGAATTTCCATTCTTTAGATGCAATATAACTCATGGGTATGAGCCATATATTATGGTACGAGTGGAATGGTCCTGTCGTATGCTAACTATTGCTAGTTGGTAGGATATTTTTAATCACTAGAATAGGTACGACTTAAAGAAATGAGTCGTAGTGGTTGGTACGAGTCGTATCATAGAATCGTATGATGGGTAGAGTTTAATCTTCCTGGTATTTCATTCTGGCAGGGATATGGGTTATGGGTATGGATAGTATGTTGTAGTTACGACTTGGTTAAATGAGTTGTAAATTGGATAGTGTTTGACCCAAGGTTTAGGATTAGATACAAGTGTTGGAAAAAAATTATATATGAGGGTACGACTCGTATGTGTCAATCATATCCCTATTACGGGTTTTTGTGCAACTTAAGTTGGGGTATTTAGGATATTTCCTTACTTACCTTAATTAGGACACACGACTACTAATAAACATAGGAGGTTATTTACCCTATTATTCTATTCATTGATACTTAAAAATTATTCCAAAACACTCTAGAATTCTCTCAAAAGCTTTTGGGGTAAGAGAGATAGACTAGATAATTACTTTAGGGCTTATCTTGGAGATTTCCTTCCATTTTCTTCTAGGTTTAAGGCATGATTCTATTCCCTAATTGTAATTTCAACTAAATGCTTGGTTTATATGATTGATTTCATGGTTTTACAATTTCATGATTATGGTTTTCAAGTATTATTTGGGGATTTTGATATTAAATGCTTGGTTATGGTTTCCTATGGATTTAATTATGATTGTATATGCATTAATTGTGGATTTGGACAATTGGATTGCATGGTAATGATTTAATGGTCTTTGGAATTAGTTTTGGTTATATTATGCCCCCAATGAGTTTGATAAAATACTTATAAAGATATGTTTATTGCATTGACTTCTTTTAATGGAACTCTTGCATGTTTTAAACTTGGTAAAGGAATTTTCCACGTTTTAAATGGTTTGAAAAGGCTAAAGTATAAATAGTTATGCTTGTGGGGAACATAGAAGTCTCTCAAGTGGTTTAATATGATATATGAAAGGGAACTTGAAAGTCCTCTTAACCTAAATGGTTTTTCTATAAATATTACTTGCAACTAAGGGGTGGTATGAAAATACTACTTATATTGTCCTTGGTTAAATAAAATGGTTAATGGATTTGTTGGTCATTTGGAAACGGTTTTAATTGTGCATTGCTGGCGAGATATCTAGCAAAGCCATGGAAGGTGGCGGTCCCAGTAGGACCAAAACTGGAAACTCGTATTTTCCAATATGAGGATTGGTCTTAGTGGACTATGTGAATAATGTCACCCTATTGGGGGATGTACTAATCATCCCAAGATATACTTCTTTGGTCGTGTCGCTATACGCACTATGGCCCTTTAAGCAGTGGGAGATGAATCTATATAGCCCATGGGTTGTTTCAGATGTCCAAGCTACAAGACCCAGGTAAAGGTTTTAAATGTATATTAAACCCAGATTCCCTTTCCTAGCATGGTTATATATATAAGTTTAGTTGTGCTCTCTGGATTGTTTTACTTGGTTTTATAACTTGTATTATTTTATCCTTATCCTAAGATTCATGCTGGTTGTCACTCACTAACCCATCTACTAACCGTTGTATACCCACGCTATGCAAGAACCAGTCGTTTGACTCCTCCTACAAAGTGATTGACTTAGGAGCAACATTTGGACTAAAGTTGTGAGCTTCTATTATTTCAGAAGGCATCATTTTATATTATGGAATTTTTAGATGTTTTGAATTTATTTTGGATATTGGTTTTGTCCATGGTTGGGGACATATACCAACTGAATTTATTTACTTTTTTGGATAGAGTCTTTTTGGTACTTCTCAGGGTTGGTATTGACGGGATCGGTATTGGTGTCGACCTTGGCAGTAGAATAAGTTGGGAGGCTGGAATCATCAGACATAATTTCTTACTATTCAATCATATGACATTTTGGGATTGATAATTATATATTTTTTTTGGTATTCTCTTAAGGTAAGGCCTAATTTATGGCCTATGGTTTGGTCGATATGGTTGGATTGTTGGTGTGGTATCGGTAGACTCGGTTAGGTTTGTCACAGTTGTGATAGTATCCCAGTGTCTTCATGAGAGCTATTACACTATCGTATTATATGCTCAAAATTCAGTCAAACTAAGGCTGGATATAGGTTATTAGGTTGGGTAACGGGGGCGGTTCTCAATCTTGGTTATACTTGGGATGCCTATTACGACAAAACCCAGGGTTAGGTCATGTCAAATTAGTATCAGATCCTAGGTTTATGGTAACTTGGGAGTCCACAAATATAGGTCGAGTAGAGTCTCTTTTGGGAGTGTGAAGCGTGCCATACCCATAAAAGAGATACTACAAGACATTTAGGAATGTTTTAGTTTTTTGTTATTCTATATTCAAGCTTGAGTTCTCAATCCTGGAATCTTCTCTCATACCTTTTTCCTCGTCTTTCAGATCATGCCTCCTAGATTTGGAACATTAGGAAATTCTTCTATCATATCTAAGGATAATACTTACAGGGTACGTCCTACGTCTTGAGTACATCTTCAATCTCAAAGTCATATTCCTAATGGTTTTGGAGCTCTCCTATTTCGTGTAGTTCTCCTCAGGTTCCTTAGTGAAACATGATGAACATAGAATTTTGTCAGTCTATTCATGTTATTTCCCAACTAGTTGTTGCTCAAGCTTAGCAAGGTGTGGTCCGTTCTTTCTCTATTGAGGCCATAAAGGTTGTTCGATTCATGAAGATGGGTCCTCCTATTTTCACTAGAGTAAAGGTAGAGGAGAATCCACAAGGCTTCTAGGATGAGATGGAAAAATCTTTTAGGTGATACAAGCTTCTAATATAAAGGAGGTTAACCTTGTAGCTTATCAACTCAAGGATTCTGCTTATTAGTAGTATGAAGAGTGGGATAGGGATAGAGGTGATATAGAGAAGGAAAGGTTGTGGGAGGCCTTTTCTAATGCCTTTTTGGGTTAATCCTTTCCTCAAGAATTGAGGGAAACTAAGATGGAGAAGGTTGTCAACCTCAGGCAGGGAAGGATACTAGTAAACAAATATGCTTTATAGTTCCATCAGCTATCAAGGTATGCTCCTAACTTAGTTGCTGATATGAAGTCGAGAATGAGAAAGTTCACTTCTAGGTTGAACAAAGATTTTATTCTAGAGAGCAAGACGGTCTTGCTACTTAAAGATATGGACATCTCAAGGTTGACAATTCATATATAGTAGGTTGAGGATAAGAAGAGGAGGAAGACGGAGTTTGGGGATAGGCAAGGAAAGAGGAGTATGTTTTTTGACCACAGAGGAACTCATTCTCAGGGTAGTAGAGATGGTGGCAAGTGCCAAAAAAGAAATCGAGGAGTTCTGCCTTCTTTTTTCTGCTGCTCCTTACTAGTTGGAAGATAGGCATCATTAAGGTGTTGATAATTCTTGGTCACAAGTTGCCCAATCTTAGTTGAGAGGAGGTCAATCAGTTTTTTGTTGTCCTCCTTGTAAATTTTGTGGTCGTCTTCATAAGGGTTATTACGATGAAGGAAGGAATAAATGCTTCAAGTGTGGTCAGGCAGTCCATTAGTTGAGGGATTTTCTGGTCAATAAGGTTGCTACAGGGGTAAATAAGATTTTTGTCGCTTTATCTTCTAATCCCGCAGCTGGTGGTATGGCATCTGCTTCTATTACTGCTTCTGGTTCTAGTGTTGTTCAAAATAAGTTGTATCCTTTGGCATCCTACAGGAATTCGAGGCATCACCTAATATCTTTACTGGTATGTTATATCTTTTCTCGCATGACATATATTATTTGCTTGGTCTGGGTCCACTCTATCTTTTGTGAATCCATATGTGGTTGCATCTTTGGTTTCGACCCAAAAGTTCTTCTAGATTTTTTTATATTTCTACCCTAGTAGGTGACTTGGTTATCACTAAAAGATTCTATAGGAGGGGTGTATGGTATCTATTAGTGGCAAGTATACTTGGTAGATCTATTTGAGTTGGATATGGTAGATTTTGATGTAATTCTGGGTATGGATTGGTTGCATTCTTCTTATGCATCTTTATGCAGTCAAACTCGTAAGGTTATCTTTAAGTTTCTTGGTGAATGGTTATAGAATGTGAAGGTAGTTCCTTAGCTCCTAGGGGGAGGTTTATTTCTTATCTTAGAGAATGAAGGTTAATCTCCAAAGGTTGAATTTATCACTTAGTCCGGGTTAAAGATTCTAACTCAGAAGGTCCTTTTTTGTCTTCGATCCCTGTGGTTAATAAGTTTCCTTAGGCCTTTTGGATGATCTTCCTGGTGTTTCTTTGAATAGAGAAATAGCGTTTTGTACTGATTTTCTTCTGGGAAATTGCCCAATATCTATTCCTCCATATAGAATGGATTCGACTGAGTTTAAGGAACTCAAGAAGCAACTTAAGGATCTTATAGAGAAAGGGCTTATTCATTATAGTGTTTCTCCATGAGGTGCACCAGTGTTGTTTGTAGGCAAAAAGAATAGTTCCCTTTGGATGTGCATTGACTATAAGTAGTTGAATAAGGTGATAGTCAAGAACAAGTATGCTCTTTATTTTATAGATAACTAGTTTGACTAATTGCAAGGTGCCAAGTTCTTCTCTAAGATAGATCTTCAATCTGTGTACCAACTGCTTAAGATTAGAGAGGAAGATATCCCTATGATGGGTTTTTGTACTCGGTATAGGCATTCTAAGTTCTTGGTGCTCCAGCAGCATTTATGGACTTGATGAATAGAGTTTGTAAGAAGTATTTAGATCTCTTCATCATTGTGTTTATTGATGATATTCTGGTTTATTCTAAGAGCGAAGTGGATCATACTAATCACCACCGTGTGGTGTTGTAGACCTTAAAGGAATAACAGTTATATGTTATATTCTCAAAGTATGAGTTTTGGTTGAACGCTGTGAATTTCTTAGGTTTATATAATTTCTATTAAAGGGATCATAGTGGATCCGCAGAAGGTTGCTTGGTGATAAGGTGTATTATGCCCATGACTCCATCCGATAACTAAAGCTTCTTGGGTTTGGCAGGGATAATAGGCAGTTTGTGGAAAGATTTTCTTTAATATCTTCTCCTTTGACTAAGTTGACTCAGAAAAAGGTTAAGTTTTCTTGGTCAGATACTTGTGAAGAGAATTTTTAGAAGTTGAAGAATAAGTTGACTTTGGCTCTAATCCTAACTTTGTTGGAGGTCAATGATGGGTTCGTGGTTTATGGTGTTACATCTTGGGTAGGTCTTGGTTGTGTGTTGATGCATCATGGGAAGGTGATTGCCTACGGTTCCAGGCAGTTGAAGTTACATGAGAGGAATTACCTTACTCATGATTTAGAGTTGTTGATGATTGTATTTGCTTTGAAATTATGGAGGAATTATTTGTATAGTGTTCACATGGATATCTTTTCTAATCACAAGAGTCATTAGTACATGTTCACTCAGAAAGAGTATAATCTCAGGTAGAGGAGATAACTTGAGCTTCTTAAGGATTATGATATGAGTCTTCATTACCACCTAGGTAAGGCTAATGTGGTTGTTGTTGCTCTTAACAGGTTATACATAGGGAGTTTAGATCATGTAGAGTAGGGAAAGCAAGAATTGGTGATGGACATTCACTCCTTAGCTTATCTTGGAGTTTATCCCTTACATTCCAAAAAGGGTGCTGTAGTGTGAAAGAGGTGGTTTGATCATCTCTTGGTGAGAAGATTAAGGAGATGCAAGTGCTGGATCCTTTCTTGATGAAAATAAAGAGTTATGTTAGTGGGCAAAAATATAGTGGTGTTTGAGATTAGTAGTGATGGTACTTTATGGTACCAGGGGAGATTGTGTGTTCCCATTGTTGAGGGGTTGCAGTAACGGGTTTTGGCCGAGGTGCATGAGTCGCACTCTGCTGTTCATCTTGGCTCGACTAAGATGTGTCATGATCTTAATGAGATCTATTAGTGGAATGAAATAAAGAGAAATATTGTAGTTTTTGTGGCTAAGTGTATGGAGTGTCAAATGGTTAAGGTTGAGAACATGAGGCCAAAAGGGTTGTATGAAGAAATTGATTCTCCCTAATGAAACTGGGAAGTAATCAATATGGACTTTATCAGTTGTATTTCTCAATCTCGGAATAAGTATGATTTGATTTAGGTCATCATGGATAGGATGACCAAGTCTGCTCACTTCTTGCTAGTGTGTACTACCTTTTCAAGAGAGGATTATGCAAAGCTATATCTACAGGAGATTGTGAAGCTGCATGGAGTTCCTGTTTTGCTTATTTCTGATCGAGGTACGCAATTTTTATCTCACTTCCGACGGTCTTTCCAGAAAGGGTTGTGGACTAAGGTTATTTTGATTATTGTTTTTATTCACAAATAGACGGGCAAGTAGAGAGAACTATTCATACATTGGAGAATATGCTTTGTTCTTGTGTGATTGACTATGGTTACAATTGGGTTGACCATCTACCTTTGGTAGAGTTTTCTTACAACAATAGCTATCATTTGAGTATTAGTATGGCCCCTTTTTAGGCATTGTATGGTAGAAGGTGTATATCTTCTATTGATTGGTTTGAGCTTGTGGAGGCAGACATGTTTAGTCTGGGTTTCGTTTATCAAGTGATGGAGAAGGTCATGGTGAATAGGGATAGGCTTGAAGCTTCCCAAAGCCATCAAAAGTCCTATATGGATGTTAAACGTAGAGACTTTGATTTTGAGGTTGGGGATAGGGTGTTCCTCAAGGTGTCTCCCATAAATGGAGTAGTGTTGTTTAGCAAAAAGGGAAAGCTCAGTCCCCGATATACTGGTCCTTATGTGATTTTGAAGAGAGTTGGTAATGTTGCTTTTGAGCTGGAGTTGCCTCCTAGTTTGGGTTTATTTCATCCAGTCTTTCATGTTTCTTTGTTGATGAAGTGCATTAGTGATCCTTCTTTGGTTGTTCCTTTGGAAGGATTGGGTATTTCAGATTCTCTTTCTTATGATAAGGTCCCTCTTGAGATATTAGATCAGAAAGTTCATCGATTGCGGACCATGGACGTAGCTTCGGTTAAGGTTTTATGGCAAAACCATAAGGTGGAAGAATCTACTTAGGAAGTGGAAGAGGACATGATGTCCAAATATCCGCATTTGTTTTCTGCCCCTGGGATTCCTGCAAAAGGTATGTGTCTTCAACACATCTTTATTTTTTGAGTTTGTTAAAGAAATGATTATCATCTTTGCCTCGTTGTTTTCAAACTTTGTTTAAAGGATGATTCATAATGCAAATGACTCTGTGTGTGGTTTTCCCTACCTTTTCCATCCTTCGGGGATGAATGTTTCTAGTGTGGGAGATAGAAACATCCTAGATGTTGACCCTTAGAAAATTTCCTAGAAATTCCATTCATCAGACCCAATATGACTGTGAGTACGAGTTGTATTGGGGTACAAGTGGTATGGTCCTGTCGTATGATTACCTGTGTTAGTTGCTGGGATGGTTATTATCACTAGAATTGGTACGACATAGGGGCATAAGTTGTAGGGCTTGGTACGAGTTGTATCATGGACTCATATGGTGGGAAGTGTTTGATTCTCTTTGTATTTAATTCTGCCAGGGATATGGGTCATTGGAATGGATTGTATGTATGGTTACGACTTGATTGGATGAGTCGTATACTGGACAATGTTTGAACTGACGTTGAGGCTTTGATACGAGTGGTGGAAACCAATCTTATAGGAGGGTACGACTCCTATGGATCAGTCGTATCCTTTTGATGGGATTTTGTGCAACTTAAGTGGGGGCTATTCTGGATATTTTCCTACCTACCCTAATTAAGACCCACAACTTCTACTATACTTACGAGTTATTTACCCAATTATTCTATTCATTAAAACTTAGAAATTATTCCAAAACACTCCATAATTCTCTCAAGAGCTTTTGGGGAAAGAGATCTAAGGTTTTAACTAAAGGATTGCTTTGGGGCTTGTCTTAGTGATTTCCTTCCTTTATCTTCTAGGTTTAGGGCATGATTCTCTTCCCTTAATGTAATTTCAACTAAAGACATGGTTTATATGATTGATTTCATGGTTTAACTATTTCATGATTATGGTTTTCAACTATTATTTGGGGGTTTTGATATTAAATGCTTGGTTATGGTTTCCTATGGTTTTAATTGTGATTTTATATACATTAATGGTGGATTTGGACAATTGGATTTCATGGTAATCGTCCAATGGTCTTTGGAATTTGTTTTGGTTGTATTTTGCACACAATGTGTTTGATAAAATGCTTATAAAGATATGTTCATTGCATTGACTTCTTTTAATTAAACTCTTGCATGTTTTAAACTTGGTAAAGAAATAATGCATGGTTTAAAGGGTTTGAAAAGGCTGAAGGATAAATGGTTATGCTTGTGGGGAATATAGAAGTCTCCAAAGTAATTTAATATGGTATATAAAAGGGCACTTGAAAGTCCCCTTAACCTAAATGGTTTAGCTATGGATATTACTTGCAATTAAGGGGTGGTATGACGATACCACTAATATTGGCCTTGTTAAATAAAAAGGTAAATAGATTAGTTGGTCATTAGGAAATGGTTTTAATTAGGCATTAATGGCGGGATGTGTAGCAAAGTTGTGGAAGGTGGTTGTCCTGTGGATTGGTCTTAGTGGACCATGTGGATGATTACACAGTATTAGGGGATGTACTAGTCATCCAATGGGATACTTCCCTAGTCGTGCGGCTACACACACTAGGGCCTTTCAATTGGGGGAGTTTTACTTATATAGCCCATTGATGGTTTTTGACGGTCAAGCTACACTGCGCAGGTAAAGGGTTTAAATACATATTGAACCTGTATCCCTTTCTCTGCATGGTTATATATATGTATGGTTGTTTGCATTGGATGGGTTTACTTGGTTTTATAACTGGCGTTATTTTATCCCTATCCTGAGATGCATGCTAGCAGTCACTCGTTAACTGATGTTCCGGTTTTTGATGGAATATTTTGCATCATTTTCTTGAGAAAGTTGTATGTTTTGAAGGAACTAAGGTTGCGTTTAGTGCTGGTTTTTAATGTTTCAGTGTAAGGATCTAGTTGAAGAAAAAGTCTCAGAGAAGTGGCAGAAAAACACTTCTGATAGTCAAAATGGTGGATTGTCAGTCTTACGATGGATCACCATTTTGACCGTCAGGCCCATACAGAACCCAAGGCTTCAGGACTAGCAGAGATAGACCAAATGACGGACCACCAGTCTTGCGATAGACCACCAATTTGGCCTTCAGCGTCATTCAGAACTATGCTCCCTGAAGGACTCAGTGACAGACAAAGTGGTGGACCATCAGTCTTACGACGAACCATAAATTTGGCCGCCAGTCTTATCCAGAAAGTGACCTTCATAGATCAGCCGTGACTGGCCAAATGGTAGACCATTACCCTTGCGACGGACCACCAATTTAGCTCACTTTGGATGCGAATTTTAAGATTTTGAATTTTAAATCCTTTTAGTTGGGAAAATATAAATACCAAGTATTAGGGTTTAGTGGGCATCTTTTGTCTTCAGTTTCATACTTTCTCTTCTATTTTGAGCTTTGTACTACTTTTCATTGAGATTTAAATCTAGAGATTGAGACGCGATTATTAGTTTTCATATTTTTCCATCAAAGATTGAGAAGAACAATATTGTGACTTTTGTAATTATTCTTTTGAAGCTATTTATGAACATGAATGTAACTTTGATTTCTGACATGGAGATGAGTAGCTAACATCTACTGAATTTACATGAATCTTTCTTCATTTTAATGATATCCCTTGGTTGCAAACTTGAGAAGTGAGCCCATGAACTCCACTTGTCTGCCAATAAAGTGGATGTTGGGAAAAAAAGTTATTCACATAAACTTCATAGGTTTAACCTTTAGGTTAATAGGTTGATGCCTTAACAGGATCAACCCTCATGTGAGTGTTATTGAATAATGCATGGACCCTTTAAGTTTGAGAGAAGTAAAGGGTGAAATACTCATTAGGTTGAGAAACAGGTGGGTAATCTTTAGAATTCAATAATTCTTCCAATAGGATACATAAGTTAGAATTTGAGCACAAACTCACAACCCTAATTGTTTGAGCATCTTGGTGAGGATAACTCTAGTTAATTTATTCTCATTAGAACTACATCTACATTTACTCTCAGTAGATGGGCTTTTGTGTACTACCAATACAAAAGAACTCTGTTAACATTTCCAAACCCCCTTTATTTCGGAATATTAGATCTACAGTCTAATAACAACCACAATATTTAGTGGATACAGTATTCCCTGTGGGATTTGACACCTAACTCAGTTGGGTTCTATATTTGACAGTGACCGCTTAGTCTCTAGTAAGAGAGTTGTAATTTGGGCATATCAAATTTTAGCGCCATTGCCGGGAATACAATTGTCAATTAAGTTTGTGTTTGTTAATTGACCTTTTGTTAAGTTTCCCAAATTTTACTTTTGTTTATGCAGGGGAATTGTTGTGCATGCCAAGTACACAGAGATCGGCTGCACCATTATTATCAATACATCCGAAACCACAACTTATTGATAGAATGACAAAAACCCAGGATGGTGAGAGACTAGCTGCATTGGCTAGAGCTCAACTAAATCAGCAGAATAATGGCCAGCAGGCATGTCATCCTAACCCTGACGATGATGATTTGGGGGTAGATGAATTTTTAGATCCTGCTAATCGAAGGCGTGCAGAGAATTTAGCTACACCAGTGAACAGAAATGTGAACCGAAACCGGTAGCTACACCAGTGAACAGAAATGTGAATAGAAACCGTCCTTTCAGGGTGAGACCTGATCATCAAGCTGTTCAATTTGATCTTAATGATGATGAAGATGGAATGGACGGAGATGGTGTCACTGGATCTATTATTCCTATACCTCTAGCACTAATAGCGAAGTTCAATATTACCTGTACAATGATCCAACTCCTTCATCTAAAGGGGTTGTTTGGTAGTGTCCTGGGAGATAATCCCAATATGCATTTAGTGAATTTTGTCACTATTTGCAAGTCCTTTGATAACCCGAGTGTGGGACAGAATGCTATCCTCCTTCATTTATTTCCGTTTTCTCTGTATGGAAAGGAAACATTGTGGCCTAATGAGATGACGACCAATTCAATAACCAACTGGAGGCAATTGAAAGAGGCTTTCCTATAAAGGTATTTTCCACTATCATAAGGGTACAATTGAGGGACGAGATCAGCAACGTTAGGCAGCTCCCAACCAAAGCCCTTCATGAGACATTGAAGAGGTTCAAAAAGAAGCTGACGTAGTGTCTGAACCATAATATAATAGATATTCATCTGATGGAGACTCTTTATCAGGCTTTAAACTCTATTACGAAGTCAGTTATTAATAATGTTGTAGGGGGATCATTTGTGGATCTCACATTTCAAGAAGCCTTGGAGATGCTTGACTGGATGACCAAACAGAGCAGAGCTTGGCATACCAGGGATTCTGTGGTAGTAATTCCTATTGTGTATATTGTCATGACTGCGGAGCAACGTAAGAAAGAGGAAGAATGTGATCAAGACATGGCACACTTGAAGACGTAGATTGATCTATTGACGAAGCATCTATCATCTGCAAGGACTGAAAAGTGAAGGTTGTTGCGGTTAAAGGTAGAGATAATTCTTATTCAGAAGAAAAGGCTAACTATATTAATAATCAGGGGGTTTTCGAGGCAATAGCCAAGGAAATCAACGTTGGAACTACTATGACAAGGATTGTTATAAGGATAGGGAGCAAGGAAATTGGAAAGGTAAAAATAATAGAAGTGGACTATATATACCTCCCAGAAGTAGAGATAGTGCTGCAACTAGCTCTGGAAAAATATCCATGGAGGATATGATGGAGAAATTATTAAACGGAGTTGAAGCTAAAAATTCTAGATTGACTACCATGAAGAGCGATTTATCTTTTATGAGACAGTTGGTGAAATCACACTCTACCTCTATAAAGCAGTTGGAGCAACAAATGAGTCAGCTCTCCGCAGCTTTGAATCAGAGGAAGACTAGAACATTGCCAAGTGATACTATTCAGAACCCACAAAATAATGGATATTGGATAGCTATCACCACTAGATGTGGTAAGGTATTAGCAGGCCCTCCTGTGAGTAAGCCTGTGATTGACATTATAGCCGATGATGTTGAAAAAGTAGAGATTTATCATCCGGTGGAGTCTGGGAAATCAGATGAGGTTATTAATGACACACTATCCAACAGTCATTAGGTTGATGAGTTGAATAAGAATAAGGGAAAAAAGGCTGAAGTGGTGGTTACCACTCTTCCAAAGCCATCTTCTTCATTTTCTTATCGGTTAAATAAGAAAGTTGACGACACCAAGTTTAGAAAATTTATGGCTATAATGAATTAGTTGATGATTAATCTACCATTGGAGGAGGCATTAGAGAAAATTCCCGGGTACGCACAGTTCATGAAAGACTTTATCACAATGAAGCAGTCAGTTAGTTTTGAGCTGATGGATAATTTATATCATTATGGTGCTATTTCCACAAGGTTTCTAGTGCAGTAAAAGGCATATTCGGGAGAATTTACTATCCCATGTACTATTGTCCGTCTTGACTTTGCAAAAATTCTGTGTGACCTGGGAGCTAGCATCAATCTAATGCCACTAGCTATTTTCAAAAAGTTAGGTTTGGGAGACCCCACACCCACTAACATGCGACTTGTAAGGGCGGATAGATTGGTCAAATGACCTATTGGTATTTTGTATGATGTGTTGGTAAAGGTTACTAGATTCATATTTCCTATGAATTTTGTTATTCTAGAATACGAGGTGGACTTTGAGGTGACCATAATCTTGGGTTGACCTTTTCTCGCAATCGAAAGTATGCTGATTGATTTGTGAGATAATGAGCCTTTATTCAGGCTGAATGATAAAGTGGTGTGATTTGATATCTCCCAATCAATAAAGCAGCAGAAAGAAATGAGTGTGTTTTACATTGTAGATGTCTATTATGAGGAAGTGCAGCAAGTGATGATAGAAGAGAAATTTATTGTTGAAACCTTTGTTACAGTATTGATAAATTTTGATCAGCATGGTATAAAATATTATGAGGAGACTTTATATGCCTTAATGGGCATGGGGTATTACTCATATGCCCCCAAGAAGTTGAACTTAGGCTTAGAAAATCGTCCTAGTCCACCTGTTAAGCCTTCTTTAGAAGAACCACGTATTCTAGAGCTAAAAGAGTTACCCAGTCATTTGAGGTATGTGTTCCTGGGTAGTAGGAATACACTACCTGTTATTCTTGCGACTGACCTGCGTAAGCAGTAGGTGGAAGCACTTATTTCAGTGCTTTAAAGATATAAAAGAGCAATAGGATGGACTATTGCTGATATTATTTGCATTCCCCTTGGCATCTGTACTCATAAGATACAGCTTGAGGAAGAATGTACTACAACCATTGAGCATCAACACGGACTTAACCCACCAATACGAAGAGGTGGTTAATAAGGAAATTATTAAGTGGCTAGATACAGGAGTGGTTTATCCTAATTCCAATAATAAATGGGTAAGACCGGTTCAATATGTGCCCAAAAAAGGGGGCATGACTGTTGTTGCAAATGAAAAGAACAAGATAATTCCTCTTAGGCCTGTGACTTGTTGGAGAATTTGCATGGACTACCACAAACTAAACTCATGGACTTTAAATGACCACTTCCCAATGCCCTTCAGGGATAAAATGCTTGATCGGTTGGCGGGAAGGGGGTGGTATTGCTTCTTGGATAGATATTCTGGATTTAATCAAATGTGTATTGCTCTTGAAGATCAGGAGAAGATAATGTTTACATGTCCATATGGCACTTTTGCATTCAAGCAGATATCATTTGGGTTATGTAATGCACCCGCTACCTTCTAAAGGTGCATGATGTCTATATTCTCAGATATGGTTGAGGACACCTTGGAGGTTTTCATGGATGATTTTTTTGTGGTTGGTGATTCATTTTGGCTTTCTGGAGAACTCGAGTAAGGCTTTGAATAGGTGTGTGTTATTCAATCTTGTGCTTAATTAAGAGAAATACCATTTCATGGTGAAGGAGGGCATTGTTCTCGGGCATAAAATTTCAGCAAAAGGGACAGAGGTCGATCGAGCCAAGGTAGAGGTCATTGAGAAGCTACCACCTTCCATCTTAGTGAAAGGGATGCGTAGTTTTCTTGGACATGATGGCTTTTATCGGAGGTTTAAAAAATACTTCTCTAAAATTGCAAATCCACTTTGCAAAATTTTAGAGAAGGAAACTAAGTTCTTCTTTGACACTGATTGCATTAAGGCATTTGAATGCCTTAAGAGGAAGCTTGTTGAGGCCCGTATAATTTTTGCACCGGACTGGTCAAAACCATTTGAGATAATGTGTGATACAAGTGGTGTTTCCTTTGGAGCTATGTTGAGGAAAAGAAGGACAAATTATTTCATCCAGTATATTATGCCAGCAAAGAACTAAATGGAGCTCAGAAAAACTACACCATCACAGAATAGGAACTTCTAGCAGTGGTGTATGCTTTTGAAAAGTTTCGAGCATATTTTCCAGGTACCAAGGTAGTGGTACACACTGACCATGCTTCCTTGAGGTACCAAATGGAAAAGAAGGATGCTAAACCAAGGTTGATCCTGTGGGTATTTCTACTCCAGGAATTTGACTTTGAGCTTAAGGATCCGTAAGGGATGTGTAAATCAAGTGGCTAATCACTTATCTAGACTCAAAGGAGAGAAAACAGTAAAAGAAGAGCTTGAGATTGATCATTCCTTTCCTGATGAGAAAGTATTGGCTACAGTGCTCGAAGGAGTGCCTTAGTATGCTGACTTTGTAAATTATGTGGTAAGTGAGGTGGTACCAGAAAATCTTTCCTTTCATCAAAGGAAAAAGTTTCTTCATTATGTGACCTTTTACTTCTGGGATGAGCCATATCTTTTTCGGCTATGTGTAGATGGTATTATTAGACGGTGTATCCCAGTAGTAGAAATGTTGATTATATTGGAAGTAAGTCATGCTTCCCCTGTTGGAGGTCACCACGCAGGTGATTGGACTGCAAGGAAAGTGCTTTAGAGTGGCTACTATTGGACCTCTTTGTTAAAGGATACCTATGAGTTCGTGAAGGGATGTAACAAATTTCAAAGGCAAGGGTCCATCTCAAAGCACCATGAGATGCCAATGTCTAAAATGCTGGAGGTAGAATTATTTGATATGTGAGGCATAGATTTCATTAGGCCTTTCGTGAGCTTATTTGGAATGAAGTACATACTTGTTGTTGTTGACTACCTGTCAAAATAGGTTGAGGTTGTGGATCTGGTGGATAATAAAGGAAAGCAGGTTGTTGCATTTTTAAAGAGAAATATCTTCTCTTGTTTTGGGGTACCACATACCATCATAAGCGATGTAGTATCAAACTTTAGCAAAAGAATGTTCTGAGCCCTATTGTAAAAATATGGGTTTAAGCAGCATAAGGTAGCTATGCCACATCACCCAGAAATAAGTGGGCAAGTGGAGATTTCCAATCGGGAAATCAAGGCTATCCTTACCAACACTGTGAGTGCTAGAAGAAGGATTGGTCTATGAAGTTGGAAGATGCATTATGGGCATATCGAATAGCTTTTGAGACACCTATTTACATGTCGCCATGCCAATTGGTTTATGGAAAGGCATGCCATTTGCCGATTGAGCTAGAGCATAATGAACTATGGGCACTAAAGCATCTTAATCTGAACTAGAATGAGGCAACAAATATGAGACTGAGGTAGCTTAATGACATGGACGAGTTTTTTCTTAGAGCTTATGAGAGAGTCGACCTGTACAAGGGGCGAATGAATAAATGCCATGATCACAAAATTGAAAAGAGGGAATTTCAGAAAGGTGACTTGGGGCTTCTATTCAACTCCAGACTCAAACTGTTTCTAGGTAAGCTCAAATCCAAATAGTCTATCCTATTTAAAGTGAGTCAAGTCTACTCATCTGGAGTAGTGTAACTTGAAAATGAAAATGGTAGTGTCTTCAAGGTGAATGGACAATGTGTTAAACTGTATATCAGTCTAAAGGTCTCAATAAAGAATATTGTTGCTATCTATCTCAATGAAGTCTAAGTAATCGAGATAACTGAGTCGTATTGTGACAGTAAATCAGGTGTTAGAGGGAGGCAACCCACAATGTGTTATTGTAAAGTATGTATTAAATTAAGTTTGATGTTATTAGTGCATTTTTTATGCATTTGTGAAGGGTGCAGGATTAAAATTGCAACAAAAAAAGGAGTTGTATAGTCAACAATAGGGGTAAAAATCTGAGCCACTAGAACAAAGTGACGGCCGATTTGGTGGACCACCATTCGTACGATGGTTCACCATTTCCTCCGTTTTAAGCAAGCATAAAAATTCATTCACTGGATCAAGTTGACGGTTAAAGTGGTGAAATGTCAAAAAGTTGGTGGACCGTCTAATCAATCATCAAAATCAACCTAGATAGTCTGGTTCTGGTAAAGTATGATGGTGACTTTGGTGGACCGTCAAAAATTAGGTGGACCATCTCGATGACCGTTGTAATAAAGCAGAAGTGCTCAGGTCTTAGTAAGTTTTAACGGCCGACCTGGTAGACCGTTGAATATCTGACAGACCGTCGGGCCCAGCGTCGCTATAACCCTAATCTATGTCAGGTCGGGTTGACTCTGAAGCCTCCATATTTGACCCAAAAAGTTTTAAAGTGATTTAAAAAAAGGCAGTTACATGCATTGTAACCCTTTCAATTCCTTTAATTGTTCAACTCCCTTTGGGTTTAAAGAATCCGAATAAACTTACTGCATCTAGGACTCTACACATCTTTCCTTCTCTTCCATTTAAAAACATCCACTCTTCTTGTTCTCTTCATCACAATCAAGTTGAGATCACAATTGAAGACTTGTTTGAATTAGCCTCATTATCGAAAGTTGCAACCTTGTCTCTCTGCAGAACTAAGGTATGTGCATAATTCTATTCTTTTTTGTCTAAATGATGCATTCAGTTATGGGTTGTGTTTGGCAAGTTGTTTTGTAAATGAATTAGCATCTTGTTATACTTTTGTTGCCTTAAATTGCTGAAGGTTTTGAAATAGGAGTTTGAGCATAATTTGTTTAGGTGAAGTCTGAGTAACCCACATGATTAAAATGTGAAAAGTTGTGCTTGATTGTGTTATAGTTGTCAAATATTGCTAAACAAAAAATGTTGCTCAAAAAATGCTCGAATATATGCCTAGTTGAAAGCTGAACCTGAAGAAGGGGGTGCGATTGTTTAAATGGTGGACCGTCAAATTTACAATGGACCACCAACCTTACCGTCATAGGGTTATGAAAATTCCAGGACACTGGATTAGGATCGATGACCAAAGTGGTGGACCATTCCACCAATGATGAGCGACTATTTTGACCGTCAAGTCATGAAATACAGTGATTTAATAGATTTTTTGCTGTAGACTGATTTCTTACCTCTTTTTTAGGTGTTATGGCTCCCAAACTCCCAGTAAATAGAGGAGGACGATCTCAAAGGGCTGGTGGCAAACTCATATCCGGATACAACACCAGACAACATGGAAGGTAAAATCCCTAACTCTCCCAGTCTAAAGAGTAGAGTGAAGATAGTACTAGAAGTACCAGTTCGAGCCCTGATGAAGCCACAGTTGATGTCACTCCATCTGAGCTGGCTTATATTGAAACTGGGGATGCCAATGTAGACGGGAAAGCTAAAACGGATAACGTAGGAAATAAACCCGAGAAAGCTAACGTTGTCAGACGTAAGGATTCTTAAGTTTGGGAGGCGATTAGATGACAGATAGAGGGAGAATGAGAGAAGTTCTATGATGGGTTAACACCCACTGTGAGAGGGATCAAAAGGTAATTTATAAAAGAGAATCAAATTGTGACCAAGGACTTACATGAATATCCTTAGTTGGAATGCCAGTTAAACGAGTATGAACTAGCATGGATGAGCCAGAAACCAGGATCCTATCAACCGAATTACGTAAGAGAATTCTTTGCAAATTGCCTTTCACTAATAGAACAGGATTTCCAAAAAGGGACATCAATTACACATTTTCTGAACAGAGAGTCTATACCTGTCCGAGGAGTCACTATTGATATTTTAGCCTGAACAATTAATAGGATGTTGTTCGGACCAGAGTACGAGTCTCCACTTGCTGTTCCTGATCTTGAGTATAGATTGAGAAATGCTTCCACTCAAAGTCCTTGGTGGACTCATTCTTGACTGGGGATGGTAACCCCTCTTGGTTGACCAACTCATGAGAGCATATTAAAAAATACTTCCTTAGTTTTAAGGCTAAATTCTGGTGGGTTGTTGTTTGTTTGAGGTTAATGACAACAAAAGAGGATGGAAACTTGGACAAACACAGAGCCGTGTTGGTGGAAAGCTTGATCTCAGGGCTTAAAATTGACTTTGGTCAGATAATTGTAGATGAGATATTCGTGAGGGCACACAAAATCTCTAGTTCATTGCCATTTTTGTGCTTAATCACAGCCTTATGCAGAAAGACTGATGTGACCTTGATTAGTGGAGTAGACAATGAAATCTAGGCTATACATAAATAAGACCTTGAGAAGTTGAAACATGACTCAAAGTTCGAGATGCGTGTCACTAAGCCTCTAGCTTACCAGACTTAATCTGCACCGGCTCCTGATATTATAGAGATTCCCACAAGTATGCCTTTTCCCATTACCACCTATGTTCCACCTGAGTATGTACCCCAAGGCATATCTACAGGGTCAGCTTATGCACAATCTATGGGTGGAGCAGATTTTGATGAATACAGGTTCACACTAGAAAACTTTACTAAGTTAGTGAAAACGCAAAAGTGATTTCAAAGATAGCTAGATAAGTGAGCTGCAAACTTCAAGACTTTTGTTGATGATATTGTGGCCGATGCAGTGCATCTATTCCAAACCATTCAAACTAGGATGGACACCATGGAACTTTGTATCAACAAAAGGCTCGATTCACTGTCCCTTCCCGACCTTGCAAAGCTGATGGCTGAATTTGAATAAGCAAAGGCGGATATTACAGAGCAAATGATTAAGCAACAACAAAAAACTATTTTTGACCCAACCTTGGTGGAAAGTGATGTTGATGAGGATATTGTGGACTTGATGGACAGACCAGTGAAGGACTAAGGGAAGGAGTTAATGGATGAAAAAGCTGTAAGGAAAGAAGCAAAGAGGAGAAAAAGAGCATAAATGACAACAGAACAATGAGAACGGAATGTTATTAAGAGAGATCAAAAGAAGTCATTGAAGGATAAATAAAAGAGGAGAAAGAAATAAGAAGACAGAGGAGCAAGGGTATCTACTAGTACTGCCCTAGTAAGGGGGCACAGTGTAGAATCTGTTAGGGAAATGATTTCTCCAATCTTGGAGGGTGAGGTTGTGAGCGTCCTTACCTCCATAGGGGCCAAAATTGCACCAGGAGAGGATGTAGGAGCCTTGCCACACTTCACAGATCCTCAGATAAATAAGAGTAAAATCAAGTAAAACAATTTCCTTGTACTTTACATCAATGCTTTGAGGACAATGCATCTATTTTTTTGTGGAGGTGGTGTACTTGTACCATGGTGGGTTGTGTTGCCGATCTCTTTTCCCTTCATGTGCTATCTAGTAGAATCATCATGCCTGGTTGTTTTATTTTTCCATCTCTAATTTCTTAAGCTTGTGATGTAAATATTTGTGTTTAATGTTATTTATAAAAATTTCCCTGTTTCAATATCCTTTTGTAGATATGAATAATGAATGATGTTGGCATAAGACTATGAGCAAGAATGTCTAATTTTTTACTCTAATTATGTAGCTTGTGTGCATAACCTTCAATGAGTATGCATTTGGTATTAGCATGTAAGAGGTGCATGAATCATGTGATGGAAATCCTAAGAGCAGCATAAGAAGTTTAACTCAGTTTCCACTATGTGTGTAAGGATTTGTCTTGAGTTCTTGCATAGTGTAGTGCCTAGAACTTTCTCGAGTCATTGATACTGTTCTCTAACTGATTCAATAGGATAGGATGATAAGACTTCTTGTGTTTTTAGTCCACTTAGCCTAAATAATTAGCCTCTCTAATATCTTTCTCTCACTCAAAGTGTTTTGGTCTTTTTAGTAGTTTTCTTCATTTTCTATAACTATAATTACCTCTCCATAGGGTATAAGCATTCAACTCTGGCCCTGGCCCAATATTGGACCTTATGTACCTCAACTTAGGTAAAACACCTAAGTTGAAGGTGGCTATTGTCAAAATGTAAGCACCAGTGGAAAGTTGGTTTATAATATAGTTTAAAGGAATTTTGCCCTGATTCGTCCAAAGATATTGTGCATCTTAGCTTACTGGATCAATATAAGTTGAGGGTGGCTGATGCTTGAAAAAAAATATTTTTGTAAACAAGTTGACTAAAATAGCAACTTGGGGCTGAAAAGTTGCTAGGGCAATGAGAGTTAAGCCCTAATGAGTCACTTTACCCAAAAGAGTACCCTCACCTATCTTGAAGCCTTATTAAAATCCTAGAAAAAACCTGGTTGATCCTAGCGAATTAGCTTTTAGGGTGTATTAAATGGCAAGGGCAATCCTATGGGTACGTGAATTATGCTTGTAACTTCTTTGATGAGCGTGAGAGTTTAGATTGTGTGTATGTAGTATAAAGAGTGGTGGACTTCATTGTAGTTAGAGCAAATAGAGTTTCGCTTAGTTCTGTTGTTAGCTGTGGGACATGATATCCATGTTACGTGTGCTAAATTATAATTAATACTGGGTGTATAACATGCTGGTTGAAACTTATGTGAGTGAAATGATGAGTGAATGGTTCCGTCAAAGTGATTCATTAGTTGGTTTCTTGTCATCATATGGTTCATGTTTACAAATGGATACTGAGTTACTTGAGGACAAGCAACGATTTTAAGTTGAGGGTGTTGATGTTTTGGCTTTCGACGGAATATTTTGCATCATTTTCCCAAGAAATTTGTATCATTCCAAGCAACTAAGGTTACGTTTAATGCTAGTTTTCAATGTTTCAGGGTAAGGATCTAGCTGAAGAAAAAGTCTCAAAGAAGTGGCAGAAAAACACTTCTGGCGGTCAAAATGGTGGACCATATGTCCTGCGATGGATTGACATTTTAACCATCAGGCCTAAACAAAACCCAAGACTTCAGGCCTTGCAGTGATGGACCAAATGATGGACCGTCATTCTTGCGATAGACTACTAATTTGGCTGTCAGTGTCATCCAGAACCAGGCTCCCTAAAGGACTCAGCGATGGACCAAGTGGTGGACCGTCAGTCTTACGATGTACCACCAAGTTGGCCATCAGTTTGTCCAAAACCAGGACCCCTAAAGGACTCAGCGACAGACCAAATAGTGGACCGTTAGTCTTAAAATGGACCACCAATTTAGCCACCAGTCTTATCTAGAAAGTGACCTTCCTAGATCAGCAGCGACGGGCCAAATGATGGACCGTCACCTTTACAACGGACTACCAATTTGGCCGTCACTTTGGATGCAAATTTTATGATTTTTAATTTTAAATCCTTTTAGCTAGGAACATATGAATATCAAGTATTAGGGTTTGATAGGCATATTTTGTCTTCATTTTCATACTTTCTCTCCTACTGAGAGTTTTGTACTACTTTTCATTGGGATTTGAATCTAGAGATTGAGACGCAATTATCAATTTTCATATTTTTCCATCAAACATTGAGAAGAATAATATTATGAAGTTTTTAAGTACTCTTTTGATGCTATTTATGAACATGAATATAACTTTGATTTATAATATGGAGATGAGTAGCTAAACTCCCATAACTATGGTTATGGGAGCCTTGATGTAAAGAACTATTTTGGGGTTGTGAATGGGTTTGTTTTCTAACATCTATTGAATTTGCATGAATCTTTCTTCATTTTAATGACATCTCTTCGTTGCAAACTTGAGAATTGATCCCATGAACTCCACTTGTCTGACTAGAAAATGGATGTTGGGAAGAGAAGTGATTCACATGAACTCCATAGGTTTACCCTTTGGGTTAATAGGTTGATGCCTTAACAGGATCAACCCTCATGAGAGTATTATTGAATAATGCATGGACCCTTTAATTTTGATAGAAGTAAAGGGTAAAATACTCATTAGGTTGAGAAACAGGTGGGTATGCTTTAGAATTCAATAATTCTTGCAATTGGATACATAAGTTCGAATTCGAGCACAAACTCACAACCCTAATTGTTTGAACATCTTGGTGAGGATAACTCTAGTTAATTTATTCTCATTGTAACTACATCTATATTTACTCTCAGTAGCTAGGATTTTGTGTAGCGCCAATACAAAATAACACTCTTAACATTTCCAAACCCCCTTTATTTCAAAACCTTAGATCAACATTCTAATAACAGCCACAATACTTGGTGAACAAGTATTCCCAGTGGGATTTGACACATAACCGAATTGGGTCCTATATTTAGTAGTGACAACTTACTTTCTCATAAGAGAGTTGTAATTTGGGGATATCACTAACCCATCTACTAGAGGTTGTATCCTACAATAAACAAGAATCAGCCCTTCGACTCCTCGTACATAGTGATTGACTAAGGGACAACATTTGGATTGAAGTGGTGAGCTATCATCCTTTTTGAAGGCATAATATCATGTTATGGATATTTTTAGATGTTTTGACTTTATTTTGTATATTGGTTTTTGCCATGGTTGGGGGCATATCCTAATAAGATTTATTTACTCTTCTGGATAGAGGCTTTGTGGTACTTCTAGAGATTGGTATGGGCAAGATAGATATTGGCGTCGGCCTTGGCATTGGAATAAGCTGGGAAGATGGTATCATCAAACATAATTTCTCACTATTCCATCATATTACCTTTTGGGATTGATCATTATATTATGTTTTGATACTCTCTTTGGTTAAGGCCTGTTTTATGGCCTATGGTTTGTTCAGTATGGTTGGGCAGTTGGTGTGGTATGGGTGGACTCGGTTGGATCGATCGCGATTATGACCCTATCCCAGAGTCTTCATGAGAGCATTTATGCTATCTTGATATATGCTCGACATTAATCCCATCAAAGGCTAGATATAGGGTATTGGGTTGGGTAATAGGTGGTGATCCCTGGTCCTGGTTGGACTTAGGATGCTCATTATGACATGGACCAGTGTCAGGTCATATCAGTCATACACAAGTCATCCCAGCATATCAGTATGTGCATCTATAAGTGGATGATGAAAAAGATCTGGGGTAACTTAAGTTAGTAGAGACTTGACAAATTATACCTCCCATTTTACCCCCAAGCATTAACTTTGACTTAACGAGCGCAATGATCCCTCTCTTAAATCTAAAGGGTGTATTTGTGGGTTTGCCTACAGATGATGAAAATATGCACCTTGCGAATTTCATTAGGATCTTCAGTTCATATACAAATCAAGGGGTGAATCAGGAAGTGCTTAGACTGAGATTGTTCCCTTTCTCACTTGCAGGAGAAGCATCTTTATAGCTTAGGTAACTGCCAAGAAGATATGTCACTCTATGGAATGAGTTGCATAGGAAATTCTTTAACCGGTTCGTTCCTCGATCCAGGATGTTGCATCTTAAGGAAGAGACATATAATTTTAGGCAGATGCACTCAGAATCTATGTACGAGGATTGGTTCAAGTTCAGAAGAATCTTAGCATGATACACAATCATAAAATTTTAGGAACAAGCCTATTAGAGATATTTTATAGAGCCTTGACCATCGTTCCAAAGCCATGGCAGACACCATATCTTGAGGAGCTTTTATGAGACTATTCTGGAAGGATGTTTTTGGAGCCCTAGATGGTTGCACCATAAAGTGAGGGACAAGGTCCCTCAAAATCAATTATAGTCAAAGTACACAAAAATAACTAGGAAGTAAGAGATAATTCAGGAATAGTAAAAATACAAGATTTATTATGTGGAAACCCAGGAAGGGAAGAACCATAGCTTTCCCTTACAAGCACCAAATAAATCAACTATAATTAAACTCCTAAGTACAACCCCGATTTTAGCCTTCCTCTAGACTCCTTTCACTTGTAGCAAATCCACTACAAGCACATCTTAGTAACTCTACCAAGGACCTCTCTACTAATTAACTTTGATTAGTCTCACACTTAGACAACTCTATCTAAGAACTTCACTCAACAAACGTTAACACTAATCTTATAACATGATTAGTTCATTTACAAATTAACACTCAAGAATACTTACTCACTCTTTAAGCATACTATAATGATAAGAACATAAGCAATGTTTAAGCAATCTTTAAATATAGATTTGTTTCTCACTTTGCTCTTTGTATTTGGGAGAAAAACTCAATTTGATAAAGAGGCTTCTCTTTCCATTTATATATGAGTGATGATTAGGGTTGAAAGATCATTGGACCAACATCCTAATTACTAAAAAATAGAACCTACAAGTTTGTTACACAAGAAGACAAAATTGTGCAGACAACGCATGCTAGTTGTACTATATCTTGGACATCAACGGACCTGGTCCCTTGCAATTAGCTTGCTCATCATCAAAAGTACATATAACAACTTTACACTTTTTGATGATGACAAAAAAACCATAAAACTTTGAGCATCAGTGCACTTTCAGCATATTTAATTAGTGTGATTATCACCTGAAGATAAATATTCCCCCTATCATCATGCTTCCTCCATCATACAACATAGGGACCTGGTCCCTTGTGGTCATTTGCAGTAAAAACTCTAATTTCTTCCACATGTCAACATCCATCTCCATTTATTGCATTTTCATTCTTCTCACGTTTCCCTGTCAACATGCCTTCCTTAATTAATCTATTCAACACATCACTTACTTCTTCCTAACAACATTCGATACATGACACACATATATCTTAGCTTATTTCATGATACCTGTTCCCCACACATCACACTCATCAAAGTGGTCCTTACAAATAAAGTCAATATTCACCCTTTTGGCATAATTGAAAAGGATTAATAGTGAACCAAGAGTAAAATAGGAACTAATTAGTTAACTCATGGAAACTGGGGCAACACTAACATGTAGAATAGTTTTTAAAAGAGAGAACAGGTCAAGCATACAAATCAGAATTCATTAATTTTTTAAGAAGTTAAGTACCAATATCATATACTAAAAAATTCAACAGTTAACTATCTTTTAAAGGCCACAAGAGAATCAAATACCCAAACTGACACAGGAGACTGACATACTTAGACTTAACTAGAATAGGTCTTAGAGGAGAGTGATTTTCATAACAATTCCATTTTTGAAGCCTTAACAGCATGAGCTCCTAAAAACAGTTTTGTGAGGATCTTAACTTCAACATTTAACCCTTGAACCTCACTAGTTAGCTTTGCAACCTTGACCTTTAGCTTTTCATTTGACATGCCAAAAAATTGGGCCATGTCGTAGGGGAACCTCAAGCTCACATGAACCGTAGGTTGCCCCAATAACCTAACCCAATCATCATCACATCCATCATAAAGGTTGGGTGAATGTTGACCATATATAAGATAGTGGAAACTATACTAGAAGTCATAACTTAACAATGTCTACCATTTCCGAGATAACAACACACTAGCTAATACACCAAAATCTGAATTCATCAACAATACCTCTACACAGAACGATGTTTAGAAATGTATATTTCAGTACAATCCCCCAACAATAGCAAAAACAAGTCAAAATGAGACTAAGTCTTAAGATAGGATACCAAAAAAGAACTGTCTTTGGAAGTAAGGAAGCTCCCAACTCCCAATGCATGAACCACTTTGATTACCTAATAACTGCATAGAATGAGAAGAGGATGCTCTGGCCCCTATTTCGAATGCTGACATAACATTTGGAGATGGTTAGCGATTGGAGGGCTAGAATTTAACTGAAGGATAAGGCTAAAATAGCATCATAAATCAACAACAATTCAATATATAATATTAAACCATGTTCATGACCTTATAACATATATATAAGTATATCACATGCCAACAAATAAACAAGTCATAACAATATTCTCAAAGCAATCAATCATAAGACATGAAATGGAGGACTCCGACCTTCTATACTTACATTCAACATTTTTTATGAAGTAAGGGACTTCAACCTCACTCATACACTTAAAAGAAGCAATTTAACCATGTATACACTCATTAAGAAAGGTAATCTAACCACATACACATCCATTCAAGCAAGGGACTTTAACCATATATTCACATTCATTTTGGCAAGGGACTTCAACCACATGCCAACACATTAGGAAAGGGACTCTAAACTTATGCCATATTAGGTAAGGGACTTTAACCCAAGCTATTTCATTTGGCATGGCACATCAACCTCAAGAGATATCATTGTGCAAGAAACTTTAACCATAAGTTATTTCATTAGGCAAGGGACTTTAACCTCAATCCCCTTTCATTAGGAAATGGAATTAAACCTCAATCCATTACGACTATTATTAGTCAACATTAGGACTCCAATCCTTTGTCCATACATCATCATCTATTCTATTCACACTCAAGGACTTTAACCCATTTAGACAATTCAACACTATACATGACCATATGGTCCTCATGGGACCCTTTGTTTTTCAACCTTTTCAAAAGGACAATGCCTTAATCAATTTGTCAAAAAATTCAATTTATGGTCATCAAGACCCTCACAAACTACTCACATTTCATTAGAAAACTTATACCACATTCATACCACACTTTAATTCAACACACAATCCAAGATTATTTTCACGTTTAGGAACTTTAACCCCTCATTAAACATCACCCATAAGGGATATCAATTTCACCATAAATGGATCATAGTACCTTTAAAATATCATTTAACAACTATTCATGCTTAGTGGGCCATTTTCCTAGTTCAAAAAATCATCAACATAAGACTAGACAATTCACTTAGATATTTTCATAAATACCATATGTGCATGCCTTTACTAAGGATATTTTAATGGTATAAATCATCAAGATTAGAGTTACTCAAGACTCACATGTTATACCATATACAACAATCACCCATATGTGCAAATCATTATCAATAACATGTATAAACATAAGTCTAAATAAAAGTCCACATTATTCATCATTAGGCACCAAAACCCTTTCATTTGATTTCGAAATAACCATGTAAACTTTCTAATTCAAGTACAACATACATGGGTTTAGTGTTTTTTATCAAGGGAAAGAGTTAAATTCCTTAGGAAACTTGATTCACCAAGAGTCTTGACTTTACTTTGCCTCTTGAAGATAACCCTTGAAACCCTAGCCTCTAATTCTTCAAAGATGAGTTTAAGAGAGTGTTTGGATGTTTGATCCACTCAAAAATATGTTTAAAGAGGACATATACACTTACATAGTAAATAAACAAAGGGTTTAGGGTTTAGGAAATGACAACAAGACCCTTAGTTAAAAGTTGGAAAACGGACCCTTCCATGGGTACAAATCATTAGGGGAACCATACCTTAGGGTACGAGTGGTACCCTGACTCATACCATAGGCTTCTCCTAGGTCACCTACACTATTAAGGGTATGACCACATACCCTTGAATTGTATCCAAAGGGTACGACTCAACCTCTAACTCGTATGGTTCAACCATATCAATCATAGTCTACCCAAAGTTCTAGTCCAAACTCTATACGATTTACTTGATACAATTCATACCCTTTAATACGATTGAGAAAATAGTCACTCATACCTAGGACAGTGATTAACCCTCACCATACTACTTAAGGAACAAGAGAGAAAGAGAAAGAGCATAGACTTATATCCAAGGGGTACAACTCATGCCCTTATACGTACCCAACTCAGAGGCACCCAATGAAGAAGTTTTTCACATGGTTCAAAACCTAAATGTTTTGTCATTTTCTGCTACCAGTTCCTCAGTGGAACCAGGTCCCTCTGAGGATAACTTCTAATTTTAGATGAACTATTGCAGTGTCATTTGGATCTACCTTAATCCTCAAACTCCTCCATTTCTTTGTTTAAAATTCCTTGAGTAGCCAAGAGTTATGATACTTGATACACAGTTCTAACCTTTCCTTCAATGTGCTCATTCTCCACCATGGTTGTCAAGTTGAACTTCTATTTAACTGCACTAGAGGTCCCCTTTGTGCCAACACCTCATTCAGGAAATACCCATATGACATTCTATATTTTCCATCCTTCTCTCTTTAGACATGACTTTCTTTTCTTCCCCTCTTTTTATTCTCTTAGGCTTATTACTTGGCTCCTTCATTTTTTAGTTTTTCTCTTTTGGGACCATGTCTCTTAGAAAGTTTCTTTCTATTCACAGTTATGTATTTTTTCTTTCTTACAATACGACTTCCATACTTTAGATCAGAGGACCTGGTGCTTTCAACCCTATAAACCTCTTGTCTTTTATTCTTTGTTTCATTAATAATATCAGAATCATTGTCCTCATCTTCTCTCACCACCACCACTTTGGGATTTTCTTGTTCCTGTATAGTAGATTTCTCGAGTTTTCTTCTTTTAGTGGTATAAAACTTACTCTTCTTTATTGCATCTGCCAGCAATTCTATTTCATAGCTTCAAGTAAAGTAAGATCTTACAACTTGTATAACAAAGTGAATCAATTTATCCTACCTTTACTGTTATTCAATTTCTTTATTTTCCTCATTTAGAGGTAATACAAACTCCCTATCTTTTGTCAAATCACCTTTTCCTCATGCTTTATACTTTTCCCCACTAGCAAAACTTTCCTTGGGATCAAGATAAAGCAAGCACAAAGTTTCAGCCACCCAATTTATGTTTCTGAAAGATCGAACTTCTTTACAGAAATTTACTTATCAACCAGCTGGAAAAATATGATGTTTGACTCATAGGGGATAGAAGTACAAGGTTTTTGTAAATTCTAAAATTCCTCAAAGGGCATATGGATTTGGGGAACATTAGAGGAATTTATTTTATTTTGAGGAAAGGGGATTTTCTAGTTTGGAAGTTTCTTGTTCAATTTGGGAGTCAAGTTCTTGATTTAAGTCGACTTTCAAAGATAACTCAGTAAGCTTTTTACTGGAGTCTAGAGGTTCAATTGGAATGGTTTCACTAAGGATCTTAGGAATTTTAGAAGAAGGACTGATGGGTACGGTATTTTGTGACTCTTCATATTTGTCATGGAATGACAACTTTTGTTCAGATAGGAGAGAAAATGTGACCATTTAATAATAGAAATTTCATGAATTTTTAAGGCACATTATTTTATTACTAACTTAAGAGATAGGACCAAGTCCCTATAACACCCTAGTTTTTGATCCTTAGAAAATTTCCTGTAATTCCGGTCTCTGGACCCAATATGACTCATGGATACGATCCATATGTTAGGGAATGGTCAGTGTGGTCCAGTCTTATGCTAACCAGTGTTTGATGGTGGGATGGATTTTGGTTACTAGAATGGATACAACTTAGTGGTACGAGTCGTATTAGTGGGTACGGATTATTTGGTTCCTTAACTTAATCTTAGACATAGTTACTTACGTTTTATCTAAGTATGAGTGGCTTACCGTTTTCCATAATCTATGGTATGAGTCGTTCCATGGAATTGGTGGACAGTGTCTAAATCTACCTTGGGTTTAAATCTTCCAGGGGTATGGATGAACGGTATGGATCATATGATTTGGATACGACTTGGTTGGATGAGTCTTATGCTGAATAGTATGGGATACAAAGGTTGACGCTAGGATACGATTGGAGGGTACCAATTGTATTAGAGGGTATGACTCGTAAGGATCAGTCATACCCCTACGATGGGATTTTGTGCAACTTAAGTGGAGGTATTTTGGAAATTTCCCTACTTATCCTAATAAGGTACCATGACTACAAAACTACTTGGAAGGTTATTTACCAAATTATTCCATTTATTAACACTTTGAAACACTTACAGAACACTCTATAATTCCCTCAAAAGATTTTGGGTAATAGAAGGTAGGGTTTCAACTAGAGGATTAATTTGGGGCTTGTCTTGGTGATTTCTTTGCAACATCATCTTGGTTTAAGGTATATTGTCTTCCCTCATTGTTAATTCTATATAGAAGCATTGTTTTTATGAATATTTTCATAACTTCATTGATTTTATGATTTTGGTTTTTAAATATAAATTAGGTGTGTTTGATATTAAATGGTTGGTTATGGATTTCAATTATTTTAATTATGCTTTATGTGCATTAATGGAGGTTTTGGATAATTATATTTCATAAGGACGGTTTAATTGTAATTGTTATTGGTTTTGGTTATATTATACACCCAATATGTTTGAAAAATGCCCATAATAATATTTCCATTGCCTTGAGTCTTTTTAATGGAACTCTTGATTGTTTTAAAACTTGGTAAAGGAATTATGCATTGTTTGAATGGCTTGGAAAGGTAAATGACTAAATGGTTATGCTTTTGGGGTACATAGATTCCCCTAAGTTGATTAATATGGTAAATGGAAGGGCATTTAGAAGTCCCCTTAAACCTATATATGGTAGTCTATGTATATTACTTGCTAGTATGGTCGGTATGACGATACCACCACTAAATGGACTTGGTTAATAAATGGTAAATGGATTGATTGGTTGCTTGGTAATGGTTTTAATTGGGAGATAATAGCAGGATGTGTAGCAAAGTCATGGAAGGTGAAGGTCCCGGGGGAACTAAAACTGAAAACTCATATATGCCGATGTAAGGTTGGTCTTAGTGACCGTTTGCCTGATGTCACACTATATTTTAGGGGATGTACTAGTCATCTCGGGTTTCTTCCCATATAGCCCATGGGTGGTTTAGGATGGCGAAGCTACACAGCCCACATAAATATTTTAAATTCATGCAAAACCCGGTACCCTTACCCGGTATTGTTATATATATAATTATGGTTGTGTGCATATGGATAGTTTTTACTTGATTTATAAATGGCATTATTTTCTCATTATCCTAAGATCATGTTAGCGTTCACTCGCTAACTCGTCTACTAGGAATCAGCATTTGGGCTAAAGTGTTGATCTTCCATCCTTTCAAAAGTTTCCATGTCATAGTATTAATATTTCAAGACACTTTGATTTTATTTTGGATATTGGTTTTGATCATGGTTGGTTCATGTCCCAACTTGATTTGATTACTCTTTTGGTTAAGGGCTTTATGGTACTGCTATGGGTTGGAATGGAAGGGATCGGTATTGGTGTCATCTTTAGTATTACTATTTATATTAGGGTTGGAACCAATTAACAGGATTGTTGGTTGTTCCATTATATTTTATTTTGGGATTAATTATATTATGTTTTGGAACTTATTTGGTTATGCCTTGTTTATATTCTTTGGAATGGTTTGGGATGGTCGGACTCGATTGGTTCGGTCATAGTTGTGATCCTATCACAGGGTCTTCGTGTGGGCTTACACTATTTTGTTATATACTTAAAATTTATCAAACATAGAATAGGCAGCTAGAGGTTGCGTTGGGTAACGCGGGTGATCTTTAGTCATGGTCGGACCTGGGATGCCCATTACGACAAGGCACCCGGTCGAGTCGGGTCAAGTTTTAATTAGATCCTAGGTTCATGGTCAATTAGGATTACATAAAGTCGTGTCTAGTAGAGTCACTTTTAGGGGTGCGTAGCATTCCACACTCATATGGGAAAGGCTTTAAGGCATTTAGGAATGTTTCACTTACTTATTATTCTATTTTCAAGCTTAGAGTCTCAATGCTGGAATATTCTCTGATCATTATTTGTTCATCTTTCAAATAATGCACCATAGATTTGGAACACAAGGAAATTCTTATATCCTATCTAGGGGTAATTTTGAAGGAGTGCATCCTACTTTTGGTGTTCATCATCGATCTCATGGTCCTATCCCTGATAGTTCAGGAGTTCCACCAATTGTTACTAGTCATTCTAAAGGTGATTTGAATAGTAAAAATTTAATTAGTCTCTTCATGTTATTTCTCATATGGTCATTGATTAGACTGAGCGGGGTGCGACTGGTGCTTTTTTGCTGTAGCCACAAAAGTTCGATAATTTATAAAGATAGGTCCTCCCACTTTTTCTAGAGCGTGGGTGGAGGAGGATCCACAAGGCTTCTTCGATGAAATAGAAATTAATTTTTTGGTGATGCAACCTACCAATGTCGAGGGGGTAAACTTTGCAGCTTATTGGCTCAAAGTGATTACATATCAGTGATATGAATAGTGAGATAGGAATAAGGGTAATGTGGAAGAATAAGTCTTATGGTATAATTTTTCTAACGCCTTCATAGATTTTTTCTTTCCCTAAGAGTTGAGGAAACAAATATGGAGGAGTTTTTGAACCTCAAGAAGGTGAGGATGTCTTTCGAAGAAAATGACTTGAAGTTTCACCAATTGTCAAGATATGCTCCTGATTTGGTTGCTGATAATATGGGCAAGAATGAGAAAGTTCACTTCTGTGTTGTATCAAGATTTATATTAGAGAGTGAGACTGCCTTATTGATTAAAGATATGGACATGTCTTTGTTGACTATTCATATACGGCAAGTAGAGAATGAGAAGAGGAGGCAGACAGAGTTTAGGGATAGACATGGCAAGGGGAGCAGTTTTTCTGACCAAAGAGGTGATCAGTCTCAAGATGGTTGGGATGGTTTTAAATGGAATAAAAGTAGTGGAGGAGTTTTAGTTTCTTCTCTTCTAATAGTGCTTCTTACCAGGTGGGCGATAGGTGTCATCAAAGTGGTGATAATTTTTAGGCACCGGGTGCCCAATCTCAGAAAAGTGGTGGTCAGTCAGTTTCTTTATGCCCTCTTTGTCGATTCTATGGTCGTACACATTGGGGTTATTGTAATGAAGGATGGAAAAAATTCTTTAAGTGTAGATAGATAGTCCATCATCTCAAGAATTATCCCGTTAATAAGGTTTCTATGGAGGCAAATAAGATTTATGTGGCTTTATCTTCTTCTCCTACACCTGGTGTTGTGGTATTTACTTCTATTATTTCTCTTGGTTCTAGTATTGGTCGGAATAGGTTGTATGCTTTATCATCCCAATAGGAATTTGAGGTATCACCTGATGTTATAACTAGTACGTTATAACTTTTCTCTCATGACGTGTATTGTTTACTTAATTTGGGTTCCACTCTCTCATATGTAACTCCTTATGTGGATGTATATTTTAGTTATCAGGAAGTTATTACAAATCCTTTTTCTATTTCTACCCTAGTAGGTGACGTAGTTATTACAAAAAGAGTCTATAGGGGGTGTGGTATCTGTTGGTGTCAAGCAGACCTTGGTGGATCTAGTTGAGTTGGGTATAATGGATTTAGTAGTCATTCTGGGTATGGATTGGTTGCACTCATGTTACATATCCTTGGATTATTGGACCCATAAGGTTGTCTTTAGGTTCCTCGATGAACCGGTTATAGAATCAGAGGGTGGTTCCCTAGCTTCTGGGGGGAGGGTTAATTCCTATCTTAAAGCTTGGAGGTTAATATCCAAAGGTTTCCTTTATAACATGGTAAGAATAAAGATTCTAACTCGTAAGGTCCTTCTTTCCAGTTAGTTCCAGTGGTTAATGAGTTTCTTGAGGTCTTTCCAAATGTTATTCCTGGTATTACTCTAGATAGGGAACCCGAGTTTTGTATAGATCTAGTTCTGGACACTCGTCCAATTTCTATTCCTCCATATAGAATGGGTCCAGATGAGTTGAGAAAACCCAAGGAGAAACCTAAGGATCTTCTAGAAGGGTTTATTCATACTATTGTATCTCTATAGGGTGCACTGGTGTTGTTTATGTGCAAGAAATATGGTTCCCTTCGAATGTGCATTGACTATAGGTAGTTGAACAAGCTGATGATCAATAATCAGGATCCTCTTCCAAGGATATATGATCTGTTTTATTAGTTGCAATGTGCCAAGTTCTTTTCTAAAATAGATCTTTGGTCTGGCTACCATAATCTAAAGATTATAGAGGGGTAAATCCCTAAAATACCTTTTTGTACTGGATATGGGCACTTTGTGTTTTAGTTAATGTCATTTAAGTTGAGTAATGCTCTGGTGACATTTATGGATCTGATAAACAAGGTTTTTCATTAGTATTAGGATCTCTTTGTTATTGTGTTTATTGATGACACTCTGGTTTATTCAAAGAGTGAGATGGATAATACTAATTACCTTACTGTGGTGTTGCAGACTTTAAAGGACCAATAATTGTATGCCAAGTTCTCTAAATGTGAGTTTTGGTTGAACACTGTAACTTTCTTGGGTCATATTATTTATAGTTAGGGGATCATGGTGGATCCACAAAAGGTTGTTGTGGTGAAGAGGTAGCCTAGACCTATGAATCCATCTAAATTTTGGAGCTTCTTGGGTTTAGCCAGGTACTATAGGTTGTTTATGGAAAGATTTTGATCAATAGCTTCACCTTTGACTAAGTTAACTCAGAACAAGGTAAAGTTTTCTTGGTCGAATACTTAGGAGAGGAGTTTTGGCAAGTTGAAAAATAAGCCGACTTCAGCTCTAATTCTGACATTGATGAAAGGCAATGATGGGTTTGTGGTTTATTATGATGCATCTCGGGTAGAACTTGGTTGTGTGTTAATGCAACATGGGGTGGTGATAGCCTATGCTTAGGCAGTTAAAAGTTAATCAAAAAAATTATCCTACTCATGATTTGGAGTTTATTACGGTCGTGTTTGCTTTGAAAATATGGCGACATTATTTGTATGGTGTTCACGTGGATATATTTTCTGATCATAAGAGTCTACAGTATCTGTTCACTCTGAAAGAGCTTAATCTCGGTAAAAGGAGATGGCTTGAGCTTCTCAAGGACTATGATATGAGTCTTCACTATCACCCAGGTAAGGCTAACTTGGTTGTTGATGCTATTAGCAGGTTATCCTTGGGGAGTTTGGCTAATTTGAGGAAAGAAAAGAAGGAATTAGTGAAGGATATTCTCCGCTTGGATAATCCTGGAGTTTGCCTCTTGGACTCCAAAGATGGTGGAGTGATGGTGCATAAAGTGATTCAATAGTCTTTTAGTGCAGAGATTAAGGAGAAACAAGTGTTATATCCTATCTCGATAAAAATCAAGAGTGATATTGGTGGGAAAAATATAGTGATGTTTGAGAACAGTGGTGTCGGTACTTTATGGTACTAAGGAAGGTTGTGTATTCCTGATGTCAAAGGATTGTGACAAAGGATTTTTGTTGAGGTGCACGAATTGTGCTATGTTATAAATCTCGGATCGACTAGGATGTATCATTATCTTAAGGAGTTCTATTGGTGGAATGTCATGAAGAGGGATGTGGCTGATTTTATGGCCAAGTGCATGGATTTAGCATATGAGGCCAAAAGGGTTGAATCAAGAGATTGATTTTCCCAAAAGGAAATGGAAAGTGATCAATATAGACTTTGTTACTGGTCTTCCTCAGTCTTGAAGTCAATATGATTTGATTTGGGTCATCGTGGATAGGATGACTAAATTTGCCCACTTTTTACCAATGCAGACTACCTTCTCGATGAAGGATTATGTGAAGGTGTATCTTTAGAAGATTGTGTAGCTGCATGGGGTGCCTTTTTTGATTATTTCTAATCGTGGTACAGAGTTTACATCTCATTTCTAGTGATCTTTTCAGAAAGGTTTGGGACTAAGGTTAGTTTGAGTATTTCTTTTAACCCGCAGACTAATAGGCAAGTGGAGAGAACTATTTAGACATTGGAGGATATGTTTCGGGCTTGTGTGATTGATTTTAGTGGAAATTAGGTTGAGCATCTACCTTTGGTGGAGTTTGCTTACAACAATAGCTATCATTCTAGTATTGGTATGGCCTTTTTGAGGCATTGTATGGTTGGAGGTTAAGATCTCCTATTGTTGGTTCGAGCCTGTTGAGGCAGACATGTTTAGTCCTGACTTGGTTTACCAGGCTATGGAGATGGTGAATGTGATTAAGGATACGCTTAAGTCTGCCCAAAGTTTCCAAAATTCCTTTGCGGATGCTAGACGTAGAGACTTAGAGTTTGAGGTTAAAGATAAGGTATTCCTCAAGGTATCTCCCATGAAGGAAGTAATGTGGTTTGGCAAGAAGAGGAAGATTAGTCCTCGGTATGTTTGTCCTTATGAGGTTTTGTGGAGGGTGGATAATATTGCTTATGAGCTGGAATTGCCTTCAAGATTGAGCTTGGTTCATTCGGCCTTTCATTTTTCAATGTTGAGAAAGTGTATTGGTGATCCTTCTTCAGTTTTTCCTTTTGAAGTATTGGGTATCACAGAGTATCTATATTATTAGGAAATCCGGATTGAGATCTTGGATAGGCAGGTTCGTCGGTTGCGGACCAAGGATGTGGCTTCGGTTAAGGTTCTATGGAAAAACCCTAAGGTGGAAGAAGCTACTTGGGAAGTAGAGGAAAATATGATGTCCAAATATCCGTTTTTGTTTTCAGCTCCTGGCATTCCTGCTGAAGGTATGCGTTTTTCAGCACATCATTATTTTCTGGGTTTGTAAAAGGAAAGATTAATATCTTAGCCTCTATACTTTTAAACTTTATTTTAAAGATTGAAAATATATTTGATAAGATAATGCAAATGACACGTTTGTGTGGTTACCCCTACATTGTTCGTCATTCAGGGACGAATGTTCCTAATGGGGGAGACTATAACACCCTGGGTTGTGACCCTTAGAGGTCGCTTGGTGAAAAATAGTCCCGGAATAAAAAAAATAGTCTCGGGATAAATTTTTTGGTGCATTGTTTGGTTGTCATATTTGGGATAACTTATCCCGGGACTAACAAATAATACCCAGATAAGGTATCCCATCTTTTGGGTGGTATAAGTAATCCCAACATTATTTAACTTGGGATAAAGCCATAAATGACAAAATCAACATCCAATTATCACTTTTAATATATATATATATATATATATATATATGTTCTGTTACTTTACTACTATATACGAGAGAAATGTGAAATTTTGATAGCGCTCACATCAATTTTCTTTTTCAATTTTATCCCTTATTTAAATTTTAATTACTTTACAAATTTTCATTCATTTTGGTTAATTTGAACAATTATGAGTTTATAAAGTGCAACAAAAGTAATGAGTCATGGGAAAATGATAGTGACACGATAAAAACTATTTATATAATGAAATTCAAAATTAATCCAAGGGTTGTAGAAATGTTTATTATTCTTATTTCAAATTTTCATTTTTCCTAACAAATTTACTATGAACAAGTAATTAAAGTATTTTGACATTCCCTTTATATCTTATTAAATGCTTAATTATTAAATAAAAACTATTTTTATATATAGGTAAAACAGTTTAAAAATTTATTTTTCAGAAAAATATAATTTAACTCTCCAAATATTAATGATATTAAATAATTAAAAATAAGAGTAATTCTTTTTCACATATTTTGTTGATGAATGCTTTTAACAAAAAGTGGAATTATAAACATTTTATAGAATTTACGGCAGAGTAAATAATTTAATATAAAATATTAAAACTTCATACACATTTAATAAATATCAACACACTTTTTTTAACATGTATTTTTAGGAAAAAGAAACTACTAAAGTTAAAAAAGAAATAATTTCAATTTCTTTTGTATGGTTTAATATGAAGGAAAATAATTAAGTTAAATAAGGTTAAGGGTATTTTAATAAAAAAAACCATCTATTCTTAAAAAGAATGCAATGCATATTATTTTTAGGACCTCCAACCAAACAACCACTAAAACATAATACCACTATAAATAATCTCAGGACAACTAATCCCAGTATAACTTATCCCAGCATAACTAATCTTAGCATAACTTATTTCCAAACCAAACAACCCCTTAGAGAATTTCTAAGAATTCTGGTCTCTAGAGCTAATACGACTCATTGGTATGATCGATATGTTGCGGTACTAATGGTTTGGTCCGGCCGTATGTTGAGCAGTGCTGGTTAGTGGGATGGATTTTGATTACTGGAATGGATATGACTTAGGGGTACAATCGAATTAGTGGGTAAGGATTGTTTGGTTTCTTAACTTAATATTTGACTTAGTTACTTAGGTTGGATCTGAGTACGAATGGCTCACCATGAGCCGTAAGCTAGGGTATGAGTATTACCATAGACTCATTTAGTGGACATTGTCTAAATCTTCCTTGGTTTAAATCTGCCAAAGGTACTAATAAAGGGTATGGATCACATGCTTCGGATATGAACTGATTTGATGATGCGCATGCTTGGCAGTATGGGATCCAAAGGTTGAGTCTAGGATACGAATGAAGGGTACCAATCGTATTGAAGGGTATGACTCATGAGAGTCAGTCGTATCCTCGTGATGGGATTATGTGCAACTTATGTAGGGGTATTCATGATGTTTTACCACTTATCCTAATAAGGTCCCACAACTTCTAACCTAATTGGAAGGTTATTTACCATATTATTCCATTTATTAAAACTTAGAAACTCATCTAAAACACTCTATAAGTCTCTCAAAAGCTTTTGGCCAAGGGAAGCTAGGGTTTAAACTAGAGGATTAATTTGGGGCTCGGCTTGGTGATCTCTTTCTATCATCATCTTGGATTAAGGCATGTTCTATTCCATTATTGTTAATTATAACTAAAATCATGGTTTTTATGAATGTTTTAATGACTTCATTGAATGTATGATTTTGGTTTTTAAATATGAATTGTGAATTTTTATATTAAATGGTAGGTTATGGTTTACCATGGTTTTAATTATGCTTTATGTGCATTAATGGTGGTTTTGGATAATTGGATTGCATGGGAATGGTTTAATGGTAATTGGAATTGATTTTGGTTATATTATGCCCCCAATGTGTTTGACAAAATGCCTATAATAATGTTTTCATTGCATTGCGTATTTTTAATGGAACTCTTCCTTGTTTTAAAAACATGGTAAAGGAATTATGCATGGTTTAAATTTTTTGGAAAGGTAAATGGCTAAATGGTTATGCTTGTAGGATACAAGGAATCCCCCAAGTGGTTTAATATGGTAAATGGAAGAGCACTTAGAAGTCCCCTTAAACCTATATATGGTTGGCTATAGATAGTACTTGCAAGTATTATCATTATGACGATACCACCACTAAATGGCCTTGGTTAATAAATGGTAAATAGATTGATTGGTTGCTTGGTAATGGTTTTAATTGGGAGATAATAGTGGTATATGTAGCAAAGCCGTGGAAGGTTAAGGTCCCAAGGGGACTAAAACTGGAACCTCATATTTGCCGATGTGAGGTTGGTCTTAGTGATCGTGTACCTAATGTCACACTATATTTTGGGAGATGTACTAGTCATCTCAGGTTTTCGTCCCTGTTCATGCAGCTATATGCACTGAGGCCCTTTCAGCAGAGGGAGTTGAACCCATATAGACCTTAGGTTACTTAGGATGGCAAAGCTACGCATCCCAGGTAAAGGTTTTAAATGCATGCCAAACCTGGTCTCCTTTCCCGACATGGTTATATATATGTATTGTTATGTACATATGGATTGTTTTTACTTGGATTTATAAATGAAATTATTTAATCCTTACCCTGAGATCATACTAGCGTTCACCCGCTAACCCATCTACTAACGGTTGTATATCCATGCTATGCATAAACTGACCATTCTACTCCTCCTACATTGTGATTGACTTGGGGATCAATATTTGGATTGAAGTAGTGATCTTTCAACCTTTTAGAAATCTCCATTTCATGTTATGGATATTTTTAGACACTTTGATTTAATTTTGGATTTTGGTTTTAGTCGTGGTTATGGGGCATGTCCCAACCAAATTTTATTACTCCTTTGGTTAGAGGCTTTGTGGTACTGCTATGGGTTGGAATGGGTGGGATGAGTATTAGTGTCAGCTTTATTATTGGTATTCATATTGGGGCTGACACCAATCAACGAGATTGTCGGTTGTTCCATCGTAATTTATTTTAGGATTAATTATATTATGTTTTTGAACTTATTTGGTTATGGCCTTAGGAATGGTTTGGCACAGTTGGGCGGTTAGTGTGGTATGGTGGGACTCAAGTGGGTCATTCACAATTGTGATCCTATCCAAAAGTATTCATGTAAGCTATTACACTACACTGTTATATGCTTAAAATTCAGCCAATTCAGGATAGGCGACTGGAGGTTGGGTTGGGTAACGGGGGTGGTCTTTGTCCCAGTCAAACCTTGGATGCCTATCACGACAAGGCCCCTAGTCGGTCATTTTCGTCCCTCTCTTTCTTGATGGAATTATCAACTTGTGTTTAATTCAATTGTTTTCTCCTAAAGTTGTTCCCATAGGTGTATACCTACAAGTGTATGATACTGAGTTACACCAACCTACACTTACCTTATCAAGGATACCTATCTCCTAAACTTTGCCAATTTTGAGTTAAAACACTGAATCAAAGGATAGGTCAGGTTATTTTGATATATTTTTCTTTATCCTTTTGCCTCTGCACACCCTTCTTATTGATCTTCTACTTAAGATTGCATTTATGATTGGCACTTTGAATCATCATCATTCTCATCTGAATTCTTCAGCCTTTTGCCTCTCATCTTTAGTAACATCACCCCTCTTTCTTTAATCCGCAAGACTCCATAGCTTTCCCATTTAGATAAGCCAAGGGCCAAGTCATTAAGAACTTTCTCACTGTAATACACCTTCACCTGAAGTGCCTTGAGAGAGAACACAATCAGACTTTAAAAACATTAAGCCTTGTTTATACATTATCACAGAACAGCTCCTGACTGCAACCTCTTTTCTAAAAAAATGGACCATGATCACAAGTTGGATTTGGGAACCCATTTGAGTTTGAGTTTCCAGGAAGTGACAATGATATGATCAATGCCTTCATAGCCCATTTAGGCAGACAATTCTTCCTCATCTATTTAAGAGATTTGAACCTCTTATGTAGTATACTTTCCTGCTGAACATATCTGAAATCATTTATTCTAGCTCTTATCCCGTAATTACAACTTACCTTAGCGTACTCATCCTTTCCACCATGAGTATACATAGGATTGAAAGACTTGCTACAAGCAGCATTGGCAGTTTTTCCTTTTCACCCAGTAGGTTGAAATTTTCCTTGGTGGCCCGGTACTTTGCTATCAATAACACCCTTACTAATCTGATTAGAAAGGATCTATGAAGAAGTAGTCCATTTATGAGATTTGTTAAGTTGTTCTCCTAGATAGACCAGATCGCTTTCTAGCTCTTTATTTTTGTGTATTACAGACATAAGGTGTTTTTGAGAATCTTTCAATTTCTTTTCAAGATCAATCTGAAGCTTTTCTCTTTCCCTTCTAATCCATGTCAACCTCCTTCTAAGAATATATACCTCAGATTTTTAGATTTTAATTTAGTGACCATTTCTATAGTTTATGATATCTAAAGACTTAAGGCAATCAATTTGAATTCTTGATTCTCTACTTACTCCTCTAGAGCAATTTTCTCAACATTTAATTCATATATAAAAGCAATTAGCTCACTATCAAGCTTCTTTATCTTTCTAGCTGAATAGTTAACTAGAGCTTCTTTAATATCAGAGAGTGTTACCTCATCTTCTTCTTCATCATTTGTATTTTCCATGAAACAAAATAAGGAATCAAAGATAAATGGACTATCTTCCATTACTAGCATAGACATATCTCAAGACTTCTTATCCTCATCTGATTCACTGAGGAATGTCACCTTACTTCCAAATCTTGCTTTAGTACATAATCAGTTGCAGCTTTTCTTTTTGAATTGTCAAGGACCTAGTCCCTAATTTTTCTTTTTTCACCTGCAGCCTTATGGTAACTATGGTAATCCCTTTTGTGCAATGGACATTTCTTAATGAAATTCTTAGGGCTTCTACATTTGTGACATACCTCCATATTGTTTCCTCTTTTGCTGCTGCTCCCTTTTCTTTTGAACTGACCACTCATTTTTATGGCTCAAAAAATCCTACTTGACAAAAAGGCAACATTTGTATCTTCTTTACTAGAATCATGTTTTGATAGATTCAAGGCCAGGGATTTTTCATATTTTGTTCCTTTCTTTTCTCGCTCTTACTGATTTTTGATCTCATGGGTCTTTAGATTACCATTGAGTTCATTTATGGTGAGGGTCTTGAGGTTCCTTTCCTCAGTTATAGCATCCACTTTGCTTTCCTAGGACATAGGAAGAACTTGAAGAATCTTTCTCACTTGATTATATAATGGAATTACTTCTCCTAAGCAGTGAAGCTCATTTGTGATAGAAGTAAATCTAGTATGCATTTCTTCTATTATTTCTCCTTTTTTCATGGTGAAGGTTTCACATTGAGTTATTAGCATATATACTTTAGAATCATTCACATCAGTAATGCCTTTATGAGCATTCCTCAAGCAATCCCTGATCTCTTTGGTTGTTTCACAAGCTGAGATCCTGTTATATTCATCAGGCCCTATTCCACAGACTAACTGTTTCTTGGCCTTGTAGTTTTTTCATTCTTCCTTTTATTTTTATCATCAGATGCTCTAAAGATTTTAGCTACCATTATAGTTATTTCTCCTTCTTTGACTTATTTAATAGAAACATGAGGACCATCAAGGATTATGTAAATGAGTTCACTATCTTCAGCCATAATGATGTCAAATATCTTGGTTTTCCACCACCCATTATACTGTCCATTAAATTTAGGTGTTTTAGTGGCTGATTGTCCTTCTTCCAGGTTAGTTGAAGTAGACATGCTAACTAAGACACTGTAGGTGTGAACCTTTTAGAGTGTCCTATCTCTGATACTAATTATTGGAGGGTTGCACCACATAGTGAGGGACCAGGTCCCTCAAAATCAATCATAGAAAAAGTACATAAAAACAACCAAGAAGAAAAAGACAGTGTAGGAAGAGTAAACCACATGTATTTTACGTGGAAACCCAAGAAGGGAAAAACCACGACTTGCACTCAAAAGAACCAAATAAATCCACTATAATTAAATTCTTGATTACAGTCCAGATTTCAGCCTTCCTTTAGTCTCCTTTCACATGTAGCAACTCTACTACAAGCATATTTTGGTAACTCTACTAGGAACCCTCTCTACTTATTAACTCAAATCAGTCTCACACTTAGGCAATTCTACCTAAGTACTTTACTTAACAAATGGAAACACTAGTCTTATAACATCAGTAGTTCATTTACAAATCATTACTCAAGAACACTCACTCTTTAAGCGTACTACAATGATAAGTAAATGAGCAATACTTGAGAAATCTTAAAATGAAGTTTTAGCTACCTCATATCACTCTTTGTAATTGGCAAAAAGTTAATCTAATGAAGAGGCATCTCTTTTCTTTTATAGCTAAGTGATGATTAAGACTGAAAGATTATTGTACTAGCTGTCCTAATTTGGACAAAATAACACCTGCAAGTTTGTTACATAAAAGGATTAAATCGTTTAGACAACACGTGCCAGCTATATTGTATCTTTCATACCCAGGGACCTGGTCCCTTGTAGTTATCTTGCTCATCATCAAAAATACATATAACAATTTTATCCCTTTTGGATGATGACAAACCAACCATTCAACTTTGAGCATCAGTGCACGTTCACCATATTTACTCAATGTGATTATCACCTAAAGATGTATGTTCCCCCTATTATCATGCTTTCTCCATCATGCAACACAGTGAGATGGTCCCTTGTTGTCATTTGTAGTAAAAACTCCAATTTATTCGCCATATAAATTTGCTCCTCCATTTAGTGCATTTGTAGAATTTTCACTTCCCCTTGTCAACATGCCTTCCTTTATTTATTTATTCAGTACATCACTTATTTCCCCCTATCAGTATTACATACATGACACACATATTTCTTAGCTCATTTCATTATACCTGGTCCCTACACATCACACTCATCACACCTAGTCCTTACATATGAAGTCACCAACTTTGGAGATTCTAGATCAGATCTCGCTCACTAATGGAGGGTGGAAAACTTAGGGGGCAGAGAGGGATAAGACATGTATGTTGTTGGTGCTTCCTGTGACCATAGAGTAGTTGATGACTTTGTAATGCAAGAAATTGCATTGCTAAGAACTGATCTTGGGTTACTAGCAAATTAGTTTGTAGTAGAAAGTTCTGAGAAAGTGAATCCAATAGGGGCATACTATTGAGCTTCCAAAGCTTATGAGTCTGAATTAGAGGAGGAAGCAAACTATTTGGATCGTTAGTGTAACACCCCATATTTTTTACCTAGAAATAAAACCATCGTTCCTCCATGTATAAACTCTAATCCCATGATTTATACTTAAATATATGTTTCATGATTATTATCCTAGTGGTAAGAGTGCTTACGAGGTGAAAAATATTCATAGGAAACACTTAGAGAAAAGTTGAGCTAAGAGCCTTTAATTCAGCCAAATTTTGGTATTTTATCCTATAAGATCAATTTCACTTTAATTTCATACCCAAGCAAAAAGTTATGTCCATTTTTGTAAGAAACAGTAAGAATATGTGATAGCTCCATGATGCAGACCTTAGGATCTATGTTTTCCTACACGACACAGATGATATGTTTCCTATATCCGTAAGTAAAAGAACAAAGGGAGTTTTTGTCATTTCCCCTTGCCCCCATGCATCCATGTGACAGATTAAAGCCACAAAAAGGCATTATTTGCCCAGTTTTTATGAGATAAACTCACGTAAACCCCTACCATCTTCCCAAGAATAAGAAATTCAAACATTCTCTCCAAGAATTCAATTATCCAAGCTCCAAGTTCAAGGTTTTCTTCAAGGATTCAAGTAGTTAAGATATGTGTGGTATCATCAATGGGTTCATTTTATCCATTGAGGAAAAAGACCCTCTTTTTGGTTCAAGTATGAATTATACTCTAACTGGGATTAAGTTCAGCATAATTCATTACATTTATCCATGTTTCCTTATTAATTTTGAATTCAAGTCCTGTCAACATGTGTTTCCATGTGAATTAGGTTATTCCATGTTTTGAATTTAAATTACCAATGACCTATACAATTGATTTCATGATTAAATTATCAAGTTACAAATTAAATTGCGTAAATTTGTTATCCTCCCAAGTATAACTCATCCTCATGTTCAAATTCATGTAATTTAACAGGTCATTACTATCTAATATGTTTTGAGTCCCCCAAATTATATTAAAAGTATCATTCAGTGCTGGCGGATTATGAACACCCAATACCTATGTGTTTACTCTCGTTTCATATTTCCAAGTAATAGGTAAGTTAAACCATAATTATAGTCATTATACTCAGTTATTATGATTATGTTGAGCAGTACCAGATGTTATGTTCAGTTAAAGCCAATGTAGTACTAATGTTAGTTCAGTTAGGAGTAGGATTTAGCATCGAGCAAACCCAGGATTGGGGTTCACCTGCCATTAGTGGGTGTGACCCTAAGTAGAAATCCCTAAGTTCCCGAACTACGTAGCCAGTATTGGTTTGAGATTATTCCTTCCAGTTGAAAGTTGACACATATCTCTTAGGAGCACCTGCCAGTAGAGGGTGACTTGCTAGTCCCTTGGAACACCAATTTAGTGGATCCATACAGGCAGTATGAGTACCCATGGAAAGGTATTGACACCCTTCTAACTGGGTTTACGTGTTAGTACCCATGGCAAGGTATGAATACCCTTTTAATTGGGGTTACAGGGTTGAACTCGATTAGCTCAAATTGGGGCATGTTGGTTACACGACACCTCCTACAATTTTAGTCTAGTTATTCATAATAAGTATAGTTCAGTTTTAGATGATCGGTATTCAGATATTAGTTATTCAGTAGATAGATTTTTGTCATTCAGCAAATAGATAACAGTTATTCAGTATAGAGATCTCAGTTATTTAGTATATAGACCTCATATATCAAGCTACATAGATATCCAATTGTTAAGTTATATAGATACTAGTCATTAAGTTATTGAGACCAGCTTATTAAATGTTATGTTTTGTTTTATACCCACAAGGGTTTGATAAGTCAAAGATCCAAGCTCTATAAAGTTCAAGGACATCTTTGAAACAAGGGTTTTGGGTGAACTTTAGGAATCCATTTTATCCTTGAAAGATGGATGGGGTGACCAAAGAAATGATAGACTATTATGTGTGTAGTTTGTTAAACATTCACTATCTTAGACATTAGGGTGAATATGAGGTTAACTATGTCATGGGTATCATCCTAGAAATAGAGATGACTAGATTAAGGTTGTGGTTATCAATTATTGAAAACACCTATTAGGTATTTGAAAGAATCAATGGGTGAAAGTTTGGTATTTTGTTGAAAAACTAGAAACCAAATCTATAACCAAGCCTACCCATATTTGATTTACTATTTTGATGTTGATAACTAACTCTCATATGTCATTCCCTTAGTAGTGCATAATCCTAAGATCCGTGTTTGATTGTTAAAACTCTAATTATTCATAGCCCCAAATTTATACTAGAAAAACCCAAAAAGAAACTTTTATGTAGGAACCTATCCCCTATTTTATCTTTTCATACCATTTATTTGAATTTAACTTGTATCTATCATTTCAAATTAATTTTATCGCCACTCATATTATTCCTCAAATATTTGAGCCCAACTCAAAAGTTAGGAAAATATATTGATAACGGCCACCTTGCACTTAAATTGACGTGTAAGTTGAACATTATCAAGACTGGTGCCGTTGTCGGGGAACAATTTGGCATATTAGGTTAGTTTGGAACTTTAGTTACTTGCTCGAATTCAAGCTTATATATATTTGTTTGTGATTTTCTTTTATAGGTAGAGTTTATTTTATTTTTATTTTTTCTGTAAGGCATCTTTCGACAAATCTGATGTTGGTAGTTGGAAGTCAGATCTTGATGATCCATATCCATATCTCCATGTACTATTTTCATTAGCGATTGTGACTATGCTTCTCGGAGAGAGATGGGTTCACCATCTCAATCATATAGGGAGTATAGTTGCTCTTTATGTAGTGGTCAAGATGGACATTGGAGTGATTGTCAACGTGACCCTTCACCTACATTATACTAATCGGTTTACTAGTCCTTATTAAGATAGTGATAGGTATGATAAAGATAAGAAGGAAAAGCAATTTACCGAGTACAATAGTTCTGCCCCAATGTTACAAGCCATTTTGAATCGGTTGGAAGAAACAAAATAGGGCCTAGATCACATATATCAATAATGGACAAGTGTCACGAAGGAGGTAATGGGTGAAGAAGAAAAGCTTGAAACCATCATTTCCATGCCCATTACCCAAGAGAAAGTATGTCAAAAATATAAACCAAGCTATGATGACGAGCTTGGTAGCAAAGAATCCTCGATGGCTTCCCAACCATACAAATCATATGAGGAATGAGATGCCAGAATAAAATAAATGATACTATAATCAAAAAAAGAATCAACGAAAAACTCTGATAATGACTCTTTTTCATTTTAGGGTGATAATGCTTTGGAAGAAGCTAACCCAACGTTAGGTGTTTGACCTCATTCAGCCCAGTTTACAACATTAGGCATAGAGGATGTGATGAGTTTCTATCCTTTTGACCAAATGAAGGATTTTGGGGAGGTGGACTTCAACTCTTATGTTTTGGACTTTGACATTCCAAAGAAGCATATGGAACCCAATCCATCAATGGCCAAGATGCTCAACTTCAAAAGCACAAGGATTGGCCAATTGATATGCTCACTTTTACTCAGGGAGCCAAATAAAAAGTTTGATGTCAAATTGGGTAAAAGGTATAAGTTTTTGAAGTGGCATGATAGAGCATCCATTGTCATGCCCCTCCTTTTGTCCAAAGATCCTCAAATATGGAATGATCAAAATTTGGTAAAAAGGTTCAAATCCTCTAAGTGGAGGAACAAATGAGAATTATCAAAGGCATCCTGCTTAGACATTAAACTAAACGCTCGATGGGAGGCAACCCATCATGCCACAAAAAGTGGCACATATCCTTTTATTCATGCATAATAGAGTAGTTTTTTTTTTGTATTTGTTTGAGCATGATCCATGAAAAAGATAGTTGGGAAAGTGGCGTGTCGGCCTAAATAACTAAGTGTAGAGGCCTAGATTTTGGCCTCAGTTAATACGCCCATGGTCTGTGTCAATGCAATTATGGATTCCATGAGTTGGCGATTGTAAAGAAAATGACTGCGATCACGGTCATACCCGTTTAAGTAACCATCCAACTACCATTTTTCCTATGCATTCATTCACAAAATTCTCTCAAAACTCTCCTGTCTGATGGCTTTGTTTAAAGTATCAAAGAGTTTATCTCAACCCTTTTGCATCAATTATTCGGTACTTAGTCTCAAACTCCCTCACTTTTACTTTTATTAAGGCCCCAGACATAAATATTGAACACTTGCATATATTAGTTTTTACAATATCAAAACTATGCTTGTTTGTATTTATTGTTATGGTTAGCAACTGTAGGATATTTACATGTCGATTGTGGAAGTCTAAAGTACCTATATATTATTATAACATGGTTAAAACATACATGAATATTATGTCTTTATTCAATGCTAGAAAGAGTTCACCTTGAACTCTTTCAAGTGTAGGGAGGGTACTAAAATCAAGCAAGCTGGGCTTAGTTTATATTATTATGATGATTATGTGCCTAGTTAGAAGACAAAGTTGGTCTTAACTGCGAGCATCTGGAGGAGGGCAAAACTATTGACGATGGTATCGGGTATCATGATCACGGTCTTGATGACTGTGATTACTGAAATTTAATCGCGGTCTTGATGATCTCAATTGCTAAAGCATGATCATGGTCAATGCTTTGCGTTCACTACACCTGAGGACTATTGTCTGCAGAAATCCAAACTTTTGCCCACCTATTTTCCTCCACTGAATCTCTTATGGCATTTCCACAATCACTTTTCCTGCTAATCTAGCATACATTTTGCCTTGTAAATATTAATAATAGTTTGATGTATGTCCATATAGGTGATCATCTACAAAATAGGAAACTTAGAAGATATCAAACCCATGTCCTCGAAAAGCCATAATATGTGTTACAATAAACTCCTAAGGTCCATGCTAATTCCTAGAAAGGTGTATTTCTATGGACAAAGACCCAAAGAAGTTCCCAGAATTCTATGATAGGCTTTCTGCTATCAGGGAACATACTCCACGGCTACCCTAGGGTCTAGGAGAATTATCCACTACTTGCCATTCATATGTGGCTCAGTCTGACTAAGAAATATATCAAAAGGAGCTGAAAAAGAAAGGTGCCAAGGTTTCCAAATTAGAAAGAGCATATTCAACTTTGGCAATGTCACACAAGAACCTCTGGGAGTTACAGTAAAAGATGTTGAAAAGGGAAAAGAAGAGAGAAAAATTCTTCACCAAGATGTGGAGAGGGGTAAAGGCCATATTTATGGTGCTCAAACCTAAAGAACTTCTACATTCAATGTGGAGCGAGAGTGATGATAGAGCCCCTACTGAGAGGTCTAGTGCTGATGTTGATGGAAATAATGCAGGTTATACCGGAGATGATGAAGCTGATTCAGGGAGCATCTCTTACTCTTATCTTATTAACTAGGCAGTTGGGGCACTACCAACTTTTTAGTTGGGGGTTCCTGTCTCTATATTTGTACTGCTTGGATGTCTTTAGGTAGTATTTGGTATGACAATCTAGATATTATTTTTATTGTGTTTTGAGATGCTATATTTTTGGGTACTCTGATAGTGCCCAAGTTATATGGATTATTATGTTTTTCTTTCATATTATTTATTCTTTTGATTTAATTCTATCTTATTCTTGTTGATGCACGACTAGCTTTGCCCTTTGACGGATTGAGTGACGACACACTTATGGGTAAAGCATTATGTTGGGGTTTGATATATAGATGCAGGGAAATTCTGAGTACACGTGGCATCAAATATCATGAATGGAAGAGAAGTCTGAGTACCTATGGAATTGTATTTTATAAAATCGGGGTCACTATGTACACAATTGGCTAAGCATGAGTATCCATATATGTAGTTTTCCCCTTTTGATCCTAAATGTAAGACTAAGTCTTTTGTTGTAGCCATAGTTTAGCAAATTCTGCATAGTACTACTGCAAAACAAACAACCCCCACCGTCAAATTTTTTTTTGAAAATTAAGGGCATGGACGTTAGCAACTTTGTAACAAAAATTCTTCTTTTGGGGACTACATAAGCTTTTGAATTTTACATAATGATAGATACTCCTATTTTTTCTCTAACGGTGGGTCAATTAATCCTCCTTGGCGAGTTTTTCATGCCACATGTGGTGTGATTTAAGTAATCATCTCTTGTATACACTTATGTTATCTAGAACTTTCCCCGTTAGCCTATCAAAACTAATTTTAATTGTATGTGGTTAGAGAAATGATCTTAGTCCATCCTTGTGATTTTGGAACCCATTCTAGACTAAAAAGCCTTCTTGTGCATAATTATAAAACCTAGCACCCACTTTGAGCCTTTAGACCTTTCTTTGGAAAAACCGTTACAAGCATGTTTCATTCTTTTTATCCTTTTTTTTAAACCTACCCTCCTTGAACTTGGAAATGCAACTTAAGGCTTAAAGCTTAAGTTGGGGGTGGTGTAAGTGATGTAAGAAAGTTTTGAGCCACAAAGTATTAGTCAAATGTCAAGGTTCCTAAGGGATGAAAAAAATGTTTAGAAAAAGAAAGGATCTAATAAAGGATAGAATTGAATAAAAGGTTCAAGATAAAGTGATAAAAGAAAAGTGGTGAACAAAGGAAGCAAATTGTAGGCATGAGAAAAGAGATAAAACAAAAAAGAATGGCCAATAGTCAAAAAGAAAGATTGAAAAGTGTGATGTTGAAGTTCAAGGAAGGCAGTAGCCATGTTGTTCCAAAACAATATCCTACCCTAACCCAAACCTACATTACAAGCTTAGAAAGTCCTTTGATATCTCAACCATTTACTTTCTTTGTAGTGGCGATTGAAAATAAGGACAATCCTATGGTATAACACTTATTTTATTGACACTTCATTTGTCTAAGAGAGAGAGTTTGTCCACTTAAAATTCCTTATTTCATACTTTGTAGCTTGACGTGTGAAATTCTTTCTAGTGAGGTCGGCATATGAAATAAGTTGAGGTAGGTGATTTTTTCACCTTCTGACAATGGTGAAAATGGAGTATAGCATCATTGTGGTCAAAAGTGAGTCAGTTATGGAGAGTTAGTGGTTGTTTGTTGATTGCTCTATAAGGACTTATGCATTCTTGAGTGTTGTGTTTTATAATAAAGGGTTTAGTAAAATTATCATAGCACTTGTATAATGAGATACTTGTGGTTATGACTAAGGTTGAAGTCATTATGACCTTTGGGGAATTAAGTTTAGGAATAAGTAATTTTGTCACATGGTAATAGGTAATGTTGCATGAGAACAAGAAAATGCTTGCGGATGGGGGTGTTAATGAGTGGTGATCTTACCACTAAATCCCAATAAACATTCGTGTACATTACCTTGTTTTAAGTGAATGAATGAGATATATTAGTGAGTAAATGCACTAATATCCACTCTTTGTAGGTATAAAGTTGAAAAGATAGGAAGATGTGGATTAGAGCGTGAAATGATCAAAAGGGAGCAACAAAGTGTAGTTGCAGACTTCGAGTAGGAACTAGCCTCAGTTACCTCAATCGTGGCATGGTGACCATGGTCGCGGCAGTCAAACAGAAGTTAAGCAATTGCGGTTACTAAAGATAATATCGGTTGCATAGCCTCGGTTGCGGCCACACACGCGCGATCGCATCATAGCGGAGGAGTTTAGCCCAAAGGAAAAACTATAATTGCACGTACTATTCCCAATTTGACAAAAATGACTCAAACCCTATCATTTTAAAAAGAATTCCATCTTCCCCAATTTATAGGGTGTAGTTTAGTGTAGTTCATAACCTCTATTTTTGGAGAAGAAAATATTGAATAAATTTTGGGTGAAGGATATATTGTAGACTTTCTAAGTGGAAGATTTGCTCAATTCCATTATTGATATTGTGGGAGAGGTAAGTTTGAAGTGACATTTGCTAAATTTTTCAAAAATTTATTTCAATGGAGATTATGGGTATAACTATGCTTATTTATCTTATGTGTAGCAAAATGTCCGTCTTAGGGTTATGTGTAAATAGAGGTTTAAGTATGTGTGGGTCATTTTAGCATCTACTTGGTAGTTCATGTTTATGATTTTTATCATTGCTATACTATTTTGGTTGGGATTTAATGGGTTAAAGCCCCAAATACCCACAAGGGTTTGATGGGTGAAAGCTACAAGCTCTAGAAAGTTCAAGTCCATCTTTGAAAGAAGGGTTTTGGGTGAACTTTAGGAATCCATGTTATCCTCAAAACAGGGATGTGGAGACCAAATTAAGGATAGATAATTATGTCAAGAATGATACCTTCTTTTACCATAAAGTGGCACTTCTCCCAATTCAGCACTAGGTTGAATTCTACACATCTTTCCAATGCCATGCTTAGGTTTGTGTAGTTTTCTAAATTTTCACTATATTAGACATAAGGGTGAATATGAGGTTAACTATGTAATGGGTATCATCCTTTAAATAGGGATGCATATATTGAGGTTGTGATTACCAATTGTTGAATACACCTATTAGATATTCGAAAGAATCAATGAGTGAAAGTTTTATATTTTTTCAAAGACTAGCATCAAAATCTATAATTAAGCCTACACATATTTGATTTGCTAAATTGATCTTGATGACTAACTCCCACATATCACTGCCTTAGTAGTGCATAATCCCAAGATTCGTGTTTAATTGTTAAAACTCTTATTATTCATAGACCCAAATTTGTAGAATAAAAAACTAAGAAAAAACTTTTGTGTAGGAACTATCCCCCATTTCATCTTTTTGTACCATTTATTTGAATTTAGTATGTATCGATCATTTTGAATTAATATGATTGCCACTCACTTTGTTCAGCGTGGATTTGACCCCTACTCGAAAGTTTGGTAAATATATTGACAATGATTGCCTTGCACTTAAATTTATATGTAAGTTGAGCGTTATAAAAAATAGTGCCATTGCCGGGAAGTAATTTGGCATATTTAGTTTTGAAATTTTAGTTACTTGCTTGAATTCAAGCTTGTATATATTTGTTTGTCATTTTCTTATGAAGGTATAGTTTACTTTATTTTTATTTTTTCTTTATGGCATCTTCCGACAAGTATGATATTGGTAGTTGGAAGTCTGATCTTGACGATCCATATCTATATCACGATGTACCATACTTCATGAGCATTTTTAACTATGCTCCCCGGAGAGAGATGGGTTCACCATATCAATCCTATAGGGATTATAGGTGCTCTTTATGTAGTGTCCAAGATGGACATTAGAGTGATTATCAACATACCCCTTCACCCTCATTATACTAATCGAGTTGCTAGTCCTTCTTGTTAGAGTGATAGATATGAAGCGGAGAAGAAGGAAAATCAAGATACAGAGTCCATTAGTTGTGACCAAAGGTTACAAGACATTTTGGATCATTTGGAAGAAATGGAGGAAGTCCTAGAGCACATACATCAAGAATGGAAAAGTGTCATGAAGGGGGAATTAGAGGAAGAAGAAAAGCTTGAAACCATCATTTCCGTACACATTACCCGAGAGGAAGAATGTCAAAAAGAGAAACCAAGCTATGATAATGCGCTTGGAAGCAAAGAATCCTCGAGGGATTCCCAACTATGTAAATAAAATAAGGAAAGATAGGCGAAATAAAAGAAATAATAATAGAATCGAAAGAAGAATAAGCGCAAAACACTTATAACGACTCTACTTCATTTAAGGGTGACAATGCTTTGCAGGAAGCTAACCAAAAGTAAGGTGTTGGACCTTGTTCAACCCATTTTTTTAATATTAGGCATAGAAGACTTGATGAGGATCAATCTCTTTGACCAAATGGGGTATTGTGGGAAGGTGGAGTCCAACTCTTATGTTTTGGACTTTGACATTCCAAAGAACCACATGGAACCCAATTCATTAATGGACAATATTCTTAACTTCAAAAGCACAAGGAATGGCCTATTGATATGCTCACTTTTACCCATAGAGCCAAACCAAAAGTTTGATGTCAAATTGGGTGAAAGGTTTTAGTTTTTGAAGTAGCATGATAGAACGTGTATTGTCATGCCCCTCCTTTTGTCTAAAGAGCCTCAAAGATGGAGTAATCAAAAGTTGGGAAAAAGGTTCAAATCCTCTAAGTGTTGGCAAGAATAAGGATTATCAAAAGCATGTTGCTAAGTCATTAAACTGAGTGCTCAATGCGAGGCAACCCCTAATGCCACAAAAAGTGGCACACATCCTTTTATTCAGGCATAATAGAGTAGATTTTGTTTTGGTATTTGTTTGAGCATGAACCATGAAAAAGAGAGTTAGTAATGTGTCATGAAAAAGAGAGTTAGTAATGTGTCACTGCAATCCGTGACAATGCATCTCAGATGCCACGAATCTGCGATCACAGAACAACGTTCACGATCGCGGTCATTCTAGTTTAAGTAATAATTGAACTACCATTTTTTCCATGAATTCATTCTCAAAATTCTATCAATACACACTTATTTGTTGGCATTATGTAAAGTATCCAAGAGTTCCTCTTAAACCTTTTGCATCATTTATCTTGTATGTAGTTTCAAACTCCCTCTCTTTTACTTTTATTATAGGCCTGGGACATAAAGGTTGAACAATGGCATAAATTAGTTTTTATAATATCAAAAATATACTTGTTTGTATTTATTATTGTGGTGTGATTATAGTAATCATCTTTTGTACACTTGTGTTATCTAGAACTTGCTCTGTTAGTATTTTAAAACTAATTTTGATTATATGTGGTTGGAGAAATGATCTTAGGTCATCCTTGTGATTTTGGAACCCATTCTAGCCCAAAAATCCTTCCTGTGCATAATTATAATCCCTAGCACCGACTTTAAGCCTTTAGACTATTCTTTGGCAAACTCGTTACAGACCATGTTCCATTCTTTTTAGCCCTCTTTTGAACCGTACCCTTCTTGAACTTAAAAATGCAACTTGAGTCTTAAAGCTTAAATTGGGGGTGGTTAAAGTGATTGAAGAAAGTTTCAATCCATGAAGTATTAGTCAAATGCCAAGATGCCTAAGTGATGAAAACAAATGTTTGGAAAAAGAAAGAATACAATAAAGTGTAGAATTGAATGAAAGGTTTAAGAAAGAGTGATAAAAGCAAAGTGCTGAAGAAATAAAGCAAATTGTAGGCATGAGAAAAGAGAAAAAATGAAGAAGAATTGCCAATGATCAAAAAAAATATTGAAAAGTGTGATGTTGACGTTTAAGGAAGGGATTAGCCATGTTGTTCCCAAACAATATCCTACCCTAACCCAAACCTATATTACAATCTTAGACTCATTTTAGATCTCAAACCATTTACTATTTTTTGTAGAGACGATTTTAAATAGGGGCAAGCCTATGGTATAACACTTTTTGCATTGAGACTTCTTTTATGTGAGAGAGAATTTGTGCGCTTAAAATTCCTTGTTGCATACTTTATAGCTTGATGTGAGGAATTTTCTTTCTTGTAAGGTCTGCAAGTGAAATAAGTTGAGGTGGGTTATTCTGTCACCTTCCAGCAATAGGAAAAATAGAGTATAGCGTCTATGTGGTCAAAAGGGAGTCACTTCTGAAGCATTAGTGGTTGTTGCTTGATTTCTCTTTAAGGCCTTATGCATTCTTTAGGGTTGCATTTTATAATGAGGGGTGTAGTCAAAGTAGCCTCGCGCTTGTGCAATAAGCTACTTGTGGTTGTGAGTCATTATGGCCTTTGGGGCATTAAGTTTGGGCATAAATGAATGTGTCTCATGGTAAGAGGTAATGTTGCTTTAGTACAAGCAAATGGTTTAAATTGGGGTGTTGATGAATGGATATTTTACCACTCAATCTCACTAATTATTCGTGTATATTACCTTGTTCGAAGTGAATAAATGAGACAAATTAGTGAATAAATGCACTAATATCCACTCTTTGTAGGTATAAACTTGAAAATATAGGAAGATGTGGATTGGAGCATGAAATGATCAAAAGGGATCAAGAAAGTACAGTTGCAGACTTCAAGTAGGAACTAGTCTTAGTTGATGCGAACGCGACCTGGTGAATGCGGTCGTGTTAGTCAACCAGAAGTCAAACAACCGTGGTCACTGAAGATAATCATAGTTACGTAGCTATTGTCGCGGATACGCACACGCAATTATGGCCTAGTCTAGGAGTTCAGTGCAAGGCCAAAACTGTAATTGCACGTGTTTCTTCCAATTTGACAAAAATTACTAAAACCTTATCATTATTAAAATAATTCCATCTTCCCCAATTTTAAGGATTTAGTTTAGTGTAGTTCATAGCCTTAATTTTTAGAGAAGAAAATATTTTATAAATTTTGGGTGAAAGATATGTTGGAGACTTTCTAAGTTGAAGATTTTCTCACTCCCATTGTTGATATTTTGTGTGGTCTAAGTTTTAAGTAACATTGGATAAATTCTTTAATAATTCATTTCAAAGGAGATTATGGGTATATTTATGCTTATTTATCTTATGTGTAGCTAAATCTCCCTCTTGGGGTTATGCTAAATAGGGGTTTAAGTGTGTGTGGCTTGTTATTTGTTATCATTTATTTGGTACTTCATGTTTATGTGTTTTATCATTGCTATACTATTTTGGTTGGGATTTGATTGGTGAAAGCCCGAAAAATCCACAAATGTTTAATGGGTTCAAGGCCATCTTCGAAAGAAGCATTTTGGGTGAACTTTAGGAATCTATGTCATCCTCGAAAGTGGGATGTGGAGACCAAAGAAATGATAGACAATTATATGTGTAGTTTTTAAATTTTAAGTATCTTAGACAAAAGGCTGAATATGAAGTTAACTATGCCATGGGTAAATCCTAGAAATTGGGATGCCTAGATTGAGGTTGTGGTTACCAATTGTTGAACACATCTATTAGGTATTCAAAAGAATGAATGGGAGAAAGTTTGGTGTTTTTTTGAAAGACTAGCATCAAAATCTATAACCAAGCCTACCCATATTTGCTTTACTAAATTTATGTTGATGACTAAATCCCACATGTCACTCCTTTTGCAGTGCATAATCCCAAGATTCATGTTTCATTGTTAAAACTCTAATTATTCATAGCCCCAAATTTATGCTACAAAACCCAAAAAGAAGTATTTGTGTAGGAACCTACCCCCCATTTTATCTTTTTGTACCATTTGTTTTAATTTAACTTGTATCTATCATTTAGAATTAATTTGATCACCACTCACATTGTTCCACGTGGATTTGATCCCGAATCCAAAGTTGGGTTAATATATTCACTATGAATGCCTTGCACTTAAATTGATGTGTAAGTTAAGTGTTTTAAAAATGGGGTCGTTGTTGGGGAACAATTTGGCGTACTAAGTTAGTTTGGAATTTTAGTTAATTGCTTGAATTCAAGCTTGTATATATTTGTTTGTGATTTTATTTTGTAGGTAGAGTTTAGTTTATTTGTATTTTTAATTTATGGCATCTTCCGAAAAATATGGTGTTGGTAGTTGGAAGTTCAATCTTGAAGATCCATATCTATATCACGATGTACCACATTTCATGAGCGATTGTGACTATGATCCCCGGAGAGAGATAGGTTTACCATATCAATCCAATAAGGAGTATATGTGCTCTTTATGTAGTTGTTTAGATGGACATTGGTGTGATTGTCAACATGCCCCTTCCCCCCATTATACTAACTGAGTTTCTAATCCTTCTTATGAGAGTTATAGGTATGATGAGGAGAAGAAGGAAGAGCAAGATACCAAGTCCAATAGTTGTGACCCAAGGTTACAAGCTATTTTGGATCGGTTGGATTTAACGGAGAAAGGCATAGAGCACATACATCAAGAATGGAGAAGTGTAAACAAGGAGGTAATGGGCGAAGAAGAAAATCTTGAAACCATCATTTCCATTCCCATTATCCAAGAGAAAGAATGTCAAGTAGAGATACCAAGCTATGATGATGAGCTTGGTAAAAGAGATTCCTCGGCGGCTTCCCCACAATCTAATTCATATGAGGAAGGAGAGGCCAAAATAAAATAAATAATTCTATAATCAAAAGAAGAATCAATGAAAAACTCTTATAACGACTCTAGTTCATTTAGGGGTGACAATGCTTTTGAGGAAGCTAACCCAAAGTTAGGTGTTGGACCTTGTTCAACCCATTTTTCATCATTAGGCTTAGAGGATGTGATGAGGATCCATACCTTTGACCAAATGGAGGATTGTGGATAGGTGGATTCCAACTCTTATGTTTTGGACTTTGAAGTTCAAAAGAAGAACATAGAACCCAATCCATTAATGATCTGGATGCTCAACTTCCAAAGCATAAGGAATATCCTATTAATATGCTCACTATTATCCAGGGATCCAAACCAAAAGTTCGACGTCAAATTTGGTAAAAGGTTCGAGTCTTCGAAGTGGCTTGATAGAACATGCATTGTCATGCCCCTTATTTTGTCCAAATAGCCTCAAAGATGGAATGATCAAAAGTTGGGAAAAAGTTTAAAATCCTCTCAGTAGAGGCACAAATGAGGATTATCAAAGGTGTCTTTCTAAGACATTAAACTAAGTACTCGATGGGAGGCGACCCCTCATGCCACAAAAAGTGGCACACATCCTTTTATTCATGCATAATATAGTAGATTTTGTTTTTGTATTTATTTGAGCATGATCCATGAAAATGAGATTTGGGAATGTGTCATGTCGGCCTAAACAACTAAGTGCATAGGCCTAGATTTTGGCCTCGATTATTATGACTGCATTCCATGTCAACGTGATCGCGGATGCCATAAATCTCTGATCATAGAACGATGATCGCGATCGCGGTTATTCTAGTTTAAGTAACAACCAAACTACCATTTTTCCCATGAACTTATTCTCAAAATTCTCTTAATACTCTCTTATCTGTTGGCATTATGTAAAGTATGCAAGAGTTCATCTCAACCCTTTTGCATCATTTATCTGATATGTAGTGTCAAACTCCCTCACTTTTACTTTTATTGTAGGCATGGGACATAAAGATAGAATAATGGCATAAATTAGTTTTATAATATAAAACTATGCTTGTTTGTAATTATTATTTTTTTAGTAGCTGTAGGATGTTTACATGTCATTTGGGGATGTCTTGATTAACCATATTTTAACATTACATGGTTAAAATAGACGTGACTATTATGTCTTCATTCAATACCCTAAACTGTTCAATGTGAACTCCTTCATGTTTGGGGTGGGGACTAAAATCATGCATGTTGAGCTTACTTTATATAATCATGATGATTATGTTCCTTGTTGGAAAACAGAGTTTGTGTTAACTACTTGCATCTTGAGCACGGCAGAACTATTGATAATGGTCTTGGGTAGTGCGATCACGGTCCTAATGACCATGATCATTGAAGTGTGGTCGCGGTCAATTCTCCACGGTTACCACACCTGAGGACTATTGTCCGCAGAAATCCAAAGTTTTGCCTACATATTTTCCACCCCTTAATATCCTATGTCATTGCCACAAGTACTTTTCTTGCTAATCTTGTGTAAGTTTTGACTTGTAAATATTAAAAATAGTTTGAAGTATTTCCATACAGGTGATCAGTTACAAAATAAAAGACTCAGACGATATCAGACCCATGTCCCCGGAAAGCCACAACTTATGTTACAATGAATTCCCAAGGTCCAAGCTATCCCTAGAAAGGAGTAGCTCTATGGACAGAGTCCCAAAGAAGTCCTAGAATTCTTTGATAGACTTTCTGCTATAAGGAAACATACTCCAGGGATAACTCATAAGTCAGGAGAATCCTCTATTACTCGCCATTCATATGTGGCTCAGTCTGACTATGAAATATATTAGAAGGAGCTGAAAAAGCAAGGTGCCAGGGTTGCCAAATTGGAAAAACCATAATTAGCTTTGGGAATATCAAAAAAGAACCTCTGGAAGTTACAGGGAAAGATGTCGTGGATAGAAAAAAAGAGAGAAAATTCTTCACCGAGAAATGGAGAGAGGTAAAGGGAACCTTTAAGGTGCTAAAACCTAAAGAACATCTACATTTGTTAAGGAGAAAAAGTGATGATAGTGCCCCTGTTGAGAGGTTTGGTGCTGATAATGGTGGAAATAATGTAGGGTAAACTAGAGATGATGAAGCTGATTCAGGGAGCATCCCTTACTCTTATCTTGTTAACAAAGCAATGGGGGAAATACCCACTTTTTAGTGGGGGGTGCTTGTCCCTATATTTGTACTTCTTGGATGTCTTTGGGTAGTGTTTGAGATGACACATTGGATATTGTTTTTATTGTGTTTTGAGATGCTACATTTTTGAGTACTCTGATGGTGCCCATGTTTTATGGATTATAATTTTTTTTATATTTAGTATTCTTTTGATTTAATTTTATTTTTAATCTTGTTGATGCACGACTAGCTTTGCTTTATGACAGATTGAGTAATGATATTCTTAATGTGTCATTGAGTAATGATATTTTTAACGGTAAAATATCATGTTGAGTTTTTAGATATCGATACAGGGGTTTCTTTGTACCCGTGGCATCAAATGTCATGAATGCAGGGGAAGTCTGATTACCTGTGGCATGTACTTTAAAAATTCGGGGTCACTGTGTACACCATTAGCGAAGCCTGAGTAACCATATGGTTAGTTTGCCCTTTTTGAGCCTAAATACGAGACTAAGGCTTTTGTTGTAGCTATAGTTTAGCAAATTATGCATAGTGCTATTGCAAAACAAACAACCCTTTTTGTCCAAAATTTTATAAAAATCAAGGGCATAGACGTTAGCAACTTTGCAATTAAACTTTTTTCTATTTTTGGGAGGAACCCATAAACTTCTGACTTGTAGATAATGATAGATAGTGCAATTTTTTCTCTCACGGGAGGGGCAATTGAACCTCCTAGGTGACTTTTGCATGCCACGTGTGGTGAGATTTTAGTAATCATCTCTTGTACACTTGTGTTATCTAGACCTTGACTCGTTAGTCTTTCAACACGTATTTTGATTGTATGTGGTTGGATAAATGATCTTAGGTCATCCTTGTTATTTTGGAACCCATTTTATCCCAAAAAGCCTTCCTGTGCATAATTATAATCCCTAGCACCCACTTAGAGCCTTTAGTCTTTTTTTTTTGGCCAACTCGTTACAAGCCATGTTCCATTTTTTTAGCCCTCTTTTGAAACGTACCCTTCTTAAACTTGAAAATGCAACTTGAGGCTTAAAGCTTAAGTTGGGGGTGGTGAAAATGATTGAAGAAAGTTTCTAGCCATGAAGTATTAGTCAAATACCAAGGTGCCTAAGTGATGAAAACAAATATTTAGTAAAAAAAAGGATATAATAAAGGAAAGAATTGAATGTAAGGTTTAAGAAAAAGTAATAAAAGAAAAGTGGTGAACAAAGAAACTAAATTGTAGGCATGAGAAAAGAGAGAAAACAAAGAAGAATGGCCAATAGTCAAAAGGGAAGATTGAAAAGTGCGATGTTGACATTCAAGGAAGGGAGTAGCCATGTTGTTCCTAAACAATATCCTACCCTAACCCAAACCTATATTATAAGATTAGAAAGTCCTTTTAGATATCCAACTTTTTACTTTCTTTGTAGAGGCGATTGTAAATAGGGGCATGCCTATAGTATAACACTATTGCATTGAGACTTATTTTGTGTGAGAGAGAGTTTATGCACTTAAAATTCATTGTTGCATACATTGTAGCTTGATGTGATGAATTCTCTTTCTTGTGGGGTCAACATATGAAACAAGTTGATGTGGGTGATTCTTTCACCTTCCAGTAATAGGGAAATGGAGTATAGAGTCATTGTGGTCAAAAAAGAGTCACTGCTAGAGCATTAGTGGTTGTTGCTTGATTTCTCTTTAAGGCCTTATGTATTCTTGAGTGTTGCATTTTATATTCAGGGGTGTAGTGAAATTATCCCAACACTTGTGCAATAAGCTACTTGTTGTTGTGATTCATGATGTCCTTTCGTGCATTAAGTTTGCGCATAAACAATTGCTTCTCATAGTAAGAGGTAATGTTGCTATAGAACAAGCAAATGCTTTAATTTGGGGTGTTGATGAGTGGAAATTTTACCGCTCAATTTGACTAATCATTTGTGTACATTACCTTGTTTTAAGTGTTAAATGATATATATTCATGAGTAAATACACTAATATCCACTCTCCATAGGTATTAAGTTGAAAATATAGGAACATATGGATGGGAATGTGCAATGATCAAAAGGGAGCAAGAAAGTGCAGTTGCAGACTTTTAGTAGGAACTGGTCTTAGTTAACGCAATGGCGACCTGGTGACCACGGTCGTGATAGTCAAACATAAGTCAAGCAACCTTGTTCCCTGAAGATAATCATGGTTACGTAGCCACTTTCGCGATTATGCACGTGCGATTGCTTCCTAGTGGAGGAGTTCAGCCCACGGGCAAAACTGTAATTGCACGTATTGATCCTAATTTGACAAAAATGACTAAAACCTTATCATTATAAAAATAATTCCATCTTCCCCAATTTTAATGATTTAGTTTACTGTTGTTCATAGCCTCCATTTTTGGAGAAGAAAATATTCTATAAATTTTGGGTGAAGGATATATTAGAAACTTTCTAAGTTGAAGATGTGCTCACTTCAATTGTTGTAATTTTTGGAAAAATTCTTCAACAATTCATTTCAATGGAGATTATGGGTATATCTATGCTTATTTATCTTATGTGTAGCTAAATCTCCCTCTTGGTGTTATGTGAGAATAGGGGTTTAAGTGTGTGTGTCTTGTTGTTTGTTATCATCTGTTTGGTACTTCATGTTTATGGGTTCTATCTTTGGTATGCTATTTTGGTAGTGATTTGATGGGTGAAAGCCCCCAAAACCCACAAAGGTTTGATAAGTGAAAGCTCCAAGCTCAAGGGCATCTTCGAAAGAAGGGTTTTGGGTGAATTTTAAGAATCTATGTCATCCTCAAAAGAGGGACGTAGAGATCAAAGCAATGATAGACAATTATATGTGTAGTTTGCTAAATTTTAAGTATCTTAGACAAAAGGGTTACTATGAAGTTAACTATGCCACGGGTACATCCTAGAAATAGGGATGCCTAAAGTGAGGTTATGGTTACCAATTGTTTAACACATCTATTCGGTATTCGGAAGAATCAATGGGTGAAAGTTTGGTGTTTTTTGTAAGACTAGCATCAAAATCTATATCCAAGCCTTTCCATATTTGATTTACTAAATTGATGTTGATGACAAACTCCTATATGTCACTTCCTTAGTAGTTCATTATCCCAATATTCGTGTTTCATTGTTAAAACTCTAACTATTCATAGCCCTGAATTTATACTAGAAAACCCAAAAAGGAACATTAATGTAGGAACCTATCCCCATTTTATCATTTAGTACCATTTTCTTGAATTTAACTTGTATCTATCATTTTGAATTAATTTAATCACCACACACGTTGTTCCTCGTGGATTCGACGCCGACTCCAAAGTTGGGTAAATATATTCACTACGACTGCCTTGTAGTTAAATTGATGTGTAAGTTGAGTATTATCAAAAATGGTGTCGTTGTCGGGGAATAGTTTGGCATATTAAGCTAGTTTGGAATTTTAGTTAATTGCTTGAATTCAAGTTTGTATATATTTTCTTGTGATTTTCATTTGTAGGTAAAGTTTTGTTTATTTTTTTTTTATTTATGGCATCTTCCGACAAATATGGTGTTGGAAGTTGGAAGTTCGATCTTAACGATCCATGCCCGTATCACCACATTCCACATTTCATGAGCGATTATGACTATGATCCCAGGAGAGAGTTGGGTTCACCATTTAAATCCTATAGGGAGTATAGGGGCTCTTTATGTAGTGGTCGAGATGGACATTGGAGTGATTGTCAACATGCCCCTTCCCCCCATTATACAAACTAAGTTTCCATTTCTTCTTAAGAGAGTTATAGGTATGATGAAGAGAAGAAGGAAGAGCAAGATACCAACTCCAATAGTTGTGACCCAAGGTTACAAGCCATTTTTGATTAGTTGGAATCAACAGAGGAGGGCCTCGAGCACATACATCAAGAATGGACAAGTGTAAAGAAGGAGGTAATGGCTGAAGAATAAAATCTTGAAACTAGCATTTCTATGCCCATTACCCAAGATGAAGAATGTCAAAAATAGAAACCAAGCTATGATGATGATCATGGTAGAAAAGATTCCTCGGAGGCTTCCCCAGAATCTAAGTCATATGAGGAAGGAGAGGGCAAAATAAGTAAATGATGCTATAATAAAAATAGGAATCAATGGAAAACTCTTATAACGACTCTATTTTATTTCAGGGTGATAATTCTTTTGAGGAAGCTAACTCAAAGCTAGGTGTTGGACCTCGTTCAACCTAATTTTCAGCATTAGGCATTGAGGATGTGATGGGGATCCATACATTTGACCAAATGGAGGATTGTGGGGAGGTGGAGTCCAACTCTTATATTTTGGAATTTTAAATTCAAAAGAAGCACGTAGAACCCAATCCACCAATGACCAAGATGCTCAACTTTCAAAGCAAAAGGAATGTCCTATTAATAAACTAACTATTACCCATGGAGTCAAATTGCTAGTTCGATGTCAAATTTGGCAAAAGGATCAAGTCTTAGAAGTGGCGCGATAGAACATGCATCGTCATGCCCCTCTTTTTGTCCAAATATCCTCAAAGATGGAATGATCAAAAGTTGGGAAAAAAGTTTAAATCCTCTAAGTGGTGGCACAAATGAGGATTATCAAAATCATCTGCTAAGATAGTAAGCTAAGCGCTCGATGGGAGGCAACCCATTATGCCACGAAAAGTGGTACTATCCTTTTATTCATCTATAATATAGTAGATTTTGTTTATGTATTTTTTTAGCATGATCCATGAAAAAGAGAGTTGGGAAAGTGGGATGTCGTCCTGAATAACTAATGGAAGAGGCCCAGATTTTCGCCTTGATTATCGCAATCGTTGTCCATGTTAACGCAATCACGGATGACATGAATCTGCAATCGCAGAACGACGACCACGATCGCGGTCATACTAATTTAAGTGACCGTCCAACTACAATTTTTCCCATGCATTCATTCTTATAATTTTCTCAATACTATCCTATCTAATGGGATTGTGTAAAGTATCCAAGAGTTTATTTCAACCCTTTTGCATAATTTATATGGTATGTAGTCTCAAACTCCCGCACTTTTACTTTAATTATAGGTCTGGGATAAAAGATTGAACACTAGCATAAATTAGTTTTTACAATGTCAAAACTATGCTTGTTTGTATTTACTGTTGTGGTTAGCAGCTGTAGGATGTTTACACGTCATTTGGGGAAGTATTGAATACCAATATTTTAACATAACATGGTTGAAATAGATGTGCATATTTTGTCTCCATTCAATGTCCGAAAGAGTTCAAGGTGAACTCCTTCAAGTTTGGGCAGGGGACTAAAATCAAGAAAGTTGGGCTTACTTTATAATATCATGATGATTATATGCCTAGTTGGAAGATAAAGTTGTTGTTAACTGTGCGCATCTTAAGCAGGGCAGAGCTATTGTCGATAGGATTGGGTATCGCAATCGTGGTCCTAATGACCGTGATCGGTGAAGCTCAATTGCGTTCAACGCTTCGCGGTCGCTACACCTAAGACTTTTGTCTGCAGAAATCCAAATTTCTACCCGCCAACATTTCCTATGGCATTGCCACAAATGGTTTTCTTGCTAATTTAGCATAAGTTTTCCTTGTAAATATTAAAAATAGTTTGAACTATGTCCATAAAAGTGCTTAGCTACATAACGAAAGACTCAAATGATATTAGACCCATGCCCCCAGAAAGCCATAATCTATTTTGTAATGAATTTCCAAGGTCCAAGTTATTCCTAGAAAGGAGTATCTCTATGGGCAGAGTTCCAGAGAAATTCCCAGAATTCTTTGGTTTACTTTCTACTATCAGGGAACATACTCTAATGCTACCCCAAGGGCTATGAGAATACTCCACTACTCGCCATTCAAATGTGGCTTAGTTCGACTATGAAATATATAAAAAGGAAATGAAAAATCAAGGTGCCAGGGTTGCCAAATTATAAAGAGCATATTCATCTTTGGCAATATCATACAAGAACCTCCGGTAGTTACAGAAAAAGATGTTGAGGATGGAAAAGAAGAGAAAAATTCTTCACCAAGATGTGGAGAGAGTTAAAAGGCATCTTCAAGGTGCTCAAACCTAAAGAACATCTACATTCGTTAAGTAATAAAAGTGACGATAGATCTCCTGCTGAGAGGTCTGGTGCTGATGATGGTGGAAACAATAAATGGTATACTGAAGATTATAAAGTTGATTAAGGGATCATCTCTTACTCTTATCTTGCTAACTAGGCAGTGGGGTCCTTTCCATCTTTTCAGTTAGGGGTTCTTATCCCTATATATGTACTACTTAGATGTCTTTGGGTAGTTTTTGGGATGACACTATGGATATTGTTTTTATTTTGTTTGGAGATGCTACATTTTTGGGTACTCTGATGGTGCCCACATTTTACAAATTATCATGTTTTTTTATTATTCTTTTAATTTAATTTTATCTTAATTTTATTGATGCACGACTTGATTTTCCCTATGACGAATTGAGTGATGACATTCTTAAGGATAATCATCATGTTAGGTTTTAACATATAGATGTAGGAGAATTCAGAGTACCCGTGATATCAAATGTCATGAATGCAAAGGAAATTTTAGTACCTATGGAATTGTATTTTATAAAGTCAAGGAAATTTTGTACACCACTGGCAAAGCCTGAGTATCCATATGGGTAGTTTGCCCATTTTGAGCCCAAATGTTAGACTAAGGCTTTTGTTCCAGCCATAGTTTAGAAAATAAGGCATAGTGTTGTTGCAAAAAACAAAAACCCCTCCGTTAAAATGATTTCAAAAATCAAGGGCATGGATGTTAGAAAATTTGTAACAAAACTTCTTCTCTTTTTGGGACTCTATATGCTTCCGACTTGTACATAATGATAGATACTCCAATTTTGTCACTCACGGGAGGGACAATTGAACCTCCTTAGCGAGTTTTGCGTGACATGTGTGGTGTGATTTTAGTAATCATCTATTGTACACTTGTGTTATCTAGAATTTGCCCTGTTAGTCTTTCAAAACAAATTTTGATTTTATTTGGTTGGAGAAATGATCTTAGGTCATCCTTGTGATTTCGTAACCCATTCTAGGCCAAAATGCCTACCTGTGAATAATTATAATCCATATCACCTACTTTGAGCCTTTTGACTTTTCTTTGGCAAACTCGTTACTAGACATGTAACATTTCTTTTAGCCATTTTTGAACAGTACCCTTCTTGAACTTGAAAATACAACTTGAGGGTTAAAGCTTAAGTTGGGGGTGGAGAAAGTGATTGAAGGAAGTTTAAAGTCACGAAGTATTAGTCAAGTGCCAAGGTGCCTAAGTGATGAAAACAAATGTTTAGAAAAAGAAGGAATATAATAAAGGATAGAATTGAATGAAAGGTTTAAGAAAGAGTGATCAAATAAAAATGGTGAAAAAAGAAAGTGAATTGTAGGCATGAGAAAAGAGAGAAAACAAAGAAGAATGGCCAATATTCAAAAAGAAAGATTTAAAAGTGTGATGTTGACATTTAAGGAAGGGAGTATCCATGGTGTTCCCAAACAATATCCTACCCTAACCCAAACCTATATCATAAGTTTAGAAAGTCCTTTTAGATCTACAACCATTTAATTTCTTTGTATAGAAGATTGTAAATAGGGGCAAGCCTATGGTATAACACTTGTTTCTTTGAGACTTCTTTTGTATCAGAGAGAGTTTATGGCCTTAAAATTCCTTGCTTGGGAGGTCGGTATGTGAAACAAGTTGAGGTGGGTGATTCTGTCACCTTTCAGCAATAGGGAAAATAGAGTATTGTGTCATTATGGTAAATCGAGAGTCACTTCTGGAGTATTAGTAGTAGTTACTTTATTTCTCTTTAAGGCCTTATGCATTCTTGAGTGTTGCATTTTATTATGAGGGGTGTAGTGAAATTAGCCCAGCACTTGCGCAATGACGTACTTGTGGTAGTGAGTCATTAGGTCCTTTAGGGCATTCAGTTTGGGCATAAATGATTGTGTCTCATGGTAAGAGGTAATATTACTTGAGGACAAGCAAATTCTTTAAGTTGTGGTGTTGATCAGTAGTTATTTTACCCCTCAATCTGACTTATCATTCATGTACATTGCCTCATTTTAAGTGAATAACTGAGAAATATTCATAAGTAAATGCACTAATATCCACTCCCTGCAGGTATAAAGTTGAAAAAATAGGAAGATATGGATTGGAGTGTGAAATGATTAAAAGGGAGCAAGAAAGAGCAGTTGCATACTTCGAGTAGGAACTGGTCTTAGTTACCGCAATCGCAACCTGGTGACCACAGTCGCGGCAGTCAAACAGAAGTCAAGCAACCGCGGTCGCTAAAGATAATCATAGTTATGTAGCCGTTGTCGCGGCTACGTACGCGCGATTGCGGCCTAGTAGAGGAGTTCAGCACAAGGATAAAACTTTAATTGCATGCGCTGATCCCAATTTGACAAAAATGACTAAAACCTTATCATTATAAAAATAATTCCATTTCCCCTAATTTTTAGGATTTAGTTTAGTGTAGTTCATAGCCTCTATTTTTGGAGAAGAAAATATTTTATAAATTTTGGGTGAAAGATATATTGGAAACTTTCTAAGTTAAAGATGTGCTCACTTCCATTGTTAATATTGTGGGAAATCTAAGTTAGAAGTAACATTGGATAAATTCTTCAACAATTTATTTCAATGGAGATTATAGGTGTATCTATTCTTATTTATCTTATGTGTAGCTAAATCTCCCTCTTGGGGTTATGTGTGAATAGGGGTTTAAGTTTGTGTGTCTTGTTATATGTTATAATCTATTAGATACTTCATATTTATGGGTTTTATCATTGCTATGCTATTTTGGTTGTTATTTGATGGGTGAAAGACCCTATAACCTACAAAGGTTTGATGGGTGAAAGCTTCAAGCTCAAGGCCATCTTCGAAAGAAGGGTTTTGGGTGAACTTGAGGACTCCATGTCATCCTCGAAAGAGGGATGTGGAAACCAAAGAAATATAGACATGTATATATGTAGTTTACTAAATTTTAGGTATCTTAGACAAAATGGTGAATATGAAGTTAACTATACCATGGGTACATCCTAGAAATAGGGATGCCTAGATTGAGGTTGTGGTTACCAATTGTGTAACACATCTATTGGGTATTCGAAAGTATTAATTGGTGAAAGTTTTGTGTTTTTTTGTTAGACTAGCATCAAAATCTATAACCAAGCCTACCCATATTTGATTTACTAAATTGATGTTGATGACTAACTCCCACATGTTACTTCCTTAGTAGTGCATTCTCCTAAGATCCGTGTTTAATTGTTATAACTCTAATTATTCATAGCCCCGAATTTATACTAGAAGCCCCAAAAAGAAACATTAGTGTAGGAACCTATCCCTCATTTTATCTTTTTTATACCATTTGCTTGAATTTAACTTGTATCTATAATTATGAATTAATTTCAACACCACTCACATTGATCCTCGTGGATTTGACCCTGAATCCAATGTTGGGTAAATATATTCACTACGACTGTCTTGCACTCAAATTGATGTGTAAGTTGAGCGTTATCAAAAAGGGTGTCATTGTTGGGGAACAATTTGGCATATTATATTAGTTTGGAATTTTAGTTAATTGCTTGAATTCAAGTTTGCATATATTTGTTTGTGATTTTCTTTTGTAGGTAGAGTTTTGTTTATTTTTATTTTTGATTTATGGCATCTTCTGACAAATATGGTTTTGGTATTTGGAAGTTTGATCTTGAGGATCCATATCCATATCACGACGTACCACATTTCATGATTGATTATGACTATGATCTCCGAAAAGAGATGGGTTCACCATTTGAATCCTATATAGAGTATAGGTGCTCTTTATGTAGTGGTTGAGATGGACATTGGAGTAATTGTCAACATGCCCCTTCCCCCCGTTATACTAACTTAGTTTCTAGACCTTCTTATGATAGTTATAGATATGATGAAGAGAAGAAGGAAGAGCAAGATATCAAGTCCAATAGTTATGACCCAAGATTACAAGCCATTTTGGATCAGTTGAAATTAATGGAGTACGACCTTGATCACATACATCAAGAACGGACAAATGTAAAATTGGAGGTAATGGGCAAAGAAGAAAAGCTTGAAACCATCATTTCCATGCCCATTACCCAAGAGGAAGAATGTCAAGTAGAGAAACCAAGCTTTGATGATGAGCTTGGTAGAAAGGATTCCTCTGCGGCTTCCTCACAATCCAAATGATATGAGGAAGAAGAGTCCAAAATAAATGAAATGATGTTATAATCAAAAGAAGAATCAACGAAAAACTCTTATAACGACTCTAGTTCATTTCAGGGTGACAATACTTTTAAGGAAGCTAACCCAAAGTTAGGTGTTGGACCTCGTTCAACCTACTGTTCAACATTAGGCATAGAGGATGTGATGAGGATCCATACCTTTGACTCAATGGAGGATTGTGGGGAAGATGAGTCCAACTCTTATATTTTGGACTTTGAAATTCAAAAAAAGCACATAGAATCCAATCCATCAATGACCAAGATGATCAACTTTGAAAGCACAATGAATGTCCTATTTATATGCTCACTATTACCCAGGGAGCCAAACCGAAAGTTCTTTGTCAAATTTGGTAAAAGGTTCAAGTCTTCGAAGTGGCGTGATAGAACATGCATCGTCATGCCCCTCTTTTTGTCCAAATAGCCTCAAAAGTGGATTGATCAAAATTTGGGCAAAAGGTCCAAATCCTCTAAGTGGAGGCACAAATAAAGACTATAAAAGGCATAGGCTAAGATAGTAAGCTAAGCGCTCAACCATTCCATGAAAAGTGGCACTATCTTTTTATTCCTACATAATAGAGTAAATTTTGTTTATGTATTTTTTTTAGCATGATCCATGAAAAAGAGAGTTAGGAAAATGGCATGTCGTCCTGAATAACTAACTGTAGAGGCCTAGATTTTATACTTGATTGTCGCAATCATAGTCCGTGTCGATGCTATCGAGGATGACATGAGTCTTTGATCACAGAATGATGGTAGCTATCGCGGTCATACTAATTTAAGTGACCATCCAACTACCATTTTTCCCATGCATTCATTCTTAAAATTCTCTTGATACTCTCCTATCTATTGGCATTGTGTAAAGTATCCAAAATCTTATCTCAACCCTTTTGCATCATTTATATGGTATGTATTTTCAAACTCATTCACTTTAACTCTAATTTTAGGCCTGGGAAATAAAGATTGAACACTGCATTAATTAGTTTTTACAATGTCAAAACTGTGCTTGTTTGTATTTATTGTTATGGTTAGCAGTTGTAGGATATTTACTCGTCATTTGGGAAAGTATTGAATACCTATATTTTAATATATCATGGTTGAAATATACGTGCATATTATGTCACATTCAATGCCCAAAATAGTTCAAGGTGAACTCCTTCATGTTCAGGGAAGGGACTAAAATCAAGCAAGTTAGGCTTACTTTATATTATCATCATGATTTTGTGCCTAGTTGAAAGACAAAGTTATTGTTAACTGTGCGTATCTTAAGAAGGGAAGAACTATTGACGATGGTCTCGGGTATTGCAATCATGGTCCTGATGACCGGAATTGCTGAACCACAATTGCGTTCAATGCTCTACGGTAGCTACACCTGAGGACTATTTTTTGTAGAAATTCAAACTTCTACCAATCTGTTTTCCATACCAAAATCTCCTATGGCATTGCCACAAGCACTTTTCTTGCTAATTTAGCATAATTTTTGCCTTGTAATTATTAAAAATAGTTTAAATTATGTCCATACAGGTACTCAGCTACATAACGGAAGACTAAGACGATATTAGAACCCCCCGGAAAGCCACAATCTGTGTTTGAATGAATTCCCAAGGTCCAAGTTATTTCTAGAAAGGAGTATCTCTATGGACAGAGTCCCAGAGAAGTTCCCAGAATTCTTTGATTTACTTTCTACAGGGAACATACTTCAGGGATACCCAAGGGCCATGAGAATCCTTCACTACTCACCATTCATATGTGGCTCAGTCCAACTATAAATTATATAAGAAGGAGCTGAAAAAGCAAGGTGTCAGGGTTGCCAAATTGGAAAGAGCATATTCAGCTTTGGACATATCATACAAAAACCTTCGGGAGATATAGGAAAATATGTTGAGGAGGGAAAAGAAGAGAAAAATTCTTCACCAAGATGCGGAGAAGGGTAAAGGGCATCTTCAAGCTACTCAAAACTAAAGAATATCTACATTCGTTAAGGAGTGATACTGGTGATAGATCCCCTGCTGAGAGGTCTGGTGCTGATGATGCTAGAGATAATACAGGGTATACCAGAGATTATAAAGTTAATTATGGGAGCATCTCTTACTCTTATCTTGTTAACTAGGAAGTGGAGGCACTTTGAACTTTTCAGTTGGGGGTGCTTATCCCTATATGTGTACAGTATACATGTCTTTGGGCAGTGTTTGGGGTGACACTGTCGATATTGTTTTTATTCTATTTTGAGATGCTACATTTTTGGGTACTCTAATGGTGCCCTCATTTTATGGATTATTATGTTTTTCTTTTATTTTTAGTATTTTTTTGATTTAATTTTGTCTTAATCTTATTGATGCACGACTAGCTTTGCCCTATGACGATTGTGTGATGACATTCTTAAGGATAATCATCATGTTGGGTTTTGAAATATAGATGTAGGAGAATTCTGAGTACCCATGACATCAAATGTCATGAATGCAAGGGAAATCTAAGTACCTGTGGCATTGTATATTATAAAGTTGGGGTAATTGTGTACACCATTAGCAAAGCCTGAGTAGCCATATGGGTAGTTTTCCCATTTTGAGCCAAAATGTAAGACTAAGGCTTTTGTTGTAGCCATAGTTTAGCATATACGGCATAGTGGTATTGAAAAATAAACAAACCCCTCCGTCCAAAATTTTTTGAAAATCAAGTTCATGGAAGTTAGCAACTTTGTAATAAAACTTCTTCTTTTTTGGGGACTCCATAAGCTCTTGATTCGTACATAATGATAGATACTTCAATTTTGTCTCTCACGGGAGGGACAATTGAACCTCCTTGGAGAGTTTTGCATGCCACGTGTGGTGAGATTTTAGTAATCATCTCTTGTACACTTATGTTATCTAGAACTTGCTCCGTTAGTCTTTCAAAACTAATTTTGATTGTATGTGGCTGGAGAAATAATCTTAGGTCGTCATTGTGATTTTGGAACACTTTCTAGCCCAAAAAGCCTCTCTGTACATAAATATAATCCCTAGCACCCATTTTGAGCCTTTAGACTTTTCTTTGGCAAACTCGTTACATGCAATGTTCCATTCTTTTAAACCCGCTTTTGAACTGTACCCTCCTTGAATTTGAAAATACAACTTGAGGCTTAAAGCTTAAGTTGGGGGTGGTGAAAGTGATTGAAGGAAGTTTCGAGCCACGAAGTATCAGTCAAATGCCAAGGTGCCTAAGTGATGAAAACAAATGTTTAGAAAAATAAAGGATATAATAAAACATAGAATTGAATAAAAGCTTTAAGAAAGGGAGATAAAATAAAAGTGATGAACAAAAGAATCAAATTATAGGCATAAGAAAAGAGAGAAAACGAAGAAGAATGTCCAATAGTCAAAGAGTAAGATTGAAAAGTGAGATTTTGACATTCAAGGAAGGGAGTAGCCATGTTGTTCCCAAACAATATCCTTCCCTAACCCAAAGCTACATTATAAGCTTAGAAATTCCTTTTAGATCTCCAACCATTTACTTCCATTGTAGAGGTGATAGTAAATAGGGACAAGCCTATGGTATAACACTTGTTGCATTGGGACTTCCTTTGTGTTAGAGATATTTTGTGCACTTAAAATTCCTTGTTGCATACTTTGTAACTTCTTGTGAGGAATTCTCTTTCTTGTGAGGTCAGCATGTGAAACAAGTTGATGTGGGTGACTCTGTACCTTCTAGAAATAGGGAAAATGGAGTATAACATCATTGTCGTCTAAAGGGATTCACTTCTAGAGCATTAGTAGTTGTTTATTGATTGATCTTTATGGCCTTATGCATTCTTGAGTGTTGCATTTTATAATGAGTGGTGTAGTAAAATTAGCTCAGCACTTGTATAATGAGCTACTTGTGGCTGTGAGTCGTTATGGCCTTTGAGGAATTAAGTTTAGGCATAAATGATTGTGTCTCATCGTAAGAGGTAATGTTGCTTGAGGAAAAGAAAATGCTTTAAGTTGGGGTATTGATAAGTGGTAAATTTACCACATAATCTGACTAATCATCCGTGTGCATTACCTTATTTTAAGTGAATAAATAAGACATTTGTGAGGAAATGCACTAATATCCACTCTTTGCTGCTATACAGTTAAAAAGATAAGAAGATATGGATTGGAGTGTGAAATGATCAAAAAGGAGTAAGAAAGTGCAGTTGCAGACTTCGAGTAGGAACTGGTCTTAGTTACCACGATCGCGACCTAGGGCCCACTGTTGTGATAGTCAAATAGAAGTCAAGCACTCACGGTCATTGAAGATAATCATAGTTAGGTAGCCACTGTCGTGGCTATGCACACGCGATTACGGCCTAGTGGAGGAGTTCAGTGCAAGGGCCAAATTGTAATTGCACGTGTTGATCCCAATTTGACAAAAATGACTAAAACCCTATCATTATAAAAATAATTCCATCTTTCCTAATTTTTTGGATTTAGTTTAGTGTAGTTCAAAGCCTCCATTTTTGGAGAAGAAAATATTTTATAAATTTTAGGTAACGGATATATAGGAAACTTTCTAAGTTGAAGATGTGCTCACTTCCATTGTTGATATTATGGGAAATCTAAGTTTGAAGTAACATTGAATAACTTCTTCAATAATTTATTTCAATGGATATTATGGGTATAGCTATTCTTATTTATCTTATATGTATCTAAATCTTCCTCTTGGAGTTATCTGTGAATAGGGTTTTAAGTATGTATGCATTGTTATTTGTTATCATCTATTTGGTACTTCATGTTTATGGGTTTTATCATTGCTATGCTATTTTGGTTGTTATTTTATAGGTGAAAACCCCAAAAACCCACAAAGGTTTGATTGGTGAAAGGTCCAAGCTCAAGGTCATCTTCGAAAGAAGGGTTTTGGTGAACTTTTGGAATCCATGTCATCCTCGAAAGAGGTATGTGGAGACCAAAGAAATGTTAGACAATTATAGGGGTAGTTTTCTAAATTTTATGTATCTTGGACAAAAGGGTGAATATGAAGTTAACTATGCCATGGGTACATCCTAGAAATAGGGATTCCTAGATTTAGGTTGTGGTTACCAATTGTTTAACACATCTATTGGGTATTCGAAAGAATCAATGGGTGAAAGGTTGGTGTTTTATAGAAAGACTAGCGTCAAAATCTATAACCAAGCCTACCTATATTTGATTTACTAAATTGATGTGGATGACTAACTCCCACATGTCACTCCCTTAGTAGTGCATAATCCCAAGATCCGTGTTTAGTTGTTAAAACTCTAATTATTTATAGCCCTGAATTTATACTAGAGAAGCCAAAAAGAAACATTAGTATAGGAACCTATCCCCCATTTTATCTTTTTGTACCATTTTCTTTAATTTAACTTGTATCAATCATTTTGAATTAATTTGATCACCACTCATATTGTTCTTCATGAATTCGACCATGACTCTAAAGTTGGGCAAATATATTCACTACGACTTTCTTGCACTTAAACTGATGTGTAAGTTGACCGTTATCAAAAATGGGGTCATTGTCGGGGAATAATTTGGCATATTAAGTTAGTTTGGAATTTTAGTTAATTGCCTAAATTCAAGCTTGTATGTATTTGTTTGTGATTTTCTTTTACGGTAGAGTTTTGTTTATTTTTATTTTTTATTTATGGCATCTTCTGACAAATATGGTGTTGGTAGTTGGAAATTCGATCTTGACGATCCATATCCATATCACGATGTACCACATTTCATGACCGATTGTAACTATGATACCCAGAGATAGATGGGTTTAACATTTCAATCCTATAGGGAGTATAGGTGCTCTTTATTTAGTGGTTGATTTGGACATTGGAGTGATTATCAATATGCGCCTTCTCTCTATTATACTACCTGAGTTTCTAAACATTCTTATGAGAGTTATAGGTTTGATAAACAGAAGAAGGAATAGCAAGATACTAAGTCCAATAGTTGTGACCCAAGGTTACAAGCCATTTTTGATTAGTTGGAATTAATGAAAGGGGGCCTAGAGCACATACATCAAGAATGGACAAGTGTAAAGAAGGAGGTAATGGGCGAAGAAGAAAAGCTTGAAACGATCATTTCCATGCTTATTACCCAAGAGAAAGAATTTCAAGAAGAGAAACCAAGCTATGATGATGAGCTTGGTCGAAAATATTACTTGGAAGATTCCCTACAATCCAAATCATATGAGGAAGGAGAGGTCAAAATAAAAGAAGTGATGCTCTAATCAAACAAAAAATCAACTCAAAACTCTTATAACGACTCTAGGTCATTTTAGGGTGACAATGCTTTTGAGGAAGCTAACCCAAAGTTAGGTGTTGGACCCCGTTCAACCCACTTTTAAACATTAGGCATAGAAGATGTGATGAGGATCCATACCTTTGACCAAGTGGAGGATTGTGGGAAAGTAAAGTCCAACTCTTATGTTTTGGACTTTGAAATTCAAAAGAAGCACATCAAACCCAATCCATCAATGACCAAGATGCTAAACATCCAAAGCATAAGGAATGTCCTATTAATATGCTCACGACTACCCAAGGAGCCAAACTGAAAGTTTGATGTCAAATCTGGTAAAAGGTTCAAGTCTTCAAAGTGGCATGATAGAACATGCATCATCATGCCCCTCCTTTTGTCCAATTAGCCTCAAAGATGAAATGATCAAAAGTTGTGAAAAAAGTTCAAATCCTCTAAGTGGAGGCACAAATGAGGATTATCAAAGGCATCTGCTAAGATAGTAAGCTAAGCGCTCGATGGGAGGCAACTTATCATGCCACGAAAAGTGGCACAATCCTTTTATTCAGGCATAATAGAGTAGATTTTGATTTTATATTTTTTTAGCATGATCCATGAAAACAAGAGTTGGTAAAGTGGCATGTCATCCTTAATAACTAAGAGCAGAGTCCTAGATTTTGGCTTTGATTACCGCGACGTGGTCCATGTCAACGTGATCACGGATGAGATGAGTCTGCGATCGCAGAACGACGACCGCGATTGCGGTCATACTAATTTAAGTGACCATCCAACTACCATTTTTCCTATACATTCATTATTAAAATTCTCTCAATACTCTCCTATCTTTCGGCATTGTGTAAATTATCCAAGAGTTCACCTCAACCCTGTTGCATTATTTATACAGTCTGTAGTCTCAAACTTCCTCACTTTTACTTTAACTATAGGCCTAGGACATAAAGATTGAATATTAGCATAAATTATTTTTTACAATGCCAAAACTGTGCTTGTATGTATTTATTGTTGTGGTTACCAGTTGTAGGATGATTACACATTGTTTAGGGACGTCTTAAATACCCATATTTTAACATAACATGTTTGAAATAGGAGTGCATGTTATGTCTCCATTCAATGCCCAAACAAGTTATAGGTGAACTCCTTCAAGTTTGGGGAGGGGACTAAAATCAAGCAAGTTGGGCTTACTTTATATTATCATGATTATTATATGACTAGTTGGAAGACAAAGTTGTTGCTAATTGCACAATTCTTGAGCAGGGAAGAACTATTGTCGATAGTCTTGGGTATCGCGATTGTAGTCTTGCTAACCACAATTGCTAAACAATGATTGCGTTCAACGCTCCATGGTTGCTATACCTGAGGACTGCTGCCTCCATAAATCCAAACTTATAACCCACCTATTTTCTACCACCAAAATTTTATATGGCATTGCCATAAGCACTTTTCTTGCTAATTTAGCATAAGTTTTGCCATGTAAATATTAAGAATTGTTTGAAGTATGTCCATATACGTGCTCAGCTACATAATAGAATACTCAAATGATATTATACCCATGCCCCCGAAAAGCCACAATATGTGTTACAATGAATTCCCAAGGTCTAAGTTATTCCTAGAAAAGAGTATCTCTATGGAAAGAGTCCCAGATAAGTTCCCAGAATTCTTTGATTTACTTTCTACTATTAGGGAACATACTCTAGGGCTTCCCAGGGGCCACGAGAATCTTCCACTACTTGCCATTCATATGTGGCTCAGTCCGACTATGAAATATATAAGAAGGAGCTAAAGAAGCAAGGGGACAGGGTTGACATATTTGAAAGAGCCTATTCAGCTTTTGCAATATCACATAAGAACCTCCGAGAGTTATAGGATAAGATATTGAGAAGGGAAAATAAAAGAAAAATTCTTCACCAAAATATGGAGAGGGGTAAAGGGAATCTCCAAGGTGCTCACACCTAAAGAACATCTACATTCGTTAAGGAACGAGAATGATTATAGAGCCCCTGCTGAGAAGTCTAGTATTGATGACGGTGGAGACAATGCAGGGTATACCGGAGATTATAAATTTTATTTTGGGAACATCTTTTACTCTTATCCTGTTAACTAGGCAGTGGGGGCACTTCCAGTTTTTCAGTTGTGGGTGTTTGTGCCTATATGTGTAATACTTAGATATCTTTGGGTAGTGTTTGGGATGACACTATGGATATTATTTTTATTGTGTTTTAATATGCTACATTTTTTGATACTCTGATGGTTCCCACGTTTTATGGATTATCATGTTTTTCTTTTATTTTTAGTATTCCTTTGATTTAATTTTATATTAATCTTATTGATGCATGACTAGCTTTGCCCTATGATGGATTAAGTGACATCATTCTTAAGAATAATAACCATGTTGGGGTTTCAAATATAGATGTAGGAAAATTTAAGTACCCGTGACATCAAATTTCATGAATACAAGGGAAGTCTGAGTACCTATGGCATTGTATTTTACAAAGTCGGAGTAATTGTGTACACCATTGGTGAAGCCTAAGTAGCCATTTGGGTAGTTTTCCCATTTTGAGCATAAATGTGAGACTAAGTCTTTTGTTGTAGCCTTAAATTAGCAAATAGGGCATAGTTCTATTGCAAAACAAACAACCCCCTCCGTCCAAAAATTTTCTAAAATCAAGGGCATGGACGTTAGCAACTTTGTAACAAAACTTCTTCTCTTTTTGGGACTCCTTAAGCTTTTGTCTTGTACATAATGATAGATACTCCAATTTTGTCTATCACGGAAGGGACAATTGAGCCTCCTTGGCGAGTTTTGCATGCCATGTGTGGTGAGATTTTAGTAAACATCTCTTGTACTCTTGTATTATCTAGAACTTGCGACGTTAGTCTTTCAAAACTAATTTTGATTGTATGTGGTTGGAGAAATGATCTTAGGCCATCCTTGTGATTTTGCAACCCACTATAGCCTAAAAATTCATCCTGTGCATAATTATAATCCCTACCACCAACTTTGAGAATTTAGACCTTTCTTTGGTTAACTCATTACAAGCCATGTTCCATTCTTTTTATCCCTCTTTTGAACCGTACCTTCCTTGAACATGAAAATGAAACTTGAGGCTTAAAGCCTATGTTTGGGGTACAGAAAGTGATGGAAGAAAGTTTTAAGCCATGAAGTATTAGTCAAATTCTAAGGTGCCTAAGTGATGAAACAAATGTTTACAAAAAGAAATGATCCAATAAAGGATACAAGTGAATGAAATGTTCAATAAAAATTGATAAATGAAAGTGGTGAACAAAGAAAGCGAATTGTAGGCGCGAGAAAAGACACAAAAAAAGAAATGATCCAATAAAGGATAGAAGTGAATGAAGGTTCAAGAAAAATTGATAAATGAAAGTGGTGAACAAAGAAAGCGAATTGTAGGCGTGAGAAAAGAGAGAAAACAAAGAAGATTGGCCAATAGTCAAAAATAAAGATTGAAAAGTGTGATGTTGATGTTAAAGAAAGAGATTAGCAATATTGTTCTTAAACAATACCCTACCCTTACCCAAACCTACATTACAAGCTTAGAAAGTCCTTTTAGATCTCCAACCATTTATTTTTTTGTAGAGACGATTGTAAATAGGGGCAAGCCAATGGTATAACACTTGTTGCATTGATACTTCTTTTGTGAGAGAGAGAGTTTGTGCACTTAAAATTACTTGTTTCATACTTTGTAGCTTGATGTGAGGAATTCTCTTTCTTATGAGGTCAGCATGTGAAACAAATTGAGGTGGGTGATTTTATCACCTTTCAACAATGGGGAAAATAGAGTATAGCATCGTTATTGCCTAAAGGAAGTCACTTCTAAATCATTAGTGGTTGTTGCTAGATTTCTCTTTAAAGCCTTATTCATTCTTGAGTGTTGTGTTTTATAATGAGGGGTGTAGTAAAATTATCCCAGCACTTGTGCGATGAGCTACTTGTGGTTATGACTAAGGTTGAAGTCAATATGGCCTTTGGGGTATTATGTTTGGGCATAAACGATTGTCTCATGGTAAGAGGTAGTGTTGCTTGAGGACAAGCAAATGCTTTAAGTTGAGGGTGTTGATGAGTGGTGATTTTACCAATCAATGTCACTAAATATTCATGTACATTACCTTGTTTTAAGTGAATAAATGAGACATATTCATGAGTAAATGAACTAATATTTGCTCTTTGGTGGTATAAAGTTTAAAAGGTAAAAAGATGTAGATTGGAGCGTCAAATGATCAAAAGAGAGCAAGAATGTGCAGTTGCAAACTTCGAGTAGGAACCAGATTCAGTTAGCATAATCGTTGTTGATTGCGGTCACGGCAGTCAAATAGAAGTCAAGCAACCACGGTCACTGATGATAATCACAGTCGTGGCCATATATATGCGATCGTGGCCTCAAGGAGGAGTTCATCCTAAGGTCAAAACTGTAATTGCACGTGATGATCCCAATTTAACTAAAATGACAAAAAAAATTTCATCACAAAAGTAATTTCATCTTTCCCAATTTTGAGGATTTAGTTTAGTGTAGCTCACAACCTCTAGTTTTGGAGAAGAAAATATTTTATAAATTTTGGGCGAAGGATATATTGGAGACTTTCTAAGTTGAAGATTTTCTTAGTTCCATTATTGATATTGTGGGAGATCTATGTTTTAAGTAACATTGGCTATATTCTTAAACAATTCATTTCAATGGAGATTATGGGTATATCTATGCTTATTTATCTTATGTGTTATAAAATCTCCCTCTTGGAGTTATGTGTGAATAGGGGTTTAAGTGTATGTAGGTTGTTATTTGTTATCATCCATTTGGTACTTCATGTTTATGAATTTTATCATTGCAATACTATTTTACTTGGGATTTTATGGTTGAAATCCCCAAAAACCCACAAAGGTTTGATTGGTGAAAGCTCTAAGATCTAGAAAGTTCAAGGTCATCTTCGAAAGAAGGGTTTTGGGTGAACTTTAGGAATCCATGTCATCCTCAAAAGAGAGATGTGGATACCAAAGCAGTGATAGACAATTATATGTGTAGTTTGCTAAATTTTAACTATCTTAGACAAAACAGTGAATATGTGGTTAACTATGCCATGGGTATCACCCTAGAAATAGGGATACCTAGATTGAGGTTGTGGTTACCAATTGTTGAACGAATCTATTGGGTATTAAAAAAAATCAATGGGTGAAAAATTGGTGTTTTTTTGAAATACTAGCATTAAAATCAATAACCAAGCCTACCCATATTTGATTTACTAAATTGATGTTGATGACTAACTCCCACATGTCACCCCCTTAGTAGTGCATAATCCCAAGATCTGTGTTTTATTGTTAAAACTCTAATTATTCATAGCCCCGAATTTATACTAGAAAATCCAAAAAGAAATATTGGTATAGGAACTTTTCCCCTATTTTATCTTTTTGTACCATTTGTTTGAATTTAGCTTGTATCTGCCATTTCGAATTAATTTGAATGCTACTCACATTGTTCCTCGTAGATTCAACTCTGACTCCAAAGTTGGGTAAATATATTGACGATGATTGCCTTGCACTTAAATTGATGTATAAGTTAAGCGTTATCGCCCTTCCAAGAAACATTGTGCAAAATGAAAAAGATAACATTCATATTTTTGGTATTACCACAAGGAACGGAATAACTACTATGGATCCCCCAATACCTACTGCGGAAGCACTAAGTCATGAAGAAGATGATACACCTAAAATTCGAGTTGTGGAGCAAGAAAAAAATAGCAGGTGGTTAGATATAAAGGACAAAGGTAAGGGTCCGGTCATTGAGCCAGAAATAAGAAAAATTTGAATACCACCCCCACCTTTTCCTCAAAGATTGAACTAGAAGAGAGATGAAGGTAATTTTAATTGATTCATTGAGATATTGAAAGAGTTGAGCTTGAACATCCCTCTTCTTGAGATATTGGAGTTAATGCCTGGATATGCCTGGTTTATGAAGCAACTTGTTACAATGAAGGAAGGGGCTACGATTGAGGATGTTGATGGTTTACACCACTGTAGTGCAGTCACGACTAGGTATCTGTCTCAGAAAATAGGTAATCCCAAAGCATTCACTATACTATGAACCATTAGGTCATCTTGGTTCACCAAAAACTTATGTGACTTTGGGGCCAACATAAATTTGATGCAGCTGCCTATATTCAAGTAGTTAGTCTTGAACCCTCCTAAACCAAGTGTAATGTTACTATTGATGGCCAACCGCACAGTGAAGTAACCTATGGGCATTTCTTTTGATGTGATTGTGAGAGTGGATAACTTTATCTACCGACTAACTTTGTCATTTTGGACTGTGAGGTTGATACCAATATGCCCATCACTTTAGGGTAACTATTTATCGCCACATGTAGAGCGATGGGTGACATTGAGAAGGGAAATCTGAAGTTTAGAGTCAACAGTAAGAAGGCAACATTTAAAATTTGAAAAATAATTAACCAGTCATTTGACATGAGGGTAGTGTTGGTGATAGACTGTATTGATGACTCAAGAGGATATTCCTATAGGTACCTTGATTAATTCTAAGTAATTAAGGTACACACGTCGTGCCGTTATGTAAAATCAAGTGCTGCATGAGAGGCAACCCATGGGATTATTGGTGAAGTTTGAGTAACCAACACAACCATGTCATGCAACGATATTAAATTAAGCGCTAAGTGGGAGGCAACCCACTATTTTAGTGTTCACTTTTGTTTGTTTTGATTTTGAAGGTTTATAGATTATGGACTTACTCGAAATATGGTAGGATTGCTACATGCGTAAATTTCCATGTAACGGGATTGTATGATCAATCAATCAGGGTCATAATTCTTACTCGAGCCATTTAATGTTGAGCGATAATTAAAGAAAAGATGAAATTTTAAGGATAATAATGACAAGTTCTGGAATTTGGCTCATAATCATACTTTTGGAACAATAAATTCAAGTTACAAAGTCATAAGTAGATGGAAAAATATTAAAACACAACATCCAAGAAGCAGGAAGTTGGACCAAAAGATCATGCCTACATGCACCTAGCACATGCAGAACATATGTGGGACATGCGGCCACAGGTAGGCCGCATGTGGTTGCCACAAGTGGTCAGTTTGTGGGCCTAAATTTTAATTAAAATTTTTGGCCCACCAATGCTTATTTAAAACCTAATCGGACCTCCTCACTATTTAATCAATTTTTCCTCATTCTAACCTATTCTAATCCTCAAAATCATATTTTTATCTTTAAATCCAAACTTCCCTCTCAAATCATAAAATAATCCCTCACTTAGTAAATGGCTAATTTGAAACTTATTTATCGTACCAACTTGTCCTACCATACTAAAAAAAAGTTAAATTTGGATTTTGATCTAGTTCTTCATTGTTGACTTTTGAATTATCCTGAAAGACAGATCCTAATAGTTATATCTTGATTTAACTATTCAAAAAACAAGTTGACAGGTGTGTTTCCATGGTAAATATATATAAACAATTATGCTTATATGTAAGATCCTTGAAGTTTCCTAAAATCATGATGTAAGGCATTATTTTGAATTAAAATCTAAAGTTAGGCCTTAAACGAAAGTTGAACTTGAAGAAGTACAGGAATGCCAAAGGTTGGACATATAAGTTACCATTAAAAATAATGATTGTTGATATATGTGTGCACATTCGACTTGTTGGGACTTCAAATAAGTTATTAGGGTGTGAAAATTAAGGAAAATTCAAACATTATGAATTTTGAATTTTTCTACAACTTTTGCAATCCCACATTTTGTGTTGGAAACTAACAACTCATTTTTTAGGACAAGTGGGATCAAAAGCTGCTAAGAAGAAGGTTGATAGATCAAGGAGATGGGTTGATTCCCTAGAGCCAAATGGCTTAGTGGAGAAGTACCATCTTACACTGAATAGAGAAGATGCAGCTAGGGCAACATGCAGAGTGACTAGAGGCCATGTGCGCCAAACAGTTGAGACTATTATTTTGAGTACTTTGGGCCAGCCACTGCTTGAGTACTCATGGTGGGGTGAAATGCTAGTATTTTCCCAACCTAGGTCTCGGACAGAGGCTATTCAGGCTATCCAGGCTGCCTAGGTAGCTCTTGCTCATTCAAGGATAAAGTTAGCATAGAGATCACCTCCATATTCTCCTTCGATAAGTGATGACGATAATGAGATTAAGGCAGATTTTGAGCTATATTCACATGGTGTATCCATCACCCCTAGCCTAAGGAGGGGTCCCAAGAATCATTCGAGGCTGTAGAGCATAAGTATTCATTAGCAATACCCCAATCTGAGGATGATACTGCAGTTCATATACAGTAGTCAGTCATACCCCAGTATGAAGAGGGTATAGAGCAGGCTTCGTATGAGGTGCCTATTCCAGATGAGAAGGCACAATCATAATAGAGACATAGTTCCACAACCCCTACATATGCCTTGGAGATACCTCTTGATTAGGATAGCCCAAGGTCGTGTATGGATGGAATACAGTTGATATATGATACAGATAGTCATATCTCAGAGATCGGCAAGCCTAAGAGGCTTATTTTCAACAGCATAGGATTGATCTATCTTGGCTGAGTAGAGTACCATAGTTTTAATATTTCTTTGATAGTTATCAACTAGAGTGGATAACTAGACCACTTAATTCTTATAACCTAAATTTGGTGCAAGAGTTTTATACATAATATAGTGCCACAGTAGTTCTTCTGATGCATAGATTTTTAGTTATAATGAGACATATGGAGCTACCACATCTTGAGAAGACCCTTGTTAGAGGGGTCAGGGTTAATCTTTCCACAGAGATTATCCACTGGGTTATTTTTTGTCCAAACTATATCACTCTTGTATCCACAGCAGAATGTGACCACAGATTAAGAGTCACACATGATAGACATATTATGAGAGAGGCTGATCATAAACGAAAGAGAGTTGACATGGATAGGTAAAAAGTTGGCTACATTTAACCTTAAGGTGATGAGACCCCGTGGATCAGGGACATAGTATGATAAAAAAGGGTTCATTGACTTTTGATGCCAAGTTTTGGTGATTGTTTATCTAATATCGATTGTTCCCTACTGCTTCAAATAATTTATTGACTTGGAAGGGAGCCACTATGATTGCTAGTATGATGGTCAGGTATGCTATTAATTTTACGGCCATCCTCCAGCATGGGATACATGATAGAGCTTTTAGGGAGGAGATAAATTTTCCATTCCCATGCCTTATTAAGAGATTGTGCAATGAAGCCAATATACCTGAGATACTAAAAGTTAATGAAAGAGTAATTATGATAGCTACTGCATAGAAAAAGACTATGAAGGATCTGACATGCCTGTCCCTTCCCAGGTGACCTAGTAAGCCTAAAATAGTACCTTGATCCTAGACTTAGGGCCCCTTAGTTTCCACAGATTTGATTGATGTAAATAAAGGTGATATGGGAACTAGCATTGATATTGTTATGTGGGAGTATATAGAGGACCCAAATGTGAGTACTTAGGGCAAAGGGACACTAGCCACTTCTTCATCAGCCTCAGCTTCCTCCTAAAAATCTAATTAGAGCCCACTCGCCCATCTACTGCAGATGCTACTCTAGGTATGATTATAGTATTTTGAGAGCTCTTGTAGAGTTTAGTAGACAGTTAGAGTGTTACTAATACTTGAGTACAGTTTGTTGAGACTAAGATAGCTACTCTATATAGGCAGATCCGGCCATGGGTCTAAGCTAGATTCGAGATAAAAGAGGCTAGATGGGAGGTTGCACAGAGAGATGCTATGTCGGAGCGATATGCTGATTGAAAAGCATGTCTTGGTTCTTTTAAAAGTTGTGTTACATCCAGATTTACAAAGATTAAGTCATTGAATCTAGGAAATATGAGAGAGGATATATATATAATGAAAGTAGAGGTACATTCTCTCATAGAGAGCCATATGGTAGTCTCTCCTTTAGTCATACCCCTAGTGGTCTAGATATTACCTCCACTGGCACCCAGATGATTTGATATCTTTGTAGAGGATTAAGAGGAGGACCCAGTAGTTTGGACCAAGAGAGGACACATGGGAGACCTGTAGACCCTAGATATTCCATATGACTAGGTCCTAAAAGGGCCAAACATACATAGATTAAGTTCATAGTTGTTGAGAGAAAGAGGCATACCGAGATAGCAATAGGTGCATCTCTTAGTAGTAAACCACCACCACCACCACTTCTGCCAATTGATATACCCTGATTTGGGGATGCTCATGACACAAATGCCTATTCAATCCAAGGTATGTCCTTATTCCCTTTATTTTATATTATTTTATTACATTAGAGACAATATGTAGTTTTAGTTGGGCGTGTGGGGTAAACCATAGCCGCCATGGGTTTTTATTGTCGTGGTTCTTTTTCTATCACCATATATAGTTATACAACTGTCATGTCTAGGTTAAAATTTGTATTGTATTATGTTTTATTTTGTATTTTGTTAAGTTTTTGTGTAATTAGGAGATTTTTAATTATATATTTTAGATTAATTTTTGAGAAAAATAATACCCCTCAAAAATTTACTTTTAGAACTGTGTGAATGTACATATGTATGAACAATGTGGATATTCTTATGGCATTAGGATTAAGGGTATGACAATCACTTTCTAACAATTGTATGAACCAGATAAGTAGTACTGTGTAATATTAACTCTATGCCATGTGTGCAGGGAATGCTACTTAGTTTCCTTTGTGTGTTGAATTCAGAACTAACCTAGTTAGTCTTGCCTAGGTTGTAGGATAGTCGGTTAGGAAAGGATCATAGATTTTTTTATTTTAGTAAACTTTTATCCTAAATGGTCTTCCTTATGTAAAATAGTACCCTTTGTTCCCTATTTTGAGCCTTATAATCTGTTTTTCTTATTTTACTAATTGCCTTCCCATTTGTGTTTGAATAACCTATTTTTGCCTTTTTCTCCTTTGATGTTGTACACATTAACTCAGGCAAATTACCTAATTTGAGGGTTGATATCATAGGGATGTGTGATGTAAAATGGGTATGCAAAGGAGTATATCTAGAGAGAGTTAGTAAGGCTGGGTGTGGTAGGAAAAGAAAAGGAAAAAGAAAATGAAAATTGTGAAAAAGTGAAAAGATAAGAATAAAAGACCGCACCTAACTGAATGTGCAATAAAGAATAAAAGGGAGAAATAAGGGTGGAATAAAAAGAAGATGGTTAATGAGTGGACCCTAAAGTTAGTATAGTGCCAAGGAGGCTTAGTCACTTGATCTATCTATAGGGAGTGTAGAAGCCCTAAGTGCAAGAGAGTCTAGAGTAACTACTAGGGCTAAGGTTTTATAAGGTGAGGTATGGTTGTGTCATGAAAAATTAATAGGAAAGTAGAATGTAGTGGAAACCCTTAGGGAATGGTAGAGTGTTAAATATTTTCATAGATAGATTATACCTAAGGTATATAAATGATAGGCGTTAACGTCGCAATTTGGTAGGTATACTCGTAGTTGTATTGAAGACATAAGAGATGTGATGAGTCTTGGTCATATGAATTGTCTCATGGCATAGTATTTTCATGGTTTTGGATTTCAAGTATGGGTTGGGGATTTTGGTATAGTAGTTGGATATGGTTTTTCTCCATCCTTTACTCATGGTATCCATATTTTAAGGGGGATAGAAACAGAGGGGTGTCGCAGGATAGATGAGAGGAGTAGAGCCCAGTGGCTTAAGCTAACTCCTTATTGCTTGGAATAGGCTTGAACATAGAAATGGTGGTGCATAGATAGACTCAAGATCTCATAGTGACGTAACTTGGTAAACTCTAAGTCAGGTGGGACTTGCTCTTTAGCATGAGTCCATCCCTCCCGAGTTAAATGTGTTGAGTAGAGGTGGTTGGTATTGGTATATCAAATCCTTTGTTCTTTAAGGAGGTCTCAATGATATCTTAGAGTGTCAAGTTTTCCGTATTAACATGAAAGAGTTGTATTCAGTGCGGTTTCCATGGAGGAACCAAAATTTTGAGGAAGCTACTTGAAAGGCAGATGAGGACATAAAGTCTGAGTAACCGCATTTGTTTCCTATTTCAGACACTCGTTATTAAGGTATGTGTTAATATTCCTACCTTGAGTTATGTTTTGTTTAAACACTGAGTTAAATCCCCTAAGTTTTGAATCGAGTGAGTGTGTTGATAAGAAGCGAGTTTGAGACCTGAGGTCAATGAAATGAAATGGTTAGTTGAAGGTTATTATGATGCGGGTTATGTTATATCCTTGTTGTATGCTTTGTTCTAACTTGATGAGAGGTTGGTTTGATATGGGTTGATGTGTTAAATAGTGTATATGCTTGCCTTACCCCCTCATTCGAGGACGAATGGTCCTAAGTGGGGGAGAATGAAACACGCAAGATCTTGGCCTTGCAAAAATTTTTGGACTTTGGAAACACTGTCCACGATACAATTTGGCATGTCACTCATACCCTTGCATATGATTCGTACCCAACTTTCCCTCCCCCTCTCATACCTTGAACATCCTAGGAGGTCAACACACTGTCCCCAATACGACATGGTCCTCTATTGGTCGTAACCAATGCATACGAGTAATACACTACTAAATTGTATCGAGTGAGGACTAGTTTTGAGTGGGCTATTTTCTATACGGTTGGTCCATACAATTTATGGGTGATTCGTACCCTTTGTATATGACTGAAAGGTTCCTAGTCGTACCCTTAATAGTGTAAGTGACTTAGGAGAAGACTAGGGTACGAGTTATGGTACCACTCATACCCTAGGGTACGGTTCCCTAGTGAATCGTATGGGAGAGTCGTACCCCTGGACAGGGTCATTTTCCAGCTTTTGTCCAAGGTCCTTATGGTCATTTCCAATGCCTAAAACCCTAGTTCCATTTACTGTATAGGTCATGTTATCCTCTCATAACACTTGTGTGGTGGATCAAACATCCCAAATACTCTCAAAGAGTCTTGAAACAAAATTGTAAGCTAGGGTTTGTAGAGAATTCATCTAGAGGCAAGAGAGGTGTCAACTTCTTCATTGCATCAACGTTTTTAAGGCATGTACCTCTAACCCTTCCTAAATAACCCTAAACCTATATATTTTACACTTGAATTAGTTAGTGTACATAGATATTTTGAAATAAAAATGTTAAGGGTTTGATGCCTAGTGATAAGTTATGTGTGTTCTTGCTTAGACTTGTGTTCATACATGATGTTGTTGATGTTTTGTAAACGTGGATGCTTGTAGGCTGTACCTTAAAAAAATGAGTCTTGAGAAACCCTAATATTGAGGATTATTTCCTTGAATATGACCTTGGTGAATGCATTTTCACAAGGTGTTTGTGAAAATGACTATGTGAAATGACTAGTTACATGTTGATAATGCTTCAAACTAGGGAAATGGACCAATAAGTAGGAATGGATGATGAATGTCATTGCGAATGTATTATTAGCTTTGTAAGTTTTAATTGATGATATTTTTGAGTTGATAATTAAATAGGGGTTAAGGTCCCTTATCATGAAATTGAACATAAATTGTGTTTTGAACTAATGGGTGGTAAAGAATGTGTTGCAATATTAATTGTGAATGGTGAATGGTGAATGGTGTGTAAGGGTCTTGATGACCATAAACTTGAATTGAATAATAAATTAAAATAATTCATGTCCCTATTAAAGTGTGTGACGGATGAATGGTTCCATGAGAACTTTGTGGTCATATTTAGTGTTGAATTGGTCAAATGGGTTAGAGTACTTAAGTGTTGCGATGAATTGTATGAGAGTAGATATATGAATAAAAGAGTTAGGAACCAAGGGTGCCAAGAATGCATGTTGTTGGAGTCCCATACCTAGTGAAAGCATGAGGTTGGAGTCCCAAGCGCAATGAATGCATGAGGTTAGAGTCTCATTCCAAATGAATGCATGAGGTTGGAATCACATGCCTAGTGAAAGAATGTTGTTGGAGTCCCATGCCAAATGAATGTCTGAGGTTGGAGTCCCATGCCAAACGAATGCCTGAGGGTGGAGTCCCATGCCAAATGAATGCATGAGATTGGAGTCTCGTGCCTAGTAAAATCATGAGGTTGGAGTCCCATGCCAAATGAATGCATGATGTTAGAGTCCCATGCCAAATGAATGCATGGGGTTAGAGTCCCATGCCTAGTGAAAGCATGAGGTTATAGTTTTGATGTTTGAATAGTATAGGATTATACTGTCAATATTTCTTTCTTTATTGCATCAATCAGGTTTATGGGGATCGGTTATATTATTTAATTTTCTTTGTGACTTCAGGGATTATATGGGACCTGTAACTCTATAGTTAGTTTTATTCTTTTCAATATTATTTACTCTGTTATTTATTCTCAATATTTGGAGCTTTATTCTAGGTTTGTCATTTTTCCTCACTTTAATTTACTATCTCGCATCTTATTGTGCTTTTATTAGGATTTAGCTAAGTTGTCCGATGATGCCTACTAGGTACTTTTTGTTTTGGTACTCATACTACTCTTCTGAATCTTTTTTTATGCAGATTCGAGTAGTAGCTGCCACTACTAATATCCATACTAATTCTGGTTAAAGCTCAAAGATATGGTGAACTTTTAGAAATAAAGTTAACTTTCTCTCATTCTTCTATTTTTAGATGGTCTTTCTATTGAAGAATATTGAATATTTGATACTACTAGTGCTCTCATTCTTTTGCTAGAGGCTTTTGTACCGACCTTACTAGATCATGGGATACTTTTACTCTTTTTCTTATTTATCTCTACGCATGCTATCATTCTTATAATTTATTTCTTCTAATATAATTACTTTCATATCTTTGGTATTAATTCTACTTTCTACCAACTCGCCCAAAACTTATCGTATATGGTTGTGGTCTGGCTCACATACTGGTGGGTTAAAGTAGATTCCATCATAACTCATGAAATCGGGTCATGACAAGCTAGTTCAAAGTTTAAATTAGTATTCAAATTACCTTGGACTACATATCGCCACTATTAGGGTTTGTATTATAAAATTATATTTTTGAGAAGATACTAACATTTTTCTTATGATATTTTTGTTTAGTTTTTAGCAATTACACATGGATTTGGATGGAAATTGAGTTTTTGGACTGGTCTTTGAAAGGCTATTCTTTATCTAGAAATTATGTTATTTATATTCGAAAGTAATGAGAGGCCAAATCCCCACCCCCACAACTACGGTTGTGGAATCCATAGTGCATTAACATATCTAGGGTAAATATCATGTAGATTTGAATAGTCTCTCATTTTTATTATCAAATATTTCATTTTAAATTACTTCTAATAGTTGTAAATAAAAGAACATGCCTTAGGATTAACTTGCTTGAGAAAGAGGTTAAAACTAGAAAAGTATTTGATATTAAGGATTCGAGATTTCCAACTCCCATCTAATGGTTAGTGATGTAATAAGATTAACTAACGAAGGAAAATTATTGAGTTATACATTTTCATCACTTGTAATTTGATAGAATAAGAGTAAATATCATCTAATTGGTTGATAAACGTGTAGATGTTTTGAAAGAGTTAATAACCCAATATGCTTAGCACTAGAGGAATTTTATTAGTGGTTAATGACCTGATAGTTCTATGAAACCATGGTGATCACAAACCTAAGATTCTCTATTACTTGGTTATATTTACTAAAATTTCAATATTGTTACTAAGGACACACACTTTTCACCAACCCTTAATTTTATGGAAGTAATTGACTAGAAATCAAGGTAATTCCACAAGGTGTAGTTTTCACCTTTTCCTATATGGAATTTGACCTCAACGTAGTTGGGTTATATATTCGTGTCACGAAACCAAATTTCTCAAGTTAAGATGGCACCTACTATATTCCACTTGTAGGAAAGCCTACCCATATTCCAAAACTATTAGTAACAGACTGTCCAAAGAAATGGTGGGAAAATACGAAATAAATTTAATGAAAGGTTAATACATATAAGTCAATCCCAAAACTTGGTGGAATCAGTACAAGAGCTTCGAATACTATAAAAGTACAAGGTCAAATACTAAATAGATATACGAATGCAACCCATCTTTGAATTAACTAGAGAGATCACTCTAAATCAATAAAAATGAGAATAGTAGTACCTAAATTCTAGGAGCTCACACTAAATCTTCGATCCATAGTTGTTCTGCAAGATGCACAAAACAATGGCAAGAACCCGTACTATGATTTGCAGGATGTAGAAGTATAGTATGAGTACCAAACATATGGTACTCAGTAGGTAACTATTACCTGAGCTCCAATGCAATATAAATAGCACTTTGAGTAGGAATAGAAACTACTAGCAACTATTTAGGGAGCTAACAATAGTAAGGCTAATGAGGCAATAAGGATAAACTATCCTATTCTAACCATTTACAGGAACTAAGCACTATAACATATTTCACAAGACAATATACAAATAATGAGTAAAATAAGGATATATATAGTTGTATACAAGGCCAAAGAATAAAAATACAACACAAATAAACAAGCGAAGAAAAGGATATAAGGTAATATCATAGCTATATATATATACATATATACATGTAGGTATACAAAACAAACTCGAAGGTAAAACCTATGGTAGCCATTCTAACATCTCAAGGCCTCCTAATAAAGTAGGAAACTAGTGTTGTCATAATCAGGGTCCCTAATCATAAAGTATAACCTTGAGATAATTATCCTTTAGTATAATCTATCATAAAGAGAAAGGATAAAAACCATACCTCCTACCTCAATATCATATAAGAATCATCCTACCAGAAAATAACTATAATAAAAAAAATAGTAACTGGTATTTCAAACAATAATACCTAACAAAGCCCCATAAATCGAAAGTTTCAATCATCACAGAGCACAAAATGAACAACACTCATAACCTATACCTATGCAAGCCCTCATAGGGCTGATAGATATAGGAACCAAATAACATACTAGTGATAGGTAATGCACATGCATAAATGAATGAAAAGTAAATCCATAATATTATAACCGATCCAAGTTCCATAATATGACCAGTGTATACACCTCCTCCAGCTCGATGTCTCAGAAAGAAAGGATCTACAATGACCTCTATTCTTTGGCACAAGAATACCTATATAAACTGATCTGGTCCCGATCCAGGATTTCAAATCATCATCATTATTATCAATATCCTACATCCAGTACCAGAGTTGAATATATACAATAAATGCAAGGACTAAAATCATGGCTAAAAGTGTCTAAGTTTGTAAATTAGTTACTTGAGATCAAATTTGAGACTAATCATCATAATATAGTAGAAAGGGTTAGAATTTCTCACTATTTGAGTAAATAGTTGTCATGACCCAAACTAAGGCCTATCCGCGATGGGTATCTTAAGTCTAACGAGGACTAGAGGCCACCCCCTACACCTAACTAACATAACACAATACCCCTAACATCGAACGAATTCCAAACATATAATAAGATTGTATAAGATATGCTCAGAGAATTTAGGTTAAGTTTATAATCCGATAACCGATAACCAACCAAGATCACCCAAGTCTACTATAATCCACAAAGTGTTTAAAACAAATCCTAAATCAATAAAGCGTCAAGACAAGACCCCAACCCAGATAATGAAAATGACAATGTTAATGATAAACTTTCAATTATAGTCTATGACTAGAAATTGATGAATTGACAGAGTCTTTTGGAGAATAAAAGCTAACCACTTCATTACTAACAACCGACGAACAGAGCCGATCCATCTTACACTGTGTAGGAAAAGCAGAGGTATCTCAGGTACCTACATCAATGATAACACCCAAGCTACACCTTCAATCAGAAGATTATACAGTAACTGCCAAACATAGTAACCCAACAAAGGTTGGGGTCAAATCCCATGGGAATATGTGGACTCATGGTTCTCAATTGTTGTAATAAATAGGCACAACTAGAAAAGTAAATAGGGGGATTGGAGTAGTAATAGTGAACTAGTAGCTAATATTAATTTTTGATGTAATCAGTCAATGGTGAACACTAGAATTTTGTTCCCCCTGGCTTCTTAACTTTGTAGGCTTATCATGCTTTGTTGAACCAACCCGATACCTTGAATTTAGAATTTGATAAGTTATGTACCATTAACCATCTTTTGGACTAGCTAACAAATTTCACCCCTTATTTTTTGGGTCTCAGGATGACGCCTTACTAGCCCTTATCCTAGATCCTAGTTTACTATTACCTTTTGAGTCTCTAGTTATTAGATGAAAACTAACCATCTTACTTTGATAATACCTAGTAGCATAGATCGATAGTTAAACTATAAATTACTATTGTAGTTGCATTTTTATATTCACTAATCCTCTTTTGGAGTAAGTAGCAATAATTTAGGTGGGATCTTAACATTTTCAACTGCTAAGTTAACTATTAAAGGGAAGATAATACAATATATGCATAGGTATCGGTTTGAAAAAATAATAGCACTTTCCCTACTCCGTCAATCCGCCAGTGTTTCCACAACCCTAGCTATGGTTTTTTAGCCCCATATTTTTGTGAAAGAATAAACAACATTCATGATTACAAGCATAACATGAAATCATAATAATCACAACTAGAAAACCCAAAAAAATTAACCGAATTAATCAACCAAAATCAATACAAGATAATTCTAAGACTAGAATAGAATTTTGAACTCAATATATAGTTGTAGGTATCAAGAGTGCATAACTAATACTAAAAAATACATAAAGGGTATTTATAGTACATTAGGAAACCCTAAATTCAAAGCCCAGATAAAAAAGGACAAACATGGGTCGATGGCCACTTACGTGTGTCTACATGTGGCCTGGCCTTGGGCACATATTCCACATGTGGCCTGACCTTGGGAGCATATAGGCATATGTAAGAGGATTTGGGTAGCCGGGTTGATCTTAGCATTACATTTCACCCCCTGACGGACTAATAGTCAGAGCAGACTATTTAGGTATTTAAGGATATTCTCCGCACTTGTGTTATGGACTTTGGAGGTCATTCGGAGTAACATCTAATTTTTTCATAGTTCACATATAATAATAGCTATCATTCCAGTATTGAGATGGATCCTTTTTAGGCTTTGTATGCTAGGCATTGTCGCGCTCCAGTTGGTTGTTTTAAGGTTTTAGAGATCAGACCTCAAGGTACGAACTTTAAGCACCTCTATCAACAAAAAAAACACTACTCTTATAATATGAGTAGTTCATTTATAAATCAGCACTCAAAAATATTCACTCGCTCTTTAAGCATATTACAAATTTAAGAACATGAGAAATGCTTGGGCAATCTTGAAATTGAGTCTTTGCTACCTCACTTTCCTCATAATGACTTTGCAAAAATTATTTAATGAAGAGGAGTCTCTTTCCTTTTATATCTGGGGGAAGATTAGGGATGAAATATCATTGGACCGACTATCCTAATCAATACAAAATAGCACCTGTAAGTTTGTTACACAACATGCTAAAACTGTGTAGACAACGCGTGCCAGTTGTACTGTATCTTGCTCATCCACGGACCTGGTCCCTTGATTTTAGGTGCTCAGCATCAAAACTACATATAGAAATAGCTAAATAATAAGAGGAAATAGAATAAAACATTAACCTGGCAGAGAGAGACAAGTTGACAAAAATTGTACTAACAAGCTTGCTGGATTTATTCAGGGTTTTTTCTACTTAATAGGCTACACCTTTGAATTGATTCCCACAATTTATTAAAGCTTTGCATTTCTACAACACCTCATACATGAATTTATTAGCAAAATTGAAGTGCAATTTTGGGGGGAAATAGATTTAGAGACGCACAAAAAATTCTAGTCTTTTCTGTTTAAGGGTTTTCCTTAATTTTTGGGAGAGGGAGGGAGGTTATACAAAATTGAGGGGAGAGAAGAACTGGAGCTCAATTTTTGCGTTAATTTATTATCAATAATCGGATAGTATAAATTGTAATGAGTAACTGGTAAGGATGTTATGTGATCAGGAGGTCACATATTCAAGTCAAAAAAATTGGTAGAAATGCAAGGTAAAACTGCGTACAATACGCCTTTATGGTGGGACCCTTCCCCAGACCATGCACATAGAAAAAGGTTTAGTGAACTAGATTGTCCTTTGTTGGATTTTATCCTTTCGCTATTGTTGAGTAGAAATCAACTTTAACGATGGGAAAGAGATTTAGTCACTATACATATACTTATAATGAATGGATTTATATTTTGTTGCTAAAATGTTGTAATTAAAATTTGTATTCTTGTAGTGCAATTTGTTGAGTGCATTAAGAGTTCCAAAGGTTGAGACACGATCTTATCTCTTTCGTTCGATAGCTGATCTTGATCCAAGAGTGAGTACTCCATCTCTGGGCTTCTATGGATCATCACATTAGTTATTGCCCTTTTATCCAAAGATGAGACACTATTTATCTTTTGTTATTTTTTAATACTTTCTTAGACATGATTTTTGTTCTAGAAGTTCTTATATGATGACTTTTGATTCATAGAAATTTTATTAGTTAGTTTGTTAATCATCCAAATTATTAATGATTAGTTTTTTATATCATTATTAAGTTTGATTCTATGATAAACCTCATCTTAAAATTGATTAAATGATTAAGTAATGGTTTGAGTTATATAGTTCTCCCATGAAAGGATTAGTTTAGGTGTTTCTCACTACTGTTTGGATCGTGAACAAGTTAAAATAAGAACCTTAAATTCATTAATCTCATTGTACAAGAACATATCTTATATAATCTTTCAAAATTATTCAAAAGCACTTGTATTTTTCTTCAAGAGGTTATAGTATAGTAGCAAAATTCAATTTTTTTTCTTTCTTTTATGTTATTACATGATTTAAATCATTATATGGTGATCCGAATTGGTTTCTTACTTTTTTATTCTTACTCTCACAGATGGTAAGAACACGGGTGAATGGAACAAGAGTAGAGGTGCATAGACTATACAATGGAGCTATGGTTCCTAGAGAAGGATAGGTGAAGAGAGGATGAGGTAGAGAAAGAAAAGTAACACCTACTAGGGGCAGAACTCAAGCCACGGGATCTACTTAGGAGAGGTTAGTGTCTCTTCACTATATGAGGATATTGATGAGTTGATAATTATGAATCATTTAGACTAAAAATTAGGAGAACAACATGTCCATAATTCTAAAGTGATGCATTTTGAAAATCAATTTGTTTTTATTTAAGGGCAATGGATTAGAAGTATGCATAATATCAAAAAGTAGCAAAAAGAGGCAAAAAGATGGAAGAAAAGATTACAAAAAGGCAAAAAATGGACACTTTGATTCATCTCCAATATGATCGGAGAATTATGAAAATAGATATCTCTATCACAAAATCTGACAGAAAAAGGCCAAGAAAGAAAAGAAGAATGGTGAAGCAAAGAACATACTAGTGCATTAGCAACTTGATCGGCACAACAAGACTTGCATTGACAAAATAAAAAGAACCCTACCTTCGGAGCATAATAATTTGACAAATAGATAAACCGTATGTAATTTGGTGTATCGCTGACTTGTTCGACAATGCGCTATGCTTAGCCTATTTGTCACATTGTGGAAATATGTATTTAAGTTGCTTGATTCCTCTTATGCTATTTAACCTTCTTCAGTCAATTGAAACCTATTTATTGTTATATTTTGGTAATTGTTTATGCTTTTTATCAAACCCTAGTCTTGGGTTTTTGTACTTCTAGCTCAAAAATTGGATTTTTCTTAGAAGCCTTTGTATTCTTTGGCAACCATGGATGAAGAATTTTATATACTTTCTTTATTATTTGGTATGACTAGCTAATTTCCATACTTAGTGTATGTATAATTGAGTATTTATTGCGTTTGGGTAGTGATTGTTCACCATTGAATTTAATTGTATGTTATAATTTTAAATAAATATCTATGTTATAACTTATAGGTTGAGGTTGTAAACTTAGTCTATGCTTGGATCTTTAGTGTTGACTAGAAAGGGGTATAAGAGTGATGAGATTTAGTTAACCATTTTTTAGATGTACACATTTAAGTGGTAAGATCTATGGTTGTTTGTTAATGTAGAAACTTGGATGTTCAAGAAATGCCCATCTGAAATTTGGTTGTAGATTTATAAATCACCTCTAATAACTAAAACTATGCCCAATGATAACTAACAATTGTCTCAGGTATATTCTCACATACTCATGAATTATATCAATCACTCAAGTAAGCATACCCCTAAGTTCTTTAACTAGTTGATTACAACCTTATTTCATATAACTTTGACAAACCAATCATTAATATTTTTAACTTGTTACTAGAAATCATTTGAACACATAAAACCCCAAACATTACATTTATGTCTAATTTAATATTACATGTAGACCTAAAGTAGCCTGGGACACTTTAGGGTGAATCACTTACTCTCATTCCCAGTGGATATGACCCAGACTCTTGTTGGGTAAGAAAATATATTAAAAACGATTGTTATACTTCAATAATATAATTGAAGCATTATCAAAAATGATGTTATTGCTGAGGGATGAAATATTTTGTGGTTGGTAGGTGGTGCACTATCTAATTGTGTAAAGTCTACAGATAAAAGTAGTATTGGGACGGGGGCATAGCTTGTATCTGCGACTCTCTGAGTTAAGGTCCCTTCTGCGCCAGTGGTTGCTGAGTTATTTCTTGCTCAAGCAGTAGTTTCCTAGCCTACTTATGCCTACTGAGGAGCAGAATATACTGGGTAGATTCTTAAGATTACTTGGATTAGTTATGTATCTGCAGCAGGTCGAATAGGAGAAAAACATGCTGAAATTGGTAAGAGGAAGAGTAAGAAATTTTTGTATTCAGAAAAGAGTTAGAGCTAACAACCAAGTGGAAAGTTGTATAAGAAGAAGAGTTGGAGGAGTCTTAACTCCTATTCGACAAATATTTCTCCCTACCTAAAGAAGTCCGGAGACTGATGTTTTCAGAGTTTGATGCTTTTAGTGAAAAGGATGCTCAATCACAAGGAAGTGGGGCCCAGTTAGTGACATCCACCCTCCTTGCAGATTTTTTGGTCAACTCTACCATGGTCAATGTGAGAAAGAAAGGAATCGATGCTTTAGCTATTGTTAGATTTTGCATGTGCAGCGGGGTTGTCCCTCTAGAGTTTCTTTTATGGACAATAGGGTCCTTATTTCTACCTCATCATCTCCTGCACTGAAGGGTGCTATTTCTACTTCTACTTCTGTTTCTTACTCTGGCACATGATGGAATTATCTGTAAGCACTTGCTACTCATTAGGAGTTTGAGGCATCTCCAAATATTATTACTGGTATGTTGAAACTTTTTTCAAATAATATGTATGGTTTACTTGAAATGGGGTCCACTCTCTCTTATGTTACCCTATTGTGGCTTTATTTTGGTTTTGGTCCAAAGTATCTGTCGAACACTTTTTCTATTTCTAACCTAATAAGAGACTTTGTGGTTGTCAAATGAGTCTATAGGGGGGTATGGTATATATTGGTAGTAAAGAAACTCAGGTAAACTTGATAGAGCTAGACATGGTTGACTTTGATGTTATTTTAGAAATGGACTAGTTGGACTCATGTTATGCATCTTTTGACTATCAGACCCATAAAGTCATATTTAAATTCCCAAATTATCCATTTATTGAAAGGAGGGTGGTTCCCTAGATCCTAAGGGAAAATTCATATCATATATTAGAGCCTAGAGATTAAATTCCAAATGTTGTCTCTATCATTCTGTCTAGGTAAAAGATTATAACTTTTAAGGTCTTTTTTTACATTTTGTTCCTGTGGTAAATGAGTTCCCTGAGGTCTTCCCCGATTAAATTCTTGGTGTTTTTCCCGTTAGGGAGATTGATTTTTGTATTGATCTTGTTCAGGACACTCATCTAGTTTCTAGTCTGTCATATAAAATGGCCACAGCTAAGTTGAAGGAACTCAAGGAGAAGTTGAAGGAACTTTTAGACAAGTGTTTTATCTATCCTAGTGTATCCACATGGGATGCACTAGTGTTACTCATGCATAAGAAGGAAGGATCATTTCGAATGTGTATTGATTACCAATAACTAAACATGGTAATGATAAAGAACAAGTACTTTTTTTCGAGAACTAATTACCTCTTTGATTAGCTTCAGGATGCCAAATTCTTCTCTACGATCGATCTTTGGTCAAGGTATCATTAGTTAAAGATTATTAAGGTGGATATACCTAAAACTGCCTTTCATACCAGGTATGGGAATTTTGTGATTTTAGTTATGTCTTTTGGGTTGACTAATGACCCAGCGGCAGTCAAGGATCTAACGAATAGGGTTTTCCATCAGTCTTTAGATCTATTTGTGATTGTCTTCATTGATGAAATTTTATTGTACTTTAATAGTACGGAGGATCATGTCAATCATATCTGTCTAGTATTTTAGACTTTGAAAGATTAGCAGTTGTCTTCTAAGTTCACTAAAAATGAATTCTTATTGAATGTTTTAACTTTTTTAGGTTGTCTTATCTAGTGAATGGATTAGGGTGGACCCTCAGAAATATGTTATGGTTAAGAAGTGTCCTAGACCAATGAATCCAAATGAGATTCGGAGCTTTTTGGGTTTAGCCGGGTATTATAGGAAGTTTTTGGAGACCTTTTCTTCTATTGCTGATCCATTGAATAAGTTGACTCATAAGTGGTGATGTTTTTTATGGTTGGATACTTGCGAGGGTGGCTTTGAGAAGCTAAAAGATAAGTTGACTTCAGCTCTAGTTTTAACTCTACTTGAGGGTATAGTAGTATTCGTGGTCTATTGTGATATGTCCCGAGTTGGTTTGGGTTTCTTTATGCAGCATGGTAAGGTTGTTGCTTATGCCTATAGATAATTAAAGTTTCATGAGAAAAACTATCCAACTCATAACGTGGAGTTGTTAGTCTGTGTATTTTCTTTGAAAATTTGTCATCACTATCTTTATGGGGTCCATGTTGATATCTTTTATGATCATAAGATCCTACAATATGTATTTACTCAAAAAGATCTTAATCTAAGGCAAAAGAGGTGGCTTGAGTTGCTTAAGGACTATGATATGAGTCTTCACTACCATCAATGTAAAGTTAATATGGTAGCTGATATTGTTAGCAGCTTATTCTTGGGGATTATAGCTCATGTGGATAAAGATAAGTGGGAATTACTCAAAGATAATCACCATTTGGCTAACCTTGGAGTCCTTCTCTTGGACTCTGAAGATGGCAGTGTATTTGTGTGATATATGCGACAATCGTCTCTTAGTTTGAAAATAAAAGATAAATATGTATAAATCCCTTTTTAAGAAAGATTAAGGATGATGTGGGTAAGCAAAAGGTAATAATCTTTGAGATCGGTAGTGATGGTATCTTGAGGTACCAAGGGAAGTTGTGTATTTTGAATATGGATGGGTTGCAATGAAACATTTTGGTTGAGGCCCATTAGACACAGTATATGGTTCATCTCGGTTCAAAAAAGATGTATCATGACCTTACAGAGATGTATTGGTGGAACAACATGAAATGGGATGTAGCTGACTTTGTGGCTAAGTGTATGATGTATCAGTAAGTTAAGGTGGAGCACATGAGGCCTAGTGGACTACTTCAAGAGATTGAATTACTGTTGTGGAAATAGGAGATAACTAATATACTGTGACTCTATTTTAGTCATCTTGGATAGGATGACTAAGTCTGCTCACTTTTTTCTAGTGTGGACTACTTATTCTGCCGAGGATTATGCAAATTTATTCCATTAGAAAGTTGTAAAGTTGCATGTCCCACCTGTCTCGATTATTTTATATTATGGTACACAGTTCTTCTTGCATTTTTGGCACTCTTTTCAGCATATTTTAGGGACTAAAGTGAGTCTTAGTATGGCTTTTCACCCACAGTCGGATGGGCAAGGTGAAAGGACTATTTAGACTTTGAAAAAAATATTGATAGCCTGTGTGATAGACTATGGTGGTATTTGGTTAGACCATTTTCCTTTGGATGAATTTTCTTATAACAATAGTTACCATTTTACCATTAGTATGGCCCCGTTTGAGAAATTGTATGGTAGGAGGAGTAGGTCTCCTATTGGGTGGTTTAAAGTTTGTGAAGTGGATATATTTTGCCTGGATTTTGTTTACCAAGCATTATAGAAGGTGAATGTAATTCTAGATAGGCTTAAGACCGCCCAAGGTCACCAATAGTCCTATGCAGACGTAAGGCAAAGGGACTTGGAGTTTGAGGTTGGAGATTCGGTGTTCTGGAAAGTATCTTCCATGAAGGGAGTAATGCGGTTTAGGAAGAAGGGAAATCTCATTCCCTGGCACGTTACCCTATAATTAATTTTGAGAATGGTTGGTAATGTTGCATATGAGTTAGAATTGCCTTCTACATGATTTCCATTCTTCCGGTATTCCACGTGTCCATGTTGTGAATGTGTGTGGCTGACCCTTCATTGGTTGTTCCCTTGAAAACCAATGGTATTTTGAACTCTTTGTCCTATGAGGAGGTTTCGGTGAGGATCTTAGATCGGTATATTTGTCAGTTATGAATAAAAGATGTTGTTGTTGAAACGGTCCTTAGGCTGAATCAAAATACCGAGGAAGCTGCCTGGGAAGCCGAGGAGGACATAAAGTCAAAGTAACTATTTCTATTTCTGAGTTCAAAAAATAATGCTTGAGGTATGTGTTGTTCTGAATATCTTATTTAGTATCTTTGTTGGTGATGGATTATGAATTCCTTATTATTTTGTTTTCTACCTTAAGGGTAAGAGTAGAGACGTTGGAGTCTAAATAGTGCTTATGTTGCCTTATCCCATTATTTGAGGATGAATGATCTTGAGAGGGGGAGACTGAAATGCCCCAGACTTTTTCCCTTGCAAAATTTTATATGTTTGAGCCTTCTGTTGATCATATGACTTACCAAACTAGTAGTATGGTGTGGATACGAGTCTAGGACCTGATTCATATGTTGGTTAGTATCATATTGGCCAAGTTCTATTCATGGTATGAGAAGAAATCATACTAGTTGTATGTTCATGATATGAGAGGTAGGGTCTAACCCGTATATTTTCCAGTGTCTAGCCTTTGGTTTTCTGCTTAGCGTATGATTTGAAGGGTACTATTTATATGGTGATGGTACGAGTTAGGTTAAGGAGTTGTATGTAGCACAGAATATCAAGTCCAACTTTCTTATCAAGTTACGAGTGAGGGTACCACTCATATGTTTTGGATATGAGTTGAGAGGTCCAATCATATCCTCCTGCATATTTTTTATATTTTTCTAACCTGAGGGTATTTTGGATATTTCCTACCTCAAACCCTTAAGACTCCAGGTCTTATAACATTTTTTGGACTTTCATTCTTCACTTTTGCAGATCAAAACACTCTCTAAACACTCTCTAAAAAACTCTCTAGAAGATTGGGATAGGGTTTCTTCAAGATGGACATCTAGAGGCTTATGGATCGAAATCTCTTCATGAATTTTCGTAACTCAGCCATGTCACTCTTCCTTCATTGTTTGTTCACAAAAATTGTGTATTTTAAACATCTTTTATGGTTCATTAATGGAGCTTTTGAAAGCCATGATTGAGGGTTTTAATATAAAATATTGAGTATTGTTTTCTGATCTTTCAGATTATGATTATATATGTTTTCATAAAGGTTTTGCATGTATGGATGTATGGGAATTGTGGTTTAATGAATGGGTCTTGTTAAACCCTAAACTTGATGGTTTTTGGATTAAACAATGGTATAACTATGGTATGCCCTCAACCTGTTTGTGAGAATGTCAATGAGAAGAATCTTGTCACATATGATTGTGTTTTGAACTATGGCATTGACCTATAAATGTTGATAATTGGTAAATGGTTTATGAAGGTCTTGATGACTATAAATTGTTTTAAATCGTAACCTTGGAGGTTTAAATGACTAAATGGGTTCGAGTCCCAGCAAGTTGAATTGAATTGAGATCTTTATGTAGACAATGGTTCAAGTCCCAAATATGATTAATAATGGTTTGTCTTGGGTTTGAATGATGGCATTATTTTATTCCTCTATACTTGAGTTACTTGCTAGTATTCCTACTGTTAACCATCTTCTAATGTTGTATCCTCATGTGATACAGGGATCGAAGCTTCTTCTACCTTTCCTGAATAGTGATCAGGTGTTGAAGTTGGTTCGTGAGCTAACATTGACGTGTTGAGCATCCATACTTAGGAAGGCCTAATTTCATAGTTTTTATATTTTATGTTTCAGATTTAGTTTAGACTTGGTTTTGTGTATGGTCGGTGGCATATCCCAACCAAATACTTTTGGGATTTCATTGGAAGGTTTGTCAGACTATTGTTTTTATTGGTGATGCCAGTAGTGGTATCAGCATTGTTATTGATATTAGTATTGACGCTAAGACTCGTTAGTTTTGATTATGATTACATTTTGATGTCTTTATATAATTAAACTCATATCATGTTACGTATTCATAATTTATTTGACTTTGAGGTTGTTGTGTTGGCTAGGTTAGGTGAAGGGGCTGATATCTGGTTCACGTAGGACTTGGGATAACCGTCATGGCCAGGCCCTAGTTTGGGTCGTGATAGTCTTTCCTAGGTTATAGGATATTTAGTTAGGAAATAATCACAGACCGTAGATAAAATTAGCCAACTTATCCGAAATAACCAACTAAATGCAATAAGAATCCCTTGGCCCCGATTTTGAGCCGTAATAAACCTATTTTTTGTTACACTGATTCACCTTCATATTTTATTTTCAATGAACCTCTTTTGGACCTAGTCCTCCTTGTTAACTATGCACCTCCACTTAGGTAATTCATCAAAGTTGATGTGGCTATCATATGAGTGCACAAGTAAAATTGGGTATGAAGAAAGGGTGCGAATAGAAAAGAAAATAGGGTTGGGTGTAGTAGAAAACTTTTAAAAAAGAAAAAACAATATTTGCAAAAGAAGAAATAAAAAAAGAAACCATTCCCAGCCTAAATGAGTAGAAAAGGATTAAAAATGGAGAAATAAGGTTGGATTGAATGTAAAGTTGGTAAATGAGTGGATCCCAAAGTAATTATAGTGACAAGGAGTATTAATCACTAAAAATTCCAAAATATACCATTCCATGACCCAATCATACATCATAAGACAAACAAAGTCCCATAGTGATCCTAACTTAACTGTCCGAAAACTAAGGAAAAAAATAAGGGCAAGCCTATAACATTTTGTACACACTGTTGGAAGTTCTTTATGAGTTAGAGAGTCTCCTGACCATCACTGTAGACATATAATTTTGTCCCTCCCAGAAGCAAATTTTATTTATTTACCCCACCTTACCATACACCCTAACTTATCCAAACCCCTTATACCCCTAGGCCCCCAACCCCTACCCCACTCATGTTTTCAAAACTGGTCAGAAACAATACACACCAACGTGCTCCTTTATTTTTCTTTTAGACACAGATAACAACAATATTTAGGGGGAACTCATTATCCTATTAACATATATTGATATACGCACGTCGATACCTTACCAGAAAAATAGACACACTCGTAGAGATCAACACAATACATACAACACACACACGACAATACAATATACACAGATTTCTCAACTCATAGAAATACTTCTCTATTTTCCATTTACCAGGGAATAACCATACATACATAGATTCCATACATATCAATATACAACTATTGAAAAAGAAAGAAATAGTGAAAGGGAGATGAAAAAAATCAAAACTTGAAGGAGGTTTAGTCATGAGAAAGGTTAAAGAAAAGAAAGAGGGAGGAATGGGGACAGTGAAACTTTTATAGCGAGAACTCGCTGGAAAATATCATGGTTGTCTATTTTTTTCAAATATCTGTCACTGTCGAGTTCATCGAAACTCTAGTGTAGCAAAGAATAGCAGGTCCAGCTCCATTACGACCAAATTTTAGTAGAATAGTCACTCCCATCCCTGTTATTAGCTTGAATCTCGGTGGATAGAGTAAAACCGACGTCCCAATAAACAAAATTCAACCTGTTTCATTCTTTTATGACGAAACTCCATCAAAAATAACCAAAATAGTAAAAGGGTCAATTAGATTAAGTGGATAGATTGAATTGTTTGAGTTTGGGAGATCACTGTTAGAGGTTCAAGCGGAGGTTGTCGTATCTGGTTCCGTTCCTTGATCACATAATTTGGTATCATAAAGTAATCTTTCTCAACTCTTTCTCTTTATTTTACCTTAAATTTAGGAAATTGATGTCGTGATTATGTCTTGGATGATCATGATTAGGTGACGATGTTGACGTTGATGTTGCTTTTTTATGGATAATTGATTGTGGTATGAATTTTATGATTAGTATGGGTTAGATAACCATGTCTTGTATAAGAAATTATTATTGAAAAACATTATGGGAGGGGGGATTTAAAATTGGTAAAAGTGAATATTGACTTGTGTTGATTAACTGGTTCTCTTTATTTTAAATGGATGTTAGTTTCATTGAACTTGCTAGTATGATGTGTTAGGCCGACAAATGGATAGGCAGACGATAGGGGGTAGGCAAATATAGAGATTGTGGATTGCTGAAAGTTTGAAATATTTGTTGATTAATTTTGGTTTTCTCGCATTGAAAAACTGTATTCATTTAGTCGGGGAATTCCCTTAGGTCATTTGTATTTATTCATCAGGGAATGCTCTGAAGTATCTTTTATGTGAAGAACATTCGTGATGAACACCTAAGATGTCAGGTATAGCATAGTTCAGGGTTAGTATAGGTTAATGTAGGTTTATTTTAGTATTTTTATTTTTTACTGTAATAGTTGTATTGGATATTTTTTGAACGTGTTTTGCGTGGTTTATTTGTTTGTTCATTTTGTTAGTTTTATGTGGTTTATTAACTTCATAGAGTCAGATTAGCCGATACAAGTCAAGATTCGGTCAACAGAATTCCTTAACCAGAATCTCTGTTCGTGGATCAGTTTTAAAGAGTCAAACCATTTTGAAAAAGGATTTCCAATGATGAATTGACACACCCGATTTATGCTAAGTGGCGAATCTGAGTTTAAATGTACAGAAATTCTATTCGAAATAAACTTTTCCTTTTGTCACTTAATAATAAAAAACCTTTCAAACTTTAAAATATAATTCTTTTGGTAAAAAAAGGTATGGCAGCTCTGGCAACTCCACTAAGAAATTTTTTAGAATTCGAGCTTATGTTTTAGTTTTATCGGCTTAGTTTTACACTATGGGTGTATAAACTTTCTGTTATTCTTTTATCATTGTTGAGTGTCTATGTTCTACGCGTTTACAGTTTTTTTTCTTATATATTTTCTCTTTATATCTGGCCTTATGTACATTATCCAGAGTTATTCTTTTGTAATAAGTCCCGTAGTAAACTTATGTACATGACCTCTAGTTGAGTCACCCTTATTTTAGGAGGGAGAGTCGTTGGGTGTATGGAGTAGGTGGAAAGTTATTGCAGCCACTATCGACCATACGCTCCGTCGAACAGCCTTGTTAGTAGACCCTTGTCAAGGTCAGTGTTTAATTTGCTTATCTGCATCATATTGAGACCTAGAGGGACCTACTTGGTCCTTTTTGAGTAAGAAAAATTCGTAGTTTTTAGAGTTCTTTATGGCTTTTTTTTCACAATCCAAAAACACCAAAAGATTTTTTACCTTTTGCCCATATTTGCAAGAAAAAAATAATAAAACATCAAAAAAAAAAAATCTTTTGTTCCTTCTAGCAAACATTCATAATTCAAAAATTTTTAAAAAGCTTTTTTAATCAATAAAAGCTTTTTATAGAAGAATAATTCAAAAAATTGTAGATGTTTTGAATAACAAAAATACCAAAAAGATTTTTCTTTCATAGTTTTTGGTGCCATTGTTATGTGAAGTGTCAAATTGAAAAACTCAATAAAGATTTTATTGATGTTTTTATCGTCTTTTTGTGGTCGTATCTCTAAAGTCATGGTTAAGTCGGTGGTTTAATCTTTAACTGTCCAATCTGGATGAACTACGCACAACTAATTCTCCTCTGTTGGGAGTGAGATACGTAGGAAGCCCTTCGTGGGTTCGGTGAACTTATTTGAAAAATCCAAAAAGAAAATTCTTCACTCTTCATTTAGAGTAGGTGTTTATTATACATCTTTAAAAGAAAACTACAAAAAATGGTTTTCTTTAATAGGTTCAAGTTTCATTTTTGTATGAAATACAAAATCAAAAACCCAAAAATATTTTCTTTCATAATCATACATTTCATTTTGTATAGGATTTTAAAGCTAAAAAAATCAAAAAGATTTTCGTCCATTTGTTTTGCCAATTTGTTATTTTTTTCTTCTTAAAGTTTCAAGAAAAAAAAAAAGGAAAGAGAGTTTGATCAGCCATGTTGTGCCTAAACTTCATAAACTACGCACTCCTTATTCTCCTCTCTCAGGAGTGAGATACACAGACACCTTTCTTGGGTTCGGTGATCTTCTCCAAAGAAAAGAAAAAAATGATTTTAAGAGTGTTGAACTCTAACATGTTTGTTGTCGCTTGTTCAGTTAGTTGAAGGTGGTTGGTTTGTGGTATTTTGGCTGGTCCTCCACATCACACCAAATCAAAGAAAGGGTTAGTTGTGCCTAATAAGGATATATAGAGTGACATCATGTATCAAACAAAGAGTCAAGAAAATAAGAGTTTAAGGTAAGAGATTAGGAAGTAAGGCAACAAATTATGGAAATGCAAAAAGCTTGGGCCAGTGGGTTGGCTCGTCCTTAATTTCCCACTATTGATCATACAAATACCTTAAGTTTTTCAACAAAATCACAAAGTTAGTTTCCTACTATTATTGATGCACCACAATATGCCTCAAACATTATTCCACATAACCTCCACTCACAGTCTTTCCAATCACAATCCCTTTCCTTCCAACCTTAATTCCTTCCTTGTCTTTGACGTGTAGGTCAGGAACCCTCATTTGATATGACATGAATCAAATCTCTTCATTAAAATACTCCACATCATTATCATCATATGCTTTCATAGTGTAAGACACCTTAAGATCCTAGGTTATTTCTTCTCACTCTTGCTTGCTAAAGGGATCCAAGACTTAGAAAATTTCACTAAGTGTTAAGACTTAGTCAGTTACAAAGTGTCTTACACTTTTATGATTTTAATTCCGACCTTCCCAGCCTTAGAATGTTGATTTTTAAGTTTATTCATGATGGGGGGGGTCGATAATATGTCTCGAGTAAGTTTTTGATTTTTTTATGAGGTTTGAGGCTTATTGGATGTTCAAAAAAGCGATTCAATGTGATATGGATGTGGCACACAATTTATCGCATTGGTGGGGTGCAATATGGTACATAGCCTAATGCATCAACTAAGCGACGTAATGTGTCACTTACCGCGTAACTGGCTATATTTAGTTTAATTAGTTTTAGGTATGTGGGGGTATCTGAGTTATTTTTCCCTTACTTTGCCTCACCCAAGCACGAGATTAAGATCACGAAAGGGAAAAATCACTCATCTTTTCACAAACTATCTCAAGAACAAAACCCTAGTTTCTTCAAATCCAAGTTCAAGCTTCAAGAAACCACCAAGAACTCACCAAAATTCATTAGTTAAGGTATGTTAGGTGTTCATTCATGGGTCCTTTTTACCCATAGAGTCTAAGAATCTTCTTTAAAGTTTAAAATCATGACCTTTACATGTTTTCATGAATTTTATCCATGAACTTCCATGAATTTTGATTTTTATATCATGTTTACATGTGTTTTTCTTGGAATTAGCCTTTGATACATTTGAAGGATGGTATTTGCATGTTAAATCCTTAACCCATGATTTTGTATTGAAATTATTTTATTATGCCATGATTTAACTATTCCCATGCTCTAACTTTATGACCCCCATGTGTTTGATGAAATGCCTAAGAGGTGAATTTTGAATAATTACTACTTATAATGCTTTTGAAGATTTAGTATATTTCTACCGGTAATGTTATCGAGTCCTGGGGTTTATGAATACCCAAAAACTTAGTTGTTTACTTAGTCTCAATTTTTCAGAATAGTTTCAAATATATTAGAGTATTATTAGTTCAGTTAGTATATCATATCAGTAAGTTAGGTTCAGTTCAGTAATCAGAGTCTGTCTAGTTGGGAGTAGGATTTAGCACTGAGCAAACCCGGGGGTGGGTGCTCACCTGCCAGTTAAAGGTATGACCTTTAATAGCAGTCCCTGCATTGAAGAACTACGTAGCTAGCTTAGCTTGATAAGTTAACCTTCCAGTTGAGGGTTGACATATATCTCACCAGAGCACCTGCCAGTAGAGGGTAACTCTTTAGTCCTTCAGGACTTCACTTTAGTATATCCACACAGCCAGTGTTAGTACCCGTGGCAAAGTAATTTCACCCTTCCAACTAGAATCACAGGTTAGACCGCATTTAACTCATATTGGGGAATATCAGTTAGGTGACAACTCCCAAAGTTTTAGTCTAGTATCAGTTCAGAAGTTAGTTCAAGTTTGCTAGATCATAGCATACAATTTATCAGTTAAATCGGTACTAAGATTTCAGTATTTTAGTTTACAAACTATTCCAGTATCATGTTATATGTTTGGTCATGCATCCTCAGATTTTATAGCTTTCATGCATACCATGTATCAGTTATCTCATGTTATTCATTCAGTCTATTATTATTCATGTACATGAGCCTATGCATATCAGCCTAACCTCATTTAGCATACCGTTATATTCAAATTACTGACCGCATACTCATTTCATGAGCATCGAAAATGAGTAGACATTCATCGGTTTGGACGGTCAGGTTCACGACTACACCTAGACCTCCCAGCACATCAAAAGCAGTAAAAGTGGTGAGTCCTTATATTCCAAGAATTATTATGTTATTTCATTATTTCAGTTCAGCAGTCAGCTGGAGTTAGTTAGGGCTTGTCCCATAAACTCTCATTCAGTCAGTTTTTAGAGGCTTTTGGACATTTCAAACAATCAGTTAGTTGTCAGTTTTATCAATCAGTTTTCAACATTTTTACTTATGCTTTAGACTTGTGGATTTTAGTTGTATTGTTTTTAGTAATGAAACCTTATGGAATATTTAGTTGCTTCTACAATTGTTCGTTATCATTATATTATTCAGTGCTCACAACAGGTACTAGCTCATGGGTTAGCTTATGGTCTCTCGAGATTATAAGAACCATGTGGTGTCTAGGGTGTACTCTCGGGGTATTACACGTACCCTTAGAAGTAATGACATTAACTGTTTTTGGAGCCACTCCCATCACATGTATGATAAGGAGATCTAATTATGTCATAAGATTAGTGATATTCTCGTTCTCTTCTCATGTTTTTTTCTTTATTCTTGGCTTACAAGAGATGTGCAGTTAGCCCCCATGGCCACCTTTGTTTCTCTTGTATGACAACCTTTACTTTTCTTGGTCACTTGATCAAACAATTCCACCACAACACCATTAGTTTGCTTTACTATAGATCCACCAATTGTATTATCCGCTACTATTTTGTTCAATTGATCCAATGCTCAATAGAAGATTTGAAGGAATATTTTGTTTGGGACCTCATGATTAGGTCATTACAGTAACTTCTTATTAAAACTTTTCCAAGCTTCATGGAGTGGTTTGCCGCTCAATTGGAAAAAGTTAATGCTTTCATCCCTTAATTATAAATTACGTCATATAGGGAAGAATTGATCTAAGAATTCTTCCATTAATTCAACCCATGAGGTGATAGAAGCCACAGTCAACTCCCATAACCATAATACTAATTCTACCATTATTTAGATGGGAAAAGTTGCAATCAGGTGGATTTCTGAGATATGCGGGCGATACCAAATGAAAAGCACTCATAAATAAATTCTTTAAATGATGGTGGGCGTCTTCATGGTCTTGTCCCCAAAATAATCCCTTCATATCAAGTAATGAAACATTATGCAAGTAATGTGCAACACGTTATTCTCTATGCGGGTGATATCCGTATGGCACTAGATTGACCAGTATCTCTTAGGCGATCCTCATCCTTGAGATTCCCATCAAAAGTAGCAGACTCACTTTCAAATATGACCTCCATACAAATGTTGTGCATTATAGTTGTTTGATGGAATGGTCATGATATTAGAAGTTATGAAAATATGGCATATTTATACGCATTCCTATCCATGTACAAGATTATGAATGATAAATGCTTCATGAAATCCCTCAATTGTTGTATTGTGAAATGTTGACAATAATCATGTGTTCAAAAAGTTTCATGTCTTATCAGTTTCATTCTATCGAGTTCTAGGGGTACTTGTACCCGACAATTTAGTTGTGTTCCTAGTGCCAGTGTCATGATTTCATGATACCCTCAGTCAAGCCATGTTCAGTAGAATTTAGTCAGTCATGTAACTCAGGAAAACTCAGTAAACTCAGTAATCCCAAAATCTCAGTAGTATTCCGTCAATCAACGAAACTCAATTTATTTAGTCCAGTTTAGTTAATCATGTTCAGTGTCTATTCAAATAGGAGTAGGATTTAGCACCGAGTGAACCCAAGGATGAGGACACACACTGACAATTGAGGGTGTGCTCCTTAGAAGCAATCCTTGCATTCTAGAACTATGTAGCCAGCATAGGTTGAGACATCAACACTGACAGAGGAGGGTTGATAAGGTGGATAAACACTCTCAGATGAGGGTACCACCATTCTCTTTTGGGGACACTGTAAGATGAGTGTCACCCATAGCCTGTCTTTACCAGTGTTGCGGTATTGATACCTTTTCAATTGGGGTTACAGATTGGACCCCGATTCTGTACCCTGGACATTGTACGATGCTCATAATCCTAAAGGACGATAAGCTAACCTATGACTGGTACGTGCAGCAATAACTGTGTAATAAATACTATAATGATTACGGAAATAGGTGGAAATATCTGCCATATGGTTCAAATCTATATATAAATATTAATGCAGTATCAAAATACCAAAACTGAATATAAGTAATGAACAACTGTATGAAAATACTCTAGTCTGAAAAGCCTCTAAACTGCCTAAACTATGAGTTGATGGGACAAGCCCCCAGCTAACTCTGTCTAATGGCTCGATGTCCCTTCATTTCGATTATCGTACGTGGACCCAAAAAAGACTCATTGCCTTATAGTGATGGCTTAGGTGATGGTCCGTTATAAGTTCGACTGTCCGTCAACTTATTTGTCGCACCTTATCCAGAAGGTTGACTCACTGCCTTGGCTGCGATGGTCTAGGAGACGGTCCGTCGCTAGATCGACGGTTCATCAACCTGGCCATTGCACCTGGGTGATTCTAATAGCTCTGAGTAAAACGTCCAAAACGTTTTATTTTGATATCGAATTTGGACGAAATTGGTATCATTAGAAAGCTAATTCAATTTCCCATATGATAAAAAGTGAAAATCTTAAAATTTCCATGTGTACAAAAATGGATTCATATTTCAAAGTAAGTTTCTAACATTCTTGGGATGATTTCAAGCTAGGTAGAAGTACAGGGTATTACAATATTGGGAAAAGGAGATCACAACATTAATTAGAAAATACCAACCTTAATCTAATTAAATTGACACCGAGAGGAGATAGTTAACCTGCTATGCAGAATAAGGGTTATTAATGTGACACTCTGAGACCGAGAGGAGATGACAGAAATTCACACAAACCAAGGTTGAGAGATGGTTAGGAGATACATAACATGTTAAATTCTGCATGAAAGGCACAAAAAAAGTTTGACAAGCATTATAAGTCTGCAGAGTTAAGAACTCAGGGGGAACACATTCCTAGTGATAATGATAATAACCCTATTTTCCTGTATTGTTACTATTACTGGTGTTCCTACAAAACACCTCATAGGGTCCATGTTGGATGTTCTTACTAGGGTAACCTATTGCATTAGCTCCGAGTTACAATGTCAGCTTACCTACCAGTAGGATAAGGTAGGTGCCAGCATGACTCGGAAATAGGGTCATGACATATTAGTATCAGAGCCTAGGTTTCACTAATATTATTGATACAAGAACAAGTGTCTAATAGATTCATGTGGATCGGAATGTTGACATATATTTCCTATCTTTGGAAGGCTATGAGACAATCTTAGAATTCCTTCACTTATTTCATTCATATCATAATAAGATTCTGAGTTGGTTTGTAGGATATTATGTTAACGGCTCTCTTTTGTAGATGCCTAGGACACGTGCTTCGGTGATATGTGAGGTGGGTCCTGAGCCCCAAACTTATGATTTGTCCCCAATTAGGTGCCAGGGGGTACCTCCTCGGACCCTATTCTTGTACCCTATCCAGAGACTCCTCAACCTCAGCCAGCGGTGAGCTACGAACTAGCCCATGCTCCACCAGGATTCATTCCCTCTTCTTTGCTTAGAGATGTTTTAGTTCAGTTGTTGAGATTTTTTTATTGTTTACAGACTACCGAAGAAGGAGTGCAGCCTATAGCTACAGCTTATGGAGTTAAGGTTCCTCCTATTCTGGCAATTCTTCAGCTAGTTGGGATCAAGCCTATTATGTCTATCAAGGAACAGAAGACACTAGGTAGGTTCTTGAGGTTGTCTCTACCTAGATTTACTGGTGCTCCTGGAGAGGATGCATTTGAGTTTCTGACTGCTTGTGAGGATAGGCTTTGGGGATTAGGCCTTGTGGAGACTCATTGTGTGGACTACACCATATTTTAGTTGGTCTTGTCTGCTAGACATTGGTGGAACGTTTTCATGAGTTCTAGACCAAATGGTGAGGGTGGTCAGTTGTATAAAGTACCTGCTCGACCCGAGGTTGAGATTTTGAATGCATAGTTATAGGTACTATTTTAGTATGCCGTAAGTCAGCTCTTGCTTTATTCGATCCTGAATCCACTTATTGTTTTATATCTGCTCATTATACCCCATGATTTGGGTTGACTAGTAATTTATTATCTATGTCATTATGTGTATCTACTCCCGTAGGTGATTCTTTAGTAGTGGATCGGGAATTCAAATCATGTGTCATGATAGTTAGTGATGTTGATACTTATACTGATCTTATTATTCTGGAGATGTAGGATTTTGATGTGATTCATGGCATGGACTTGTTATCCCACTATCATGCAGTCATGGATTATTTTGCCAATACCGTTACCTTAGCCATTACCAGTGTGCCCCTAGTTGTATGGCAGAGAGTGATTGGTCGCGAGCCGACGAGGATTATTTTTTATGTTTGTGCTTGATGGCTTATGTTGATGGGTTGCGATTCTTATCTCGCCTATATATGTGATAGCCATGTAGAGAGTCTGACATTTGACTCTGTTCCTATTGTGTATGAGTTTCCTTATACTCTGCCTGCTATCCCTCCTGGCCGTGAGATCGAGTTTGCAATTAACCTTGAACCTTGTACTTGACCTATTTTTATGGCACCTTATCATATGGCTCCCGCAGAGCTTAAGGAGTTGAACTCTCAGCTCCAAGATCTTCTTGGCAAAGGGTTTATTAGACTGAGTGTGTCCTCGTGGGGAGCCCCTATTTTGTTTGTAAAGAAGAAAGATGGCTCGATGCGGATATGTATTGATTATAGATAGCTTAATAAGGTGACAGTAAAGAACCGTTATCCTATGCCTCGCATTGATGATTTTTTTGACCATCTTTAGGGTGCAGCAGTATTTTCTAAGATAGATTTGAGGTTCAGTTATCATCAATTTAGGATCCAGGATGAGGATATCCTGAAGACAGCCTTCAGGATCCGTTATGGTCACTATGAGTTTTTGGTGATGTCTTTTTCATTGACTAATGCTCCAATCTTGTTTATAGACTTGATGAATCGTGTGTTTAGACCTTATCTAGACTTCTTTGTCATAGTGTTCATTGATGATATCTTTATGTATTCTAGGAGTAGTGAGGAGCAGACGCAATATTTGAGGGTTGTGCTCCAGGTTTTGAGAGAGCATGTGCTTTTCGCCAAGTTCTCCAAGTACGAGTTTTGGCTTGAGTTAGTATCTTTTATTGGATAAGTGGTGTCCAAAGAGGGTATTATGGTAGACCTGGCTAAGATTTTAGTGATTCGTGATTAGGCTAGGCCTACGTCCCTAACAGACGTTCGCAGTTTTATTGGTTTGGATGGTTATTACAGGCATTTTATTCTGAGCTTTGCCACCTTATCACTAAGTTTACTTTAAAGGAAGTTCCTTTCTGATGGTCCAAAGAGTGTGAGTCGAGCATTGGAAAGCTCAAGGATTGTCTCACTTTAGCCCTGGTGTTAGCTCTTCCTGTTGAGGGCGAGGGATTCACAGTGTTTTGTGATGCATTTGGTGTTGGGATTGATTGTGTTTTGATGCAGTAGGGTCGTGTTATTGCTTATGCTTCTACACAACTTAAGGTGCATGAACGTAACTACCTTATTCATGATTTTGAGTTGGCGGTGGTAGTTTCCACACTCAAGATTTGGAGGCAATATTTGTATGGCATGTATTGTGGGATTTTCATGGATCATCGTAGTCTTCAGCATCTTATGACCCAGTGGGAGCTTAATGCTCGCCAGCGTAGATATATGGAGTTGCTAAAGGTCTGTGATATTTCTATCTTATACTATCCGAGTAATGTTGATGTGGTGGCGGATGCCTTGAGTCACAAGGCGGTGAGTATGGGTAGTTTGGCATGTATTTTAGTTTCTTAGAGGCCATTGGCATGGGACATTTAGTCGTTATCCAATTTGATGGTTCACCTCGACACATCGGATCCCGTGAGATTTTTAACTTGTGTAGAGTCGAGGTCCTCCCTGTTTGAGCAGATTTGTGATCGTCAGTTTGAGGATGAATAAACAACAAGAGCTTAGACTAAGTTGAATTCCATGATCTTTCACTTCAAGTTCCGCCTCTTTCTTTGAGTCATATTAACTTTGTACACTCCTAAAAACTTTTCCACATATCATACCACATTTAAAACCATAAGAAACACGTAGAACTCAATAGAATCCAACAAGATAGACTAGGCAAGCAAGTAGCTCAAGCTAGGAAGACTAGTTTTCTCCATCTAACTCAAATTGACTCTTTTAAGAACAAACTTTCTTGGACTTCACTTGTAACCTTATAAACACATGTTTTAACACTTTATTACACATTTATCTAATTATATACCAAAATAGTATAGAATCAACCTCAAAACAAGGCTAAAGAGGCGAGAATAGTATCACTAAAATGCATAACTACACTCGACATCACCACCCCACACTTAAAGCCTTGTTCGTCCTCGAACAACTCTTAAATATAATCATCATCAGCTAATAAGTCTCTACTCTTCTAGTAAATGTAAGACACTCGAACTAGCACTATAATGACTACATAGAATGAAGGTTACTACACCAAGCATGTCATTTACATAATTGAAAGCTCATGAACACTACTCTAAAACATCCTAGCCTCAAGAATTGACTCACCTAGTGGAAAACTCATGCATATTTCTCAATCAAGGACATCATACAAATCACCCACATTTATCAAACATGTGCCCCTCTCAACAAAAGAGTTACCCATAATCACTTTCAATAATGCAATTCATAATAGGATGGGTACAAGAATCAAATTACGCTCACTCTCAAAAAGAATTCACAAGTTACACACAATAAACCATAGACTTTCCCTTAGTGAAATGCTCCACCAATAGTCGAATGTAAAGCTTAGGATCATTTAGGTCTTCTTTGGGTTGTAAGGTAGGCTAATGGACAGATAGTAATTATTTGGGAATAGTGACTAGCCTCTCTAAGCTCTTTAATACACAAGATTAAACATTTAAAACCACTCTCCAACAACCAAGTTCCACTTTTTCGTCCTCCCTTATCTTGTCTTTTACCCTTTATCTTTTAGGCTTTTTCACAAACACATGGTGGGCATATTGCTTATTCCTTCAAGATTCAATTTTTTTATTTTTCTATAATCGTGGGAATATTTCTAACATCATTTATATCACATCCATCCACCACACATCAAATATAAACATTAATAGCTCTTAACCTGGGCGTTAATTTCACCTTTTTCTTCTTCAATTTTCTCAACTCCTTATTAAATTAATTTTTCAATTAAAGCACTTAGGAGATTTTTGGATAAAATTATGGTATATCAAAGAAATGGATTAGGCTACATATGAGGCTACCAAATAAAAAGATAAAGGCTCAATGTGGGTTAACTAGGATAATGCACAAGGGTAGGCAAAAAAAGGTATAAAATAAGGTTATCAAGGAAATGCCTATATCATCTCTTAAACCCACACTCTTTATTTCGCTTTACACACACACAAGGAAAGTTCTATACATCACATGTAATAAGGAATATACAATATTCTCACACACATGGAACATGCTCAACTCAATAGGATCATCATAGACTACTCACCAAATAATAGCATGAATTCAAAATTAAGCCAACAAGTACAAGAGTAATAAACTTGAGCCTAGGAATTTCAAAAATAGTAATTCATTCAATCAACATGATTTACAAACAAACCCACTTGCATCATGTAATCAAAAATAGCACCAGCAAGAATATCTTACACAAAAAAAAAATTGAGCCAAAATTTGGGAATTTCCCCACCCTACACTTAAAAATCTACTTTGTCCCTAAAGTGAAATTAAAAGAAAAAAAGATAGAAATACTCCCTGAGGCCTTTAGGCCTAGCTAGTAGTATATTCACAAGGAAAGGAGATCCATGGGAATCCCACAATCAATTTTTTCCATGGTCCTTAGCTCAAGTTTATGGTACTCAAAGTTCCCATTAACCTGTGAATCAACCAAAAATAAAAACTACATGAAATAAAAACTAAAAATCTAAAAGGAAAACATACCTACTTAACTTGGGTTGCCTCCCAAGCAGCACCTGATTTAGTGTCATGGCATGGCCCGGCTCAACTCAACCATATTCCTTCATCTTTTTTCTCACACTTGAAGGACATCTTCTTATCCCTTTCACCCCTTTTGGGTGTAAATTCTTAAGGGCAACAGATTTTTCAACTTTAGCCTTTTTAGGTTCATCAACTTTCATTATGTCAGGATTAGGAGATAGAGTCTTAGGCTGCTCAATTCGGTAGTTTGAAGAGGTATTTTGTGGACTAGCCACCCCGCACTTGTTACCTTCAATAACATTGATCATACACAAGTCATTAACTTGGGACTTAATTATGGGTGCCTTGTATATATAAAACACCACCTCTTCATCCTCTACCCTCATTTAGAGCGTGTTTTCTCTAACATCAATTAACGCTCCTCCGGTTGCTAAAAATGGTCACCCTAAGATGATTGGCACCTGTTCATCTGCCTCAAAATCAAGAACAATAAAATCAGTAGGTATAATGAATTTACCAACCTTTATGAGAACATCCTTAATTATTCTATTTGGATATGTGAATAACTCATCTGCTAACTGCAACAAAACGTTGGTTGGTCTTGCCTCTCCTAAGCCCAATATTTTAAATAGCGATAGGGGTATCTAATTTATGGTTACCTCTAATTCACTTCATGCATGGACCGCTTTACTCCCAAATTGGATTGGGTTCGGATCTCTTAATTTCTAGGTGATTTTTTGAGTTATCACAGCACTACACTCTACAGTGAGTGTTATTGCTTCCATATCTTGCAATTTAACCTTCTTCGCTACCACATCCCTCAAGTACTTTGTGTACTTAGGCATACTCTGCAAAACATCTAGCAAAGTAAGTTAATATGAAGCTCTTTGAATGTATCAATGAACTTTTTGAACAAGGCATCCTCCTTCGCTTTTATTTGCCTTTGAGGGAAGGGCAATAACAGTGTCTTCTTCACTTCTGGCTCAGCAATATTTGGTTTCAAGTACTCAAACTTTCTTGAATTTTCAATAACTTCTTAATTTACCCATTGTATCACCATATCAACATTTACCTCCTTTGTTGCCTTGGGAGGTTCTCCTTGAAACTCCTTACCGCTCCTCGAGGTGATTTCCATGACTTGTTTTGGATATTTTGTGTCAGTTGGAAACCCACTTTACGGCCTAGGATTTACTGCTTGCTGATTTTTCCCAATAAGCAACTCTAAAATTCTTGTGGCCACTTGCAAATTGTTTAATTCTACAACAAACTTTGTTTGATTAGTTAATATCTATTTTATCATCTCTTCCAAGTTGTTGGTTGACTGATTTGATTGGGCCTATTGTTGTGGAGAGTTCCATGGCTAATTTGGTGGCTGAGTTTGCCATTTCATATTTTAGGTATTACCGTAATTTGGCCTTTGATAATTACCTATATACATCATATATTTTAAATTTGAAGCACACATGGTCATTGCATGACCACTATTTCTGCATACCTCACACCAACCTGCAGCTTGTTGGTTGGCATTAACTGTTACTGCAAGTTGTGTTGCTCCCAACTTTATATTGATAAAATTATATAATGCAGAAACCTATGTTGATAAGGTTGTGAATTGGTTCACCTTCAACACACCCGTAATTCTCTTTGTGGCACTTTTAGAATTTGAATGCCACTCTGGATTTCCTTGTGCTATGTGGTTCAGCAATGTGTACAGCTCCTCATAAGTCAACTCCAGTGCTTGAACACCTGTGGCTGAATCTAGCAAAATATTTGTATTGTGATCAATAGCTTCTACAAAAGTAGGAGCAAGTACCTTATTAGACTGTTTGTGGTGTGGACACTCTCAAAGAAGATCCTTGAAGTTTTCCAAGAATAATAGAGGTTTTCATCAGGATTTTGTTTAAAGCTCACTATTTCACTACAAAGTCTCATAGTGTTGCCTGATGGAAAGAATTTGATGAGGAACTTTTTGGCTAAGTCGTCCCACGATATAATTGAATTGGCCAGATTACCATTCAACCACCTTTTAGCTTCCCCAAAAGTGAATAGGGAAACAGTGTCAGACTCACATAATTTGGATTCACCCCAGTTGGAGTAAATGTATTAGTAATCTCAATGAAAGTTTGCAAGTAGACTTATGGATCCTCGTGTGAAAGCCCTGCAAACTGTCCACTACTGATAAGAAGTTGCACCATATTATGTTTTAACTCAAAATTAACCTCAGTTGCCGGTCTTTGAATTGGGGAAGTTAAGTTCATCGGAAGTGGGACTGCCAAATCCCTAACTGTCCATCAGGTTGGTTGTTCTTCAGCCATAGGAGAAGTATTCTCTTGGTCTTATTCAATTTGAAGAATTCTCGGGAGAAAGATTGCTTCTCTTATGCTTTAGTGAAAGTGTTGTTGGGGTTTGGATCTTGGTTCTACCAACTCCCATTCCCTTGCCAGATTATCAACCCTAAAAACCTGTTTCCTGCAATGACAAAATCAAGACCAAGCAGAAAACACCAAATAAACCTAAAAGTAAAACTAAAATAAACAATTTCTAGATAACTAGTTCCCGACAACAGCACCAAAAACTTGACAGTGCCCAAGCGTACATGCAAGTGTACATGATCTACCAAGTAAATAGTAGCCTTTAAGAAAGTTGAGTTATCAATCCCAAAGAGACTTGATTCAGCAACTATTTCATTTTGGTTCATAATTTAGATTCAATTGATGCGAGAGTAACCAAAGAAAGTTTAGAGGTTATAATTGCAAGTAAATAAACAAAGCGTAAAGTAAAGATCTTGAGACAATCAATATAAGAAAACTTAGGGTTGAAGCACTCTAAACAATCATATTATGCTATTGGATTTCATTTGTTGACTTTCTTATCTTGGTTGTTGATTCGTAGGGTTAATTGCATAATTATGGTTTCCCAATCTCTAATCTTTTACCTAAGTTGAACCTTACACCTACATCGTTGAGTGTAGATGTAATAATTCACTTAAGTTCTTAACAAATATCATCCCACATATAAATCAAGTACGCTATCTAAGTACACCCCTGTCCTAGATACTAATTTAAGTTTTTTATTTTATAAGGAATTAAGAACCATACTCTGTTTATTCCCATGTTCTATCGCCCTATTCCTTCTCCAAAGTTCACAAGGTTGACAATTAATGTATTCTAAGGGTTGCAAAACCTTAACATGGTTATAATAATAATAAACAAATAACCAATATTGATAAGAAAAGCAAACAATCTTACTCCATAGCAATAATAATCATATTCTTAGCTTCAACCCTGGAAAGAGGGTGTTTAGCCACGCATAATCATGATAATAATCATAATGTTGTAATTAATGAATAAAAACATGAATGAACTAAATAAAATTAATAAAAACCTAATTATGAAATTGTATCAGCCCCTTTCTCTCCAAAATATGTCAAAAGATATGTAAAAACCTGATACAACATGTATATATAGCATAAGGGTAAGCCAAGTTCGTGTAGGAGTGGATTTAGCATGAAACACCCAGGTGTAGATTGGAGCGTATGTCGAAACCTATATTTATATATAATGGGGAATTCATCGCACCCTATATCCCCTGTAATAGAGAATGTGATGCAAGTTAATCGCATTCTCTGGAAGTTGTCCTATGAATTTTGGTTAAGTGTTGGTGCTTCCTTCTTCCATACCTTGTCTTGTGGTGTATTTCCATTGATTTTCCAGACTATTTAACATAAAACTATCATCATATTAATCTCCAAAATAATTATACATAATCATACCACACGAATTAGAAGCATAAACAACACTAAACCCATTACGATGAATCAAAAACAAGAGCTTAGACTAGGTTGAATTCAATGATCTTTCACTTTAAGTTCCCACTCTTTATTTAACTCATATTAACTTTGTACACTCCTAAAAACTTTTTCCATATATCATACCATATTTAAAACCATAAGGAACACGCAGAACTCAATAGAATTTAGCAAGATAGACTAGGCAAGCAACTAGCTCAAGCAAGGAAGACTAGTTTTATCCATTTAACTCAAATTGACTCTTTTAAGAACAAACTTGCTTTGAATTCACTTGGAACCTTATAAACACATGTTTTAACACTTTATTACACATTTATCTAATTATCTACCAAAAATAGTATAAAATCAACCTCAAAACAAGGCTAAAGAGGCTAGAATAGTGACGCTAGAATGCATTGCTACACCCAACATCATTTCACCAATGTGAGGTGTAATGAGATTTGGAAGGAATGTTAATATTATCCCTCTCTATATTGGTCCTTTTTATATTCTTTGTATAGTTGTCAAGGTGGCCAATGAGTTGGCTCTACCTCTATACTTCCCCACTGTCCATTTGGTTTTCCATGTCTCTATATTACGAAATATATTTTGGTTCCCTCTCATATGCTTAGATGGTACTTGGTCTAGTTGGATGACCAGTTGACCTTTGTGGCTAGTGATGTGAGGCAACTGCGTACTAGGGATATTTCAGTGGTCAAGTTTCAATTGAGGCATCACCCGATAGAGAAAGCTACTTGGGAGATCGAGAGTGAGATGTAGGCCCAGTATCCTCACTTGTTCAAGGTATCAGGTACTTGCTTTTCTTTATCTTTCGGGGATGAAAGTTCCTTAGTAGTGGATATTGTTATGACCCTTCAGTTCATTATCCATATTTTTGTTTAATTCCTCTGATTGAGCTTCTCCATAGTCGTGCAAAGTCATTAATGACTTGTGGGGACTGATAGTTTGGTTACCTGACAATTTTTTTGGGTTTTATAACCCCTTTTCACAATTTTAAGTCTTCATTAATCCTAATTGACCATCAAGCAAAAACTTTGGTAAAATAGTTGTGTATGTAAAATCCAACTTAGCTAGCACATCCGAAATGTGGAAAACTATGGGGTTTTATATCTTATTTGTTTAAAATAAACCTCGAATGCATTTTGAGGAATTGGTCGAAGCTCGGAACCAAGTTTCAAGCTTCATCCATGAATAACATACACTAAGGTGCTACAAGCGCAGAGAAGAAGGTGCGACCACAAGGCCATGACTTTGGATAGGCGGGGGCCGTAACCATGCCATCAGAAGGTTGGTTGGTCCATATTTAAGTGTTATCTTGCATGAATTTTTGCTATTTTAGGCCTCCTTCTTAACCTATAAACCCTAATGGAGTGTAAAACCTTCTAAGTGTGTCTTGTGGGTTAAATTGGAGCTTAAACAACTTGTCTAATTAATTCTTGTTACTATCCATTTTTGTTGTAATACTTATATTGTATTATTGATAGCATTTCTTGTGGAAGAGGAAGCTTCACGGATGGGAAAGGAAAAGCTCGTTGGTTCATGAGCTGCTTGGACTAAAGGTAGGTTAGGCTTACTCGTAGACTAGATTGAGCTTGTTTGTAATCTAATGATTGATATCATACAAGATTGGGTGGGGAATTTAGACAATAGTTATTTAGATGGTGAACTTGGGATTTATTGATTGCTATAGGCTATTAATTTGTAAGGTATGATATTTGACACTTAGTCTAGGACCTTGGTTAGCTTATTTATGGTCTCATGACTAGTGTGAGAACACTATGGTTGTTCTAAGTAGACATGATTGGTATATCTCTATATCCATAGGAGTATATTGACCTATATAATTCCTAGATAGGAAATGACCTTGGTATTGGGTTGACTTAGGAGTGATTCATAAAGGGGCTTTCCCTATAGACCTAGTAAGGATTGCTAACCCCTTATCGAGAGTTACAGATGACTTAGCCTAATTTTGGGTACAAACTAGACTTGGGTTAGTAAGCTTGGCATTCTCAGGAAATAGAAGTGGGACTTGACCCACCATAAGTTGGACTACGAAATCCTTAGTGACCTAGATTCTCGATAAGTGACCAATGTACATATTGGTATTATGGTTAGTAAACTCGGTTGTTGGATTATTTTGTGATCTTGACTTGAATAACCTTGTAAATATGATTAGTGTGCATGTCATCTAAATACTCATGCCTTCTTTATACTCATATTATGTGTGGTTCTTATTAGCAATGTAAAATGTCAAGTGTTATCCTACGTCCCTACTTCCTTATATTGTGGACTTTTATGTATGTTTATTGTTTCGGATATGCATGTGGATGTATGTTGTTGTATTTAGAGACTCATTGATATAATGATGATGTACGGTGAATTTGGAGAAATATGTTACTATGATGATGCCCGGTGAATCAGGAGGAATATGTAGATATTATGATAATGCCTGATGAATTTAGAGCAATATATTGATATTGTGTTGATGCTCGATAAATTTGGAGGAATATGTTAACATTATGATGATGCCTAGTGAATCCCAAGGAATATGTAGATATTATGATAATGGCCAGTGAATCTGGAAGACGTAAGAATATTATGATGCCAAGCGGGGAAAATTTATTTGTAGGCATTTATATTTGTAAGGTTAGGCCGTGTGGGGCCAACCACCTATGTGCTTAAGATATGAGGTCTCTCTTGGTAAATTGTTATTCAATTTTTGCTTCTAATCACTAAATAAGAGGTGTAACCCTTGTTGATGCTAATTAGCAACTAGAGGAAATCTATGCCTAATATTGGGTTAAGACTTAGTGGTATGTGTAATCTTGCATAGAATCAAGGGCTAATCTACTATATCTACTTGACTTGAATAAGAGGTTATATTATGAAATTTATCCTACTAAGGAGGCTTATGTGACACTAGTTACTTCTAAAATATGTGATTACAGTTTGAAGGCTAGAGATATAGTATATTAGTTAGTGGACTTTAGATTATAATATGAAAACTAATACTTAAGGTTGTGACATGCTTAGTGATGATAGACCTATTATTTCATGATGTTTAATTAGATTATCTTCCAATATGTGAGGTTGAGGTGGATTAATTGAGGACCCATATCATGAAGATGCTAGCTAGAGAATGGCCTTATGATAGTTGAATAACCTATAATATGGGTGGCTTATAGTTTTCCCCAAATTGATGGCTAGTAATTATAAAACTTATAATCTATTGATTCATGGGAAATAAGGTTAACTAGTATAGATTTCACGTTGTGTTTATCTAAGAACTATAGAATTAGTGTCTGCATATCTATGTTATGACCATATTGCTTTTGTTTATGTTAAATTATGGTATAGGAATTTGGATGTGGATTTTGGTAATGAGCCATGGAGGGTTTGATCTACCCACGGTTTTGGTCAATTGATGGAGTTGTTATGCTTTATTGTTTTATTGTTTGTGCTCTTTTGGTGTACTCTCTAGTGGTATAAGACACCGTGATGGGTTGTTGTTTGATATTCTTTTGTGTACTCTTCGGTGGTATGAGATGCCATGATGAGTTCTTAGTTGTACTGTCTTTCATGTAATTCCTGGTGGTATGGTACATCGTGGTAAGTTCTTGTGCTTTGTGTTTTGAGGATGGTTGATAATGATTATGGTGAGTAGATGCTTTGTTATTGTGTATGTTGCTTTATGATTCCGAAATAATACTCATTTGTTACGGTGATTATGGAGTATATTGAGATAGTATGTCATGTTATTTCTTTAGTAATATAGATGTTGTTACAGTGGTATCAAACCATATTCAGGTTCGATCCTATCCCTTGACTCTAAGATTATTGTCTTACTTTTAATCGCTTTACATTACATTTGAGCTCAGTCGGTCGATGATGCCCACTGAGTACCCATGCTTTGGTACTCAAAATACAATTCTGTACCTTTTTAGCACAGACCCAGGTTCTAGTTGCCACCATTGAGCTAATTCATGCGAGTTTTCTATTTGGATATAGGGTGATCTCTAGGAGATCGAGTTGCCATCTTTCCCTTCTATCTTTGTTTGTCTTTTGTTTTCAAGGCAGATGTATGAGATTATCTAAGACATTTAGACTTTGAGATTGTAAACTTCTATGGTCTAGATTAGAAGCTCCTGTATTAATACTATCTGGTCGTGGGATTGCTATTTGAATATCTATTGTTTTAGTTGTCAAAATATGGTTGTTATATCATGTTCATGCGTAGGGTTCATGTTGGACGTTCCTACTAGGGTAACCTATTGCATTAGCTCCGAGTTACAGTATGGCTTACCTACCGATAGGACAAAGTAGGTGCCATAATGACTCGGAAGTTGGGTTGTTATAGTTAATTAAATCAAATTGTAGCCATCAAAGTTTTCAAAACCCATGTTCATTGTTTAATCATTAATTCAATTCAATATCATAGGTGAGTAAGTCAAACCAATGGGTAATTTCACAATCCAAAGCCATTTACACCATAACCCCTTAGTTTTTCACCATTCTCATCCACCCCAGAAGTTTAAAAACACAAATAAATCATAGACAATGCATAATAAATAATGGGAAAACACTTTAAGAATCAGCCATATCAAAATCCTCAACCATATAAAAACCGACATTCAAAACCATCCAATTAAACCATTTAAATACATGTTTTTCATAAAGTAATAATTGCAGAAGAGTAAAATGCCTAAAATATCAAGAGTTATGGAGAGAATTTTCCCTTTAGAGCTCTAATTGATGAACTTCTTAAAAACCCTAAGTCTTTTGCTTGAGAGAATTTAGAGAGTTTGAAAGTGTTATCGATTGAGTTGTGAATAAGAAATAACCCCTTAAAGTGGTTTATGGACTTTGGTTCGATGTAAGGAAAAAGGGGAATTGACCAGAATGCCCTTAATGAAAAGACTAAAAAATCATCGCCAGCCGTTAAGGGTGCCCTTTTGATTCGTACGGTCAACCTAAGACTCTTATCGTCCAGTCATAGGTTGGACAGTGTATAGGATCCTAACACTGACTTGGCTATGATTCATACCATATAGCTCATACTCAATCATTACGACTCGCTTGGCACAATCATTGTCAAAGCAGAAATACTTTAGGCATCATAGTGGTTTGATTATGGAAGACACCATACGACTCATTATGAGAACCTACGACTCGTAGGGTTTGATTCGTGGTCAAAACAGAAACTCTAGGCCAACATACTTGCCAGTATACGATAGGTTCCATAAGACCCATAAAGACTCCCTATAACTCATAAAGGGAGTGGTAGTCTAGGCAGTGAGGATAAAATTTCAAAAAGTTTCAAGGATTAAAATTCCAGGTTGTACATGATCCTCCCTTAGGATCACTCGTCCTCGAATGATTAGACAATGTATCCCTTATCATGATTTAACATAGAAACATACCCACTTTTATCCTTAGTAAATACTAGAAAACAAATATACCAAGGAATTCACAATTTTCTTTAACAAAGTTAGAAAACAAGGATGCTAAAGAATACACATATCTCCTGCATGATTTTCCAAAGGGGGAAACAAGAATTGGTATCTGGACTTCATGTCATCTTCGACTTCCCAAGTAGTTTCTTCACTCTTTTGGTTCCTTTATAGAACCTTTATCGAAGTAACATCCTTCACATGTAACCAACAAAATATAAGATCTTAATTCGTACTTCCTCATAGGATAAGAAATCTGAGATGCCCATACAATCCAAAGGAACAAACAAGGAAGGATCACCCAAACATTTCCTCAATAATAACCAAATGAATAGAACCTATATTCAAAGGAAATTCGAATTAATAATCCGCATTTCCCTGTCACCTTAAAATATGATATATACCGACACAATGAGGACTAAGATTCCCATTCTTTCAAAACCGCATTACGTCCTTCGTGGGAGAATCCTTCAAGAGTACCAAATTAGCCTTATCAAATTACAAATCACTTTTCCTTGTATCTGCATAGGATTTTTAGAGACTTTGGGCGGTTTTAAGCCTATCCCGAGTTACCTACACCTTCTTCATAGCTTGGTGAACTAAGTCAAAACCATATAACCTATACTCGCCAGCCTCAAACCACCTAATAGGAGACCTATATCTCCTACCATTTAAAGCCTCAAATAGGGCCATCCCATTACTCGAGTGATAATGAAACACCCTAAATTTTATACAATTGAAAATTCCTAAAGCTTTGAGCTCACTGCCCTAGTTACTAATGGACCCTATAAGTCGTAGGCTATCCTAATATGTCATTCGGATAAGTTGTAACCAAACCAGTAAGTTTGTAACTTAATTCTACTCTAAGTACGAGTGGCTCAATAAGAGCCGTAAGGATATTACTACGAGTCACTAAGTGTAATCATAGGGTGTCCAGTTTAAGTCCCAAATTAGGTTCTGTGTTGACTACGACTGGACCCTATGAATTGTAAGATCCTATTATGAGTCCTATAGTTGAGTCAGAAGGATAACAGTGTAGGGTGTTGTGGTGGTACTACTTTGATTTTGACTTGTTATGATGAGTCATAAGGAATGGTTACGAGTCAACGTTTGACTAGTAATCACAGATGACACTTTTTTAGTTTTCACGTTGATAGCACACTGGATATTTCCCACTTTAATCCCTTGGACTCCATGACTTAAGGCCTTCCTTTGGGATTTATTGTCATATCATTCCCAATAAAACACTCACAAATTCTCTCTCAAACTCTTTGTTCAAGTTAAGGCTAAGGTTTCAATGAAAGTGGTCATCTAGGGTTCTAAGGTTTCTTTTTTCTCCAAATTTATTGGTATTTAAGGCATGTTACTCTTAACTCAATATCAATTTTATAAAAGAATGTGATTTAAAGCATTTTTCATGAGATAATGATGTTGGGTTTTGAACTATGGATTGGGGGTTTCAATATTAATTGTTTAAATTCTTTACCATGATATCTATGAAACTGTTGTTCTTAAATTGATGGTTGGTAAATGTAACGCCCCGCATTTTGGGCTACAATATAGACCATGGTTCCGATGTGTTGATAAATCCCAAAGCCATAAAATCCTATGCCAATACAGCATGTTAATTATTTTTGTAGCATGTGAATCCATTCAAGCTTGAATTTAAACCATAGAGGTTCTTCAACTCAAGGACGAGTTGAAACTATTTCGATCGACTAAGTTTTAGTGGACGTTGTAAATTGTGTTAGCTTCCATCGACCATAACTCTCTGTATATGTTGAACTAGAAAGCCTACTATGTGTCACATGATAGGTCTTTGAGTTAGCTTTCCAACGATACCAATTTTGCTAAAATTCAACACCCGAGCAAGAAGTTATGGCCTTTCAAAGTGATATGCGTCGCCTAACCAATCGCCCATGGCCACTGGAAAGCATAGGCGATAGCCTAGGAAGCACCTATGTAAACATAGGCTATAGCCTAGGCGGCGCCTATGTAAACATAGGCGATATCCTAGGGCGGTGCTTATGTAAACATAGGCAATGGGATGGGCGGTGCCTATATAAAGAATTCAAGTGACTTAACCACTCTATTTTTGGGGCAAAATGGTCCTTTTCCACTCTTACTTAGCCCTAAAAAAAGAAATTTAGTTCCAAGGACCCCAAAATACACCTTCTTTCATCAAAAGTACTCAAAGATTCTCCTTAGGGTTTCAAAATAAAAACCCAAGCAACTCGAGATTCAACTGGGGGTTTTAGGAACAAATTGCATATTTGGAATCCTCTCAACGTAGGCTTTGAGAAGCATCTAATATTCATTGTAATCGAGGTACGTAGGGTTATCCAAAAATCCCATGGGTGTAGTTTTTATGAACATGCATTCTTTTAAATGGGGGTTTTCAATCAAATGCTAATAACTTGCTTTCAATATGATTTCTAAGTTATTTTTCTTTATGTCATGGGAATTGTTTGCCTATATACTTTAATGGTTAAAACCATGCATATGTGATTTGAGATTTTCCATGGAAGTTTGATAAATATGAATGATAAATTGCTTTCAAATTCCCATATAATGTCTTGATACGCCATATCATATTGTGACCAACAAAAGAGAGCACAAATTTGAAATAAATAATGTTCACCACTTGTAAATGATGAAGGACCTTGGGTTTTACATGATAATGCCTATGTGGAAATGGTATTGATGACTTGCAAGTAGGGTATGATGATACCCTACAGAATATGATATGTGATTGAATCAGATGAAATTCGAATGCATTGATTTTACATGAGATAGGTGAATGCCCGAAGAAGGCATTTGAGTGTAAAGGCTCATTGCTGGAAAACATGTTTGCCGACACAAAAATTTGGTACCAGGCTAAGCGATCTTGTGTACTTGACTTTATGCCATTCCCAAATTAGGACTATAGGTAGGATCCCGGGCTAAGTGATCTTGGTCACTACCAGTGGGTCAAGACACCATGCTTGGTGGTCTTGTGTGTCTCTCCCTCACTTATACTCTAATCTAGGCAGCAACCGAGGTTGGGAAGTTGGTGTAAATTATTTAAGGTATTCCACCTAGCTCAGTTGCATTTCATTATTGTGGAGAAACTATTGCATTATGCCCATGTGTTTTCAAATGATTTGATACGAAATTGCTTTATAATGGCTCTCAACTATATTTTGTAAAACTATTATGTTTTGTTTTAATATCTCTGAGTGCCAGTACTTTTATGCTGACCCCCTCCTCTCTCCAACCTCTCAAGTTCAGAGGCCCAGTCTAGGTCAGTAGATCATTCAGACAAAGCTGCAGAGATAAGTGGTGAGCCTTCTAGGTTTTTGAAGGTCTTATGTCCTGCAGTCCTTTAGCTTATATTTAGGTTTAGGGTTTACTGGAGGCCTTGTCCCTATTTATATACAGTTACTTGACTCAGTCATTTGTTAGAAATTTTCGTAGATAGTTGTTTAGAGGTTGATTTATGTTGGGGGAACCTTATTTCCCCGTTATTGTTTCTTTTTATATTTATGACCATGTTTCCAAATTACTGTGCTTCTTCCGCATTACTTTGATCATATGAATTAGGATCATGATTACCAGACAAATAGGGGTGTTTTGGGTCTTCATGGTTTGAAATGCTCGTCACGGCCAGGCCCTGGTTCGAATCGTGACAGTAAATGCATTGGGGTGCATGGTAATAGTGATTGGAAATAAGGGTACAAAGGAATCCCCAAATTAATTGGTTTGGTATGAATATTTGTAACAACTTCATCTCGCTTGCATAATTGATTTTTGTTTATGTATTATTACTTGGTTTTGTTTATTTCTTGAAACTAAAGCATACCATAAATGGTTAATTGGTTAAGGATGGTTTTGAAACCTTGTGGGGTATACGAGAATCCCCCAAGTGATTTTAATAATGGTGTCTATGAGGTACATGGGAATCCCTTTAAGTGTTGGTTAATGAAAATGCTTGCAAGCCAAGGTCGGTATAACGATACCACTTAATAATTCTTTAATGTTTGACTCCAGAAATTGGTGGTTGGATTATTTGTTATATGTGTTAATTGGGAAATCAATGGGAGTTGTGTTAGCTATCCGTGAAGGTGTGAGTTCGAATGACTGCTACTGGAAACTCATGTTTGTCGACATTAGGGTTGGTCTTGATGACCATGTACTTGTAGGGTACAAGGGAATCCTCCAAGTGTATGTTCATATATATGTAACATGGAGGGCATAGTATACAAGGGAATCCTTGGAATCTAGGATATCTCCAGTTTATGTGGTAACATGAACTAGGGCTCGTTCAGGGGGTAACATTGGACCCATATAGCTCATGGGTTGACTTTTGATGGCAAAGCTACACAAACTCAGGTTAAAGTTTTAAATTTCATGCTAAGCTTGTTCCCTATCCTAGCATTATATCTATATATACGTACATGGATGAGTACATGTGCTTTGGTTTGACTTGGTTTTTAATTGATAGAATTATTTTATCCTTATCCTTCAGTTACATGCTAGCATTCACCCTACTAACCGTCTTCAGAAGTTGTATCCCTATGCGATGCAGGAACTGGCTATACTTCTACCTCTCTTGCACTTTGACTATGATTCGTGATCAGCTCGTAAGCCAGAATAAAGTAGTGAGCGTCCATACTTCAGAAGGCCCCACTCCATGCTTTGGTTTATTTCATCTTTTGACAATTTATTTTGACTTAGTTTTGACTATGATTGGAGGCATGTATCGACTGGATATTCTTTGATTTTTGCTAGAATCATTGTTGGACATTACTGTGGAATTAGGTGCAGATTTTGGTGGTTGTTTAAATACTTAAATTAGAATCCTTGAACTTCATTCTTTATCTTGTTATATGTTCAGAATTCATCCGACGTGGATGTAAGGTGCTTGGTGGTCGGGGAACTAGGGGTTGCCTCCTGTCCTAGTTGGACTTGAGGCACCTGACATGACCAGGCCCTGGTTTGGGTCATGTCAGATAACTGTTATTATAAGCAACCTTGATAAAAGGCAAATAGTTAACCCAACTGCCACCAAAATCGATCATACAGGACCTTTGCATATCCTCCAAGGTTTGTATTATTCTTTTTGCTTGTCCATTCGTCTATGGGTGGAAGGCGGTGCTAAGTTTCACCTTATTCCCTAAACGTCACTGAAAGGAATGCCAAAACTAAGATGAGAATTGAGTACCTCGATCAGATATAATGGAAACTGGCGAACCATGCAAATTCACGATCTCCTTAATGAAGAGGTTAGTGTAATCTTCCATTGAATAATTATTCACTGGCAAGAAATAAGCAGACTTAGTTATCCTCTCCACGACAACCCAAATAGAATCACACTAATGGAATGACCGCTAAAAACCAGTAACAAAATACATATTAATCACTTCCCACTTCCATACAGGCAACTCAATTTTTTTAGACAACCCATCGGGTCTCAAGTGTTTCACCTTCACTTGTTGACAAACTATGCACTTAGCCACAAAATTGGACAAATCCCTCTTCAGGTTATTCCACCAATAAACTTGTCTCAAATCATGGTACATCTTCGATGAACCTAGATGAACAATGTACCTCAACTCATGAGCCTCAGCTAAGATCCTCTTGCATAGCCCATCAACATCGGGAACACATAACCTACCTTGGTACCTCAAGATACAAACACCACTAATTTCAATCTCTATCACCTTCTGGTGACCCACATTATCCTTGTTCCGCGTCAAGATAGGATTCAAAGCCTATTTCTCTTTCACCTCAGTACACAGAGATGACTTCCTCACCTCTTGCAATATCACACCACTATCGTTAGAGTCCAAGAGATGAACTGTAATATTAGCCAAATGGTGAATATCCTTTACCAACTCTCTCTTCTCCTCATCCACATAAGATAAGTTTCTCATGGAAAACATGCTAAAAGCATCAACAACCACATTAGCTTTACCTAGATGATAATGAAGACTCATGTCTTAGTCCTTGAGCAATCAAGCCATCTCCTTTGCCTAAGGTTCAAATCCTTCTGGGTGAACACATACCACAAACTCTTATGGTCTTAGAAGATGTCAATATAAATCCCATACAAATAACGATACGAAATCTTCAAAGAAAAGTCCACAACCAATAATTCTAAGTCATACATCGAATGGTTCCTCTTATACACCTTTAACTGCCTAGAAGCATAAGCAACCACCTTACCATGTCACATCAACACATAGCCCAGTCCCACCCAGGACGCATCACAAATAATAAATGAACCATCTGTACCCTCGAGCAGGGTCAAAACTGGATCCAAAGTTAGCTTATCTTTAAACTTCTCAAAAAAACCTTCACAAGCATCAAACCATAAGATCTTCACCTTCTTCTGAGTCAACTTGGTCAATGGGGAAGAAATAGAAAAGAAACTATCCACAAACCTCCTATAGTAACCGGCTAAACCCAAAATCTCTAAATATCGATTAGAATTGTGGGTCCAGGCCACTTCTTGACCACCGTACCATTCTATAGATCCACCATGATCTCCTCACTAGAAATAACATAAGCCAAATAGGTTACAGCATTTAACAAAAACTCACATTTAGAGAACTTCACATATAACCATTGATCCATCAAGGTTTGTAACACAAGGCGAAGGTGATCGTCATGATCCGCCTTACTCTTGGAATATACCAAAATATCATCAATAAACACAATGATGAACTAATCCAAGAACTAGCGAAATACTCAATTCATAATATCCATGAGTGCCAATGAGGCATTAGTTAAACCAAAAGACATCACCAGAAACTCAAATGACCATATCATGTTTGAAAAGCAGTCTTACAGATATCCACCTCCCTAATCTTCAACTGATGGTAGCCCAACTGATGATCAATCTTAGAAAAGTACTTAGCTCCGTAAAGCTGGTCAAACAGATCATTGATCCTAGGAAGTGGATATTTATTCATCACAGTCACCCTATTTAACTGGTGGCAGTCCATACACATCTAAATGGACCCATCTTTCTTACACACAAAAACAATTAGAAAATCCCATGAAAAAACACTAGGGTAGATAAAAACCTTATCTAGAAGTTCCTTCAACTGCTTCTTAAATTCTTTCAACTTAGCCGGATCCATTCTATAGGGAGGGATAGAGAAAGGATGAGAGTCTGAAAGAAGATCAACCCCAAAATCAATTTCCCTATTGCGAGGAACATTAGAAAGATCATCAAGAAATACTTCGGGACACTCATGCACTACAAGGATAGATTGTAAAGAAGGACCTTCAGGTTTAGAATCCTTAACATGCACTAAATGGTAGAGACGCCTCTTGGAAACCAATTTTTAGGCTCTAAGATAAGAAATAAACCTTCCCTTGGGAACTAGGGAACTACCTTCACACTCAACCACCAGCTCATTTTGGAATTGGAAACTGACCCTTCAAGTTCGACAATCAAGAGACGCATAGCACGAGTGAAACCAATCCATCCTAAAATCACATCAAAGCCTAACATGTCTATTTCAATTAGGTCCACAAATGTCTCCCTCCATGAATGGATACCACACAACCCTTATCGACTTATCTAGCCACAATAAATTCATCTACATGGGTAGACACAGAAAAGGGATCAGGAATACACTCAATATCAAAACCAAAATAAATAACCATGATAGAATAGTTTTGTCATACTAGTAATAACATCAGGACATGCCTCAGAATCCTGATGAGTGGCAAAAGCATAGAGATAATTCTGACCAATGTTGGACCCAAAAGTAGCACCCTTAGGTGCGGAAGTAAAAGAATCAACAATCAGGACCTTATTAGCCCCCATACCAACATCACCCGAACGATAATTCCTCTAAGTATAGATAGGTTCACCATATCTGAAATATTTATTCCTCTCTTCATCACGAAAGTCACGATGCACCTGACCACAGAAACGATAAGAGGGATAACATAGAGTAGACTAAGTCTTTGTACCAACTTTGTTATAGCTCAAACTAGGGCCTGGCCATGATGGGTAACTTAAGTCCAACAAGGACTAGAGACTACCCCAACACCTAGCCAAATAGAACACAATAACCCCAACAATGAAAGAATTCCAAACATATAACAAGATAGCTTAAGATAAAATCCAAGAATTTAAAACATATCTATAATAGATAATTAGTAACTGACTAAAAATAACCAACAAATATTACCCCCTTACCAAACATGAAACCCATGTCTTATAACCTTATTAGGGTGTCATTATCTCTCAAAAACAATCTAAGTAATGTTTTAAATACTTCTGAATTCTCAATGTCAAGAACATTTAGGGTTTTTAAGATGTTGATCAATTAGGGCTCTCAAGGGTGATTTCTCTCCGTACATCTTACTATTTCAAGCATGTTACTCTTCCTTCATTGTTAATTTTGAAAAAGCATATGTTTTAAGGTATTGTTCATGAGATGTTTATATGGGTTTTAAAACAAAGGTTGGGGTTTGTTGAATATTTATGAATTCAATAATGTTTCTCATGGTACATATATGATTTCCATGTTTTCAAATGGTTTTGGACTTGTGGGTGCGTGGGTATGGTGAATGAACTAAGGAATAGTGATTTTTGCATACTTGTGACTTTTGAAGCGGTTATGACCCCAACCCCATAATGTGAAATTGGTTTTGATTATAAAAACTATAGGAATTTGTAAAATTAAACTAGGCTTGAACTATTGCATGATACAAAGAGGTATTTGAAATACAATGGTATTATTTAAGAAACAAATGGAGTCGATGACCCCCCCCTCTATGCATTAATGAACAAAGGAAGTTGTTTTCTCTAATTTAATGGGAATTATTTTGACATGTTGTTGTTACCTTACAAGTGTAGTTGGTATGACGATGCCAACAATGTATGCCTTAATGTGGAATATGGTTAAGTAAATGAGAATGTGTGATACTTTTTTTAGTTGAGCTTTAATTAGGGTTGTGTAGCTAAGCAATGAAAGTGGAGGTCTGAGTGACCAATACTGGAAATAGCATATGCCGACACAGGGGTCAAACTGACCAAGGAGGTTCGACCCTTATTATTATTTCATAATTTGGGAGGTTCAGGTCCCCCATAAATTATTATATGGCTGGGTGCTTAAGTCACCTTGGTATATGTTGGAAGGTTCGAGTGCCTCGTGTACATATATATTAGATTATTCTCCGATTAGCGTGGCTACACAAACTGGGGGACCACCAGGGGGTTAGAGCTAGGTCCTACATAGCCCATGGGGTACTATTATGTGACAGTTGAGCTACACAATCCAGGCTAAAGTTTTAAAATACATGTTGAGCCTTGTTTCCTACCCTGGCATGTGATATATATACAAATATATATTCATACATATACATATATATATATACGTATATATATATGTATGTTGATGCATTTGATTATGTGTAATTCCCCAAAAATATCTCAAGACGACATACGGTGCACAAGACTACAAGTAGCCCCAAACAAACCCTTTGAGTCTTCTTCTGATTCTCGAACTCATAATATAGGTAACTTATGCATGTGAATCCACTGAAATATGAAATTTATTATCTTAACTTATCTGAGTTTAGATAAACATAAAGTCTAAAAGATCTTGGCTTAAAGATCTAACCAACCAATACTGAAAATCTGAAACATTACTAACAGTCTGACAAGCCTCTACTTCTAATAACTAGAAAGTCGCTGGGACAGACCCCCAACTGACTCAAATTGAAAGTGGAAACAACTAATCAAGTACTGCAAAAGCTAAAATTCTGAATAAATGGGTCCTCGAACCATGAGGACTCACCAACTGTTAGAACATAGATAGAGATGTATGCGGTCAACTACGCTGCTGGAACTGAGCACCTGTACCTACATTATTTAACAATATAGCATATAGACGTATATAAGGATAAGTAATTTTGGAATGTACTGAACATATACGGTGAATGCAAAAGTTAAATAGTAATGCAATATTTAAACAAATCTTACAAAGAATTCATGCTAGTAAATGACTCACCTTGGTATGAATAAGACATATACTGCAAAATATTAGAACATGAGAATGTAAAACATGAACAATCTTTGTGAGTCATAGCACTTAGTAATAAAATTTGTGTCCTTACTCTTTCTAGTGGGAGTTTCTTCTAACCGACATAAACCATGTAAGTTATCTGGAGTCTAATGTCTTGTACCCACGTTGGTAGAGTTATTCTACCCTTTCCATCTGAATAGAACCTAACTAGAGTGATCACTATACTAAATCTACTAGAGGTCTTAAAACCTATGGTGGTACGTAGTTCTGGGGCATAAGACCTTAGAAACACACCCTACTCAGTGCTAAAGACTACTCCTAATATGTTGCTCAGAACTTTAGGTAATCCACCTTAAAATAGCACAAGGGTTTGTAATGAAAACCAATTATGCTTTTGTCCTTTAAATCTCAAACTGTGTGAACAGTGAGGATTCCATATCTTAGCTTTGTATCAAAATATCAAGTTTCTTTCTTAAATCTTTGTAGAACTTTCATAAGAGGGGCTAAAAATCATAATCTTGTAGAGATATCAATACTTCAAACTTAGGGCTTCAAAACCCACTCTTTAAACTCATGCAAACTCATAGAAAGATGTCATGCTCAATACACTTCTTAAAATACTTCAACAATATCAAAGTAATGAAATCGAAATCACAATATCATTCTTAAAACTCAATTGGAAATCTGTAAAATCATATCACATGCATGAAGATGTGGAATTAGCATGCAATTCAGCATTTAAGTCACTTGTAACATCACAATCTTTAAATAATGATAATTGGGTATGAACCCTAATTTGCAAAATATGAAATCTTAAATAAAGATCAAGTTTTGGGCACAAGGATGAAAGGGTATGCTTGTTCATAAACCCCATATACCTTAATAGTGATGAAATTTTTGAAAGATTGGACCTTCAAGATTGATTGTGCAATTCTAGTTGTTTTTCTCCTCTTTTGTTCTTACATGATGAACTTATGATGTTAATAGGGGTAAAATGTAATTAGGAGCTATTAGTTTTGTAATTTTATTTTTAGGTACGTTTAAGGAGTGTAAAAAGGCTTGGTTGCCCTTAAAATGACTTTAAAATAAAGTTTTTATGCCTTTGGGCCATAGGGCATGTGATGCATTGCCTATAGCCTAAACTAGGTTGTATGTCACATTGCCCATCTCCTAAAATAGGCTAGGCATCGCATTTTTCATCGCCTAAAATAGGCTGGGCGACGCATTTCCCATGGAATAATAATTCAAGTAGCCTTGGGCAATTTCTAGGCAACGTACTCTACCTTACAAGGTCATAAATTTTTGCTCGGTTATTGGATTAAGGCAAAATTAGTATCATTGTAGAGCCAATTCGATTATGTACAACTTAGTGTTTCTAAATATTCCAAATACCATATGTACATCAAGTAATACTTATTCAAAGATGACCTTTGCGAAATCAAACACTAAAACTTGATGGATTCAAAAGCTCTTAGCTTGCATCACTCTAAGTGACTCTTATAAACATGTTTTACACATCATTATAAGTCATGTACTCAAATATGAATTACAAGATTAGAGGTTTCATATGTAGTAACAACGGTTCATTTTCTATCTTAAAAGTATACGGGGTATTACAATATCTCCCCCTTAGGAACATTCATCCTCGAATGAGATTTGCTAAACTTAGAATACTGAGGGTCTAAGATTACATACTAAACTTTGCATGACTCATAACATGACTACATGACTAAACCAATCAGTGATTACACTAACTATCATGAAATAGCTATATAAAGCTGGAACTAAAAATAGAAAGAGAAAATCTGAGGAAACTTGTTACCTTAAATGAGTATGGACTTGAGGAGAAAAGGTTAGGGTACATAGGTCACATATTTGCTTCTGCTTCCCAGGTGGCGCCCTCAATGGACTGATTCCACAAAAGAACTTTGACCAAGGGAACTTCTTTATTCCTTAGTTTACGAGTCTGGCAATCAAGAATCTCAACTAGAATCTCTTCATAAGAGAGGCTATCATAAATATATGTGCTTTCTAAAGGTACTACCACAGCTGTATCACCAATACATTTCTTCTATAAAGATACATGGAACACAAGGTGAATGGATGATAAATCTACAGGCAACTCAAACTCATATGCCACCTTTCCAACACGACTCAATATCCTATAAGGACCAACAATTGGGGGACTAAGCTTCGCCTTTTTACCAAACCTCTTCACCCCTTTCATAGGTGAAACCTTCAAGTAAACTAAGTCATCTACTTTGAACTCAAGATATCTTCTTCTCACATCCGTATAGGATTTCTGATGACTCTAGGCCATTTTCAACATTTCTTGAATTAACTGGACTTTCCCCGTAGCTTCAAATACCACATCTAGCCCTATCAAAGTAGCCTCACCCACCTCGAACCAACCGATCAGTGATCTAGACCTTGAATGCTCAAATAGTAACTGTTATTGTAGGAAAACTCAATAAATAGCAAGTGATCATCCCAAATACCCTTGAATGCAAGAACACATGCCCTCAACATATCCTCAAGGGTCTGAATGGTCCTTTATGCCTAACTATCTGTCTGAGGGTGAAAAGCTGAACTAAGGTAAACTTAGGTACCAACACCCTTCTGAAAGGCTTTCCAAAAGTGAGAGGTAAACTGAGTACCCCTGTCAGAAATGATAGACAAATGAACTCTATATAATCTGACCAACTCTCTAATGTACAACTTAGCATAATCTTCGATCGAGTAGGATGTGTGAACTGGCAGAACATGGGATGATTTGGTCAATCTATCTACAATAACACAAATTGAATCATGCTGCCAACGCGAATGAGGTAACCCTATCACAATGTCCATATTCACCTCTTCCCACTTCCAAGTGAGAATACTAAACTCTTGCAAAGTACCATCGGGCCTTTGATGCTCTACCTTAACCTGTTGACAATTGTCATACTTGGCAATAAATTCTGCAATATATTTCTTCATACCACTCCATCTATACACTTTCTGCAGATTGCAGTACATCTTAGTAGATCCTTGGTGAATAGAGTAATGTGCACCATGCGCTTCAGCCATAATCTGTTGCCTCAAACCATCAATGCACGGCACACATAGTCTACTCTAGTATCTCAACATACCATCTCTCCCTTGAGAGGAAACCTCTACCTTCTGAACTCTAACTGACTTCTTCAACTTAAACAAACTAGAGTCTTTATCTTGCTTCTCCTTCACTTCAAAACGAAGGAAGATTCTAAACTATTTTGAACCCACACATTCCCCTCAGCTGAGTCAACCAACTGCACACCTAGTCTGGCTAACTAATGAACTTCCCAAACTAACTCTTTCTTAACATTCTCCACATGAGCAAAACTACCCACAGACATTCTACTAAGAGCACTTTCCCCAATATTGGCCTTGCTCGGATGATATAATACACTTATTTCATAGTCTTTTAACAATTCTAACAACCTTCTCTGACAGAGGTTCAACTTTCTCTGTGTAAACACATATTACAAGCTTTTGTGGTCCTTGAACACATCAAGATGTACTCCATATAGCTAGTGCCTTCAGATTTTCAAGGCAAAAATAATAGCTGCTAACTCAAGATCATGGGTAGGGTAGTTCTTCTCGTGAGGCTTAAGCTGTCTAGAGGCATAGGCGATGACCTTACCTCTCTTCATCAAAACACAACTCAAACCAACTCTAGAAGCATCACAATAAATAAACAACCAATCTATCTATACCATTAGGTAATGCCAAAACTAGGGCTGAAGTGAGTCGAGCCTTCAACTCCTAAAATCTCTTCTCACAGGAATCTGACCACTGAAACTTAACTTTCTTTTAAGTCAATCTATACAAGGGTGATGCAATAGATTAAAACCCCTCAACAACCCATCGGTAATAGTTGGATAAACCTAAGAAAATTCTGATGTCTAATGGAGATATAGGTCTGTGCCAATTTCTTACTTCTTCGATCTTTTGAGGATCGACTCTAATGTCATCAGTAGAGACAATATGACCGAGGAAAGATACTGACCTTAGCCAAAATTCATACTTGCTAAATTTGGCGAACAATTGGTGATTTTTAAGAGTTTACAGCATGGCTCTAAGATGGTCTACATGGTCATCCTCACTACGGAAATATACAAGGATATTATCGATAAAGACTATGACAACATATCTAAGTACCATTTGAATACACGTTTTATCAGGTCTATGAAGGCTGATAGGATATTTGTTAGCCTTAAGGACATGACTAGAAACTCAAAGTGACCATAATGGGTTCTACAAGTTGTCTTTGGAATATCATATTCCCTTACTTTAAGCTGGTGATATCCGGATCTAAGGTCTATCATAGAGAAGTAAGTTGCACCTTGGAGTTGGTCAACTAAGTCATCAATCCTAGGAAGAGGATATTTGTTTTTTATTGTGAATTTTTTCAAGTGATGGTAGTCGATGCACATTTGAAGAGAGCCATTTTTATTATGCATAAATAGGACAGGAGCACCACATGAAGAGACATTGGGCCTTATGAAACCCTTATCTAAGACGTCCTTGCATTTCTCTTTCAACTCTTTAAGCTCGGTAGGAGCCATATGATATGGAGGAATAGAGATAGGTTGAGTATCTAGAAGAAGATCAATTCCGAATTCTATTTGTCGACATACAGAGGTACCCCTGACAGATCTTTGGGAAAGACTTCAGGAAACTCATTAACTACACGGAATGACTGAACTAGGGAAGTCTCAGATTTAGTGTCTTTGACTCAAACTAAATGATAAATGCACCCTTTTGATATCAACTTTCTAGCCTTAAAATAGGATATGAAATGGCTCTTGGGAAATACTGAATTACTTTCCCAATCAAAGACTGGCTTGTCAGGAAACTGAAACTTCACCACTTGGGCGCGACAATCTACAGATGCATAACAAGACTGAAGCCAATCCATACCCAGAATAAGGTCAAAGTCGGCCATATAACATGATCTATGAAGGAAAATTATAGGACACTTTCTATAGATCGGTTTGGCAACAACTGACTCACCTACTAGGGTAGAAACTTAGAAGGGCTTAGAAATCTTTTTAGGATCCACTCCAAAGTTTACTACAACTAACAGAATCATATAAGAAAGATTTGACCCTGGGTGTAACAGTACATAAATATCAAAATGAAACACACGAAGAATACTAGTAACAATATTTAGTGAACTCTCTTGCTCCTGGCTGGATGGTTAAGCATAGAATTAATTCTGGCGCTGACCACCACCGGTACTGGATGATGCGCCCTAAGGAGTGGTTGGGCGACCTAGAGGAGCTGGTGCACTAGTAGCCTGAGTCTGGGTACGAATATTCCTATTTCCTTGCTTAGCATACGATCACTCTTTGATTCCATAACCCAATGTACCACATCCATAACAACCCTTCGTTACCTTCAAACACTCACCAAGATGGTTCCTACCATACTTCGCACATTACGAATAATTGGCCGTTCCACTCACACTACTCTAAAACCCATAAATAGAAGTCCTACCCAACTGTTCCATCTTGGTTCTGAGTGTGGGGGCACTAGTATAGATGAGTGACTCTGAAATTGTGAATGATTCCCCTCTCTGGACCCGGCTTAGCCAAACTCAAACTATCCGATTCTAGCCTTTTTATTTCCCATCTCTCTTTTATTTAATTGCACTACCTCAATCTATTGAGCATGAATCATCATCCTATAAAAATCCATATCCCCAATAAGCATGATAGCCCTACACTCCTTAACTACCAATCCAGACACTCCAGTAACAAACTTACTCATACTAGATCTATGGTCAGCTATAAAATTTGGAGCATACTTTGACAACTGGTTGAACTTAAGGCAGTACTCCTTTACTATCATCGATCCCAGTCTCAGGTTCATAAACTTCTCTATCTTAGCTTTCCTAATCTCACGCAAAAAGAACCGATCTAGGAATGCATCCTAAAATACCTTCCAACTTATGGGAGCTGCATCCTCACCTCTACCACTCTTTCACATAACCATTCAATCATAAGCAACATCCTTCAGCCTGTAGGATGCTAATTCTATGCTCTCCTCCTTAGTAACATGCATAATTTAGGTGGTGTTTTTCACCTTATCAAGATAGAGTTATGGGTCCTTACCTACTTTTGACCCAAAGAATTCAGGCGAGTTCTTTTTCATAAAGTCACAGACCCTGGATGTAGCTAAATCACCATTCTACTAAAGTTGAACTACAGCCTGATGGTTTCCCTGAACATAAATAGTCACAGCTTGGGCCAATGCCTGAAAAACAGCTCAAAATTCAGCATGGGATACATTCTTGTTCAGAGGGCCAGTGGGCTGGGGTGGCTGGTTATCATTTCTGCATGCGTTAGCTTGGTGAGAAGGAATATTCTATCATGTAAGAGCACAAGTTAAAATCAAAAAAATATAACTAAAAGCACGATAGAGCATGAAAAAAAGGATGATTTCTTAAATCGTTCCATAGCATCTTGTTCATAAATGTGGTGCGCTTCACATTCATGATCAATACTCTACGTAACACGGCTTGTCCGATTCCCTAGGACTCTTTAAACCTTATGCTCTAATACCAAATTTGTAAGGCCCTGAAAACATGTCTCAAGATGTCATACGGTGCTCAAGACTACAAGTAGCCCCAAGCTAACCCTTTGAGCCTTCTTCTAATTCTGAAACTCATAGTAGGTAACTTAGGCATATAAATCCACTGAAATACAACATTTATTGTCTTAAATGATCTAAGTTTAGATAAACATAAAGTCTAAAAGATCTTTTCTTAAATATCTAAACAACCAATACTGGAAATCTGAAACATTAATAACAGTTTGACAAGCCACTACTTCTAATAACTAGAAAGTCACTGGGACAAACCCCCAGCAGACTCGAACTGAAAGTGAGAACAACTGATCAAGTACTGCAACAGCTAAAAAACTGAATAAATGGGTCCTCAAACCATGAGGACTTACCAACTGTCGAGACGTAGATAGAGGTGTCCACGGTCAACTACGCTGCTGGAATTGAGCACCTGAACCTACATTATTTAACAATGAAGCACATAGACGTATATGTAGATCAGTATTTTTGGAATGTACTAAGCATGTAGGGGTGAATGCATAAGTTAAATAGTAATGCAATATTTAAACAAATCTTACAAAGAATGCATAATAAGTGTAAATGACTCACCTTGTCTCGAATAAGACATATACTACAAACTATTATAACATGAGAATGTAAAACATGAGTAATCTTTTTGAGTAATAGCACTTCATAATAAAAGTTGTGTCTTTCCTCTTTCTAGTGGGAGTTTTTTCTAACCGACATAAACCATGTGAGCTATCATGGAGTTCAACATCTCGTACCCATGTTGGTAGAGTTTTTCCACCCTTGCCATTAAAATAGAACCTATCTAGAGTGTTCACTATATTGAACCCACTAGAGGTGTTAAAACCTATAGTGGCACGTTTGTTCTGGGGCATGAGACCTTGGAATCATACCCTACTCGATGCTAAAGACTACTCCCAATATATTGCTCAAAACTTTAGGAAATCCACCTAAAAATAGCCCAAGGTTTTGTAATGAAAACTAATTATGCTTCTCTTCTTAAATCTTAAACTGTATGAATAATGTGGATTCCTTATCTTAGCTTAGGATCAAAAGATCAAGTTTCTTTCTTAAATCTTGTTAAAAATTTCATAAGAGCGGCTAAAAATCATAATCTTGTTGATATATCAATACTTCAAACTTAGGGCTTTAAAACCCACTCTTTAAACTCATGCAAACTCATAGCAAGATGTCAAGCTCAATATACTTCTTAAAATACTTCAATAATGTCAAATTAATTAAATCAAACACACAATATCATGCTTAAAACTCAATTGTAAATCTGTAAAATCATATCACACGCATGAAGATGTGGAATTAGACATACAATTCAACATTTAAGTCACTTGTAACTTTATAATCTTTAAATAATGATAATTGGGTATGAACCCTAATTTGAAAAATATGAAATCTTAAATAAACATCAAGTTTTGGGAACAAGGATGAAAGGGTATCCTCGTTATTAAACCTCACATACCCTATTAGTTATAAAATTGTTGAAAGATTGGACCTTAAAGCTTGATTGTGCAACCCTAGTTGTTTTTCTCCTCTTGTGTTCTTAGATGATAAACTTATGATGCTAATAGCATTAAAATATGATTAGGAGCTATTAATTTCATAAGGTTGGGGATGTTTAAGGAGTGTAAAAAACACTTGGTTGCCCTTAAAATGACTTTAAAACAAACTTTTTACGCCCTTAGGCCATAGGACATATGACGCATTGCCTATAGCCTAAACTAGGTTGTACGGCACATTGACCATCGGTTAAAATAGGTTGGGGGTCGCATTTCTCATCGCCTAAAATAGGCTGGCCGACGCATTGCCCATCGCACAACAAATCCAATAGCCTTAGGCGATCGCTAGGCGATGCACTCTACTTTGCAAGGTCATAAATTTTTGCTTGGTTATTGGATAAGGAAAAATTTGTATTGTTAGAAAGATAATTTGATTATCTACAACTTGGTGGTTCTAACTCTTCCAAATACCAAAATGTACATCAAGTTATACTCATTCAAATATGACCATTGAAAAATCAAATACTAAAACTTGATGGATTTTCAAAAAATCTTAGCTTGCATCACTCTAAGTGACTCTTATGAACATGTTTTACACATAATAAGCTCTCTTCTCACTAATATAATCATTATAATTCATGTACTCAAATATGAATTACAAGATTAGAGGTTTAAGACATAGGAACAATGATTCGTTTTCTAGCTTAGAAGTATATGGGGTATTACATTATATGCATTTGTCTTTGAATGATTTTAAACTTGGATCGTATCATTATGAAATCCTTACTCTCAAGTTAAATGCTCGTGTTCACTCTACTAACTATCTTCAAATATTGTATCCCCATAACATCCAGTAATTAGTCGTACTACACTCCTCCTACTCAGTGACTCAAATTTCAAATCAGCTAGCAAGTCATATTGAAGTGGTAAGATTTCATACTTCAAAAGCCCCCATTTTATAATTTTTGTTTCCCTTACATTGGCTATTATTTTGGATTTAGTTTTTGGCTATTTCCAGGGCATTTCTCGACACTTTTTTTATATTCAATTTGGATCATAGTTTAGAAAGATTTTTTTGGACTCCTGTGGCTATTGGGTGGTGTCAGTCAATCATTTTGTTTGTTATCGGTGGTTGGTTATGGATATGCATTTAAAACATTTTTAGACTATTGTACGATATCTTGTTATATATTCAAAATTCATCCAATCTTGGGGTGTGGTGTGTTTTGTTTGGTTAGGTGCAAGGGGTGATCTCTAATCCATGTGAGACTTGAGATAACCATCACAGCTCGGCCCTAGTTCAGGTCATGACCAAGGTGGTATCAGAGCCTAGGTTTGGTATCATTAGGTGTCTAACAAAGTCGTGTCAAGTAGAGTCTTATTTCTAGGTGTGTATCATGTCATACTTATATGGGAGAAGCTATGAGCCATTTAGGAATATTTCCCTTTCTTGTTGTTCTTTTTTGAGCTGTAAAGTCTAAGGTCTTGAGTCTCTCTAATTTTTGTTTGTTCAATTTTGAGATCATGCCTTCTTGATGATCTGAAGCTCATGGAAACTCGTTTGTCCCACTTGAGGAGAATATTGATGGGATATGCCCTGTATATGGGGTACAGACATAGTCTAGGGGTCCAGTTCTTGATTACCCTCTAGGAGTTCCACCGATCTCCTCTAGTCCTCCTCAAACTCCTCAAATTAATGTGTCAAATATGGAATTTCATCTATCCATTCATATGTTGGCTCAGTTTCTAGCTTCTCAATTTGAATGATAGCTTCTATTATGCCATCTTCAAAGGCCACAAAGTTGGCCAGTTTATAAGGTTGATTCCTCATGTGTTCACTTGTGTTAAGTTTGAGGAGGATCCTTAAATATTTATCGATAAGATAGAGAAGATCTTTTGGGTCATGCTTACTACTAATATAGAGGGTGTATAATTTGTAGTCTATCAGCTGATGGATGTAGCATACCAATGGTGTGAGAAATGGGAACAGTCTAGGGGAGATGATGTTGAATCCGCATTATGGGATGATTTCTCTAGTACTTTTCTGGGCTGTTTTTTCCCTTAGGAGTTAAGGAAGGAGAAAGTAGAAGAGTTTGATAATCTGAAGAAAGGTAGGATGATGGTCAAGGAGTGTGCCTTGAAATTTCATTAGTTGTCCCAATATTCTCCCTAGTTAGTATCTAGCATGAGAGCTAGAATAAGGAAATTTCCTTTTGAGTTGTTCTTTGATTTGATCTTAGAGAGCAAGCCTTTCTTTTTAATAAGGATATAGACATCTCCAGATTGGTTACGTAAATATAGTAGGTTGAGGAAGAGAAGAAGAAGAAAATAGAGATTAAAGAAAAGTTCAGTAAGAAGTTTACATTTTTCAATTAGGGTGAAAGTCAGTAGTAAAGTAGTAGAGATGGTGGAAAGTGGTCTAAGAAGAAATAGAGAAGTTTTGATTCCTACTCTACGGCAAGTGCTCCTTATCCAAAGTTTGTAAGTGATCATTGTTCTCAGCATGATAGTGGATTTTGGGCATAGAGTGCCCAATCTTAGGATGGTGAGGCTCAGTTCACTCCATTATATCCTACTTGTAGATTTCGCGGTCAGGCGCACTATCTCTTTTGTAAAGAAGGGAGGAACAGGTGTTTGAAATATGAACAGATTGGTCATTTGTAGAGGTATTTTCCTTCTAAGTTTGCTTCAGTGCAAATAAGATTTCTATTACCACTTCACTAGCTACTGTATCAAAGAGTGTTGCTTCTGTATCTAGTATATACACTAACTAAAATTGCTTGTATTCTCTTGATACCTGCCAGGACTCTGAGTCATCTCCAGATGTTGTCACTGGTATGTTAGGATTCTTTTCTTATCATATGTATTTATTACTTGATCCAGGGCCTACTCTTTCTTATTTAACCCTATTTGTTGTTATATATTTTTGTTTTGGTCACGAGTGTATCCCTAATCCCTTGTCTATTTCTACCTTAGTGGGTGACTCTATGATTGCTAATAAAGTCTATAGGGGTTGTGTGGTATCTGTTTGTGGTAAAGTAACTCTGGTAGATCTGATAGAGTTAGACATGTTTGATTTTAATGTCATATTAGGGATGGATTGGCTACGCTCGTGCAATGCCTCCTTAGATTTTCAAATCGTAAGGTCATGTTTAAATTCCCTAATGAGCTAGTCATTCAAAGGGAAGGGGTTATCTAGTACTTAAAGAAAGGTCCATATCATAGCTTACAGCTCAGAAGTTGATGTCTAAGGGATGGCACTATCTTTTGTTCCAACTTAAGGATTCCTACTCGGAGGGTCCTTTATTGCAATCTTTTCCCATGGTTAATGAATTCCCTAAGGTTTTTCCTGATGATTTTCCTAGTATCACTCCTGATAGAGAGATTGATTTTGAGATTGACCTTATTCCAAAGATTTTGAGATTGACCTTATTCCAAACACTTATCTTATCTCTATCCATCCCTATAAAATCACTCAGGTGAGTTGAAGAAGCTTAAGGAGCAGTTCAGAGACCTCTTCTACAAGTGCTTTGTTCGTTCTAGTATGTGTCCATGGGATGCTCAAATTTTGTTTGTGATAAAAAGTATGATTCCCTTCGAATATGCATCGTATCATTAGCTAAATAAGGTTACAGTGAAGAATAAGTATCCTCTTTCTCAGATTGATGATTTGTTTAACCAGCTTTGGGGTTCTAGATGTTTCACTAGGATTGATCTTAGGTTTTGTTATCATCAGCTAAAGATTAGGTAGATATCCCTAATACTGCCTTTCAAATCCGATATGGTCATTGTGAGTTCTTAGTCGTGCCTTTTGGTTTGACTAATGCCCAGCGGCATTCATAGACTTGATAAATAGGGCCTTCCATTGGTTTCTAGATTTGTTCATCATCGTGTTTATAGATGACATTTTGGTGTATTCCAAGAGTGATTTGTTCATTATCGTGTTTATTAGATGACATTTCATTAGTTTCTATTTGTATAGAGTCTATGTAGATATCGTTTTCGATCATAAGAGCCTGCAATATAGTTCACCCAGAAGAAGTTAAATCTCAGGCAGATGATGTGGCTTGAGTTAATGAAAGACGATGACATGAGTCTCCACTATCACCTAGATAAAGCTAATATGGTTGTTAATTCTCTTAGCAGGTTATCCATGGGTATTCTAACTCATATGGATAAGGATAAGCGGGATTTGGTGAAAGATATTCACCATTTGGCTAACCTAGGAGTTTGTCTCTCAAACTTTGAGAATGGTGGTGTGTTTGTGCAAGATATGGTAAAGTCATCTCTTATTGTTGAGATAAAGAAAAATCAAGTATTGGATCCTATCTTAATGAAGATTAAGGGGGATGTGGGATAGAAAAAGGTTGTAGCTTTTGAGATTAGTGGCGGTGGTATCTTGAGGTACCAAAGAAGATTATGTATTCTAGATAAAGTTGGGCTGAGAGAGAGGATTGTGCCTGAGGCTCATGAGTCGCATTTTTTATTCATCTTGGTTTGACAAAGATATATCATGATCTTAAGGAGATTTATTGGTGGAACAATATGAGCGAGAAATGGATAGTTTTGTGGTAAAATGCATGGTGTGTCAACAAATAAAGGTCAAGTACTGAAGGCCCGGTGGGTTAACTCAAGAGATTGAGTTGCCTGTAAGGAAATGGGAAATAATTAATATGGATTTAGTTAATAGTCTTCCTTGGTATCTGAGGTAGTTTGATTTGATTTGGGTCATCATGGATAGGATGACTAAGTCTGCTCATTTCTTGCTAGTTAGGACTAAATATTCGACAGAGCATTATGCGAAGTTGTTCCTCCAAAAGATTATGAAGTTTCATGGGGCGCCTTTTTCTATTATGTCAGATCCTGGTACTCAGTTCTCATCACATATTTGGCATTTGTTCCAAAGAGGTTTGGGAACAAAGGTAAGCATTATTACTGCTTTCCACCCGCAGTCAGATAGGTAAGCAGAAAGAACTATTAATACATTGAAATATATGGTTTGAGCTTGCATGATTGACTATGGTGGCAGTTGCATTGATCATTTTCTTCGTATACAGTTTGTGTGTAATAATAGCTACCACTATAGTATTGGGATGGCTCCGTTTGATGCAATATATTTAAGAGGTGGTTCAAGGATGGTGAGGCGAAGATATTTGGCCCAAATTTGGTTCACCAAGAGATAGAGAAGGTGAAGGTGATTCAAGATAGACTCAAAGATGCCCAAAGTCGCCAAAAGTCCTATGTGGATATGAGGAATATGGTGTTAGAGTATGTGATTTATGATTGGGTATTTTTGAAGGTATCTCCTTGTAACACCCCGTAAAAGTTGTGCATGGATTAGCCTTTAATAGAGTGCCCTTAGACTTAAAACTTGAAATTTTTTGTGAGTGTAATGAGGACTTAGTGTCATTTTAGCTGGCAATCTTCGGGAAACAACTTTTCAACCTTTACGATATTCGTTTTTAGATTTTCAAGTTGCGTTACGATCGGGCAAGCTCATAGTACATCTCGGATAAGTTTTGAAATTTTTCGAAATGCATAAGGCTGCGTTTGGATTTCAAAACAGTAGCAAAACGCATAGCCTATTGCCCAGTTTTCAGTATTTCTGGGTCAATTTCAAACGATCATAACTCCCTGTATATAATGAACTGTGTGATCTATAATATATAAAACGAAAGCTATTTGAGTCCTCTTTAAATGTCCTGTGGCGTATCAAACTCAGAGACTCCAACCCTTGTGGCATACTTGGGTTGGGGGCTTCCCCGCCGAGTCAATGACGGATTCCATACAGCCTGTGGAATATCAGACTTGTAGGGGAATACCACCTAACTCAGAAGTAAAACACAGATCTTGATTTGAAATGAACAGGCAGGTTACATGTTTTCAGAAAGTGCCCATGTATTATTCGGAAACAGTTTTATACATGATGTCTTGAGGAAAAATATCTTTCACTTAATATATATATATATATATATGTTCCATTTTACTATTTTTGGATTGCTTCGCGTGCCACTACTTTTGTGCTGACCCCCCCTCTCCTTCCAGGTCCTGAGGCACAGTCTAGGGGTCCAGCTACTCAGTAGAAATTCTCGAATTTGTAGACTTGATCTCGCAGTGGTGAGCCTTCTATTATTTGGAAGGCCTAATTATGTCAGACATTATCTTATTTATTATGTTTTTGGTTTACTGGGGGCCTTATCCAGTTCCTTTTCAGACAGATGTTTGTGTTCTTAGTAGGGATTTCGCAGACTGATGTCAGATAGTATTATTCAGAAATGTTGCAGAACTTGACCATGTATTTCGTACTCAGTTTCAATTCCGTATTTTATTATGATTACGAATGTTGTGCATGATAACCAGATAGAGAATGGGTGTTCCGGGCCTTCATGGTTTGGGATGCTCATCACGGCTAGGGCCTAGGCTCGGGTCGTGAAAAACTTGGTATCAGAGCATGGTTCATGGTCCCAGGGTGTCTTCGAAATCGCGTCGGGTAGAGTCTTATTTATGGGTGTGTAGCGCGCCACACTTATAAACAGGAGTCTACAAGACGTTTAGGAATGTCTCTCTTTCTTCATGTTCTAGTTTGTGAAACAGAGTCAGAATATTCCTCCTTCATACTCTAATTCGTGCTATGGTGACGTCCATACGAAAGTAAAATCATCCCAAATTCTTTCCTTACTCTGATGTTCTCAGACCTATCACATTTCTAGGGTGAATTAAGTGCAAAAGTTTAGAGTCTAAATGGTATTGTCCCTTTGGATCGCGTCATATAAGATCTTAAAATTGTGCAAGGACTTGAGAAGAGTACGTTATTGCTTCAGAGTGTATGGGTTCTAGTGTAAACCTTGACCTTGATGAAATCGTGCTTTTCAGCCTTCTGTACTGAGTATATTCGGCCCTTTTCAGAAATTTATGTTGCAGATGTCATGCTTAAGGGAAAAGATGTGTAGTAGAAGTGTTGGAATTGTATTTCCACCCAAATAGTAGTATAATTTAAAGTGTCGGTGTCATGACCTATTTGTAGCAAGTAGCGTGTGTGGATTGTATGATAATCTGTGGGGGAAATATTTGACTCAGATTTTTTTTTTTATCTATACAAAGTAAAATGTGTATTCTCAGATTATGGAATGTTGTGTGACAAGTTTCTATCTCTTGAAAATATTTTATCATCGTGTTGGTGAAACTAAAAAGTCTAGTGAAGCCGTGTGGGGCTCTTTCGATTCACTAGCATAGTTGCCTTGTCATTCTTCTTATTTTCTTGTTCAAACTACAAAAAAATCAAAGTCTAGTGAAGCCGTGTGAGGCCTATTTTGATTCACTAGCAATTTGTCATTCAACGTGTGGTTCTTGTGTTGGTTGAATATATGTATAGCTGAATCTTTTTGCATGAGATAGAGTTGGTAATGAAGCGATTCGTCCTTATGTGTTAGTTTATTAGTAGAAGACAGAGAAGGAGTTATTAGGCGAGGTGAATTGTCCTTGCTTGAAGTATGAAAATGGCTAGATTAGCCAGTAGGTTATAAGTATAGACTCATGGTTGTTGTGGATTTTGAAGGTAGTGTAAATGTACGCTTGGGTAAGTAATTGTGATGTAAGAAAGAAGTATAAGTAGATACGATTGTACGGGGTTATAATATAAGGATAAAGTTGACCATGTCTATTATGAGGCTTTAACCCCCTTGACCCTCTTTTCATTGGTAGTTGTAAACTAGTGCTACTTGTGAGAAGGTATGTAGTAGATTTTTGAGATATTTGGGTAGAATATCCCAATTTGATGGATTAGTATATTTATATTATGTTGCATTCTTCATTGGTGGTAAATGATTGATACTAAACTATAGGCTTGAATTTAAATGGTGTGGTGGTAAATAGTGGCACGAGTTTGATGATGCATGTTTTGTGGGATTAAATTAGTAGGCTTGATGTGCTGAAATAGTACATGCTAATGGATTATGATAAGGAAAAACCGTTAGGTCATGATCGATTATTGTGGTTATGCAGTTTTAGTGCACTAGTGTTTCGTGATGTTTATTTCATAGTTTCCAAGTGAAAATTTCGTGTAAGGTTGGGTTGTAAATCATTCATAGCACTAGATATTAAGTTTGAACAGTTGATGTCCATGAAGGTGGATGTGAAGATTTCTTGGTTAATGAATACTAGTTGTATAGAACTGATCTAATAGACTTAAACGGTGCATGCAATAGAGTAAGTTTATTTGATTCGTAGTGGTGTATGATATTGCATGTATGATGTAGAAGTATGCCTAAGGTGACATGAGGTTGTGGCACTTTTCTAAGGCTATTACTTGTTGTGCGTGGCTTGTGGTACCATTGAATTGTTAAGTGGAGAAAGACTAGTTAGATGGTACATGGTGATCTAAATAGCCATGTTAAGGTGTTTTGATTGATAGTGTTGGGCCTTTTGCGGTGATCTTGATTCTCATAGTAGAGGGATATAAATTTGGAGTCGCAATATTGGTATGCTCTATCGAAAGAGATATGGTTCATCAAAGGCTTGGTGATATCCATGTTAAGTGTTAGCATCTAAGCTTGACTTTTGAAGGTTAAACCGATAGAATAGGTGTGCAAGCATTATACTATGATTATTGGTGGCTAGAGAAAGATAGAGTGTATCCCGGAAGGTAGTCATTCGGGCTAAGTTCTATGATATGCATGTATTGTTATTTTTTTTCAGACCCTAGAGTGTAGTAAGTGTAGTTCAGTTAGAATATGGTAAAGGATCTCTCAAACTCTAGATGATGACTTGAAGCTAAGGGGGAGATGACAGAACGAATGACCAAGTAAGGCTCTCAGATTCTAGTAGTGATGCAGTATGATTTAGAACATTAGAATGTGAGGGTGAGACTCAACCCATTCTTATCTTAGTATTTTTCAGTGATCCCAATGCCTACTCAAGCTTTACGTTTCAGTTCCGTGATCACAGTTCGTGATTGTTGTATATGATAGAGAGTCACGTACTCTTCCAGTTCCAAGATAATGAGTTCTAGTTCATTCAAGTAGTCGGAATTACATTCCTTATGTTAGGAACTCTAGTTGAGGTCATGCAACTCATGACGCATGTACTCACTCTTTATAATGTGTTCAGTCCCATATAAAAATCTTCTCATGCTTCAGGGTCTTATGTTTTAACCTTTTAGTGTCCTCCCTATGCAATGATAGTGGTGATGAAGTAAATGTTCTTGTTGATGGAAGATTATAGTACGTTTGTTTAGATAAGGACATAAGTATGAAGTGAGATTTGGGGCCAATCTTTGATACATGTGATGTTTAGTGGAAAAGTTGTGTGTGTATGTTTTTAGGATAGTGCGTGGGAGTTATATTGATAATAGTTTAGAAACTATGTGAAGTATGTATTTATGGGTGTTTGCCTTGAATTTAACATGTGGTTATAAATTAGGCTTGAATGACGTTTTGGGATTGTAGTGGAAGGTTGCAATATGCATTAGCGACTTCATATTAAGAGTTCAGAGTAGTCATTAAAGTGGTAAGGCATGTTATACTTAGAATGTGATCTTTAAAAGAGGTATAGAAGTTGGCATCATATGGTTTAGAATAATAGTGTGGTGTAGCATATTGTATTTTTGTGACTTAGAGTTAGGCTTGATCGTGGGGTAAGGATTAAGCTATTTTAGACATTAGTAGAAAAATTTGTCAATGCCCATATGAGAAATTTAAGCTGAATTGAATGAATATCATATTTATAGGGAATAGTATAGTTAAGGGATATTCGGGAAGTGCGCTAAGACTGAAAGTAAGAAGTCGTATTGCCAAAGGTCTGAAAATTCTATCCTAATTTAGGAGTTATATGTCTATATTTCAGACTGCAGAGTAGAGTTAATGTTGTGATTTCCTCAATTGGATGTCTTGTGTAATCCATACCCAAGATTCGTGGCTCCCTATTACTGTTAGAACTTCTTTAGAGAGAGTGTTGAAGAGATACTCCAGTTAAGTATGAAAGTCCAGCATAATTCAATTTGTATAGTCAGTAAGTCAGTTTAACAGGCAGATTCGCATGACTTGTTTTCTCGTCTTTTCATTTATTCATGCTACCCGAAATCTCAGACATGCTACTATTCCAAGATAGAGTATACCAGTAGTTGCGGGTATAGCTCAGTTCATGTGTCATGCATTAGATTCAGATTCCAAATGTTCAGTTATGATTCAATTTGTAGGTGCCTAGTGCATCGCCTCAATTTTTTTTTCCGAGTATCTTAATGAATTGAGCATTCATAGAGGGACATAGTGTCCCAAGGGGGAGATACCTCATTCAGTTGCATGTATAGATTCTTATTACAAGCCTTGCACCAGTTATCATTGCGTAATCAGTCATACATTCATATGTTAGTCCAGTCAGATATGCGTGATTAAAGATGCATGTTTAATAGAAAAAGTTCAGCTGAGCAGTGTATTTAGTCCTGCGTTCATGAGAACAACTCAAGGAAAGATCCATGCATCAGTGTGCATGTTCATTATGAGAATTCAGCTTATGAATAGCTTCAGTTATGTATTCCATGCATCAGATATGCGTGTCCGATATAAGAATTCAAAATATCAGTAGTTCCAACCATATGGTCATGTTTCAAATCAATGTATTCTTTATTAAAGGACATGTCGTGTCCGCGTTATTCTATATCTATAAGGCTTCAACAAGTTCCTATTCATCATTCGAGGACGAATGATCCCAAGGGAGAGATAATGTAACACCCCATAAAAATCGTGCATGGATTAGCCTTTAATAGAGTGCCCTTAGACTTAAAAACTTGAAATTTTTTGTGAGTGTAATGAGGACTTAGTGTCATTTTAGTTGGCAATCTTCGGGATACAACTTTTCAACCTTTCCGATATTCGTTTTTAGATTTTCAAGTTGCGTTACGATCGGGCAAGCTCATAGTACATCTCGGATAAGTTTTGAAATTTTTTGGAATGCATAAGGCTGCGTTTGGATTTCAAAACAGTAGCAAAACGCATAGCCTATTGCCCAGTTTTCAGTATTTCTAGGTCAATTTCAAATGATCATAACTCCCTGTATATAATGAAATGTGTGAGCTATAATATATAAAACGAAAGCTATTTGAGTCCTATTTAAAATGAAGTTGGTTTCATCCAATTTGAATATATGAGTAAAAAGTTATAATCGATTTACTCCAGCCTATCAAACTGTCAACTGAGGGACAGATTTGACCTTAATTGTTCCTTAGGGGTATTTTGGTCATCCTCCACCCCTATATATACCACCAACACGGGATTTAATCCCTCAAACACCATAATACACATACTTTTCCAAAATTGCTCAAGAATTCTCCTTAGGGTTTCAAAATAAAAAACCCAAATAGTTCAAGATTCGACCGTAGGTTTTCGAAGATAATTACATATTCGGAATCACCAATCCGCAAGCTTCAAGAAACATCTATTATCCTTGGAAATAGAGGTACGCGGGGGTTTTCCTAAATTCTCATGGGCATAAAAAAAAATCATGTTTTAGAATGGGGTTTTAAATTATGGATATATATTTATGTATAAGATGTTTTATCATCATTGTTTTGGTCTTTTGACCATCTCCAAAGCGATTTGACAGTTTATATACATATATGAATAAATGTGTTTCAATTTTGAATACATGAACTTTCTAAAGACATTTGACCACCAGGTGTTTGATGAAATTTCTGCATGAATTGAACTTTAAGTTTCGGAATATGAAATCCTTTACATCAGTTACATGTTTTGGTGGTCTAAACTATGTTTTTAATAAAAGCTCTTGCTTAATACATTATGGCTCAGAAAAATCATGACTTGCAATGTCTTGGTATATACCAATTCAGACTAACGCCATATCAGACTCAGACTAATTTCAGACTTTCATGATTTTAGACATTCAGAATATTGCATGTACAGAAAAGGTTAAAAATGGGCATACAGAGATGTAAGGTGGTTCCCCGAAGAGGGCTTGAGTTCAAGCAACTCATTGCCTAAAACCGTGGTTTGCCAACCCGAGTATACTATTATGCGCTGACTTAAATGTCCTGTGGTGTATCAGACTCAGACACTCCAACCCTTGCGGCACACTTGGGTTGGGGGCTTCCCCGCCGAGTCAATGGCGGATTTCATACAGCCCGTGGAATATTAAACTTGTAGGGGAATACCACCTAACTCAGAAGTAAAACACAGATCTTGATTTGAAATGAACAGACAGGTTACATGTTTTCAGAAAATGCCCATGTATTTTTTGGAAATAGTTTTATACATGATGTCTTGATGAAAAATTGCTTTCACTTAATATATATATATATATATATATATATATGTATGTTCCATTATACTATTTTTGGATTGCTTCGCATGCCAGTACTTTTGTGCTGACCCCCCCTCATTTCAGGTCCTTAGGCACAGTCTAGGGGTACAGCTACTTAGTAGACATTCTCGGATTTGTAGACTTGATCTCGCAGTGGTGAGCCTTCTATTATTTGGAAGGCCTAATTATGTCAGACATTATCTTATTTATTATGTTTTTGGTTTAATGGGGGCCTTGTCCCAGTTTCTTTTCAGACAGATGTTTGTGTTCTTAGTAGAGATTTCGCAGACTGATGTCAGATAGTATTATTCAGAAATATTGTAGAACTTGACCATGTATTTCGTACTCAGTTTCAATTCCACATTTTATTATGATTATGAATGTTGTGCATGATAACCAGATAGAGAATAGGCGTTCCGGGCCTTCATAGTTCGGGATGCTCGTCACGCCTAGGGCCTAGGCTCGGGTTGTGACACTCCTATGAAAGGAGTAATGCGATTTGCAAAGAATGGAAAACATAGTCCCCGATATGGCGGCCCATACTTGGTCTTGAAGAGGATTGGTAGTGTTACATATAAATTGTAGTTGTCCTCTAGTTTAATCTCCATTCATTCGGTGTTCTATGTTTTGATGTTGAGAAAGTGTGTGGATGATCCTTCAAAAGTTTGTCCTTTAGAGGAGATGGGTATTTCAAAATCCTCATCTTATGAGTAAGTCCTAATTAAAATTTGTGATTGGCAAGTTCCTCGGTTCTAGAAGAACGGTGTAGCCTCGTTAAAGATTCTATGGAGGAAGCACAAGGTTGAAGAGGTTACTTTGGAAATCGAAGAGGACATGAAGTCCAAGTATCCACTCTTGTTTTCTTCTTCGATAATCATGCTTAAGGTATGTGTTATTCTTATCATCTTTGTTTTCTAACTTAGATAGAGGAAAGAGTGATTTCCTTAGCTTCTTTATTTTCTAAGTTTGTTAAAGGTAAGAGTAGAGGTATATGGAGTTAAAACATGCTAGCAATTTCCTTGATATATCATTTGAGGATGAATGATCCAAATGGGGGAGAATTGAAACACCTTGGATTTTGGCCTTTGAAAATTTCTTGAGCTTTGAGCTCACTACATGGCTACGACTGGGCCCAATGAGTTGTAACGTGTCCTGACGAATCATTGGGATGAGTCATAACCAGACCAGTAAGTTTGTGTCCTGATTTTGCTTTTAGTATGAGTGGCTCACTAAGAACCGTAATGATATGTTATGAGTCTTTAAGTATAATCATAGGTTGTCCAATGTAAGTCCTAATTTGAGTTTTGTGTTGACTATGAATGGACCCTATGAGTTATAGGGTCCAATTATGAGTGGGGCCATTGAGTCGTAAGGATAACAGTGTAGGGTGCCTTGGTGTTACTGCCTTGGTTACGACTGGTGGTAATGAGTAGAAAGGAGAGGTTATAAGCCAAGGGATTGACTCGTAATCAAAGGCGGCCCTTTTCAAATTTTTAGTTGATGGCATTTTAGACATTTCCCCCTTACGCAACTTGAAACCCACATCTTATAACCTCTTTAGAGTGTCATTATATCTCAGAAATAATCAAAGTAACATCTTAAATACTCCCAAATTCTCAAGGTCAAGAACACTTAGGTTTTCAAGAGGTTGATCAATTAGGGCTCTTAAGGGTGACTTCTCTCCATACATCTTACTATTTTAGGCATGTTACTCTTCCCTCATTATTTATTTCATAAAATCATGTGTTTAAGGTATTGTTCATGAGATGTTTATATGGGTTTTGAAACAAAGGTTGGGGGTTTTCAATGTTTATGAATTGAATAATGTCTCTCATGGTATATATATTATTTCCATGTTTTATATGTGGTTTTGAGCTTTTGGATGCATGGGTATGGTGAATGAATTAGGGAATTGTGATTTTCCCACACTTGTGACTTCTGAAATGGTTATGACCCCAACCCCATAATGTGAAATTGGTTTTGATTATTAGAACCAAGAGAATTAGTAAAATTGAACAAGTCTTGAACTATTGCATGATACAAAGTGGTATTTGAAATACAATGGTATGATTTAATGAACAAGGGGATCAGTGATACCCCCCCCCCTCCATGTATTAATAAACAAAAGGGAGTTGTTTTCTCTAAGTTAATAGGAATTGTTTTGGCATATTATTGTTACCTTGCAAGTGTAGTTGGTATGATGATACCAACAATGTATGCCTTAATGTGGAATGTGTTTAAATGAATGAGAATGTGTGATGCTTGTTTTAATTAGGCTTTAATAAGGGTTTTGTATCTGAGTCGTAAAGTGAAAGCCTAAGTGACAAATATTAGAAGTCGCGTTTGCTAGTGCTGGGGTCAATGTGACTAGGGAGATTCGAGTCCCCCTTATTATTATTTCATGATTAGAGAGGTTTAAGTCCCCCATAAATCATTATAAAATTAGGTGCTTAAGTCACCTTGGTATATGCTAGGAGGTTCAAGTCTCCCATGTACATATATGAGATTATTCTCTGATTCGTGTGGCTACATGCATTGGGGTCCAACCAGGGGTGCGATTTGAGGCCCATATCACCTATGGGTACTATTATATGATGGTTGAGCTACACAATATAGGCTAAAGTTTTGAAATACATGTTAAGCCTTGTTCCCTACCCCGATATGTGATATATATATATATGTGTATGTGTGTGTGTGTTTATGCATTTGATTATGTGCATTAGTATTTGAATGATTTTAAATATTGATCATATCATTATGTTATCCTTACCACCAAGTTACATGCTAGCGTTCACCCTACAAACCATCTTTGGACACTATATCCCTATGCAATATAGGAATTAGTTGTACTCCTATTCCTCCTGCTTAGTGACTTGAATTCGGGATCAGCTAGTGAGTCAGATTGACGTAGTGAGCTTTCATGCTTTGAAAAGACCCCATTTTATGATAGTGGTTTCCCTTACATTTTGACTATTCCTTTGAATTTGGTTTGTGTCTATTGTCGGGGGCATGTCTTGACACTTTGTTGATATTCAATTTAGATCATAGTTTGGAAGGCTTTCTTTAGACTATTGTGGCTATTGGGTGGTGTCGATCGGTTATTTGTTCAGTCTTCGATGGTACATTATGGATATGCATTTAAAAGTTTCTTAGACTACTATACGCTATCTTGTTTTATGTTTGGAATTCATCCGACCTTGGGGTATGGTGTGTTTGGTTTGGTTAGGTGCAGGGGGTGATCTCTAGTCTTGGTGGGACTTGAGATACCTACCATGGTCAGGCCTTGGTTTTGGTCGTGGCACATATAAAACCCTAAACCGCATCAAAACCCAAACTCAAAACCATCCAATTAAACCTTTTAAATATATGCTTTTCATAAAGTAATAATTGGGGAAGATAACATGCCTGAAATATGATGAGTTATTTTGTCCTTAAGAGCTCTAATTGATGAACTTCTTGGAAACTATAAGTATCTTTCTTGAGAGAATTTAGAGAGTTTGTGAGTTTTTTTTATTGAGCTATGGACGAGAAATAACCCCTTAAAGTGATTTATGGTCGTGGGGTCTAAGTAAGAGAAAAGGGGAATTGATCAGAATGTCTTAAAAAAAAGATCAAAGAATCACCGCCAGTTACTACCGATCCCCTTATGACTCGTAGGGTCACCCAACGACTCTTATCGTCTAGTTGTAGGCTTGACAGTATCTAGGACCCCCAACACTGACTTGGTTATGAGTCGTACCATATGACTCATACTCAATCATTATGACTCGCTTGGCCTAGTCGTTGTCAAAGAAAAAATAATTTGGGCATCATACTGGTTTGGTTATGGAATACACAATATGACTATGAATGGTTCCAGAAGACCTGTCAAGACTCCAACAACTCGTAAGGGGAGTCATAGTCTAGGAAGTGACGATAAATTTTCAAAAAGTTTCAAGGACCAAAAATTTGAGGTGTTACTACTTGGTTGTCTCAACAAATACTTCATAAGATGAAAGATGAGCTTGAATGAAGCAAAGATCCTATCCCTTGGAGAATAATTTGACAAAGTAGAAAAGTGTGAGTAGAAAGGGGAATGGATGGATAATGAGTAGATAATTATTCAAATAACTAAAGGAAATGAAAAGGGAAAGCTCTTAATATTGATTAGAAAAAGGATGATAGAGATTTGGGGAACCAAAAAAAAAAAGAGAATGAATAAGGTAGAGAACTTGAATGAATTGGGCCTGAGAAATATGCCTGTGAAAGTGTTAAAGCGATTCTGTTTAGGAAGGTTTTCAAGTCTATTGATCTACAAATCCTTTATTTCGCCCAAACCTTCATCAATACCCATAAGTCCTTGGTTATTTTTAACCTTGCAGGTCTATATAATAGGCAAATGACACAAGGAGCAAGCCTATGGGTCTACTTGTTGTACTTGAATTTCTTTGTGGGAATGAGTAAGAATTCATTCTATTTCTATTCTTCCTTGTGAATTACATCGCACTATATGAGTAGAACCAACTGTTTCATGTGATGAAATCTACACCTTGAAGTAGAAAGTGATATCATACATTCAATAAGGGGAAAGTGAGCAAGACAAGACACTTAGCAAATTTGAGACAAATTTTTAAAGTCTAGTGTCCAGGTTTGACAGCCTTTTTTCTTCAAAACTCTCAACCTTTGATGTCCTTCATTTCTTGCATAGAAAATATTTTTAATGCAAAAAGAAGAGTTCTTGATGATCGTTTTCCATGATTTTTTGGAGGAACCAATTGAACTTTGTGGTGTTGGTTGTTTCATGTATTCTATTATATTTTTTAGTGTCAATAATACCTTTTTTTATTTTGAAAATCCTTGATTTCTTGAGGATAAGAAGCAGTTTAAGTTTTGGGGGTTGATAAAAGAGAAATCTGCTAACTTTTTAATCATTTAAACTTGAATTATCTTCTAATTTCTGTTAATTCAAAGAGTACCTCATGAGAAATTGTTCGTTTGAGTAGATAGTTGATGAATCTGAGGTCGATCTAATCATACGAGTCAAATGAAATACAAGAAGGAAGTAAAGGAGCTTACGATAAAGGATCGAAAAAAGTCACTTGCTTAAAATAGTCACATGCACACGCAGGTTAGGCAGCATATGTGAAAATAGAGAGCTGGAAGAAGCTAGAAATCTCACCTGTGTTGGTGACCTATGCATGCATATAACGGCTCAAATTTTGATGAATTATGCAAAATATTCATTTTTGTGAGATTGGACCATTTTACCCCTCCCTGTGGTTGCTTTATGGTATATCTGGGGTGTGGAGATGATTGGTATGGTTCCATTTGCATTTTGGTGTGATTTATGTAAAATGTTGTTTTTGGTGGCTTGAAAAGCCTTATAGTTGACTTTGGTCAACATTTATTGATTGTGCATTATATGGAAAATTGGACTACGCCAGCAGATCTGAAACATAGATTTTAGGTTGATAACATAGTTGGTATGGTTTTATGGCTTTAAATCTCATTTCGACCCTCAGTTTGAAAAGTTGTGAATTAGGTTTGGAGGGTAAACTTTGTGAAAACTACATTTTTTTTTAAAATCTAATATTGCTATTGAGTTCAAAACATCAAATTTAATAAGTAGGATATTTCATTTGCATTCACGGGATTCCGGATTACTCTCGAGTGGTCCGCGGAGACTTGGACCCGATATATACCCATATTTCACTATTTTTCTCCTTTTTTGAGATTTGCAGATTAGGGTTTCATACTTTTGATCTAATCTTGTAAACACCTATTTCAACTACTTTATTCTAATTTTTTCATCTAATTCTGGTTTTAATGCGGATTAAAGTGAAAATTTGGGGACTTTGGCTTGGAAGGCTTAAAACATGTATTTATTTAATTCAAACCCCGTTTTTACTTAGGTAAGTTTCTAATCTTATAATTTTAGTTTTTTCGTAATTTTATCTTCAAAACAACTTCAGATTCATGATTTCAAAATAAACTTTTAGGGATTTTACCAGTAAAGCTTAAACATGGTTTTTCTTCAATTTGAACCTCATTTTTAACCCATTTTCACTTGGATTTCAGTTGTAAACTCTTAAGAACATGGAAATATGTTTTTGAAATAAAATTACAATTTTTCTCTTCTTTTTTGAAAATCCATTTTAGGGGTTTGTTTGACTTGAAAATAGGCAATATGGTATCATTGTCTATTTTTTAAGCATAGATTTTATACTCCATATTTTAGTTGATTCCGAGTCTGATCTTGAGGAGTAAAGGCTTTGTATTGAAGGTTTGTGGATGGATTTTCGGTATTCGAGGTAGGTTATGGCTTAACTTTCTTTAAACTAGGCTGGGTAGTTAATATTGATACAAAAGCATGTTAAGGGTGGGGGAACTATTCATAAAAATTGATATATTATCATGTTGTGCCTATATAGGGGCCTATGTATTGATGTTATTTGGTTGTTTTGGAACATTATTTGCTATGTGACCATATGGGGTCTTATATGATATTCTTGGATTGTGTACATAAAATTAAGCATATTTTTTTGTTGCAATGGCCTAATGTGGTATCAATAGTGTATTTCTATTATATTGCATTCCATTTGCATATAAATTATGTGGGTTTCATGAATGGTTAGACTAATGGATGGATTTTTTGCTCATTTAGTTGATATATTAGTTAGAAATGGAAATTCTCATTCTAGCTAATTGTGAGCATTACATCCTCATATACATTCTTCAAACATTGGAACCACCGTGGAAATACTGGAAATACTGGCTTTTTTGACAAAAAATAAGACATTTTAAAAAACCTTTACTAAAGGATGTATCAGAGATGAGATACAGATATAATATTGGATATGGATTGTATACGAGTTGACGAACCCCCCATGGGTCCTACATCATAAAGCTTTATCTTTGTAGGTGTATATGAAGGTTGTGCAACAACCTCATGCATCACATCATCATCATCTTCATTGCACTTACATCATTGTGCTTATGTATCATTGTATTTTTATCTTGACTTATTATCCACCCATTGTTCTACTTACCTTTACTTGTGTTTGATATTCGTATATATGTATGTGTTCTCCTTTTCCCCTACATGTATTTTCTATATATGTGGATATTAGAACTTTTAGTGGAGGTGATGTGGTCTACCGTTAGGAACATTTTCTTATTGCAAGTGACATGCCCTTAGTGTACATTTTGTATGCTTTATTTTTTACTTTGCGAAGTCAGCCTATGATATCTACTGAGTACAAGTGGACTGCACTAACCCCTACTACACCTTCAGTGCCGATCTTGGTTTGAGTGTACCTCATAATGGTTGACTTCGGGCGATACTTTAGAGCTATTCGAGGTAGCAGTTGGATTCTTGCTTCCGGAGTTGACTACTACCTTTCTTTACATGGACTGCTTCTTTATTCATATTCAGAGACAGAGTTGTTCTGGTTTTGAATATCTTATGTATTTTGATCTCGAGTTGTACTAGTGATGTTCTTACACTGTGGCACCAGGTATTAGGATTACGGTATTAATGATTATATCTTTTCGCTTTACTATATTGTGTGGTTTGGCTTCATTCTAGAAGCCTTACTTGGTTCATTATTATTATTTTCCCTTTTTTATTAGTTTGTGTGATAGGCTTACTTGTCAAGAATTCTCGCAACAAGTGCCATCATGGCCCTTAGATTCTGCGTTGTGACAAATTAATGTTAGAACAACCAGGTTTATTAGTCTCAACAATGTAAGAATGAGGTGTTTCATAGAGTTTTGGATTGGTATGTAGACGTCCGTACCTATCTTTTAGAGACTATAGCATGTCTTTTGGGAAATTTCCCTCATTTTTTTCCTTATCGTACAGATTTACTTCATAAAGTTTGTTCCAAGTTATATTTCAATCTTTTCTGTACAAATAGTGATGAGTAAATCTCATAAGGTTAGAGAAGTGGATCCTTTGTTCAAGGAGCAAGCCCAGTCTAGAAGGCGAGTTGTGAGTTGTAGACGGGCTTGTGGTAGTGGACGGGCACGTGGATTTGCCCCGTCTAGGAGTAGTTCTAGGGGACTTTTCCTTTTTCCATGTGTTGAGCATGCTGGAGGTTTGTTTCCTACTTTTGTCTCACCGAGTTCTTCTACCCAAGTCTTTAAGGATTTTTTATTCTCTTGATGACTCATTTGGAGGGTGCTCCTTTGAGTGTGTTTGGTGGTGTTCCCCATCTTTGAGTATTTCACCTCCATCTGTGCTAGAGTCTACTTATGGTGTTCCCCAAGTGTGGATCCTTTAATGGTACCTATTTCAGTTTTTAGTACTCCATAGACTTCAAGTGTAATTCCTCCTTCAACACTTGCATCTGAGTATGGTATTCTGAAATCATAAGTTCAGCCTTTGTCTATGTTACCTCCTCAGATAGGATCTCAGGTAGCAAGATTCACCATGCCTCATCTTATGGCAAGCATAGTTATGTCTTCTGAAGATCTAGAGAGGTTTGACAAATTCACTAATCTGGGTCCTCCTAGATTCAGTGGTGGTGTGGGCGAGGATTCCTATGAGTGCTTCATTGACTATCGTGAGAAGTTTCATAAAGTAGGTTCACTAAAGTCACATGGTATTGCATAAACTACTTATCAGTTGAGGGATACTGCTAGAGATTAGTGGAGGTCACTTATTGATTGTAGACCTTTTGATTCTCCTGAGATGACTTGGGCCTAGTTTGTTGAGGCCTTTTTGGAGAGGTTTATGCCTTACAGTCTGAGGGATCGAATGAGATATGAGTTTAAACACTTGGAACAGGGGTCCATGGTTGTTGCAGAGTATGATGCATACTTACATGCCTTGTTTAGATATTCTTATGCCAGTATTTCCATCGAATTTTAGAAGAGTTGCAAGTTCATGAAGGGGCTGGATGTTTTTATTTAGCTAGCTAAAACTCAGATTGTAGTGTTTGGAACATCATTTTAGAGTATAGTAGATCATGCTAAGATGACTGAGGGTACCCTTTGATCATCTCAGGAAGGCAATAAGAGGGTGAGTCATTTGGATGAGTTCATATGTCACACTTTTTTAGGTAGGAATTCTAGAGGTTTTTGTGGTTATCATGGTAGACCCATGCAGGACGACTGGTAGAGTTCAAGTAATGGGTCTTCTGGTTCAGCAGTTTAGGGTGGTCGTTTTAGTCTAGCTATACCTCCTTCTATTGATTCAGATCATAGAGCTTGCTATGTGTGTGATGAGACAGGATATTTGGCCAAAGATTATCACCGTCGTGTGCTTGAGCTACCTATTTCAGCTGTGAGAGGTAGAGGTTCCACTAGAAGAATGTGAGGCAAAAGTAGTGGTGCCGGCGATAGTGATTGTGGGGTTACTCAGGCAGTTGGTAGTCATGGACAATGATATGCAATACCCATTAGACTAAAGGAAGAGGCTTTTAATGTTATTAATGCAGGTATCGTCCCTATTTTTTCAGATCTGCATCTGTGTTATTTGATTCAGGATTGGCTTTCTCTTATGAGCCAGTATATTTTACTTTGAGTTTTGATTTCTATTAGTGATCCTCTTGCCATGCCTATTTGTGTATCTACCCCTGTAGGAGATTCTTTAGTGGTGTATTAGGTGTACCGATCTTATGTTGTGACTTTTTCTAGACGTGAAACTTGGGTAGATTTACTTGTATTAGATATGGTTGACTTCGACGTCATTTTAGGTATAGATTGCTTGGCTTCTTACCATGCTATCTTATATTGTTATGCTAAGACAATGACTTTAGCTCCGCTGGGTATGCCAAGGATAGCTTGGAAGAGAGCATTTTATTTAGGTCCCAAGAGGGCCATTGCTTATGTTTAATCTCGTCTCTTGGTTGGGAGGGAATGTTTGTCTTATTTGGATCATATTTGTGATATTAGTATTGCTTTTTACATCCTCTTTGGATTCTATTCATGTTGTCCGTGAGTTATGTTTCCAACAAATTTTCCTGGTATGCCTTTGGATTGTGATACTGACTTTGCTATTGATGTTGAGCAGGGCACCTAGCCCATCTCAATTCTTTACCAATTGAGTTGAATGAATTGAAATATCAGTTGTAGAAGTTGTTGGATAAAGGATTTATCCAACTTAGTATGTCGCATTGGGGTACGCCTGTCTTGTTTATAAAGAAGAAAGATGGGTCTATGCGTATGTGTATTGATTATCGACAATTCAACAAGGTGACAGTCAAGAATAAGTATACACTTCCTAATATTGAGGATTTTAGCTTTGGATATTCCAAAGACAGCTTTTCGGACTCGATGTAGTTATTATAAGTTTTTGTTCATGTCCTTTGGGTTGACCAATACCCCAGTCACATTCTTGAAGTTGATAAATTGGGTGTTTTGACAGTATCTCGACTCCTTTGTTATTATATTTATAGATGATATCTTGGTTTATTCCAAGAGCGAGGTCGATCATAAGGAGAATTTGCAGATTATGCTTCAAAGGTTGAGGGATGACAAGTTGTATGCTAAGTTTTCCAAGAGTGAGTTCTGGTTGGAGTTTGTCTTTTTCTAGGGTCATATGGTGACTAAGGATGGTATTATGTTTGATACAAATAACATTACAGTGCTTTTTATTGGGATAGGCATACATCGCCCATCTAGATTCAGAGTTTTTTGGCTTGGCAGGTTACTACCGGTGTTTCATTGAGGGTTTCTTATCTATTGCATCTCTGTTGACCAAGTTGACTCAGAAGAAGATTTCCTGTTCGTTGTTTGATGTTTGTGAGACAAGCTATCAAAAGCTCAAGAATTTGTTAACATCAGCTCATATCTTGACTTTGCCTAAGGAAGGCGTGAGTTTTACCATCTTTTGTGATGATTTAGGAGTTTGTTTAGGTAATGTGTTGATGCAAAAGGGTAAGGTGTTTGCATATACTTTTCGTCAGTTAAAGGCCCATGAGAAGAATTACCCTACACATGATTCGGAGTTATGTGAGGTTGTTTTTGCTTTGAAGTTGCGGAGGCACTACTTGTATGGATTCCATTGTGAGATTTTCTCAGATCATCATAGCCTTCAATATTTCTTCACCTAACGAGATCTTAATATGAGACAGTGGTGTTGGCTTGAGTTTTTTAAGGATTATGACTTGACTACTCTCTATCATCCAGGCAAGGCTAATATAGTAGCAGATTCGTTGAGTCAAAATTCGACTAGTATGGGTAGCTTGGAACATCTTTTAATCATGAGAGGCCTATTAGAGGTTCAATCTTTATCTAACCAGATGGTTAGGTTTAATATTTCAACACCTGGGTGTGTTTTGGCATTCCTAGAGGCTAGGACTTCATTGATGGAGCATATTCGGGCTTATCAGATTGATGATGTTAGATTAAGATTGATTCGGGGTAAGGTGTTGAGTACTGAGGCTACAGAAGCCTTACTCGATTCAGGTGGGATTTTGAGGATTAGAGCCTAAGTTTTTATGTTGAGAATGGCTGATTAGATTTTGGAGAAGGCCCATTGTTCTACGTATTCAATTCATATTAGAGTGACTAAGATGTAGTGTGACTTGAGGTAGCATTATTGGTGGGGTAGTATGAGGAAAGATATAGCAGAATTTGTAAATTGTTACCTATGTTGCCAGTATGTGAAGGCCGAGCATATGAGGCTGGGTGGTTTTCTTCAAAGGTTACCCATTCTTGATTGGAAATGGGAATAGGTTACCATGGTCTTCATGACTGGATCGCCTCGTACATCTCGTGGTTCTGATAGTGCTTGGGTCATCGTGGATTGATTAGCCAAATTTGTTCATTTTATTCCGTTTCAGATTTCTTTAAGTACTAAGAGGTTGGCCCATATCTATATTCATAAAATTCTGCATTATCGTGGCGTGCCAGTGTGTATCATCTCAGCACAAGGTTAAGTATTCACATCTCACATTTGGAAGACTTTTCAGGAGGAGTAGGGTACCCGTGTTGATCTTAGTACAACGTTCCACCCCAGACCAACGGTCAGTCAGAGCAAACTATTCAGGTTTTGGAGAATATTGATAACACTCAACTTACATGTCAATTTAAGTGTAAGACGGTCATTGTCAATATATTTACCCAACTAAGAGTCAGGGTCAAATCCACAAGGAACAAAGTGAGTGGCGATTGAGTAAATTCAAAATAAAGGTTGCTTTCTAAGCTCAAACCTATGGTACAGAATGGTTTGAGGGTTCTCAATCTTTTGTAAATGTGAAACTAATTCTTGGGCTTATAAAGGACCAATTCGAGACTAAGAATAATTAGAGTATAATCAATTAAAATGGATCTTGGGACTATGTTTTCCTTGGGGCAAATTATGCATGGGATCATGATGATTCTGTGCAAATTCTAATTGTTGATGATGTAGTAGGCTAGGTTTAAGGTCTTTAAAGCTAGTTTTCCAACAAAACCTCAAAAATGTAACTCATTGACCCTTTCAAGTACCTAACGAGTGTGTCAATTAAAGTCACCCGATACCTCAATTGGGTATTTCTATTTCTAAGATGATACTCATGGCATAGTCAAACTCCTAATCACCCTTATGTCTAAGATAGTGAAAAATTGGCAAGACATACCCATAAATTGTCTACTATTACTTTGGTTCCCACATTCCTCTTTCAAGAATGAGGTGGGTTCCTAAAGTTCACCCAAACCCCTCTTTCAAGGATGGTTTGAGCTTTCAAGAGCTTGAGATTTTCATCCATCAAACCCATTTGGGTATTTGGGTCTTTCTCCAATAAATCCCAACCAATTTACTCAAGCAATAGTAGAACCCACATCACAAACTAGTAAATGCACAAAGAAATCAAATCCCACACATATTTACACCCTAATCTACCATAATCCCAAGAGGTAGGTCTAGCATATCATAAGGATAATGAAAACAAATATACCAAGATGTCCATCAAAGTTATTCATAAGAAAACAAAGAGAGGAAAAACCACACTTTAGACTCAGATGAATCTTCAAAAGACAAAGCCAAATCTACACTTTAAAGCTCCTCTAATTTTTTCTTGTCTCAAATTATGTAGATTTAAGCTCCAAGCTCTAAGAAATTACAAAACCCTAAGCTTATGGATGGGAGGTAGGGTTGTAGAATGATGGATATCCCTTGAAATAAAGGGTTTTGAGCCTTAAATAGGATTTGGGGGCAGCTGGCCAAATGACATTTTTGCCCTTGGGTCATTTTCCGCTCTCACACGATTGCGGAGGCTTGGTCGTGATTGCACCTACTATTGTTGCGGAGGATGGATCGCGATCTACGTTGGTTGACTAACTTGACTGACCGCGATCGCGGTAACTGAGGGTCAGATCTTGCTCCTGCGTCAGCTCGTCCAACTCTTGCACTTCTATTCCCTTTGTGATCCTTTTTAGCTCAAGGTTGCTTCTTTTTTTTCTCAGCACCTGCATACCTGCAAAACATGGGAATTAGTGCAATTAACCACAAATATATCTCACTTAGACATTCAAATCATAGTAGTGTCCATAAATGTTGAGTGCAAATGAGTGGTAAATTCACCACTCATCAACACCCCTAACTTAAAGCTTTGCTTGTCCTCAAGCAACACTACCTTTTACCAGGAGACAATGCACTTTTATGCCCAAATCAGATGACCCAAATAATCATGATAACTTCAACATGATTACTACCACAGATAGCTCTTCAAACATGGGAAAGACTATTTCCACGACACCCCTCAACTTAAGACGTAATTTTTAAGGATGCACAAGACTTCAAAGAGAAATCATGCAACAATTACTATTACTCAATAAATGACTCCTCTTTGACCTCAACTACATTATACCCCTTTTTACCTAATTTATCGAGAGATGACAAAATCACCCACCTCAACTTGTTTACATGCCTCCTCACAAGAAGAAAAATTTCACACACCAAGTTATCAAATATGCAACAAGGAATTTAAGTATGAAACTCTCTCTCTCTGTCTCTCTCGAGAACTCTCAATATTAACAAGTACTATGCCATAGGCTTGGCCCTATTTTCAATTGCCACTACAATGAATGCACTTGGTTGGAGATCTCAAAGGGCTTTTTGAGCTTGCAATGTAGGTTCGGTGTAAGGTAGGATATTATTTGGGAACAAAGTGACTATACCCTCCTTGAACATATACATTATACTTTTTCATTCAAATTCTTATCATGGGCCACTTCTTTGGTTTTCACTCTTTAAACATGTGTCTACTTTTACTACCTTGATTCACCATATTTTGGAAAGCATTTTATTTTCACCTCTTTACCTTGTACATTTTATGCTTTTCTTTCCTTTCTGTGGTCCCTAATTTTTCCTATTCATTGTTCTCAAAATTTAGCTCTTAGGCACTAACTTACATTCTCATCGCCCAAATTACCTCTTCTAATCTCCACTACCCCCAACTTAGGCTTTTAGCCTCAATTTGCATTTTTAAGTCCAAGAAAGATATGGTTTAAAAGAGGGATAAGAATTGAAAGGCACACGGTTTGCAATGTGTTTGCAAAAGAAACGTATAGAGGCTCAAAGTGGGTGAATAGGCATAATGTCTATGCAATGGTAGGCTTTTAGGCCAAAATGGACTTCTAAATTCGCAAAGATGGCCTAAGATCATTTCCTCAACCAAGTACGATCAAAATTAGCTTTGAGAGGCTAATGGGGTAAGTTCTATATGGTACAAGAATAAATGAGATTCAAATAAATAAGCTCACCATACATGGCATGCAAATTCAGCAAGGAGGCTCAATTGCCCCTCCCGCTAGAGACAAAAATAGAGTATCGACCAATTTTCACAAGTCAAATATTTGGAGTCACAAAAAGAGAAAAAAAATTGTTACAATGCCACTCATATCAATGCCCTTGATTTTTGAAAAATTTTAGATGGAGGGGGTGATTTGTTTTGCATTTGCACCATGCATAATTTGCTAATCGTGGTAACAACCCAGTGAAGAATAAGTATCCCCTTTCTAGGATTGGTGATTTTTTCGACCAGCTTCAGGGTTTTAGATGTTTCTCCAAGATTAATCTTTGTTCGGGGTGTCATCAGTTAAACATTAGGGAGTGTGATATTCCTAAGACTACTTTTTGAACCTAGTATGGCCATTATGATTATCTAGTTATTTCATTTGTATTGACTAATCCTCCAACTGCTTTTATGGATCTTATAAACCAGGTATTTAGGCAGTTTCTGGATCTATTTGTGATAGTCTCCATTGATGATATCTTGGTGTATTCGAAGATAGAGAAGGATCATACCAATCACCATTGAATGGTGTTGTAGACTCTTAAGGATCAGAGGTTGTATGCTAAATTTTCTAAGTATGAGTTTTGGCTGAATATTGTGAATTTTCTTGGGCATGTGGTGTCTAGTGAGGGATCAAGGTGGATCCATATAAATTTGATGCAGTTAAGAGGTGTCCTAGAACCACGACTCCAACTGACATTAGGAGCTTCTTGGGCTTAGTCGTGTATTATAGGAGGTTTGTTGGGAGTTTTTCTTCTATTGTTGCTCCATTGACAAAGTTAACTCGGAAGAAGGTTAACTCCTTATGGTCCGACGCTTCTGTGAGTAGTTTTAAGAAGGTGAAGAATAAGTTCACTTCTGGGCTAGTTTTGACCCTACTCGAGGGTACTAATGGGTTTGTTGTATATTGTGATCATTCTGGTATGGGACTACGTTATGTTTTGGTGCAACATGATAAGGTTGTAGTCTATGCCTATAGGAAGCTTAAGGTTCATGAGAGGAATTATCTGACTCATGATTTAGAGTTAGCAGTTGTAGTTTTTGCTTTGGAGATTTAGCACTATTATCTATATGGGGTGCATATGGATATCTATTCAGATCATAAGAGCTTGCAATATATGTTTATGCAGAAAGAATTGAGTCTCAGGCAGAGGAGGTGGCTTGAATTTCTCAAGGACTATGACATAAGACTTTACTACCATCCAGGTAAATCTAATTTTGTTGTTGATGCTTTTAGAAAGTTATCTATGGGGAGCTTATCCCATGTCGATTAGGAGAAAAGAGAATTAGTGAAGGATATTCACGGGCTAGTTAACTTGGGAGTTCATATTTTAGACTTTGAGGATGGGGAGTTATTGTTCAAGAAGTGGTAAAATCATCCCGTGGTGCTGAGGTAAAGGAAAACCAAGCTTTGAATTCCATACTTATGAAGATTAAGGATGATAAGGGTTAGTAAAAGGTTATGGCATTCGAGATTGGGGGAGATGGCATTCTGAGGTATTAAGGCAGATTGTGTATTCCTGATGTTGATAGGCTGTGAGAAAAGATTTTGACTGAGGCTCATGTGTCCAAAATACAGTTCATTTAGGTTCGACTAAGTGTACCATGATTTGAAAGACATCTATTGGTAGAACAATTGAAGAAAGTCGTAGCAAACTTTGTGGCAAACTATAATGTTTGTCAACAAGTCAAGGTTGAGTATTTGAATCCTAGTAGCATGTCTCAAGAGATAAAGTTACCCATGTGGAAGTAGGAGATGATCAACATGGACCTCGTTATGGGTATTCCATGGTCTTGCAATCAGTATGATTTGGGTCATAGTGGATAGGATGACTAAGTCTGCTTACTTCTTGCCTGTGAGGACTAATTACTCAAGAAAGGATTATGCTAAGTTATTCATTTAGGAGATCCTTTACACCCTCAAATGGATGGGCAAGCGGACCATACTATTCACACTTTGGAGGACATGATAAAGGCTTATGTGATTAATTTTAAGGGAAGTTGGGTAGATTACTTGTCTCTTATTAAGTTTGCATACAATAATAGTCATCATTCGTGTATTCAGATGGCTCCTTTCAAGGCTCTTTATGGTAGAAGGTATAGGTCTCTTATTGAGTGGTTTGAGTTTTGTGAGACTAGGTTGATTGGTCCTAACTTGATTCACCAAGCCATGGAGAAAGTAAAGGTGATTAGAGATAGGCTTAAGACTGTCTAAAGTCGCCAAAAGTCTTATGCAGATGTGAGGCAAAGTGAGCTAGAGTCTGAGATTAGTGATTGGGTGTTCCTGAAAGTTTCTCCTATGAAAGGAGTGATGAGGTTTGGGAAGAAAGGGAAGCTCAGTCCCCGTTATATTGGTCTATATTAGTTTTTTAGCAGAGTTGGGAATGTTGCTTATGAGTTGAAGTTGCTCGTGAGTTTATCTTCTATTCATCTCGTTTTCCATGTTTCTACGGTGAAGAAGTGTGTGGATGATCCTTCTTTGGTTGTTCCTATGGAGGATGTTTATATTTTGAATTCCTTGTCTTATGAGGAAGTCTAGGTGGAGATTTTGGATAGGCAAGTTCGTAGGTTGAGAACTAAGGATGTGGCTTCAGTAAAGGTTCTTCGGAGAAATCAAAAAGTGAAATAAGCTACATGGAAAGTTGAAGATGATATGGAGGCTAAATATCTATTCTTGTTCCCGGGTTATATGAAATGCTTAAGGCATGTGTTCTTTTATTCTAACCGCATTTCTAATTTATTCTTAGTTCTAGTTGCTTTTAGTCGTGTATTAGTGCTAGGGTGCCCCTAACTTGTCATTCAAGGATGAATGATCCTACGGGGAGATAATGTAATACCCCAGAATTTGGACTTTGAAATTTTTTAAGTGAAATTTAACTGCCCAGGCAACGACTCAAGGGTCGAGTTGCTACCACTTTTCACGAGTCGTTAGGTAAGACTCTGTGTCTTACCAATAAAATTGCCCAAGGTTACTGTTTGGATCACGACTTGACCTCATGAATCGTTATGTAAGGTCATAAGTTGTGGTGAGGGATTTGTGATCAAAATAGTGAGATGGCCCAAATTTTCTGCTCAAGCCACGAGTCCAGGCAACGACTCGTGACTAGTTACCACGAGTCATTGCTCTACCTATAACGACTGAGAGCCATTTCTCCTGCATGTTTTTAATTAAGGCTAATTTGGTCTTTTCTTTCCTTTACACTTTACCCATAACCTTAAAACATCTAAGGGACCCTATTAACATTAGTTAATCAAATCAAATACTACTCTCATCATCTTAAACTTCCCAAAGTAAGAGAAAACTAGGGTTCAAAGAATTCAATCTTTACGCTGGATTTTCTTCCTATTCTTACGTGTTTCAGAAAAGTGTCTCATCCATAAACTTATTATTTTCATCATGGCATGAATTGGTTTAATAATCATGTTGTTTATTTTTGGGATTGAAAATTGGGTTAAGGGATTTTGAATGGTAATAACTTGGATGGTTTTTCCTATGGTTTAAAATGCATTGTTCATACTTTAATTAATGGGATAGGGATGAATTGGGGCAATATGGTATGATTTGGAATAGGGAACAGGGGTTACCCCCAAATTGATAGATTTTAGCTTGAAATTAACATAACCTCAACCCACTTGGTAAATTTGTTTTGAAATATGGGTAATTGCATGGCTTTACTTGATCCTTTAAACTATTGCATTGCATTAAAGGATAAACGGAATAAAAATGGTTTTAAAAGGCCTTAGTGGCAATGGTTGTAAATTAAAATAAAGCTTGGGAGTTTACTGGTTATGGCATAATGGAATCAACTTGCAAGTATAATAGGTATAACGATACCAAATGGAAAATGCCTTAAAAATAACCCTAGGTTAACGAACGGGATTATGCGCACGAGGGTTGTGTAACTCGTCATAAAGGTGGAGGTCCTGGGGGAACCAATACTGGAAATCACATTTCCAGGCGTGGGGGTCTTTATGACTGTGTTCATGGTTGATACATTATATATATTATTGGAATGGTTGGAGCCTTGGTTTCTCTGGCCCTTCCTCGAATTTCTTCGGGTCATGCGGATAACACGTGTTGGGTCCCTTTCAGCTGGGAGGGCTAAACGCATATAGCCTGTGGGTGCCCTTAGGACGGATAGAGCTACATAATTGGAGTTTATAGTTTTAAAATCTCATGTGCATGACCATTGTACCCTATCCCGCTTATATATATATATATATATATATATATATATATATATATATATATATATATATATATATATATATATATATATATATATAAATGTGTGCGTAAGGTTTTAACTAACTTTGGACATGACACTATTTTATCCCTTTTCCTAAGTTACATATCAATGCGTATCCCACTAACCGTCCCTGGATGCTGCATCATTTCATGATATAAGGTCCTAGGATTCTTTGTTTACTCGTGTGCAGTCTTAGGTGGAGCAGATATCAGTTGAGTTATTGTGAAGTAGTGAGCCTCCATCATCTAGAAAACTTTACCATTTCGTTAGGTTTCTTTTTATATTTTCAGAATTAAAGAGTTCCATTGCCATGGTCGGGGCATGTCCCAACCTAGTTTGGTATCTTGATTTTTAGATGTTGTGGACAAGTGTGGATTGGTTATTTGTGTTGACTCTTAGTTTTATTTGAGTTACCTATTCTCCTTAATATCACATTTAGGTTATCTTCTGTTGTTTATTATGTTGTGCTCTTGAGGTAAGGAATAAGGGAATGATCTCCGACCCATGGTGAGCTTGAGATACCCATCACGACTAGGCCCGGATCCAGGTCTATCATGATCCGAGACTATCCCCTAGTCGTAATATGGTGTTTAGAACTATAAGTGACCCCAAGTTAACCCATGTACTGACATACTGCTTGAGCAATTGATTTATAATGTAAATAAAAGATAAATTTTCTGAGCGGAAACATAATTATGAGAAATTTTGAATGAAGGTAATACTGATAAAATTTACAACATGATAAAACTGAACAAAGAACTTGAATTACATATCATGACTTTGAATGACTATCTATGAAGCCTCTACTAAATTGACTATAGGTGGCTGGGATATGCATCCAACTACCACAAATCAATACATAAGAATCATAATAATATAGTACATGAACTACAACTGATTGGAGTTCCCAAAATAAGAGAACTCATCACCTGCTAGTTGGATGCTGAGAACTGTCTGACCCTGATATATGGACTACATCTGGTACCTATATCATGAAGGAATGTAGACATAAATGCATATGGATGGTCAGTACTTTGAAATGTACTGAGTATATAGGGACATGCACTAAGTTACAGAAATATTTAAAACATGCTTTAAAACTGAGGATATAATTTATTTGCTGAAACATACATTTAAAACATGGCTATACGTGAAAACTATAAGTCATAGTGAGATTTATAAATCATCAGCCGAAAATAATCTTATACGCTGGGAAGTGGTAGAAACATGAATGTTGTATGTAAATCTCATGTAAAGCTGAACATTCTATAAAACTGAACTGAGGATTATGTATGGATACTGAGCATGAAAATATGAACATGTAGGATGAATGCAAGACCAAGTAAAGCATGAAATGAAATGATTTGAATAACTGATATTTGAATAATTAAATACCTAAAAGTCTGATTACTTGGTCAAGCAAACCTGAACTAATATAGACTGGGTACTAACTGAAACCGTGGGAGTGATGATAGGCGTATTTACACGCCTAAAGTACCTTAATTTACCCATATTTTAGCTAAGTTTTGAGGACAAAATATATAATTCCTGCACTTTTAGTCCTTTTTCCTGTAAGTGAGCTAACCAACGTGATTAGCAAGTTTTCAGGTATAAATGATGAAGATTTCAGCATTTTATGGACTGTTGGACGCCAAAGGAAACCTCAACGTAAGAAGGACGGCGGCTTCTGGAAACTGGTGGACTGAAAGTGATGCATGGAGAACTTGTCCCGGGCAAAAACAGTATTTCTAAAGACTTGGGGATCAGCAGTAACTTAGTAGGATTAGGACAAGGATAAAAACCCTATTTCAGTAGGACTAGGACAAGGGCGTTATAAAAATCCTTATTTGCTGAATTTTTCAGCATTCAATTCATTCATCCTATTTTCTATTCAATTCTATTTTTCTTTTATTCGACATTTAGTTCTTCACGTTACTTTCTGACAGAGAAAGCACGGCTCTTGTGACCAACGTGAGATCATTCTAGTTTTGATATGATGATGATGTTTATGGTGATCTCCGTTGCACTCATGAGTAGCTAAACTTCTTTGTTAGGGTTATGGAAGTCTTTTGAAAATACTATCTATTTCTATGAGTTTGTGATTTCTTGATACGTATGCTACTTATATCATTACTCTCTTCATCTTAATTGAATTCTTGTGGTTGCAAACATATAGAATACGCCAGTATAGCATTAACTTGTTCGAAAGAAAAGTTACATGTCTGGAAAAGAGAGAGTGACAAGGAAATAGGGCTACCAACCCCTGTTTAAAAGTTAGTGCCGTAACTGGATTAACCTCTTGGAGAATTCGTACCATTAGTTATATGCTTTAAGCTCGAAAGAGTTAAAGTGAGATAATCCTTGATGGTCGAAAGACGCTAGGATTTACCATAGAATACGAATCTCTATAAGTGCATGCATTCTGAATTCCGCATAACTCATAGTCAATAGATACGTAAAACTCATAAGGTGGATATAACCCTAACTTACAATTCTCATTGATTAAAATCTTACTAAACAAAACATTCCGTTTTTACTTTGCTATTTTGATACTCTTACTTCACGCATAGAATCCCCCCTTTTGCCGCAGAACTTTCACTAAAAGTCTAATAATAGTTGCAATACTTAGTGACCGAGTATTCCCTGTGGAATTCGACACCCAACCCAGTTGGGTTCTATATTTGACAGCGACCGCTTACACTCTTACGAGAGCTGTAGTTTGGTCGTTATCAAATTTTGGCGCCGTTGCCGAGGAATACGGTTGTCAACTAAGTTTGTGATAATTACTAGACCCTTTGGTCAAAGATTCTCAGATTTTACTTTTAGTTGTTGTTTTTGTTTTATTCAGATTTTGTTCAGTGCATGCCCCATACTCGAAGTTCGGGACAACCATTATTACCCATAAATCCTGAACCACATCGTATTGGCAGAATGGAGGCGCAACGTGACATTGAAAGAAGGGTTGCTCAACTGGAGCAGGCTAGACTAGCTGCGTTGGCCGCTGCCCAAGTACATCAACAGAATATTGATAACCCTGGGCGAGCAACAAATCCTGACGATGAGGACCTAGGTGATGACGAGTTACTAAACCTTAGGCGTGATGTTGAGGTGGCGACACCGGCAAACAGAAGAGATCGTCAAGCAAGATTTAGGCCTGAACGCCGAACTATGCAAATGCCTTTTGATGATGATGACGACGACCTGGACGGAGCTGGTGCCACAGGAGCTATTATTCCTCCGCCCTTAGCGCCCGGAGCCAAGTTTAATATCACTAGCACCATGATTCAGCTATTGCAACTCAAGGGGTTATTTGGTGGACTTGCAGGCGATGATCCAAATATGCATCTGATCAATTTCATCTCTACATGCAAGTCATTCGACAACCCCAGGCGTTGGACAGAATGCAATTCGGTTGCGCTTATTTCCATTGTCTCTATCTGGGGAGGCAACTCTATGGTTGAATGGGCTGACTCCTGATTCTATTACTAATTGGAGGCAATTGGAAGACGCATTCCTAGAAAGATTCTTTCCGCCATCCAAAAGAGCACAATTGAGAGATGAAATTAGCAACTTTCGTCAACTTCCAACTGAAGCCCTCCACGAAACATGGGAGAGATTCAAGAAGAAGCTTATGAGGTGCCCAAACCATCACATGACCAATGTCCACTTGATGGAGATACTATACAGATCCTTGAATTCAGTAACTAAACCAGTGGTGGATAATGCGGCTGGAGGATCATTTATGGACCTCACCTTTGTGCAGGCAAGCGATATGCTAGACCGGATGACAAAGCAAAGTAGGGCTTGGCATACCAGAGATTCTGAGGTGACAAGCCCCACTATATCTATTGGCATGACTGCTGAACAAAGGCGAAGAGAGAAGGAACGCGACCAAGATAGGGCGCACATGAAAACACAAATGGATCTTCTTACAAAGCATCTATTATCAGGGAAGACCGAAAAAGTCAAAGCGGTTTCGTCAAAAGGAAGAGAGGAATCCGATTCTGAAGAAGAAGCCAACTACTTGAACAATCAGGGGAGTTTCCGAGGCACTGCCCAAGGAAACCAAGGTCGGAACTATTATGATAAGTCTGGAAACAAGGACCGTGATCAAGGTAGTTGGAAGAATAAGACTGACAGGAGTGGTTTGTATGTTCCTTCTGGAAGTCGTGACACCGCTGCATCTGGCTCTGGTAAGATGTCAATGGAAGATATGATGGCGAAGCTGTTGAAACGAGTGGAGGCAACCAGCACGGGAGTAACCGAGGTAATAAATGATTTGGCCTCAATGAAGCAATTGGTTGACTCGCATTCCACTTCAATAAAACAGCTGGAGCAACAATTGAGTCAACTATCAGCGACAATCAACCAAAGAAAAGCTGGCACTTTACCTAGTGACACTGTGCAAAATCCAAGGAATGATGGATCATGCAAGGCTATTACTACCAGGAGCGGTAAGGGGTTAGACAATCCGTCTAAAGGCAAGCAGGTGGTTGATGATATAGAGGAGATTGTTATTGACGCAGATTGTGATGATTCTGTAGAAGCTGAAAATCAGAAGGAGTGCGTTCATGAGAAAACTATTCCTCTTTCGCCCCCACCTTTTTTCTCAGAGGTTGAAGAAAAAGGCTGATGACACACCTGAAAAGGCTGATAATCGGAAGCAAGATAAAAAGGAAGTGGTGGAGAAAACGATTCCCCTTCCACCACCACCTTTTCCGCAGAGACTGAAGAAGAAGGTGGATGATACAAGGTTCAGTAAATTCATGACGATGTTGAAGCAGCTGACTATTAATGTTTCTTTGGTGGAGGCGCTCGAACAGATGCCTGCGTACGCTAAATTCATGAAGGACCTTTTAACAAAGAAGCGAGCAGTAAGCTATGAGCCGGCAGATAATATTCATCATTGCAGTGCAATTGCCACAAGGTCCTTAGTACAAAAGAAGGCAGACCCTGGTGCTTTCACCATTCCTTGCACGGTTGGATCTATGAATTTTGCTAAGGCATTGTGCGATTTGGGAGCAAGCATCAATTTGATGCCACTATCCTTCTACAGAAAGTTGGGGTTGGGCGACCCTACACCAACCAATATACGGCTCGTGATGGCAGATAGGTCGGTAAAACGACCTGTTGGTATCTTAAATGATGTGTTGGTGAAGGTTTCCACCTTCATCTTTCCTGCAGACTTCGTCATTTTGGATTGCGAGGTGGATTCTGAAGTTCCCATAATCTTGGGACGCCCTTTCCTCGCAACTGGAAGTGCGCTTATTGACAAAAGAGCTAATGAGCTTTTATTTTGGTTGAATGACGAAGTGGTCTGTTTTGATGTACGCAAAGCAATGAAGCAGCCCGAAGATATGGATGTGTTCTCTGTAGCTGAAGTTAATTATAAGGATGACAAAGAATTATCTGTAGAAAACCAGCTTACTGATGAGTCACTATCTGATGAGCCGCTGAATTTTGAGCGTGAGGAGGCTCAAGAACATGAAGAAACTATATGTGCTCTAACAGAAATAGGGTCCTATTCTTATGTCCCTAAGAAGCTGGACTTTGATCTTAAGAATCGACCTTCACCAACAGCGAAGATTTCCATTGAAGAGCCACCAGTGCTAGAATCGAAAGAGCTCCCCAGGTGCGCGTTCTTGGGAAGTGGAAATACACTTCCGGTGAGTGTGGCAGATGATTTAAGTGAACAGCACGTAGAGGCTCTCATCTCTGCTCTGAAGAGATACAAGAGAGCTATGGGTTGGACTATTGATGATATAATTGGTATCCCTCCTGGGATATGTATGCACAAGAGTCATCTCGAAGAAGATTGCATGCATACAAGTAAGCACCAGCGTCGTTTGAATCCATTCAGAAAACGATGCACTATCTCGATGAAGTCTAAGTAATCGAGATAGCTATGTCGTGCCGCGACAATAAATCAAGCGCTTGATGGGAGGCAACCAATCGTTTTTAATTGTTTTTGTTGTTTTTGTTTTCCTAGGATTTTGTCGAGCCACGACTAAAAAGGCGCTTGATGGGAGGCAACCCATCGTTCTAATCGTTTTTGTTGTTTTTGAGTAAGTGTAGGTACAAGAGGTGTAAAGGAGGAGATTGGTTTCAAATTTTGATTTGGAAGCGGTTCATGTTGAAGGTGGTAAGTTAGGAATGAAGAAGCAAAAGGCTATGGGTTAGGCATTGCCTATGAAAATATAGGCAACGAACAAGGCAAGGCCTATGTAAATCTAGGTCACGAACAAGGCAAGGCCTATGCTATGGCCTAAGCTCTCAGAATCTAGAATGTCATAGCATAGGCGCCGCCTATGCCCAACAATGCTATAGCATAGGCGTCGCCTATGCAAAAGCCTTTGGTCTCGAATTCTACAATGCCATAGCATAGGCGCCGCCTATGCCAAAGCCTATGTCCAACTAGGCTTTGCAAAAGGCGCCGCCTATGCCAAGCATAGACAAAGCATTAGGCGCCGCCTATGCTCACTTTTTGGTCTCCTAACCCGATTCCAAACGGGTCAAAACCCGACCCAAGCTTGTCCTATAAATAGAACCTTAGTCTTAGAAAGAAAATGCATTGCAAACTCAACCTAAGCACCGCCTACCTCTCCAAATTCTCTCAAAAATTTTCCTTTTGCTCTTTTAACTTTGCAAGAACATCTTCCGAGGCCATCAACCAAGTAAGTACTTCTTTGCTCTTCTTTTATATTCCGTAAGTATTACAATACTACGCCTATAATAAAATTGTAAATCTTGAAGTAGTGTTGGTGATTTGAATGTGGTTGATTTGTTGTGATACAACTAAGTGAGTGAAAGGATACGCAAGGATGGTCTTGACTTGTTTCCAACTTGTATTTGATTTTGATACACTGTCATACTTTTGCGGAATTGACATGGTCAAGAAAATTGCATAATCTTGTAACTTGAAAGCTTTCATGTTCGAATTACTTGTTCATTGAGATGAAAAATCATGGTTAACTACAAACATGAGATGTGGATTATTTCTATGTCATAACTTGATACAATCTCTATGTAGTAGTCTTGTTCAAAAGGGTACATCAATCCAAACATGAAAGTATTGTCAAGATTACTTGAGATAGAATCAAAAAGGATAGTTAAGATGACTAGAAAAGTATGACTGCACTGATTATATTGTTGGAACGTACCACCTAAACGTATATCGATGAAGTCTGAGTAATCGACAACGTTCACTTAACTAGTTTGTGCCAACAAACTAAGTGTGGGGTGGTGCCACTACTGATTGTTTGTCGATTGTATCTACCGAGATGAAGCTAACATGACTATCATTTTTAATCTCAGGTACAATGGCACCAAAAGCACGACAAGGAAAGGATAAAGCGACCAGCTCACAAAAAGGCCAGAAAAGGGGACGAAAAGAGCAAGGTGAATCCTCCTCGCTGCAAATACCTCGCCGCATATTCGGAATCAAATGGGTCCTAGAGGAGGAAGGAAAGGAGTGGTATAGGAACAATAAAGAGAAAAAATATGTTCATGTGGAGTTGATACACAAGGAAAGCCTAGCAAAGAAAGAACCCCGCATGTTGGCCAAGATAATGGCGTTACATCTTGATTTCATCTTCCGAGATATGGGAGACTGCAATCTCGATCTAACACGAGAATTCTATGCCAACTGGTCACCGAAAACTACAGGGAGTGAAGTAAAGATTCGGGGCCAAGTCCTACAACCAAATGCGGAGTTCTTCAACTCTTTTCTGGGTTTGCCATCTGTTGATCCATCACCACTCAAAGAGCTATATAACAGACCTCCGTACAGGGAAATCAGACACACACTGTGCGGAACAAGATCTATGGCACGATGGAGCAGACACAAGGACACCGGTCGGCACAACACCTTCCCTTACGCTTCCTTGAACAGGGAAGCTCGAATATGGTTGCGAATAGTCAACTCTTGCCTGATTCCAGGGACACAGTACACGAAGATTACACGAGATAGAGTGTGTTTGGTGTACGCATTGATGACGAACGTCCCCATCAACATTGGGGCGATCATTCGATCTTCAATGCGTAAGGCCAGGCTACACAAGAGGTCCCACTTCAGCTTTGGCAATCTGTTGACTGCAATATTGAAGAAGGAGGACATCGAAGAGGAGCCGGCTGATCATAAGCTTCCACACAACCCGAAGAAGGTTGACCTCACAAAGGTTAAAGATGCTGAAACCATGCATGGCGTCAACCTTACCACTGCAGAACGTCATGCTCGGGATGAAAGTTTCTTTCGCCATCTTTATGGCATGACACGATTTACCATGATGAGCGGAGGTCGTGTTCCAACTGCTGCAGAGCTCCAACAGTTGGATTATGACTACCCAATGAACGAGCATGCAAGGGCTATGTGTGGAGTAGGTGTGTACTTTGAGGAACCTCTCGATGACGATGTGCCAACCGATGACGATCGCCGAATGCCAAACTCCGACGTGGAGGAGAATTCAGATGACGACGACTCCGGTGATGATTCCGATAAAGGGGGTATGACCCCAGACATAGAGGAGGAGTCCGACTAATCCAGGTTCTTCTTATTTATTTTCCACTGAGGACAGTGTGTCCCGTCTAAGTGTGGGGTGCTGGTATTGGTATGCTATACTTCTTTATCTGCATTTGCTTATTTATGTTTATTTGTTTATTTGTTTTATTTGTTTAGTAGTCAAATTTTTTAAAAAAAAATTTTTGTTAAAATCTTAGGATAAAATTGTTCTGATAGGCAGCATGGTATTGTGACAAGAGTCTGTGATAAAATCATTACTATTGAGACGTTTAGGCTCTAAATGTGACTCATTATGTGATAAGTGTGTGGTTTAATTCCTTCAACTGGTGGGTCACGAGTCTATACTGCTCCCAATAAAGTCGACCATGTGCCTTATGTGTGAGAGGCGATAGTATATTCTGTGTTTGTGGCTGATGCTAGAACTTGCCTGGTGTGTATGTAAAGCGAAATAAAGAGTGTAAGTTTAGGAGATGATTTAGGCATTTCTTTGGCAACCTGTGATTGTTTACCTTCGTTTTACCTACCCGTGGACATTATCCTAGTCAACCCCTTTGAGCCTTTAGCTATTTTCTTTGACAGCCTCATATGTAAGCCTAATCCATTTTTTTCAAGACCATAATTTGATCCAAATTCCTAAGTGCTTTAAATTGTAAAGTCATGTGACAAAATAAGAGAAAATTGGGTAAGAGTGATGCCTTAGAGTGTATTGGTACTTGAATTTGTTATGAAAAAGAGTGGCTATCATAGAGGTATGTTATAAAAGGAAAAAAAAAAGATAAAAAGATCTGTGTGTTTATCATTGAATAACAAAATAGGTGAAAAGGGGTGGTAGATGAAAGAAAGGTAGAAAGGTTGTTTTAAAGAGAGTGTTAATAGCATAATGTGATGTATCAAAGCGCTTAGGAACATAGTCACTATTTCTGGCCAAAATAGTCCTACCCGTCTCTTAGCCTACATTACAACCTGTAAAAGACCTATTTGATCCTAAGCTTAGCATTCTGATATTAGTAGAGCATTACACTAAGGGCAAGCCTATGGTCATCAGTTGCAACATATGAATTCTTTGTGAGAGTGAGAGCAAGGAAAATCTTATACCCATGTTTCGAAAAATGAAATACTTGTGAGTGATTATGGGTGATATATTGTGAGACACACATGGTTGATGAGTTTTGGGTAGTCGTGTATGATTCTTTGTGCCTTAACTTGTGGATACAAATTAACCATCATCACGAGTCTATGTTAGAGGTTAAATTGTTTCTAGTAGTGATCAGAAAACTACTCTTTGTTAATGATTGTCGTGCCTGTCTTGATGAATATTTTGTGTTGTTACTGTGAAACCCTAAGTAGATGTTTATGTGGACATAATATTTTGTTCAAGGACGAACAAAGCTTTAAGTGTGGGGTGTTGATGATAGGCGTATTTACACGCCTAAAGTACCTTAATTTACCCATATTTTAGCTAAGTTTTGAGGACAAAATATATAATTCCTGCACTTTTAGTCCTTTTTCCTGTAAGTGAGCTAACCAACGTGATTAGCAAGTTTTCAGGTATAAGTGATGAAGATTTCAGCATTTTGTGGACTGTTGGACGCCAAAGGAAACCTCAACGTAAGAAGGACGGCGGCTTCTGGAAACTGGTGGACTGAAAGTGATGCATGGAGAACTTGTCCCGGGCAAAAACAGTATTTCTAAAGACTTGGGGATCAGCAGTAACTTAGTAGGATTAGGACAAAGATAAAAACCCTATTTCAGTAGGACAAGGATAAAAACCCTATTTCAGTAGGACTAGGACAAGGGTGTTATACCCTTATTTGCTGAATTTTTCAACATTCAATTCATTCATCCTATTTTCTATTCAATTCTATTTTTCTTTTATTCGACATTTAGTTCTTCACGTTACTTTCTACAGAGAAAGCACGACTCTTGTGACCAACGTGAGATCATTCTAGTTTTGATATGATGATGATGTTTATGGTGATCTCCGTTGCACTCATGAGTAGTTAAACTTCTCTGTTAGGGTTATAGAAGTCTTTTGATAATACTACCTATTTCTATGAGTTTGTGATTTCTTGATACGTATGCTACTTATATCATTACTCTCTTCATCTTAATTGAATTCTTGTGGTTGCAAACATATAGAATACGCCAGTATAGCATTAACTTGTTCGAAAGAAAAGTTACATGTCTGGAAAAGAGAGAGTGACAAGGAAATAGGGCTACCAACCCCTGTTTAAAAGTTAGTGCCGTAACTGGATTAACCTCTTGGAGAATTCGTACCATTAGTTATACGCTTTAAGCTCGAAAGAGTTAAAGTGAGATAATCCTTGATGGTCGAAAGACGCTAGGATTTACCATAGAATACGAATCTCTATAAGTGCATGCATGTCTGAATTCCGCATAACTCATAACCAATAGATACGTAAAACTCATAAGGTGGACATAACCCTAACTTACAATTCTCATTGATTAAAATCTTACTAAACAAAACATTCCGTTTTTACTTTGCTATTTTGATACTCTTACTTCACGCATAGAATCCCCCCTTTTGCGGCAGAACTTTCACCAAAAGTCTAATAATAGTTACAATACTTAGTGACCGAGTATTCCCTGTGGGATTCGACGCCCAACCCAGTTGGGTTCTATATTTGACAGCGACCGCTTACACTCTTACGAGAGCTGTAGTTTGGGCGTTATCAGGGAGCTATCATGTAACCGACATGCCCCAATCAAAGCTAATCAGGATCCAACCTATAACCCCAGTTGGAAAAAAAGCACTTTGCCTAGAATCCCAAGTTGCCTCCCCTCTCCTCTGAGGCCGATCGCATCCACTTTTTGAGCCCCTCGCCTTTGAGTACGGCAGCAGCTCAGACATAGACCGAATTAGGGGTGTCAGTACCTTTTCATGGGTACTAACACATGGCTGACAATGTGGATCCACAAGGTTGATGTCTCATAGGACTAGAGAGTCAATCCTACACTGGTGGGTGACTCTTGAGAGAGTGTCAGTCCTAAAATGGCAGGTGACATCTCATAATCCTACATTGGCTATGTAGTTCTGGAATGTAGGGACCACTACTAAGGTCTCATTCCTAACTAGCGGGTGATCCCCATCCCTAGGTTCGCTCGGTGTTAAATCCTACTCCCAATTGAATAACACTAAAACACAAATTGGTACATGCACTGATAAATGATATGCTCAGGTCATGATATTCTAAAAATAATAGTGCATGCATAATCTTTAAAAAACCATGAACATGTGAACTGATATATTTAGCATGAAATAATATTGGTGAGTTCATTATAAAAAAGGATGATCTAAATGTGGTGATTAAATAATGATTTAGACTAACTTGTTACTTAAAATGGAAACATGCAAAAACACAGAGGTATCGAGTCTTCATAACCCACCAGCATTGAATGATACAAAAATAAGATAATATCACTTACCACATTGGTAGAAATTCATAATTCAGAGTCCCAAAACATAATACATTTTAATGAATGAATAAGCTACATGAATTTGACATGGGGATGTGTTAAACTTGAGAGTACAACCTGTTCACATGGTTTAATTCATAAGTTGGTAACTTTAACATAGGATCAATTGAATATGACATGGGTAATTGAAATTCAAAGCATGAAATAACCTAATATATGGGGGAACACGTGTTGACATGGCTTTAATTCGAATTACTAAGGTAACCATGGATTATATTCATGATTCACATGGCCAATTTCGCACAAAGAAGATTAAAAATTCATACTTGAACAAAAAAGGAGATTTTGGGACTCAACGGGTAGAAGGATCCAATTGATGAATACCCCACATACCTGAATGTAGAAACCTTAGATAAATTTCTTGGGGTTGAAATTGAACTTGAAGAACCCTAGTTGACTTTGGGGAGAAATAAATTGCCTTTTTTATCAGTGACGAATGATTTCTAAGTTATGATAAGTTAGGGTAATATTCACGCTTGATAACTGTTGTTTAAAGGGTGAAACGACACAGTTTTGGGGTTAAAAGAGTGGGAAAAGACCAAAAATAACCTTGGAATCATCTGGAAGTCGTTCCAATGACTTAGGTGATGACTTGTATGGTTTGGCTACAAGTCATGGCTTGATTCGTAGTCAAAAAACTATTTTCAGCCTTTAATTCCCAAATTACGACTCCTTCCTAACGACCCGTAATAAGACATTACGAGTCGTAGTCTGCGCAGCTTTGACAGTGCTTCAGTATTATGGCCATAACTTTTCACCCCCGATATCGGATTAAGAAGAAATTGATATCGTTGGAAAGAATTTAATTATATATCTGTTGGTGGGTCTTGAGATCAAAAATTTTAAGTACACCAAAAGTTATGCTCGTTTGAAGATGACTATAGTTATATTCTTCACAAGAACTTAATCACTAAGGGATGTTTTCACTTGCCTATAAGTTAGGAGCTATTTGTGACCTTAATATGCATCTAAATCACTCATAAAACTATCAAATATGAGGTTTGATCTTTCATGAAAGCATGGTTCTAGCATTGGTTTGGATATTCGGTGTGTCACACGGTCGTGACATATTCTTAGTAATGATTGTGTCGATCCAATATATGCAATTGTAGATAGTACATATTCTGTACAGACACTTTAGTGACTCAGATTACCTCCAACAAAGATCAATTCCTACTCAAACTCTAGACATGGTGGACTCGATCAATGAATTTATGATTTCACTTAATCATAGACCTGATAAGATATATTTGAGTTCTAATACAGTTTGTATGTCTATTCATTCTTTTATGGCATTGGATCACGTGCATGCACCGAAATTCCTAAACAGTATCAAGTGTTCTGGAATTCCAAGTCATTTAATCACATTAAAGGTAGGTGTGCCGTTAATGTTATTGAGAAACATAGATCAATTATTAGGATTGTGTAATTGGACGAGGTTAATCATCACAAAACTTGGAAATCAGGTTATAGAAGCTAAGGTTTTATCAGGTAAAATGGCAGATAAAAAAGTGTTTATCCCAAGAATGAGTTTGACAACATCTGATGCAAGAATACCTTCTAAGTTCCAATGAAGCCAATTTCCCATCGTTGTCTCATATACCATGACCATCAATAAAAGTCAAGGCCAATTATTTACTCTTGTTGGATTATTTTTTAAGAAATCAGTGTTTACACATGGACAATTATATGTTGCTCTTTCATGAGTGACGAGTACTAAAGGATTAAAGATTTTAGCCTACGACAATGAAGGAAAAATAAAAATGAAGTAAAAAATATAGTGTACAAAGAGATTTTTCGTAATTTAATTTGAGAAATTGATAAATAAATTTTTCATTGTCTTTTGTTCTTATATGGTTGGGCAGTTTGCTAATAGATTTGTCATGTTAATTGATTCTTATTAATCAAAATGAGTATTTTATTTGCTATTCGCTCTAAATTCTTTTTCATATAAGCACAATAGTAAAGAAACAGTTGAATACTAACCAGTGGTCCAGAGAAGGCAGATATATCAAAACCAATATGATAGAGCCGCTAATCTGAAGGGGAATCAAGACTAGCATGGTATAAAGCCACTAAACTACATGGGAGAATAAAGGTGTTTGGTGATTTCATATAATACACTTTTTCTGACAACTCATAAAACATAAACACTTAACTCATTTTCACCACGTCTAACAACTTTGTGTTAGTGTCCAAGGGAAAAACTGACTTGAGATTCTCTAGGAAGTCGGATTGATACTCAACAATGAATTAATAAAAATGGAGAAAAGGTTGATTGAGTTTTGTTTCTTTTCGTTCCTTTTCATTATATAGATAATTATGTACATTCGGTATTTTATATTCTACTACATTCAGTATGTAATGTGGAAATTAGAGATCTATTAATGCTATGCCAAAATATCATTCAAGTTTTTTCGATGAGTTGTTCAGCTTTTTCAAATAAGAAATCATAACTAAATTTAGTTATTAGGAAAATATTTATTAATGCTAAGTACTTCAAGTTAGTAATTAGACATTTCGTGCTAAAAGATTAGTCTTATCGCAAGTACCCAAGTCAAGAACTTCTTAACTGATGATACCTTGGGTGTTCATTCTACTATTCCAAAATTGATGAAAGAAATATGCAACAAAGACTAATAAAAAATCACTGAAATAGGTACCTCAGAAGATAATGGATCCGTTATGTTCAATAATCTAACACATTTTGAAAGGCTAACAGTGACAAAGAAGCAACTAACACAACAGAGGATAATCATACCAAGTTGATTTCATAGTAGTTTGTGTGGGGAGGTTCAGCCAGGTTCCAAACATCCCAGAATTTCCTTAGAACAAAGGCCTTGAAGCTTTTGAGGGTTAAGTAATCCATTCAACGGATCATTCCAAAATGAACCCAAAAATTGCAGCCAACTTTGTCAAAGGAAAACATGTAGCTGTAGTTGGATTTCTTAGATCAGGACAGGACATTTCCAGGGAGTGCTCAATGGTTAATGGTAAGTACTGCTACTTGTGATCTTATTCCTTTAATTCTACCTTATATTGTTCAATTATTTATATACATCAGCTAGATTCATAAGTTGTAGGGATTGAAAATCCATGAGCAGTAGTAATCAGGACCCTGCATTGGAACCTTCCCGATTATTTTCCATGGTGACTCAATTTGGAATGTCTCTACTTAACTCAATTCTCAGAAATTACAGTACATAAACCTGGTGAAGGCTTTTTTCTAAGCCTCCTTGTCACAGCTCTTTCACCATTGATAATTTATTTTCTTTCATGACTCACTAAAGGTCTCAGCAATGATATAGTTATAGTACTACTATGTATCCATCTTCTAAACTAAAAAATCGGTATGGAGAAAATAAGAAAAATAAATACAATTGTTGTTGAAACAACAAAAAGCGACACATTTTAATTTACTACATTCATATGTTTAGTGTACAACAATATGTTCAAATATTTTCTACTCTTCCTTTCACCAGATGGCTAACATACAATATTAATAATGTTACCCATATTATTTACAAGGGTGGGGCTTCTCAAAATTTGTAGAGTTTTATAAAACACAAACACAAGCTTGCTAACATAAAATAGTTCCAGAGCATAGTTTCTTAAATGATTTGAGTTCATGTTCACTTGCTTTAGTGATAGAGGGATTCTATGATATAGTTGAGGAAGGAAGTATAAAGCTCATCAAGAAAGCAGAGAATTTTGGATTCACAAAAGAATGTATTGTGCTCAAAGGTCAAGCTGAACCAGTAAAAACTGATTTAGTTATACTCGCAACTGTCTTCAAGGGAATTGATAAGCTCAAACATATTTTTGAATCACCAAAATAGCAGCAACTCATAGCAGGATCAACTGATTCTATTATAGTTCCTCTCTATAGGTGCATACATAAAATAATAACAACTTTTGCGAGCATGCACCAGAATTATAAATCTCATGGGAAAATTAGTAATAATCATATTTATCAGGGAATGTATCCATCCTCTAATTCTTCAACCGGCAATAATTGGATTCTTGAAACCTTAGCTAACCTATTCACCTCGAAAATAAGTTGTCGATGGCTGGCAGAGCTTCTTGATGAAAATTTAAGTTACCTAGCATCGAAGTCATGGAGAAATACATAGGAGGATATGATAAATACAAGAAGAAATATTATTGTGGGAAGTATTACAAGAGATCATGCATAGGCGCATTACATATTTGGCACAATGACCAACTCTACAAGGACATAGGACAGAACCCCAAAAGGAAAAAAAGTATTTTGGCTGAGTGGTTTTAACCTTATGGACCACATGATTACTCTGCCTAATACAATATCTCCATGGTCTCCCATCCTGGTTTCAACAATAATGAAGCCTATGTTTTCTTTTGTTTGAAAATTTTCCTCGTAGCTTTGTTTATTTTACACGGTTGTTACATAATGTTTCATATTATATTATATTATATTATATTATATTATATTGTATTTCATTTATATAATGAGGCCTACAACTCAACTAGACTACTTCTTTATATGTGGAAAAGAGATCTATAATAGCCCTTCTCGAGTAAGAAGCATTCTCACGATTTTGGTAGTTCACATATTTTATTCATGATATTGATTCGATCCAAGATTGCCGAGAATTAAAGCTTCTGATGGTATGTTATTCAATTTATAAGCTTAAACATAATTGAAATTAGTCAACTTAGTTAGCACTCACAAATCCAATGTGCTTTTGGCACTATTTTGCAATTCAGATTAAAGCCTTTGATAACATTGGGACAGATACATGTTAATGCTCAAGAAAAGTAAATAAACACTCTCTACGAACACAACTTTGTACCATTTAATAACACTCCTATACCCATCCTGCTTACCCACCCTGCTAAGTTTTCTGGCACATTGAGACATTCAACCAATTTTAGTAGTTTCAATACCACCAACACACAAGTAGCACTTCAATCATAAATCTTTCTGATTTAGTTATAAAGTAGTTTTCCATTCTCAAAAAGTTATAAAGTATTTTTAATGGCATAAAAATAATTTGTTATCATCAAAATAGGTCAGCTAGCCAGTAATTGATGTGAACTCACCCAATCGACGTCTCAGGTTTTGTTTTTGGCGAGCCAACCGCTCCCTTGAATTATTGCTATTGTCCATAGGATTATCATACTCCTAAATAAATACAACATAAAGCATTGAGTAATGCACTTGCATATTAATTTAAAATAAAAAGAAATTCAATATACCATTATAGCAACAAAGACTGAAGTTGTGAATAAAATTTGGGAAAGATCAAAGTAGGTAGAACAAATCTGAGATCAGTTTCGCGGCAACCAACACTTTATTTATGAGTAGAGATTTTAGAAGAGAAGGAAGACTGACTAAATACCATATTGCTCATACATGCTATAAAACAAAGTTATAATTATGTATAAAGTCAAGTTTGAACCTTAGCTATAACACAAATGGGAAAATTAGCTTGGACATGAATGTTACATACTAACTGGTACGTCACAATGGAAATAGGAAACTTTGAAAGGCATGGACATGCTATTCCTCTTGACCATTGAAATAAAATTCCATTGAATCGAAATGAAGCAAAAGAAGATACTGTTTGGAATATTTAGTACTGCTTTGGGGTATATTTTAACACAATAAAAATGAGAATTTTCAGTGATCTATCTTTATTTACCTCTTCAGAGCTCTGCATTTTAGCAATATTGCCCAGTTTGTTTTGAAACTTACTGCACAAAATTACTTGACCCAAGTGACAACATTAGATCTTTCATCCTGTCTAACATTATTGAGTAGTGCATCTATTTAATGCTTTTACCCATGGACTATAATTTTAACAATTGTTACATGCAAAAGCTGAAGCAGGTGGACTTCTACCTTCAAAAATAATAAGAAAGAGCCTTCTAACTCCCAAGGAAAAAAGCATGTTCAGTAATCTGCGATGAAAAAAGTGGTTGACTTGCATTAATATCTACAAATTTGGCAGTAATTAATAAATGCACAAAAGGAAAAATTATTTGGTATTGCATAAGTCAGCAATTTTTTTCTACTTCCCTATTAATAAGTTGTTATACATTTGTCGCATTCTACAGCTGTTTCTTTATCTCTTTTGCAGAACCTCAAAACTGGAGAGTACACTTAACCTGCTTCTTAGAAAGTTGTAGTCAGGGTTGATTAGAGCTACATCCTACAGGTTTCAATCAATTACTGCTCCAAATATATGACAGGCACCACCACCTTTTACCTCATATTTCTCCCATCCACAAATGTAGTCCTTCACGAATTGATGCAGTTAGAATACCAACTAAGAATCACTCTTCTATGAGATCTTTTCGAAGAAAAAATACATTGCAGGTTCTGTAATCATAATATATTTTAGAGGGCTAACGCATACTAATTTCAGTATCAAAAAGTAAATATAGTGTCAACAATTAGAGTTTCCCATTTCCATTATTTCGTTAATGATACATTTGATAAGTTAAGAGGAAAGAGCATCTCCTAGATGCTGAAGTTTTGTTTGAAATAAGTTGATGGTTTCTTGAGAAAGAAGTAAAGAACATAAAGGCAAAGACCAGAAGAACCAATCAGATCACACGAGAAGACCATAAGAGAGTATAAATATCTTCTAAAGCAAGCTTTTGGTCCCACGAGAGATGTTCTCTTAACATAGTGTGATATTTTTGGGAAAGGAATACAACAACAACAACATACCCGGTGTATTCCCACAAAGTGAACTGTTGACTGTGGAAAGTTGTTGATTTGTCATGCAAATGAACCACCATGTTTGAGGTTGTTCTCATCAAGAGACAATAGCATTTCAAAGTCATTCCTAAACAAAAAGGGGAAGACACATTAGACAGCAGAGAAAAGATTTTCCAAACTAAAATAATAATACTAAAAAGAGGTAATACCCAGTGTAAGTGTGGATCGCATAAAACAACAAAGAAACTCACACCGCACAGATACCACATTAACGAAAAACATTTCTTTTAAGTTTAGAAAAGAATAAATTATGTTACTTAGGATATAGGAGGGAATGTCTAACAATATCATAGAAAGATATACATTTGAGAAGTTTCAGCACTCAGTCACTAATGGCTCTTTTTATATTTTAATGCAATGTAAACTAATTTCATAATCAGAAAGAGCACATTAATGCTGTTAAACATGGAGGTTACTGTCAACATCCATGTTAGTGAAAGCCTCTAATGTTTCCAATATATGCATCCTCTAAAGTATTTAGAAAAGGTAAATTATACACTTCTCGGTTAGTTAAGGTAGACATACATAAGTAAATATAGGGTCAGCAATTAGAGATTTCTCATTTCCATCATTTTGCTAATGATACATTTGATAAGTTAAGCGAAATGAGCATCTCCTAGACGCTGAAGGTTTGTCTGAAAGAAGCTGATGATTTCTTGAGAAATAAGTAAAGAACATAAAGGTGGAGACCAAAAGAACTAATCAGGTCACACGAGAAGACCACAAGAGAGTATAAATAGCTTCTAAAGCAAGCTTTTGGTCCAACGAGAGATGTTCTCTTAACATAGTGCATGAATACAACAACAACAACAACAACATACTCGGTGTATTCTCACAAAATAGGAGGGGTGGGGGTGGGTATAAAGTGTACACAATTCATACCACTACCTCAGATTTTCTGGGAAAGGAATAATACACCATAATTTATTATTAGTATAAAACAAAAAGAGATATTAGCTAAGCAAATAATTGAACAATCCAGAAATTTCTTACAAAAGCAAGGGTTTGATAAAAATCTAAACATCATGCAAAAAAAAATTAACATGGAAAATTAAAAGATATCCAAAACAACATCCAAAAAAAGGAGAAAAAATAGGAAAAAAATTGAACAATCCACCATTCGTATTAGATATGACTTAATATATGCCATGGAATCATCAAAACAAGTATAAAAGGAACAAGAAGATATCATTAATATCAATATACAACTCCAAACTTCTGTTTCTCAAGCTTTTCGTCCATTTTAGAAATTTTTTTTAGCTCAGCTGCATCAAATCTCTAATTTCACTTGCATGTTCAAACAAAAAAGGAAAAGAAATTCACAGGAAGAGGAGAGCTTACTAGACAATATAGAGATCACAAAATCAAATATTTGCTGACATAAACGAGGATTATTTTTCAACATCTGCTACAAATTCAATGGATTGAATCATAGCTTAAGTGAGAGTTTTTAATGAATGATTGATTCAATCCAAGCTAGATATCTTCGTTTATCTACGCTCATGAATCTGCTAGGTGAGGGTTCCTCTCTACATCATTTTCATCCTAAGGAAGAAGATGAACAATGCAAATCCAGTAGGATTGTTTGTGTTGTTGGAAATTTCTAGAATTTTTCTAACCTTTGGCCTTATCAGCTATTTACTTAACTTTCCTGTTTTTATTTTGGGTTTGGACCATTTATTTTGGGGCCTTGACCCGTTTATTTTTTGCAATTGACAGGATCTGTTTTTTTATAGGCCCAAGAATGGGCTGAGACTTTTGATTTTTAAAAAAATGCTGATAAGGAGTATTTTCCATTTCTATATTAATCTCGATATAATATTTTAGATGAAAATCATTCTCATCCCCTAACTTTTCTTTAAAAATCAAATTCTCCCTCAATATTGAATAATAACATACTCTGCCCTTTATCCTATGCAGTGTTCATTTTGCCCTTGTAATTTTAATCTTATTTTCATGTAATACCTCGTTATACTATATAATATATATTCTTAACCTAGGTATTTATAGCATTTTATTTAAGTTTATTAACGTTAGGAGTAAAATAATATTTTTTATAAATTTATCATAAAATTTAATGTTATTTTTTAAGAACATTATTTTAATTTTATGTGTATTAGAGAGTCATTTGGTGTGAAGTGTAATTATAATAATTCGAGAATAAAATTTATGATTATTTTATCCTGTATTTGGTTAGAAGTATTAGTTTCCTCAAAATTATTTATCACTCCATTTATACCACAGTAATGGGATAAATGATTACATATACATAATGGTACAACTTATTTCGGGATAACTAATCCCGAAATAACTTGTTCCCAACCAAGGCACCCTTAAGTTGTATATATATAAGTCCATTCATGTGTATATATATTTTTGTGTTTCACCACTCTCTTACTACATCCGTTACATGCTACTTGACTTTTGTTGACATGACATAACCCTTGAAAAAATTATATATAGAGGTGCATTTTACTGAATTAACCTTATTAATGATACTTTGAAATTTTAAATTCGTTTATACTACTACTTTATATAGTTATTTAATACTAAGGGTAAAAAACATAATACAATTCTCTTGATTTCATAAATTGAACAAGTAAATTCAAACAAGTATTTTTAGTATGAGAGTCAAGTGATAAAAAATGATACTATACCAAGGGTAGAAAAAACATAATACAAGTCTCTTGATTTCATAAATTAAAACAACTATTTTTAGTATGAGAGTCAAGTGATAAAAAATGATATTATGAATAAATAAGATGTAATTGTCATTAATAGAGTATTACATAAATTATAATTTATCTAAATAAATATAATCGTTAAAATATTGGCCTTATTTTTATTTATTATTTTATATTTTCTGCATTGAAATATGTTTATAAAGTTGATATTACTTATTATTTTCACTTGTAAAATAAATATTAGAGTTTTCGTTATTATTAATAAAACTAAATTTCTTATTATATTAATTTACTTCATTATAGATCATCATTAGCTTATGTACTTAATTAGTATTTCTCATTTTTTTGTCCAGAAGATAATATTCATGTTTTTATGAAAATTTTATTATATGAATTTAAATATATATATATATATATATGTATATATATATATATATGTATATATATATATATATATATGATGATTTTAAAGAAGTAAAAAAAAAAAAGTTGATGATGAAAGGATACAATAGGCATTTTAAAAATTCAATTAGGATAAAGGGGAAATATGACTATTGTTCAAAGTTGAAGTTTAAGCTTGAATTTTAAGGCAAAGTTGGGAAGGAAAAATGATTTTCACCCAATATTTTATCATATATTTTGTCTCCTGTGGGATGGACTTTTTTCCCAAATTTTTAATTTATGATCTGGGCTTTACTTTTTAATTTTGAATCAATTATCTTAAAATAAAATCATTATCTTGGATGAAGAAAATACATTTTAATTTTCTTTTACAAAAATAATAATTTAGAGAAACCCACATACATCTCTTTTTAAATGAATCCTACTTTTTTATTTCTTCATACTTTAACCTTTTTTAAAAAAAATTGTTCAACGTAATTAATTATAAAATTAAAAAAAACACATTTAGTAAATTCAATAGGAAAATACTATAAACCTAAATAATTAATATAAAAAAATTAAATATTAATAAAAAAAATACACAAATATGTCATCAAACTAATAAAATTATACCTTTTATGTCATACATTAAAAATATGCACATTCATGTCACTATCATAAATAATTTGACTAATCTATGCTACTACCATTAAAGAATAGTTTAGTTTCACTATTCTATTTAATAGTGTTTTTAGTATCACAAATGAAATAAAAACTCAATGATCATCTTTGTGTCAACAGTTTCAAATGAAGTTTTATTTACGTCCGTTCCCTTACTATTTCTTAATCAAATAAAAATATCTTAATCAAATAACAAATAATTTAATTGTATTATACTATACATAAATGTACAATTATTTATTATAATAGAATAAGATATTGCAATCTATAATTTTTTAGAATAATATATTTTTTATCCACGCATAGTTTAAGAAAAAAGAAAGCAAAAAGTGCATCACAATTTACTAAATTGGGCGCAATTGAACTTGGGGCACGCGCTGTAATTAATTCGTAGTCCATGGATATTTTTAGAGTTATTAAGAAAAGGGGTATGGTGATGTAAATATTTTAGATTTTAGGTTCAATTTGTGTACTTTTATAAAAATAAAATAAAAAAAATAGACATATCAAAAGCTAGAGGGTAAACTATAGAAATGAACCTCATAAAGTATGGTTTTGTATTTTTGTCTCCATTACAAAAGTGTTACAAAACTAGTTATCCTTCATTTTTATGTATAGGACAAAGACATATTTGTCCCTCTAAGCATTAAATATTTTAAACAACTCTCCATGCTTATTTATTTTTTTAATTTCTTTTTTTCTCTTTTTCTTATTTAACTTTACGTTTTAATTGTTTCTGCTCTTGTTTTCTTTCTTTTTTAAAAAATAAATAAATTCTCAACCTTTACCCCTTTTCCCTCCTCTCACCTTCAATTTTTCTTTAATTTTTTATATTTTTTATTTTTCTTTTGATTTTTTTAAATATTTTTTAATCTTAATCTTAATTTTTTTTATTTTTTATTTTTTCTTCTCTTCATTTTTTTCAACCTTTCTTTTTTTTTTCTTTCATCCTCTCAACTTCTATTTTTCTTTTTCTCTTTTTTATTTTCTTTGATTTTTATTTCTTTATTATTTTTTATTTATTTTATCAACCTTTATTTTCTTTTATTTTTTCATTTCTTTCTTTTCTTTGATTCCTTTCAAACAACAAGTTATGCACCATTGACATGAGTTGACACTACTATATTGTATCATGATTTATGAGATGTTTTATAACTCTTGCCTTAGAGGTAAGACTTAACATAAGGACTTTCAAACAACAAGTTGTATCCCATACGCAATAGCTGACACAACCACATTATATTTCGATTTATGAGATACTCTATAACTCTTGCTTTAGAAGGTAAGACTTAGCCCAACTTTTCAAACAATAAGTTATGCTTCATGGACAAAACTTGGCACTACCACATTGTGTCTTGATTTATGAGATACGCTATAACTCTTGCCTTAGAGGAAAGGCTTAGAGCAAAGGATTTCAAACAACAAGTTACTCCTCATGAGCAAGAGTTGTGTAATACCCCATATTTCTCAAGCTTAACTTAACTCTCAATTCATGAGTTATCCGATATAAAATTTGCATAAATTCGATAACTAGGTAAGAAGTTATGACTATTTTAAGTTTCAATCACTAAACACCGTCATTCAGGCCAGTAGCACATCGTGGAGTATGTCTAAATGACAATTGTCATTTTTCAGTGAGCTAACGCGATACCACTACGTCGCGCCACCATCCGATTTCCCAATTATCACTTTTCCAGTGTTGCTCTATGATAATGGCGCGTCACGCCAAGGCTTAGTTTCCCATATAGTGAGGCACCGCGATGGCGCCGCATCGTGACATCAGCCCAGTTTCCAGTTGTCTATTTTTCAGTGAGCCGGTTCAATTGTACCGTTTTACGCCGGGGTAAAAAATTAGGATTCCCAACTTCTGTTATTTAATTTCAGGGGTTGTTTGGTCAATTCTCAAAACCCCTAATCAGCCTAAATATGGGATTAATACCCTAAATGACCTAATATTTCATTAATCACTCACTTTTCTCAAGATTTAAAACATTCTCTCTCAAGAGGCAAAAATCCTAGCTTCAAGAATCAAGGTCAATCCTCAGAATTTCACCAAGAACCTTCAAGAATTAATACTCTCAGGTATGTTAGGTGTCCATCTATGGGTACTTTCCACCCATAGACTCCAAGAATCCATTTTTAAAACTTTAAGATTTATGATTTATGATTTCCATGCTTAGAATTAAATGTATTCATGTTCATGATAGTAATTGTGATCCAATTCATGTTTAATTATATGATCCCATAAATTAAGATAGTTATGTGGCGAATTATATGAATTCCATGCTTAACCTTTAATATTGAAATTGAATGTTGTATTCATGCTTACATATGTTGACCAGTATCATGTAAATAATCCATGCTCCCCAAGTGTTTGCTAAATTGCCTATGTGAAGTAAATAGTAGAATCATGACATGTTATTATGTACAAGCTTATACGCTACAAGTGTTTGATGAAATGCTTATGTGATTTGTCGAGTGAAAGCATGACATGTTATTATGTGATCCCATTCATGCACAAGTTCATGTATATCAAGTGTTTAACAAAATATCTAAATAAGTGCATTGTTAGCAAGCAAGTATGGTTATGCCTTTATGATCATGTTATGTCTTTCTTTTATGCTATTAAGTCCTGGGGTATTTTACCTAGCAATTTAGCTGTTTATCTAGAGCCAGTATTAGTTAAAGAATAGCATCAGTCATGTCACGATCAGTAGTACTCTCAGCCAGTTTCAGGACTCAGTAGAACTTAGTCAGTTACAAAACTCAGGAAAAACTCAGAAAACTCAGTATCAGTCCAGTCCAATTCTGTATACTTAGTTCACCGTCTTTCAGTTGGGAGTAGGATTTAGCACCTAGAGAGTGAAGGGATGACGGCTTCTCCGTCAGAGAGGCATAGTCATTAGTAGCAATCCATGTACTCCAGAACTGCATAGCTAGCGCAAGATAAGGAGTCACCCATCAGACTAGGCTTGACTACCTCCCAGGGGTCACCCGTTAGATTAGGATTGGCTCCGCCTAGGTGTCACCTGTCAGTTAGGCTTGGCATCCTGGTTTTCCAGTGTTAGTACCCATGGCACGGTATTAGCACCCTTTGAGCTGGGGTTACAGGTTGGACCCCAATCAGTTCAGAGAGGGGCATATCGGTTAGATGATTACCTCCTATAATCTCAGTTTCAGTCTCAATCTTCAGTCTAGAACTCAATTTAGCTATACAGAATTAGGACTGTCAGACACAGTTACTCAATATCAGTAATTCAGTTATCAGTAACTTCAGATATCAGTTACTCAGTTATCAAAACTCAGTACTTAGCATTAAAAAATCTTAGTTACAGTATACATATATGCACAGTATTTATAGTAGTTTCAGTTATCCATGTACTCTCATATTCAGTTACTCTGTATCATTCAGTCAGTTACTGTTCATACATATGAACCCTTGCATTCAGCCTTACCTCATCTAGCATACCAGTACATTCCACGTATTGACTGTATACTCTTTCTTTACGCTATGATATCTCATATTATAGGTTCGGACGCATGAGCTCCCAACCTTATTTAGACAGGTCCAGTTAGCAGTTGCAGATTTAGTAGTGAGTCCTCATCTATCGAGGATATGCTTTTATTTTAGTATATCAGTAGTTCAGTAGTTGGGGTTAGTTGGGGGTTTGTCCCATCAACTCCACTTTTAGACAGTTCAGATTAGAGGCTTTCAGACTAGATTTTTAGATAGTATTCAGTTTTACAGATTACTATTTCAGATATTATATTTTATCAGTATTTTAGATTTTGAACCTTATGACATTTCAGCCTAATTCCGTATTTATTTCAGTATTATTACCCAGTGCTCATAGCAGATATCTGTCATGGGTTAGCTTATGGTCCCTTAATATCGTAAGCACCGTGACGACCAGGGTGTACTCTCGGGTAGTTACAAGTTGATGCTACCATATTTTATCTTGATTTATGAGATGATGACCCTTGCCTTAGAGGAAAGACATACTTTAAGAACATTCAAACAACAAGTTATATCTCATGGGCAAGTTGACACTACCACATTGTGTCTTGATTTATGATATGCTCTATAGCTCTTGCCTTAGAGGCAAGATTTAGACCAAGGACTTTCAAACAACAGATTATGCCCTATGAGCAAAAGTTATTTTAATTTATGAGATGATCTATAACTTTTGCCTCAGAGGTAAGACTTAGCCCAAGGAATTTTAAACAATGATTTATGCTCCATGGGTAAGAGTTTGCACTACCACACTAAGTCTTGATTTATGAGATGTTTTATAACTCTTGCCTTAGAGACAAGACTTAGCCCAAAGACTTTCAAACAATAAGTTACGCCTCATGGACAAAAATTAACACTATCACATTGTGTCTTGATTTATGAGGTATTCTATAACTCTAGCCTTAGAGGCAGTACTTAGCCTAAGGACTTTTAAAAAATATGTTACACCTCATGGACAATAATTGACACTATCATATTATGTCTTGATTTATGAGATATTTTATAACTCTTGCTTTAGAGGCAAGACATAGCCTAGGGATTTTCAAACAACGAGTTATGTCCCATGGGAAAGAGTTGACACTATCATATTATGTCTTGATTTATGAGATGCTCTATAAGTCTTGTCTCTAAAATTAAACTTAGACCAAGAACCTCCCCAAAAAATAAGTTACTCCCCATGGGAAAGAGTTAACACTACTTCATTATGGCTTAATTTATGAGATACTCTACAACTCTTGCCTTAGATGAAAAACCTAGTTTAAGGATTTTCAAACAACAAGCTATGCTCCACAAGACTTGACACAACCACATTGTGTCTTGATTTATAAGATGTTCTATAACTCTTGCCTTAGAGGCAAGATTTATCTGAAAGGACTTTCAAACAAGAAGTTACGACCTTATGTTTTTTTATTTCAATGAAAAAAGATCCTCTTTGTGAATAATTCAACTTTTTTGTTCATTAGCAAAATACAATAGAAGTTGAGAAAAAAGAAAAAAGAGAATAAAAAAAGCAAAAAAAAAAAAAAGATAGAGGAAAAAATATAAGAAAAAAGAATAAAAAAAAAAAATAGAGGTTGAAAAAAATAAAAATAAGAAGCAAAAAAAAAAAGTTTAAGAAAGATGAAAAAAAGGAAAAATGAGAAAATAAAAAAGTAATAAATAAAAGAAAAATAAATGTTGAGACAAATGAAGGTGGCTATTTATGTTTTTTTTTTCAAAAAAAAGGGTAAACAACATAAATCCCGACAGTTTGGAGCTTAATTACAGAAAATTCTGACGTTTTGCATAATTACTAAACATTCTGATTTTGGGTATGTCGAGATACATAATTAGCTCCCGATAGAATATATAGTTTTTCTTTGTAAAAATACATAATTAGCTCCCGATATATTTTTTTTATTTTAGGTCTATTGAGATATATAATACATCCAACGAAGATATATTTTTTTCTTTGTAAAGATTCATAATTAGCTTTTGATATATTTTTTCCAATTTTGCGTCTGTCAAGATACATAATTAGCTCTCGATACATTCAATGAAGATACGTAATTAGTTGAAATTTATGTAATTACTTTGTAAGGGTGGGACTTGTGTAAATATGATAAGTTGAGGTATATCTTTATGTTATTTTTTCAAAAAAAAAAAAAGGATAAATTACACAAACCCACATATGTAAGACTCATTAATACATAAAATCTCTCACCTTTTAAAAAATTACATAAAATCTCTAATTTACTAATTTGCTCTTAATACATATTATCTGATTCCCACAATCGATTAACACTTCATCATTTGCTCCCCAAATAACATTTTTTATTTTTTAAAATTTCCCACCACAAAATAATCGATAATTTCTCCCATTGAAAATTCCATCACTATTATACAACCTCCAACAACTGACACATTCAAGAGCAGTCAGCATTTTTTTAGATATTTTTGCAAGGTGTGTTCATTGTTGAAGTGGATTTTAAGTAAATAATTCTATATTAGTTTCATAATATAGATCATTGTGGTGTTACTTGTTTTTTGGTCTTCAATGGTTACTGAAGATTCACATTCATTCAATTTGGGTATTCCCCAAATTGAAACAAACGATGTGGTCCTTACAATTGGTGAAGTTGTGGATTTTGTTCTTGGTGTATTTGTGTCACGCCCATATTATTGAGTCATGATGGAGCCTACTTTATTCCATCAGTAAGTAAGTCAAACCATAGCCTGGAGTTGTAAGCAATGGGCTAATTTGGTGAAAAGTGGCATAAATACCAAAATTTTATAAATAAAGGCTTACAATAAAAAATGTAGTAATAATAAAAATATGAAAGATAGATAAGATAACAATATTATCCCACGACCTAGTAGTGTGGTACAAGGGCTACTAACTAAAGGAATATGAGTACCGTAATAGTCAAATACAAATCAGTCTCGAATCATGAAAGACTAGGCATAAATAAAAGAAGTAAAAAAGGCAACTCTGCTTTTGAGAGCTTACCCTATCTCCGAACTCAAATTAGCATGATCACAGCATCAATAACGGCTGCTACTACTAGAATATGCACCAAGAAGGTGCATAAGTGTAGTAGGAGTATCAAATCCATGGATACTCAGTAGGCATCATCGGCCATCTAAGCTAAATCATGATATAAGCATAACAAATATGTAACATAAATAAACTAAGTCAAGATAAAAGGGCGAACCTGGAGTAAGGCTCCAAACACTATAAGTAAATAAATAAATAAATAAATAATCCATAATAATAACATAAACAACACATAACTATCACTGCAAAACTGGTCCTCATAAGCCAGTAAGTGCAAAAAAGTAAATAATCCAATGCGGGCTTTCATAAGCCTGGAAGGTGCAATCAAAGATAATAAGTAACTAGATTTATGCTAAATAACCTCAACATAACCAAGAATCCTTCCATACCATAAACCTCGGATTAGAATCAAGTCCATAATCATCATAAGCAACCCTTCAATGTAGAACTTGATCGAAACTCATACAAATAATGCTGGAATCAATCGGTCTTCATATCATAAATCGATGGACTTGAACCAGAACTAGTATCAAATCTCAAGTACCAATACAACATAAGTATCATGTAACCAACTTTTTCAAGATACTAATATACAATATAAAGGATATAATACACTTATAAAGTTACAAGGAACTAATAATAGTCTTGGCCTAAGGTGGGCCCCTCTAATCCCGGAAATTTATTTTAAGACAAATTCTATCCTCGAGTTGGCTAAGGTATCTAATATTACTAAGATTTTAATTGATCCATGTTTAGTCCTAAAATAGAGATTCTGCCCTAAACATGATCCACTAAGTTAATTACACCTAAATTACGATTACCTAATAGGCTAAAAGTCCCAAATTATCCTCCTTATGCCTCTAAGAACTAATTTTCCACACACACCTAGCTCATTATCATAAGTATACTAAGATTAAGCTCAATTTAGAAGAAATATAAACCTAGCCTACCTCAACACCGAAGAATGCCTAGTGAAATATGCTAAATTGGTAATTTTCCCTTTTGAGAAACTTTCACATGATACCATGCTATCAAAAACATAATCTACTCATCAATATTAGAAAAACGGTACCCATATTATATTTTTGTACTTTGGATCCAAAATTACGTATAAATTTTGTGTAGGGCCCGCTTGTGGAATCGCTCTTTTGAAATCGTCAATGCATCACTCTATGTTCAAGAAATATTTATCGTCAAGAATGGATAAATTTTGAGCCGATGCTAAAATCAATCAACCAATATTCTAGGGACTTTGAGAATTAATTAAAAATTTACCATGGAATTAATGTCAACTTACCAATAATTCAAAGAAGAAACAAGTATTTCAAGCTTACGAACACCCCAAAATCACCTACTAATGTTTCTTCCAAGTTTTCACACTTTCTAGGGTTCTACGATCTTGAAAATAAGTGAAAAAATAGAAGAAAATCAGAATAGATGGGCCATTTAATAGAACCCAGGTGACGTTTAAGCGAACACTCGGCCACTTAAGTGGTCATCGCATAAGAGGTCAAGTGTCACTTTTGCGACACTTGGGCCATCTGCACATATCACTTAAGCGACAACCGCTTAAGTGGCCTCAGCTGAGCAAGCCTGGTTGCTTAAGTAAACGGATATCCGCTTAAGAGGATTTCGTGTAAGTGAATGGACCAGCTAAAGACATGGATTTTTTTTTAAGTTTCCACTAACTCCTCGAGATTCATCCAGAATTTTGCGAATGCAAATGAACTATACCCTATCAAACTCGATGCTCTGAACTCAATAGGGAGGTTAAAATTTTCATCCGAAGTCATTTGACAAAAAGTGGTTCCCACACCCCACGTGCCATTTTTCTTAAGTTTCGACCAATAACCCAAAATGAGTCCAAAAGCGTAGGACGCAAACTAAAGGTCCACTTAGCCTAAAATCGATATTTTGGAGTTTTTGGAACTTTCAAAATTGACATACAATATTATTTGATTAAAGTTTTTGTCCTCTATCCAATCCTTATCAGTGAAGACTGCAAAATAAAGAATTGGCTCTAAAAAATAAACGAATTTCCTTATGACTAAACTGTCAGCTCTAACAAGTCATAAATGACTTGGGGCAGCATAGGAAAGCTTTCAATGCCATAAATAAGAAAAAATATAGAAAATGACCTAGAGGGTCATTACAATATCCATTACTATAAAAACTTTCGTTCATGAAAGTAAAGGATTAGGATGTACCTCCTCGAACAGGTGAGGATACTAAGCACACATCTTACTCTCAATTTCCCAAGTAGTATCTTCTACTGGGTGGTGTCTCTAGTGAACCTTAACCACTGGAATCTCTCTGGACCTCAACTGTATAATATCCCTGGCTAATATGAACATATGCTCCTCCATGAAGGTCAACCACTCATCCAACTGAATTAAGCCCCACCAAAGAACATGAGACACATCAGGAATGTACCGCCACAACATAGAAACATGGAACACTAGATGGAAAGTAGTAAAATTTGGGGGCAAGGATAACTTATATGCCATCTCTCCAACTGTACAAAGGATCTCAAAAGGTCCAATATATCTGGGGATAAGATTACCTTTCCTTTTGAACCTCATCACACCCTTCATGGGTAATATACGAAGGAATACCCGGTCACCAACTCCAAATCTCAAGGCACGAAGTCTATGGTCTACATGAGCCTTTTTTCTACTCTAAGCTGCCCTCGGCCTATCATTAATTGCCCTTACTTTGTCCAATGAATTCTGAAGGAAGTCAATACCACGAGGTCTAATCTCGAAGCTATCAAACTATCTAATTGAAAAGTGACAACACTTACCATATAATGCCTCAAATGGTTCCATCTCAATACTCAAATTATAGCTATTATTATACTCATAACTCCTTCAAAACTAATGTTGCTCCTATTGATCTGAAAAATCAATAACACATGCTCAAAGTATATTCTCAAGAACCTGAATAGTCTACTCTGCCTGCCCGTCGGTCTAAGGGTAGAAGGTTGTGCTATAATCCACCAAAATACCCAACTCCTCATAAAATGATCTCCAAAAGCTAGAAGTAAATACTAAACCCCAGTCTTAAATGATTAATATAAGCACACAATGCAAATAGACTATCTCCTAAACATAGATACAAGCTAATCAATTTTTACTGAAGGACATCTAAATAGGAATGAAATGTGCCTATTTGATCAACCAATCACTTTTTACTGAAGGACATCTAAATAAGAATGAAATGTGCCTATTTGATCAGCTAATTTGACATGACCCAAATACCATAGGAACCATGGAAAGTGCGAGGCAAACCACTAACAAAGTACATGGTAATTCACTCCTACTTCACTCGAAAATGGGCAACCTCTGAATCAACCTATTCAATTTTTATCTTGTCCTTTACCTGATGACAACATAGGCAATGAGCTACAAAGTGCACCACATCTATATTCATGACCCTTCGCTAATAATACTGCCTCAAATCTCTATACATCTTTGCCATACTCCGATGAAAAGAATATCTAAATTTGTGAACCTCATAAAAAATCGACTGAATCAAGTCTCCAACCCTCGAAACAATAATACTGCTATTAAATCTCAAAATATCCTTAGAATCTATGATATCCCTATCAAACTCATGCTATAAAACCTAATAAAAAATAATACCAAGTCTCACATCCTCAAACTGGTTACTGTGAATCTGCTAAAATAAGGTAGAACCCTTCTCAGCACTTGTAAGAATCCTTCTAGGCTCAGAAATATAAAGTCGCACTATCAAATTGGATAAGTACTGGACGTCCCATGCCAACAGCCTCTGAGAGATTGATATAGAAGCCAAACTACCTATATTCACTGTGTTTCAGCCTAAGCCATCCTCCACCACGTTCTTCTTGCCCGAATAATATAAGATAGAGATATCATAATCCTTAAGTAACTCCATCCTTAAATGTTGCCTAGAATTAAGCTCTCTCTAGGTCATAAGATGTTGAATACTACAATGATCTCATAATTCATGCCATAAAGATAATGCCTCCAAAAATTAAGTATGAAAAGTACCACTGCCAACTCTAAAAATCATTAGTGGGGTAGTTTAACTCTTGCATCTTTAGTTGTCTCGACACATAAGCAATAACTCGACCTCTATTGAATTAGCACACAACCCAAAACAATACCAAAAGTATCACAAAATCTGGTGAATCCCTCACCCTTAATGGAAAGAGCCAATATAGAAGCTAAAGTAAGAAATACCTTGATCTTCTGAAAGCTCAACTCATACTCGTCGAACCACTGAAAAGAAATCTCTTTCCAAGTCAATTTGGTCATGAAATACCCACGTTTTTGGGATAGAATTTGAACCCTTATTCCTATGTGTATAAAATCGAATCTAATTATTTGTATATAAATATAAGTTTCATGAATATTTACCTAGTGTGTGAAGTGTTTTTGAGGGAAAGAATGTTCATAGTAAACACTTAGAGTGAAGTAGAGTTTATAACTTTTGATTTGACCAAATTTAGGAATTTAATTCTACAAGGGTCAACTTTGAACGTGTATAATTGCTGGAATATATGGAACTTTAGGGCTTAAGCCCACTAAATTATAGATAATTGTGCCCTCTTTCCAACACATCCAATTTCTCCTTAATCTAATATCCGAGGATAATCTCTATGATAAGCTCCGTGTCTCACTAATACTTTAAATTCTGGCAATTTTTGTTTTTTTACATGGGATTAGGGTTATTACGGTCTTTTCACCTATGAATGACCTCTAAACACTATATGAACCTATTTCCATTAGTTTTCCCAATACAAAAGTTATTATTTTACTCTCAAACTCAAAACCTTAAGAAAATATAAGGGTTTCATCATACATTCATCTTTAGGGTTCCAAGTTCCCAATTTCACTCAAATTCTTGTGTGTCTAAGGCATGCTAATCTTTCCCCACTATTATTTTATCCAAAGTATGTGTTTATAATTATATCCATGTAATTAAATTATGATTTGTAAATATGAGTTTGAGGGTTTTTAAATGAATGCATCTTGAATTGATTTCCCATAGTGTTAATATAATTGTTCATTCCTTGTTTTCATGTTTTGAATGAATGGGGTGCATAGGTGTGAGAATTTGAATGAGGGTTGAGGTACTCCACCAATTTGATAATTTTGGTATTGAAATTGGTTGAAAAATTATGTTCCCTCAACCCATTTGTGTAATTGGTCTTGAAAGATGATTTGTCACTTGGTTTGACTTACTCATCTTTACTACTGCATTGCATAAATGGTTAAAAGTTTAAATATGGACTTTGAAGGACTTGTGGTCTATGTTTTGATTGAAATTAAAATCTTGGGGGTCGATGCAGTCCCTGGGTTGATTTGATAAACTAAAGGAGGTTGACGCATTCTTCCAACTTGATTCAATAAGCTAAAAAGGGTTGAGGCATTCTCCTAAGTTAATGGAATTATAATGGAATAATTATAAGCTTGCAAGCATACGGTATGATGATACCATGGTATGCCTTAATGTATAATTTCGTGGTTAATGAATGAGTTATGTGAAACTTGTTTTAAATTAGGATTAATAGGGGTTATGTTGTTAAGCCGTGAAGGTGTGGGCCTCAGATAACTTATACTGGAAAATCATGTTTGTCGACATGAGGTTTGGTCTTTATGACCTGTGTGCATGGTTTAAACTATTCATATTTTTATATCTTGGATTGATATGGTGTCGGGGCATTCCCTGGTCTTCCTTGATACCTCTGATTTATGCAACTAACACACATTGGAGCCCTTTTAGCAGGGGAGCTGAACATATATAGCTCGTGGTTGCCTGTTATGATAGTTGAGCTACATAGTCCAGGATAAAGTTTTACCTTATGTTAAGCCTTATTTTCTTTCCCAGCATGACTTGCTTATATATATATATATATATATATGATTACGTGCATTGGCTTTGAATGATTTGGAATTATTGATTAGGGCATTATTTTATCCCCTATCCCTGAGTTATATGTTAGTGTTCAACCAACTAACTGTCTTCAAACTTTGTACCCCCATGCAATACAGGAACTAGAAACACTTCTACTTTTCCTGCGCGGTGACTAGGTGACCATGGGCTATCTTGTTAGTTAGATTAAAGTGGTGAGCTTCTATACTTTGAAAGACCTCATTTCATATTTTGGGTTTCTTTATGTTATTGACTCTTTCCATTGGACTTATTTTGGTTATTGTCGAGGGCATATCCCAACTATTATTGGTATTCATTTGTCTAGAGACTTTTTGGATGGGATTGGTTGTTGAATTCTTAGACTCCTGTTGAGTCACACTTATTCATCTTATGATATGTTTAAAATTCTGCTGCTATACTTTAATGGTGTCTATTTTGACCAGGAAAAGGGGTGGTCTTCGGTCCTTATTGGATTTGAGATACCTATCACAGCCATGCCCTAGTTTAGGTCGTGACAAAGTTGGTATCATAGCCTAGGTTAAGGGTCGTCGGGTGTCTAAAAATTTGTCTAGTAGAGTCTTGCTTATGGGTGTGTCGCACACCACACTTATAATCAGGAGGCTACGAGGCATTTAGAAAATGTTTCTCATTCTTTAATACTCTCGATTGTGTAATTATGTTGTGCATATGAAAGCTATCCAACTTCCTTACTTTCTCTAATTTGTGGGCTATGTCCCATTAATGAGGCGATAAAAGTTCAAAGGCTTAGCTTCCTAACAGTGTGGTCCTTTTTGAATGAGTCATCAAAAGCTATAAGAAGAATGGCCCAAGGACTTGAAAAGAGTCCATTAGTGCGTCAAGGTGTGTTGATTCAAGCGTGTACCTCTAACTTTATGAATCAAGCTTTTCATCCTGAGGTCAAATCTGTAAATTGTCCCTTTCAAAAACTTTATTGAAGATGTCTCACATATCTGAATATCGGGGTGGTATTTCAATCCTAAGAGGTAGTATTGACACGACCCAAACTGGGGCCTTGTCGTAATGGGCATCCCAAGTCTAACGAGGACCAGAGACCACCCCTGTTACCCAACCCAACCTCCTAGCACGTACCCTGAGTTGGATGAATTATGAACATATAATGAGATCGCATTTATTACAATCCTAGATTCTGGATAGGTCTATAACCATGATCAACCCAAACAAGCCCAACCATCCATTATCCAACCAATAACCAAAACCAAACAAAACCATAAGCCAATCCTTACATCCCATGCCAAATGAGTTCCAATATAAATATATATACTCTCAAACATAATAGGATAGAAAAATCATAAATGTAGTCAAACGGTATCAACCATAATTCCAATACTAATGCCAAGGCTGACACTACTACTGGCACCGCCCATACCAACCCATAGTAGTTCCACAAAGCCTCTAACTGAATGTAAAACAATATCCAGTTGGGACATTCCCCCAACCATAACCAAAACCAATGTCTATGAGATAACTAAAGTATGTAAAAACATCTATGATATGAAATGGAGCCTTCTGAAATATAGAAGCTCATCACTTCAATCCAACCGAGCTAATCTCAAATCTGATCACTAAGAAGGAGGAGAGAATAGCCGGTTCTTGCATCAAATAGGGATACAACTACCCGAAGATGCATTAGCGAGTGAACGCAAGCATGCACTCAGGATAAGGATAAAATAATTCCAACCTTTAAAACCAAGTAAACCAATAATATGCATTCAAAACCATACATACATATTTATATTTATGCTGGAAAAGGGAACCATGTTTTGCATGACATTAAAACCATTAACCTGGGTATGCGTAGTTTAACCATCCTAAAACTACCCACGGGCTATATGGTCCAGTGTAACCCCCTGAAAGGGCCTTTATGCATATAGCCACATGAACCGGAGATACCATAGGAGTGGGGGATTCCCGAGTACCCTTCACTCTACATGATACATATGTACAAGTGTACTTAGAAAATTCCCGTATACCCTGTAAGTATCATATATGGTCACCATGACCAATCCTCATGTCGGTAAATATGAGTTTTCAGTTTCGTCCATTGGACTCACTCCTTCACAATTAGCTATCACACCCTAATATTATTGCCCAATTAAAACCATTACCACACAATTAAACCACCATTCCATTTATTATTAACCAAGTCTATAATTAATGTATCGTCATACCGACTATAGCTTGCAAGCAATGTCCTTAGCCAACCTTTTATAAAATAATAGATTCCCATGTACCCATAGATTACATTATTAAGTTGACATGGGGGAATCCCATGTACCCCACAAGTGATCATTACTATGTTTTCTTGGGGGATTCCCTTGTACCCTACAAAGCTTTCAATTAAACCAACCATAACAACCAAGACCTTACCATTTAACCATTCCAAATTATTTAAACCATTTAGGGTTTCATTGCTAAGTTTTACTATGCATAGATCAATGAAAGTCCAACAATTTAACAAAAAACATTCTCATAAGAATTTTATCAAACATGTTGGGGCATCGTGGTTCCGAATCCAAAACCATGTACCAGTTAACCATTCCCATAAAACCAATGCTCAAACCACCATAATAATATGAAAACCATAAGTAAAAGATATGGAAAAACCATAACCAACCATTATAACCAAAACCCTTATCATATAATTGAAAACCCAAAACTATACAACATTTATGGCATGAAAATAATTCATTAAACATGCCTTTTGTTGGAACTAACAATGAGGGAGGAGTAACATGCCTTAGATTAAGAACATGATGGAGAAAAATCACCGTTATAAGCCCCATATTGATCCTATTGATGAAACCCTATACTTCCTTAACCCAAGAACCTTAGAGAGAATTTGATAGTGTTTTAAGAGAGTTTGAGTGATTGCAAATAGGTCAAATAATGCCCCAAGAGTGTTATAAGTCGTGGGGCCTTAAGAGGTTAAGAGAGGAAATGTCTAGATAACCCTCAACTTAAACTGCTTAAAAATCATGTAGGATGGTACGACCACCCCATACCAATCGTACCCTACCATATGAGTAGTACCTATCACTCATATCCAAGGCCTCTCTTTGGACCCCAAAATTGTCCAACATACTACTACCCAAGCCAAACCGTACCCAACAATAATACCACACACTTCTCCTAGTTTAAATTCATCTCTAGAACATCAAAGATCTTGCTTCAAAGATGAATATATTTTATTCCATGTGAAATTTTTAAGATTTTGACTTTTTATCACGTGGTAAATCGAATAAACTTTCCTTCGATACCAAGTTCACCCAAATCCGACACTCGGACAAAGAGTTAGAGCCATTTTAGTAAGATAGTGTACCACCTGGTACTTTAGCGCGTAGCGGGACCAGCCAAAATAGTAGTCGTCAAAATCCAGTGAGCCTCCGCAATTATAGCGCCTCGCACTAAGGATTAATTTCAGAGTTTTCAATTTCCAGTGCACCAACACAATTCCATCGCATTGCGGTGCCTTTCTAGTTTGCAACCAAGGTGGCAACACGATTTCCACTGCATCGCGCCACCAACCAGCTTTCCAATTGTCCAGTTTCCAGTGAGCTGGCGCGATTCCACCGCGTCACGCCAACATGTGAAATCAGGATTTTCACATTCCATTTTTAAATTTCAAAGACCAATTGGTAATTTTCTAAAGCCCCAAACCAGTCTATATAAGGGATGTATACCCTAAATAACGAAAATACTTCATTATTCATCAATTTTTCCCCAAATCAAAATATTTGCTCTCTCGAGAAGTCAAGAACCCTAGCCAAGAAATCAAGAACGAGCCTAAGGATTTCTTCAAGAACCTTCAAGAAAGAATCTTCTAAGGTATGCAAATGTTGATTCTTTGGTCCCTTTCATCCAAGAAGCTCAAAAACCCTTTCTAAATTTTAAAGATCTTATGTTTATGAGTTTTCATGATTCATGTGAGTTGAAATTGATGTTCATGATATTATCGTGTTTTAATTCATGTTTTATTTATGAGGTTTTAAATTTTGACATTAGTATTTGATATTCATGTGATGTTCATGATAAATTCTTTTCAAGTTTCTTGTTAAGTGATGTGTTCACATCAATTAAGTAGAAATTGTTGAATAAGCAAAGTATGCTCCCCATATGTTTGATAAAATGCTTATGTGAAAGAATTAGAGCCACTATAGCATGTGGACTAGAAATCCCCAATTGTGTGCAAACCCATTCATGCCAAGTGTTTGTTGAAAAGCCTTAGTGAATGAATTGTGATATGATAGCATAAAATTCCCCAATTATTTGGTTTTCGATACATGTTAAGACTTTAATACATGCTGAGTGTTTGATGTAAGACCTTGTTGAATGGATTATAAGCCAATAGCATGTCTCCCTTTACTATCACATGTTTATGATTTATAAATACTTAAAGAGATGCTTTAGTGATTGTAATGGAGAATGAATGTCCATGGTCATGATTATTCAAGAATGGTTATGTTTTACTTTTATGTTATCGAATCCTGGGGGTATTTATACCTGACAAATTAGCTGCAGTCTAGAGCCCATGTCAGTTTCCTCGATAATCTCAGTTAAGCCACGATTCTCAGAACTAATTGAGTTATAGAAATCTGTACTCTCAGACAGATATAGTACTTAAGAAAATCTTAGTGATCTCAGTATCGCTAGTATTCTATCCTCAGTTCAGTACTCAGCTCAGATCTAGTAGTATTCAAGTGTTCAGTTCGACACTTAGTATCATGCAATTAGATAATGAGATTCAGTAGTATTCCATCAGATATTGAACCAAGTAAATTCAGCGTAACTCAGTCAGATCATTCAAGAAATATGATCAGTAATAGATTCAGCTCAATTTAAGTTCAGTTAAGAATCAGTTTAGAGTCTTTCAGTTGGGAGTAGGAGCTAGCACTGAACGAGTGTAGGGATGACGAATCCCCGTTAGAAAGGCAGTGTCGTTAGGAGCAATCCCTAAACTCTAAAACTGCGTAGCCAGTGCAAGAGCAAGAGTCACCCGTTAGAATAAGGCTTGACTATTATACTACCTTGGGCTTGACTTCCTGTGAGGGTCACCCATTAGAGAGGCTTGACCAGAGTATAGGTCCTTACCCGTGGCACGGTATTGACACTCTTCCATCTGGGGTTACAAGTTTGACCCCACCAGTTCAGATTTGGGGCATGTCAGTTAAGTGAGAACTCCCACAGTTTTAGTTTCAGTATCAATTTTCAGAGTAGGTCTGAAAAATCAGGATTGTAAGATATAGTCACCCATCTCAGTAGGGAACTTAAATAGTTCCATGGATTCATGGAGCACCCGCTAGATAGGCCTGGTACCTCATAAAGTTATTCAGTATCAGTATTATCAGATCCAGAGATCACCCCTTAGATAGGCTTGATCTTAGTCTCAGATTCAGTTGAGTAATCTTATTATCAGATCCAGAGATTACCCGTTAGATAGGCTTGATCTCAGTCTCAGATTCAGTTGAGTTTTTTTATTATCAGATCCAAAGATCACCCATTAGATAGCCTGATCTCAGATTCAGTTGACTATTCTCATTATCAAATTCAAAGATCTTCCGCTAGATAGGTTTGATCTCTAAAATAATCTTTTCTTATCATTGATATTAGATCCAGGCATCATCTGTTAGAGAGGTTTGATCTCAGATTCGGTCAGTCGAGAGTAGTAAGCGCTTTCAGTCATTGACATGAGTAGATTCAGTTAGTCAGCTTTAGTATCATCACCTTCTTAGATCACTCACTAGATGGGACTGATCTTTATTTCAGTACTCAGTTTTCTATATCAAGAGATTCGGTTGTTCGGTATCTCAGTATTAGTAGTGATTTCAGGTGTTAGTAAAGAAGTATCCGAGTTTCAGTATTTCGAGTTGCAATTTTTTAAGTTATGGTATGTGCATTCATGCATATGTCCTCATTCAGTATTCTCATGATTATTCAGTTAAGTAATTGTTCATGCATAAGCCCTTTCATTTAGCCTTACCACATCTTCATACTCAGTACAATCCCGTACTGACGCATTTGAGCTATGGTGTTTTATTTGACACCATAGGTTCAGAGGCACGAGATCCAGAGTACCTCTGCAGCTCAGTCCTAGTCAGCAGCAGTGGACGTAGTCGTGAGTCCTTTTTATTCGAGGATGATCCTTATTTAATTATCATATCAGATTTAGTTTATTTTCAGTAGAAGGAGTTAGTTGGGGACATGTCCCATCAACTCCACAGTTCTGACAGTTTAGAGGTTTTTCGGACAGATGTATCAGCATTTAGTTTCCAGTTTTAAGTATTCTAGACGTTTTGAACCTTATGGCCAGTTTTTGCCAGCTTTCCACATTTATTACCGATATTATGCAGTGCTCAGGTGTTGATATCAGTAGAGGGTTATCTTGTGTTCCTTCGGGATCATGAGTACCGTGTAACGTTTTGATTCCAGAAAATTGGGTCGTTACACCAACCATACGGTTAGTACCATGAAATCGTACCCTAGGTAGAACCATGAGGGGTTGAACACTGTCCAAGATACGAGTTGGACAGTACGACTCATACCCTTTCCTTATGACTCATGGTGAGCCACTCATACTCAGATCCAAGTTAAGTTACTATGTTTCAGATTAAGTGAAGGAAAACCGAAACCAATGACCCGTCGTAGAGCATATGACTCATACCAACCTAGTCGTACCCATTTAAGAAACTCAACCAGCCAATCCCACCCAACACTGGACAACATTCGAGTGGATCACTTGAACCGTACCCTATCATATGGATGGCACCACAAGTCGTATGATGTCCAGAAACTAAAACCGAGAAATTTTTCTAAGGGTGAAAACCCAGGCTATTTCAGTCTCCTCTACTAGGATCATTCATCCTAGAATGATGGACAAGGTAGTACAAACACGAGTTACACCCTAACATAACCATTCCAACCTTTAACTAAGTTAGAAAAGAAAGATGCAAGGAAATCAACCTTCCTTTAAACAAGTTACAAAACAAAGATGTTATCAAGAACACATACCTTTCGCACGAATATCCGAAGCAGAAAACAAATGCGGATATTGAGACTTCATGTCCTCTTCTGTTTCCTAAGTAACTTCTTCTACCTTATGGTTCCACCATAGAACCTTACTCGAGGCTATATCCTTCGTCCACAATCGACGAATATCCCGATCCAAGATCTCAATCGAGATCTCTTCATAAGGCAGAGAATCGATATATCAAATCCTTCCAAGGGAATAATCGATGAAGGATCACCTATACACTTTCTCAACATAGAGACATGGAATACCAAATGACTGGAGCTCAAACTAGAAGGGAACTCCAATTCATACGCAACATTACCAACCCTCTTCATAACCATATAAGGACCAACATACTATGGACTGATCTTCCCCTTTTTCCCAAACCGCTTCACTTTTTTCATAGGAGACACCTTTAGGAATACCTTATCTCTAACCTCAAACTCTAAGTCTCTACGTCTTACACCCGCATAAGACTTTTGGAGACTTTAGGCAACCTTAAGCCTATCCAGAATTACATTTACCTTTTCCATAGACTGATAAACCAAATTTGGGCCAAACATATCCGTCTCACCAAGATCGAACCACCTAATAATAGATCTACAACTGTGCTGCCTTACAATGCCTCAAAAGGGGCCATCCCAATGCTAGAAAGATAGTTATTGTAGTAAGCAAACCCTAGAAGAGGTAAATGCTCAACCCAATTACCACCATAAGCAATCACACATGCACAAAGCATATCTTCCAATGTCTTGATAGTCCTTTCTGCTTGCCCATCCACCTGCGGGTGAAAAGCATTACTCAGACTAACCTTAGTCCCCAACCCTTTCTAAAATGACCACTAAAAGTAATATGAAAACTGCATACCACGATCAGATATAATCGAAACAGGTACCCCATGTAGCTTTACAATCTCATAAAGATACAACCTTGCATAATCCTCATCTAAAAAGTTAGTTCTCACTGGCAAGAAGTGAGCCGAATTTGTCATCCTATCCACGATGACCCAAACCGAATCAAATTGGTTTCGAGATTGAGGAAAACTGGTAACGAAATCCATATTGATTACTTTTGATTTCCATTCGGGCAATTCAATCTCCTGATACAAACCCCCAAGCTCATGTTCTCAACCTTCACTTGTTGACATACCAAATATTTGGCCACAAAATCAGCCACATCCTGTTTCATACCATTCCACCAAAACATATCCTTGAGATCGTGATACATATTTGTCGAACCAGGATGAATAATATAGCGTGATTTATGTGCCTCAGCCAATACCCTTTATCGCAAACCATTAATGTTAGGAACACATAACCTCACTTTATACCACAAGGTACTATCACCACTGATCTCAAATACCATTACCTTTTGCCCACCTACATCACCCTTGATTGTCATCAAGACAAGATTTAACATTTGCTTCTCCTTGATATTTGCACTAGAGATGAACGAACCACTTTTTGTACCAACATACCACCATTCTCGGAGTCCAAAAGGTGAACTCCAAGAATAGTTAAGCGATGAATATCCTTCACCAACTCCCGCCTCTCCTTATCTATATGAGCTAAACTCCCCATGGACAACCTGCTAAAAGTATCAGCGACAACATTAGCCTTACCTGGATGGTAGTGAAGACTCATGTCATAATCCTTGAGAAGCTCAACCCATCTCCTCTGCCTGAGATTAAGCTCTTTTTGACTGAACACATACTATAGACTCTTATGATAAAAAAAAATGTCTACATGCACTTTATATGAATAGTTCTTCCAGATATTCAACGCAAATACCACCGCTAAAAGCTCTAAATCATAAGTAGAATAGTTCCTCTCATGCACCTTTAGTTGCCTAGAAGCATAGGCAATCACCTTTCTATGCTGCATTAGAACGCAACCAAGTCCTACCCTAGATGCATCACAGTAAACCACAAACCCCTCATTGCCTTCAGGTAAGGTCAAAACCATAGCCAAAGTTAGCTTATCCTTCAACTTCTCAAAATTCCCCTCACAATCATCCGACCAAGAAAAGTTTACCTTCTTCTGAGTCAACTTAGTCAATGGGGAAGCTATCATAGAAAACTCTCCATAAACCTCCTATAGTACCCAGCTAAATCCAAGAAGTTCTGAATATTGGTTGGAGTCATGGGTCTAGGCCACCTTTTAACCACATGATCCCCTCACTAGAAATTATATAACTCAAAAAAGTGACAATGTTCAACCAAAATTCATATTTTGAGAATTTGGCATACAACTGCTACTCTTTCAAGGTCTGCAATACTTTACGGAAGTGATTGGTATGATCCACCTAACTCTTAGAGTACACCAAAATGTCATCAATGAATAGAATGACAAGTGGATTCAAAAACTGATGGAATACCTTATTCATCAAATCCATGAATGTCGTTGGGGCATTAGTCAAACCAAAAGACATAACCAAAAACTCAAAATGCCCATATCAAGTATGAAAATTTGTCTTAGGGATGTCTACCTCCCTAATCTTAAGCTGATGATATCCAGACCGAAGATCTATCTTTGAGAAAAATCCGGCACCTTGCAACTGATCAAACAAGTAATTTATCCTTGGAAGAGGATACTTGTTCTTAACTGTCACCTTATTCAACTGTCGATAGTCAATACACATCCTAAGGGAACCATCCTTCTTACCCACAAAAAACACTGGTGCACCCCATGGGGACACACTAGGATGGATGAAACCCTTATCCAAACACTGGTGCACCCCATGGGGACATTCTATAAGGAATAATAGCTATTGGATGAGTTTCCAGAACCATATCAATCCCAAACTCAATCTCCCTATTCGGGGGGAACACTAGGAAGATTGTCCGAAAAGACCTCAGGAAACTCATTCACCTCCAAAATTGAATTCACAGAAGGACCTTCTGAGTTTGAGTCTTTAACTCAAACCAAATGATAGAGACACCCTTTAGAGACTAACTTTTGAGCATTAAGATGTGATATAAACTCCCGTTTGGAGCTAAGGAACCACCCTCCCATTCAATAACCAGTTAACCAGAGAACTTAAAGACAACCTTACAGGTCTGACTATCTAAGGACGCATAACATGAGTGTAACTAACCCATCCCCATAATGACATTAAAATCCACCATATCTAATTTGAACAAATCCACCAAGGTCTCCTTACTACCAACAGATACCACACACCCCCTATAGACTCTTTTAGCAACCATAGAGTCACCTACCTGGGTAAAAATAGAAAAACGATCTAAAATAACCTTAGGATCAAAACCAAAATACGCAACCATAAATGAGGTTACATAAGAGAGACTGGACCCCGTATCAAGTAACAATACACATCACAAGAAAAAAGTTGTAACGTACTAGTCACAACATCAGGCGATGCCTCAAACTCCTATGGGACTCAAGAGCATATAACCTATTATGTCCTGTACAAGTACCAAAAGTAGAAATAATACAGAAGCAACACCCCTGGGTGCAGGAGCAGATGAAGAGGCAACTGGAACCTTATTCGCTCTCTAAGCAACCTTAACAACTAAAAAGTTTCTAAGCATATGGCCTGGCTGACCACATTTGAAATACCTGTCTCTCTCCTCATCACAGAAACCTTGATGTAACCAATAATAGAACCTACAAGTAGGAGATAATGTGGCTGACTGAGCCCCACTAGTCTGAGATTTGGCCCCTGTACCCTAAAATTATCTCCACCCTGCTGACACCTATCACCCGACTACTTTGGGTAGGGAGAACTAGTTGTGAAGAAAGAACCAGAACTCCCCCCACTTCTTCTTTGGGAACTTACCACCATCCCAACCACTCTGTTGTTGTCCATCCTGCTCGGAGAACCTGAACTTCTTACCCTGCCTTTCCCCTACCTTAACCTGCTTTCTCTTTTACTCATCCACCTATTACATTTGAACAACCAACCTAGAAATATCCATGTCCTTTATTAGTAATTCAGTATTGCTTTCAAGGATCAACTCACGAGACAAACCTAAAGTGAACTTTCTCATCCTGGCCCTCATATCAAACACCAATTCTAGAGCATACCTAGACAACTGATGAAGCTTAAAGGCATACTCTTTGGCCGATATCTTCCCCAATTTTAGATTAACAAATTCCTCAATTTTTACTTCCCTTAACTCTCGAGGAAATAAATGGTTCAGAAAAGCATTAGAGAAAGTTAATGACTCATCGACCTTACCCCTTGCCTGATCTCATTCCTTGTACCATTGGTACGCCACATTCTTTAGCTGATAGACAATAAAATCCAGCCCTTTTATATTCGTGGCATGTATGACCCTGAAGATATTTTCCATATCATCCAGAAAACCCTGATGATCCTTCTCCACCTTAACATTGATAAAAGTTAGAGGTTTCAACCTCATAAACTGGCAAATCCCTGTGGCCTCAGAAGATGTAATACTAAATGCTCCACGCTTAAATTGAGAAGCTACCAATTGAGCAATCATATGGATCAACTGATGAAACTCTGTATTTATTACATCTGCTTGAGGAGTACTAGAAAGAACCGGTGGAACTCTATAAACATTAGGGACTAGACCCCCAGACCAAGTATGGATCCCCTGACACGACTCTACTTGAGGCCTTATCATAATGGGTATCCCAAATCTGATCAGGACCGGAGACCACCCCCGCTACCCAACCCAACCTCCAACCACCTGCCCTGAGTGGGCTAAATTTTGAGCACATAACAAGATAGTGTAACGGCTCATATAAAGACTCTGGGATAGGATCACAACAGTGACTAACCCAACTGAGTCCAACCGTCCCATACTACCGTCTAACTATACCATACCAAACCAAACTGAAACCATAAATCTGACCATAAATAAATTAGTTCATTAGTAATTAAATATATAATCCCAAAATGAAAGAGGATAGAACAACCAATAATATAGTCAACCGATATCAGCCCCAATACCAATACCAATGCTAAGGATGACACCAATACTGATCCCGCCCATTCCAACCCATAGTAGTTCTACAAAAGCCTTTAACCAAAAGAATACAAGAATCAGGCTAGGACATGCCCCCAACTATATCCAAAACCAATATCCATAAATAATCAGAATCATGAAATAACATTCATAAAATGGAGATTTTCAAAAAAATAGAAGCTCACCACTTTAATCTAAAGCTGATCCCCGAAGGTCCGAATGCTAAGTAGGAGGAGTAGAACATCCGGTTCCTGCATCGCATGGCCGCTCGAAGTTGGGTTAGCGGGTGAACACTAGCATGATCTCAGGATAAGGATAAAATAATACAATTTAAGAATACCAATTAAAACCATCCATATGCACACAAAGAATATATATATATATATATACACATACATATATATATATATAACCATGAAAGGAAAGGGAATCGGGTTTAGCATGCATTTAAAACCTTTAACCTGGGTATGTGCAGCTTAACCATTCTAAAACCACCCATGGGCTACATGGGTCTATTGTAACCCCTTGAATGGGCCCTGATGTGTGTAACCACATGAACTGAAGATACCATAAGAATCGGGGATCCCCATGTACCCTTCACTCTCAATGATACATATGTATAGTGTACTTAGAGGATTCCCGTGTACCTTATGAGTATCATATAAGGTCGCCATGACCTACTACTCATGTCGGTAAGAATGAGTTTCCAGTGTTCATCCATTGGACTCCTACCTTCACTGTTAGCTTTCACACCCAGCCATTATTGTGCAATTAAAACAATTTTCCGACCAAATCATTATTCCATTATTATTAACTAAGGCTATGATTAGTGGCATTTTCATATCGACTATAACTTGCAAGTATTGTCCTTAGCCAAACCTTTTAGTGGTCAAGGGATTCCCATGTACCCATACACCATATTATCTAATTAAGTTGGGGGATTCCCATGTATCCCACAAGTATTCATTACCATTTTAGCTTGGGGGATTCCCTTGTACCCCACAAGAATGTTTATTAAGCTAAATCATTCCAAAACCATTTACACTATTCATATTATTTAGGGTTCCATTACCAAGTTTAAACCATGCATAAATTCCATTGAAAATCCAATAATATGGTGAAAACATTGTTATAGGCATTTTCAAACACATTGGGGGCATAGTATTTCCAAAGACAAAGCCAATTACCAAATAACCATTCCCATGCAACCAATTATCCATAACCACCATTAATGGATATAAAAGCGTAATTCAAACATGGGAAAACCATAACCAAGCATTTTTAACCAAAACCCCCAAATCATATTTGAAAACCCAAAATCATACAGCATTCAAATCATGAAAATATTGTATAAAATCCATGCATTTAGTTGGAACCAAAAATGGGGGAAGAGAACATGCCTTAAACCAAGATGATGATGGAGAGAAATCACCAAGACAAGCCCAAATTTACTCCTTAATGAAACCCTAGCTTTCTTTGCTCAAAAACTCTAGAGAGGATTTAAAATTGTTTTCTAAGTATTTAAGAATAGAATAATAGGGCAAATAACCACCGAAGTACAATATAAGTCATGGGACCTCATTAGGATAAGTGGGGAAATGTCCAAATTGCCCTCACTTAAACTGCACTAAATTCCCATTATAGGGTACGACTGACCCTTACAAGTCATACCCATCCTGTATGAGTGGTACCCATCTTTCATAACCTAGATCCCCCTTGGATTCAATGTTACCCAAGGTCCGACACACCCAAACTCAAGTCGTATCCAAGTGTATGACTAGTACCCATAAACCGTACCCCTGACAGAATAGAATTTAGGAGGTTTGAAAATTGATCACCATACGAGTCCATGGTAAGACTCGTACCCTGGCTTATGGCTCATGGTGAGCCACTCATACTCAAATCCAACTTAATTTACCAAGTCTAAGGTTAAGTGAAGTAACCAAACAAATCGTATCCATCGATACGACTCATACCACAAAAGTCATACCTATTTTAAAAACTAAATCCACCCCACCAACTAACACTGGTCAGCATACGACTAGACCATGCCACCTATACCCAAGTGTACGACACGTTCCTTAAGTCGTATCTTACCCAGAAACTAGAAATCAGGGAAATTTTCTAAGGTCCAGAAACTAGGGTGTTTCAGTCCCCCCACTAGGAACATTCGTCCTCAAATGACAGACAAGTTTGGGGTAACCACACGCATGTGTCAGTTGCATTATCAAATATATTCCCAATGTTTAACAAAGTTTGAAAACAAAGATGCAAATATATTAATATTTTTCTTTAACAAACTCAAAAAATAAATATGTGTTGAAGAACACTAACCTTCCGCATAAATCCCAGGAGCAGAAAATAGGTGCGGATACTTGGACTTTATGTCCTCCTTCACTTTCCATGTAGCTTCTTCCACATTATGGTTCCACCAAAGAACCTTAATCGAAGCCACATCCTTGATCCCCAATCGACGAACCTACTTATCCAAGATCTCAACCAGGACCTCTTCATAAGATAAGGAGTCTGAGATACCCTACTCCTCTAAAGGAAAAACCAAAGAAGGATCACCAATGAAATTTCTTAAAATGGAAACATGAAATACCGGATGAACGGATCTCAGACTAGAAGACAACTCCAATTCATAAGCCACCTTTACAACCGTTCGCAGAACCATATAAGGACCAATATAATGGGGACTGAGCTTCCCCTTTTGGTGGGACTGAGCTTTCCCTTTTTACTAAACCGCATTAATCCCTTCATGGGAGATACCTTTAGGAACACCCTATCCCTAACCACAAACTCCAATTCTCTGCGCCTAACATTTGTATAGGGCTTTTGGCAACTTTGGGCAGCCTTTTGCCTATCCCTAATCACTTTTACCCTTTCCATGGACCGATAGACCAAATTCAGACCGAACATATCCACCTCACCAAGCTCGAACCAACCAATAGGAGATCTATACCTTCCTCCATGCAATGCCTCAAAAAGGGTCATACCAATACTAGAATGATAGCTATTATTGTAAACAAACTCTACCAAACTTAGATGCTCAACCTAATTGCCACTATAATCAATCATACATGCTTGGAGCATATCCTCCAATATCCGAATAGTCCTTTTCTCTTGCCCATCCATCTGAGGATGAAAAGTAGTACTCAGACTCAACATAGTACCCAATCCCTTCTGAAAAGACCACCAAAAATGAGATGAAAACTGCATACTATGATCAGAGATAATCAAAATAGGTACCCCATGCAGCTTCACAATCTCCTAAAAATATAACCGTGCATAGTCCTCAGCCAAAAAGTTAGTGTACATCAGCAAAAAGTGAGCAGACTTTGTAATCCTATCTATAATGACCTAAACCAAATCAAATTAGTTCCCAGACCGAGGAAGACTAGTAACAAAATCCATATCAATTACCTCCTATTTCCCCATAGGAAAATTAATTTCTTGATACAACCCGCCAGGTCTCATGTGCTCAACTTTAACTCATTGACACACAATGCATTTGGCCATAAAATTAGCCACATCTCTTTTCATACCATTCCACCAATACATCTCCTTGAGATTGCAATACATTTTCGTCGAGTCGGGATGTACAATATAGAGTGATTTATGTGCCTCAACCAAGATCCTTTGTCGCTAACCGTTGACATCATGGATGCATAACCTCTCTTGGTACCTTAAAGTACCATCACCACAGATCTCGAACACTATTACCTTCTGCATACCCTGTAGACCCTTATGATCAGTAAAGATGTCTACGTGCACTCCATACAAATAATGTCGCCATATTTTGAAAGGAAAAAACACCGCTAACAGCTCCAAATCATGAGTAGAATAATTCCTCTCAAGTACCTTCAACTACCTAAAAGCATAGGCAATCACCTTCCCTTATTGCATCAAGACACAACTAAGTCCCACCCTAGATGCATCATAATAAATCCACAAACCCCTCACTGCCCATAGGCAATGTTAAAACTAGAGCTGAAGTTAGCTAATTTTTTAACTTCTCAAAACTCCCCTCACAAGCATCCAACCAAGAAAACTTTACCTTTTTTTGAGTCAACTTAGCTAAAGGAGTAGCTATTATTGAAAAGCTCTCCACAAATCATCGATAATACCCAGCCAAACCAAAGAAGCTCAAAATATCAGTTGGAGTTGTGAGTCTAGGCCACCATTTAACCACTACCACCTTTTAAGTGTCCACCATGATCCCTTCACTAGAAATAATATGACCAAGAAAAGTCATAACATTCAACCAAATCTCACACTTAGAGAACTTGGCATACAACTGATGTTCTTTCAATGTCTGCAATACCACACAAAGGTGATTAGCATGGTCCACCTCACTCTTGGAATAAACCAGAATGTTATCAATAAACACAATTATAAAGAGATCCAAGAACTGCCTGAAATCTCTGTTCATTAAGTCCATAAATACCATTAGGGAATTAGTCAAACCAAAATAACATAACCAAGAATTCAAAGTGCCCATACCAAGTACAAAAATCCATCTTAGGGATATCCTCCTAACTAATCTTAAGCTGATAACACCCAGACCGAAGATCTATCTTAAAGAGGAACTTGGCACCTTGCAATAGATCAAACAAGTCATCTATCCTTGGATGAGGATACTTGTTCTTAACTGTCACCTTATTCAACTATCGATAGTCAATGCACATTCGAAAGGAACTATTATTCTTATGCACAAACAATACTGGTGCACCCCATAGGGATACACTAGGAAGAATAAATCCCTTATCTATATCCTTAAGTTGCTCCTTCAGTTCCCTTAACTCAGTCAGAGCTATTTTATAAGGATAAATAGATATTGGACGAGTGTTCGGAACCAAATCAATATCAAACTTTATTTCTCTATCCGTAGGAACACCAGAAAGATTATCCAAAAAGACCTCAAGAAACTCACTTACCACTGGGACTAAATATAGAGAAGGACCATCCGAGTTAGAATCTTTAACTTGGACCACGTGGTAAAGACAACCTTTAGAGATTAACCTTCGAGCTCTAAAGTAATAAATAAACCTCCCCCTAGGATCTAGGGAACCACCCTCCTACTCTTTAACCGGTTCACCAGGGAACCTAAAGACAACCTTATGTGTCCGACGATCTAAGAATATGTAACAAGAGTGTAACCAATCCATCCCCAAAATAATATCAAAATCCATCATTTCCAGCTCAAACAGATCTACTAAGGTCTTCTTGCTCCCAACAAATACCACACCCCCTATAGACTCTCTTAGCAATAATCGAGTCATTTACTGGGGTAGAAATAGAACAAGGATGTAAAACAGCCTTAGAATCAAAACCATAACACGCAGCCATATATGGGGTCATATAGGAAAAAGTGGAGCCCGAGTCAAGTAGAGAATACACATCATGAAAAAAATGTTGTAACGTACCAGTAACGACATCAAGTGATGCCTCAGATTCTGGTCGAGATACAAGAGCATACAACCTATTCTAGCCTGTGTTGTCACCAGAAGTAGGAGCGGATGCTAAAGTCACACCACTAGGAAAAGATGAAGCAATCAGAGCTTTGACCTTTCCTTATGCACCCTTTTCGATTGGATAATTTTTGAGCATATGGCTTGGCTTGCCATATTTAAAAAACTTCTCCCTACCTTCATCACAATAACCCCAATAAAGATGACCACAGAACCAATAAGGTGCGCATGAAAAAGCCGACTGACCCCTACTTTCCTGAGATTAGGCACCTTGTGCCCATAAATTATCACCACCTTGCGGACGCCTATCACCCGACTGCTTCGGGTAAGAAACACTAGCAGTAGAGTAGGATCTAGAACTCCCCTACTTCTTCTTTGCCCATTTACCTCTATCCCGACTACCTTGATGTTGAGCAACACTCTTTTTCAGAGAACTTGCTCTTCTTACCCTACCTTTCCCAAATTCTATTTGTTTTCTCTTTTAATTCTCTACCTACTGTATATGGACAACCAACCTCGAAATATCCATATCCTTAATCAGTAAAGCAATCTTGCTTTCAAGGATTAAATCTTGAGATAGACCAAAAGTGAACTTTCTCATTCTTGCTCTTATGTCAGTTACCAAATAAGAAGCATACCTTGACAACTGATGAAACTTCAAGGCATATTTCCAGACAGATATTTTACCTTACTTGAGATTCACAAACTCCTCCATCTTCACTTTCCTTAACTCTTGAGGAAAGAAATGATCCATAAAGTATTAGAAAAGTATCCCACAAAGACAACTCCTCCACATCACCTCTAGCCTTATCCTACTCTTCATACCATTGGTACGCAACATCCTTGAGCTGATAAGCTACCAAATTCACACCTTCCATATTTATGGCTTGTATCACCCTGAATATCTTCTCCATTTCATCAAAGAAACCCTAAGGATCCTCCTCCACCTTCACACCAATAAAAGTAGAAGGATTCAGTTTTATAAACTGGCCAACCCTTGTGGCCTCAACAGACAACCCTCTAGACGTATCCCTCTCAGCCTTAGCAATAACCAACAGAGCAATAGTATGAATGACTGGCAATATTCTGCATTAGTCACCTTACTCTGAGGAGTACTAGCAATAATTGGGGAAACTCTAAAACAATCAAAAGAATTCTAGGACTCAGATGGGACAGAAGAATTTTCTTGTGTTCCAGATCATCAAGCCATGATCTGAAAAGTGAACAACCAAGGATTAGAGAAGAATTCTAGGACTCAGACTCTAAGCTTGAAACTAAAATGCAAAAAAAGTGAAACATTCCTAAACTCTCTGTAGCTTTTCTCTTATAAGTGCGGCACATTATATACCCCTAAAAGAGAATCTACCAGACACGGCTTTGTGGACTCCCAATTGACCATGATCCTAAAGCTTTGATACTAACTTGACACGACCCAACTCGGGGCCTTGTTATAATAGGCATCTCAAGTCTGACCAGAATCGAAGACCACCCTAATGATACAACCCAACCTCCAGCTACCTGCCCTAAGTTGGCTGAATTTCAAGCACATAACAAGATAGTGTAACAACTCATATGAAGACCCTAAAATAGGATCACAATAGTGACTAACCCAACTAACTCCAACCATCCTATACCAACCATCCAACCATAATAAACAAAACCAAAACCACAAATCTGACCATAACCAAATAAATGTCATTAATAATTAAATATATAATCCCAAAATGAAAGAGGATGGAACAACCAATAATATCATCAACCAGTATCATCCCCGATCCCAATACTAATCCTAAGGCTGACACCAATATCGATCTCACCTATTCCAACTCATAATAGTTCCATAAAACCCTCTAACCAAAAGAATACAAGAATCTGGTTGGGACATGCCCCAAACCATAGCCAAAACCAATATCCATAAATAATCCAAAGCATGAAATAATATCCATAAAATAGAACCTTCCAAAAAAATAGAAGCTCACCACTTCAATCCAAAGCTGAACCTCAAATGTCCGAATGCTAAGCAGGAGAAGTAGAACGGCTGGTTCCTACATCGCGTGGGGATACAGTCGCTCGAAGATGAGTTAGCAGGTGAATGCTAGCATGAACTCAGTATAAGGATAAAATAATGCCCTTTAAGAAAACCAAGTAAAACCATCCACATGCACACAACCCATACATATATATAACCATTTGGTAACTAGGTTTAGCATATATTTAAAACCTTTAACCTGGGTATGTGAAGCTAAACCATCCTAAAACCACCCATGGGCTATTAGGTTCAGTATAACCCCCTAAACGAGCCCCGATGCATGTATTCGCATGAACCAGAGATATCATAAAAGTAGGGGATTCCCTTATACCTTTCACTCTCCATGATATATATACACAATAAACTTAGAGGATTCTGGTGTACCTTATGAGTATCATATAAGGTCACCATAACCTAACCCTCAAGTCGGCAAACATGAGTTTCTAGTGTTGATCCATTAGACTCCCACCTTTATGGTTAGCTTTCACACCCCACCATTATTACCCACTTAGAACTATTTTCGAACCAAACCATTATTCTATTATTATTAACCAAGGCTATTAGTAGTGATATCGTCATACCGACTATAACTTGCAAGTATTTTCCTTAGCCAAACCTTTTAGTGGTCAATGGATTTCCATGTACCCATAGACCCTATTATCCAATTAACTTAGGGGATTCCCATGTACTCTACAAGTATCCATTACTATATTAGCTTGGGGGATTCCCATGTACCCCACAAGTATATTTATTAAGCCAAATCATGACAAAACCATTTGAACCACTTATATTATTTGGGGTTCCATTTCTAAGTTTAAACCATGCATAAGTTCCATTGAAAACCCAATAATATGTTGAAAACATTGTTATAGGCATTTTATCAAACACATTGGGGGCATAGTATTTCCAAATCCAAAGTCAATTATCAAACAACCATTCCCATGCAACCAATTATCTAAAATCACTATTAATACATATAAAAGCGTAATTAATGTATGGGAAAAACATAACCAATCATTTATAACCAAAACCCCTAAATCATATATGAAAACCGAAAATCCTACGACATCCAAATCATAAAACATTGTATAAAATCCATGCCTTTAGTTGGAACTAACAATAAGGGAAGATAATATGCCTTAAACCAAGATGATGATGGAGTGAAATCACCAAGACAATCCCCAATTTACTTCTTAAGATGAAACCCTAGCTTCTTTTGCCAAAAAACTCTAAAGAAGATTTATACGTGTTTTCTAAGTGTTTAAGAATAGAATAGTAGGGAAAATATCCTCCAAAGTGTAATATAAGTCATGGAACCTCATTAGGATAAGTGGGAAATATCCATATTTCCCTCATTTAAACTGCACTTAATTCCCGTCATAAGGTATGACTAACCCTTACGAGTCACACCTATCATGTATGAGTGGTACACACTTCTCATGCCTTAGGCTCCCCCTTAGACCTAATGTTGTCCAAGGTACTACACACCTAAACCACAGTTGTATCCAAGTGTACGAATATTACCCATAAACCGTACCCCTAACAGAATAGAATTTTAGAAGGTTTGAATATTGATCACCATATGAGTCCATGGTATGACTCATACCTTGGCTTACTACTCATGGTCAGCTACTTGTACTCAGATCCAACTTAAGTTACCAAGTCTAAGGTTAAGTGAAGTAACCAAATAACTCGTAGCCACCGATACGACTCATAACACCCTAGTCGTACCCATTCCAGTAACTAAGTCCACCACACCAACCAACAATGGTCAACATACGACTGGACCATACCACCCATACCCAAGTGTACGACTTATTCTCTAAGTCATATCTTGCCCAAAAAACCAGAAATTAAGGAAATTTTCCAAGGTCCAAAAACCAGGGTGTTTTATCCCTTCAGTAGAATGTGTCCCACCAACATTGTCCCCAGTTGGGATAAAGGAGTTTTAGTGAACGTCATATCATTGAGGCTTGATCTAAAAATCCAACAAACAGGATTAGAGGAGATTCCAAGACTTTAGACTCCAATCTTAAAAATAGAAAAGAAAGAGAAACATTTCTAAAATTCCTTATAGCTTCTCTCTTATGAGTGTGGCGCGCTACACACCCTTAAAAGAGACTCGACATAGCTTTGTGGACTTCCAATTGAAAATGAACCTAAAGCTCTAATACCAACTTGACATGACCCAAACTAGGGCCTTGTTGTAATGGGCATCCCAAGTCCAATTAGGATCGGGGGTCACCCTCATTACCCAACCCAACCTCCTAACATGTACCCTGAGTCAAATAAATTCCAAACATATAACAAAAAGGTATAATAATATAAAAATCATAAGTAAAAGACATGGGAAAACCATAACCAACCATTATAACCAAAACCCCCAACATATAATTGAAAACCCAAAACCATAAAACATTTATGCCATAAAAATAATTCATAAATTATCCTTTTAGTTAGAACTAACAATGAGGGAGGAGTACCTTAGATTAAGAAGATGATGGTTAGAAATCACCCTTGTAATCCCCAAATTGATCCTATTGATGAAACCCTAGCCTTCCTTAACCCAAGAGCCTTAGAGAGAATTTGACAGTGTTTTAAGAGAGTTTGAATTATTAAAAATAGGTTAAATAATGCCTAAGATTGTTATAATTCATGGGGCCTCAAGAGGCTATAAGGGGAAATATCCAGATTACCCCCAACTTAAACTACTTAAAATTCCCACAAGATGGGATGACTACCACATACCAATTATACCCTACCATACTAGTGGTACCCACCACTCATCACCTAGGCCTCCCCTTTTGGACCCCAACACAATCCAACATATGACCACCCAAGCCTAACCGTACCTAACCATACAATTAGTACCATGAAATCGTACCCTAGGCAGAACTATGAGGGGTTGAACACTGTCCAACATATGAGTTGGACTATACAACTCCTACCCTATCCTTATAACTCATGGTAAGCCACTCATACTCAGATCCAAGTTAAGTTACCAAGTTTAAGATTAAGTGAAGGAAAACCTAAACTAACGACCCATCACCAACCATACGAATTATACTAACCTAGTCGTACCTATTTCAAAAATCAACCACCCAATACTGGATAACATACGATTGGATCACTTGAATTGTATGATTTCTAGAAGCCAAAAACTAAGAAATTTTTCTAAGGGTAAAAATCTAGGGTGTTTCAAGTATAAATTGGGGTGTTATGATCTGAGTAGTAAGGTTATCCCGGGGTTAGTAATATGAATCTTGTATTTAGAAGTTAGAGTGAGGGTAAATTTTTAGTGAAAAAAGATATAGTTTTGTTTGCATGACCCTTAAGTGAGTGTTGGGGATAGTATGCTTTTATGCTGTTGGTTAAGTTGCACCAAAGATTAGCAAACTTATGGCAGTTGGTAAAAGAGAGTGGTTAGTTACAATATTTTCATCTTTAGTTGAAATAAGAAATTAGCTTATGAGGACTAGATATGGTAGTAGTGAAATAAATCATAGGTTGTAGGTGGAAAGATTAGTCGGCTAATAACTTAGCATTCACTTTGAGAGATCATAGGAAGAGGGGACTTACTGGTGTTTATAGAATCTTAAAGATAGTTGGGGTGTATGCAAGGGTAAGTAGATTTAATATAAGAGGTGAATGTTCCATAGACCATAAGGGCTTAGGTAATAAGATTAAGATCGACTATCCTTATTAGGTGGTTTTAATACACTAAGGGTCCCTTGATTTTTATATAGAAGTTTTAAGTTAGTTTGGTATATGAGAATACATGTAAGGAATATTAAGGTGTAGTAGTAATATGGTGAGAAAGAATATGCCTTTGGGCTATAGTTAAGTCAAATAAGGAATTTAGGTGGATTTACCTATTAGGTGGACTAGTATATTATGTGGAATATTTTGTTAGTGGTACATGATTATTGATAGACACTAAGTTTGAACTTTAGATGTTAGTTATGGTGATAAGAATGTCAGCTCGGGGATAGCGATACAAGATTTATGGGAGTGAATTAGTAGGTTTTATGTAATATGTGAAAGAGATTAGGTTGATGAATTGTAAAGTATTAGAGTTTGTAAATGTGATTTATACATGATGTTAAGTGTTGAAGTAGAAATGGTGGCTAAATCAATAGATGGATAAGAGCCTTACTCGGTCTTGAGTTATGAGTGTCGTGTATGCCTAGATTATGTTCTTAAATTTCTTAGCATGAAAAAGTCTAGGGAGTTGTTATATGGTGTTATATAGAGCTGAATTGATGGAGAAATAGATAGACAAAGTGAATCCTTGGTGTAGTTTTAAAAGTTTTATTACGTTATGAGGTTATGATATTAAAGGTGTAATGGTTGTATGTGAAGGAGTTGAAAATGGTGTGTTAAGTGTTTAGAAGCATGGATGTCTATGGCCATGAAAATATTTCTTATAAGGCAATGACCGTAGAGGTTGGAGGAAGTTATGATTAGTATCCCTGAAGGGTATGTCCTAGAAAGAATTTAGTGTTTTCATATTAAAGTTGTCAAGGGGAGTTTGTGTTCTTCTACATAGCGATACACCCTACATTGTGCGCAGTATTGTGCATATAGATTTAATAAGGATATAACTTTCAAGATTAAGATTGTGACCTTTGAGCTAAGGAAGATGATACAAATCATGAATTTCTCATAGTGGTGAGTTTTAGGGGTGAGTCATGATAAATCTATTCTTACTCTAGAAAATTCCTCCTATTTCGGTTTAAGAGGACATTATACCAACAACCCCCATATTCAAATGGAGTTCGTGCCTTAGTTTCTAGTTCTCTATACAACCTATGCCCAAGTTTTGGCCCTTTAATTATGATTTAGGTGTTTTTATGTGTGAAGTCATTCATGCTTATTGGATCATATCTTACGTCACAGACTTCACCTTGAGTAGTGCAATAAATATACGATGTAATGTAATGCTATCACTCCTATCTATGAAGCTCGTACTTTATTCCCTTGATTACTCTGTCTATGTCAGGATGGTAGTGGTTATGGAAGTATAGTAATGTTCAAGATTAGAGAGTGGTTGATCTTTACTGTAAAAGTTTTGTGTGGCTACTCGAACTAAGGTTATAAATAAAGCGGGAAGAGTAAGGTGAAACCTTTGTTATATGAAATAGTTAGGATGGGAAAATATGGTGAAAATCTTTCTGAAAGTTATTAAGGTTATTGGGTTTTTGGTGGGGAGATCCGTAAAGAGGGTGTAGTAAAGATAGGCTTGAAGATTGTGATTGATAGATACACAAAACATTGTGTTATGTGGCTAGTACTCTTAATAAGACATTATGTTATTTGACTATAGTGATAGGATGGAGTAGTATTCTTGGATGGATGTAAGGTATAGAGCCCTGTAACTTAAGTTAGCACCTTTTAACTTTGGAGTAGACTTTAATATCAAGGCAATGTATAGTTAGACTCAGGCTCTTGTGATGATGTGCCTTGTGGGGAAATTGTAAGATTGAAGTGTTGAAGTGTGGTATTTGTAGTTGAATTAATAGTTGAGAAGTATTACGATATTTAAGGTTTATTAGTATAATACCCTCAAAACCTTCATCATTTTATTTTTGACCCTCCCGTGTTCAAAACATCAATTTTTGACTTAAATGGTGTTTGGCTATGTTAATAAGATCATCCGAGGGAGTTTCAAAATTTTTGGAAGAGGTTTGGGGTGATTTTTCAACATGGAGGCAGTAAGCCTCTGTGATATTAACGTGTCATAGAGGCTACTCTCTGTGATAAACAACGTAGCACAAAGGTTAGCCTCTATGATAGTAGTATTCCACGCCGAGGTATAAAACCTCATCCAGTTTTATTTTCTTACTTAGGGTGAGGGGCTTTAGGTCTTTTACCCCTTGTACGACCTAAGTCTCGTTGTCTCATGATTCGGGCCTACATAATTTACTTGGTGATGCCATGAAGCCCTTTTTTTTATTTACATATGTGTTTTGTTGTGGGAGAATTTTTAATGTGAAGTTACATACCTTGTTCCATACTTCTAAGGCTTCACAAGATTCCTATCCATCATTCAAGGATGAATGATTCCATAGGGGAGATAATGTAATACCACATATTCTTGGGCTAGAAGTCGAACCATTATTTCTACGTGTATATACTTGAATCCAATTATATGTATACAAATATAAGTGTCATGATCATTTACCTAGTGTGTAAAGTGCTTTTGATGGGCACAGTTTTCATATTAAACACTTAGAGTGAAGTGGAGTTAAGAACTTTTGATTTGACCAAATTTAGAAATCGATTCTACAAGGATCAACTTTGAACATGTATAACTTCTGGAATATTTGGAATTTTGGAGCTTAAGACCCATCAAATTATAGATAATTGTGTCCATCCTCTTTTCAACACATTCGATTTCTCCTTAATATGATAACCAAGCAAAAAGTTATGATCATTTTCATAAGGAACCAGTGAGGGTCTGTGATTTCAGCGTGTCACGGAGAATAATCTCCACGATAAGCTTCGGTTTACAGTTCGCTTTAAATTTGGTAAGTTTTTGGTTTTGTTTATTTGGGATGAGGGGTATTGGGGTGTTTTCACCTATGAACAACCTTTAAACACTATATGAACCTATTTCTATCTATTTTCACAACACAAAAGTTATTATTTCACTCTCAAACTCAAAACCTGTTGGAACCCTTGGGGGTTGTACCACACAGTGAGGGACCAGGTCCCATAGATTCAATCACAGGCAATCAAACAACAGAGTGCATGAGCTCTAAAGACTGCGTAGGAAGAGTAAACACACAAGATTTTTACGAGGAAACCCAGGAAGGGAAAACCTTGGCTTTCCCTCACAAGAACCAAAGAAATCCACTATAATAAACCTCTTGATTACAATTTAGATTTCAACCCATATCTAGGCTCCTTTCGCTAGTAGAAGCTCTACTACAAGATCATCTTGGTAACTCTATCGAGGACCCTCTATGATGATTAACTCTAATCATCCTCACACTTAGGCAACTCTACCTAAGCATTTCCCTCATCAAAATAAAAACACTACTCTTATAATAGAAGTAGTTCAATTTCAAATCATTATTCACTCAAGAATGCGCACTTACTCATTAAGCATACTACAAAGATAAGAACATGAACAATGCTTAAGCAATCATGAAATGGAGTTTTTGTTGACTATCTTCACTCTTTAGAATTTGCAAAAATCATTTGATGAAGAGGCATCTTTTCCTTTTATAGTTGAGTGATGATTAGGATAAAAATCATTAGACCAGTTGTCCTAATCAGTACAAAATAGCACCTACAAGTTTGCTACACAATAGGATAACACTGTGCAGACAACTCGTTCTAGTTGTACTTTATCTTGCACATCCAGGGACCTGGTCCCTTGTAGTTAGTTGCTCTTAATCATAACTACATATAGCAATTTTTTCATTTTTGATGATCATAAACTAACCATACAGTTTTGAGAATCAATGTACATTTATCACAATTAATCAGTATGATTGCCACATGAAGATGAATACTCCCCCTCTCATCGTGCTTCCTCCATCATCATGCAACACAGGGACTTGGTCCCTTATTTATATTTGCAGAAAAATCCTCTGATTTTTTCCCCTATTATCATGAACCTTCATTTAGTATATTTTCACACATCCCCCTGTCACCATGACTCCCTTCATTCATTTATTCAACATATCGCATACTTCTCCTACTTTCCCCTATCAGCATGCTATTAAAATCTACAACTCAAATTACTTGGTACCTGGTCCACCTAGTACCTGGTCCCTACTACATGAACTCAATATTCCTCCTTTTGGCATTATTGAAAAGTGAGAACAGTAAACCAAGAATAAATTAAGAACAAATTAGTTAACTCATGGCCACTAGGGAAACACTACCATGAAAAATAACTTTTCAATTTAAAGAGAACAAATGTAACACACAAAACAAAGATTCATTCCTAAGGAAAAAGCCACAGGAATCAAGAAGGATTAATAGGTGAAGGACTGGAAAAATAATTTTGAAGAAATAGGGTCAGGTTGTTGTTGAGATGCCTTACCTCTCTATTCAGGCTAAGGACCTCATCAGTTAAGATTGGTACCCTCTTCTTTAGTTTAACATTCTCAGTTTTGAGCATTTCGGTGTCACATGGGCTTCTTTTGGAGAAATCTAAAATTGTCTTTTGGAGCTTGCTTATTTCTTCATCCTTGGCAGCTAGGTTGAACTTCAGTTCCTTTATTTACTTGATGATCTCCCTTTGATAAATGCTACCTAGTTTGACATATTAAGTCTTAACCAGTATTTTTATGTCAACTATTTGAACCATAGATCCTTGGGCTCCATAATCACAGACAATGCCATAATGATTAAGTACTTTGTTCAGCCAAAATCCATAAGGCATGACATGATTTCCATTTTTTCCAAGAACCAATTTGTGAATATGTTATATCATCAATGCAGGTAGATTAATGAACTCAAGGCAACTATGGCATTCCATCACATATAAGTTAGTGGCTGAGGCAATGTTTTTCTTTCGTGACCTAGGTAGAATTACGTTGATCACAAAGTCCAAAATCAATTGAAGCTCACACTTGAATAAGTTAGTATTCACTGTAGCCAAAGATTTCCCTTTGACCTTGGATTCATTTACTAAGAACTCTATTGAAGGCAGCTGCTTGGAGACAGTTCTCACACCATATATAGGAACTTCCAAAATTCTTCCTAGTGTTTCCTCAGTCAGCTTTATCTCCTTCCCTTGGACCTGTGCAGTCAGACTTATCCCATCTTCTGAGAATTCCAAAGTGAAATAGAATTCTCTAAATATCTCATCAAAAATAGTGGGAATAGCTCCTTCCATGAGATGGATCCAACTTTGATGTTTAACCATCTCCACTAATTCCATCATACCAGGTTCTGTTAGCATATTTCAATCAAAAATACTTCCAGTTAACACCTTTTGATTCTTCAAGAACTTGTTTCTAACTTCCTTAGATATAACCTTACTTTTTTTACCATTCTTTCTTCTAGTATAAGTGATCACAGATTCCCTTTCAGCTACTTTTCTCTTCGTGAGACCAGGTCCCTCAAGATTCAGTTGCTTCTTAGTAAAACTTCTAGAACATTTTCTAGAAATATTTGGTATTTTACCAATATCGGTTTTCTTGTGATCAACTAAACTCTTTCTTGGGCTATTTGAAAACAAGATGAGATTTTTAGCAACCTAGCCATCACAACATCATCAGGATAGTTTTGAAGATTCAGGGATGATTCTTGATTGATAGTTTGAGTTATGAAGGCATTAAGCTTTGGAAGTGAAGGAGAAAAAGGTTATTTTTAGAAAGGTTTGGAAAGGGATTTTTCATAATGCTAAGCTTAGAATTCTTTTGAAGGACAAGAGACCGGGAGAGATGAAGCCATCAAGAAAGTCTTTTTCTTACAAGGGTTGTTTGGAAATTAGATTTTCCCTTTTTGATATGAGAAAGAGTGGGTTCAACAATATTTAAGGAATAATAAGTACGGGGAAGGATTTTCATAGGGAACAAGTATGATTAATATCAGATTTGAGGTGGCTAACCTTCCTTTTTTGAATGGGACAACTTTGTTCTGACATAAGGACAGGGAGAACGCGGCGTTTTCTCAACAGAACAAACAAAATTTGCACATATAAGATACTAACGTAAGACATGGGACTAGGTACCTCTCTAGTTTGAGTGAATTTCCAACTTTGTGCTTATTATATCTGTCCACTTCCAAAGTTGCTCCCATAGGTGTATACTTACAAGGGTATAGTACTAATTAGACCAACATGTACCTAGTTTACCAAGGATACCTGCCTCCTAAACATAGCTAATTTTGTGAAGAAACACTAATTCACTTAATAGTAGGTCAGACTGATTAGATTAATTCCAGCATCAGCTTGTTAGATTCATTACACCACATGATACCAAGACTATTTCTGAGAATAGGTCTAAGAATCAGATCCTAAACTTCGAATTCTGAGCTAACATCACTCTCATCTGCACCTTTCAGCCTTCCACCATCACCATAAATAAATTCTTCTATGTCTAAGACTTTACTGCCAATAGGGATCAATAGCTTTTCTGACTGATCAGGAGCTCCATGCACTTCTTACTTTGAGAATTTCAAATTTGTTTTGCCAAGGACCAGGTCCTTTAAAATCAACTATTTCAATATGTGACACTTCCACTTAAAGTGTCCTGAGAGAGAGGTCAGTCAGATTTTCCAAAGTTAAAGTTTGAGAACTTATCAATGAACTATTTTTTACTACAATCCCCTTTCTCATTCCTAGATCCATTATCACAACTTGAATTTGGGAACCCACTTGAGTTTCAGTTCCCAATAAGAGGACAATGGTGTGATCAAACCCCTTTTGGCCCATCTTGTTAGAGAGTTTCTTCTCATAATTTTCTACTACTTTAAACCCAAATAGTGTTTATTCCTTTTCTGAATATTCATGGAACCATTCATTTTAGGTCTTATCCAACTCAGATAATTTTTCTTTATGTGCCCGTATCTTCCACAATGAGTATATAGAGGCTTGTGGACCTTTTTCTTAGCATTATGAGCAACCTTGATTTGAGACCCGCAAAGTTATATTCCTTCTTGATAACCAAGACCCTTCCTATTATGAGCACCTTGGCTAGTTATGTTAAAAAGAATCTGAGAGATGTAGTCCATTGTAGGGATTTTTTAAGTTCTTCCTTCAGATGGACCATGTCCCCTTCCAATTCCTCATTCTTATGGAGTGCAGACATAGAGTGATTTTAGGAATCCTTCAATTTTTATTCAAGCACTACCTAATACTTTGATTCTTCTTTCTTCCCTTTACTCTAAAAAGCATCTACTTTCTCTAGTTGACTCACCAAGTTTAGATTTTCAAATTTGAGCTTAGCAACCTTTTGATTATTTTCATATATCTGGAGAGTCAAAGCTATCAATTCTAGCTATTGGCGTTCTATTTTTTCTTCCAGTGCATGTTTCACATGTTTCATGTCACACATGGAATTAATTAATACACTGGCAAGCCTTTTTATTTTTCTAGCGGAATAATTCCCTAAGTTTTCTTTAATGCCAAAAAGTGTTTCTTATTTTCTTGTTCATCTTCTGTGTTTTCCATAAAATCAAATAAGGAATCAAAGGTCACTTTATCATCCTCCACTACCAGCATAGAAAGATCTCCCTACTTCTCATCTTCCTCAGATTCACTAGAGGAGTCTCCCCATATTGCTAGAGCCTGCCTTACTTTATAATAAGCTAGAGCCTTTTGGTTTAATTTTACAGGGACCTGGTCCATGTTCTTTCCTTTTTTGCCACTAGTCTTGTGATATTCCTAAAAGAACAATTTGTGCATTGGACAATCCATAACTTTAATACCCCAAACTTTCTTTAAGCCATATATAGTCTCCAGAAGATTTAATGATGACTTCCTAAATGATTAATGTTTAAATCAGATAGAATTTCCCCAATTTTGATTTTTTATCATGTAAGAATTTGAATTAGCTTTCCAATGATATCAATTTTATCCAAATTTGCTATCAGAGTAAAAGGTTGTGGACGTTTTATGGAGAACTATCAAAACTGCCCAGAAGCAACGATCAGGCCAATGGACCATCAAGATAGCGACGGACCGTCGCCCAAGCTGTTGCGACTAAGGCAGTGAACCTGACTTCTTGTCAAGTGCAACGGTCAAGACTGACGGACCATCGAGCCAGCGATGGACCGTTACTCAAACCATTGTAGATAAGGCAGAAAGTTTAGATTGTGTCCAAGTGCGACGGTCAGGACTGACGGACCGTTGAGCCAGTGACAGACCGTCGCCCAAACTATTGCCACTTCCGATCAGCAATTTTAAGTCATTTTAAAAAGGGTATTTGGATCTTTTCAACCCGTTTTAACCTCTAATTATTCCAGGACAAAGCTCATAACTTCATTATTCATCTACAACACACAATTAGGTTTTCTCTAAAAGATCAATCCCCAAGAATAAGATCCCAACCCTTCTTCAAGAAACTAAGAGATTCAAGTTCTTCAAATCCAAGAACTTCAAGGAACTTCCATCTAAGGTATTTAAGTGTTGATTCATGGGTTCCTTTCACCCATGAAGCTTAAGAAACCCCTTTCAAAAATATAAATTTTGGATTTCGTGTTATGAATTAAATCATATCCATGTTTATGTTGTTGTATGATTACCAAGTTGAAATCTTTAATACATATAATGAAATTATGTTAGCATGTGGTTGAAATTGTTGTATTTGAAGTGAAAAATATTGCCATGATGTATTATTTTAATGTTCATGCCTAAGCCTCAAGTTATGTATGCAAGGTGTTTGCTAAAATGCCTAAGAGAATAAGAATTATGCTTTATGACTCAATTGTGACCAAACTGATGAATCCATACTTTACCCTTATGTTCACAATGACCTTCATGTTATTGTTATGCATTGTAATGGTTTGGTGGAATGCTTATGAGATTAGACTTACAAAATTATGACATATTTATATGTATTCCTATTCAAGTGTAAGCGTATGACACAAATACTTCATGAAAATCGCCAACATTTGTACTATAAATTGTTGAATATGGTCATGTGTTCAAGAAGTGTCATGCCTTGTTAGTTTCAGGCTATCTAGTCCTGGGGGTACTTGTACACGATAATTTAGTTGTGTCCCTAAAGTCAGTGTTCATTTATAATAATATCAGTCACTCCATGATCAGTAGTATTCTCAACGAGTTTTAGAACTCAGTAGAATTCAGTCAGTTACATGACTCAGGAAAACTCAGTAATCTCATGCACTCAGTCAGTTAACAAAATTCAGTAACATTTCGTCAGTTCATGAAACTCAGCGAACTCAGTCCAGTTCATCTCAATATAATTAGTTCAGTGTCTATTCTATTGGGAGTAGGATTCAGCACCAAGTGAACCTAAGAATGAGGGCACACACCGACTATTGAGGGTGTGACCCTTAGAAGCAATCCTTGTATTCCAGAACTATGTAGCTAGCATAAGTTGAGACATCAATACAAACAGTTGAGGGTCGATGAGGTGGATTAACACTACCAATTAAAGGTCCTACCATTTTCCTTTGGGGACACTGCTAGATGAGGGTCACTCACAGCTTGTCCTTACTAGTGGCGCGGTATTGACACCCTTCTAATTGGGGTGACAGATTGGAATCCAACTCTATACAGAAAAAGGGCATATCGGTTAGATGACTACTTCTCATAGTCTCAGTTTTAGTCTCAATAAAAGAACTCAGATAGTTCTTCAGATTTAGGTCTGTCAGATATAGTCGAAACTCAGCTAGTTCTATTAGAATTAGGACTGTCAGACATAGTCACTCAGTTAATAGTATATCAGTTATATGAAACTCATGTTATCGGTATTCAGAATCAGTAGTTAGTATTATCTCAATCTCATTTACAGTTACGTATTCATGCATGTATTCTCACGTTTATGTTATTAAGTCAATTAGTATTGTTCATGCATATGATCCCCATGTATTCAGCCTACCTCACTTTGCATACCAACACATTCAGATGTACTGACACATACTTTTCTTGCGTGCTATGGTGTTTTATACCATAGGTTAGGACGCTTAAGTTCCTGATCGCACTTAGATTCAGATTCAGACAGTAGCAGTGGATTTGTAGTGAGTCCTCATCATTCGATGATCGCATGATTATTTCATTATTTTAGTTTTAGTAGATGGAGTTAGTTAGGGACATATCCCATCAACTCTTTATTCAAACAGTTCAGTCAGTTAGAGGCTTTCAGACTAGATATTTACAGATAGTATCTTTCAGTTTTGGGTATTTCTATGCCCTATTTAGATATTATTTTACTCAGAAGTTATTTAGCTTTTGAACCTTACGGCCTTGCAGTTTATATTCCACATCTTTACAGTATATATATATATTATGCAGTGCTCAGGTACAAATATCAGTCATAGGTTAGCTTATGGTTCTTGGGGGTCATGAGCACCGTCTAGTATTTCGGGTACTAGATTTGGGTCGTTAAAATAACGAAGTGCTCATGACTTCCACATTCGAGAAAAACTTTCATAGTGGCTCATTTTCTATAGCTTCTTCAACTTTTATGGAACTGACCATTTTTCCTCATAGCTTTAATAATTCTTTTTTCCAAGTAGGAAACATCAGTGTTACTTTTATTTGGATCATAATTTGAAGCATTCAATGCAAAGGATTTTTATCTTCTAACTTCCTTCTTCTCTAGCATTTGTTGTTTTTTGCACTCATGGGTTTTTAGATTTCCTAGTAGTTCATCCCTAGTGAGGGTCTTCAATTTTTTAGCTTCTGTTATAGCATCCACTTTGCTTTCCCAGGATATAGGAAGAACACCAAGAATCTTTCTTACTTGCTTATACACTGGAGTCACCTCTACTAAGCAATGAAGCTTATTTGTGATTAAGGTGAATCTTGTATGCATTTCTTAGATAGTTTCTTCTTCTTTCATGGTGAAGGTTTCATACTGAGTAGTCAGCATGTCTACTTTTGAATCCTTCACATCATTAGTACCTTCATGTGTATTCCTCAAGAAATGCTAGATTTTTTTGGTATTTTCACAAGTTGAGATCCTATATATTCATCAGGCCCTATTTCACAGACTAATAGTTTCTTGGCCTTGTAGTTTTTCTCAATCTTTCTTCTATCTTCTTCATTGAATTCCCTCCTATTTTTGATAACCATTTTTTGTAACATCTCATTTGATTTCTTTTACAGGGACATGATGTCCATCAAGGATTATGTCCATCAGTTCACTATCTTCATCCATAATGAAGTCAAACATCCTTGTTCTCCACCACCCATAGTACTGTCCATTAAATCTACGTAGTCTAGTGGTAGATTGCCTTTCTTTCAGGTTTGATGGATCAACCATGATAACCAAAACACTCTAGGTATGAATCTTTTAGAGTGACCTGCCTCTGATACCAATTGTTGGAACCCTTGGGGGTTGCATCACATAGTGAGGGATCAGGTCCCTCAAAGTCAATCATAAGCAATCAAATAATAAAGTGAAGAAGAATTAAAGATAGTTTATGAAAAGTAAAAAAATAAGATTTTTACATGGAAATCCAAGATGGGAAAAACCATGGCTTGCCCTCACAAGCACCAACGAAATCCACTATAATCAACCTCCTAATTATATTCTATAGTTTAACCTACATCTAGGCTCCTTTAGCTAGTAGCAACTCTACTACAAGCTCATCTTGAAAACTCTAGCAAGGACCCTCTACGTTGATTAACTCTAATCATCCACACCAATTATTTGTTAACTCTCAACTTATACGTCAATTTGAGTGCAATAAAGTCGTTGTCAATATATTTACCCAACTAAGAGTCGGGGTCGAATCCACAAGGAATATTGTGAGTGGGAATTGAGTAAGTATAAAATAAAAGTTGCTTGCTATGTTCAAATCTATGGTACAAGATGGTTTAGGGTTTTTAATGTTTTCTAATGTGAAAGTAATTCTTGGGATTCTAAGGGACTAATGAGAAACTAAGAAAAATTATAGCTTAATTATTAGACATGGATCTCAGGATTACGCTATCCTAAGGGAAAGTTATGCATGGGTATGTGATTATTTGCTGCAAATCCTAATTATTGATGATGTGGTAGGTTAGGTTTGAAGTCTTTGAAGCTAGTTCTTCAATAAAACCACAAAGATAAAACACATTGACCCTTTTGAGTGCCTAACAAGTGTGTCAATTAAAGCCATCAAATACCTCAATAAGGCACCCCTATTTCTAGGATGGTACCAAGGTATAGTCAACCTCATATTCAAACTTAAGTCTAAGATGGTGAAAATTAGAAAACTATGCCCATAATTGTCTACTATTGCATTGGTTCCCACATCACTCTTACAAGGATGATATGGGTTTCAAGGAATTAGCTGTCCAACAATACCAATTTTGTCTAAATTCGGTATCAGAGTAAAAAGTTATGGACATTTTACTAAGAACTGTCAGAACTACCCAAAAGCAATGGTCAGGACGATGGACCGTCGAGCTAGCGATGGACCATCGCCCAAGCCATTGCGACTAAGGCAGTGAACCCGACTTCTGGTCAAGTGCGACGGTCAGGACTGACGGACCGTCAAACCAGTGATGGACCATTGACCAAACCATCACAGATAAGGCAGAAAGTCTAGGTTCTGGCCAAGTGCGATAGTCATGACCGACGAACAGTCGAGCCATCGACGGACCGTCGTCCATACCGTTTCCACTTCCTATCAGTAATTTTAAGTCATTTTAAAAAGGTATTTTGGTCTTTTTCCATCCATTTTAACCCCTAATTATTCCACGCCAAAGCTCATAACTTTATTATTCATCTACAACACCAAATTAGGGTTTCTCTCAAAGATCAATCCCCAAGAATAAGATCCCAACCCTTCTTCAAGAAACTAAGAGATTCAAGTTCTTCAAATCCAAGAACTTAAAGGAACTTCCATCTAAGGTATGTAAAGTGTTGATTCATGGGTTCCTGTCACCCATGAAGCTCAAGAAACCCCCTTCAAAAATATAAATTTTGGATTTCGTGTTATTAATTAAATCATATCCATGTTTTTATTGTTGTATGATTACCAAGTTGAAATCTTTAATACATATAATGAAATTATGTTAGCATGTGGTTGAAATTCTTTTGTTTGAAGTGAAAAATATAGCCATGATGTTTTATTTTAATGTTCATTCCTAAGCCTTAAGTTATGCATGCAAGGTGTTTGCTAAAATGCCTAAGAGAATAAGAATTATGCTTTATGACTCAATTGTGACCAAAATTGATGAATTCATGCTTTACGCTTATGTTCATAATGATCTTTATGTTATTGTTATGCATTGTAATAGTTTGGTGGAATGCTCATGAGATTAGACTTATGAAATTATGACATGTTTATATGTATTCCTATTCATGTGTAAGCGTATAACACACAAATACTTCATGAAAATCCCCAATGTTTGAACTATAAATTATTGACTATGTTTGTGTGTTCAAGAATTGTCATGTCTTGTCAGTTTCATGCTATCGAGTCCTGGGGGTACTTGTACCCAACAATTTAGTTGTGTGCCTAGAGCCATTGTCCGTTTCATGATAATCTCAGTCACGCCATGATCAGTAGTATTCTCAATGACTTTCAAAACTCAATAGAATTCAATCAGTTACATGACTCAGGAAAACTTAGTAATCTCATGAACTCAGTCAGTTAACAGAATTCAATAACAAAGTGCTCATGAATTCCACATTTGAGACAAACTTTCATAGTGGTTCCTTTTCTGCAGCAGCTTCAACTTTTGTAAAACTGACCATTTTTCCTCATAGTGTTAATAATTCCTTTTGCCAAATAGGCAACATTAGTGCCATCTTTATTTGGATCATAATTTGAAGCCTTCAATGCTAGGGATTTTTATCTTTTAATTTGCTTTTTCTCTAGATCTTGTTGTTTTTTGCACTCATGGGTTTTAGATTTCCTATTAGTTCATCCATAGTGAGGGTATTCAAGTTTCTAGCTTTAGTTATAGAAACCACTTTGCTATCCCAGGATATAGGAAGAACACCAAGAATCTTTCTTACTTGCTTATACACTAGAATCACATCTCTGAAGAAATAAAGCTCATTTATGATTGAGGTGAATCTTGTATGCATTTATTGGGTAGTTTCTTCTTCTTTAATGGTGATGGTTTCATACTGAGTAGAAAGCATGTCTACTTTTGAATCCTTCACATCATTAGTACCTTCATGTGCAGTACTCAAGCAATCCTAGATTTTTTTGGCATTTTCATGAGCTGAGATCCTATATATTCATCAGGCCTTATTTCACAGACTAATAGTTTCTCGGCCTTGTAGTTTTTCTCAATCTTCCTTCTATCTTCTTCATTGAATTCCCTACCACTTTAGATAACCATTTTTGTAACATATCATTTGACTTCTTTTACAGGGAATAAGGTTCATCAAGGATTATGTCCATCAGTTCATTAGCTTTGGCCATAATTAAGTCAAACATCCTTGATATCCTCCACCCATAGTACTATCCATTAAATATAGGTAGTCCAGTGGTACATTGCCTTCCTTTCAGGTTTGATGGAGTAGCCATGATAACCAAAACACTCTAGGTGTGAATCTTTTAAAGTGACCTACCTCTAATACCAATTATTGGAACCCTTGGGGGTTGCACCATATAGTGAGGGACCAGGTCCCTCGGAGTCAATCACAGGCAATACTAAAGATAGTATAGGAAGAGTAAAAACACAAGATTTTTACATGGAAACCCAGGATGGGAAAAACCATGGCTTGCCCTCACAAGCACTAATGAAATCCATTATAATCAACCTTCTAAATATAGTCTAGATTTTAGCCTACATCTAGGATCCTTTAGCTAGTAGCAACTCTACTACAAGATCAACTTGGTAACTCTACCAGGGACCCCCTACGTTGATTAAATCTAATTAGCCACACCAATTATTTGATAACGCTCAACTTCTACATCAATTTGAGTGCAAGAAGGTCATTGTCAATATATTTACCCAACTATAAGTCGAGGTCAAATCCATAAGGAATAATGTGAGTGGCAATTGAGTAAGTTTAAAATAAAGGTTGCTTGATAAGTTCAAATCTATGGTACAAGATGGTTTGGGGTTTTCAATGTTTTCTAATATGAAAGTAATTCTTAGGATTCTAAGGGACTAATGAGAGACTAAGAATAATTAGAGTGCAATTAATTAGACACGGATCTTAGGATTACACTATCCTAGGGGCATGTTATGCATGGGTATGTGATGATTACTACAAATACTAATTATTGCTAACGTGGTAGGATAGGTTTGAAGTCTTGAGGCTGGTTCTTTAATAAAACCTCGAAGTTGTCACTCATTGACCCTTTTGAGTACCTAACGAGTGTGTCAATTAAACATACCCAATACCTCAATTAGGCACCCCTATTTCTAGGATGGTACAAAGGGATAGTCAACCTCAAATTCACACTGATGTCTAAGATGGTGAAAATTAGCAAACTATGCCCATCATTGTCTATTATTGCATTGGTTCACACATCTCTCTTTAAAGGATGATATGAGTTTCAAAGAATTAGCTTTCTAACGATACCAATTTTGTCTAAATTTGGTATTGGAGTAAAAAGTTATGGATGTTTTATAAAGATCTGTCGGAACTACCCAGAAGTGATGGTCAGGCCGATGGACCGTCGAGCTAGCGACGGACTATCGCCCAAGCCATCGCGACTAAGGTAGTGAACACGACTTTTGGTCAAGTGCGACGGTCAGTACCGGTGGACCATCAAGCCAGTGAAGGACCATCACCCAAACCATCGCAGATGAGGCAGAAAGTTTAGTTTCTGGCCAAGTATGACGGATAGGGCTGATGAACAGTCGAGCCAGCGACGGATCGTCGTCCATACCATTGCCACTTCCAATCAGTGATTTTAAGTCATTTTAAAAAGATATTTTGGTCTTTTTCCATCCGTTTTAACCCCTAAGTATTCTAGGCCAAAGCTCATAACTTTATTATTCATCTACAACACCAAATTAGGGTTTCTCTCAAAGATCAATCCCCAAGAATAAGATTCCAACCCTTCTTCAAGAAACTAAGGGATTCAAGTTCTTCAAGTCCATGAACTTAAAGAAACTTTCATCTATGGTATGTAAAGTGTTGATTCATGGGTTCTTATCACCCATTAAACTCAAAAAACCCCTTTCAAAAATATAAATTTTGGATTTCGTGTTATGAATTGAATCATATCCATGTTTTTGTTGTTGTATGATTACCTAGTTGAAATCTTTAATACATATAATGAAATTATGTTAGCATTTGGTTGATATTCTTTTGTTTGAAGTGAAAAATATAGCCATGATGTTTTATTTTAATGTTCATTCCTAAGCCTCAAGTTATGCATCCAAGGTGTTTGCTAAAATGCCTAAGAGAATACAAATTATGCTTTATGGCTCAATTGTGACCAAATTGATGAATCCATGCTTTCCCCTTTTGTTCATAATGACCTTTATGTTATTTTTGTACGTTGTAATGGTTGGAATGCTCATGAGATTAGAATTATGAAATTATGACATGTTTTGATGTATTCTTATTCATGTGTAAGCGTATAACACAAAAATACTTCATGAAAATCTCCAATGTTTGAACTATAAATTATTGACTATGTTCATGTGCTCCAGAAGTGTCATGTTTTGTCAGTTTCATGCTATCGAGTCCTGGGGGTACTTGTACCCAACAATTTAGTTGTGTGCCTAGAGCCATTGTCCGTTTCATGATAATCTCAGTCACGCCATGATCAGTAGTATTCTCAATGACTTTCAAAACTCAATAGAATTCAATCAGTTACATGACTCAGGAAAACTTAGTAATCTCATGAACTCAGTCAGTTAACAGAATTCAATAACAAAGTGCTCATGAATTCCACATTTGAGACAAACTTTCATAGTGGTTCCTTTTCTGCAGCAGCTTCAACTTTTGTAAAACTGACCATTTTTCCTCATAGCTTTAGTAATTCTTTTTGCAAAATAGGCAACATTAGTTTCATCTTTATTTGGATCATAATTTGAAGCCTTCAATGCCAGGGATTTTTATATTCTAACTTCCTTCATCTCTAGCTCTTGTTGTTTTTAGCACTCATGGGTTTTAGATTTCCCATTAGTTCATCCATAGTGAAGGTCTTCAAGTTTCTAGCTTCAGTTATAGAATCCACTTTGCTATCCTAGGATATAGGAAGAACACAAAGAATCTTTCTTACTTGCTTATACACTGGAATCACCTCTCCAAAGAAATGAAGCTCATTTGTGATTGAGGTGAATCTTGTATGCATTTCTTTGGTAGTTTCTTCTTTTTTCATGGTGATGGTTTCTTACTGAGTAGAAAGTATGTCTACTTTTGAATCTTTCATATCATTAGTACCTTTATGTGCAGTACTCAAGAAATCCCAGATTTTTTTGGCATTTCACGAGCTGAGATCCTATATATTCATCAGGCTTTATTTCACAGACTAATAGTTTCTCAACCTTGTAGTTTTTTTCAATCTTTCTTCTATCTTCTTCATTGAATTCCCTCCCACTTTTGATAACCATTTTTGTAGTATCTCATTTGACTTCTTTTATAGGGAATAAGGTCCATCAAGGATTATGTCCATCAGTTCACTATCTTCAGCCATAATTAAGTCAAACATCCTTGATATCCTCCGTCCAAAGTACTATCCATTAAATATAGGTAGTCTAGTGGTAGATTTCCTTCCTTTTAGGTTTGATGGAGCAGCCTTGATAACCAAAACACTCTAGGTGTGAATCTTTTAAAGTGACCTACCTCTGATACCAATTATTGGAACCCTTGGGGGTTGCACCACATAGTGAGGGACCAGGTCCCTCAGAGTCAATCACAGGCAATCAAATAATAAAGTGTAGGAGAACTAAAGATAGTATAGGAAGAGTAAAAACACAAGATTTTTACATGGAAAACCAGGATGGGAAAAACCATGGCTTGTCCTCACAAGCACCAACGAAATCCATTATAATCAACCTCTTAAATATAGTCTATATTTTAGCCTATATCTAGGCTCCTTTAGCTATTAGCAACTTTACTACAAGCTCATCTTGGTAACTCTACCAAGAACCCTCTACGTTGATTAAATCTAATCAACCATACTAATTATTTGATAACTCTCAACTTCTACTTCAATTTGAGTGCAAGAAGGTCATTGTCAATATATTTACCCACCTAAGAGTCGGGGTCAAATCCATAAGGAATAATGTGAGTGGCAATTGAGTTAGTTCAAAATAAAGGTTGCTTGATATGTTTAAATCTATAGTACAAGATGGTTTGGGGTTTTCAATGTTTTCTAATGTGAAAGTAATTCTTGGGATTCTAAGGGACTAATGAGAAACTAAGAATAATTAGAGTGTAATTAATTAGACATGGATCTTAGGATTACACTATCCTAGAGGCAAGTTATGCATGGGTATGTGATGAGTTACTGCAAATCCTAATTATTGTTGACGTGGTAGGCTAGGTTTGAAGTCCTTGAGGCTGGTTCTTCAATAAAACCTCAAAGTTGTCACTCATTGACTCTTTTGAGTACCTAATGAGTGTGTCAATTAAAGCCACCCAATACCTCAATTAGGCACCCCTATTTTTAGTTTGGTACCAAGATATAGTCAACCTCAAATTCACACTTATGTCTAAGATGGTGAAAATTAGCAAACTATGCCCATCATTGTCTACTATTGCATTGGTTCCCACATCAGTCTTTAAAGGATGATATGGGTTTCAAAGAATTAGCTTTCTAACGATACCAATTTTGTCTAAATTTGGTATTGGAGTAAAAAGTTAAGGACATTTTACAGAGAACTGTCAAAACTACCCAGAAGCGATGGTCAAGCCGATGGACCGTCGAGCTAGAGATAGACCGTAGCCCAAGCCATCATAACTAAGGTAATGAACACGACTTTTGGTCAAGTGCGACAGTCAGGACCGACGGATAGTCGATCCAGCGAAGGACCGTCTCCCAAACCATCACAGACAAGGCATAAAGTTTAGGTTCTGGCCAAGTGCGACGGTCAGGATCGATAGACCGTCGCCCAAATTGTCGCCACTTCCGATCAGCAATTTTAAGCCATTTTAAAAAGGGTATTTGGGTCTTTTTCCACCCTTTTTAACCCCTAATTATTCCAGGTCAGAGCTCATAACTTCATTATTCATCTACAACATCAAATTAGGGTTTCTCTCAAAGATAAATCTCCAGAAATAAGATCCTAATCCTTCTTCAATAAACTAAGAGATTCAATTTCTTCAAGTCCAAGAACTTAAAGGAACTTCCATCTAAGGTATATAAAGTGTTGATTCATAGGTTCCATTCATCCATAAAGCTCAAGAAACCCCTTCCAAAAATATAAATTTTGGATTTTGTGTTATGAATTGAATCATATCCATGTTTATGTTGTTGTATGATTACCAAGTTGAAATCTTTAATACATATAATAAAATTATGTTAGCATGTGGTTGAAATTCTTTTATTTGAAGTGAAAAATATTGCCATGACGTATTATTTTAATGTTCATGCCTAAGCCTCAAGTTATGCATGCAAGGTGTTTGCTAAAATGCCTAAGAGTAAGAATTATGCTTTATGACTCAGTTATGACCAAATTGATGAATCCATGCTTTACCATTATGTTTACAATGTCCTCCATGTTATTGTTATGCATTGTAATGGTTTGGTGGAATGCTCATGAGATTAGACTTACAAAATTATGACATGTTTATATGTATTCCTATTCAAATGTAAGCGTATGACAGACAAATACTTCATGAAATCCCCAACATTTGTACTATAAATTGTTGACTATGGTCATGTGTTCAAGAAGGGTCATGTCTTGTCAGTTTCATGCTATCGAGTCCTGGGGGTACTTGTACCCGATAATTTAGTTATGTGCCTAGAGCTAGTGTCCGTTTCATGATGATCTCACTCACACCATGATCAGTAGTATTCTCAGTGGGTTTCAGAACTTAGTACAATTCTGTCAGTTACATGACTTAGGAAAACACAGTAATCTTATGAACTCAGTCAGTTTACAGAATTCAATAACATTCCGTCAGTCCACAAAACTCTGCAAACTCAGTCCAGTTCATCTCAGTATAATTACTTTAGTGTCTATTCAATTAGAAGTAGGATTCAGCACCGAGCAAACCTAAGGATGGAGGCACACACCTGTCATGCCTCAAATCCTATTGGGGCAGACTGGCACCCGTAATCGAGGAGGCCCGGGAAAACTAGCTCATAACCTTATACTTCCCATGCATACCTCTATGACAATCCGAAATTCGGACAGCATCATGTCGCATATAAAAGGAAATAATCACCTGTATAAGCTCAAGCACACATATATATGTATATACAATACTTGGCCGTTGGATCCATCACGTCTATTAACAAAACACCACCTTGACTGTACATTAGGTCTACAAAGCCTCTAGACAATACACAAAGTTTAACTAAGGTCGGGACACACCCCGCCATATAACTAACTTCTATACAATACCAAAAGTGACTGGATATGACACGGAAAGCCCCAGAGCAAAATGGAGCTCACCAAAAGCAGCTGGATATCCTGGCTTCTATTTGTGTGGTGTATGAGCTGAGGTACCTGTGCCTGCAGCATGAAATGCAGGTCCCCCGTGGGGGACGTCAGTACAAAATATGTACTGAGTATGTAAAGCTGTAGATAATCACATATGATATAGGAGCTCAATAGAAATCAGAAACAAGTGAATAAATCATAATAGGAGTGGACCACACTTACTAGAACTTGTGACAACCTGTACATTGTATTTATTCAATCACTTTACCTTCATTCTTATCATCTTTGTAATCATTACTGTGTTGTACTGTGACCATTAGGCTGCCTCTAGTACATATCAACTGGGATCGACCTATGATAGGCTTATGCCCCTGGGATACCACCCATAAACACATAAATAGGGATCGACCCATGATAGACTTATGCCCCTAGGATACCACTCGATAAGAGAGAACTTCCATCACTTAGTTCAATTAATCTTTGAGATTGTTATTTTGGTCGCCACCACATCTTTGATACTTTGAAACAATGATACATCAATAAGAGATATATAAATAGACCATCAATGCAATAACAATGAAGTAAGAACTCATTGGCACATCAATAAAGTGTTTTGGAGTCATCAATGCCATAACAATGAAGTAGGAACTTTTTGGTATATCAATGAAACATTTTGGAGTTATTAATAGCACATGTATCTTGTTTGAGTAACCGGATACCTTCTGACATTCATTAGTGCAATAAACATGTAAGATTTGGAAGACAAACAAGTATTGGAATGTCTTGATATCTTGTAGGGTGGAAACAAGTTCATTGATAACGTAGGACATCATACAAAACCATTATGGATCACATGTTATTAAATAACTTTGGAAACTTTCTTATAGAACAATTGTTCACTTTCATGCCAAATATATGGTATAGAGTATGCTTTATATAGCAATCTAATATTAGCAACCAAACGTCACAATTCAATTATTTGAATTCACAAAACTAGTGGTTGAGTAGTAAGCCTTAATTACACCATAAAGGGTGTCACTTTATACTCCAATTACATTCACATGCCATCCATATTCATACAAAATCCTCCAATATCAAGTTTGGATTCATTTATCCTTCCAACCAATCCATTAAACCAAATTGATCCATAGACATAAATAATCATCAATTCAATAGTATATCACCATATCCACCTTCCATAACTCATTTACCATATACACCTTCTATAACCCAATTACCATATCCACCTTCCACAATTCAATACAACCAAACCATGCAAAATAGTCCATAACCCTATTTCCATTACCTTTTAATAACAACCAATACATATAATCCTCTATCACACATATACATATGGAAAAGAACATGGAAAACAATATTCATACCTTAGAATTCACCTCTTCATTATGCAATCCTATTTGCACAAATAAAAGGTGCCGTTCGAAGCTCTCGAGATGACAAACGCAGTTATCGGATTACTTTGGAATTTCTACGATTGAATCAAAAGTAATTTAAAGGTCAAATTTAGTTAGGGTTTGTTCTTTCTCAATGATTGATTATGAAAATGAGTTTTTGAACTCATATACATGTATATATACACATATTCCCGTCCATAATATAATAGAAAATGACCAAAATGCCTTTAAAATTTAAATAATGCCAAATCTGTCCTTTGGTGGACTGTTTTGATAAGCTAAAGTAGATCGACCATAAATCTTTTCTCCGATATCGGATTTAGGTGAAATTGGTATCGTTGGAAAGATAATTCAAAGGGATTTCATTTAATATAAAGTAGGACACCCAGTTCTTCCTGTACAAGGAGTTATGGTCGTTCGAAGTTGACCCTAAAAATCTGTTTTGAGAGGCTGAAGTAAAACGAGTATAACTCCTTACTCAGACGTTGGATTTGGATGAAACCAATTGCATTGGAAAGAAGACCCAAAGATATTTCTTTTAATAGGTCGCTGCTCTCCCAGTTCATTATATTAAGAGAGTTATGATCGTTCGAAGTTGACCCAAAAAATTGGTTGGCCTCAGTAGTTTGTGTGCAGGAAATTTTCCTACACATTTACTATTCCCAAATATCCCGGCCACCGTTTTATAGTTTCGAACGTGCTCGATTATATCTGAAACCTATCCGTTTTTGAAAATCTTTATATTGTTGGAAAGCTTATTCAATAACCTTCGCATGGAACCATCAACGAGCAAATTTCGGTATAAATAAAATAAAAAAATTAATTCCATATAAATAAGACCAATACACGTACTTGAATACGCCAATACACGTACTTGAATATGGGGTGTTACAACACCGACCGTTGAAAGTGTGACCTTTAGAAGTAATTATTGCATTCCAGAACTATGTAGCCAGCATAGGTTGAGACATCAACATAGACATTTGAGTGTTTCTGAGGTGGATTAACACTGGCAGTTGAGGGTCCCACCATTCTCCTTTGGGGACACTGCCAGTTGAGGGTCACTCACAGCTTGTCCTTAACTATGACGCGGTATTGACACCCTTTCAATTGGGGTTACAGATTGGACCCCAGCTCTATAAATAAAAGGGGCATGTCGGTTAGATGACTACATCCCACAGTCTCAGTCTTAGTCTAAGTAAAAGAACTCAAATAGTTCTTCGGATTTAGGACTGTCACATACAATCGAAACTCAGCTAGTTCCGTCAGAATTAGTACTGTCAGACACAGTCACTCAGTTAATAGTATATCAGCTATACGAAACTCATGTTATCAGTATACAAACTCAGTAGTCAGTATTATCACAATCTCTTTTACAGTTACGTATTCATGCATGTATTCTCACATTTATGTTATTCGGTCAGTTAGTATTATTCATGCTTATGAACCCCATGCATTCTACTTTTGAATCCTTTACATTATTAGTACCTTCATGTGCAGTCCTCAAGCAATCCCAGATTTTTTGGCTTTTTCACGAGCTGAGATCCTATATATTCATCAGGCCCTAGTTTTTCTCAATCATCCTTCTGTCTTTTTCATTGAATTCCCTCCTACTTTTGATAACCATTTTTATAACATCTCATTTGACTTCTTTTACAGGAACATGAGGCCCATTAATGATTATCTCCATCAGTTCACTATCTTCAGCCATAATGAAGTCAGACATCCTTGCCTTTCTTCACTCTTTAGAATTTGCAAAAACCATTTGATGAGGAGGCATCTCTTTTCTTTTTTAGCTGAGTGATGATTAGGGTTGAAAGATCATTGGAACAACTGTCCTAATAAGTGCAAAATAACACCTCTAAGTTTGTTACAAGAAGACAAAACTGTGCAGAAAATATGTGCTAGCTGTACAGTAACTTACATATCCAGCGACCTGTTCCCTTGCAGTTAGCTTCTCGTCATCAAAACTACATTTAGCAAAATGTCACGACCCGATTCCTCAAGTCATGATGGCGCCTATCATAACCCACCAGTAGTCAAGCCAACCCATAGTCCATAATAGCTAGAAATAAACTACTCAATAATATGAGGAAAAGAAGACGAAATATATGGATTAAAAATCAATACATAGAAGAATCCCAAAACCCGGTGGTATCAGTACAAGTGTTTCTAATATCATAGAGGTACAAAAGTGATATATCAAGAATTATACAATAATACAACTTTTCTCTGAATACAACTTAGAGACTAGTCTAATACATAAGAGAGAGATAGTAATACTCCAAATGTTAGGAGCTCACTCTAAGTCTCTGAACCAGGGATGCTCTGCACGATGCACAAATCAATGGCGATAACCTATACTATCATCTGCAGGCTGGAGAAGTGTAGTATGAGTACCCAATAAATGGGACTCAGTAGGCAACTGCCAACTGAGCTCTAAAGATAAAGCAGATATACACAACATATAAACAGAATGAAAACTACACCCAAGAGTCCATAAATCATATAATAAGTCAATGAGAATAATAAGGGAATACAATCATATTTATATCCAAGTGTCTAATATAATAAGACTAAAGAAGTATCAGGTTGAACTATCTTATTCCAGCATTCAACATACGTCAATGCTATACCATATATCCCATGTCAATATATGAATAAAGAGCAAAAGAAAGATATATAGTAATATACAAGGCAATGTAAAGACTATATAAAATTAACAATCAAGGAAGGGATATACGGTAGTACCATAGCTTCATATAGCTAGATATTTTTATATAGATATATATACATACAAAAATGAGGTCATCTCAAGCGTAACCTATATCATTATATTCTCATTTAAGACCTCATTATAACACTTATCGGTATTTAAATACTATCATACTCGGGGTTTCTAATCCACATGGCTATACATGAAATAATCGTGCATAATAATGCAATCATAAGATAGGAAAGGCCGAAGATGTACCTCAAATTCTGATGCCAGATCAATGACCAATCTGTCATAAGCTAGCCATAATAATGATCATAACAATGATAATAACAATATCAATAACAGCATAAATAACCGGCTACTCCGGACAACCAAATACTAGCCGAGACTATGCGTACACCCACCATCCCAGACTCGAAAGGTTTAATCAACATACAATAACACAAGGCATATTCTTTACCCATATCTATGCAACCGTTCTATACTGGCTGATAGACATAGGTCCATACTGGTGATAGGCAATGTGCATGCAGGAATGAATGAAAAGTACATAATCAATATCACATCTTATCATACCTGTCCTCATCAGGACTATCATCATCGTAATGAACCTTCGGCCTTGTCGGGTATCAACATAGCATGAATAGATCCTCTAGCCTTGTTAGATATCAACATCATCACACTAGTATCCTCCGCCTTGTCGGGTATCAATATCATCATAATAGTATCTTCTGGCCTTGCCAGGTATTAATAGAATCACAATAGTATCCTCCGGCCTTGCCGGGTATCAATAGAATCACAATTACCATTACCAAATAAGATACACTAAAATACTCATAATCATGCATATATCACCATAGAATATTTATCTAGTCAATACTTCCCAACTACTTGTTATTAGTTAGCCAACACTTATTATTATAAAATCACTAGTTCGCTAGTCATCACATAACCTCTAGTTATCAGCCTAAACCTTTCTTAACATAATCCTGATCCACGGGATAACAACTAACCACTATTTATTTACTAGTCAATATCAAACATCTAGGCAAGGTTCATCATTACATCAAAACCGTTATTTATCCTTCATTTATTATTATCAACAAATCATCCTATATCCGTTAATCATTACTAGACAACACATTACTACTTTTCACCTAACCATCTTTTATTAACTGACACCATTCATTAACTAACCATCGCTAGCTACCATGTTTCTGCTAATCAAGATTTATTCACTAATACATTAGCTTCTTAGCCATCAAGTGCTATAGTCCCCTAATAGACAACTAGTTACCACATAGCTTAACCATCTAACGAGAAGAGCAGCCATAAGATCATATTTTAGCTTATAATCGCATCAATTATAATGGTAAATAATCATGAATGTACCAAATCTATGCATGTTATCACCAGTATTCAATTAGGGGGATAATAAGCATCATATCGCATCTTTCTCTATCCCATACTAGAGAGATGAGTATACAATCATACACATACTTATATTCATAAACTGTAATCACATCATTTATACTGACAAAAACTTCTCGGCTATTGCATCAATTTCATAACACGGCCCTTAGACCATTAATTTATCCAGAATAATCACAACATCATAATCACGGCCTTAGGCCCATTCACATATCTGGGACTCATATCAATAACCATATTTATAAGTCGTAGCATACCTCTAATTATCTCATATAAGAGGCATCTCACATATAGGAGGCATAATATTAATAAATATGTTATCATCTCTCACACAAGAGTCATCTCACATCTAGGAGGCATAATATACATAGACATGTAATTGTCTATAGGATATCATGTATCAATAGGTCATACATTAATACAATGAGGAATATCTCTTCTCTAGGCCAATTTACATATCCAAAAGGATTATCGTCTCTATAGGTCCAATAATTATGACTAAAGGAAATAGCATCTCTATAGGCCAATCATCAAGTCTAAGAGGAAATAGAATCTCTATTGGCCACATAATTATCTAGGATAAACATCATCTCTAAATGCCCAATATCACTTTTACAAGTAGTATTAATAACCATAACTCAAAAGCAACAATCCAAAAACATCAATACAAGTTACTAAGTTATGAAGTAATCTTATTCTAAGGTTTACTAGCCTCATCTATGTCTAACATACGCAACTAAGTCCACAAGACTTAACTTAATCTTAGGCCTAAGTGGGCTGAACGATCCTATTTCAAATCCATAATTTCCATAATTAGGCGTACTATGACCCAAACTAGGCTAAGGTATCTAGTTATTATTCTAGATGTCAAGCAAGCTATATTCAAGCCTAAGATAGTAACTTCGACTAGAAATAAGGGTACTCAAGTAGACTCTACCAAACTTACAATTCCAAAACTATCACACTAGCTCAATAAGGCTAAATATATAAATCATGCTTCAAATGCTAAGACCATATTCCAAGCATACTATTATATCATATCATATCTATGCTATAAATTACCCAGACTAGAGAGAAGGTAATAGGATTCAACAAGGGTAGTAAGTAATTCAACCTACGAGTCAAAATCCCCGTCTAATCCCCAAACTTATTTTTACATTCAACACTAAGTTATTCTATCCAATAACAATCTTAACATTCACATTCACATTCACATTCACATGCAATATATATCATACATCATCCATGAAGAAGAGTAGACAGAATCCAACCTCAAAGACAAACCAAAAAATCCCATATCATGCACCATACGCTCGTCTTTACTTTACAATTTTCAAAATACCATCATACTAACAAAACCATGGTCTACTCTTCAACACGAGTCTAAAGATACCCATATTGCACTATTATGCTTTGAGTCCAAAAATGACACCAAAACCTCAAGTGGGTCCCACATACAAAAAATGAGTTTTTGAAACCAACCCAATGGTCACACATGAACAAAGAATCATAACCCTCAAAGAATGGGTGGAAACTAAGCATACATTGGGCTAAAATCAAGCCCTAAGCTAAATTGGGGTTTTGGGTCCAAACTATGAAATCCAAGCATGAATGCAAGGAATTCTTACCTTAATATTGAAGATAATCGTGATACAAGATGATAATTAAGCTCCCAACTCACCCCCTTGACCAATTTTGAGTTATTACACTTATTTTAGGGTTCTAGGTCTAATTGGTGAAGGAGAAATGGTCGAAACACATCTTGGGACCTTTATATAGCCCCTACAGGTACTCAAGTGCCACTAACATAATCGTACGGGCTACGATCGCTCTCTCATGATCGCTCAATCTTAGCCGCGATCGCGGTTACACCAGATAACAACAAACTCATTTTTGAGTTTTTGACCCTCCAAACTCATCCGTAATCCAAATAACATGATCCAATGGTGAATTTTGAGTGTAAACAACATTTAAAATCCATTGGAATCATAAAAACTTTAATTGGATATCATTTATGTTGAAAAGTGGGGCCCATATCTAAACTTTTATCATTTTCAATAAATTCTGCTCAATAGCCCGAAATAAGTTCAGGGAGCCTTGAGACTTGAACCAAGGGTCTCCCTATACTAAACTTAATATTTTGGATATGATGGCAAAGTCAAATTTGCAATCTGAGGCCGTTTCAACCAAATATGGGTTCCACACCCGTTTCTTTCAATTTTTAACTATCCAACTAATAGGTCGAAATGGGCTCAGGTGCAGTGGAACCCAAACCAAAGGTATAACTAGACTAAAATTGATATTATGGATCTGCTGGAACAATTGGAATTTTTATTTGAGATTGTTTTTCTAAAGTTTTCACTCGGTGGCCGTTTGTACCAACAAAGACTTTTAAATAAGGAATTGGCTCTAAAAACCAAACAAATTGCCTGATAATTAAACCGTCACTACCAACAATTCATAAATGACTTAGGGAATCTACGGAGAAGATCAAATAGTGAAGATAAGAATAAATATGAAAAATGACCCGAAGGGACATTACACAAAACCCTAAGAAAACATAAGGGTCTTATCGTACTTTCGTATTTTGGGTTCCAATTTCCTAATTTATCATAAATCCTTGTATGTATAAGGAATGTTACTCTTCCCCCTTTATTATTTTATCCAAAGCATATGTTTATAATTATGTTCATGTGATTAAATTGTGATTTGTGAATATGGGTTTGAGGGTTTTGGAATAAATACATCTTGAATTGATTTCCCATGGTTTTAATACAATTGTTCATGCTTTATTTTCGTGTTTTAAACTAATGGGGTGCATGGGTGTGGGAATCAGAATGGGGGTTGAGGTATTTCCCAATTTGATGATTTTGGTATTGAAATTAGTTTGGAAATTATGTTCCCTCATCCCATTTGTGTAATTGATCTTGACTTACTCATCTATACTATTGCATTGCCTAAATGGTTAAAAGATTAAACATGGATTTTTAAGGCCTTGTTAGCCGTGTTTTGACTGAAATTGAAACCTCAAGGGTCGAGGAATTCCTCAAGGTTGATTTGATAAACTAAAGAAGGTCGAGTCATTCCTCCAACTTGATTTAATAAACTAAAGGGGGTCGAGGCATTCCCCCTACTGAATGGAATTTTAATGGCATAATTATAAGCTTACAAGTGTATGGTATGACGATACTTGTGGTGTAAATGTATAATTTTAGGGTAAATGAATAGGTTATGTGAAAATTATTTTAAATTGGTCTTAATAGGGGTTATGTATCTAAACAGTAAAGGTGTGGGTCTCAGATTACTTAAAATGGAAACTTATGTTTGCCAACATGAGGTTTGCTCTTGATGACCTATTTTTATGGTTAACACTATTGATATATTTGTATCTTGGATTGACGTAGGGTTGGGGCATTCCCTGGTATTCCTTGATACCTCCGGTTCATGCAGCTAGCACACTTTGGGGTCCTTTTAGCAGGAAGAGCTAAACCTATATAGCTCATGGGTGGTTGTTATGATGGTTGATCTATATAGTCCAAGATAAATTTATATCCAAAGACTATGTCTCGGGTCTAGAAGGTATGGCATACAACTAACCATGCCCACCACCTGGCTGGACTCCTAACTGATCTCTTCCACTACATACCTGAGGACCTCCATGAGCCCTCTAGGGATCCCCTAACGACCATGCATACCACCTCTAGCTGGGGGATGCACTTTCCTAAGAGGTGGAACACTCTAAGCTAAAAAAAACATTGCTCCACGACTGAGGCACTCTCTCTAGATATGGCCAGAGGCCCTATAATCATAATACACCCCCTGATGTTATACTAAAACCAGAAGATCTGATAAACCCAAAATAATAATAATAGCTAGAATAACTAAAAAATAAACCCCTAGAAAGATAAGCAGTACTCTGGCCAAGATAATCATTGTAACAAGACTGGCCTCCATTGATGATTTGAAGATCGACATGAATGGGCCTACTAGATTGTCCCAAATACTTATAAGGCTGACACAGATAGTACCTACCTTAAGAACCATTGCCGCTAAACCATGAGCCCATACCACAACCTCTTATCTATGCCCCTTTGGTCCTTGCGATGCAACTACTTTATAATATGTGAATGAACAAACACCTTAACAAAAGATCTACAAGTAGCATCCAAACTTTAGGTAGCCATACGGAAAGGAAGTCTCAATCCCCGCACAAATCATCAAACTTGCATATACTCAGCCGATAGAATGAGGTAGCATGCCTAGATAACTCATGAAATGGAGCCTCATACTCCACAATGATCATAGATCCCTAATCCAACCTCAAGAACTGTTCTCTCAAGCGATCTCTAAGACTACGAGGCACATACTTCCCAAGAAGACCCCAGAGAACTGAGCCCATGTCATAGGGAAAGATCTAGCTGGCCTAGAATAAAGATAACCTCTCCACCAATGTCGAGCAAATAAATCCAACTAAAAAGCAGTTTAATCCACACAACGAGTCTCAACTAGTCCTATATTATAGAGCTTATCCTCTCAAGTAATCAAGAACTCATAAGTATTCTCCCTCGGTGCACTAGAAAACCTAGGCTGAGCCAATATCAAGAATCTACTCAGCATCTTATGCTCCTTCACAGACATAGCCAGTTGGGCACCTAACGATGCATAAGGGACCCCAACAATGGGAGTCGCAGCTATAAGTTGCACCCCCTCCGTACCACTCTAATCCACAGACTTTTCACCTCCAAGTAATCCCAAGAGTTATACTAATGCATCCTAGAGCAATGAAGAAAAACTAAACCCTAATAGAGCCTTAGCTAATCCCTTGTCCACTACTAGTCGGGGTGAAAGAATCTCTGGCTCGAGAGAAGGAATAGGGTCTAATGAAGACTCTTTACCTTGGTCTCTATTTGGAGTAGCATCCTTCAATTTTCCTTGACCTATCAATCATCCATAGACTATAATAGGATCCTTAGTCACAGACTAGGGGTCCTATCTCATATCGCAGTAGAACACACCCTAAACCTAAACATCAGGAAAAGAGTAAAACCAAGAGAATCTTTAGAAACCCACATAGATTCTTAGCATGAAATAAGTGAAAGAAGTGAATATTTCCTAAGAATGTCCTATATCCTCCTAAATAAGAAATTGACATCATCGTTCTAATCTACGAGAATCTACTAGACACTTACTCTAGTACCAATAATACTGGCAAACCAGGCTCTGATATCAATTTTTCATGACTCAATTTCTGAGACATGATGGCGCTAACTTTATCCAACTAGTATGATAGCAAAACCACAGCTCAGAGCTTTAAGCAATGGGCTAATTTGGTGGAAAATGACATAATGCTGAAATTTTGTAAGTAAAGGCTTACAAAAATAAATCAAGTAATAATAAAAATATGAATGATATATAAGATAGCAATCTCATACCGCGACCTTATAATGTTAGTACAAGAGCTACTAACAAAAAGAGTATGAGTATTGTAATTCTGAAATACAAATAAGTCTTAAATCATGAAAGACTACACATAAATAGATAAGGAAAAAGGGGAAACTCTGGCTCCAAGAGCTCAACCTATCTCTGAACTCAAATTAGCATGATCGCAGATTCAACGTCGGCCACTAGTAATCAAATCTACACAAAAAAGGTACAAAAGTATAGTATAAGAACCGAAGCCATAGGTATTCACTAGGCATCATAGACCGACTAAGCAAAATCATAATATAAGTATAATAAATATGCAAGATAGATAAACTAAGTTAGGATAATGCTGTAAGTAGATAAATAAATAAGTAATCTAGAATGATAACATAAAGAACACATAACTATCACTATAGAACTGGCCCACAAAAGCCAATAAGTCCAAAAAAGTAAATAACTCAACACAGGTCCCCATAAGCTTGAAGGGTGAATTCAAAGATAATAAGTAACCGAATTTATACTAAATAACTGCATCTCAAGTCATAACTAAGAATCCTTCCATACCATAAACCTCGGATTAGAACCAATTACATAACCCTCATAAGCAACTCATCAATGCCGAACTTGAATCAAATCTCGTATAATCAAATGCCAGACATGAACCAAAACTCATATAATTAAATTTCAAACTTGAACTGAAACTCATATCACGAATATGCTATGATTGAACTGATTTGAAGATCATAAATCGTCGGATTTGAACTGCAACTAGTATCAACTCCAAGTACCAATCTAGAATAAGTATAATGTAACCAACTTTTTCAAGCTACTAAAAATACAATCTAAAGGATACAATATGAAAGTGAGTTCCACAAGGAGTAGGAATTGTATAAGTAGGTGTCCATACGATAAACTTGTACAATAGAAATAGGAGTCCTAAGCAGTTTATAATATAAAAAGCTAGAACTCTCTCATCTATAAATTAGGCTATGACAGACGTGTATATGCAAGAATAAATAATATAATCTTCAACCTTCTTTATAAGTCTACGTTTGCTAAAGTTTCTTCATAGTATCAGAGCCTTGGTTTGAATCCAACATTAATTGGTATCCTGCACTCTGTATTACGCACAATGGTAAGCTCATCATCCTCTATCCTCTTTATCTCACCCATCTCCCTACATCAAATTATAGCCATATGTCTTATAAAGCTAAAACCTTCAAACTACCTAGTCTAGAAAACCCTAATCACATAATTAATGCAGACATTGAAAGTTGGTGAGATTATCGTAGATGATCCACCATTATCAGTTGCTAATGAAAAAGACAAAGAGATATCAAACCTTAAGTTCCTTATATGAGAAGAAAGGGATATCTTAGATCGAATTTGTGTCATTAGAACCATGATCGAGGAGTCCATGTTCATTATCATTAGACACACATCGGCCAAACAAATTTGGAAAATCTTTGAGTACAATTACCTATAAGTCAGTAAAGACAAAGAGTTTCAACTAAAACAACAAATTTAAAGTATTAGGATGGGTTCAAAATATATGGATGAATATGTCAAAGAATTAAAAGGAATTGATGATAGCCTCACTACCATACACAAGACCTTAGATGAACATAGAAAAGTTATAAAATTTGTTAAGGCTCTTCAAAATAAATACAAGACTCTGGGGATAGTCATGTTGGGTAAGCCCTCGTACCCAACTTTTACTCAATTTGTTAATGCACTGAGAGAATTTAACATAAGAGAAGATGATAGTGAAATAGATAATGTAGATCAGTCCATGTCTATTCAATCCTAAAAAACTCAAGGAATTTTTGGTAGAGTTAGAGAAAAATCTTTTAAAGGATAGGGACAAGGTCAAAGAAGAGGTCAATTTAGATCTAAGTTGAATAACTACACAAGTGGGGGAAAATATGATTCTACTACAAGTAATCAGAAGAGCACTGCACCCCGATCAAATGCATGCCAAATTTGTGGACAAAACAATCAAATGGTTGTGACTTGTTTCCATAGGTGGGACTACTATTACCAATCCCAACAAGAAACACCACAAGGGATTTCAATCTTAACCATCAATGAGGCATCCAAAAACAATCTCTATATGGATTATGGAGCAACTCACCATATGGTAAAATAATAAGTAATTTGAAAAATCCTACTTTACTCAAAGGCACAGATTTAGTTATAGTAAGTGATGGAAATGACTTAAAATTACTCATGTGGTAAATAAGAGTATAGGTTCAAGTTTGTAATTGAAGGATGATCTAGTTATACCTAAATTAAAGAAAATTTGTTATCGGTAAGTAAACTTGCAAGTGACAACGAATGTCTTTTAGAATTTTTTGACTCTAAGTTTGTAGTTAAGGACAAAAAATAAGGAAAATGATAGGAAAAGGGATTCAGATAGGAGAATTATATGCTTTGGTTCCCAACTATGTATATGGAGAAGTACATCATGATTTAGTTGTTATGTGTTCAAATAAAGCATATGACAACAAATATTGGGACACCCTAATTTTAGTACTATGAGTTTTTACATTCTAATAGATTATTTTGAATTAGTAGTTGGAATAAAAACTTCTCTATTTGCATTGCATGTCAAATGGGTAAAAGTTGTAAGAAACTTTTGAGAATTCAAATATAGTTGAGGTTGAACCTCTTGTCAAAATTCATTGTGATTTATGGGGTCTTTCACATGTCATCTCTCCTCAAGGTATTAAATACTATGTGATTTTTATAGATGATCACCCGAAATACACTTGGTTTTAGACATTGAAAAGAAAATTAGATTTTTTTCCACCTTTGTTAACTTTCAGAGATTGGTCGAAAATCAATTTGATAAGAAAATCAAAAAAATTCAGTGTGATAGAGGAGGAGAGTTTAGTAGTGAGAGGTTTATTGATCTTCTTAATCAATGTGGAATTCAAAGACAAATATTATGTACACACGCACCCAAGCGAAATGGAGTTGCCAAAAGAAAACATAAACACTTAGTTGAGACTGGGTTAACTTTAATGTTCAATGCTAGTGTCCCTTTGTACTTATGGGTTGAATGTTTATGAGAATAGTATATCTTATAAATAGGCCCCCTACGTTGGTCTTGAAAATGAAATTTCCTCTTGAGAAGCTACACCAAAAAAAACTAGATTGCAGTGGTTTGAAAATCTTTGGTTGTAGGTGTTCTCCACATATAAAGCAGTACACCAAAACTAAATTTCAACCGAAGAGCTTTCCCTGTGTTTTTATTGGATATAGTTCTCTATATAAAGGCTATATATGCTATGATCCACAAATGAAAAAAGCTTATATATCAAGACATGTAATATTTGATAAATAATGTCTACTGTTTTCTTATAATTCTTCCACACATGATATTGATAACAAATATTAAACATTGTGAACTTACAGAGAATTCATCATTAAACCAATGAATACTTCAGGAGATGAGGAAAGACATAAAATGGATGTCGCTCCAGTTGCTCCTACTCAAGAAGCTCATATTGACAAAAATAATCACAACGTAATCGAGCTTATCTTGTTTGATGATCCTGATGCCACCACTGCCGACATTACTCAGCTGCTGCCCCCATTAACAAGCTCATATTTTGAAACCCAACAGTATAAGGAAATCAATTCTTCAATTGCAATTCCCTAAAACAATCCACAAGTTTCATCATTTGTAGGTCCATCTCTTGATGAGTCCAAAGGTATTGACTTATATGTTAATTTTAGTGGTGACCATTGTCCTTCAACTACATCACCACCCTCTCCAGATAATATTGACACCCAATTTTGACCTCCCGGCATACCTCCCAGGTTGCTATTTTGATAAAAATAATTAATTATTTTTACGTATTATTCTGGTATCAAATAAATCACGATATATCAAATTCATGGTTTTGAAATATATAAATTATTTTTATTACTTTTATTATTATTTTTTACAATTTATTAATTCAAATATAATATTTTTACATAATTTTATTTATATTTATTAAATTTTTTTAAAAATATGCACTCACAATTTATAAATACATTATCTATTATTATAATTATTACTATTATTGTTATTATTATTGTTGTTGTTGTTGTTATTGTTCCTGCTGCTATTTATCACGACTATTATTAAAATAACGACCTATTTCTATCCAATTTCATCCACATGTTTAATTTTAGCCATTTTATTTTTAATTGGTGACAATTTTGACATCAATTTTGGCCATAAATTAAATTTCTATTTTTTTAAAACTTTTAATCATGTTTTATCTCAATTGTTGATCTAAAACATTCAACGGCTAAGATCAAATCCCCTATCTCTTTCCTTTTAAACCATCCTCAAAACCCTAATCCCGCACCAACTATACTCCTTTCTCTTTCTACATCCTATCTCTTTCTCTATACCTTTTCTCTATCCATTAATGGTTGCCACTACCGGCCAGCCACCACAGATGAGAAACTCGATGCCGCCCCTTTCCCCTCTTCCCGTCTTTCCTCTTTTCCTTCCTATCTAGAGAAAACCAACTAACTACCACTGATGCCACCATGATTTCAGCCGGTAAGGCACCAGCGTCGCCTCTCAGCATTGCTAATTGGTAGAACCAACGGCAACATCAACCCACCAATGTCGCCGCCCATCGAAGCCGCAGCACCAGCTTCCATTAACGACAACAACAATAGTTAAATCACCTCAGCCACGCCTTCTTCGACAACAACAGTAGCAGCCACTCAGCACTATTAGCAGCTGGCAGAATAGCCATAGCTGTTGCCGCTGCTTTACTCTTCTCTCCCCGACTGGTAAAAGACTCTTCAACATCCCTATTATCTATTTTTCATCATTCTCGCACCGTAGTTGATAATCGATGAGGTCTTTAATGAATTTCTCTTTGATTATCATCGGGTACGATTTCTTAATACCTTAAACTATGTGTCTTGTTTGTCTTGTTTGTAAAGTGGTTAAAATCAAATTCTTATATTTTAGATTTGTGTGATTACACTTTGAATTTTGATATGTTTACCCTTATTGCATGTTTGTTTATGTATCTAGATCAATATGCATGAAAATTTTTGTAGACTTTTTAACCCTAATTTTAAATCAATTTTGTCTCAAATTAAGTAAGGATTTTATTATTTTGGACTTGCTCATCCTCTGCCTTCTTGAACTCTAATGGTGATAAGTGTCCCATATGTATTTGAACCGTTTTGGTACAATTTAGACTAATTGCTTGATTTTTGGAGAATTTTGGTGAATTGTCTTATTAGTTTTGATAATAATAATTAATTTAGACTAGTTGCCTAATAAGTTGCTTGATTTTGTGAAATTTGGACCAGTGGCTCTATTTTGGTGATAACGATTAGTTATGAATTAATTATATTACAATCTATTAGTTTTATTTATGGATAAATGCTTGTCTTCGGCTAATTTAAATGTGGATAGATTTTTGTGTTTATCTGCTCAATTGTTCAAAATATTTGATTGAGCAAATTTATCTTGTCTAATATAAATGAATTATGAAAAATATCATTGATTGATGGTGTTACCAGTATTCTTTTCCTTTTAAAATCTCTGATTGAATTTTTACATGATTGACTCAATCACTTATTTAAGGAAATATGTTCTTAATTGATTTTTAAAAATTATTCTTTCAATGTTATTTTTGGTAAAGGCTTACAGCTCTCGGCCTATATAAACAGCCGCTCTTTCAATTAGCAGACAGCTCTTCTTGATTATTACTCTCTAAAATAAAAGACTACTAGCTATTTTAATACAAGGAAAATGATATATTTCTCAAGCTCTTTGGTGTTTATTTTTGGGTTTAAGGAAGCATTTTGTCTATCTCACTATTGTGAGTGCTTTGCTTTAACAAGTGTTGACTGCATCATGTTGTGAAATTCAATAGAAAGCATGTCTATAGGAATTATTCGATGTTTGTTATGTTATGTTCCTGTTTGTGTTGCTATTACATTATGTCTCATGAGTAAATAGATAATTTGGGATTTGAAAAGTTGTCAGGGAATTGGAGGGAGGTTGTTTGTTCTTTTCCTTTATTTGTTTATTGCTTATGTTGTAATAATATTTATAAATTTCAATGATGTAATAAAAATATGGGGACTGTTTGGGGGGAGGGGCTTATGAGGTTTATGTGCTTTAACTGTTTTTTGTGAATCACTTAGGCAAGCACAATCTAGGACCATCAGTAAATTTGTTTGTCACCTAGAGAGCATGTCTTAGGATTAATAATTTATCATTAAAATTAGCTCTGAATGTTTCCCTAAGCCGTGATGTCTAAGCAACGCCGGTAGAAATTAAATAGTAGTTTCATAATTTAATCTAATACAATTGAGTTTTCGGTTGAATAACATTCTTTCAAAAATAAATTTGTTTTCGTTTAAATAATAGTTTTCTACAACAAACACAAATCTGTTTCCTCTTAAGTGACAATTTTGACAATGACATGAACTTGCTTCTATTTAAGATGACAATTCCTGTAGCAACACAAGTAAAGAATTTTCAGCTTATAAGATTTACTTCTAGCATGTTACAAAATAAAAAATGAATTTTCAATATTGATATAAAATTTTAAGAGTACAAATAATATATTAACAGGAATGTTTGATTAATTTTCAGAAGTAATTTACTACATATTTTCCAGTAAGTAAATATGTCTACTGGCATTTTAAGATTAACTACTAACACTTTTACTGTTTTATAACGTGTTTTGCATAGTGAAAAGATATCACTCTCCAACATATTTACTCTAATTTGACATGCTCTTTTATTCTTAACAAATTTACAACCTTGTTTTAAAATGATTTACAACTATCTTTCATCAACAAGTGATTATTAGCACCTAGATATCATGTTTACAGGCTTAAATGAACAAAAATTTGAAACACCTAGACTTTGAACCATTGAAAAACAACTACATTTTTTTGTGTCTGAGTTGGTTATGACTCGAGACTTGAGTCGTACCCTTGGTCACGAACTATACCCACCTTGCGCTCTCCTCTCATATCCTAGGTAGTATGGTGAGAGTCACTCATTGTCCTAGGTATGAGTGACCTCTCCTTAATCATACCCTATGTATATGAGTCATATCTAGGGCAATCATATAGAGTGAGACTTTAGCTTGATGAATATTGTCTTGCATACGGTTGAGGCTTACGACTAGGGGGTGAGTTATACCCTTTGGATATGACTCATGGGTATGTTTTCGTACCCTTAACAGTGTGTGTCACCTAGGAAAAGCCTAAGGTATGAGTTAGGGTACCACTCGTACCCTAGGGTTCAATCACTAAAGGAATTATATGGGGGAGTCGTACCCCTGCACGAGTTCACTTTTTAGTTTTTAACTAAGGACCTTTAGGTCATTTCCCTTATGTAAAACCCTAAACCCTATCTCAAACACTCCTAAACAATCTAAAGTCTTCTTGAAGCAATATTGGAGACTAGGGTTTGAAGAGCGATCATTCAGTGGCAAGAGGGAGTCAACATTCTTGGTAATTCAAGTTGTTTATGACATGTACCTCTTCCCATCTCTAAATAACTCTAAACTCATGTATTTCACAATTGTATTAGTAAGTGTCCATGGTGGTTTTGAAATTAAATAAAAAGGGTTTTGTTGCTAAATGATGAATAATGATGATTCTTACTTAGTCTTGTGTTAATTCATGTTATTGATGATAAATTGCATATGTGGGTCCTTGTTGCATATGGTATAACATGTGGTTCATGAGTAACCCTAATTTTGATAATTTTCACCATAAAAATAGCCTTGTAAAAGGTAAGTACATAAAATGTTTGTGAAAATATCTAAGTGAATTGCCTAGTAAAATTATTGGTGATGGATTGAACTAGGGCAATGGTCCAATAGTTATAAATGACAAATAAATGTTATTGTGAAGGTATTATGATTCATGTATTGTGAATTTGATAACCTAGTTGTTTGATGACTAATAAAAAGGTAAGGCCCTAGACATAAAGATAAACTTGAATTATGTATTGCACCAAGTGTGGTGAAAATATAATATATTATGGTAAATGAAATATGAATAGTTGTGTGGGTCTTGAGAACGATAAATATATTGTATTATGAATTGAATGAAAGCATTTTCCTATTGAGATGGTTGAGTAATAAAGGCTCCTGCGAGGATCATGTGGTCATGTATAATATTGAATTTGTTAAATGAGCCAAATCCCTTAAATGTGATATAAATTGTATGAATGTAAATGCATGAACTAATGGGTCAAGAGTTTAAATGGTGACTAATAATGATGGTGATTCTAGTTCCTCGTCTAATGACATGACTAGTAATTCTAGTTCCTAGACCGGTGATATGACTAGTGATTTGAGTTCCTAGTCCCATGAAATGACAGGTGATTCGAGTTCTTCAGCTAATGTTATGGCTAGTGATTCGAGTTCCTAAACTGGTAATATGACTAGAGATTTGAGTTCCTAGTTTGAAGAGATATCTTGAGGTTAGAATACCTCATCAAATAATACGGCTAGTGATTCGAGTTCCTAGACCGGTGACATGACTAGCGATTTGAGTTCCTAGTCCAATGAAATAAACGACTAGTGATTTTGAGTTTCTAGTCGAATAAAATAGCAATGAGATTGGTCAAATGAGCTAACTTGGTTGAGAGTTACTTACTCCATATCTCATGAATGAATGATTGATAATGCATGCTAAGTTATTTTACCTTGTTTCATAATATGATTATGTCATATATATCCATGTGTATGAGTATATGTTCAAGTATGATGTTGATCCTTGGTCTCTTGATTAGTATGTGAAATACCTATGTGTAAGGATAAGTGTATCAAAATGAATGATGATAATGTATTAACTTGTTGTTAAATGATGATGTTAATTTATCCTTACCCTTGAGTGACATGCTAGTGTTCGAACCGTTAACCGTCTCCAGACGTTATATCCCCATGCGACATAAGGGCCAAAGTATCATCTTATTTTTCTGTGCAGTGATTAGTGGATCGAAGCGATTCGTGCATAGAATTTGGAGTGGTGAGCTTCATTACTTTGGAATACATTCATCCTTGGACTCCTATCCTTAGACTTAGTTTATTTTGACATGGTTTGGCTAACTTCGGTGGCTTGTCCTGACGTATACATTTCTAAACTTTGATCTGTATAGAGGTGTTGTGGATGACTATGGACTTGGGCATATTGGGCTAGTGTGTTGATAACTATGATATGGTTGGTCCTATTAAGCCTTGACACATAGTCATATGTTTGCTATCTTATTATTATGGTTAGATTGTATTCAACTACTATAGATTGTTGTTGATGGATAGGTTGGGTTACGAGGCGACCTCCAGTACATATGTGCTTGAGGTGCCTATATAACATGGCTTGGTTTTGCATCGTGTCAAGTTGGTATCAAAGCCTAGGTTCATGGTGAGTTGGGAGTCCACAATACCGTGTTAAGTAGAGTCTCTTTTATGGGTGTGAAGCATGCCACACTTATAAAAAATAAGCTACGAGACATTTTAAGAAATATTTCCCTTTCTTGTGTTTCAATATCAAGCTATAGAATCTAAGGCCTTGGATTCCTCTGATTTCCATTTGCTATCTTTCAGATCACGCCACCAAGGAGATCTGATACTCAGGAAAACACTTCTATCCATGTTAGGGGTAATATGGATGAAGTTCATCTAATTTTTATGGTTCAGACCTGGGCTAGACCTATGGCATCTGTTCATCTTCGTAGGGTTCCTCCTATCCCTACCAATCTTGACTATAAGAGTGGCCTTCCTCCTCAGTTACCTTAAGAGTATGCTACTAATATCGAGTTTTGCCACTCTATCAACCTCTTGACCTAATTGGTATCATCTTAAGCAAAGCATGGTGCTTCAGCTATCATTTCCTCTGAGGCCACAAGAGTTGGCTAATTTATGAGGTTGAGCCCTCCTATGTACTCTGGTATGAAGGTTGAGAAATATCCTCAAGGCTTTATTGATGAAATAGAGAAGATCTTCTGAATCTGCATGCTTCAAAGATTGAGGCCATTGAGTTCTCTTCCTACCAATTGAAAGATGTAGCGTGCCAGTGGTATGAAGAATGGGAGTTATCTAGGGGTGTTGATGCTAGCCCCGTCATATAGAAGGATTTCTTTGAGGCTTTTCTTGACTGATTCTTTCCTCAAAAATTGAGGGAGGTAAAGGAAAAAGAGTTTGTTAACTTGAAATAAGAGAGGATGGATATTCAATAGTATTCCTTGAAATTCTATCAATTGTCAAGGTATGCTCCCGATATGGTTTCTAGCATGAGGGCTAGAATGCTTAAGTTTGTCTCAGGATTATCCTATAAGCTAGTTCTTGAAAGCAAGGGGGCCTTGTTAATTGAGAACCTGGACATCTCTAGGTTAGTTGTGGAAATGCAACAAGTGGAATATGAGAAGAAGAAGCAAGTTGAGCTTAGTAGGAGGCAAGGGAAGAAGTTTATGCCTTTTGAGCATAGTGGTGGGGATGGTGGCAAGTGGCCATGAAAGAAGTGGGAGAGTTCGAGTTTGTTCTCCTCAGCAAGTTTTTGCTCTCCTTACCTGAAGTTTTTAGGTGGTTGTCACTTTGAGTTTAGTGGCGAGTCCTGGGCATAGGGTGCCCAATTTCAGACTAGTGATGCCCTCTATGCAGATTTTGAGGTCAGAGTCACCATGGTCAGTGTGAGAAAAGGAGAGATACATGTTTTTATTATGGTCAGGTTGGTCACATGCAGTGATAGTTTCCCTCTCGAATAGCTGCTTTGGCCAATAGGGTCCCTTATTGCTACTCCTTTTACTCCCATACCAAAGAGTGCTATGTCTGTTTCTGTTTCTATTTTTGGCACTAGTGCTGGATGAAATCCCTTGTATGCACTTACTACTCACTAGTATTCTGAGACGTCTCCCAATATTGTCACTGGTATGTTAGGACTTTTCTCCCATGATGTGTATTATTTGCTTAATCCGGGGTCTACTCTTTCTTATGTGACCCCATATGTAGCTGTGCATCTTGATTGTGATCCTGAGAGTCTTTCGGTTCCCTTTTTATTTCTACCCTGGTAAGAGACTCTAGATTTCTAGAAGAGTCTATAAGAAGTATGTGATATATATTGGTGGTAGAGATACTCTTTTAGACTTGATAGAGTTGGACATGGTTGATTTTGATGTTATTTTAGGGATGGATTGGTTATACTTTTTCTATGCTTCCTTAGATTGTCGGACTCGTAGGATTATGTTCAAATTCCCTAATGAGCCGGTTATTGTATGGGAAGGCGGTTCCTTAGTGCCTAAAGGAAGGTTCATCTCTTATCTTAAGGCCCGAAAGTTTATTTCAAATGAAGGTTTGTATCATTTGGTCCAAGTTAAAGATTCTAACTCTGAAGAGCCTTCTCTAGGTTGCGTCCCCATTGATAATTAGTTTCCCAGAGTATTTTCAAATGACCTTACCAGTGTTCCTCCCAATAGGGAAATTGATTTTGGGATTGATTATGTTCTGGACACTCGTCCGATCTCTATTCCTCCTAATGGAATGGCTCCAATGGAGTTGAAAGAACTTAAGAAGGCTTTGAAGGACCTCTTAGATAAAGGTTTTATCCATCCTAGCGTATCTCCTTGGGGTGCTCCCATGTTGTTCATGCGCAAGAAGAATGGTTCCCTTCTTATGTGCATTGATTTTGTCAGTTAAACAAAGTAACAATAAAGAAAAAATATCCTCTTTCTAGGATCGATGATTTATTTGATCAACTTTAGGGTGAAAAGTGTTTTTCTTAGATTGATCTTAGATTAGGTTATCATCAGCTTAAGATTAGGGAAGTGGATATCCCAAAGACTGTCTTTAGAACCCGGTATGGTCACTATGAGTTTCTTGTCATGTCCTTTGGGTTGACCAATGTCCAGGAGGCATTCATGGATTTGATGAATAGGGTCTTCTGTCTGTTCTTGGTCATGTTTGTCATTGTCTTCATTAATGATATCTTAGCATATTTCAAGAGTGAGGCGGATCATGTAGATCACCTTTGTGCCGTGTTACAAACTTTGAAGGATCTCGTTTGTATGCCAAGTTCTCCAAGTATGAGTTTTGATTGAAAGTCATGGCTTTTATTGGTCATGTCATCTCTAGTGAAGGGGTTATGGTGGATCCCCAAAAGGTTGTGGCATTTAAGAAGTAGCCTAGACCTACGACTCCGAACAACATTTGGAGCTTCTTGTCTCTAGCCGATTATTATAGAAGGTTTATGGAGAGTTTATCTACTATAGCTGGCCCATTGACCGAGTTTACCAAAAATAAGGTTAAGTTCTTGTGGTCTGATATGTGTGAGGGTATTTTTGAGAAGTTGAAAGATAAATTGACTTCGGCTCCAGTTTTGACCTTGCCCGAGGGTAGTGAGGGTTTTATGTTTTATTGTGATGCTTCACGATTTGGTATTGGTTGCATGTTGATGCAACATGGTAGGGTGGTAGCCTATGATTCTAGGCAATTAAAAGTTCATGAGAAGAATTAACCTACTCATGACTTAGAGTTGTCTTCGCGTTGAAGATTTAGTGGCATTATCTTTATGGTGTTCATGTCGACATCTTTTCCGATCATAGGAGCATTCAATATGTGTTTACTCAAAAGGAGTTGAATCTCTGGTAAAAAAGGTGGCTTGAGCTACTGAAAGACTATGATATGGGTTTTCATTAGTATCTCGATAAGGTGAATGTGGTCACCGATGCTCTTAATAGGTTATCCATGGGAAGTTTGGCGCATATAGATAAGGATAAGTGGGAATTGGTGAGGGATATTCACCGTTTGGCAAATCTTAGAGTTTGACTTGTGGACTTCGAGAATGGTGGTGTATTTGTGCAACCGGTATCTCAATTGTCTCTTGTTTGTTGAGATAAAGGAAAAGCAAGTCTTGGACCCCAATTTGGTAAAGATCAAGAGTAATGTAGGTCAACATAAGGTTACGGACTTTGTGATTAGTGGTGATGGTATCTTGAGATACCAAGGTAGGCTATGTGTTTCCGATGTCGACGAATTAAGGGAAAATATCATGGCTAAGGCTCATGAATCTCGGTATGCTATTCATCCCGATTCCCCCAAGATATATCATGACCTTAGAGAGTTCTATTGGTAGAGTGGTAGGAAACGTGATGTAGCTAGCCATGTGGCAAAGTGTATGGTGTGTCAACAAGTGAAACTTGAACACATGAGGCCCGTCGTTTATACCAAGAGATTGCTTTGCCCAAGTGGAAGTGGGAGGAAATTGATATGGATTTCGCTGCCAGTCGTCCTAGATCTTAGAATCAATGTGAATCTATTTGGGACTGTAACGACCAGATTTTCTGGAACCAAAACATCACACGGTGCTCAAGATCCCAAAGGACCACAAGCTAACCCTCTACTAATGTTTGTACCTAAGCACTGCATAATATAGATAATAAATGTAGAAACTGGCCATAAGGTTCAAAACATCTAAAAATACTCAAAATTGAAAACTGAATACTGATACATCTGTTCGAAAAGCCTTTAAACTGTCTGAACTATGGAGTTGATGGGACATGTCCCCAACTAACTCCATTGTAATACCTCGCATGTTTCTAAGCTAGGAAGTGAATAAGTATTCCTACATATGAAATCTCCTATCCTGTGATTCATACATGAGTACATGACTTACCATAAATATCCTAGTGATAGGATAGCTTATGATGCATTAAGCATGTTCATATGAGTCACTTAAGGAAATACAAGTTAAGAGTTTTTGAATCCATCAAGTTTTAGTGTTGGATTTTGCAAGGGTCATCTTTTAACGAGTATAACTTGATGTTAATGTGGTATTTTGGCTGATTTAGACCCACCAAATTGTAGAGAATCGGATTAGCTTTCCAACGATACCAATTGTGCCTTAATCCAATACCCGAACGAAAAGCTACGCCCATTTTCATGAGAGACAGTAAGAATAGGCGATTGGTTAGGCGTTGCCTAACCCAGGCATAGGCGATTGGTTAGGCGTTGCCCAACCCAGGCATACGCGATCACTTGGGCGCAGCCTAAGCAAATTCCAAGTGTCAAAAACACTCCGTCTTGAGTTATTTTAAAGGTAATTAAGTCTTTAAATACTCCTTACACGTCCCTAAACTTAACCCTATGAAATATATAGCTTCTAAACATATTACAATCCTATTTTCATCTCAAAGCTCATCATCCAAGAGTACTAAAGGAGAAAAACAACTAGGGTTTCATAATTAAGCTTGAAGATCTGATTTCAAGGAAATTCCTCCATCAATCATCAAGAATCTTCCTTCTAAGGTATGCGTAGTGTTCATCTATGGATTCAATTCGTTCATAGAGTTCAAGAATCAATCTTTAAAATACAAAAGCTTGGTTGATTGTGGTGATATGATCATACCCATGTTGATGCTTGATTGTTTTCCTCTTTTTCATTATAAAGTATGATTTCTATATTGTTGGGTGTTGATGATCATGTTGTTGATATTGGGTGACTCCCAAGATGGAATCTTTATATATTTTGGTGAATTCATGATATCATATGAGCTGGAAACATGTAAATTTGGTTGTTCATGATATATAATTTGATGATTTCACCTATACTTATGATGTGCATGTAAGGTGTTTGATAAAATGCCTAAAGAACTAGAAAGCATGCAATATGGCTAAATTGTGACTAAGTGAAGGATTCATGATATGCCCTTACCTTCCAATGACTTCTATGTTGTTAATGTGCCTTGTAAATGTTGTTGGAATACTCATAAACTATTCTTATGAGATTATGCTATGTTTACTTGCAAATCCTACTTATGAACAAGATGTATGATAACATTGCAATCCACATGAACTTCCATGCTATTGGTATGTGTTGTCAATTTGATTATGTAATGAACATGATATTAAGATTGTGCAAGTACTTCCATGTGATATGAAATCCTTTCCATGCAATACATTGTTGATAACCATGCATAGTATGAGATCCCTACTTATGACATTATATATTATAGACTCTACTCTTATGATCAAGTCAGTCATGTGTGTCAATTTCCTTCCATCGAGTCCTGGGGGTACTTGTACCCGAAAACTATAGTTGTGTGCCTAGATCTATGTCATGTTTCACGATATCCGAACTCAAGCAATGATTCCATAGACTTTAGTCAGTCATGTGACTCAGGAAAACCTCATGATCTTAGTCAGTTGTTAGATATCAGTAACATTCCACCAGTCAACGGAATTCAGTAAGCTCAAGTCATGCACAGTCAGTTATTCATGTCCAGACCCTCCAGATGGGAGTAGAGGTTAGTACCGAGTGAACCCAAGGATGGGAACTCACCCGCCAGTTCAGGGTGTGATTCTTAGTATCAATCCTTGTTTTCCAGAACTACGTAGCCAGCGTAGGTTGAGACATCTTAACCTGTCAGCTCAGGGTTGATGAGGTGGCTTAACCCGTCAGTTTAGGGTTCCCACCATTCTCATTAAGTACCCACCAGATAAGGGTCACTCACAGTTGTCCTTACCAGTGGGGCGGTATTGACAACCCTTCAGTTGGGGCAGAGATTGGACCCTAGCTTAGCCATAATAGCATACATGGAGTATGTCGGTTAAACACTACTTCCCACAATTTTAGTAACAATCTCAGTAAAAGAACTCAGATAGTTCTTCAGATTTCAGTATATAAAGAACTATTAGATATAGTCATCCATGTTATCAGTTTCAGTATCAGCCAGGATAGTTATCAGTAAACCATGTATTAGCTTACAAGTCATGCTATCACGTATTCATGGTCCCAGTTTCTATATATGTGTGTTTGCACTCCCACGTTCATATTAGCCAGTTAGTGTTGTTCATGCATGAAACCCTTTATGTTCATCCTACCTTCCTTGTATACTCAGTACTCCAGTTGTACTGACGCATTTACGCTATGGTGCTTTCTTTTCATGTTACACCATAGGTTCTGAGACACGAGCTCCATCCCAGCAGTAACGTAAGCATTCTAGTCGCAGAGACACAGTGAGTCCTCATTGATTCGAGGACAATATGATTTGATACATTTATTTATTTCTTTAGTTCAGTTTTATGGAGTTAGTTGGAGACATGTTTCTTCAACTCCTTATTCAGACAGTTTAGAGGCTTTCAGATCTACTTTCAGATTTATGTTCAGATTCATGTTCAGATTGAGTTGTTTTGGGTATTTTCACCCACATGATTGTATTCAGTTGAACCTTATGGCCTTACAGTTCCATGTATTCTGCATTATTATCTCATGTTTTGCAGTATATAGGTACAGATATTAGTCATGGGTTAACTTGTGGTCCCTCGGGGTCTTGAGCACCGTGTAGCATTCCATTTTAGCAAATCAGGGTGTTACATCCACCTACTGAAAATAAACTAAATATGATGTGATAATAAAATAAGGATCATCCTCGACTGAAGAGGACTCACTGCTACGTCTACTAATGCTGACTGGGACTGAACTGCTAAGGGTTCTCTGGATCTCATTCCTATGAACCTATGTGTCAAATAAAACACCATAGCGCAAATACGTCATTATAGGAATGCATCAAGTATGAAGATGAGGTAAGGCTAAATGCAAGGACTTATGCATGAATAATTACTTTACTGAATAATCATAAGAGTACAAACCATAACAGAAATCATTATGACTCTGAATACTGAATGAGAACACATGCATAAATGCACAAACCATAATTGAAATCATCATGACTCTGAATACTAAAACTCGGATACTACTTTATTGTCATCTGAACTCACTACTATACTGAGATACTGAATAACTGAATCTTATGATATGGATAGCTGAGTACTGAAGTTGAGATCGGTCCTATCTAGCGAATGATCTTAGAAACCGATGATACTGAAGCTGATTAAGTGAATCTACTCATATCAATGACTGAACTCTGAGCTTGCTACTCTCGACTAACTGAATCTGAGATCAAACCTCTCTAACGGATGATCCTCGAATCTACTATCAATGATAAGAAAATATTATGTCTGAGATAAAACCTATCTAGCGTAAGATCTCTGAATTTGATAATGAGAATACTCAACTAAATCTGAGACTGAGATCAAGTTTACCTAAGGGTGATCTCTGGATCTAATTATGAGATTACTCAACTAAATTTGAGAACGAGATCAGGCCCATCTAATGGGTGATCTCTAAATCTGATTATACTGATACTGAATAACTTTATGAGGGACAATGATACAAGAACGACCACAAGGATGGACGTGAATAAGTGTGTAATGAATTCGTCCAAGGAAGTGAACAAGTGAAGTGTAAAAGAGGGCCTAAGCACACCAAAATCAGCCCACTTCTTTCACTTGATGGTCACATCACCCTTGAGGGGTATTATGAACATTTCACACTATTTTTATAATATCTGTAAATAGAACACTTTAGGGTTTCATTCATTAGACTTTGATGATATTTTTCAGTTGTATAACGCTTTGAAAGACAAGTCCTCACTTCTCTTTAGGAGGCAATCCAAAACTAGGGTGATACTATTGTGGAATCACTAGTGTTGCATTCATGGCTTGAGATGTTGGTGGTTAGAGGAGGTAAAGTCCCTCTTGTGTCAACTTAGGAGTTAGGTTAACCATTGTGTGTAGTGTTAAGGGTCCAAGAGTATCACATGTTCTTGGGTTCTTAAGATTATACCAATCAAGGTCTAACTAACTATCCTTTGTTTTGTCATAATAGTTGTTTCTTGTTCTTGTTAATGTAACCCATGAGGGTGTGTTATTGTTACCACATTGTTGTTTTTCATCTTATCTTCATATTTTTGTTGTTAAATCTAGTTTGGGTGATTCTTTAGGTGTTGAAACATACCCCTATCTCATGCATTGTTGTTCTTGTTTGTCAATCCGAGTGTGGTCATCAAAAGGGTCCTCGGTTCGTCTGATCTTGTGGACTAATTTTGAACTGTGTTTCATGTTGTCCTTGTAATTCTTGTATCATTTGGTATCAGATCCATCTTTGATTTTGTTCTAACAAGATCAATCTTAGGCCTGAGAGTTGAAAAAAATATATCAAAAAAAGAGTTGAAAAATTAAAATAAAAATCCAGAAAAGGAGTAATCTGCCCGTTCTTGTTGTTCTTGGCTGAGAAAGTTATTGTTCTTGTTGTTTTCTTAGACGAGACGTGTTTCTTTGTGACTAGATCTTATAGTCTTTTATTGTTTAGAGTGTTTCTAGTGTTCGTTTCTTTCTCACCAACACTAAAAAGTATCCAAATCTAAGCTTGAACTTGAACTTGTTGATGTTGTTAATATGAACAAAGTATGGCTGATTTGATGTTGTTTTCATTCTAACCCTTGACCGTGTTGAAGGCCTTGTTGTTGTGGAGTTAGGCATTGGAATTTGTTGTTGTTCTTGTAGAATATTGTTATTGTTCTTGGTGTTGTTATTGTGTTCTTATTGTTCTTCACCCTTTTCATCTTTTGTTAAAACAAAAAGTGAACATTAGATCCACAAAAGGTGAAAAACCAAGTTGTAGTACTTGTTGGTGAAAGACTTGATCACATCACTCAAAAGACTTGACAACCACTTTTCACCTACTTTCCTTGATTTAAGGAGCTTGTTTCAAGGAGAAAGTACCAAAAAGGTCAAGTCTTGTTTTGAACTTGAAAAAGAAGATCCAAGACCAAACTTCCCTCTATTAACCAAATCCACCATTTCCAAATTGTAGATTGGTTAAGACTTGAAATTGGAGAGTAAAATTTTGACAAAACCGAGGCCAATAGTGGACTACCACATCACTAAATTACTGTTCATGCAACATTTTGAGTTTAAATTTTAGATTTCTTAGTTTCATTTTATTGTTTCTTAGTTTCGTTTGTTGGTTCGAACACTACTTGACAACCTAGTAATCTCCTACTAGCTTATTTGTTAGTTTTTGTGCCCATTTGTTCGTGTTAGCGCTATTTTGTGCTTTTCTTATTTTTGAATCATAGAATTTCTTGGTTCAAATTCGGACATTATTTCCTTGAGTCTTCAAACAAAGAACCTATTCCGACCAAGGAGTAGACTCACCCCTCGACTCATCACGAACTACAAGCCAACTTGTAATACTTATGAATCCAAGTGTGATACAATCAAGTGTGTGAGAGTGTGGTGAGGTTTTTCTGAACTAACTTGTGTTTTGCTTTGTAGGATTTTTCTTTTCTTTATTTTAGGTACAATTACAAGGTAACCTACGGCTTCAACCTCTCACCCCATGGACAACAATGCCACCAATGTCATTTTGGCCTACCTTGACACTATATGCCAAGACCTAGCTATAGAAAATGAAAGTTTTGATCGTATGGTAAGTCAAAGGGAGCAAGTGGGATGCCCGGACGCACGTCGAGAGGAAGTTAGTAGCTCATGTGAGCTACGAGGTAAAAATGTTATCCCCTACACACCTATGAACTTAGTATGTTGTTTTATGGCTAGTAGAAGCCAAGTTGGTGTAGTTGTGGATTTTCCTAGGGTGGAGGTGCTCGAGTTATCCTTTTGTGATACTCTTAGTGATGTTAGGTCGCGGGAGGACCAAACTCTTGTTGTAAGTACGCAAGCACTAGTTGATCCCTTAGATGACAAAATTGATTCTTCTCGCAAGAATAATTTGTGTCCATCTAGTGCTAGCTCTTATAACTCCAGTAAGACTCCATTTCTAATTGACGAGAGTATTCACACACTAGTTGACCCTTGTGCGAGCCAAGGTGAGTCTACGTTGGTATGTGAGTTACCAACAACTAGTGAGGATGTGAATGAAGATCAACTTTCTAATGAATGTATTCCACTACTTGAGCATATGTGTGGTGTGCTTAAAAAATTTCAAGTTAGTGAGGGTGTTTATAGGGCTAATCATGATGGTGCACGTGACTCTTTGAACATCTTGTATGGTAAAAGCCTTGCTAGTAGTTTTTTACATAGAGATCATGTGTATGGAAATGTTGTAAATGATGGCATATGTCTTTTTGAGGTAGGATGACTTCTAGGCCGTATCTCTCTATTCTTGAATATTAGTCTTCTCTTAAAGGCAAATTTCATGCGTGGTTGTGGTAGTGACATTCTAGGGGAAGGAAGGGTTAGCCTCGGCTTAGACCCTTGTCTACTTCTCCCATTTGACCCCGGCACCCTCTTGGAATGTGGGAATTTCTACATTTCCCACTTGTTGCTTGGTCAAGATGACAAACAATGTTTGATTGTGGGTGCTAATAAAGGAAGGAAAGGCTCTTTATTACCTCTTTTTATTGATGATGACTCTTCCTTTGTGACATTTGTAGTAAGCTCTTTATGTTCAACACAAAGGACCCATGGATATACTCCAAGCTTGTCCCCCCCCCCCGGCATGGAATGTGATATGTGTATTTTTCTAACCCTAACCGCTTATATCTTGAGGATGTGTGCTTGTTGTCTTCTCTTGATTTTGTGAGGTACGAATTCGAGGTTGAATTCTTTTCAAGAAGGAAAGGATGATACAAGTTCGACCATGAGGATGGACGTGAATGACTGAGTAATGAATCTATCTAAGGAAGTGCACAAGTGAAGTGTAAAAGAGGGCCTAAGCACACCAAAATCAGCCTACTTCTTGCACTTGATGGGCACATCACCCTTGAGGGGTATTATGGACATTTCATACTATTTTTGTTATGTCTGTAAATAGAACCTTTTAGGGTTTCATTTATTAGACTTTGATGATATTTGTAAGTTGTATAACACTTTGAAAAACAAGTCCTCTCTTATCTTTAGGAGGCAATCCAAAACTAGGGTGATACTAGTGTGGAATCACTAGTGTTGCATTCATGGCTTGAGACATTGCTGTTTAGAGGAGGTAAAGTCACTCTTGTTTCAACATAGGAGTTAGGTTAACCGTTGTGTGTAGTGTTAAGGGTCCAAGAGTATCACATGTTCTTGGGTTCTTAAGATTATACCAAGCAAGGTCTAACTATCTATGCTTTGTTTTGTTGTAATTGTTGTTTCTTGTTCTTGTTACTGTAACCCGTGAGGGTGTGTTATTTTTACCACATTGTTGTTGTTCATCTTGTCTTTTTATTATTGTTGTTAAATCTAGTTTGGGTGGTTGTTTAGGTATTGAAACACACCCCAATCTCATGTATTGTTTTTCTTGTTTGTGAATCTGAATGTGGTCATCAAAAGGGTCTTCGGTTCGTTTAATCTTGTGGACTAATTTTGAAGTATGTTTCATGTTGTCTTTGTAATTCTTTTATTACAATAGGCCTATCTAGTGGGTGATCCGTGAATTTATGGAACTATCTGAGTTCCTTACTGAGATAGGTGACTATATCTGACAGTCCTGATTTCTGAGTTATACTCTAAAGACTGATACTAAAACTTCAACTGTGGGAGTTATTACTTAACCGACATGCCCCAAATCTTAACTGGTGGGGTCCAACCTATAACCCCAACTGAAAAGGTGTCAATACCGTGCCATGAGTAAAGACCTCTACTCTGGTCAAGCCTCTCTAATGGGTGACCCTCACAGGAAGTCAAACCTAAGGCAGTATAATAGTCAAGCCTTATTCTAAAAGGTGAATCCTGCTCCTACACTGGCTATGCAGTTCTGGAGTTCAGGGATTACTCCTAACGACTCTGCCTCTCTAACGGGGAACCACCATCACTGCACTGGCTCGATGCTAGCTCTTACTCCCAACTGAAAGACTCTAAACTGATTCTTAACTGAACTTAAACTGAGCTGAATCTGTTACAGATCATATTTCTCAAATGACCTGACTGAGTTATGCTGAATTTACTTGGTTTCGTATCTGATGGAATACTACTGAATCTCATTATCTAACTACATGATACTGAGTTCCGAACTGAACACTTAAATATGACTAGATCTGAGCTGAGAACTGAACTGAGGCTAGAATACTAGTGATACTGAGATTACTAAGATTTCTTAAGTTCTGTATCTGTCTGAGAGTACAGAGTTCTATAACTCACTAAGTTTTGAGAATCGTGGCTTGACTGAGATTATCATGAAAACTGACACTGGCTCTAGACTACAGCTAAATTATCGTGTATAAATACCCCTCAGGACTCGATAACGTAAAAGTAAAACATAACCATTCTTGAATAATCAAGACCATGGACATTCATTCACCATCACAATCACTAAACCATCTCTTCAAGCATTTAGGAATCATAAACATGTGATAATATAGGAAGACATGCTATTGACTCATACTCCATTCAACAAGGTCTTGCATCAAACACTTAGCGTGCATTAAAGAACACATAACTGGGGGATTTCATGCTATCATGCCATAATTCATTCACTAAGGATTTTCAACAAACACTTGGCATGCATGGGCTTGCACACAATTGGAGATTCTAGTCATCATGCTATAATGGGTCTAATTTCTTCACATAAGCATTTCATCGAACATATAGGGAGCATGATTTGCTTATTCAAAAATTTATACACTTAATTGACATGAACACATCACTTAACAAGCAACTTGAAGAGGTTTTATCATGAACATCACATGAATATCACATATTAGGGTCAAAGCTTGAAAACCTTGTAAACAAACATGAATTAAAACTCAATAATAGCATGAACTTCAATTTCAATTCACATAAATTATGAAAACTCATAAACATAAGAATCTTTGAATTTTGAAAAGGATTCTTGAGCTTCTTTGGTGAAAGGGACCCAAGAATCAACATCTGCATACCTTAGGAAACTCTTTCTTGAAGGCTCTTAGAGGGATTCGTGATTTCTTGATTTCTCTTGATTTTTCTTGAAGAAGAAAGAAGGGTTTTGATTTTGTAGAAACCCTAGATTTTGATGTTGAAGAGGATAAATGAAGTTGTGATCCTTGATCGGGTATAAATAGGGGATGAAAAGAGTGGAAAAAGACAAAAAACCCATTTTCTAAAATGAGTTAAAAATATTGAACGGGGGCTGTGAAGCGACGGTCCGTCGCTTAGTCTAATGGTCCGTTGGATCATCCATCGCACATCGGTCAGAAAAAGAACACATTGCATTAGTGCAATGATATAAGCGATGGTCCATCACAAACCTGATGGACTATCGGATCATCCATCGCAAGTTGACCAGGACGAGGCCATACTGCCTCAATGGAGATGGTCCTAGCGAAGTTCCATCGTAGTCTTGACTGTGTATCATCCTGGACATCACACATAGGTCAGTCACTGCCTTGGTTGTGACAGTCATGGCGACGGTCTGTCAACCCGTCTGTCGCACCTGGGCAGTTCCGATAGCTCTTAGTAAAATGGTCATAACTTTCTCTCTCGCTATCGGATTTTGATAAAATAGGTATCGATGGAAAGATTATTCAATGTTCTAAATGACAAAAATTAGATATTAGGGAAATTCAACACAGTTAAAAATACTTCTCACTTGGGAAAATACTTCTCAACCTTTTAGGGCCAGATTAACACTTTACTAAACATGCTCTAAGGCTCAAACTACGAGAGAATTTTGTGGGGTCTTACAATATCTCCTCCTTGGAAACATTCATCCTCAAATATGGCTTGATAGGCTAATAAAACTGATTAATTGAACTTACTCAAGGAATGAGAGCATCTGAAATATGATCATGCAACTGGAATAACTGATATACTGAGCTCTCATACTGGGCACACTTATCTGATTCATGGAATACTCGACTGAAGCTAATCATAAGCTGAATTCTCATAATAGACCTGCATATCTGATGCATGGATCCGTAACGGATTTGCTCTCATGAATGCATGACTGAATACACTGAAAAACTAAACTCTTTCTACTGAACATGTATTTCTAATGCATGAATGTCTGACTGTACTGACTCTTGAAAGCTTGAATGGTTATGCAATGATAACTGATGTTAACTTCATAAGGAGAGTCTGAACACACAACTAAATAAGTATAAGGACATGAATTCATTACAATATCATGGGGTATCTCCCCCTTGGGACTCTATGTCCCTCTAAACACACTTTGCTAAAATACTAGGGTGGTGCACGGTGCACCTATGAACTGGGTCATGATTGATTGAATGTGATCTGAAACTAATGCATGACTCATGCTGACGACATATAAGCTCAAAATGGGAGAAAATGATCTAACAATGCATATCATAAAGATGAAGGACTCATAACATACCCGCATCTATATTAGGGAACCTTTCCTGATCATGGTAGGTCTGAAGCGCATGAAGTCTGTTCTGATGCTGACCACTACTGGCACCAGAAGGGGAACCCTACTAATGAAAATCTTTACCCCTCTGAGCTAGCAATCTATATTCTCGCATTCTGTGGCCTAGATTACCACACCCAAAGCACACATCACTACCATCTCTAGACACACCTAGGTAGCTCTTGCCACACTCTCCATAAAGCGGATAGGTACGAACACCACTAGCACTACTCTGGGCTTTGGAGCCTGGTGCTATATCATGTCTGACATCCCCAAACTTTGGTGTGTGTACACTATTTGAGGATGGAGCTGGGACTATAAAATCTTTGTCTATGCTAAGAACGGCTACCACCCTGGGACCCTGCCTGAGAAAAACCATGACTGCCCGCTCTGGCTCTCTTAATCACTCTTTCTCTTTCTTTCATCTTATTTATCTCAATTTACTGTGCATGCATCATCAATCTAGAAAGATCCATACCTCTATTAAGCATAGTAGCCCTACACTCTTTCAACACTAACCCGGATACACCAGTCACAAAATTACTCATACTCGCTCTAAGGTCAGCTATCAAGTTAGGAACATACTTAGCTAACTGGTTGAACTTAAGATAATACACCTTCACTATCATGGAGCCTTGCCATAGGTTCATAAACTCCTCTACCTTTGCCTGTCTCATCTCTAGCGGGAAAAACTTATCTAGAAAGACATCCTGAAACTCTTGCCAAGTCACGGGAGCTGCATCCTCCCCTCTATCCTTTTTTCACATCACTAACCAATCATGAGAAATATCCTTCAGTCTATAGGACACTAAATCTACACTCTCCTTATCAGAAACATGTATAATTTGGGTGATCTTCCTCACCTCCTCTAGATAAAGTTGTGGGTCCTCACCTGCTTCTGATCCAAAGAATTCTGGTGGGCTCATCCTCATGAAATCTCTAATTCTGGCTATGGCTGAACCCCTATCTTGCTGAGGTAGGGCCATAACCTAATGGTTCCCCTGAACATTAGTCATCACAGCTAGGTCTAGTGCATAAAAAGCGGCCTGAAACTCAGCGTGTGACACACTCTCATTCTCAGGATCTACTGGCTGAGGTGGCTGGTCATTAACCCTATGGGTACTATCTCTATGAGGAGGCATACTTTGTAAATAGAAAAAAGAGGTGTATTATACTGGGGATCAACTTGAGCTCATGCTCACTTACACAACATGAATACTGAAAAAAGGGAAACTTCTTCTAAAAATATCTTATAGCCTCTCGTACATAAATGTGGTGTGCAACACAGCCTTGCACAAGATTCTAATAGATGCTGCTTTTCAGACTCCTAGGATACTTGAACCTTAGGCTCTGATACCAAGTTTTTAACGACCTGATTTTCTGGAATCGGAGCGTCATACGGTGCTCATGATTCCGTAGGACCACAAGCTAACCCTCTACTGATATCTGTTCCCGAGCACTGCATAATATAGATAATAAATGCGTAAAATGGCCATAAGGTTCAAAACATCTAAAAATACTCAAAACTGAAAACTGAATATTGATACATCTTTCCGAAAAGCCTCAAAACTATCTGAACTATGAGTTGATGGGACATATCCCCAACTAACTCTGTCTACTGAAAATAAAATAAATTTGATGTAATAATAAAATAAGGATCATCCTCGACTGAAGAGGACTCACTGCTGCGTCTATTGCTGCTGACTGGGACTGAGCTGCTAAAGGTTCTCTGGATCTCATTCCTCTAAACCTATGGTATCAAATAAAACACCATAGTGAAAATGCGTCAGTACGGGAACATACCAAGTATGAAGATGAGGTAAGTCTAAATGCAAGGGCTTATGCATGAACAATTACTTAACTGAATAATCATAAGAGTACTGAATGAGAACACATGCATGAATGCACAAATCATGACTCTGAATACTAAGACTCGAATACTATTTTACTATCATCTGAAGACACTACTGATACTGAGATACTGAATAACTAAATCTTCTAATATCTTTAACTGATTACTGAAGTTAAGATCAGTCCTATCTAGCGAGTGATATCGGAAACTAATGATACTAAAGCTGATTAACTGAATCTACTCATATCAATGACTAAACTCTGATCTTGCTACTCTCGACTGACCGAATCTGAGATCAAACCTCTCTAACGGATGATCCCGAATCTACTATCAATGATAAGAAAAGATTATATTTGAGATCAAACCTATCTAACGAAAGATCTCTAAATCTGATAATGAGAATACTTAACTAAATCTAAGACTGAGATCAAGCCTACCTAATGGGTGATCTCTATATCTCATAATGAGATTACTAAACTGAATCTGAGAACAAGATTAGGCCTATCTAATAGGTGATTTCTTAATCTGATAATACTGATACTTAATAACTTTATGAGGGACCAAGCCTATCTAGTGGGCGGTCCATGAATCTATAGAACTATCTGAGTTCCTTACTGACATAGGTGACTATATCTGATAGTCCTGATTTCTGAGTTCTACTCTGAAGACTGATACTGAAACTACAACTGTAAGAGTTCTTACTTAACCGACATGCCCCTAATCTGAATTGGTAGGGTCCAACCTGTAACATTAGCTGGAAGGGTGTCAATACCATGCCACGGGTAAAGACCTTTACTCTGGTCAAGCCTCTCTAATGGGTGACCCTCACAGGAAGTCAAACCTAAGGCAGTATAATAGTCATGCCTTATTCTAATGGGTGACTCCTGCTCCTGCGCTGGCTACGCAATTTTGGATTTCAGGGATTACTCATAACAACTTTACCTCTATAACGGGGAACCACCATCCCTACACTCGCTCAGTGCTAGCTCATACTCCCAACTGAAAAACTCTAAACTAAATCTTAACTAAACTTAAACTGAGCTAAATCTGTAACTGATCATATTTCTCGAATGAACTGACTGAGTTATGTTGAATTCACTTGGTTCTGTAGCTGACAAAATACTACCGAAACTTGTTATCTAACTACATGATATTGAGTTCCAAACTGAATACTTGAATACTACTAGATCTGAGCTGAGTACTAAACTAAGTCTAGAATACTAGCGATACTGAGATTACTGAGATTTCTAAGATTTCTTAAGTTCTATATCTATTTGAGAGTACAGAGTTCTATAACTCACTAAGTTCTAAGAATTGTAGCTTGACTGATATTATCATGAAAACTGACACTGGCTCTAGTTAGCAGCTAAATTGTCGGGTATAAATACCCCCAGGACTCGATAACATAAAAGTAAAACATAACCATTCTTGAATAATCAAGACCATGAACATTTATTCACCATCACAATCACTAAACCATCTCTTGAAGCATTTAGGAATCATAAACATGTGATAACATAGGGAGACATGTTATTGACTCATACTCCATTCAACAAGGTCTTCCATCAAACACTTAGCATGCATTAAGGAACATATAATTGGGGGATTTTATGTTATCATGCCATAATTCATTCACAAAGGCTTTTCAACAAACACTTGGCATGCATGGGCTTGCACACAATTGGGTATTTCTAGTCATCATGCTATAATGGCTCTAATTTCTTCACATAAGCATTTGATCAATCATATGGAGAGCATGCTTTGCTTATTCAATAATTTCTACACTTAATTGAAATGAACACATTACTTAATAAGTAACTTGAAGAGGGTTTATCATGAACATCACATGAATATCACATACTAGGGTCAAAGCTTGAAAACCTTGTAAATAAACAAGAATTAAAACTCAATAATAGCAAGAACTTCAATTTCAATTCACATGAATCATGAAAACCCATAAAAATAAGAAGCTTTGAATTTTGAAAAGGATAATTTAGCTTATTGGGTGAAAGGGTCCCAAGAATCAATATTTGTATACCTTAGGAAACTCTTGCTTAAAGGCTCTTGGAGGGATTCTTGATTTCTCTTGATTTTTCTTGAAGAAAAAAAAAGGTTTTTGATTTTATAGCAACCCTAGATATTAATGTTGAAGAGGATAAATGAAGTTGTGAGCCTTGATTGGGTATAAATAGGGGCTGAAAAGAGTGGAAAAGGACCAAAAAGTCCTTTTTAAAATGAGTTTAAAATGTTGAATGGGGGCTGCGATGATCGAAGCGATGGTCCGCCACTTAGTCTGATGGTACGTCGGATCGTCCATCATACATCAGTTAGAAAAAGAACACACTGCCTCGATACGATGGTCTTAGGGACGGTCCATCACAAACTCGATGGTCGGTCAGATCGCCCGTCGCACGTTGGCCAGTATGAAGCCACACTGCCTCAACGGTAATGGTCCTAGCGATGGTCCATCATAGTTTTGATGGTCCGTTATCTTGGCCGTTGCACTTGGAAAAGTCACTGCCTTGGTTGTGATGGTCTGGGCGACGGTCTGTCACAAGTTTGACGGTCCGTCGCACCTGGGCAGTTTTAATAGCTCTTAGTAAAATAGTCATAACTTTCTCGTCCGATGTCGGATTTTGAAAAAATTGGTATCAATGAAAATCTTATTCAATGATCTATATGAAAACAAGTTGATATTAGATAAATTGTACATGATTCAAAATACTTCTCACTTAGGAAGACACTTCTCAACCTTTTAAGGCCAGATTAACACTTTACTGAACACACTCTAAGGCTTAGACCATGAGAGAATTTTGTGGGGTTTTACAGGGACATTATTGATAGAATGACCAAGTTCACTCATTTCTTGCCCATGAGGGCTAATTTCTTGGTGGAAGAGTATGCTAAGTTGTATATACCGGAGATCATGAAGTTGCACGGTGCTTTTATTTCTATTATCTCTGATCATGGTATTTTATTTTTATCCCACTTTTAGAAGTTTCTCCAAAAGGGTTTGGGTACTAGTGTGTTCCTAAGTTCCTTCTTTCCACCCACAAATAAATGGATAAGTGAATAAAACTATCCAAACCATAGAAGATATGTTGCGGGATTGTGTAATCGATTATAGTGGTAGTTGGTATGACCACTTTTCTTTGATTGAGTTCGCCTATAATAATAGCTACCACTCTAGTATTGGTATGGCTCCTTTTGAGTCATTTATGGTAGGAGATGTCGGACTCCCATTGGGTGGTACAAAGTTGGCAAGGGTAAGTTGCTTGGACCCAATTTAGTTCACCAAGCCTTGGAGAAGGTAAAGGTGATTCATGATGGATTTAAAACCTCTTAAATTCACCAAAAGTCCTATGGGGATGTAAGGCATAGGGACTTAGAGTTTTATTTTGGTGATTGGGTGTTTTTGAAAGTATGTCCCATGAGAGGAGTGATGTATTTTGTAAAAATGGAAAGCTTAGTCCCCTATATGTTGGTCCCTACTTGATGGTGAAAAGGGTGGGCAATATTTCCTATGAGTTGGAGTTTCTTTCTAGTATGGACTCTATTCACCCGGTTTTCTATGTCTCTATGTTATGGAAATGTGTGGGTTACCCTTCATTGGTTTTTCCCCTGAGGGATATTGATATCTCGGATTCCTTGTCCTATGAACAGGTCCCGGTGAGGATCTTAGATTATCTAGTTCAACGATTATGAACCAAATGAGTGGATTCGGTGAAGGTTCTATGGAGGAACCAAAAGTCTGAGAAGGCTACTTGGGAGGCAGAGAAGAACATAAATTCTAAGTACCCGCATTTATTTTCCATCCCTTAAACTTGTGATTGAGGTATGTGTTAATATTCTTGGTTTTACTTGTGTCTTAAGTTGATAATGGGTTTAAGTCTCTAAAATTTAAAGGCGCCATCTGGCCACAATAAAAAATAGGTTTGAATCCCTCAACGAGTGAAATAAATGAGTGATTGGATAATCATGATATGTGTTGTGTTGCATTATTATTGTTGTGAGCTCATTTTAACTTGTTGAAAGTTGATTTGATATATGATAAAGGTTTAACCAATGTCTATGCTTGCCTTACCCCTCATTCGCGGATGAATGATCAAAGTGGGGGAGAATTGAAACACCTAGACTTTGAACCATCGAAAAACAACTTCATTTTTGTGTCTCTAAGTTGGATACGACTAGAGACTTGAGACATACCCTTGGTCACGACTCGTACCAACCTTTCCATCCCCTATCATATCCTAGGTAGTGTGGTGAGGATCTTATATTATCCTAGGTATGAGTGACCTCTCCTCAATCATACCCTATGTATACGAGCCGTATCTAGGGCAATGCAAAATAGCAAAGTCCAATTCCTCTTGGACGAATAGGTTGGGATGATAGGCATTTTAGAGGCGTTAGTTTTATCCATTCATTAAGAGAATTTTTAGGTTAACAACCAGTCTATATGGGGTGGATAGACATTTAGAAGTGATGATAGCCAACATATATTACGCGATGTTTGACATTAACACTTGTCTAAGAATCTGGTTGTTGGCTAATGGGTGGGATAATGATTAACAATTTAGGGTTTTGGTCTGAATAAAACCAAAAACATTCCTTTGTTTGATTGTTTGAATTTTTTATTTTTATTACATTTACCTTACATGCTTATTTATTTGGGGGTAATTAATTTATTATATAAGCAATCCCTTATTGCTATAATTTATGTCGTCTCTCTCTTCTCTTGTCTTATTTACATGTTTTATTAATTTTATCACTAAGGTAATTGATAGTTAAAATAATTAAATTACATGCTTAGTTGATTCTTGTTTTGCCACTTAGTAACATTTAAGTTAATAAAATAGTTGACCTTTGTTTATCATATAGAATCCCCACATAAAATATGAATTTGATCGGGAACCATATTTATAGACCTCGAAAGGTGCCTAACACCTTCCTTTTGAGGTAATTTGAACCCTTACCCGAATATCTGGTAAACTAAGACTAAATAACAAAAATAGGTTCATAGTTAGACTAGAATGGTACCCTAAGGCACCGTAATACATTAGGTGGCGACTCTTCATACTCTATAAACAATCCCAAAAAGAGTAGTCACGTTGAATCCCACTTTTTGCAAGAAAAATGGGGCGCGATAGATAATACTCATCACATGATGACAAGGACAAAATCAAGCACTATGTTACAACTACCGAATTTCCTAACACTTTTGGCTACCACCTCTTCTCCTACCAGTGCACCATAGAACCTAAAGAAAGTTGTATCTCAACCTTATTGGTTGCAAACTATGAGAGAAGAAATATAGGCCCTATATCACAATAACACCTGGACACTTGTACAGTGGGAACCTCAAATAAATATAGTTGGATCAAGGTGGATGTTTAAAATAAAACTGAAGGCGGATGGCACGCTCGAGAGATATAAAGATCGCTTGGTTGCAAGAGGATACAACCAAATTGAAGGATTAGATTTTAAAAACACATTTAGTCTAGTGGTGAAGGCTACAATAATTCGCACAACTTTAACTATAGCCACGACATGAAATGGCCTCTTCGCCAACTCGACATGAAAAATGCCTTTCTTCGTAAAAGACTCAAAGAGACTACATATATGTGGCAACCTCCGAGTTTTGAAGACTCTAATGCACCAAATCATGTTTGTCTGCTCCAAAAGACAATATATGGGCTGAAGCAATCACCAAAGGTTTGGTTCCAAAGGTTTAGTGAAAAGATCCTTCACTTTGGTTTTCTTGGAAGCCATGCCAATTTGACTTTGTTTGTTTGGTTACACAAGGGTGATACTGTTATTTTGCTGCAATATGTCAATGATATCGTGATATTGGGAACAATACCATGATTTCGTAGACCTTTATTTCTCAGTTGAGTACTCATTTTGCTTTAAAAGATATGGGTAGTCTCTATTTTTTCTTAGGCATTAAAATTGTGCCATATCCAAATGGAATCTTAGTCAAGTGAAATATGCAAAGGACATTCTCAAACTGACCATGATATACTGTGCTAGAGCAATCCATACGTTATTGTCGCAAAAAGATGATTTTCATATCACAATTAGATCTCCTGTTGGTGCCTTTGACTATAGAAGTATAGTTGGCGGGCTTCAATGACACATCTTGATATTACTCATGTTTTAAATCAATTATATCAATTTATACAAGCTACTACAACTACGCATTGGTAAGGAGTGAAATGTAACCTTTGGTACCTCGTATGGACTATATACTATGTACTTCGCATCACTTCTCGATCCTCCTTATAGGTTGTTGGCTTTTCAGATGTCAATTGGGTAGGTTGTGCTATCAGTTGTTGATCAACTACAGGGATTCATGTGTTCTTAGGAGTTAACTGTACTTCCTGGTTATCTAAAAAGTTACATACCAGGTCAAAATCTAGTGTTGAAGATGAGTACCATGCCCTAGTCTCTTTTGCAGCAGAAATCACATGGATCCTTTATTTGTTGAGACACCTTGGTGTATCACTTGAATATCCTCACATATTTTATTCAGACAATATTAGTTCCTTGCACCTCACTTGTAATACTATTCTCCATGCTCGCACACAACTTGTTAAACTAGACTATCATTTTGTACGAGAAAAATTTATAGTTGGTGCAATGCTCACTAGATATGTTCCATCTGCAACTCAAGTGTATAATATTTACACGAAGGCCTTGTCAAAGAATTGATGCTCTATAGAAATATAGCGCTTTTGACGCTTAAAACTATGAAAATATGCAAGTTTCTTAGGTTGTTTTATCAGATATGATGCATTTTGGGTATGTCTTGTAGGAAACTAGGTTTTGGATGCTAAGTTCATGAAAAAAGGATGAAAAACAGTGTTTTGGATACTTATTTGATCAATTTTTGGTATTTGTGACACTTTTTAGATTGTATATGACCAAAGTATGTGATGAAGGTTGAGGATTTGAAGCTTTGTTGCAATTAGTGGAAGGCCCGGCACTTACCTATGTCTACATGTGGACCACATGTATAAGACTAAGGTGAGTGTTGGAGTTGAAGATCTGGATAATCCAGAGAGTTAATGAGCTGAAAAAGAACTTCTGAGACCTACCTATGTCAACATGCGGACCGCGTGTGGGCAAAGCATGTGTCAGAAGTTCAAAATCTCGAGAGCAGACTTGCAGGATTTTTTATCTAAGCATATGTAGTGGCAACATGAGCCCATCCTCAGGCCGCATGTTCCACATGCGCCCAGCCTCAGGCTGCATATTCCACATGCGCCCAAGGCCAGGTTGCATGTTGACACCACATATGGTCACCGAGCATTTTTTGTATTTTTTTGTCCGGGCTTTGATTTTAGGTTTCCTCATGTACTATAAGTACCCCTTATGTGATTTTTAGTAGAAGTTATGCACTTTTATACTTACAAACATATTTTGATTTTGATATTTGATTTTGGTCTTAGAATTCTCTTGTATTGAATTTGATTGATTAATTTAGTTACGGTTTTGGATTTTTATTTGTAATTATTGTGATTTCATTGTAAGCTTTCAATCATGAATGTTGTTGATTACTTCATAAGCAAGAGTGGCTAAAAACCCTTAGCTAGGGTTATGGAAACCCTAGCGGATTGATGAAGTAGAAGAAATACTATTGTTGTTCTAAACCGATGCTCAAGCATGCATTGTATTATCTTTACTTTAATAGTTAGAGGTTGTAAATGTTAGGATCCCACATAGATTATTGCTACTTACTCCAAAAGAGGAGTAATGAAAAGGAAAAGATAATTACAACGGTAATTTGAAGTTTAACTATCGATCCATACTACTAGGTAATATCTAAGTAAGATGGTTTGCTTTCATCTAATAACCATAGACTCAAAGGTAATAGTTAACTAAGATCGAGATAAGGGTTAGTAAGGCAACATTTAGAGACTTAAAGGGTAAAGGGTAAAATGTATCTACTTGTCCAAAAGACTATAGATGGTAGATAACTTATCAAATTCTGCATGCAAGGTATCTAGTTAGATCAACAATGCACGATAAGACTACGGAATTGAGAAGCCAGAGGGGAACATAACCCTAGTGTTGACCTATGATTGATTACAACTGAAGTTGATATTGTCCTCTTATTTGATATTGCTACTCAAAACACCCCATTTACTTTTCCAGTTCTGCCCATGGATTACAACAATTTGGAGCCATGATTCCATATATTCCCTTAGTATTTGACCCCAACCTTTGTTGGGTTACTATATGTGGCAGCAACCTCATCATCTTTAGAGTGAAAGTGTAGCTTGGGCATTACCAAATTTTGGCATTGTTGCTGGGGAATACAATGTTGATTTGTGAATTAAAGATGCTGCAGTTTTTGGGTTTTTGTTTTTGTTTTTGTTTTTATTCTTAGTTCGGTATACATCGGTGTATGCCTAACGCAGAGAGTATAGGCAATCCCTTACTCTCATGAATCTAAATCTAGAGAGGATCCTATAAACACCTAGTAAGATGATGGAATAGAAAAGAGATGATATTCCTTAAGGGGTTCATGATCATGTCCCTCCTCCTCCTCTCAAAGAAGTTTAGGATATTGTTGATCAGAAAATAGGTATGATTTTAGCACAAGCCACTAATAAGATAAGGGTAATAGAACAAGCTCACTGGATATCTAAGGAGGCTGAACTAGCTGAGCAGAGATAAGAAGAAGACCGTCGAGTAGCAATCGGTGGAAATTAGAACAGAGCTAGAGGAGGTCGTCCTCAAGTGATCCCAGTATATCAGTATGTGCGGCCATATATAGATGATGAAGAAGATCTGGGATATGTTGATCTGGTATAGACTGGAGCCATTATCCCTCCAATTTACCCCCAGGCATTAAGTTTAACATAACAAGAGCAATGGTCTAGCACCTAAACCTGAAAGGTGTTTGTGCAGGCTTACCTACAGATGATGCAAATATTCACCTTGCAAATTTCATCAGGATTTGCAGTTCGTATACCATTCTAGGGGTGAATCAAGAAGTGCTTGAATTAAAGTTTTTTCCCTTCACACTTATAGGAGAAGCATCTTTATGGCTAGGGTAACTACCAAGAGGATCTATCACTACATGGAATGAGTTACGCAGGCAATTATTGAACTAGTTCTTTCATCTTTCCAGGATACTGCAACTTAAGGATGAGATCTATACTTTTCAGCAGCTACAATCAGAATCTATACACAAGGCATAGTTCAGGTTCAACAAAAAGATGAGTATAGTGCCCAACCATCGGGTATCAAGGATAAGTCTATTGGAGATATTTTACAGAGCCTTGACAATCAGCTCCAGAGCCATAAAAGACACCATCTCTAAAGGAGCTTTTATGAGACTGCGCTGGGAGGCAGCTTCGGAGATGCTCGATAAAACCTCTCTCACTAACCAAGGATGGCAAACTTAGGAAGCTGAGAGGGGATCTGGCACATATGCTATTGGTGCCTCCTACGACCAAAAAGTACTAAGTAGTTGATGATTCAGTAGCACAAGAGATAGCACAGCTATAAACTGATGTTGGGTTACTGGCAAAGCAGTTTGAAATAGAAAGTTCTTAGAAAGTAAATGTAATAGGAGCACAGGGGTTAGCTTCCAAAACTTATAAGTCAGAATTAGAGGAGGAAGCAAACTATTTAGATCGTCAATTGGTGGGTTTCCAAGCCCAAGGTCAAGAGAACCAAGGTCAGAACTACTATGACAGATATAGAGACCGTAGTAGGGAGTGAGATATGACTAGAGAAAGATGGATGACTTCAGAGAGAAAGGATATCGGTACATTCCACCTGGCAGAAGAGATGTAGAATCAAGAATGGAAGAGATGTTGACTAAGCTAGTAAAGGGTCCAGAATATCAGGAGATCAACCTTAAGGAGATTAAGGCTGACATTTCAGGGTTGACCCAGAAGGTCGAGATGGTCGAATCTCATGCCACTACCACTAAGTAGTTGGAGCACCAGTTAGGACGGATGTCAGCAACACTAAACCAGAGATAGTCAGATACCCTTCCGAGCAACACTGTGCAAAATCTAAAAAATTATGGTCATGTTCTTGCCATTACCACAAGGAGTGGTATGACTACTATGGATCCCTCATTACCTATTTTGGAAGTGCCAAGATATGATAAGGTTTCTATTAATGAGACATCTATTATGGTACACAAAAGGCAACAGGTGGTGATAATGCAATTGGTAAGGAAAGAGGTAAGGGTTCGATCATTGAGCAGGAAATAAAACACATTTCAAGACCACCCCACCTTTTCCTCAGTGACTAAAGCAGAAATAAGAAGGAAAATTCAAGCGATTCATTGAGATGCTGAAAGAGTTAAGCTTGAATATTCCTCTTCTTGAGGCATTGGAGAAGATGCCTGGTTATGCCAGGTTTATGAAGCAATTGATCATAAATAAGAAAGAAACTACGATAGAGGATGTTGATGGCTAGCACTAGTGTAGTGCAGTCACTACTAGGTCTCTAGCCCAGAAAAAAAGGTAATCTTAGAGCATTCAATATACCATGCACTATTAGGTCATCTTGATTCTCTAGAGCCATATGTGACTTAGGAGCCACCATAAACTTGATGCCACTGATTGTATTCAATATATTGGGCTTGAGACCTCTTGAACCGACTGCAATGTAGCCATTTATAGCTGACCACATGGTGAAGAAACCTATAGGCATTTCAGTTGATGTGATTGTGGGAATTGATAACTTTATCTTTACAATTGACTTTATCACTCTAGACTGTGAGGTTGACATCGAGATGCCCATCATATTAGGGAGACCATTTATGGCCATAAGTAGAGTGATGGTTAACATGAAAAGGGGAGAGAAGAAGTTCAAAGTCAATAGTGAGGAGGCCATATTCAACATACGAAAATCAATGAAGCAGCCAATCGACATGAGGGTGGTGTCAGTGATAGATTGTATTGAAAACCCTGGAGGGTACTCTTATGGGTATCTTGATGAATTTTGAGTAATCATGGTACCCACATTGTGTCATGATGTTAAATCAAGCATTGCATAGGAGGTAACCCATGGGCTTGTTGGTGAAGTCTGAGTAACCAACACAGCCACGTCGTGCCACGACATTAATCAAGTGTTGGGTAGGAGGCAACCCAGTATTTTAGTATTCACTCTTTTGTTGTTGTTTTTTTGTAGGTTTTTACATCATAAACTTACCCAGAATATGTAAATTTTCTACATTGTTAAATTTCCAGGTAAGGAAATTATGTGGCCAACCCATCAGGGTCACAAGTCCCACACAGGCCAGGTAAGTTGAGCAATAATTGAAAAGATTGAACTTTTGAGGATGAGAATGAAAAGTTGTGGACTTTGGTACATAATCATACTTTTGGGACTGCAAAATCAATTTCCAGAACCATAAGTAGTGGGGAAAATGTCAAAATACAAAGTCCAGACTATAGGAAAGTGGGCCAAAAATTTTGGCCCACATGCACCCTGTACATGCGGACCGTATGTCGTACATGCACCCCATGGCATGTCACATGTGGTAGGCACGTGTGGGTATCGTGGGTAAATTAACTGTGGGTCTAAATTTTAATAAAAATTTTGGGCCCACCAATGTATAATTAAGACCTAAATTGCCCCCCTCCCCCCATATTTAAACACTTTTAGCCTCATTTTAACTCATTCAAATTCTTAGAACCTTACTTTTCTCTTTAAATTCAAACTTCTCACTTAAATCATAAACTAATCCCGCACTTAAAAAAAGTTTAAATTAAAACTTGTTTAAGGTACCATTTTGTCTCAATACACTATAAACAAGTTCCAACCTGGGTTTTGCTTGATTCTTTCATTGTTCAGTTCCGAATTATCATAAAAGAGGAAACTTTCTTAGCTCCTAATGGTTACATATTGATTTATATATTGAAAAAACAAGTTGATAATTGTATTTCCATGCAAAACATATAGAACCTATCATGCTTGTTGATGATAGGCGAATTTACACGCCTAAAGTGCTATATTTTACCCTTATTTTAGCTAAGTTTTGAGGACAAATTATATAATTCATGCACTTTTAGTCCTTTTTCCTGTAAGTGAGCTAACAAACATGATTAGCAAGTTTTCAGGTATAAATGATGCAGAATTCAGCATTTTATGGATAACTTGACGCCAAAGAAAGCTTCACGAAAGAAGGAAGGGAAAGGTTGGACGCCAAGGACCAAAAGTGACGCATGGAAAATCTGTCCCGAGCAAAAACAGCAATTCTAAAGACTTTGGGGACTAGCAGTAACTTATTAGGATTAGGATAATGATGCAGTAACCCAGTAGGAATGGGTTAAGTAATGCAGTAGCTTAGTAGGAATAGGATATGGGTGTTATAAATACCCTATTTTGCTTGAGATTTTTATTCATTCCTCACAATTCCCCCATTCCATCAATTCCCATCCATCCACCATCCATCCATCCAAATAATTCTCATTCTACTTCTTATTCCACAACTTACAACTCGGATTCTAATTCTTCCATTAATTCTACTTTTTATTCTTCTTCTATTCATCTAATCAATTCTTATTTTTCCACAACAAGAGAAATGTTACTTTGCAAGGGAGTTCACGCCTAACGCCTACCACACTCTACTACACGAGATCTTTATTGTGGTACAATGATAATGTCTATTGTGATTTCCTTTGCACTCATGGGTAACTAAACTTCACTATTGGGGTTATGGAAGCCTTATGAGATACTATCTATTACTATGAATTTGTGAATTCGTGACACGTATGTTGCTTATATCATTATTCTCTTCATCTTAATGCAAATTCTTATGGTTGCAAATGCATAGAATAACGCCAGTATAGCATTAACTTGTTCGAAAAAAAAGTTATATGTCTGGAAAAGAGATAATGTCAAGGTAATAGGGTCCCATCCCCTATTAAAAAGATAGTGCCGTAACTGGATTAACCTCTTGGAGAATTCGTACCATTAGATACTCTTTAAGCTCGAAAGAGTTAAAGTGAAATAGTCCTTGTTTAGGTCGAAAGACGCTTGGATTTACCATCGAATACAATTCTCTATAAGCACATGCATGTCTGAATTCCGCACAACTCATAGCCAATAGAGACGTACAACTCAGAAGGTGGACATAACCCTAACTTCTCAATTCTCATTGTTTTACATCTTACCAAACATTCTTACTTTTTACTTTGCTATTTTCCATTTTTACCTTATTATTTTGGTTGCATTACTTGCACGACAAAACTCCCCCCTTTTTACGAGACTTGCACTAAAAGTCTAGTAATCTTTACTTACTTGTTGACCAAGCTATTCCCTGTGGGATCGATACCCAACCCAGTTGGGTTATATATTTGACAACGATCGTTTTACACTCCTACGAGAGCTGTAGATTGAGCGTTATCAAAAATTGGCGCCGCTGCCGGGGAATACGAGTGTCAATTAAGTTTGTGATAATTACTAGACCCTTTGGTCAAAGATTCTCGTACTTTTACTTTTAGTTTTTGTTTTTGTTTTTTGCAGATTTTTATTCAGTGCATGCCCCATTCTCGAAGTTCTGGTCAACCGTTATTACCTATCAATCCAGAACCACAACGTATTGGCAGAATGGAGGCACAACACGAAATTGAAAGGATGGCTGCTCAACAGGAACAGGCAAGATTAGTTGCTCTTGCCGCCGCTCAAGTGCATCAACAAAATATTGATAACCTTGGGCGAGCAATAAATCCTGACGACGAGGACCTAGGTGATGACGAGTTGCTAAACCCTAGGCATGCCGCTGAGATTGCAACACCTGCTAACAAAAGAGATCATCAGGCTAGGTTTAGGCCTGAACGTCGAGTTATGCAACTAGCTTTCGAAGATGATGATGATGATCTTGATGGAGCCGGAGCCACAGGAGCCATTATTCCTCCACCATTGGCACCCGGAGCCAAGTTCAACATCACAAGCACCATGATTCAGTTATTGCAACTCAAGGGATTGTTTGGTGGACTAGCAGGCGATGATCCAAATATACATCTCATCAACTTTATTTCTACATGCAAGTCGTTTGACAATCCTGGCGTTGGGCAGAATGCAATTCGATTACGCCTATTTCCATTGTCTCTGTCTGGGGAGGCAACTCTATGGTTGAATGGGCTGACTCCTGATTCTATTATAAATTGAAGGCAATTGAGAGACGCTTTCCTAGAAAGATTCTTTCCGCCATCCAAAAGAGCACAATTAAGAGATGAAATCAGCAACTTTCGGCAGCTTCCAACTGAAGCTCTTCATGAAACATGGGAGAGGTTCAAGACGAAGCTAATGTGTTGCCCAAACCATCACATGACCAATGTCCACCTAATGGAAATACTATACAGAGCCTTGAATTCAATAACTAAACCAGTGGTGGATAATGCGGCTGGAGGATCATTTATGGACCTCACCTTTGGGCAGGCAAGCAATATGCAAGATCGGATGACGAAGCAAAGTAGAGCTTGGCATACCAGGGATTCTAAGGTAGCAATCCCTACTATATCTATTGGCATGACTGCTGAACAAAAGAGAAGAGAAGAAGAAGCCAACTACTTGAACAACCAGGGGGGTTTCCGAGGCAATGCCCAAGGAAACCAAGGTCGGAACTATTATGATAAATCTGGAAACAAGGACCAAGGTAGTTTGAAGAACAACAATGACAAGAGTGGTTTGTACGTTCCTCCAGGAAAATGTGACGCCACTGCATCTGGTTCTGGAAATATGGAAGACATGATGGCTAAACTATTTAAAGGAGTGGAAGCAACCAGCGCTAGAGTAACGGAGGTAATAAATGACTTGTCCTCAATGAAGCAATTGGTTGACTCACATTCCACTTCTATCAAGCAAATAGAGCAGCAATTGAGCCAACTTTCAGCAGCACTCAATCAAAGAAAGGCTGGCACTTTACCTAGCGACACTGTGCAAAATCCAAGGAATGATGGGTCATGCATGGCTATTACTACCCGAAGCGGTAAGGTGCTGGAAACTTCATCAAAAGGCAAGCAAGTGGTTGACGAAGTAGCGGACATTGATGATAACGCGAAAGGAGAAGATTCCGCAGAAGCTGGCCAAGACGTCCATGACGTCACCCCTAGTAGGTTGCAGCCTGAAACTACCAAAATTCGGAAGCAAGAGAAGAAGAAAGCCGTGGAGAAAACAATTCCATATCCACCGCCACCTTTTCCTCAAAGACTGAAGAAGCAGGCGGATGATACAAAGTTCAGCAAATTCATGACGATGTTAAACCAGCTGACCATTAATGTTCCGTTGGTAGAGGCACTAGAACAAATGCCTGGGTATGCGAAATTTATGAAGGATCTTTTGACAAATAAGTGATCAGCAAGCTATGAGTTGAAGGATACTGTTCATCACTGCAGCGCAATCACTACCCGATCACTAGTTCAGAAAAAGGCTGACCCCGGTGTTTTCACTATTCCGTGCACGGTTGGATCTATGAATTTTGCTAAGGCATTGTGCGATTTGGGAGCAAGCATCAATTTGATGCCACTATCCATCTACAGGAAGTTGGGGTTAGGCGATCCAACACCAACCAATATGAGGCTCGTGATAGCTGATAGGTCGATAAAACGACCTGTGGGTATCTTGAATGATGTGTTGGTGAAGGTTTCTTCATTCATCTTTCCTGCAGACTTCGTTATTCCGGATTGTGAGGTGGATTCTGAAGTTCCCATAATCTTAGGACGTCCTTTCCTCACAACTGGAAGTGTGCTTATTGACATAAGAGCTAATGAGCTTTTACATCGGTTGAATGATGAAGTGATCCGTTTTGATATATGCAAAGCAATGAAGCAGCCCAGTGATATGAATGTGTTCTCTGTAGCTGATGTTCATTATGAGGATAAGAAAGCATTATCTATAGCGAAACAGCTTACTGTTGAGCCATTGTCTGCTGCGCTACTGAATGTTGAGCATAAGGATGACGAAGATTATGAAGAAACTACATGTGCTCTAACAGAAATAGGGTCCTATTCTCGTACTCCTAAACAGCTGGACCTTGATCTTAAGAATCAACCGTCACCAACAACCAAGACTTCCATTAAAGAGCCACCAATGCTAGAATTGAAAGAGCTCCCCGATTATCTAAGGTATGTGTTCTTGGAAAGTGGAAATATACTTTCGGAAAGTATGGAGGATGAATTAAGTGAACAGCACGTAGAGGCTCTCATCTCTGCTCTGAAGAGATACAAGAGAGCCATGGGTTGGACTATTGATGATATAATTGGTATCCCTCCCGGGATAGGCATGCACAAGGGTCATCTCGAAGAAGATTGCACGCCTACAAGTAAGCCTCATTGTCATCTGAATCCATTCAGAAAACGATCCACCATCTATCTCGATGAAGTCTAAGTAATCGAGATAGCTATGTCGTGCCACGACAATAAATCAAGTGCTTGGTGGGAGGCAACCCATCGTTTTTTATTTTTTTTCTTTCATTCTACTAATTGTTTGCTTTTGATAAATAAAAATCCAAAAAGAAGAGTCGTGCCACGACCAAAACTAAGGCGCTTGATGGGAGGCAACCCATCGTTCTAATCATCTTTGTTGTTTTTGAGTAAATGTAGGAGCAAAGAGGTGTAAAACGAGGAGGTCGGTTTCAAATTTTGATTTGGATGTATTGCATGTTAAAGGTGGTAAGTTAGGAATGAAGAAGCAAAAGGCTATGGATTGAGCATTGCTCATGAAAATATAGGCATCGAACAAGGCTAGACCTAGGTAAAACTAGGCCATGAACAAGGCAATGCCTATACTATGGCCTAAGGTCTCGGAATCTAGTGTGCCATAGCATAGGCGCCGCCCATGCCCAAGTATGCCATAGCACGCGCCTATGCTAATGCCTTTTGTCTCTAAATCTCATATGTCATGCTAAAGGCGCCGCCTATGCCTAGGAATGCCATGGCATAGGCGCCGCCTATGCTAAACAATGCTTTGCAAAAGGTGCCGCCTATGCCAAGCATAGGCAAAGCAAAAGGCGCCGCCTATGGTCACTTCTTGTCTCCAAATCCGATTTTAAATTGGTCAAAACCCGACCCAACCTTCTCCTATAAATATGAGACTTAGTCTTGAACCAAAAACACATTGGAAACCTAGCTTAAGCGCCGCCTGTAGTCCCCAAATCCTCTCAAAAATTTTCCTTTTGCTCTCTTACTTCACAAGAACATCATCCAAAGGCATCAATCAAGTAAGTACTACTTTGTTCTTCATTTATATTCCGTAAGTACTACACTACTATGCATATTATGAATTGCTAAATCTTGAAGTAGTATTGGTGATTTGAATATGATTGAATTGTTGTGATACAACTAAGTGAGTGAAAGAATACGTAAGAATGATCTTAACATGTTTCCAACTTGAATTTGATTTTGATGCACTGTCATACTTTTGCGGAATTGGCATGGTCACAAAAATTGCATAATCTTGTCAATAGAAAGCTTACATGTTGGAATAACTTGTTCATCAAGATGAGAATTATGGTTGACTACCAACATAGGAGGTTGTGATTATTTCTAGATGCTATACCTTGATTCAATCCCTATGTAGTAGTCTTGATATATCAAACATGAAATTATTGCTAAGAATACAAGAAGTATGACTGCACTAATTTTATTGTTGGAATATAGCACCTAAAACATATGCCGATGAAGTCTGAGTAATCGACCACTTTCACTTCACTAGTCTGTACCAACAAACTAAGTGTGGGGTGGTTCCACTACTACTTGTTTATAGATTGTATCCATCGAGATGACGCTAACATGAACATTGTTTTAGTGTCAGGTACAATGACACCCAAAGCAAGACAAGGCAAAGATAAGGCAACCACTTCCCAAAAAGGCAAGAAAAGAGGACGCAAAGAGCAAGGAGAGTCCTCCTCAATGCAAGTACCAAGCCGCATGTTCGGAATTAAATGGGTTTTAGAGGAGGAAGCAAAGGAATGGTATAGGAACAACAAAGAGAAGAAATATGTTCATGTGGACTTGATAAATAAGGAAAGCCTAGCAAAGAAGGAACCACGCATGTTGGCCAAGATCATGGCGTTACATCTTGATTTCATTTTCTAAGACATGGGAGAATGCAATCTCGATTTAACAAGAGAATTCTATGCCAACTTGTCACCGAAAACCACAGGCAGCGAGGTCAAGATTCGGGGCCAAGTTTTACAACTCAATGCGGATTTCTTCAACTCCTTTCTTGGCTTGCCTTCAGTCGATCCATCACCATTCAAAGAGCTATATAGTAGACCTCCATATAGAGCAATTCGACACACACTTTGTGGAACTAGATCCATGGCAAGGTGGAGCAGACATAAAGACACCGGTCAACACAATACCTTCCCATATGCTCCTTTGAATAGGGAAGCAAGGATATGGTTGCGCATAGTCAACTCTTGCCTCATTCCAGGGACGCAATACATAAAAATAACAAGAGATAGAGTGTGTTTGGTATATGCATTGATGACGAATGTCCCTATCAACATTGGGGCAATCATTCGGTCTACAATGCGGAAGGCTAGGCTACACAAGCGGTCCCATTTCAGCTTCGGCAATCTGTTGACTGCAATCCTGAGGAAGGAGGACATCGAAGAGGAACCTGCTGATCATAAACTTCCACACAACCCGAAGAAGGTTGACCTCACAAAGGTTAAAGATGCTGGAACCACGTATGGCGTCAACCTTACCACTTCAGAAAGGCATGCTCGAGATGAGAGTTTCTTTCGCCATCTTTATGGCATGACTCGATTTACAATGATGAGCGGAGGTCGTGTTCCAACTGCTGCAGATCTCCAACAGCTGGATCATGACTATCCAATGAATGTGCATGCAAGGGAGATGTGTGGAGTAGGTACATATTTTGAGGAACCTCTTGATGACGATGTGCCAACCGATGATGATCGATGAATGCCAGACTCCGACGTGGAGGAGAATTCTGATGACGACGACTCCAATGATGATTCCGACGAAGGAGGTATGACCCCAGACATAGAGGAGGAGTCCGACTAACCAGGTTCTTCTTATTTATTTTCCACTGAGGGCAGTGTGTCCCGTCTAAGTGTGGGGTGCTGGTATTGCATGCTATACTTCTCTATCTACATTTGAATTTATGTTTGTTTTGTTTTTTTTATTAGTTATTTTTTTAGTTAAAATTTTTTTTAACTTAACTTCGCATGAAATTATTCTAATAGGCAGCATGAGATTATGACAAGAGTTTGTGCTAAAATCATGACTATTGAGACGTTTAGGCTCTAATTGTAACTCACTATGTGATATTGTGTGGTTCAATTCCTTCATCTGTTGGGTCGAGAGTCTATACTACTCCCAAAAAAGTCGACCATGTGCCTTGTGTGTGTGAGATAATAGTATATTCTGTGCTTGTGGCTGATGCTAGAACTTGCCTGGTATTTATGTAAAGCGAAAATAAAGAGTGTAAGTTTAGGAGATGATTTAGGCATTTCTTTGGCAACCTATACTTGTTTACCTTCTTTTTACCTACCCATGGACATTATCCTAGTTAACCCTTTTGAGCCTTAAGCCTATTTTCTTTGACAGCCTCATATATAAGCCTAATCCATTTTTTTCAAGACCATAATTTGATCCAAATTCCTAAGTGCTTTAAATTGTAAAGTTATGTGATGAAATAAGAGGAAAATGGGTGAGTATGATGCTTTAGAATGTATTGGTGCTTGAATTTGCTATGAAAAAGAAGTGCTATCATAAGAGGTATGTTATGAAAAGAAAAAAATAAAACTGAAAAGGTAGTTATGTTCAAAATTGAAAAACAAAAGAGGAGAAAAGGGGTGGTAGAATAAAAGAAAGTAGAAAGGTTGTTTGAAAGAAAAGTGTTAATGATACAATGTGATGTATTAAAGCGCTTAGGAACATAGTCACTATTTCTGGCCAAAATAGTCCTACCCGTCCCTTAGCCTACATTACAACCTGTAGAAGACCTATTTGATCCTAAGCTTAGCATTCTAATATTTAGTGGAGCATTACACTAAGGGCAAGCCTATGGTCATCAGTTGCAACATATGAATTCTTTGTGAGAGTGAGAGCAAGGATAATCCTATACCCATGTTTGAAATATATACAATACTTGTGAGTGATTATGGGTAATATATTGTGAGACACATATGGTTGATGAGTTTTGGGTAGTTGTGTATGATTCTTTGTACCTTAACTTTTGGATACGAATTAACTACCATCACGAGTCTATGTTGGAGGTTGAATTGTTTCTACTAATGATCAGAAAACTACTCTTTGTTAATGATTGTCATGCTTGCTTTGATGAATATTTTGTGTTGTTACTGTGAAACCCTAAGTAGATGTTTAGATGGGCATGATAGTTTGTTCGAGGACGAACAAAGTTTTAAGTGTGGGGTGTTGATGATAGGCGAATTTACGCGCCTAAAGTGCTATATTTTACCCATATTTTAGCTAAGTTTTGAGGACAAATTATATAATTCATGCACTTTTAGTCCTTTTTCCTTTAAGTGAGCTAACAAACGTGATTAGCAAGTTTTCAGGTATAAATGATGTAGAATTCAGCATTTTATGGATAACTTGACGCCAAAGAAAGCTTCACGAAAGAAGGAAGGGAAAGTTTGGACGCAAAGGACCAAAAGTGGCGCATGGAAAATTTGTCCCGGGCAAAAACAGCAATTCTAAAGACTTTGGGGACTAACAGTAACTTATTAGGATTAGGATAATGATGCAGTAACCCAGTAGGAATGGGTTAAGTAATGCAGTAGCTTAGTAGGAATAGGATATGGGTGTTATAAATACCCTATTTTGCTAGAGATTTTTATTCATTCCTCACAATTCCCCCATTCCATCAATTCCCATCCATCCACCATCCATCCATCCAAATAATTCTCATTCTACTTCTTATTCCACAACTTACAACTCGGATTCTAATTCTTCCATTAATTCTACTTTTTATTCTTCTTCTATTCATCTAATCAATTCTTATTTTTCCACAACAAGAGAAACGTTACTTTGCAAGGGAGTTCACGCCTAACGCCTACCACACTCTACTACACGAGATCTTTATTGTAGTACAATGATAATGTCTATTGTGATTTCCTTCGCACTCATGGGTAACTAAACTTCTCTGTTGGGGTTATGGAAGCCTTATGAGATACTATCTATTACTATAAGTTTGTGAATTCGTGACACGTATGTTGCTTATATCATTATTCTCTTCATCTTAATGCAAATTCTTGTGGTTGCAAACGCATAGAATAACGCCAGTATAGCATTAACTTGTTCGAAAAAAAAGTTATATGTCTGGAAAAGAGATAATGTCAAGGTAATAGGGTCCCATCCCCTATTAAAAAGTTAGTGTCGTAACTGGATTAACCTCTTGGAGAATTCGTACCATTAGATACTCTTTAAGCTCTAAAGAGTTAAAGTGAAATAGTCCTTGTTTAGGTTGAAAGACGCTTGGATTTACCATCGAATACAATTCTCTATAAGCACATGCATGTCTGAATTCCGCACAACTCATAGCCAATAGAGACGTACAACTCAGAAGGTGGACATAACCCTAACTTCTCAATTCTCATTGTTTTACATCTTACCAAACATTCTTACTTTTTACTTTGCTATTTTCCGTTTTTACCTTATTATTTTGGTTGCATTACTTGCACGACAAAACTCCCCCCTTTTTACGAGACTTGCACTAAAAGTCTAGTAATCTTTGCTTACTTGTTGACCAAGCTATTCCCTGTGGGATCGATACCCAACCCAGCTGGGTTATATATTTGACAACGACCGCTTTACACTCCTATGAGAGCTGTAGATTGAGCATTATCACTTATGTGTAGGAGCCTTGAAGTAACCTAAAATCTTAGTGTGGGCCTTGTTTTGAATTATATTCTAAATATAGGCCCTAAACGGAAGTGAAACTTGAACAAATAGAGCAATCCCAAAGTTTGGACATGTAATTTGCATTAAAAATTATGATTCTTGATATATGTGTGCACATTGGACTTTTTGGGACTTCCAATAAGTAATAGGGGTGTGAAAATTGAGGAAAAATTTGAACTTTTCAAATTTTGAGTTTTTCCTCAACTTTTGCAATCCCTCATTTTTGTTGGAAACTAACGACTAGTTTTTTAGGTACACATAGCACCAAAAGATGCTAAGAAGAAGAAGGCTAAGACATTGAGGAGATGGGATGAGTCCTCCAAGCCTAGTGGTTCAATGGAGGAGTACCAGATTACACGACTTAGAGATATTGCATATAGAGTGACACGTAGAGTCATTAAAAGATAAATACACTAAGTAGTCGATACTAATTTATTATGTGCTATAGGATAGATGATACCTGATCAGTCATAGTAGGGTAGATGGTCAGCGTTTACTCAGCCTATGTCTTAGTCTGAGGCTGCTTAGATTGTCCAGATTGCATAGGCACATGTAGCCCAACCTAGGAAGAGTCAGCATAGAGATCACCTTCACATTCTCCTCCGTCGAGTGATCATGATAATGAGGATGCAGAAAATTCTAAGTCAGATCCACAGAGAGTAGTTCAGGACCCTCAGTCTAAGGAGGGGTCCCAGGATTCATCTAAGGCTGCAGAGCAGGAGGAGGCATCAGCAGTACACCAGTCGAAGAAGGGTATCACTATTTATGTATAGCAGTTTGATGTACCCCAGTCTGAGGAGGGTACAGAGCAGGATTCCCTTGAGGCACCAGTACAGCAGGGTCAGTGTCCTACATCCACACATACCTCAAAGGCATCTCTTGAGGAGGAAAATTTGAGGTAGTGCATGGAGGGGATGTAGATGATCTATGATATAAACAGACGCATCTTAGAGGTTGGTAGGCCTAAGAGACTTATTTATGAGTAAGTGCAGGATTGATCTATCTAGGTTGAGTCGAGTACCACAGTTATGCGCTTTCTTTGATCGTTATTAGTTAGAGTGGATAACTAGACTACTTGGTTCTTACAGCCTAGCTATGGTATGTTAGGTTTATGCATCATAATATGCCACAGTAGTTTTTTTTATGCGTAGATCTCCAAGCTTGATGAGACACATAGATCAGCCATAACTTGATCAGACCCTTGTGAGAGGGGTCAGGGTTGATTTTTCAGTAGAGACTATCCATCAAGTCATTTTTTGTCCAAACTATATCACTCTTACATCCATAGAAAAGTGTGACTATAGACTGAGAGTTTTATGTAATAGGCACATTATATAGGAGGCTAAGTATAGATGAGAGAGAGTTGATATGGCAAGGTGGATAGCCAGCTATGTTTTATTTTTGGGTGACCAAACCCCATGGATCGAGGGTTATGGTGTGACAAAAAAAGGTTTGTTAACCTTTGATGCTAAGTTTTGGTGGTTTCTCATCTGATATCTACTATTACCTACTGCTTCAAATAATGTGTTGACTTGGGAAGGAGCAGCCCTTATTGCTAGTTTGATGGTCGAGTATGCTATTGATGTTTCATCCATTCTCTAGCATAAGATCCATGATAGAGCATTTGGGGAGATGACAAATTAGCCATTTCCTTACCTGATTTAGAGATTATATGACGATGCCACTATACCAAAGATACTGGGAGTATATGAGAGAGTACGTGTGACAACCACTATGCATATAAAAAGTATAAAGGATCTGACATGACTGACCCTTCCTAGGAGATCTAATGAGCCTACCATAGTATCTCAGGCCTAAATTAAGGGCCCATCAGTTTCCACAAAGCCTGGTGATATACATGAAGATGATGTGGAAGTTATTATTGATCATGAGATAGGGGAGTAGAGAGAGGCCCCAAATTTCCGTACTTAGGGTGAAGGGACTCTAGCTATTTCTTCATTGGTGCCGCTTTGACCTCAGAGTTGGTTGGCATATCTTCAGAGTATACTCGCCCATTCACTATAGCTCCTACAACAAGTATGATTACTATATCTCAAGAATTCTTACAGTCCTTAGTGGACAGTCAGAGGGCCACTAATGCTCGATTATGGGTTATTAAGACCAAGATGACTACTCCATATGGGCAGATGCATTTAGAGTTCAGACTAGATTTGAGATGGCAGAGGCTAGATGCGAGGATACACAGATAGCTGCCCTATTTGAGCTACGTCCTGATTTATAGGCACGTCTTGATGAGTTTGAGAGACGAGTTATAGCCTAATTTATAAAGATAGAGATATCGAATCTAGCCCAGATGAAAAAGAAGATGGATATTTTATGAGTAGAGGTACCCTCTCTGCCAGAGAGCCATGTGGCAGCCACTCCTTTAGTTATACCCCCAGTGATCTAGATATCATCTCCATGTATGCAAATATTTTGATTTCTTTACAAAAAATGAGAAGGAGGTCCTGATAGTTGGGGCCAAGAGATGTCACATGGGATACTTACAGGATCTAGATATGTCATATAACCAGGACCTTAAAAGTGTCAGACATGATTCGATGGATTCTGCAGTTGTTGAGAACAATAGGCATATAGCGATAACAGTGGGTTCATCTTCTAGTAGTACACCACCGCGCCACCACCGCCTCCACCAATTGATATGCCCCCATATGGGGATACTCATGACACGTACGCTTAGTGCATCCTAGTTATGCTCTTATTCTCTTTGTTTTATATTATTTTTATGTATTGGGAATAGTGCACAGTTTTTAGTTGGAGGTAGGGTATACCATTGTCGTCGCAGATTTTTATTATCGTATTTTTTTCTGTCAGTCGTGGTATGATTATAGAATCGGCATGTCTACATTAAAATTTGTGTTGTATTGTATTTTATTTTATTGTGTTGTGTTTCTATATAATTAGGAGATTTTAAAGTATTTAGGGTAGTTGTCATGTTTTGATTGATTTTTGAGAAAAATGATACCCCTCCAAAATTGTGTTTTAAACCTGTGTGAATGTACATATGTGTGAACATTGTGGATTTTGTTATAGCAATAGGATTAGGGACATGATAATCACTTGCTAACAATTGCATAAATCGAATAAGTAGTAGTTGGTAATATTGACTTTGTATCATGTGTGTGTAAGATGCTACTTATTTCCCTTTGTGTGTTGAATTCAGAACTTGTGCAGTTAATCTTGCCTAGGTTGAAGGATAGTCGATCAGGAAACGATCATAGGTTATTTTTTATTTTAGTCCACTTTTAGCCTAAATGACCTTCCCTATGTGAAATATTATCCCTTGATCTCTATTTTATGCCTTATAGCCTGTTTTTCTTGTTTCACAATTCACCTTCCCATTTGTGTTACAATAAACTATGTTGGCCCTGGTCTTCCTTGGACAGTATGTACCTTAACTCAAGTAAATAGCCTACGTTGAGGGTGGCTATCATAGGGGCATGTCATATAAAGTGGGTATGTAGAAGGGTAAAATAAGAGAAAATGTTAGTAGGGTTGCGTGTGGTGGCAAAAGTAAAGAAAAATTACAAAAAAAAATGAAAAAGAAAGAATAAAAGACCACACACAACCTGAATGTTTTTTAAAATAAAAAGAGAGAAATAAGGATGGAAATAAAGTAAAAAATTAGCTAATAAGTGAGACCCCAAGGTTAGTGTAGTGTCAAGGAGTCTTAGTCACTTGATATGTCCATATGTACTATACTAGCCCCCAAGCCTACATTACAAGCCGAGAAAAATCCTATAGTGATCCTAACTTGGATGTCTGAATACTAAGGTAAAACAATCAAGGGCAAGCTTATGGTATTTTATGCACAATGATTGAAAATTCTCTTCTGAGTATGAGTGTCTCTTGACTGTCCCTGCATTGACATGCACTATTTCATATGAGTAAATGGGACATATTTTTTTAGGGCACATAAGTCATATTATTAGTTGCTTATGTGTTTGGGTAATGTAACTTGTACATATGCATGGTTGTTTGTTACTAATGTAATGCCATACCTTGATCCTATTATGTCACATTGTGGTACTTCATATTTATACACAGTGGTTTTGAAAAGTGAGATAGGAGGGGGTATTGAGGTTTGAGCTTAAAGTGTTGATTGACTGCCTTGAATAGCTTAGAATATCTTAGTTAAGCAATGTGTTTTGTTTTGTTTTGTTTTGTTTTGTCTAGTTGCCTGAGGACATGCAAACATTATAAGTTGAGGGTGTTGATGTGCTAAAGAAAAATAGCGCTTTCAATGCTTAAAACTATGAAAATATGTAATTTTCTTAGGGTGTTTTGTTAGATATGATGCGTTTTGTGTATGTTTTGTAGAAAACTAGGTTTTGGATACTAAGTTTGTGAAAAAGATAAAAAAAAAATGGTGTTTTTGGATACTTATTTGATCAATCTTGGGTATTCATGAAACTTTCCAAACTGTATGTGACCAAATCATGTGATGAAGGTTGAGGATTTAAAGGTTGGTTATAAGTTTTGGAAGGCCTGGCACTTACCTATGTCTACATGTGGACCACATGTAGCACATGTGGTCTATATGAGATGAAGGTAAGTGTTGGAATTGAAGATCCAAAGAATCCAAAGAATGAAAAGCAAAAAAAGAACTTCCGACACCTACCTATGTCAACATGCGGACCACATGTGGGCAAAGTATGTGTCAGAAGCCCAAAATCCTAAGAGCAGAGTTGCAAAAAAAAATTTTGAGCACATGCGGTGGCCACATACGCCCAGCCTCAGGCCGCATATGCCACATGCACCCAAGGCCAGGCCGCATGTGGACACCACATATGGTCACCGACTATTTTTTATCCTTTTTTGTCCGGGCTTTGATTTTAGGATTTTCTCATGTACTATAAATACTCTTTATGTGTTTTTAGTAGAAGTTATGCACTCTTGATACTTACAATCATATTTTGATTCTGAGATTTGATTTTGGTCTTGAAATTCTCTTGTATTGACTTCGGTTGATTAATTTAGTTATGATTTTGGGCTTTTACTTGCAATTATTGTGATTTCATCCAATGCTTTAAATCATGAATGTTGTTGATTACTTCACAAGCATGAGCGGCTAAAAACCCTTAGCTAGGATTGTGGAAACCCTGACAGATTAGCGAAGTAAGGGAAGTGCTATTGTTGTTCTGAACTGATACCCATGCATACATTGTATTATCTTCTCTTTAATAGTTATCTTAGTGGTTGCAAATGTTAGGATCCAAAAGGTAAAGAGTGAAATTTATCTACTCATCCAAAAAACTGAAGATGGTACATAACTTATCAGATTCTGCATGTAAGCTATCAAGTTGGATCAAGAAAGCATGATAAGTCTGCGGAGTTGAGAAGCCAGGGGAACATAACCCTATCATTCACCTACGACTGATTACAACCGAAGTTGACATCATCTCTTGTTCGATATTGCTACTCAAAATCCCTCATTTACTTTTCGAGTTTTGCCTATTGATTACAATAACTGAGAGCCATGATTCCACATATTTTTGTGGGATTCAACCCCAACCTTTGTTGGGTTACTATATTTGAAAGAAACTGCAGCATCTTCAGAGTGGACGTGTAGCTTGGGTGTCACCAAGAAGAAGTTTCAATTTCTACACAACAAGCTTAGAGTTATCTCTCTACCAATGTCCATCTTGAGGGGGAATGAACGTGAGTTCCACAGGTGTAGGAGTTCTATAAGTAGGTATCCACACAGTAAACTTGTACAATAGAAATAGGAGTCCTCAGCAGTGTATAATACAAAGAGCAAGAGCTCTCTCATGTATAAATTAGGCAGTGACAGACATGTACATGTAAGAACAAATAATATAATTTTCAAACAAATAATATAATTTTCAGCCTTCTTTTTAAGTCTACTTTTGCTAAAGTTTCTTCACAATACACCTATAAAGTTACAAGGAACTAATAATAGTCTTGGCCAAAGAGACCTACTTTTAATTCCTAAAATCCATTCTAAGGCAAATTTTACCTCTAACTAGGCTAAGGTATCTAATATCACTAATAGAGGTTAAATGATCCATATTTAGTCCTAAAATAGAAATTCTATCCTAAACATGAGTCACTAAGTCAATTACACCTAAATAACGATTACCTAATAGGCTAAAAGTCTCAAATTACACTAATTAAGTCTCCAAGAACTAATTTTCCACTCACGTCTAGCACATTATCATAAGTATACTACGATTAAGCTCAATCTAAAAGAAAGATAAACCTAGCCTTCCTCGATGCCTAAGAATGCCGGTGAAATCCGCTAAATTAGTGGTTTTCCCTTCTGAGAAATCATCGTAGGATACGACGATATCAAAAATATAATATACTCATAACTATGAGAAAGACAGCACCTATATTGCATTTTTGTGCTTCGGATCCAAAATTACATAAAAATCCCATGTGAGCCTACTTGCAGAATCACACTTTCTAAATCGTCAACACGTTCCTCTATGCTTAAGGAATGTTTACCCTCAAGGATGGGTAAATTTTAAGCTTAAATAGAGCTAAAATCAATCCATCAACATTATGGGGATTTTGAGGATTAATTGAGAAATTTATCATAAAATTAATAAAAATTTACCAAGAATTTGGATAATAAACAAGTATTACAAGCTTACGAACACCCAAAATTGCCTGCTAATGTTTCTTCAAAGTTTTCACAATTTCTAGAATTCTACATTATTGAAAATAGTTAAAAAAAATAAGAGAAACTCGAACTAGTTGGGCCATTTGTTGGCACTCAGGTGTGTCCGCTTAAGCGTCCAAGTGTCGATTTCTCACTCTTATAACATCTGCACACATTACTTAAGCGATCCTTTAACCGTTTAAGTGACCTTCGCTTAAGCAGTGAAGACTCTTCTTAAGCAGCCTCAGATGAGAAAGTTGATTTCTTAAGCGACCAATTAGCCACTTAAGCGATTGCACCAACTGAAGACTTGAAATTTTTTCAAATCTCCACTGACCCCTAGAAATTCATCCGAAATCCCGAGAATACAAATGAAATGTGTTATCCTATCAAATTCAATGCTTCAAACTCAATGAAACGAATGAGATATTCACACGAGGTCGTTTTGGTGAAAAGAGGGTCCCACACCTATGTACCAATTTTTAAAATTTCCAGCCAATAAGCCAGAATGAGTCTAAGGGCCTTGAGACATGAATCAAAGGTCCCCCTAGCCTAAAATCAATATTCTAAAGCTGTTGGAACTTTCAGAATTAACATACGAGATCGTTTGACTGAAATTTTCTCCCAGTAGCCAGTTCTTACCATTGAAGACTCCAAAATAAGAAATAGGCTCTAAAAGGCAAACGAACTATCTGGTAATCGAACTGTCAGCTCCAGCAAGTCATAAATGAATTGAAGAGGCTATTGGAAAGCTCTAAACGGAAAAAATAAGCAAAATATAGAAAAATGACTTGGAGGGTCATTACAATGTGATTACACATTTGATGGGTTTTGATAAAATAGGCCAAAACATCATAATGACCCCAAAAAGTTGAAAAAGAATAGATAATCCTATGCAGAAGAACTCAGAAAACAAACAAGGATAAGACAAATCAGGAGGAATTAGAGGAGATCCCAGACTCTCCTCAGAACCAGGTAAAAAATTAGTGTTCCTTATCTTGATGCCTATGTAGTAAAGAAAGTTTTTTTGATACAATTGTAATTAATTCACCTGTGATACATATAATTTTTGAGATTTAATTAAATTTTTTATACATTTTGTTAAATTTAGGAATTAGTTAATTTTATTGACATATTTTATTTGTTTGATGTTGATGCATATATTTGATACATATGTATGTGTCATGCCTCAAATCTTATTGGGGTGGACTGGCACCTGTAACCGAGGAGGACCGGGAGAACCAGCTCATAACCTTATACTTCTCATGCATACCTCTATGGCAACCCAAAATTCGAACAGCATCATGTCGCATATAAAAGGAAATAATCACCTGTATAAGCTCGAGCACACACATATATATATACAATACTTGGCCGTTGGAGCCATCACGTCTATTAACAAAACACCACCTTGATTGTACATTAGGTCTACAAAGCCTCTAGACAATACACAGAGTTTAACTAAGGTCGGGACTCACCCCACCATATAACTAACTTTTATACAATACCAAAAGTGTCTGGATATGACACGGAAAGCCCCGAAGCAAACTGGAGCTCACCAAAAGCAGCTGGATATCCTGGCTCCTACTTATGCGGTGTATGAGCTGAGGTACCTGTGCCTGCAGCATGAAATGTAGGTCCCCCGTGGGGGACGTCAGTACGAAATATGTACTGAGTATGTAAAGTTGTAGATAATCACATATGATATAGGAGCTCAATAGAAAGTAGAAACAAGTGAATAAATCATAATAGGAGTGGAACACACTTACTAGAACTTGTGACAACCTGTATATTGTATTTATTCAATCACTTTACCTTCGTTCTTATCATCTTTGTAATCATTACTGTACTGTACTGTGACCGTTAGGCTATCTCCAGTACATATCAAGTGGGATCGACCCATGATAGGCTTATGCCCCTGGGATACCACCCATAAACACATAAATAGGGATCGACCCATGATAGGCTTATGCCCCTGGGATACCACCCGATAAGAAAGAACTTCCATCACTTAGTTCAATTAATCTTTGAGATTGTTATTTCGATCGCCACCGTATTTTTGATACTTTGAAACAATAATACATCAATAAGAGACATATAAATAGACCATCAATGCAATAATAATGAAGTAAGAACTCATTGGCACATCAATGAAGTGTTTTGGAGTCATTAATACCATAACAATGAAGTAGGAACTTATTGGTATATCAATGAAACATTTCGGAGTCATTAATAGCACATGGATCTTGTTTGAGTAACCGGATACCTTCTGACATTCATTAGTGCAATAAACATGTAAGATTTGGAAAACAAGTAAGTATTGGAATGTCTTGACATCTTGTAGGGTGGAAACAAGTTCATTGGTAACGTAGGACATCATACAAAACCATTATGGATCACATGTTATTGAATAACTTTGGAAACTTTCTTAATAGAACAATTGTTCACTTTCATGCCAAAGATATGGTATAGAGTATGCTTTACATATCTGTCAACCTTCAATACTAGTCCCAAATGGACTTCCCGTCTTTTCGGATTACTTATCTACAATGAACATATATAGCAATCTAGTATTAGCAACCAAACATCACAATTCAATTATTTGAATTCACCAAACTAGTGGTTGAGTAGTAAGCCTTAATTACACCATAAAGGGTGTCACTTTAACCCTCTTATACTCCAATTACATTCACATGTCATTCATATTCATACAACATCCTCCAATATCAAGTTTGGATTCATTTATCCTTCGAACCAATCCATTAAACCAAATTTAGCCATAGACATAAATAATCATCAATTCAATAGTATATCACCATATCCACCTTCCATAACTCAATTACCATATCCACCTTCCACAATTCAATACAATCAAACCATGCAAAATAGTCCATAACCCTATTTCCATCACCTTTCAATAACAACCAATACATATAATCCTTTATCACACATATACATATGGAAAAAACAAGGCAAACAATATTCATACCTTAGAATTCACCTCTTGATTATGAAATCTTGTTTTCATAAATAATATGTTCCGTTAGAAGCTCTCGAGATGACAAACGCAGTTATCAGATTACTTTGGAATTTCTACGGTTGAATCAAAAGTAATTTAAAGGTCAAATTTGGCTAGGGTTTGTTCTTTCTCAATGATTGATGATGAAAATAAATTTTTGAACTCATATACATGTATATATACACATATTCCCGTCCATAATATAATAGGAAATGACCAAAATACCTTTAAAATTTAAATAATGTCAAATCTGTCCTTTGGTGGACTGTTTTATTAAGCTAAAGTAGATCGACCATAACTCTTTGCTCCGATATCGGATTTGGGTGAAATTTGTATCGTTGGAAGTATAATTCAAAGGGATTTCATTTCATGTAAATTAGGACACCCAGTTCGTCCTGTACAAGGAGTTATGGTCGTTTGAAGTTGACCCTAAAAATCTATTTTGATAGGCTGAAGTAAAACGAGTATAACTCCTTCCTCAGGTGTTGGATTTGGATGAAACTAATTGCATTAGAAATAAGACTCAAAGATATTTCTTTTCATAGGTCGCAGCTCTCCCAGCTTATTATATTAAGGGAGTTATGATTATTTGAAGTTGATCCAAAAATTCGGCTGGCCTCAGTAGTTTGTGTGTAGAAAATTTTCCTGCACATTTACTATTCCCAAATATCCCGGACACCATTTTATAGTTTCAAACGTGCTCGATTATATCCGAAACCTATTCGTTTTTGAAAATCTTTATATCGTTGGAAAGTTTATTCAATAACTTTCGCATGGAACCATCGACGGGCAAATTCCGGTATAAATAAAATAAAAAAATTAATTCCATATAAATAAGACCAATACACGTACTTGAATACGCCAATACACGTACTTGAATACGGGGTGTTACAGTATGTAATGCACTGGTGATAAATATATTAGATACATTAGAGTAATACATATCTTACAGTGATTCTTGCATTTATAGAATTAGTACTTATATAGTTTAGCGATTCATATGTTTGATACATTTAGTAATACTTATATCAATGTTTTTTATTATATCTCCTTTTTTTACAGCAACTTAGCTTGGTGGTCAAAAAATGGTCTTCCCACAACTTAAGATATAAGAGCGTATATAATCTCAACATAGTATCAAAACTTAAGATGAAGCGATGACAATGTGCCGAAGCACCTATTTTGGATCATATCTAAACTTGTCCAATTGTAACTTTCAAGGCGGCGTATGCTAAGTTTCTAAGTGATGAGTTCAAATACCTTCTTTAGATTTTGATGTTGGCCTACATCGTACTAGTTATGTGTCACTATTATAAGATTATGGGTGAAAAAGGTTATTGATAGACATGTTAGTGATAATCATGACTCGTCCAAGCTTAAATACACATATATTCTATCAACTGATCAGGACATGATAAAATGTCGAGTAGTTATTTTCATATTGGATTATGTTGTAGTCTCCCTTACTATGTTTTAGCTTTTCAGATCATTGGATATTTTAAGACTAGTATTTTCTTGTTTGTTTTCTTTCAACACAAGTATGTATGTATCAAAAATATTATTTTCAGTTTATTAATTAGTAGTTTATTGGTCATCAAATATCTTGCAACAATCTTGATATTCAGTATATTGTAGTATTTTTCTAGAAATATGTGGTTCATATGTGTTAGTCTGCATATTCAGCTATTGAATCTATCTAAATTAATCACCATATCAGTATGTATCATAATTAGGTATCACCAACAATTTAAAGAAACATTACTTAATAATAAATAAATCTATCATAAAGATACATCTGAGTAAGTTAACTTACAACAATGTATCATAATGATACATAGTTATTTGTTTCTATTGAAATCCATTCATTTTGAAGATTAAGTGAATTATTTTGAATAATATATATTTAAACACAATTTCAGAAAATAACATGATGATTTGATACTTATTCATATGTTTACATAATGATACATATTTCGTGTTTGTGCAAGTGATACATATATCCACTCCAAAAAAATTAACATCATAATACATTTTAAATTGGGGCAAACAGAATTCAATATGTATGTACGTAGGTATTTTGTTGTATCCATCAGCTAGTCCACCACTCAATATCTTTAAAGAATGTTTTTAGCATGTCAAACTTTCATGTAATTTATATCTAAACCAAGGTATCATTTGATATCATCAATAATGTCACCTAGTATGATTATTCTCTTATGATTGACTAACTTTGGAGTAATTATTCCACCAACAAAAGCAAATGTTACCTGACTTTGATCAAAGACTCTATCCTTCAGTGGACATGTATGTTCATCACTGAAATTCCTTACTTTGAAATTTGTTGTTCCATTCACAATTGAAGCCTTGAATAGCCAACTATAATCTGGAGATTTGCACATCAACATAACCACACAAGAAAAAAAAACTAAATCACGAATAAGTATCACAAATACCCATCTACATCAAGTATGAAATGTTTTACCAAATGTATCTCAAATATTTAATCAATGCTCTTGAATATGGATCAAAATGAATCACAAATACGAATCAGAAATGTCCATATACATTGCATATGATATTTCTACCAAATATATAACAACTATGAAAACACTAATCTTGAATATGGCTTAAAAAGTTATAGCTATGAATCACATATATCCATCTACATTCAATACGACACTTCTACCAGATGTATCATAAATATGAACCACAATTACCCATCTACCAAACATATCGCAGATATTAACTCAAATATGAATCACAATTATTCATCTACCAAACGTATCATAAATATGAACATACTAAATTGAAATTAGAACATCATTGGACTAAATGCATCACATAAACACTCTAAACTATACATAGTCAAGAAATAATTCACTACATATATCAATCGTATATGTATCAAAAAAACATACATAGTCAAATTGTGATTCATTATGGAATTGTTACATTAACTCATAAATATGTATCAAGTCAATATATATTTTATTCGTTAATATATATCACTACAAAAAAGCATACCTCTTACTGTCAGGTCTCTCAATCTGTGTTCGATAAAATATTTACGCATCAGTGATACAAGTGTTGCTTTGTTCAACCGATATATCATTGATGATAACAAAACTTTTAAGAGACAGAAAATAGAAGAAAATAGAACGTAATTGAAAATTGTAATGGGTATGGTAGGTTTAAAATTTGAAATTCAATTGATATTTCGATAGTTTTGGATAGCTCAGAGATTTATCCAGAAATAAATTTTGCGTGATTAGCTCGCCTGAATTAATGAAATTCTATTGTTTTATTATTTAAATAATTAATTTTTTTAAAATGTATCGATTCCAATATGTATTACGGCTTTATAAATTTATCACAAATGTAATTTTCCGAAAGTTTATACAATTAAGAAAAGTTAGGGGTAAAAAGAGTTATAGGCTCCTTAGCATATAAGATTTGTGTAAGCTACCCAAAAAAATAAGTAAATTTTACCTGTATCCCGACATGTTTACCACTATTTACCTAAAATCCCAACTTTTTATAAAATTTCAAAAAAACTCACTTTTTAGACATTGAAGATACATATAATTAATGTTAGATACATATAACAGATACGTTTAATTAGTAAACTAATTTTCTTAATTTAAGGCCTGTAATAGCCAAATTCTCATTAATGTAGCAATTAACCTAACTAATAATAGTAAAGGAACAATTAAATCCCACAAAAACGGATCGTTTGTTTCTAATTTCAAATTTTTAAACAAATTATCTTCCATTATCAATTTTGTTTCCAGATAAAACGGTTGTTTCTTATTTTTTGAGATTTTATTTGAGGTTCTTGCAATGAACATTTTCGTGTTGTTACATCATTTTGGCATTTGCATTAACGATGTAAAGTACGAGGGTTATAAGAGTGATGAAATCGTTGTTAGTGAACATGTAACATATGAGAAATTTATGATAAAATAGTAAACTAAAATGGTTTAATTTGATGTACGTGTACCCGGTCCAAAATAGTTGTTCCGTATATTATATGTGGCTTATATGTTTCTTCCACCTAATTTACTTATATGTTTCTTCCAACTAATAAAGTATTGTTAATCCATTAGATACGTTGTTATATATTAGTACGGCGAAAGAGGTTAAGCTTGAAGGAAATTGATTCTTTATTTTATTCTTTTGGTTAGGTTAAGTCACATGATTTACCTTAACCCTTTTTTAAGAAAAAAATATCAGAACTCCTTATTTGAATAGGCTAATTTTGTTGTTTTACACCCACAATTTTCATAAAATAACAATAGATACATACACCTACATTAACAGAAAATCATAGATACAAATTGTATTAAATGTATCTTTTATTTTACACCTATGTTTTACACCTATAATTTTTATAAAATAACAAGAGATACATACACACACATTAACACAGAACCATAGATACAAATTATATAAAATGTATCAGTTGTTTTACACAATAATTTTTATAAAAATAACAATAGATACATACACCCACATTAACACAGAATCATAGATACAAATTATATAAAATGTATATGTTGTTTTACACCCACAATTTTTATAAAATGATAGATACATATACTCACATTAACACAAAACCATAAATACAAATTATATAAAATGTATCAGTTGTTTTACACCTCCAAATTGTACTAAAAATTCATAGATACATAGACCTACATTAGCACAGAACCCTAGATATAAATTATATAAAATGTATTTTTTTTTACAAAAAAAAAATATTTAGTAAATACATAAACATAACACCAAAGATACAAGATAATGCAAAAGTATCATGTATGAGAAAATATGTATCTCCACATAATATTGCCCAGATCTGAACATGTTTTTCACGCAATTTTTTTTCATAGCCTTTTTTCATGATTTTCACGTAATTTTTTCACCATAGATGGTTCGTTTCTATTTTTGGATCTATTTTCATTAAAATCATCAGAATCTTGTTCAAAATACCAAAAATAAAATTTACAACTTCTTCATACTGTTTGATATTGTCTAATTGAGAGATTCCAAGACTAAAGGATGGTACGAAATCTCTATTCATTATGTAAAATCAAACAATATGGACAAAAAAATAATAATCAAATAATTAATTCAACAATGAAATCGAAATAAAATTTTGTAGAAAACAAAATCAAAAAATTAATTTTTGATAGAAATTGAAAGATATGATAAGAAGAAAGTGAATAGGAGGAACCGGTGTTAAATTTGGTAAAGACAAAAGTGAAATTGATTTTGAAATCATGACAAAAAAACTAATGAAAACCGCTGCAGAAATTCAGGCGTGGAAATAGGAGGAACCTGTGTTAAATTTGTTAAAGGAGGCCACAGTTGTCAGGAGTTATAATATGTATCTCACCTATTTTCTAAACAAAGATAAAAGTAATAAATGTTGGGATATTTATCTATATCTATAATATATTAAAAGTGTGAAGACCCTTAGAAAGGTGATTTGAACTTTTTACCCTTCATTAAAAGTATATTCTTTAGATAAAATCATCTTTTTAATATTTTACTCAAGTTATTAACTTATTATATTTATAATATTTAAAATTAGAGAGTCCTAAAATATGGTAAGAAAAAATAACAAGGAAAAGACAAGGTTAAAAGGAAAGTCTATTGTATTACTTAAATTAAAAAAGAGAAAAATAAAATTCTACTTAAAAAGGTAACGTAACAAACGTTCTTTTAAAGAAAAATAAATTTTACTTAGAAAAGGTAAGAAACTTTGTTTAAAAAGAAAAAAAAACTCCCGAATAAAGTTTGATAATGAAAAATTATTCTTTTAATATTTAAGAAATAAAAAAAAATAGAAGACCCAATTGTATTATGCATCTGTTATAAATGTGTAGTCATATTTTTACTTTAATTTGTTCGTATATACATGGATAAGCCTTGATTTGGACTTCAATTTTAATTTGTGGTTCTATTGGCTGCAAAAATAATTATTTCATGTGTTTAATTAATTGTTCTAATATCTAGATTATTGTAATTTTTGTTTTATTACTAATTGTTGTTTTTCTGCTTAATACAATTTGATATCTCAATTATCGTATTGTTTTGTTGAGGTTTATAGGATGGTTGATGAATGTTTGGTCAGGCTTTGAGGAATTTTGTAAAAAAGGTTAGGTTTAATCATATTATTTTATTGTAGTTTTTGATTAGTTACTATCTGTTGTCTCTTAAGTTGATCGAATCATGTATATGTTCAAAGACTAATTCGAGATTTATTATGATAGCATAAATTTGTAGATTTATTTTGATTTGTCTATGAATTTTAAGTTGCAATGGTATCTGGGGTTAGCAGGAATGATTCTTTTTAGGTCCATTATTCGACATTTATTCAGCTATAATTAGCTCTTACATGTATAAGAAGGTGAAACTGATAATTGTTGATGGTGTTTGAGGTCACTGATGTCAACTTATGTCTTTTATCTTGTCTAAGCCAATTAAATCTTGATTCTAAAGTAAAAACCTATGAAGAACTCATGATGGTTTGGTGATTGAGAGGAGATTCGATGTTCATGAGACGAGTAGTAGATTTTGTGTTTTTCAAGAATATATCCTAATCAAATCAAAATTATAAAATGGTCTCGACTTGAATAGACCATCAAAAGGAATCTGTAGGAGATTCTTGGGGAACTTTTTTAAAATTTTAATATATTCTTAAAATTCAAAACAATAAATTATTACTTAAAATTGATAGAATTTAATTAGATTCTAGGTCAAGGCTATTACAAAGTCTTAAACAATAACAAAAAAATTGCTTATGCAAGGAGAAAAAGTAAGAGTAGACAATTTAATTAAAGTTTTTGTTAATGTTTTGTCTTCAATATACAACAACAAAATACCCAGTATATTCCCACCAAATGAGGTCTGGAAAGGGTACGTGCACGCAGTCCATATCTCTACCTCAGAAATATTTTATCTTTAATATATCCAATATATAATTTTATTTATTTGTTACTTAAGTTTAATCAGCTGGGTCGAATCCGAACAAATAAAGATTTACTTAATTTCTATCCAAAATTATATCTATATCTTAGTATATTAAATTATTTGTATATGAAGAAAATATTTATCACTAAAGAACAAAAAATAATCAGTCATATATTTTAATCTTCTTAATGTGTTTAGACAAGTTAATCCGATGCTAACTGATGGTATTATAAAATCACTACTTTTAATTCCATTGGCTTTATAACATCAAAAATTTAAATAAGTTGCTTTCAAAAGAAAAAGTTATAATTACTATGTATATTAAAAGCTTAAAAAATTTAGACTTTCATATACTCTCTAGGAAAAGAGCTACACTTTTCTTTTCAGATATATAACAATAAAATTTAATTGGATATCAAATATTATTTATATAAAAAAAGAAAATGCGCGAGAGTCCAAGTTCGAGTATAAGATAAAACTGAAGAGATTTACGACATTTACAAGTTTTCTTTGATATCAGGACATATCATTCTATGTAATTATCTATTTAAATCTTAACCTTGCTAGAGAAGACACTAGAAGTGTATATATTAGAATAATACTAAATATAATGTAGAGTTTAGTAATGCTAAAATTAGTAATGTTATGGTTAGTTATATGTGATTAATTATGTTGAGATTATTTCTTATTCACTGGCAATTCTGTACTTAATCATGCTTATCCCTAATCTCTAATCCACACTAGATTAAAAGTTTGGTGTTAGAAATACTGTTTGAACTTTTTATCCTTCATTAAGAGTCTTTGTTTTAAACAAAATCATTTTTTCACTATTTTCCTAATATTTAAGAGTTAAAAATTAATTAAATATTTATAGTAAAATATTTTCTTATTTGAAGAGATCAAAATTAATGACAACTAATACTTTTTTCATTAGTTTAAGAAGCTTCGAGAAATCTAGAAATAAATATGAAAGCTTTAGAATATGAAAAATATAAGAAAATAGTAAATTTTTAAAAGTTTTAAGTAATCAAAGATTTTCTAAACTTTAAAAAAAAATATATATATATATATATATATATATATATATATAGAGAGAGAGAGAGAGAGAGAGAGAATAATTGTACTACAAATATGGTTCAAGAAAAAGAGGTGTTGCATGAACAATACAAAAGTGACGATCCATTAACCACTTGAAATTTCTGGTGGTAAATATATATGTACATTATTATATTAATGTGCGAAGAATTTTTGAGAAGTAATTTGAACTTTTTCTACTTTATTAAAAATTTACGCAATAGACAAAATCGTCTAATTTTAAGTAATTAAAAACTACAAGTGTGAAACACGTGCGATTAAACTAGTAAAATTTTAAAAGTGAAGAGATTTTTGGTAGTTTAGAAATTTAACTTGTTGAATTATGAAATTTTTCCAAAAAAAAAAAAAAAAAAAAAAAAACACCCAAACCTAGACTCTAAGTGGGCCATATTTTAATGGACCAAGTTGCCCCAGCCGATCTGGATAATCCCCGTGATTTCTCTAGCCTTCAACCGTGACAACCTGAACAATATATGTTGGTCCTAGGAGTTAGGAGCTAGACATCCATAAGTCCAATATTGGTCCCTTCATTTTAAAATAGTTGATCATTATTCATTTGACATTTTCTTTAAGAAAATATTTATTAGAGATTTACTTTATCAAATTAATCTTATTAATTATACTTTGAAAATATAAATTTAAATATATATACTTATCGCAGTCATTTAATGATGGGATAATATTGGAAGAACGTAGTAAAATACTCTTGATTTTAGAAATGGAACAGCTAAATTAAAACAAATATGTTTTAAAAAGGATCAACCAATACAAAACGTAGGGAGTATTATTGTTTTTTACAACGTACTCTCTTGGTCCCATTTACTTGTGATACTAGCTTTCGTACAATCCTTTACAAATATTAATAGTAAAAATTGTTTGATTACAACAACAATGTATAAGTATTTATTATCTAGTAAAGTTACCATGTCTAATCCGCACCCCCTACAATTGGTATTAGAGCCCAATTATTTAAAAAATACAGAAGTAGCATATAAGTTTGAATTTAGATTGGATTTATTTGAGATTAATTTATATTGATTAATTATGAGAAGACTATTTAAAAACAGAGAAGCTTTTAAAAAAATTAAAGATTCTTTAATTTTTAATTATTCATAATATATAAGTCTAAATAAAATAAAAGAAAACCCACAAAGATTAATCTACCTAATTACCTTAATATCTAGTATAAAAGCAAAATTAATAATCCATTTAAAATCTAGAAGAATGAGATACATACCACCTAATTATGATAAAATCGAATTTAGATACCCACCAAAATATTATAAATATGGTTTAAATGAATAAAGTACAAAAATACAAAGAATTAAAACAAATTATTTTTAAAAAACGTAAAGAATTAAAAATAAGAATTGAAAGACTACATTATAATATATTTGCCGGAGTTAGTAAAAACTCAATAAATGCACAAAAAGATGAAATATCAAATTTAGAATCACAAATAGATAGTTTAGAATATATATATATATATATATATATATATATATCAACATGAACCATTTACAATAAAATGAACAAAGAAGAATTTATAATAGATGAAAAAATGTATGAAAATCACGAAGGATTAAAAATAAAAATAGTATTTTCTAATCTAGGAAGACGATATAAGAAAATAGGTGAACATTTATAATTAATGCTAGAAAAAAAAATTAAAATTAGAAGATAAATTGACAGCTATGGTAAGAGTAGAAAAACAAAATGAAGAAATAGATAGAAAAAGGAAATAGAAAAAATAAAACAACAAACTACAGAAGAAATACAAAAAATAGAAGAAACTAAAAATAGTAGGATTGCTGAATTAGAAAAAGAACTGCAAATGTTAAAAGATCTGTATGAAAAAAGACAGAAAGAAAAAGAAGAAAAAGATAAAGAACAAAAAATATTAAATGAGATAAATCAATTTAAAGAAAAATTAGAAATAGAAACCAAGAAATTAGAAATTAATACAATAGATGTTGAAGAAACAGATAATTATAATTCGGAAGATAGTGAAACATATACAGAAATCTTAACAAATACAAAAAATTTAGGAATCAATGAAAACAAGAAGTAATTAATGAAGAAAACTTAGAAAACATAAACACGGAAATAAACACTCTTGATAAAAAAAAAAGATGAAAATATAATACCTAGAACATCAGAAATAAGAAAACCTACATATTAAGAACAAGTTCAAAAGATATAATCTAAAGAATGAATATGACAAATGGACACCAAAACAAATAGTTAATAAAAATTATAACTTTTTAGACTTAGATTGTGTAATAGATACAGAAAAAATAATACAATTATGGATAGGATATATGACAAAACAATTATTAGATAATAATATAAATGTAATAGATGCACCAGAATATATAGAAAGAACATTAATAGGAACAATGAAATTATGGTTTTTAAATCTAACTGAAAATAGTAAAAGAGTATTAAGAACTGACAAACCCACAGAAGGAACATCATCAACAACCACAGCTAAACTAACACCTATAGAATTATTAAAAAAATATGAAACAACTATAAAAGACAAATTTAGTAGCATGACAACAACAGAAGAAGGACAAAATGAAGAGAAAGATACAAATAGGAATTTAATGTTAAAATTAGCAATATGTAATATGTGCTACATAGATGAATATACTTGTGCATTTAAAGAATATTATTATAAATGAGCATATAATATAGAAGAAAGTAAAGAAATAAGAAAATTATATTTTAGTAAATTAACTGAACCATTTAGTTCAAAAATAATAAAAAGTTGGGAAGAAACAAAAATAGTAGATACTCTAGGAGCAAGAATAAAATTTTTACAACAATGGTATAGAAACTTATGTGAAAAATATAGAGAAGAAATAAAAAAGGTAAAACCATTGATAAGAAATTTAGCAAGTTGCAAAGATAAAATAGCACCTCAATTTGGATGCGAAGAAAGATATTATAAGAAAAGAAAAAGACATAAGAAATATAAGAAATACAAAAAATCAAAATATAAATATAAGAAACCAAGAAAAAGATATTATGTAAAAAATTATAAACACAAAAGACCATATAGAAAGAAGAAATCTATAAAAGAATGTACTTGTTATAATTGTGGAAAATTAGGACATTTAGCTAGAGATTGTAAATTACCTAAAAATCCAAAAAATAAAAAACTATCAGAAATAAAAATACAAAATACAAAATATATGCAGATAGATTATATAGATTATGAATTAGAGAGTGAGGACAATATATATGAAATTTCAGAAAATGAAACAGATAATGAAATAGAAGATGATGAAATAGATAGTGAATTAGACGAATTAAATGACTGAAGAAGATATACAAATAAACCACATAACTGAAGAAGATATAAAAATAATAACAAAAGAAGAATATTTAAATGATGAAGAAACATATCAAAAAATAATATTTGATAACAATGCATTTGATGAAATAAAAGGAAAAGAGTTAGACTTAAGTGTAGAAAAAATATTTAAAATACCAACAATAAAAAAAATATTTACTAGGAAGAAGAAAGAATATTATGTAGTACGTCAAAAGGAACATGTAATAGAATCCAGATATGCAAAAGAAAAAGCTAGTATACCACTAGTAACAAAAAGATTAATTAATAAAGAAATAAACGATATAAAAAGTAGAAGAGACCCAATAAAATATGAACACCTTGGAGGTACAAAAATATTAATAAAAGCATGTTTTAGAGAAGGATTAGATACACCAATAGAATTATATTTAACAGATGATGGGATTATAAGACCTATAGAAAAAAGCATAATAACACCGACTAAAGGAAATTTAATATACCAAAAATATAAATTTATAATAAGTGCAAATTATTCAGTAGCAATAACAGATAAAAATATAGATAAATCATTAGTATTATATTGGAAAATATCAGGAATAAAACTAACCCCAGGAAGTAAAATATTTACAGCAAGATGTAAAATTCTATATGTATTAACAACAAAACATAAAATAATGGAAAAAAATAAAATTAATAAAATACAAATAGAAAGTCCTTTTAAACAATTCGTAAAAACAATTGATAATAATGATTATAGTTATAGAGACATAGATATAGAAGAAAATTTAGAGATAATAAATAATAGAATAAGCACAACAAAAAGAATAGCTTATGAAAAAACAGAATCATCAAGTTCATAAAAAAGGACAAGTTATGAAACAAGTTCAACAACTAATTTAAACCAATATTACATAACAAGAACAATAAATGAAAAAGAATATTTAATACTCTTAAATACAGGACAAGAAGAAAATTATATAGCAAAATATCTAGTAAAAAATGAGGAAATAAAATCTGATAATAATATATGCCCAGATCTACAAAGAAGCTTAATAAACACTAAAAATATAGCAGAAAAAGAAATAACAATAGGAGTTAGAAAAATAAAAATGGAATTTGAAATAAAGGAAAAAATGCACAAAGCAGACATAATATTAGAAATAAAATGGCTAAAACAAGTAAAACCATGTAATATAGAGCATACACAATTAACTATAACATATAATAGAGAGAAATTATTCTTAAGAAGAGTTTTAACGTGATATGAAAATATATGTATTAATGAAGATAGTAGTAGAAGGGTATTACAGTAGATATTATACGTCTATGATAGATACAAGAGCAGAAGTTAATTTATGTAGATATAATTGTTTACCAGGAAATAAATGGGATAAATTAAAAACACCAATAATAGTTAAATGATTTAATAACGAAGGAAGCTTAATTACCTATAAAGCTAAGAATGTAAATACACAAGTATGGGATAAAATATTAACAATAGAAGAAATCTATAATTATGAGTTAACATCAAAAGATATACTTTTAGGAATACCGTTTTTAGATAAATTATACCCACATATAATAACTAGAACAGATTGGTGGTTTACAACACCATGTAAACAGAAAGTAAGAGCAAAAAGAGTTATTAATAAGATAAGAAAGAAAACTGATTGCATAAAAGGAAGTGAAAAAATTATACAAAAATTAAAATATATAAAAAATACTGAAGATACAATAGAACTGGTCGTATTTTCAATAAATAAAAAGGAAATAACTATATTTTCAATAAATAAGATAGGAATAATTAAGAAAAAATTAGAACAATTATATAGTGAAGATCCATTAAAAGGATGGGAAAAACATAAAACCACTATAAAAATTGAACTAATAGATTAAAATAGCATAATAACCCAGAAACCATTAACATATAATTTTGATGATTTAAAAGAATTTAAAATGCATATAGAAGAATTATTAGAAAAATAATATATACAAAAAAGTAATAGTAAACATAATAGCCCAGCATTTATAGTAAATAAACATAGTGAACAAAAAAGAGGAAAAAGTAGGATGGTTATTCATTATTAGAAATTTAAAATGCAAAAACAATGACTTATAATTACCCAATACCAAATAAGATATTAAAAATAAGACAAATACAAGGATATAATTATTTTAGTAAATTTGATTGTAAATCAGGATTTTACCATTTAAAGTTAGAAGATGAATCTAAGGAATTAACCGCATTTATGGTACCACAAGGATTTTATGAATGGAATGTACTACCATTTGGATATAAAAATGCACCAGGTAGATATCAACATTTTATGGATAGTTATTTTAAACAACTACCTAATTATATAGTATACATACACGATATGCTATTATATACAAAGACCAAAGAAGAACATTTAAAATTATTAGAATAATTTACGGATATAATAGAAAAATCGGGAATAAGTTTAAGTGAAAAGAAAGCTGAAATTATGAAAAATCAAATAGAATTTTTAGGAATACAAATAGATAAAAGTGGAGTAAAAATGCAACAACATATATTAAAAAAAAAAATTCAAAAGAAGAATTAGATACAAAAAAGAAATTACAATCATTTTTAGGATTAGTAAACCAAGTAAGAGAATATATACCAAAATTAGCCAAAAATCTAAAGCCCTTACAGAAAAAATTAGAAAAGGATGTAAAATATAATTATAACGAAGAAGATAAAAAATAAGTTCAGAAAATAAAAATACTTTGTAAAGAATTACCAAAATTACAATTTCCAGATGAAAATAGAAAATTTATATATATAGTAGAAGCAGATACTAGTGAATGTAGTTATGAAGGAGTACTTAAATATAGATATGAAGAAGAAATATTAGAACACCATTGTAGATACTACTCAGGTACGTTTAATGAAACAGAAATAAAATGGGAAATAAATAGAAAACAATTATGCTCATTATATAAATGTTTATTAGCATTTGAGCCATATATTGTATACAACAAGTTTATTGTACGAATAGATAATACACAGGTACGTTGGTGTCTAACAAAGAAAATACAAAATTCAGTTACAATAAAAGAAATTCGGAGACTAGTCTTGAATATATTAAATTTTACATTTACAATTGAAGTAATTAGTACTAACAAAAACGTTATTGCAGATTACATATCAAATATTTTTTCCAATATTATTTTTCTTATATCCACTATTTCTATATCCTTAAGTACATATAAAACGAATATTTTAAATTTATCTACCATTTCGTCAGATAAATAATTATCCATTTTTCATAAAATTGCTATTTTCAAAATATTCCCTTCAATCACGCACATAACAAAATATGATCACTTTAGATTGCTATATACTAGATTATTCTTAAATAAAATATTTTTCGGTCACTATTAGCATGGTAATCTGGATAGTTTTCCCTTAAAAAGCGCCTCTACTTTGGTTACTCCCCTATCATGACTTTCTTGCCTCACCAGTTTCACCTTTAGGATGGCATAGTTCTTAAGGATTTTTCTCCTTTTTCACTTTGCTAATAAACTTCTTAACATGCTATTGTTCGAATAATTCTACTATAAAGCAACTAACATGAACTTATTTTATCATATCATGATTGTTAGGAATTTATGAATTTAGCTATTCATAATAGTAAATGAATATACCTGTTCTGGTAGTTTTGATAATTCTAAGCTTTGTTCCTTCATAGCTTTTTCCATTGAAATATACCTGTTTAATAACTAAGCAAAATATTTGTTGTGGACAAGAGAGAGTATTTGTGCTTCAACTCATGAAGGCTTGCCTTTTCTTTCTACCTTCGATGCCTTTTATTTATAATCTGAAACTTTACAAAAGTTTTCCTTCCTTATTTTAGACGTTTCTAAAACTTTACAAAAAGTCTTCAAAAATTATCTACATCTACCTAACCTCATTTACTATACTTTACAAATGTCTTCTAAAAAGACAAAAACTAATTAAAGCCTAGACTAATAATAGTCAAAAACCTATACAATTCTAATAATTTACGTAAAGAAAATTGTGAAAGTTTGTTACATGTCGCTTTCACAATTTAATAACTTGTCTTTTATCTCCATTATTGTTTCCGCTGATGTCTTCTTCTTGTCGTATCTGCCGCTTTTTTTCTTCTTCTTTCCAGCTGGCATGCTTATCTTCTTGATTTTTTATTTTATTCTAGCCAAACTTCTGGGATAATATTATCTTCTCTATTACATCTCGAACATTGATGATCTGGATATTTGTGTCCAATTATCTTGCAATATCTTGTCAATAATCCATCTGAAATAAATCCTCTCTTAATTGCTCTTGCAGTAGATTGTTTTTCTGGGTTTAGTAATGTCATTATTCATTGCCTAACATCTTTCATATCTGCTTGTCGTAGTTCTTTTGAATTTGAATAAATCATCTGATGATCTTTTGAATAATAGCTCCATATTCGGTTTCCATTGGTATAATTGTTTGCTAGTTCTTGAATAATTGTAGCTAATCCAATAAGTCATTTGTTTGCATAAAAATCAGGTATCTCGATTTTGGGTATCTCTGGCTGCTACACAATATCTTCTGATATAATCATATCTCTGGTTAATCCTATTTTTACAACTTGTATAACTGATTTTATCTCGTCATACAATATCTCTACTGATACAGTATAACACTTTATATAAAATAGATTTCCTTTGGTTACTCTTTTATAGGTGTTGAATATTTTTTGTAATTCTTCCATAGTTGATAGTTCTTCTCCATCTTGGGTATATATGGTATTTAATAATCCATAGTCGAAATAAGTTTTTATTAGGCTTGGGTTAGCTTTGGGTAGTGAAATTAGCTTGTTGTGACCTTGTAATCTTTGGGTTATATAGTTTGTGTTGGGTTCTTTGATATCTGTAGCTCTAGGGTTAAGGTTTAGAAAAGTTTGTACTCGGTAGATATTTTCCATGTATTTTTGGGTTGTATAGTTATAAACTTTTTTATCTTAGTTCAGACTATCTCGATATGTGATAATTTGTGGGGGTATGTTCAAGAGGTCTTTTGTATTTTTGGTGTAAATGGTTTTTCAAATATCTTATTTAAGTTCATATTCTGGTATCTTTGTCCAATAACTCCTTTGCTTGTACCTGCAATGGTAGATTAATAAACATTATGGGTTTTACGTGATGATAGGCGGATTTACACGCCTATATCAATATATTTTGCCCATATTTTAGCCTAGTTTTGAGAACTAATTATCTATTTCATGCACTTTTAGTCCTTTTTCCTGTAAATGAGCTAACAAACATGATTAGGAAAGTTTCAGGTATAAAAGATGCAAAATACAGCATTTTACGGCTTACTTGACGCAAAAGAAAGCTCACAAACGAAGTAGAAGGGAGCTGGACGCCTAAGGACCAAATCTGCTGCATGGAAAATCTGTCCCGGGCTAAAACAACATTTCTGAAGACTTTGGGGACTTACAGACATAAAGCTGGATTTTTACAAAGATACATTAACCTAGTACAATTAGGTTATGTATTTCACTATTCTATTTGGATTATGATATTGTAACCTTACCCTAGTACATTTGGGCCAAGGATTTCATTAGTATATTAGGATTTGGTTATTTATTTCATTAGCTTAGTAGGAGTAGGATAGGAGTATTATAAATACCCTATCATGTTAGAGATTTTAAGACATTCTGCACTTAACACATTCTTCAATTAATTCAACAATTAATTTTCTTCCATCTCTCTCATCTTCCATTACAAACACTTCTAATCTACTCTTCTATTCTTAAATTCCACAATAAGAGAATCGTTACTTGCTAAGGAATCACCAAAACCACACGCCTATCACCTACTTCTCACGCCATCAACCATGCAAATCGTGATATCCTTCGCATTCATGGGTAACTAAACCTCTTAGTTGGGGTTATGGAAGCCGAATGAGTTACTATCTATAGCTATGAGTTTGTGAGTTCAAGACAAGTATATTGCTTATATCATTATTCTCTTCATCTTAATCGACATTCTTTGCGGTTGCAAACGCAAGAATACGCCAGTCTAACATTTAACTTGTTCGAGAGAAAGGTTATTTGTCTGGAAAAGAGATAATGTCAAGGTAGTAGGACACCCTTTCCTATTAAAAAGCTAGTGCCGTAACTGGACTAACCTCTTGGAGAATTCGTACCGTTAGACACACTTTAAGCTCGAGAGAGTTAAAGTGAAATAGTCCTTGTTTAGGTCGAGAGACGCTTGGATTTACCATCGACTACAATTCTCTATAAGAAATTGCATGTCAAGACTCTACACACTCATAGCCAATAGAGACGTATACCTCAGAAGGTGGACATAACCCAAACGCTTCAATTCTCATTGTTTCACAACCTACGAAATACTCTCTTTTTACTTTGCTATTTTCAGCTTTTATTTCATTACTTTGGTTACTTATTACAATCCCCCCTTCTTACGAGACTTGCACCAAAAGTCTATTAATTTTGCTTACTTGTTGGCCAAGCTATTCCCTGTGGGATCGACACCCAACCCAGGTTGGGTTCTATATTTGCTAACGACCGCTTTACACTCCTGCGAGAGCTGTAGATTGAGCGTTATCAAAAATTGGCGCCGTTGCCGGGGAATACGAGTGTCAATCAAGTTCGTGATAATTACTAGACCCTTTGGTCAAAGATTCTCGTACTTTTACTTTTAGTTGTTGTTTTTGTTTTTTTTAGGTTTATTTAGTGCATCAATGGAGGCACAACGTGAAATTGAAAGAATGGCTTCTCAAGTGCATCAACAGAATATTGATAATCCAGGCCGGGCAACAAATCCTGATGATGAGGACTTGGGCGATGAGGAGCTACTAAACCCACGGTGTACCGCTGAGATGGCGGCACCCATGCAGAGAAGAGATCGTCAAGCCAGGTTTAGGCCTGAACGCCGAGCTATGAAAATACCGTTTGATGACGATGAGGACGATCTGGATGGACCTGGTGCCACCGGAGCTATTATTCTCCCGCCATTGGCACCCGGAGCAAAGTTTAATATCACTAGCGCCATGATTCAGCTTTTGCAACTCAAGGGATTATTTGGTGGACTAGCAGGTGATGATCCGAATATGCATCTGATCAACTTTATTTCTACATGCAAGTCATTCGACAATCCTGGCGTTGGACAGAATGCAATTCGACTGCGCTTATTTTCATTGTCTCTGTCTGGGGAGGCAACTCTATGGTTGAATGGGCTGACTCCTGATTCTATTATAAATTGGAGGCAATTGAAAGACACTTTCCTAGAAAGATTCTTTCCGCCATCCAAAAGAGCTCAATTAAGAGATGAAATCAGCAATTTTCGGCAGCTTCCAACTGAAGCCCTCCACGAAACATGGGAGAGGTTCAAGACGAAGCTTATGCGGTGCCCAAATCACCATATGACCAATGACCACTTGATGGAGATATTATACAGAGCTTTGAATTCGGTGACTAAGTCAGTGGTTGATAATGCGGCTGGAGGATCATTTATGGACCTCACCTTTGTTCAGGCAAGCAATATGCTAGACCGGATGACAAAACAAAGTAGAGCTTGGCATACCAGGGATTCTGAGGTAGCAAGCCCCACTTTATCTATTGGCATGTCTGCAGACCAAAGAAGAAGAGAAGAAGAACGTGAGCAAGACATGGCGCACATGAAAACACAATTGGATCTTCTGACAAAGCACTTATTATCAGGGAAGACCGAAAAAGTGAAAGCTGTAGCGCTAAAAGGAAGAGACGAATCTGATTCTGAAGAGGAGGCCAACTACTTGAACAATCAGGGAGGTTTCCGTGGGAATGCCCAAGGAAACCAAGGTCGGAACTATTATGATAAATCTGGAAGCAAAGACCAAGGTAGTTGGAAGAACAAGAATGAAAAGAGTGGTTTGTATGTTCCCCCTGGTAGACGTGATACCACCACATCTAATTCTGGGAGTATGGAAGACATGATGGCTAAGTTATTGAAAGGAGTGGAAGCAACGAGCGCAGGAGTTAAGAAGGTGATTGATGATTTGTCCTCCATGAAGCAACTAGTTGATTCTCATTCGACTTCTATCAGGCAAATAGAGCAGCAATTGAGCCAACTTTCAGCAGCATTTAATCAAAGAAAGGCTGGCACCTTACCAAGCGATACTGTGCAAAACCCAAAGAATGATGGGTCATGCATGGCCATCACTACCAGAAGTGGTAAGGTGCTGAAAACTTCAGCAAAAGGCAAGCAAGTGGTTGACGAAGTTGCGGACAAGGATAACAATGCGAAACGTGAGGAGTCCGCGGATGACGTTACTAACGTCACTCCCAACGACGTGCAAACTGAAAAAGTGGAAAAACGGAAGCAAGAGGAGAAGAAAGCCACGGAGAGAACACTTCCATACCCACCACCACCTTTTCCCCAAAGATTGAAGAAGGTGGCGGATGACACAAAGTTCAGCAAATTCATGAATATGTTAAAGCAGCTCACCATTAATGTTTCATTGGTGGAGGCACTTGAACAAATGCCTGGGTATGCGAATTTATGAAGGACCTATTGATAAAGAAGCGGTCAACAAGTTATGAGTTGGCGGATAATGTTCATCATTGCAGTGCAATCGATACAAGGTCGTTAGTTCAAAAGAAGGCAGATCCTAGAGCTTTCACTATTCCTTGCACAATTGGATCGTTGGATTTTGCTAAGGCATTGTGCGATTTAGGAGCTAGCATCAATTTGATGCCACTATCTATCTACAGAAAGTTGGGGTTGGGAGACCCTACACCAACCAATATGAGGCTCGTGATGGCTGATAGGTCGGTAAAACGACCTGTGGGTATCTTGAATGATGTGTTGGTGAAGGTTTCTTCATTCATCTTTCCTACAGACTTCGTTATTCTGGATTGTAAGGAGGATTCTGAAGTTCCCATCATCTTGGGACGTCCCTTCCTTGCAACTGGAAGTGTGCTTATTGACATGAAAGATAATGAGCTTTTGTTTCGAATTAATGACGAAGTGGTACGGTTTGATATATGCAAAACAATGAAGCGGCCCAGCGATATAAATGAGTTATATGTTCATCATGAGGATACGAAAGAATTATCTATAGAGAAACAGCCTACTGTTGAGCCATTGTCTATTGTGCCACTGAAAGTTGAGCATGAAGATAATGAAGGTTATGAAGAACTTATGAGTGCTCTAACAGAAATAGAGCCTTATACTCCTAAGCAACCAGATTGTGATCTCAAGAATCAACCAACAGCGAAGACTCCCATTGACGAGCCACCAATGCTAGAATCGCAAGAGCTTCCCGATTATCTAAGGTATGTGTTCTTGGAAAGTGGAAGTATACTTCCGATAAGTGTGGTGGATGATTTAAGTGAACAGCACGTGGAGGCTCTCATCTCTGCTCTGATGAGGTACAAGAGAGCTATGGGTTGGACTATTGATGATATAATTGGTGACTCTCCAGAGAAACGTAGGAGCCATCTCGAAGAAGATCGCATGCCCACAGGTAACCCTCATTGCCGTCTAAATCCTTTTAGAAAACGATCCACCATTTACCTCGACGAAGTCTGAGTACTCGAGGTAACCATGTCGTGCCACGACAATAAATAAGGCGCTAGATGGAAGGCAACCCATTGTTTATCGTTTTTCATTTATCGTTTATCGTTTTCTTTCATTCTAGTACTTGTCTTGTTTTTAATTAATGAAAATCCAAAAATAAGAGTCGTGCCACGACCAAAACTAAGGCGCTTGGTGGGAGGCAACCCATCGTACTAATCGTTTTTATTATTTTGAGCAAATATAGGTGCAAGAGGTATTCAACGAGGAGATTGGTTTCAAATGACGATTTGGATGTATTGAATGGTAAAGGTGGTAAGTTAGGTATAAGGATGCATAAGGGTATGGATTGAGCATTACTCATGCTTAAATAGGCATCGAGGAAGGCTAGGACTAGGTAAAACTAGGACACGAACAATGCAAAACCTATCCTATAGCCTAAGGTCTCGGAATCTAGTGTGCTATACACTATGCGCCGCCCATTCCTAAGTGTGCTTTTGACTATGCGCCGCTTATGCTATAGCATTTGGTCTCAGGATCTCATATGCCATAGACTATGCGGCGCATATGTCTCTAAATGCCATAGACAATGCGCCGCATAGTGTATGGCATTCTTAAATAAATGCATGGCATAGTGTATGGCATTCTTAAATAAATGCATGGCATATGCTATGGCATTCTGCTCAACTAGGCAAAGCATTAGGCACCGCCTATGGTCACTTTTGGTCTCCAAATCCGATTTTAATGGGTCAAAACTCAACCCAACCTTTTCTTACAAATATGAGACTTAATATTGAACCAAAAACACATTGGAAACCTAGCTCATGCACCACCTATAGTCTCCAAATCCTATCAAAAAATTTCCTTTTGCTCTTTTTCTTCACAAGAACATCATCCAAAGGCTTCAACCAAGTAAGTACTACTTTGTTCTTCATTTAAATTTTGTAAGTACTACTTTACTACACCTATTATGAATTGCAAAATCTTGAAAAAGTATTGGTGATGTGAACATGTTTGAATTGTTGATACAAAACCAAGTGAGTGAACATGTACGTTAGGATGCTCTTAACTTATTTCCGACTTGAATTTGATTTTGATGCATTGTTATACTACTTGCGGAATTGCTATAGTAATGAACATTGCATAATCTTGTCACTTGAATACTTACATGTTAGAATATCCCGTTCATCGGAATAAGACTTATAACTACCTACCGACATAGGAGGTTGAGTTTATTGATAGAAACTATACCATGTGGTTACCCCTATGTAGTAGTGTTGTTATATCTACCATGAAAGTAGTCCAATGGCTGCAAGTAAGTGATGCATTGCTGAGTTTCTTGTCAGAATATAATCCTAAAACGTATGTCGATGAAGTCTAAGTAATCGACCACTTTCACTTCACTGATTTGTATCAACAAAACTAAGTATGGGGTGGTACCCCTACTGCTTGTGTATAGATTGTAACCATTGAGATTGTGCTACCATTAACACTATTTCTAGTCTCAGGTACAATGGCACCCAAAGCAAGACAAGGCAAAGAAAAGGCTACCACTTCACAAAAAGGCAAGAAAAGAGGCCAAAGAGAGCAAGGAGAACCCTCCTTGATGCAAACACCTCAACTCACTCTTGGAATTAAGTGGGATACTTATGAGGAACTTCTAAGGATGATGACTCTGATGATGATTCCGATGCAAGGGGTATGACCCCAGACATAGAGAATGAGTCCGACTAACCAGGTTCTTCTTATTTATTTTCCACTGAGGACAGTGTGCCCCGTCTAAGTGTGGGGTGATGGTATTTGCATGCTATACTTCTCGATCCGCATTTGCATTTATTCATGTTTGTTTGCTTAGTTTTTTTAGTAGTAAATTTTTTTAGCTTCGCATGAAATAATTCTAATAGGCAGCATGAGATTATAACAAGAGTATGTGCTACAATTATGACTATTGAGACGTTTAGGCTCTAGTTGTGACTCATTACGTGATATTAAGTGGTTCAATTCTTTCACTTGTTGGGTCGAGAGTCTATATTACTTCCAATCAAGTCAACCATGTGCCTTGTGTGTGTGAGGTAACAGTATATTCTATATTTGTGGCTGATGCTAGAACTTGCCTGGTATGTATGCAAAGCGAAAATAAGGAGTGTAAGTTTAGGAGATGATTTAGGCATTTCTTTGACAACCTATACATGTTTACCTTTGTTTTACCTACCCATGGACATCATCCTAGTTAAACCCTTTTGAGCCTTTAGCCTATTTCTTTGACAACCTTGTATGTAAGCCTAATCCATTTTTTTTCAAGACCGTAATTTGATCCAAATTCCTAAGTGCTTTAAAGTGAAAAAGTCATGTGACAACATAAGAGGAAATTGGGTGAGTATGATGCTTTAAATTGTAATGGTGCTTGAATGTGTTATGAAAAAGAAAGTGCTATCATAAGAGGTATGTTGTGAAAACAAAAAGGAAAAGAAAGCTGAAAAGTGAGTTGTGCTTAAAATTGAAAAACAAAAGATGAGAACAAGGGTGGAAGAATAAAATAAAGAAAGGTTGAAAGAAAAAAGTATCAATGATACACTGTGATGTATTAAAGTGCTTAGGAACTTAGTCACTATTTCTGGCCAAAATAGCTGATCCTACCCGTCCCTTAGCCTACATTACAACCATCAAAAGACCTACTTGATCCTAAGCTTAGCATTCCGACATTTAGTAGAGTACTACATTAAAGGCAAGCCTATGGTCATTAGTTGCTACATATGAATTCTTTGTGAGAGTGAGAGCAAGGACACTTTGATACCCATGTTTGAAAAATATGCTATATTTGTGCGTGATTATGGGTACTAAATGGTGAGACACACATGGTTGATGAGCTTTGGATAGTTGTATATGATTCTATGTACCTTAACGTTTGCATGCGAGTTGATCACCATCACTAGTCTGCGCTAGAGGTTAAACTATTTCTACTTATAATCAGAAAGCTACTCTTTGTTGATAATTGTTGTGCTTGTCTTGATAAATGTTTTGTGTTGTTGCTGTAAAAACCTTAAGTCGATGCTTAGAAGGACATGATATGTTGTTCGAGGACGAACAAAGCTCTAAGTGTGAGGTGTTGATGATAGGCGGATTTACACGCCTATATCAATATATTTTGCCCATATTTTAGCCTAGTTTTGAGAACTAATTATCTATTTCATGCACTTTTAGTCCTTTTTCCTGTAAATGAGCTAAAATACATGATTAGGAAAGTTTCAGGTATAAAAGATGCAAAATACAGCATTTTACGGCTTACTTGACGCAAAAGAAAGCTCACAAACGAAGTAGAAGGGAGATGGACGCCTAAGGACCAAATCTGCTGCATGGAAAATCTGTCCCGGGCTAAAACAACATTTCTGAAGACTTTGGGGACTTACAGACACAAAGCTGGATTTTTACAAAGATACATTAACCTAGTACAATTAGGTTATGTATTTCACTATTCTATTTGGATTATGATATTGTAACCTTACCCTAGTACATTTGGGCCAAGGATTTCATTAGTATATTAGGATTTGGTTATTTATTTCATTAGCTTAGTAGGAGTAGGATAGGAGTATTATAAATACCCTATCATGTTAGAGATTTTAAGACATTCTGCACTTAACACATTCTTCAATTAATTCAACAATTAATTTTCTTCCATCTCTCTCATCTTCCATTACAAACACTTCTAATCTACTCTTCTATTCTTAAATTCCACAATAAGAGAATCGTTACTTGCTAAGGAATCACCAAAACCACACGCCTATCACCTACTTCTCACGCCATCAACCATGCAAATCGTGATATCCTTCGCATTCATGGGTAACTAAACCTCTTAGTTGGGGTTATGGAAGCCGAATGAGTTACTATCTATAGCTATGAGTTTGTGAGTTCAAGACAAGTATATTGCTTATATCATTATTCTCTTCATCTTAATCGACATTCTTTGCGGTTGCAAACGCAAGAATACGCCAGTCTAACATTTAACTTGTTCGAGAGAAAGGTTATTTGTCTGGAAAAGAGATAATGTCAAGGTAGTAGGACACCCTTTCCTATTAAAAAGCTAGTGCCGTAACAGGACTAACCTCTTGGAGAATTCGTACCGTTAGACACACTTTAAGCTCGAGAGAGTTAAAGTGAAATAGTCCTTGTTTAGGTCGAGAGACGCTTGGATTTACCATCGACTACAATTCTCTATAAGAAATTGCATGTCAAGACTCTACACACTCATAGCCAATAGAGACGTATACCTCAGAAGGTGGACATAACCCAAACGCTTCAATTCTCATTGTTTCACAACCTACGAAATACTCTCTTTTTACTTTGCTATTTTCAGCTTTTATTTCATTACTTTGGTTACTTATTACAATCCCCCCTTCTTACGAGACTTGCACCAAAAGTCTATTAATTTTGCTTACTTGTTGGCCAAGCTATTCCCTGTGGGATCGACACCTAACCCAGGTTGGGTTCTATATTTGCTAACGACCGCTTTACACTCCTGCGAGAGCTGTAGATTGAGCGTTATCATTACGGCGTGTCCCAACGTCTCTTTCTAGCTCTGGAATTTTAATGTCTTCCGATCGACATAGCTCTGCGCACTGCTGAGTTATCTGATTTGTAGCTATAGACTTCAGTTTATCTTCCTTAGTCTTTAGCTTTTCTATTTCATTACCCATACTGTCCACTTTCATTGAAAGCGTAGTTAGGATTTTGAATATCATTTCTAAAGCATCATCTTCTATTATATCAATCTGTGTAGCTTTGTCTTGATATGTAGTCTGCAATAACATTTTTGTTAGTACTAATTACTTCAATTGTAAATGTAAAATTTAATATATTCAAGACTAGTCTCCTAATCTCTTTTGTTGTAACTGAATTTTGTATTTTCTTTGTTAACCACCAACGTACCTGTGTATTATCTATTCGTACAATAAACTTGTTATATATAACATATGGCTCAAATGCTAATAAACATTTATATAATGAGCATAATTCTTTTCTATTTATTTCTCATTTTATTTCTGTTTCATTAAACGTACCTGAGTAGTAACTACAATGGTGTTCTAATTTTTCTACTTTATATTTATATTTAAGTACTCCTCCATAACTACATTCACTAGCATCTGCTTCTACTATATATAAATTTTCTATTTTCATCTGGAAATTGTAATTTTGGTAATTCTTTACAAAGTATTTTTATTTTCTGAACTTGTTTTTTATCTCCTTCGTTATAGTTATATTCTACATCCTTTTTTATTTTTTTCTGTAATGGCTTTAAGTTTTCTGCTAATTTTGGAATATATTCTCTTACTTGGTTTACTAATCCCAAAAATGATTGTAATTTCTTTTTTGTATCTAATTCTTCTTTTGAATTTAATATTTTTTGTACTATATGTTGTTGCATTTTTACTCCACTTTTATCTATTTGTATTCTTAAAAATTCTATCTGATTTTTCATAATTTTAACTTTCTTTTCACTTAAACTTCTTCCCGATTTTTCTATTATATCCGTAAATTATTCTAATAATTTTAAATGTTCTTCTTTGGTTTTTGTATATAATAGTATATCATCTATATATACTATACAATTAGGCAATTGTTTAAAATAACTATTCATAAAATGTTGATATCTACTTGGTGCATTTTTATATCCAAATGGTAGTACATTCCATTCATAAAATTCTTGTGGTACCGTAAATGCGGTTAATTCCTTAGATTCTTCTTCTAACTTTAAATGGTAAAATTCTGATTTACAATCAAATTTACTAAAATAATTATATCCTTGTATTTGCCTTATTTTTAATATCTTATTTGGTATTGGGTAATTATAAGTCATTGTTTTTGCATTTAAATTTCTATAATCAATAACCATCCTACTTTTTCCTCTTTTTTGTTCACTATGTTTATTTACTATAAATGCTGGGCTATTATGTTTACTATTACTTTTTTGCATATATATTATTTTTTTAATAATTCTTCTATATGTATTTTAAACTCTTTTAAATCATCAAAATTATATGTTAATGGTTTCTGGGTTATTATGCTATTTTTATCTATTAATTCAATTTTTATAGTAGTTTTATGTTTTTTCTATCCTTTTAATAGATCTTCACTATATAATTATTCTAATTTTTTCTTAATTATTTCTATCTTATTTATTGAAAATATAGTTATTTCCTTTTTATTTATTGAAAATACGACCAGTTCTATTGTATCTTCAGTATTTTTTATATTTTTTAATTTTTGTATAATTTTTTCACTTCCTTTTATGCAATCAGTTTTCTTTCTTATCTTATTAATAACTCTTTTTGCTCTTACTTTCTGTTTACATGGTGTTGTAAACCACCAATCTGTTCTAGTTATTATATGTGGGTATAATTTATCTAAAAACAGCATTCCTAAAAGTATATCTTTTGATGTTAGCTCATAATTATAGATTTCTTCTATTGTTAATATTTTATCTCATACTTGTGTATTTACATTCTTAGCTTTATAGGTAATTAAGCTTCCTTCGTTATTAAATCATTTAACTATTATTGGTGATTTTAATTTATCCTACTTACTTTCTGGTAAACAATTATATCTACATAAATTAGCTTCTGCTCTTGTATCTATCATAGGTGTATAATATCTACTGTAATACCCTTCTACTACTATCTTCATTAATACATATATTTTCATATCACGTTAAAACTCTTCTTAAGAATAATTACTCTCTATTATATGTTATAGTTAATTGTGTATGCTCTATATTATATGGTTTTACTTGTTTTAGCCATTTTGTTCCTAATATTATGTCTGCTTTGTGCATTTCTTCCTTTATTTCAAATTCATTTTTATTTCTCTAACTCCTATTGTTATTTCTTTTTCTGCTATATTTTTAGTGTTTATTAAGCTTCTTTGTAGATCTGAGCATATATTATTATCAGATTTTATTTCCTCATTTTTTACTAGATATTTTGCTATATAATTTTCTTCTTGTCCTGTATTTAAAATATTCTTTTTCATTTATTGTTCCTGTTATGTAATATTGGTTTAAATTAGTTGTTGAACTTGTTTCATAACTTGTCCTTTTTTATGAACTTGACGATTCTGGTTTTTCATAAGCTATTTTTTTTGTTGTGCTTATTCTATTATTTATTATTTCTAAATTTTCTTCTATATCTATGTCTCTATAACTATAATCATTATTATCAATTGTTTTTATGAATTGTTCAAAAGGACTTTCTATTTGTATTTTATTAATTTTATTTTTTTCCGTTATTTTATGTTTTGTTGTTAATACATATAGATTTTTACATCTTGCTGTAAATATTTTACTTCCTGGGGTTAGTTTTATTCCTGATATTTTCCAATATAATACTAATGATTTATCTATATTTTTATCTATTATTGCTACTGAATAATTTGCACTTATTATAAATTTAAATTTCTGGTATATTAAATTTCCTTTAATCGCAGTTATTATGCTTTTTTCTAGAGGTCTTATAATCCTATAAACTGCTAAATATAATTCTATTGGAGTATCTATTCCTTCTCTAAAACATATTTTTATTAATATCTCTGTACCTCTAAGGTGTACATATTTTATTGGGTCTCCTCTACTTTTTATATCGTTTATTTCTTTATTAATTAACCTTTTTGTTACTAGTGGTATACTAGCTTTACCTTTTGCATATCTGCAGTCTATTACATGTTCCTTTTGACTTACAATGTAATATTCTTCCTTTTTCCTAGTAAATATATTTTTTATTATTGGTATTTTAAATATTTTTTCTATACTTAAGTCTAACTCTTTTCTTTTATTTCATCAAATACATTGTTATCAAATATTATTTTTTGATCTGTTCCTTTGTAACTTAAATATTCTTCCTTTGTTATTATTTTTATATCTTTTTCAGTCATTTAATTCATCTAATTCACTATCTATTTCATTATCTGTTTCATTCTCTGAAATTTCATATATATTGTCTTCACTTTCTAATTCATAATCTATATAATCTATCTGCATATATTCGGTATTTTCTATTTTTATTTCTGATATTTGTTTATTTTTTGGGTATTTAGGTAATTTACAATCTCTAGCTAAATGTCCTAATTTTTCGAAATTATAACAAGTACATTCCTTTATAGATTTCTTTTTCCTATATGGTCTTTTTTATGTTTATATTTTTTTACATAATATCTTTTTCTTGGTTTCCTATATTTATATTCTGATTTTTTTTATTTCTTATAATATCTTTCTTCGCATCCAAATTGAGGTGCTATTTTATATTTGCAACATGCTAAATTTCTTATTAATATTTTTTTTATTTTTATTTCTTCTCTATATTTTTCACATAGGTTTCTATACTATTGTTGTAAAAATTTTATCCTTGCTCCTAGAGTATCTACTATTTTTGCTTCATCTCAATTTTTTATTATTTTTGAACTAAATGGTTCAGGTAATTTATTAAAATATAATTTTTGTATTTCTTTACTTTCTTCTGTATTATATGTTCCTTTATAATAATATTCTTTAAATGCCCAAGTATACTCATCTATGTAACACATATTAAATATTGCTAATTTTAACATTAAATTTCTATTTGTATCTTTCTCTTCATTTTGTTCTTCTTCTGTTGTTGTCATGCTGCTAAATTCGTCTTTTATAACTATTTCATATTTTTTTTAATAATTCTATAGGTGTTAATTTAGTTGTAGTTATTGATGATGTTCCTTCTATAGGTTTATCAGTTCTTAGTACTCTTTTATTATTTTCAGTTAGATTTAAAAACCATAATTTCATTATTCCTATTAGTGTTCTTTCTATATATTCTGGTGCATCTATTACATTTATATTATTATTTAATAATTGTTTTGTCATATATCCTATCCATAATTGTATTGTTTTTTCTGTATCTATTACACAATCTAAGTCTAAAAAGTTATAATTTTTATTAACTATTTGTTTTGGTGTCCATTTGTCATATTCATTCTTTAGATTATATCTTTTAAACTTATTCTTATAATATGTAGGTTTTCTTATTTCTGATGTTCTAGATATTATATTTACATCTTCTTTTTTATCAAAAGTGTTTATTTCCGTGTTTATATTTTCTAAGTTTTCTTCATTAATTACTTCTTGTTTTCCACTGATTCTTAAATTTTTTGTATTTGTTAAGATTTCTGTATATATTTCACTATCTTTCGAATCATAATTATCTGTTTTTTCAATATCTATTGTATTAATTTCTAATTCCTTGGTTTGTATTTCTTTATTATCTATTTTAATTTTTCTTTAAATTGATTTATCTCATTTAATAATTTTTGTTCTTTATCTTTTTCTTTTTTTTTCTTTCTATCTTTTTTCATACAGATCTTTTAACATTTGTAGTTCTTTTTCTAATTCAACAATCCTACTATTTTTAGTTTCTTCTATTTTTCGTATTTCTTCTGTAGTTTGTTGTTTTATTTTTTCTATTTCCTTTTTCTTTCTATTTCTTCGTTTCCCTTTTCTATTCTCACCATAGCTGTCAATTTATCTTCTAATTTTAATTCTTCTTTTTTCTAGCATTAAATATACATGTTCACCTGTTTTCTTACATCTTCTTCCTAGATTAGAAAATACTATTTTTATTTTTAATCCTTCGTGATTTTCATACATTTTTTCATCTATTATAAATTCTCCTTTGTTCATTTTATTGTAAATAGTTCATGTTGATATATATATATTCTAAACTATCTATTTGTGATTCTAAATTTGATATTTCATCTTTTTGTGTATTTATTAAGTTTTTACTAACTCCGATAAATATATTATAATGTAGTCTTTCTATTCTTATTTTTAATTCTGTACGTTTTTTAGAAATAATTTATTTTAATTTTTTGTATTTTTGTACTTTATTCATTTAAACCATATTTATAATATTTTGGTGGGTATCTAAATCTGGTTTTATCATAATTAGGTGGTATGTGTCTCATTCTTCTAGATTTTAAATGGATTATTAATTTTGTTTCAATACTAGATATTAAGGTAATTAGGTAGGCTAACCTTTGTGGGTTTTCTTTTGTTTTAGTTAGACTTATATATTCTGAATAATTACTAATTAAAGATTCTTTAATTTTTCTAAAAGTGTCTTTGTTTTTAAATGGTCTTCTCATAATTAATCAATATAAATTAGTCTCAAGTAAATCTAATCTAAATTTAAACATATATGCTACTTCCGTATTATTTTTGAATAACTGGGCTCTGATACCAATTGTAGGGGTGCGGATTAGGCGCGGTAACTTTACTAGGAAATAAATAGTTATTAAGCGTTGTTTCAGATAGATCCTCGGCTCAAGTAAAAAAACATTACTAAATAGATTTTAAAAGAAAAACAACGAAAGAAAAGAAGTCAATACAAAATGCTAATAATCGCTACAAACTACGAGGATAAACTTAGTGCAAGAAACATCAAATAGACATAAAAATGAAATAACAAGACTCTCAAGGTAATACTATACTACTAATAAAGGAATAAGCGAGATACGTCTCCATAAGTTAACTAAGCATCCACCTTAATCTGTAACCCATAATCACCTATTTAAAGTTATTTAATTAATTTTTTGTATTCTTTGATCCTTAATCTCATTAATCTCCCTCAAGAAAATGTTCATTGTATCAAACTTGACGGTAAAAGAGGAAAGAATCATCAACTCTTTCTTGTTTCTATGATAATAACAATTTTTGTGTAATAATTAATTTTAGAAAATATGAAAAATAAATTGAGTAGGAGAGAGTGTCAATTATACCTTCATTTATTTTAAGACCCACTTACAAGAAAGTGTTTCAAAAGAAAAAGAGGGTGTGGGATTGATCAGGAGAATTTCCTCAGACATTGGACAAGTTAAAAACATTGCATCATCCAACTCTTTTCGTCCCACAAGTTTAAAAACATGCATCATCCAACTCTTTTCAGCCCACAAATGAAAATCCTCATCATATCTTCACTCCTTTAGACTTTCGTTTTATTATTCAATTATGTGCTCTCATCCCAACTTTACACTTTATTAAAGATCACTACTTTATGTAAAAGATGAAGCGTCCACCATCAAAATAGACCGAAATAACGTGTTAACTTTTTAAAAACGTATAAAGCTCACAAAATATTTGAGTTAAGCTTACAAAATGTGTGCTTATCTATTTTTATTTTATAAAGCTCACAAAATATGTTAATTATCCATTTTTATTTTATAAATCTCACAAATACGTGAATTATCTATTTTTATTTTATAAAGCTCGCAAAATATGTGAGTTTTATACCTAATATAAAAAACTTCATCTTCCCAAATGCCCCCCCCCCCCCTGTAAATTTCTATTTACCTTTATTTCTTCGAAAACAAACACCAAAACTCCACAAACCTCGAACCTACCCCTCCCCTCCTCCCCCCCCTCCCCCCGTAAATTTCTATTTACCTTTATTTCTTCGAAAACAAACACCAAAACTCCACAAACCTCGAACCTACCCCTCCCCCCCCCCCCCCCACCACACCACCACCACTTTGATTCCTCATATTTGGTCCTTTCAAGATAAATTTTTGTCGACTCTCAATCAGTGGTTCCACATAGTTGTAGTTTGATGCTTGAAAATTGAAAAATTGTTACGATTCAATTAGTTGAGGTAATTTTCTAAAAAAAATTTTTTGCTAAAATTGTTGATTCAAATTGTTGGTTCAAATTATTAGTTTAGTGAATAATGTTGTAATTGTTGGTTGGCTATTGCAAATTTGTTTGGTTAGTTTCTTGTTTGAACAGTTATATGTTAGTAATTAACACCTCAAAGCAATATCAATATGCGGCACATGATCAATTGGGAAAAGGAATAATGAGTCCTAAAAAATTAAGCGGTACTAGAGAGCGATTTGTGCCGTCTGTAACATACATAGCTTATTTGGAACAACCAAATAATTTTCTTTTTTTCCTTTTTGATAACAAAAAGAAATGAGTAATTGTGCTGTAAATTCCAACATAAGAATCATGTTTACTAGGCCATATTACTTAGCAAAAGTAAAAAGTCATGGTTTCCACCTTAAACTACACACGAAAAATCTAGATAACACCCAAACTATTATCGCGATCTATTACACACTTATATTATATAAAAGTGAAACTATTTCTACCTTAGAAGGTAACGTGGCAGAGAAGGTGCATTCACCTTCCTAAGGTGCGTGAGAGGAAGGGAAAAAAAATCTTAAAATGACATAATTGCACATGTGTCACTATTTCATTTGTCATTATATCATTAAGTACTCCTAATATTTTTCTTAATATATACAATTAGATTAATTATTTTTTCAATTGAAAAAATGTTAATAAAATTAAATTTTCTTAGTTATTCATTTTAATATGTGGGTCCCGCCTTCTTCAATTGCTTCTTCTACACCAAATTACCATTAAAACACCACCATTGACACCATCATTATCAAACTCAAATCTTCACCACAATAATTTTAAGAATCCACCATAGATTTCATTATTGGAATCACAATACAATCATTAGTATCATAAAAATCACAAACAACCACTATAAAATTCAACATCCACTACTAAAATTGCCATTAGGATCACAATATTACCATTGTTAACATCCAAAGTTAACAAATTCTCACCTGCACCACTACTAAATTCTAATGGCGCCTTACAATTGGCAATGAAACTTCCCCTTTCCCTTTTTGTCTTCCTCTTCCCACACCTGCCACCAGCAATAATGGTGTTATCACTGTTGTTTTCGGGTACAAAAAAATCTGTATGTTGGTAAAAAAACTTCAATACAAGTTCAAGAATAAATCAAGAACACTTATGAAGTTTCCAACACCTTCAACACAAGATAAAAAACGACCTTTCAAAGAAGTGTGTTTTCAGTATTTAAAAAAAAATAGATAAAGCAGAAAAAGCCAAGTCCTCTAAATTCACGAAGTGTCCTTAAGGAAATAATTCCCCTCAAGTACTCGAGGTTGCGGAATTTTCCTTCTAGGATAAAATGGCTTAACAATCCAACTGTAGTGATACCTCAAACGATCAAATTCTCTTCGAACTCACTCAACAGTTAGATGATCACACAGAGTATTTTAGAAGACAAGAAATATTTTCAAGTGTAGAAAATTCATACTAAACCTGTGGAAAAATGCAGGTTTATATAGCCATTAAGTGCCCCTTCCGAAAGGTGGCAATGGTTCACCGAAAAAGTGTATCCTTTTTGAACAATCATGTCTGTCCATTCAAAAGAGTGTGTCATTTTCGAACAGCCACAACCATCCAAACTGTTGTACCTTTTCTCGAAATAGTGTGTCTTTTACTCGAAGAATTATGTCCCTTCTAAACAACTTTTTATTTTCCATTCACACTAATTGAACCCAACAATTCCCCACATGAATGGGGAATGACTACTAATTGTAAAACTTTACGGACAAGTTTGTGATCATCAAGTAAAGACTAATTGCATCTGGATAAGTGGGTTTTCCTTTGAACTTTTCGTAATGAACATACATCGGATGCACTCGGTCAATCGGTGGATTTGATATCTTTGAATCGTCGAGTTTTAATGTACACCTAGACAACACATGTCACACAACCAGCCTTTTACCATTTATGATTCTCATGATTTTATTCGTTACTGCCATGAACGCATCCCGGTCTCATGAGAGCTTAGAGAATAAGCCTTTACTAACATTCTCCTTAAAACGGCTTCCACTTCGTCCTCACATAGGTGATTTCTAAACATCCAATACTATAGATTAAACTATTTGGTCAATCTATCAAATTTATATAGTCATTAAAAGACTTCACATCATAAGTCTTATCCTTGTTTACTAAACATTGTCTACATCATGAGAATTGATTGGGTATATTGACAATGTTGAACCTGTCAGACACAACATTGTTTGATCTCCTTGAACCTAGCTCTTAGGATTTACAGTCTGCTAGGTAGAGTTACCGCCATGCTAACTTATCCTAGACTGTAAATCTATTTCCTTGGATGTCCTCTCAACTCCTTCTCTAGATAGACCTTTTGTAAGTGGATCCGACACATTATCCTTTGATTTCACATAGTCAACAGTGATAATTCCACTAGAGAGAAGTTCTCAAATGGTATTATATCTCCGTCTTATGTGACAAGATTTACCGTTGTACATCATGTTCCCCACCCTACCTATTTACCGTTGTACATCATGCTCCCCACCTTACCTACTGCATCTTGACTATCACAGTGTATACATACTGGTGCCAATGGTTTGGACCAATAAGGAATATCTTTCAAGAAATTTCGGAGTCATTCTGCTTCTTCACCGGCTTTATCCAATATGATAAATTCAAATTTCATTGTAGAGCAAGCAATACATGTTTGTTTGAATAATTTTCAAGAGACTGCTCCTCCACCTATAATAAATACATATCCACTCGTGGATTTTACTTTATTTGATCCGGTGATCCAATTTGCATCACTATATCTTTCAAGTACCGTGGGATATTTATTATAATGCAAAGCATAGTCTTGAGTGCATTTAAGATACCCCAAAACTCTTTTCATTGCCATCCAATGAGTTTTATTGGGATTACTCGTGTACCGACTCAACTTACTAATAACACATGTTATGTATGATCGTGTATAATTCATTATATACATTAAACATTCCAACACTCTTGCGTATTCCAACTGTGAGTAACTTTCACCCTCATTATTTTGAAGTGTGAAGATCACGTCCAATGGAGTCTTGGCAATACCAAATTCCAAATACTTGAATTTGTCAAGTACTTTTTGGATGTAATGAGACTGTGACAATGCCAACCCTTGTGGAGTTCTATGGATTCTTATTCCTAAGATCGCATCCGCAACTCTAAGGTTTTTCATATAAAACTTGCTCTCGCGCATTCGTTTCGTAGCATTTATGTCAGAAATATCTCTATTGATGATCAACATATCATCCACATACAAACAAATAATGACTTGGTGATTTGGAGTGTCTTTAATGTAAACACGTTTATCACATTCATTTATCTTGAATCCGTTTGCCAACATGGTTTGGTCAAACTTTGCATGCCATTGTTTAGGTACTTGTTTTAGTCCATAAAGTGACTTAACAAGTTTACACACCTTATTTTCTTTTTCTGGAACCACAAAACCCTCAGGTTGTTCCATGTAAATTTCTTTCTTCAATTCTTTATTTAGGAATGTTATTTTCATATCCATTTGATGGATTTTAAGATCATATATCGCCGCTAAGGCAATTAACATCTGAATTGACGTTATTCTTGTTACTGACGAGTATGTATCAAAGTAATCAAGGTTTTTTTTTGTTTGAAACCTTTTACTGCAAGTTTTGTCGTGTATTTGTTAATAGTACCATTCGTCTTCATTTTTCTTTTGAAGATTCAGTTAGAACCTAAAGGTTTATTTCCTGGAAGAAGATCAACTAATTCTCACGTATGGTTTCTTAAGATTGAATTAATCTCACTATTGACTGCCTCTTTTCAAAAGGATGAATTTGAATATACCATCGCTTCTTTAAATGTATGAGGCTCATTTTCTAAGAGAAATGTTACAAAATTCGATCCAAATGAAGTTGACGTTCTTTGACATGTACTACGTCTTGGATTCCCATTATTATGTATATCCTCACTTGGTTCTTCTCGAGGTCGTTTAGATCCCTCACTAGACTGTTAATATCTAGTTTGATACAGATAAATGTGTTCAAAGAATTCAACATTATCTGATTCAATTATCGTATTTTCATTGATATCCGGATGTTCGAATTTACGAACCAAAAGCTGACATGCTTTACTACTTTTAGCATATCCTATGAACACGCAGTCCACCATCTTAGGTCTTATCTTTACCTTTTTAGGCATAGGAACTTAGACCTTCACTAGGCACTCCCATACTTTGAAATATTTTAAGTTGGGTTTCCTTTCTTTTTATTTTTCATATGAAATTGATAGTGTCTTACTATGGGGCATTCTATTAAGTATTCGATTAGCTATAAGGATAGTTTTCCCCCACAAGTTTTGCGGTTAACCTGAACTTATCGGTAAGACATTCATCATTTTCTTCAAGGTTCGATTTTTCCTTTCCGCAATTCCATTAGATTGAGGTGAATAAGGAGTCGTAGTTTGATGGACAATTCCATTCTCTACACATATTTTCGCAAAGGGAGATTCATATTCTCCGCCCCTCTCACTTCCTATAGTTTTGATTTTTTTCTCTAACTAATTTTTAACTTCTGTTTTATATTGCCTAAATATATTTATTGCTTCATCCTTGTTGTTTAGCAAATTGACATAACAATATCTAGTGCAGTCATCAATAAAAGTTATAAAATACTTTCTTCCACCACGAGATGGTGTTGACTTCATATCACAAATGTCAGTGTGTATTAAGTCTAAAGGATTGAAATTTCTTTCAGCGGACTTATACGAATGCTTAGCATACTTTGATTCCACATACGTTTGACATTTTGATTTATTGCACTCAAAGTTTGGCAAAACTTCTAAGTTAATAAATTTTCGCAACTTTTTGTACTTGACATGTCCTAATCATTCATGCCATAAATCATTAGACTCAAGCAAGTAAGAAGAAATTAAACTTTTACTGATTTCAACATTTATTACATTCATTTTGAATAGGCCCTCCGAGAGGTAGCCTTTTCCTACGTACATTTCTCCTTTACTAAGTATAATTTTTTCAAAAATAAATACACATTTGAATTCATTTTTGTCAAGAAGTGATACAAAAATCAAGTTCTTTCGTAACTCCGATACATACAGGACATTGTTCAAAGTCAACACTTTGCCTGATGTCATTTTCAGACAGACTTTTCCTATTCCTTCAACCTTTGCAGTTGTAGAGTTGGCCATATATATCTTCTCTTCGCCTTGAGCCATAGCAAAGCAAACAACTCCTTATTTGTGCAAACGTAGCGGGTGGTGCCTGAATCCATCCACCATTTTCAAGAATTTTACACCAAGTTGCATTCAGACAGCATGGCACACAGATCGTGCATTTCTTTCTTGGATTCAGCCATTTTTCTTGGTTCTTATTTTTCCCTTTCTTTGGGACACGAGAATCCGTTGAATTGTGGCCAATCTTGCCACAATTATAGCATTTTTTCTTGAATTTTTTCTTAGGTTGATTCTTTTCATGTCCAGTTTTCTTTCTCTTTTTGGAGTTGTTGTGGCCGTATTCTACAATATTTGCTCCACTTTTTGCAGAATTTTCTTTCAATCTTCTTTCTGTGGCTTTGTTGTCTTCTTCAATGCGCAGTCTTACTATAAGATCTTCTACTGTCATCTCTTTTCGCTTATGTCTCAAGTAGTTCTTGAAGTCCTTCTACATAGGTGGTAACTTCTCTATTATTACCGCGACTTGAAACACCTCGTTCACAACCATACCTACAATTAAGTTCATGTGAACATTAAGAACATTTTTAATATGTTCAACTAAGGTATTCATCGAACTCATACCTTCCATGAGGAGATCGTAGATGATAACTGCAATTCATGGACTTTCGATACACTAGACTTGTTGTTAATCATTTTAAATTCTAGGAATCTTGCAACGAAGAACTTTTTGGTTCCTGCATCCTCAGTCTTGTATTTTCTTTCCAGCGCCCCCACAACTCCTTTGTCGTCTTCATTCCACTATACACGTTGAATAGTTCGTCTTGGAGGCCATTTAGAATGTAATTCATGCATAGAAAATCTGAGTGTTTCCACGCCTCCGTAATGATAAATTTCTCCTAGTCCAAAGTACCTTCGGGCACCTCTGGAGCTTCTTCAGATGTGAATTTTTGAAGACATAGAATTGTAAGGTAGAAGAACATATTTTGCTGCAACTTTTTAAAATCAACATCCGTGAATTTTTTGGGTTTCTCCGCTGGTGCCATTGCCTGCGGAGAACTCGTACGACTCATTGTGGCAAAATTAGTTGATACCACAGTCGTTGCAGTATCATTCACTTGACTGTCAAAAGTCATTTTTCCGTCACAACAAGACAATAATTTTAGTATATCAAAATACTACCTATAAAGTTGCAGAACTTTAAACACCCTGCAGAACTTTAAACACCCCTTTTTTCTAGTTTAACGATGAAGTTTTAATGACTTCCACTCATTAACTGAGTGATTTTTAACTTATGATGAAAATTTTATTTCCTCAAATCACTAGTTAAGTTCAAACGGAGTAGAAAGCTTAAAGCTTTAATCTCCAGAAACCAAGCACTACAGATTATGAAAAAAAAAAAAAACTTTAGTGAAAAGAAAATTTCTCCAAACAAGCGAATTTTTTTTTTGTTTTTTTTTTCAATTTATTTTCTTACGATTATTGTTTTCGGGTACACAAAAATCTGTATTTACATAAGTTCAAGAATAAATCATAAACGCTTATGAAGTTTCCAACACCTTCAACACAAGATAAAAAATGACCTTTTAAAAAAGTGTGTTTTTAATATTTTAAAGAAAATTAGATGAAGCAGAAAAAGTCAAGTCATCCGAATTCACTGAGTGTCCTTAAGAAAATAATTTTCCTCAAGAGGTTGCGGAATTTTCCTTCCAGAATAAAATGACTTAACAATCCGACCATAGTGGTACTTTAAACGATCGGATTCTCTTCGAACTCACTCAACAGTTAGATGATTACACAGAGTATTTTAGAAGACAAGAAATATTTTCAAGTATAGAAAATTGATACTAAATTTGTGAAAAAATGCAGGTTTATATAGCCATTAAGTGCTCCTTTTGAAAGGTGGCAATGGTTCACCGGAAAGATGTATCCTTTTTAAATGGTCATGTTTGTCCATTCAAAAGAGTTTGTATTTTCTGAATAGCCACAACCATCCAAACAGTCATACATTTTCCCGAAATAGTGTCTTTTACTCGAAGAGTTGTGTCCCTTCTAAGTAACTTTTCATTTTCTATTTACACCAATTGAACCAAATAATCATCGCCTATAGAAATTTCACTGCAACTTCTATACTCAACATATGTTTTACTATTGTTTGTTTCTCTCTTTGAATTTCTCTTTTTCCTTCAATTTATCAATGATGAAAAAGGAAGAAGAAGAGATTTAAATTAGTTGGGTAGGAAGAAGAAGATATTTAAATTCATATTCTACCCAAATGGATCGGGTAGGGTGAAATATTTGGGTTGGATCGGGTTAGAATTGAGTTAAATTAATTGGGTCGGGTTAGGTTTATTTAAGGCTCCATTAATTAAATAGAAAAATTAAATTAAACGCGTGGCATCACCACAGGGCGAGTGGAGTACACTCCACTTATTAAACTTGGGCATGGGTGTCGCGGGGAGGTAATAGTTTCACTTTTATATAGTATAGGCGTGTAATATGCCACTATGATAGTTTGAGTGTGACCTACACTTTTCGTATATAATTTGAGGTGGAAACCATGACTTTTTCCTTTAGCAGAAACATTATTTTTGTGCTATTGGATGACTTGACATACAAACATACATTATAATTTGGAGAAAAAACATAAAGACACCCCTCAACTTATCCGACTTTTTCAAAAAAATATTTTAATTTTCTGAGCGACTTATTATCTGATGAAACTTACCTAAATCGTTGTAAATACATCTGTTTAAAATCAATCCCAATTTTAAAAAAATAGATGCTAAATACGCACCAATTATAGATCGACACATGTTAATTTATTTTTAAATATATATTTTTTGTTTTTCTCTTTTTGTTTTTTCTCTTTCTTATTCTTTTGAATTTTTTCCCTCTCTTACCCAATCTCCTCCCTCCACATCAGCAAATACCCCCATCTCCAAACCCCACACACATTCTTCTTCTTTTCTTCTTCATCTGGTCGATCTCATTCATTCTACAATCCAAAACTGCCATAATAAATCCTTAAACTTAAAAATAATAATCACTTCATTCTTTTTGAGTTATTAGATGCTCAATCTGTTGCGATTAAATTACTTTATTTGGATGGTAATCCGGGTCACCAAGAATGGCTGGTGTGCAATTTTTTTTAACTAAAATTTGCCACAGCAAGTCAACAACTGCTTTTAATTAGTAGTAATAGTTTTAGACTTGTCGAATTTTCAGACAGAAATGGTGTTTTAGAGACAATTGAGACATCATCATCTAGTAAAGCTAATTGGTTATTGCTGGGAGGATTCGAGTTGCTTGCCATGGTTGACAAGAATAAAAATTATGGTTTGGTGATGCAAAGGGACTAGCTTTTTTTCACGGGAAAAAAAAATTGGCCAAGATAAAATTTACCATCACTCTATTAGTGGAGAAAAAGAGGAAGAGGAAAAACTAGACACCATTAATGGAGAAGAAAAAGAAAGAAATAAAAGAAAAGGATAGAAAAGGAAGAAAAAAATGCTAAAATACAAAATGAAAAAAATAAAACCTTTTTATTACACGTGACATTTTCTAATTTGTTGATTCAACAAATTTTTTTCACTCACGTGCCTCCTTTGAGTGTCTACACGCATAGATAAAATTTTGATCAAAATAGTGTATTTACAATGGTTTAGGTAAGTTTTGTGGGGTAATAGATCGCTTGTATAGTTTAGATATCTTTTTTAAAAAGTCGGACAAATTGAGAAGGACTTTATATCTTTTCTCTATAATTTATTATATCTTTATTTGAACTTCATGAAAGTTAGATTTGGAAATTGTAAGCAACAATTTACCTTATTAGTTAATGTCTGGAAGAATTCCTCTATGATGTACATTTAAGTGAAAACAAGCTTAAGATAATGATTTACACTTCTCCCTACTCTGTTTAAATTGTCAAATTCTATTAAGTCCTAAAACATAGTATTGATAGGCGAGCTCATTGTCATTTAGTTTTGAAGTCGAAAAACAAATCAAATTTCTTGATTATTAGAAAAAAATAAAAATTATCAAGTATGATCTGTAATGTTGTTGACAGCTTATACATATTGAACTGCTGATCAACGTAATAAAGTGGTACAAAACGAGCGATCATGACTTCTTGGGGTTGAAGAGATGTAACTTCGTAAACAGATATATGAACCTTTACTTTCTTTTTTTTTTCTCAAGTGATGAGAAGGATGAGAAAGAGATCCCTGGTTCTGATGGGTAAAACGCTATGACTTTTAGGTCTGTTTTTATCCATCTATAAGGGATGATATAAAATAGACAAGAATGTAGACTTTTGACATCGGTGATAGCAAGAGAACCATTTTGACATTAATATGATCAAATATTATTAATAAAATTAATTTAGTAAAATAGATATTTAAATTATGAGTTATCCATTTTAATTTTGTAAGACCCACAAAATTTGTGCGCTTTGTTTATTTGTTTTGAAATTTACATAAATTGGATAACTCATGTATTTTGTCAGTTAAACTTTTTATAGGATAAGGATGGATAACACACATATTTTGTGAGCTTTATAGAATAAAAATGAATAACTTACATATTTTATTCGCTTTATAAAATAAAAATGAATAAAATCTCATATTTTGTGAACTTTATAAAATAAATATAATAACTCGCACATTTTATGAGCTTTATAAAATAAAAACGATTAATTCAAATATTTTGTGAACTTTATATTTTTTCAAAAAGTTAGCGATGTTGTCAATCATTCCGATAGAAAGAAAGGTTAAAGCTTGTAAAATATGTGAGTTTCGTCTATTTGAAGTTAGTTTATATACATGACATATATCAGTATTTTATATAGTTAAGGACCTATTTTGATCGTGGACTCAAAGGTGATCTAGAGTGTGTTCGGTATATCAAAAAATATTTTCTGAAAAATATTTTTCGATTTTCTCATGTTTTGTTAGCTTAAATATTTTAGAAAATATTTTCCAAATCAACTTATTTTTCTCAAATTAAAGGAAAATGACTTTCCTTCAAAAAATAAAAGAAACATTTTTCAAAACTCTTTTTCAGCTTCGCTCTAAAATTGAAACATTCATACAACTCACAAAGCATCCACCCCTATCCTGGCCCCCAATTTCCTACCACCCCTACCCCTACCGCCTCATCCAAACGAAAAAATAATTTTTAAAAAAACATGTTAATTTTTTCTTACCCTATCTCCTACCTCGACCCCCACCCCTACCAGCCCCCCTCAAAAATCATTATTCATTTTTGTAAAATTAAATATAATTTTTTTCTTACTCGACCCCCGACCCGACCCCCCACCCCTAACAACCTCCTTCCAAAAAAAATAAATTTTTGAATTAGCTTTTTTAAGAAAATAAATTTCCTTTCTCATCCCATCGTCACTCTCCCACCCCAACCTCCACTTCCTACTAGCCCCACCCCTCCCTAACTTCCCAACCCCACCCCCTCACACACCCTAAAAAGGATTTTTTTTAAATTTATTTCTAAAAAAATCAAAATTTTCTTCTTACCGCAATCCTATCACCTATTCACACACACATACACACACCACCTACCAATCCCCTTTCTCTCCCAAAAAGATTTAATTTTTGTAATTTAACTTTTTAAAAAAGTTTTAAATTTTTTTCTTGTCCCATCCTTCTTATTTTATTTGTTCTCATTATTGTTTGTTAAATATATACAAATAATTTTAAAAAATATTTTTCTACTTGCATAAAGAACACAAGAATATAAGTAAGAAATAATTTATTTTTTTGAAAATATTTTCCTCCTTCATATTGAACACATACTAAAAAGAATATTTTCTGAGGTTAAAAATTATATTTCTAAAAAGTAATATTCTACTCTTTAGATAAACGCTAAAATATTTTTTCATTCATCAATCAAACACTAGAAAATATTTTTTTTTAAAATATTTTAATTCACCAATCAAATATAAAAATAATAAGTAAGAAATTAACTTGTGTTTCATGAAAATATTTTTAAAAATAATATTTTTTTATGAAAAGCATCTTCCTTGATACCAAACACACACCCCTAGTGAAGGAAGGCCGAGTCAAAATTCCTTTCCAATGCATTCATTTTTCTTTTTTTTTGGGGTTGGGTTTGGAGGGCCGGTAAATTTCCAATGCGTTCATATTCCCAATGTTTTGGATTGCAAACGCCTTTCCTATCAAAACATGTAAAGGGCATGCTTTAATGTGGTACACGTCGTGTTGCTAAGAAAAGCATGTTTACTTACCGATGATGCATGCCGGGTAGATTTATTTAAGTAGTAAAAAAAGATGAATATATATGGTTTTCTATGTAAAAGTTTTTCATTATTATTGACTATTTTCTTCGTCTCAAATTACTCGTTTCAAATTTTTTAATTTGATTTTTCATTTTATTTGTTTTTTTTCATTAATCAAGAAGAGACAATTTTTTTTTTTATATTTTACCTTTAATAGGAACACTATGATAAACTAGTCATATTATTAATTATTTTTCTTAATAAATGTGTCATCTCAATTTGAGACGAGGAAGTATTAAAGATGCGGTGAGATAATAGAGATTCTTTCACCTTGATAAGAAAAGTTGAATTCATGCACTGAGCATGAACTTGACAAATCAAATTTATATCGCATAAGCTTCATTTAAGGGGAAACAATCCCTAATATAATGTTTTTTATATTCAGTGGAGGAATTTAGCCGTCCAATCATCCTGTGGCATAGACATGTATGCATTGTTATATATATATATATATATATATATTACTTTCTATGCAAAATATAATTTTTGACCAAAAAAATATGATTTTGGAGGGGGGTGCGGATAATTAAGCTGATAAATAGATTTATTATAACTGATGAATCTATTCTTTTTTGTGCGTGGTTATTTCTTAGATTTTGTTTTAATAAATTATTCTTTTTGTGAGATGTATTCATTAATTTAGTTTATTATTTTATCCTGTAGTAACTGCGGAGTTACAAATTTCTGTGTAATAACTTATTCTTTCTGTACTGTAGTGTATATCTAATTCTAGATTTTCTATGTCATTTATTATCTTGTGTTGTTCTTCTCGTAGTGAGTTTTTTATATTATATAAACTGTTACATGTACTTTTTTCTAAATTTTCTAAGGTTTTTTCTATCCATATTAACTTTTCTTTTAGATCTTCCATTATTTTTCTAATATGGTTTCTATAATTAACTTCGTTATTTAGATTATCTTGGTTTTCTCTAGTTTTTCTAATATATTCTAACATCCACAATCTTGGTCTGAATAATATCCTTCTGGGTAAATATCTTCGTATATTTGTGCTGTAGCATTTATCATTTCTATTTCGTAGTTTATTACTTCTTCTAATATCATTTTCTTAATATCTATTATTTCTATATCTTTAAGTATATATAAGATTAAAACTCTAAGGTAGTCTAAATGGGCTATTTTTTAAAATTGATATTTTATAGCTATTTGTTTTAGACTTAGTAGTTTTTGCATATTTTTATTAAGAGATTTTATATATTTTTTATTTTCCATGTATTTGTCTATATTTATTTTTATCTGTTTTTCTAGTAACTGTATTTTTTGCGTATCTTTAAAAAATCCTACGTAATTTTAACATAATAAATATTTATAAGAGTAGTTAGGTATGTGTGGTATATAATTTATTCTATCCGTATAATTTTTTCCATATGCTTTTTCTAATATAATTTTTCTTATATCTGCAACATCTATATCTCTAAGTACATACAAAATAAGTATCTTAAATTTATCTATCATGACATCAGATATATTATCATTCATTATCATAAAATTGCTTTTTTCAAAATATTTCCTTCAACCATATACATAATAAAATATAGTCATCTCAGATTACTATATACTAGATTATTCTTAAATAACATGTTCTTCGGTCACTATTAGCATGGTAATTCGGATACTCTCCCTTAAACAGCGCCTCGACTGTGGTTACTCCCCGCCACGGCTTCTTGCCTCATTGGTTTCACCTTTAGGATGACATAGTTCTTTGGAATTTTTCTCTGTTTCCACTTTGCTAATAAACTTCTTAACATATTATTTTTCGAATAATTCTACTATAAAGTAACTAATATGAATTTATTTTATCATATCATGATTGTCGGAAATTATGAATTTAGCTATTCATAATCATAAATAGATATACCTGTTCCGGTAGCTTTGATATTTCTGAGGTTTGTTGTTCCATAGTTTTTTCCATTGCAGTGTATATATTTAATTAACTAGGCAAAAGTATTTTTGATGGAGAGAATTTTGGCTGAATGTAGGAAAGCCTTGCCTCTGTAATGCCTCCTGAGTTCTTATTTATAGAATGAGAGATGTACAAAAAGTTCTTACATCCGTATAAAAAAAAACTCAAAACTAAAAAGAAACTAAAAAGACTTGAAAAGTCTTTCTTTTCACCTAACCTAATCTAAAGACTTTGAAAATTTCTACTTTACATTAACTCTACAATAAATGCTACAAAGTTAATGTTATCTTTTACGTAACAACTTTGTAAATAAGTCTTCCGTCTATCTGTCATATCTGCAAATAAGTCTTCCGTCTATTTTGTCATATCTGCTGTATCTCCATTATTGCTCTGTTCTTATCTTTCCAGCTGTCGTCCTTATCTTCTTTTATTCTAACTGTACTGCTGGGACGTCATTATCTCCTCCATTACATTTTGAACATCTGTGGTCTGGGTATTTGTGTCCAATAGTTTTGCAATATCTGGTCAATAATTCTTCTGAAATAAATTTTTCTTTAATAGCTCTGGCGATAAGTTCTATCTCTGGTTTAAGCAACGTCATAATCCATTGCCTAATAGTCTCCATATCTGTTTCTCGTAGCTCTTTTGAGTTCGAATATATTAATACATGATTTCTTGAATAATAACTCCATATAGGATTTTGGTTGCAATATGTATTTGCTAGCTCTTGTAAAATTGTAGATAGTCCGATAACTCTTTTGTTCGCATAAAATTTTGGTATCTCGATTCTGGGTATCTCTGGCTGTGTACCAATATCTTGTGGTATAATCATATCTCGTGTCATTCCTATCTTTACAACTTGTATAGGTTTCTTAACTTCGTCAAATAATATCTCTGCTGGTGCCGTGTAGATTTTTATAAAAAATAAAGTACCTTTGGTTATTCTTTTAAATGTGGTAAGTGCTTCATATATCTCGGGTATAGTGTATATCTCAGTTCCGTCCGTGGTATATACGGTACTAAGTAATCCATATTCGTAGCAAGTTTTAACTAGGCTTGGTTTAGTTTTTGGTAAGGCAATTAGCTTGTTGTATCCGGTTAATTTCTGGGTTATATAGTTCGTATCTGGTTCTTGGATATTTGTAGCTTTTGGGTTGCTATTTAAGAAAGTTTGTACGTTGTAAATATTTTCTATATATGTGCGGGCTGTGTAGTTGTATGTCTTTTTGTCTTAGTTTAGGCTATCTCGGTATGTAGTAACTTGTGGGGGTGTAAACATGGGGTCTTTTGGTATATTTGGTGTATATGGCTTGTCAAATAGCTTATTTAAGTTCATATTTTTTCTAACTCCTTTGCTTGTACCTGCAGAAGTAGATTGATAAGCGTTATGGGTTTTATGGAGTATCCCAACATCTCCTTCTAGCTTTGGAATTTTATTGTCTTCCGATCGACATAGCTCTGCGCATTGCTGAGTTAGCTGATTCATAGCTATAGACTTCAGATTATCTTCACTAGTCTTTAGCTTTAGCTTTTCTATCTCAGTACCATTCTTTGCTATCTCAGTACCCATACTGTCTACTTTCAATGAAAGCATAGTCAGGGCATTGAGTATCTTTTCATGTATATTTTTTTCTATCATTTCAGTTTGTGTAGCTTTGTCTTGATATGTAATCTGCAATAACATTTTTTGTTAGTACTGATTACTTCTATTACAAATGTAAAATTTAATATGTTTAAAACTAGTCTCCGAATCTCTTTTGTTGTAACTGAATTTTGTATTTTCTTTGTTAGCCACCAGCGTACCTGTGTATTATCTGTTCGCACAATAAATTTGTTATATACAATATATAGCTCAAATGCTAATAAACATTTATATAATGAACATAATTCTTTCCTATTTATTTCCCATTTTATTTCTGTCTCGTTGAACGTACCTGAGTAGTATCTACAATGGTGTTCTATTTTTTCTGCTTCATATCTATATTTAAGTACTCCTCCGTAACTATATTCACTGGCATCTGCTTCTACTATATATGTAAATTTTCTATTTTCATCCGGAAATTGTAATTTTGGTAATTCCTTGCAAAGTAATTTTATTTTTTGAACTTGTTTTTTATCTTCTTCATTATAATTATATTCTATATCCTTCTTTAATTTTTTCTGTAGTGGTTTTAGGTTTTCTGCTAATTTTGGAATATATTCTCTTACTTGGTTTACTAATCCTAAAAATGATTGTAATTTCTTTTTTGTATCTAATTCTTCTTTTGAATTTATTATTTTTTGTACTATATGTTGTTGCATTTTTACTCCACTTTTATCTATTTGTATTCCTAAAAATTCTATCTGGTTTTTTCATAATTTTGGCTTTCTTTTCACTTAGACTTATTCCTGATTTTTCTATTATATCTGTGAACTGTTCTAATAATTTTATATGTTCTTCTTTAGTTTTTGTATATAATAATATATCATCTATGTATATTATGCAATTAGGTAATTGTTTAAAATAATTATCCATAAAATGTTGATATCTACCTGGTGCATTTTTATATCCAAATGGTAATACATTCCATTCGTAAAATCCTTGTGGTACCGTAAATGCGGTTAATTCTTTAGATTCTTCTTCTAACTTTAGATGGTAAAATCCTGATTTACAATCAAATTTACTAAAATAATTATATCCTTGGATTTGTCTTATTTTTAGTATCTTATTTGGTATCGGATAATTGTATGTTATAGTTTTTGCATTTAAATTTCTATAATCAATAACCATTCTACTTTTTCCTCTTTTTTGTTCACTATGTTTATTTACTATAAATGTTGGACTATTATGTTTGCTATTACTTTTTTGTATATATTGTTTTTCTAATAATTCATCTATATGCATTTTAAATTCTTTTAAATCGTCAAAATTATATGTTAATGGTTTTTGGGTTATTATGCTATTTTTGTCTATTAATTCAATTTTTATGGTAGTTTTATGTTTTTTCCATCCTTTTAATGGATCTTCACTATATAATTGTTCTAGTTTTTTCTTAACTATTTCTATCTTATTTATTGAAAATATAGTTATTTCTGTTTTATTTATCGAAAATACTACTAATTCTATTGTATCTTCAGCAGTTTTTATATTTTCTGACTTTTGTGTAATTTTTTCACTTCCTTTTATCCAATCAGTTTTCTTTCTTATTTTATTATTAACTCTTTTTGCTCTTACTTTTTGTTTACATGGTGTTGTGAACCACCAATCATTTCTAGTTATTATATGTGGGTATAGTTTATCTAAAAATGGCATTCCTAAAAGTATATCTTTTGATGTTAGTTCATAATTATAAATTTCTTCTATTGTCAATATCTTATCCCATATTTGTACTTTTACATTCCTAGCTTTATAAGTAATTAAGCTTCCTTCATTGTTAAATCCTTTAACTACTATTGGTATTTTTAATTTATCCCATTTACTTTCTGGTAAGCAATTATATCTACATAAATTAGCTTCTGCTCCTGTATCTATCATAAGCGTATAATATCTACTGTAATATCCTTCCACTACTATCTTCATTAATACATATATTTTCATTTTATGTTAAGGCTCTTCTTAAGAATAATCTTTCCCTATTATATGTTATGGCTAATTGTGTATGTTCTATATTATATGGTTTTACTTGTTCTAACCATTTTATTCCTAATATTATATCTGCTTTTTGTATTTCTTCTTTTACTTCAAATTCTATTTTTATTTTTCTAATTCCTCCTATTATTATTTCTTTTTCTGCTATATCTTTATTATTTATTAAACTTCTCGGTAGATCTGGGCATATATCATTATCATTTTTTATTTCTTCATTTTTTACTAGATATTTTGCTATATAATTTTCTTCTTGACCTGTATTTAATAGTATTAAATGTTCTTTTTCATTTATTTTTCCTGTTATGTAATATTGGTTTAAATTACTTATTGAATTTGTTTCATAACTTGTTCTTTTTGATGAGCTCGATGACTCTGGTTTCTCATTAGCTATTCTTTTTGTTGTACTTATTCTATCATTTACTATTTCTAAATTTTGTTCTATATCTATGTCTCTATAGCTATAATCATTATAATCTATTGTTTTTACAATTTGTTCAAATGGGCTATCTATTTGTATTTTGTTAATCTTATTTTTCCCTGTTATTTTGTGTTTTGTTGTTAATACATATAAATTTTTACACCTTGCTGTAAATATTTTACTTTCTGGGGTTAATTCTATTCCTGATATCTTCCAATATAATACTAATGATTTATCTATATTTCTATCTGTTACTGCTACTGAATAATTAGCACTTATTATAAATTAAAATTTTTGGTATATTAAATTTCCTTTTACGGCAGTTATTATACTTTTTTCTATAGGTTTTATAATTCTATCATCTGCTAAATATAATTCTATCGGTGTATCTATTCCTTCTCTAAAACATGCTTTTATTAATATTTCTGTACCTCCGAGGTGTACGTATTTTATTGGATCTCCTTTACTTTTTATATCATTTATTTCTTTATTAATTATTCTTTTTGTTACTAGTGGTATACTAGCTTTTTCTTTTGTATATCTACAGTCTATTACATGTTCTTTTTGGCATACTACATAATATTCATCTTTTTTCCTACTAAAAATATTTTTTATTGTTGGTATTTTAAATATTTTTTCTACACTTAAATCTAACTCTTTTCCTTTTATTTCATCAAATATATTACTGTCAAATATTATCTTTTGTTCTGTTCCTTCGTCATTTAAATATTCTTCTTTTGTTATTATTTTTATATCTTCTTCAGTCATTTGATTCATCTATCTCACTATCTATTTCAGTATTTGTTTCGTTTTCTGAAATTTCATATATACTGTCTTCACTTTCTAATTCATAATCTATATAATCTATTTGCATACATTCTGTATTTTCTATTTTTATTTCGGATATTTGTTTATTTTTTGGATTTTTGGGTAATTTACAATCTCTAGCTAAATGTCCAACTTTCCACACTTATAACATGTACATTCTTTTATAGATTTTTTCTTTCTATATGGTCTTTTATTTTTATAATTTTTTACATAATATCTTTTTCTTGGTTTCTTATATTTATATTTTGATTTTTTATATTTCTTATATTTCTTATGTCTTTTTCTTTTCTTATAATATCTTTCTTCACATCCAAATTGAGGTGCTATTTTATTTTTGCAACATGCTAAATTTCTTATTAATGTTTTTTCCATTTTTAATTCTTCTCTATATTTTTCACATAACTTTCTATACCATTGTTGTAAAAATTTTATTCTAGCTCCTAATGTATCTACTATTTTTGCTTCTTCCCAACTTTTTATTATCTTTGAACTAAATGGTTCGGGTAATTTATTAAAATATAATTTTCTTATTTCTTTACTTTCTTCTATACTATATGCTCCTTTATAATAATATTCTTTAAATGCGCAAGTATATTCATCTATATAACACATATTACATATTGTTAATTTTATCATTAAATTCCTATTTGTATCTTTTTCTTCATCTTGTTCTTCTTCTAATGTTGTCATACTACCAAATTCATCTTTTATAGCTGTTTCATATTTTTTCAATAATTCTATAGGTGTTAATTTTGTTGTTGTTGATGCTGCTCCTTCCATAGGTTTATTAGCTCTTAATACTTTCTTACTATTTTCAGTTAAATTTGTAAACCATAATTTTACAGATCCTATTAGTGTTTTTTCTATGTATTCTGGTGCATCTGTTATGTTTATATTATTATCTAATAATTGTTTTGTCATATATCCTATCCATAATTGTATTGTTTTTTCTGTATCTATTACACAGTCTAGATCTAAAAAGTTATAATTTTTATTAACTATTTGTTTTGGTGTTCATTTGTCATATTCATTATATCTTGTAAATTTATTTTTATAATATATAAGTTTTCTTATTTCTGTTGTTTTGGGTATTAGATTTTCATCTTCTTTTTTGTCAAGAGTATTTATTTCTGTATTATTATTTTCTAAGTTTTCTTGATTAATTCTTTCTTGTTTTTCGTTAATTTCTAAATCTTTTATATTTGTTAATATTTCCGTATATGTTTCACTATCTTCTGAATCATAATTATCTGTCTCTTCTACCTCTATATTATTTATTTCTAATTTTTCTTTAAATTGATTTATCTCGTTTATTAATTTTTGTTCTTTATCTTTTTCTTCTTTTTCTTTTTGTCTTTGTTCGTATAAATCTTTTAACATTTGTAATTCTTTTTCTAATTCAGCAATTCTACTATTTTTAGTTTCTTCTATTTTTCGTATTTCTTCCGTAGATTGTTGTTTAATTTTTTCTATTTCCTTTTTTCTATCTATTTCTTCATTTTCTTTTTCTATTCTTACCATTGCTGTTAATTTATCTTCTAATTTTAATTCTTCTTTTTCTAACATTAAATATAAATGTTCTCCTATTTTTTTGTATCTTCTTCCTAAATTGGAAAATACTATTTTTATTTTTGATCCTTCGTGATTTTCATATATTTTTTCATCTATTATAAATTCTTTTTTATTCATTTTATTGTGAATAGTTCATGTTGATATATATATTCTAAACTATCTATTTGTGATTCTAATTTGGATATTTCATCTTTTTGTATATTTATTGAATTCTTACTAACTCCGGCAAATATATTATAATGTAATCTTTCTTTTCTTATTTTTAATTCTTCACGTTTTTCAGAGATAAATTGTTTTAATTCTTTGTATTTTTGTTCTTTATTCATTTAAATTATATTTATAATATTTTGGTGGATATCTAAATCTAATTTTATCATAATTAGGTGGTATATGTCTCATTCTTCTAGATTTTAAATGGATTATTAATTTTGCTTCAATACTAGATATTAATGTAATTAAATAGGCTAATCTTTGTGGATTTTCTGTTGTTTTATTTAGACTTATATATTCTGAATAATTACTAACTAAAGATTCTTTAATTTTTCTAAAAGCTTCTCTATTTTTAAATGGTCTTCTCATAATTAATTTAATAAATAACTGAATCTAATCTTAACTAAATTTAAATCTAACTTAACTAATTTAACTAATTCCAACATAGTTATTTTAACTAAATCTTCTAACACGTATATCACTTCCGTATCTTTTAAATTACTGTGCTTTGATACCATTTGGAGGGGGGTGCGGATAACTAAGCTGATAAATAGATTTATTATTGACCTAATATTGATAGTTTAAAATTATATAGACCGTTAAACACATAGATATAAAATCATAATTCTGTTTGAGTTTAATCTTGTGTATGTTGGTGTAAAAATACTCTATATTATCAGATAAATTTGACTTGCTGCTTCAGATTATCCTATGTTTTAAATAAAAATTGAAAAAGAAAAAACGGAATAACCTATAATAGCAAATCAAGTTTATCTGCTGACATGATAGTTTTAGAATATTTTATAGTAATAATGCACAAAATTTAAATTTGTGTTGTTTTCAATTCATCTCTATAGTACATATACGTCACCATTTTATTATAATATTCATATTATTGCTGGTTGCATTCGCAATGCCGCTATAAGATCTTGAAGCTTTGAAATGACTAAAATATTTCTCAATTTATATATCCATAAACAAATATAAAAATCTTTAACTAGAAAAATAAAAAACTCCTTGGTGGTGACTTGACGAATTTTTTTTACTATGGACCTCATGCTCCATGTTATAATGGTATAGTTATATGAGCAGGGGTGAAGCTATATTGTAGCAAGCTTGATCAGATAAACAATCTTTTGTCGATATTTATTTTAAATATATAAATTAAATATAATAATTTTTGAATACATACAAATAGTTGAACAACCTTAATATAAAAAGCAACACCAGTCCAGCGGCTGAGGGTGTGCAAATTCACCCTAGCTACTTCGAGACCCATGTCCAACAATATTTTTTTTTGGCTTAAAAAGTATGATTTTCTTTTAAATTTGATTCTTTTAAGAAGTTTACTTTTTGACTTTTTTTAATTAAATAAAAATTAATGTTCCTGAATAAAACTCAATTAAAATAATATTTCTTCTCTTTATTCTCTTCCATAAAACATAAAAAAAAAACTCATTTTTTTTATCTTGCGATTCTAAAGTATAAACACCCTTGACCAAAAATTCAATTCCATCAGTGCACATGAGAGGTATTTATTATTTTGACATACAAATCTCTTAGTCCCACTGCTTAAACCAATTTCTATATTTATATTCTATTTTCTTTATTTTCTTACTTTGTCCTTTTCTTCAATTTTTTTTTCTCATGTTACTATACTAAATCAATTGAAGTTTTTGATTCTTTTGCTCCGTTTTTATTAAATATTATTAATTTTTATTATTTAAATATTTTATAATAATTAAATATGAGTAATTTAGTAAAATTATGATTGAAGTAGTTGAAACAGTCATGTCATAAATATCTATTTTAATTTTTTTATTAAATATTATTAATTTATTAATACGTAAATGATTTATAATAATTACTTAGGGGTGATACAGTAAAAACACGGTTGAAGCAGCTGAAGCAGGCATGTCGACCTGCTGCCAGCTTCAGCACCCAAACTCCCTATTATATATAAGTAACTAGCCGGCTTACGCCATGCTACGCACGGTCCAATGTTGATCCTTAAAACTTTTGCGTTATGTAAAATTCTATTATTTAATTAAAAGCTTTATTTGTTTGGTTGATAAATTCTAGGCTGGACATATAATATTATATTTAGATTGATGAAATTTGTATAACGATATTTTAAGCTGTTCAAATTTTGTGACATTGATAGTCTATTATATTTTAAAAATAATTTAAGTTCTTAATTATTGTGATTTATGATATTTTTTTTTCTATTCTACTAATTAGAAGTGACATAATAAGATTATTATAAAAAATACTTGTGAATTTTTTTTTAAGTGGCTCCATATAAGCCATCGTGTTAATTTAAAACATCAAAAAATAATTTATCATTTGACGTCTATTTTACCTTTTTAATTAAATATAATTATTTTTTAATACTTAAATGACTTATAATAATTAAATATGGGTAATTTAGTAAAATTACGATTGAAGTAGTTGAAACAGTCATGTCATAAATATATATTTTAGTTTTTTTATTAAATATTATTAATTTTTTAATATGTAAATGACTTATAATAATTACTTAGGGATAATATAGTAAAATCACAATTGAAACAACTAAGGCAGACATGTCGAACATGAGCAGCTTGCTTCAGCTGCTTATTGTGACTTCTTATATAGGATACTAATAATATAATTTTTTAATGCTTAAATAACCATAATAAAAAATTAGAGATGATATAGTAAAGTGATATAGCATAATAACTATAAAAAATTACTTGTGAAAATAACCTAAGTGAGCCTCATATAAGATGTCAAGCTAATTTAAAACATCAAGAGTTAATTTCTTACTTTATGTCTATTTTATTTTTTATTAAATATTATTAATTTTTTAAAACTTAGATGATTTATAATAATTAATTAGGAGTGATATGGTAAAATTATGGTTGAAGCGGACATGTCAAAAATATTTATTTTAGTTATCTGTATTAATATTATTAATTTTCTAATACGTAAATAATTTATAATAATTAATTAAGAATAATATAGTAAAAACACAATTATAGCAGTTGAAGCAAAAAGCTGAAGAGGCATGTGACCTCTGCATGCTACAACACTCAAACTCCCTCTTATATATAACTATAAACTATAAATATCAACAAATTGACTGTTGTGTTCACTTCGTCCATCGTCTCTTACTCTGTCTGCATTTGTATTTTACCATGTTGTTCTCAGTTTCTTCTTCTTATTGCTTGATTCTTAATTCCATTGTTACCTTAATATTTTTGTTGTATGAATTTTGTGTTTTTTTTGTTTTATAATTCGTTATCTATCTTTCTTTTTTTGGGGTATGGTAATTTGACAACTTTTTTTTAGCTAATTAGATGTTAATTGTTGGTTAATCATTTTTTTACAAAGATGTTTGTGTTACTTGCTAATTTAGTTTAGTCATATTTATTTATTTATTTATTTATTTATTTCTGTTCTGTTTGCAGGTTATATACTTTTGAAAAAGGGAACGAATAAAGTCGACTTCATTGGAGAACCAATTTGCATATTGCAAGCAATTCAAGCAGATTAAATTAATCATAATGAGCAGTAATCTCTGATTAATTTTTATTGTTGAATTTTCTGAATGTTTTCTTGATTTTTATTTCTTAGATAAATATGAATTTTCTCGAACATATCACTTGGTCGATGGCTTTTGTAGCCTTCCAAAAAGTTCCGTACGCTTTTGTTAGTAAACTAAATTGGTTAATATCATTTGAATGTTTTATTTAAATATCTTAATAGTTCTTGATTTTAAATAAGACATGACATAAGAGAAAGTCAGTATTTTCCAAATATAATTACAAGATTAACACCCTGTTATTTTGATGTGATTCACTATATTTATGTGGCAATTAATAATCTATACACATCAATGATTCAGTTTCAAATTAAGAATTGCTCAAAGACAACAACAATCATTCAAGATTCTGGACATTGTTTTGTGCAAAATGTATGTCTATACCACTTTTATTAGTGAATATAAGTTAAGTGATGTCTTCTTCCTATTTTTACAACACTCACATTGAAAAGGAAGAGCATATGCTGCTTCAACCTTCAGATTAGTCAATTGTGTGAGAGGTTTGCAGCTGAATCCTCTATATGGAGCATCAATTCTTCATATTACTTTATAGATATGCTATGAACTAGAAACTCATACTTCTACAAACTAAACATTATATGTATAATGACCAGATAGTTATGTGGTTGAACAAAAACAACACAGTCTTTTATCAACTGTATCTCTTTATTTGTGTTATAGGAATATCTTGATAACATATAATGAATCTATTGTTTCCCATTCATCAGTATTGCTTGTTATTGCAATTACTTTATTTTTTATTTTTGATAATTTTTCTTGTATTTCAGCATACTAGAAAAATAGATTGATACAAAGAAACTAAGAAATCAAGCTCTCTACTCCACAGGTAAGATCTGCATATATCCTATCTTTCCTATATCCCACATATGAGATTACACATGGTATGTTACTATTGTTTAACCAAAGTCTCAACATAATGCAATTAGGAATGTCAGATTAAATGTTACGCATCAGGCAACCCCAATTCTTTTAGCGTTTACAATTCCTAAGCTTTATATATCTGATCTAGCCAGGCTAAAAATAACTTCCGTTTTAACACGATTTCTTCTCAAAAAGGCAAGCTATGACCAAATGTTGCGGGTGAAAAATATTTGCAGAATCCTTGTTGTGCTATTAATTCAAGGTACCTAATGTCTTCTTTTCTTTTTTACAGGACATTATATTGTTTGTACATGCTATACTTAACTAGATAAGTTTGGGCTACAAGCAGTCATACTCCCATGAATGCAGTCGCTTAGGAACAGTGAATATTGATTTATCTTGAAAAAAATCATCAGATTTGAAGTTTGTAGGTTCCTACGCCTTAATTAATACGAAATAGCTGAATTCACAGTCAAATATTTATAAATATTTAGTGACTTTCATAATACATATACAAGATCTGCATAAAATGTATACTTAGTTCACGTGAGATGACCTGTTACATTATAAATCCACCTGTGTAAAATATAATCAAAATTTGAAAAGAAAAGTCATTAACAGTGTGCATGAGTGATGTTTCTTTTTCCAAGTGGCGTATGGTCCAATTTAAGCTGTTTTCTCTTATATACTATTTTTTTTAAACTGATTTTTTTTGGAAATTGGATTATGTACCATTAATATGTACAAAGAATGTTCCCATGAATATTGTGAAAGATGTTGATTCTTTTGTACATTTGTTACACGCTAAAACCATCTACAATCTCCCAACATGAAAGATCAATGCGGATCCTCTATCAAAACTTATTCGATCAGTTTGCTTTAATAACTATTGCATAAAAAATTAATGCATATCTATTGCAGATACTGAGCATGTAACTTGTTGTCCTTAATGTTGAAAATTTTGTTGAAAGCAGGGTGAAGTGAGAAAGGGAATTGAGACATATAGTTCTTTGTTCCTGGATTGGTCCATGTTTACATACTCTTACTTTGTAGACTGATTGGTGAGAGAATGTCTTTCCCTCTTTTGAACCTATGAACATCTTTGTACTCTAAAGTATTAAGAAGCATTAGTGTAGTTTATCAAGATGTATATTTCTTTTCTAATGTTCTAGAGTCCTTGTAAGGTAAACTAATGACCATTATCTGCCTTCTCGAACTAACTGTTCATCTAGCAAGTAATATGTGTCTGGTAGTTTTGTATTAGCGATATTACTTTGCGGCATTTGTTTTCTTATTTCTAGCATAACTGAAACGCAGAGATCTTGTTTGTGGCTTTCTTTTGGAAAAGACCTGGATTCTCTTTTCCCACATTTCTTTTTCCTGTAGTTATATATTTGACCTTTACCCGTAATGGACTGTTTGTAAAGTGGGTTTATGTTTCCTCTTTTCTTCCATTTATTCAAGAAAGAGTTGGATGGCATTGAAGCTGTAAATAGGATAGTGCCCTAAGTTCATAGAAGTACAAAAGGTAATAAAAATCAAATTCTTGCATGTGTGCTACAAAATATACTTTTTATACAAGTCCTTATCATATCCACGAAAGGGGTATACATCTTCTCTTGTCTATGTGCTAATATCAATTGTTACTCCTACTTGATGTTTCAGTTCTTGTATGACTTCTAAGTGTTGTCTTGTCTTTAGGAATTTAATCAAGGCTTATGCTGATAGTAGGCAAGATCCCATAGCTTTTAAGGTGGGAACACATGGATATGATGCGAAATCTAATCCTATAGTCAATTTTGAGGCTGATTCCATGAGAGTTGGTATTGGTAACAAAACTTCTCCTTACAGATCAACAATCGAGGAGGTTGAAAATGAGCTTAGGTAATGTTAGCATGATGTGTCACCCTTTTTTACCTATATGAAATTTAATTCAATGATTGCAGTACTTCTTCTATGCTTACAGTGAGATTTGTTATTGTTAACAGGTAGGATAATGGTTTCCTAGCGAAAGAGAAGAAAATTGAATTTCTTGAGAAAGTACGATGTTGAACTGGTTATTATGAATTTTCAGATATTATCTGCTTGGATTTTTTGCGGGACTTGATTCTTTTTATTGCAGGGTGGTGATGTACTGAATTTCATATTGGGGAATGCTACTTCAGTTAGTAGAAAGTGGATGAGCTTCAGAATTACCACTAGGTGATGATTTCGTCTAGTGGTGAATGCTGTATTTTCTTTTAGTTATATTGTCTTTATCTTAAAAGGTTAGCATGAATTATTGTTGTAAAACAAGTGCAGATTTTGATGATTTTTATCGGTTTAAGCTCACAGAATATTTAAGAAATAAGTTAATGCCACTGATTACAGGACATTAAATTCGCCGAGGCAAAGCTCTCCTAAAACAACCAAGTGAAAGGGTGACTTCAAATGACACACATCATACTATCTCTGTAGGACAAAACTGTCATCTTTTGAAATAATACTACATAAGTCGATACAACATTTTCTAATTTCTTTGTAAATTTAATTGTAAGATACAAAGAAACTTAATTTATTACACTTGGCCACTGTTAAGTTGTTCAAATAAATTAATGAAAAATTTCATAAGTAGCATACTTATGCCCATAATTAAGACTTTCATAGCAACTATTTTATAACTACGATTTTGTATTTTAGGTAAAATTTGCTATATAAATACATATACAAACGAAATTATAGTTCCATCTTTTACTCAAATTAGTTGAGTTAAATAAGAAATAATTAACCTGTGTATTTAAAATAGTAAATTTCATTTCCATAAATTACTCTTATTTAAAATTCTATTTCATTAATTACTCTTATTTAAACTAGTAGATTCCTTTTCCAAATCAAACTTAAGTATAAAGAATGAAGATTATTATCTTCATTATCTTCAAAATGAAATGCCATTTTTTCCTCTGTTTCACTTTTTATATCTCTTAACTTTTTTTTTTGATAGTTTTTTTTCACTTTTTTTTAATTGTCTTATTTTTTTTTTTTAATTTTTTTTCATTATTTTCTTTCCACTTTATTTTCTTTCTTTATTTCTCTCTTTTTTTCCTTATTCATTTTTTCTTTTTCGTTTTTTTTTATTTCTCATATTTTTCTTTTTCTTCTTCTTTTTTCCATTTTTTTTGTTTCTTTTTCTCTCTTTTATTTTACACTTCTATTTCTCTTCCCCCCTTTTTCCAGTTCTTTTTTTTTTGGATTTCTCTTTTTTATTTTTTTAATATTTTGTTTTAGATTTTTTACTCTTCTATCTCTATCTTTTATTTTTTTTCTGTTTTTTTTTAATTTTTTGATTTTTTTTCTTTCTCATTTTCTTTTAGGTTCTATTTTATATTTTCTATATCACACACACACACACACACATATATATATATATATATTCAAAAATATAAAAAAATAAATAGACATACAGATCTGCATATGTATTTACAGTATAAAAAATACATATATATATTTGCATTAGTATTTACAGAAATACATATCTGACTCATATGTATATATACACATATAGGACACAAATCTCTATAACAAAATGGACAACTATATACATATGCCTATATGTAATAAAAAAATAAATGATATATATCTTAAACATATATATTAAACAATAAAAATAATAAATAAATACATATGTTACCCTCTATAATGACATAGAACAGTTCAAAGACAAATCTAACACCATACAAAAATACATATGAATATGCATTTGTATAGACAAAATACAAATACATGCACATTCCCCCAAAAAATTTACAATACATTTGTGACATAATACACCTGTCTAATTGCGCTTGAACTACACATTTCTTTTTCTTATATAGGCACCACAAATATTCTTATGATAAAAAATTTTGTACTGCTTCTTTGATAACATCACATTAATACGTTCTTCAAGATCATTTACTGTGTGACATCCTATATGTGGTGCAAACCTTGAAAGTACTTTTTCCATGAATATATGATGATGCGACACCAATAGAACATTCGAGGACCTTATCAGCGAGCTACTGATTTTCCTCCTTCCTCCAGATCTAAAGAAGTTTGACTTTGAAATCACCATTCCAGGTCCAGGCATCTTCTACTCCTCCAAAGTAACTCCAGTCTCTAAGAAGAGGAAGGAATCAATACCATCCCTTTCCCCAACTCTGGACAAGGACAAGGGCATACTGGAGACACCATGTTACCCCAACCTTCCCCCATTTTGAACTCAATAATATGGAATGTTAAATGGGCAAACAAGCAGAGTTTAGGAGACATTGCCAATCGATGGTCAAAATTCCCAAACCCTCCTTGCTTGCCCTCCTGGAAACCAAAATGTCTGATCACAAGGTCATTGCTTAGACCCTTGGTTTTAATAGCAAGATTCAATTTCCCACCTCTAGTAGCTCAAGGGGTATAGTTATTATATGGGACAACTCATCTCTTGGCATCCAGGACAGTGCCATCCTTCCCCAGGACATCTATGTGGCTGTTAAGGTAAATCACCCTTCTTCCTCTTGTTTTTTTAGTGTCATCTATGCTAGTATTAATTTTGATATTAGGAAAGATATTTGGAAGAATCTGAAGTTTTTTTCAGAGACTATTGGGGACTCTCCTTGGCTTATAGGGGGGACTTTAATAAAGTCCTAAAAGACTTAGAGAATATTGGTGGTAACAATATTAATATCACCAGAGCCACCACCTTCTCAGATTGTTTAAACTACTGTAATCTTATTGACTTTGGTTTCAAGGGTAGCAAATTCATCTGGACTAACATGATATATAGAAATAGAAAAGGCCTAATTCTAGAGAGGCTTGATAGATGTTTAGACAATAAGGCTTGGATTCATCTTTTCCCTGAAGCCTCTGTTACCCACTTACCCAGAACCCATTTTGATCATTGCCCCTACCATTTCAGTTACTTTCTTTAAAACCTAGAGAAGAACCTCACTAAGGATTTCAACTCTATTCTTAGATAGGAATAAGAATTCTGGGGACTTAAGTTCAGAATTAACTGGTTAGTGGAGGGGGATGCAAATACTAGGTTCTTCCATACCTCTACTCTCAATAAAAGAATGAGGAATAGGATCAATGCTATAAAAAGGACTGTGGTAATTGGATTTACCATGCTAATAATATCAAGGACCATATTCTATTCTTCTATAGGAACCTCTTTACTACTGAGCATTAGTTCTCCTACCGGACCTTACAAGGTAAACTGTCTTCCAAGGGCTCCATCAGTTGGGAGGACCATGAACTCCTAGATAGTGTCCCCTTCCCTCAAGAAGTAAGAAATATAATATTCTCCTTTAAGCCTTATAAATCCCCCAAGCCTAATGGGCTTCATCGTTTCTTCTACCAGAGGTACTAGAATTCCCTGGGTTATGATGTTGTTCAGTTCTGTGTCAACACCTTCGCCTCAAAGCTCTTCCATCTCTTTTTTGCTGATGACCTCACCCTCTTTTCTAAAGCATCTGTCAATAGTGCAACCACTATTACCATAGTCCTTCACTCCTCCATCATTTACTCTGGACAAAAGAATAACCTTGACAAGTCTAAGATGATTTTCTCTAAGAACTACTCTCCTAGGATAAAGGTTAACTTATCAACATCCTTGCTATCCAGCCTAGAGATTTCTTTAGGAACTACCTTGGATTCCCCATCTTCCATTCCAAGCCTTGCAATAGTGACTTTATGTTCCTTATTAATAATCTAAATAACAAGCTGGCTGGGTAAAAAACAAAATTCATGAACCTTTCTGGCTGAACTACCCTAGCTAAATCTTCTCTTAGCAGTAAGCCCACCCATATTATGTAACCAATAGAATTCTTTCCCTAATTGATAAAGTCCAGAAGAACTTCATATGGGGCTCTACTAGTGAGAAAAGAAAACTGCATTTGGTGAGTTAGGACACTATTACTAGACCTAAAGAGAAGGGGGGATTGGGTCTTCAGAAAGCCAAGTTAAAAAATACCACTATGCTAAATGGTTTGGCTTGGAGATTCTCCCAAAGTAATGAATGCCTCTGGAATTAATTACTCACTAGAAAGTATGGGAACCTCCAGAATACTTGCAGACCAAATTCTTCTAGAACATAAATGAGCTTTACCCAGGGTTGGAATACTTGTCTTAAAGAGGCCTAGTAGATAGTTCATAAAGGGGAGAGTATTAGTTTCTAGTTTAATAGATGGATTTACAACCTTGAACCCATTAGAGGAATTATTAAGGGTCTGCTTGGCCTGGAACAATCCAACAAGAAGGTTTATAAGATCTGAAAAGGGGGTAATTGGGACTTCTCTAATTTATCCTTTCAGCTTCCTCTCCATATTAGGAATGGTATCCAGAACTCCTTTATCCATAACACTAAGATTCAAAGGGATAATTTGATCTGGAGTCTTAGCAAAAATGGCCTCTATTCCAATAAGAGTGCCTATTCTATCATCTCCAACTCCTTCAGGGCTTCCAGACCCATTTTGAATGCCAATTATTGTTGGATTTGGAAGATATCTCCCCCCTCTAAAATCAAGTCCTTTCTTTGGATGGAACAACATAATAGGCTGCCAACCAAAGCTACTAACTCCTAATTGTGACATCTGTAATCACCCTTTGAAGGATATCACCTACATATTTTTTGAATGCCCTATCAATCTTGATTTCTGGAATAACCTTCTTGCTAAAAGCTCAAGAGAGTCCTCAATATCCATTATTGATCTCTTTCCAAAAAATTGGAACTCTACTTGGTATAATCGTAAGCATAAGAAATTTAATTCTCTTCTAGATTGGCATACTATAATTCCTTTTAGTCTCTAGGCTGTTTGGAAAAATAAAAATTATAACTCCTTTGAGAAGAAGAAAGCTAAACCCTCATTTTCTAAAATCTATAGGGAGGATGTTGAATTTAGCCAGTTAGTAGGTAAGGCTAGTGTCCAAACCAATTTCTCTGAGATAAATATGTGTTGGGCCCCTACCCCCTCAATTATTATAAATTAAATACTGATGGTTCCATTCTAGGTAATCCAGGCAAGGTTGGAATAAGTCGTCTGATTCAAAACGCCTTTGGTGTTTGGGTGCTTAGCTTTACTAAGAGATTCTAATGGTCCACCAATACTCAAATGGAATTGTTATCTCTTAGTGAGGACCTCAAACAGGTGAAGGAGAATCAGCTCCTTCCAGTAGAGATTAACTTCGACTCCACAGAGGTGATATCTATGCTACGATCAGGTAATTTACACTATAGTGCTATCATTGATGAATGCAGGTTAAGACTAGGAAGAATTGGAAAACCTCTAGTGGTCCATTGCTATAGGGAGAAAAATGGGGTAGTGGATGCTTTGGCAAAAATGGAGCTGACTCTGCAGTGGAATTAGAGACCAAGATTTTTTAAGTTCAACCAATATGTGCACAATAGGCATTATGGGCAGACATCATCGGAACTTATTTTGCTAGGAAAATCAAACTAACCCCGAACTCTATTGAGGGGAATTCCCCCATATTTTTTGTACTTATACCGACTAATCTGTGTCGGAATAACCTTTGTGAATATTTTATTTAATGCATCTTTATTAACCCCAAATTTTTTTTAATAGATTTTTGATAAGCTTTTGTAATTACATATTCGTACGCTTTTCTGATTATATATTCATAACTTAAATTTCAAAAGTTGTAAACGTTAGAAAACCTGGCACAAATTATAATATGACTTCAATTTGATAGAACTTCACAAATTTTAATATATATATATATATATATATAAATAAATATATATAAATCTATGATGTCCATACATTAACCCACAATTGTTCATAAGTAAGTAATTACCTATGATGTTGAAATCCTTGGGGGTTGCACCACACAGTGAGGGACCAGGTTCCTCAAAATCAATCATATACAAAGTACACAAAAATAAATAGGAAGTAAGAGACAATGCAGAAAGAGTAAGGACATCAAATTTTTATGTGGAAACCCAGGAAGGGAAAAACCATGGCTAGCCCTCACAAACACAAAAAAAATCCAGTATAATCAACCTCCTGATTACTGTCTAGATTTCAGCATACCTTTAGGCTCCTTTCGTTAGTAGCAAATCTACTACAAGCTCATCTGAGTAACACTACCAAGGATCCTCTCTCCACTGATTAACTCTAACTAGTCTCATACTTTGACAACTCTATCTAATCAGTCTCTACTCAAAGAGAAAAATTCATTACTCTTATAACACAAGTAATTCATTTACAAATCAGTACTCACTCAAGAACAATTTTTATTTAAGCACACATAATCATCTAAAAAGTTAAGCAGTGTTGAAATGAGGTTTTTGCTGCCTCTCTTCACTCTTTGTAATTGAAAAAAACCATTTGATGAAGAAACGTCTCTTTTATTTTATAGATTACTGATGATTAGGGATGAAAGATCACTGGACCAACTATCTTGATTAGTATAAAATAACACCTGCTAGTTTGTTACATAAGAGGACAAAAACTGTGTAGACAACGTGTTCAACTGTATTGTACCTTGCACATCCAGGGACCTGGTCCCTTGCAGTTAGCCCCTTGCAGTTAGCTGCTCATTATCAAAACTATATATAGCAATTTTCTCCCTTTTTACTGACAAACCAACCATACAGTTTTGAGAATCAATGCACATTCATCATATTTTATCTGTGTGATTACCTCCTGAAGATAAATGTTCCCCCTATCATCATTGAACACAGGGACCTGGTCCCTTGTTGTTATTTATAGCAACCCACTATCATCATGCACCTTTATTTAGTGCATTTTCATACTTTTTCCCCTGTCAACATGACTCTCTTCAGCCATCTATTCAGTATATCACATACTTCCCCCTATCAACATGGTATTTAAATCTGAAACTCAAATTATCTAGTACATGGTCCCTATCACATGAAATCAATATTTCCCCTTTTGGCATCATTAAAAAGTGAGAATAGTAAATCAAGAGTAAATTAAGCACAAATTAGTTAACACATGGCCACTGGGGCAATACTAACATGAACAATAACTTTGCAATTGAAAGAGAACAAATGTAACACACAAAGTAAAGATTCATTCATAAGTAGAGAATGAGTATCATAGCAGTGTATAATATAAATGTTCTTAGGAAAAAAAGCCACAGGAATCAGGAAGATTGAACAAGTGAAGGACTAGGAAGAAGAGTTTGAAGGAGTAGGATCAAGTTGTTGTTGAGATGCCTTTTCTATGCATTTCACCGAAGGACCTTATCAGTTAAGATTGAACCCTTATATTTAGTTCAACATTATCAGTTCTAAGTATTTCATTGTCACATTGACTTTCCAAAGAGAAATGCTAAATTTTCTCTTGAAGCTTGCTAATTTCTTCATCCTTGGAAGCTAAATTGCCCTTTAGTTCCTCTATTTTCTTGCTGAGCTTCCTTTGATAAATGTTACTTGATTTGACATATTCAGTATTGACCATATGTCTTCATGAAAAACATTTAAAGCATAGTCCCTTGGGTTCCATCCTCACAGACAATACCAAATTGGCCAAATACCTTGTTCAACCAATATCCATAAGGCATGCTATGCTTTCCATTCTTCCCAAAAACTACTTTGTGAATGTGTTCTACCATCAATGCAGGTAGATTATGAATTCAAAGCTACTCAAGCATTCCATTACATACAAATCAGTGGATGAGGCAATGCTTTTCTTTTGTGACCTAGGCAGAATCACCTTGTTTACAAAGTCAAAGACTAATTGAAACTACTTGGAGATAGTTCTCACCCCATATATAGAACTTTCAAAATCCTTCCCGGTGTTTTCTCATTTAGCTTAAGTTTCTTTCCTTGGACCTGTGTAGTCAAATTTATCCCATTTTTAAAGAATTCTAAAGTAAAATAGAATTTCCTGAATATCTCATTAAACACAGTGGGAATAGGTCTTTCCATGAGATGCATCAATCCTTGATGTTTAACCAGCTCAACTAATTCCACCATACTAAGTTCTTTTAGCATATTTGAATAGAAATTCCTTCTAGTTAACACCTTTTGATTTTTTAAGAGCCTGTTTCTTTATTTCTTAGACACAACCTCCTTTTTCTCCCCATTCATGCTTCTAGTTTAAGGGATCACAAATTCTCTTTCAGCTACTTTTATCATCTTGGGAGCAGGTCCCTCAACAACTAGCTGCTTCTCTATAAAACTTCCAGACTATTTTCTAGAAATTTTTGGTTTTTTACTAACATTGATTTTTTTGTGATCAACTAAGATCTTTCCTAAACTATTTGTCAATAATATGAGATTTTTAGCAACCCAAGTTTTATCCATCACAACATCATCAAAATAGTTTTGAAGATTCAGAGATGATTCTTCATTGATAGGTAGAGAGATAAAGGAGCTAAGATTTAGAAAAATAAGAAAATAAGGATGGTTTTTAGGAAGGCTTGGGAAGGAATTTTTCATAATGTTAAACTAAGAATCCTTTGAAGGACATGAAAATGGAAGAGCTGCAGCAAGAAGGTCCTTTTCTTAGAAGGGCTATTTGGGATTTGGATTTTTCTTTTTGATAAGAGAGGGAGCTAGTTCAACAATATTTAAGGAATAATAAGCACAAGGAAGGGTTTTATGGGGGAACATGATATGATTAATTTCAGGATTTTTGGTGACTCACCTTCCCTTTTAGAATAGGACAACTTTTTTCTGACAAAAGAACAGAGAGTATGTGGCTTTTTCTTGACAGAACAGATAAAATTTACACATACATGATACTAACCTGAGAGATAAGACCAGATCTCTCTTTAGTTTGAGTAAATCTCCTACTTTGTGCTTGTGATATCTATCAACATCCAAAGTTGCTCCCATGGGTGTATACCTGAAAGGGTATGGTACTGAGTTAGACCAACATGTACCTAGTTTACCAAGGATACCTGCCTCCTAAACATAGCCAATTTTATGAAGAGACACTGATTCACTTGGTAGTAGGTCAGGATGATTTGATTAATCCCATCTACAACTTATTTGATTTATTACACTACAACATATCACAATTTGTTTTGGAAATAGGTTTGAGGACCATATCTTAGATGTGGCATCCTTTTGAATTTTCAAGGTTTCTTCTGAATTACTATAGACTAGCCAGCATCTTCTAGAATCTTTTACACTTATCCACATAAGACACCTTTACCTTGAAGTGTCTTAGGAAAGAGAGTACAACCCGACCTTCTATTCATATCCTTAAGCACTTACATATCAAGAAGATTCTTCTGACTGCATACCCTTTCTCCCTCCTATATTTAGTATCATTTGTCACACTTAGGAACCTATTTAAGTTTGAGTTCCCAGTAGAAAGATAGAGGTGTGATTAAATCCTTCTTTGTCCATCTAGGTAATGACCATTTTTTCATATTTTTCAAAGGTCTTAAGACTTTTGGAATGATACTCCCTTGCTGGATATATCTATAATTGATCATTCTTTCTCTGAGCCGTTTTGGCAGTCTCCTTTGATGTGTACATCTCTTCCACAGCGAGTACATGAAAGATTGTGAACTTTGTTATTAGCATTTTGAGAAGCCTTTCCATGAGACTCAGTTGATCGAGTTTTGTAATGATACCCAAAACCTTTAATATCATTACCTCCTTGATTAGTCATATTAGAAAGGACTAGAGAAGATGTAGTCCATTGTAGGGATTTTATAAGTTCTTTCCTTAGATGGACCAGGTCTCTTTCTAACTCCTCTTTCTTCTATAGCACAGACATAAGATGGTTTTGAGTATTATTCAGCTTTTCTTTAAGATAAATTTAAATCTGTAAGGCCCCTTTCTTTCTTTTGCTATCAGAAACATCTACTTTCTTTAGTTGGCTCTCCAAACTTAGATTGTTAGATTTTAACTTAGCACACTATTCTTCTATCTTAGAGATATGGAGAGTTAGGGCAATTAATTCAAGCCTCTAATTCTCTATCTTTTATTCTAGACCATTTTTCTCAGTATTGAATTTGTACACTGTTTCAATCAATACATTTGCTAGTTTCTTTATCTTTCTCTCTGAGTAATTTCCAAGATTTTTCTCAATGTCAGAGATAGTTATCTTATTTTCTTCTTCATTTTTAGTGCCTGCTATGAAGGCAAACAAGGAATCAAAGGTCACTTTCTAATCTTCTACTGCAAGCATAGAGACATCTACAGACTTTTTAGCTTCATCAAATTCACTGAGGAGTCATCCAAACCAACTAAGGCTTGTTTGACTACAAGATCTGCTACAACCCGTCTTCTTAATTTTACAGGGACTTGGTCCCTATTTCTTCCTTTGTTACCTTCAAAGTTGTGATAATCCTGATAGTCCATTTTGTACATTGGAAAATCTTTAATAAAATGTTCAGGACTTTTACATCTATAAAAACTTCCATAGTGGCTTCATTTTTGTTGCTACTCCTACTTCTGTGAAACTGGACACTTTGTCTCATATCTCTTACTATTTTTTTTTCAAATAGGCAACATCTGCGTCTTATTCATTAGAGTATGATTTAAATGCTTTTAGTTCCAGAGATTTTTCTTTCTTTTCTTCCCCTTTCTCCTTCTCTTGCTATTTTTGAGCTTATGGGTTTTTAGATTTCCAATCAGTTCATCCATGGTGAGGGTTTTTAGATTCTTCGCTTTAGTTATGGCATATACTTTTCTTTCCCAAGACTTAGGAAGAACCCCAAGAATCTTCTTCACTTTCTTGTTTACTAAAATCACTTCTCCCAAGCAATGAAGCTCATTAGTGACAGAAGTGAATCTTCTATATATTTCTTAGACTATTTCTCCTTCTTTTATGGTGAAGGTTTCACACTGAGTAGTTAGAATGTCTACTTTAGAATCCTTTACATTTTTAGAAGCTGAGATCCTATTATATTCATCAGGCCCTATACCACAAACTAGCAATTTCTTGGACTTGTAATTCTTCTCAATTTTCTTTCTATCTTCATCATCATACTCTCTCCTACTTTTAACAACTATTCTAGTTATTTCTCCTTATTTGACTTCTTTAATAGGAACATGAGATCCATCAAGGATTATGTCCATCAGTTCACTGTCTTTAGCCATAATGAAGTCAAACATCCTGGTTTTCTACCACCCATAAAACTTTCTATTAGTTTTAAGTGGTCTAGTGGTAGATTGCCCTTCTTCTACATTTTGTAGAGCAACCATAATAACCAAAACACTCTAGGTGTGAACCTTTTAGAGTAACCTGGATCTGATACCAATTGTTGAAACCCTTAAGGGTTGCAGCACATAGTGAGGGGTCGGGTCCCTCAAAATCAATCATAGGCAACGTACATAAAAATAACCAGAAAGTAAGAGACAGTGCAGGTAGAGTAAGGATACTAGATTTTTATGCGGAAACCTAGGAATAGAAAAGCCACGACTTGACCTCACAAGCACAAAAAAAATACTATAATCAACCTCCTAATTATAGTCTAGATTTCAGTCTACCTTTAGGATTCTTTCATTTGTAGCAACTCTGCTATAAGCTCATCTTGGTAATTATACCAAGGACCCTCTCTATAGTAATTAACACTAATCAGTCTCACAATTAGGAAACTGAAATGCCCTGGACTTTGGCCTTTGTAAATTTCCTAAGCTTTAGGCTCTCTGCCCTTCTTACGACTCACCATATGAGTCATATGGCGTGGTTGTGAGTCAGGTGACCCTAGTCGTAATTTAATTAGTATGTTATTGGGCAAATTTTGTCCTAATTATGAGAGACTCCTCATGAGTCGTATGATTATGTGATGAGTATTTAGGGTCTAGTCGTATGTTTTCCAGTGTCTAAGCCTTGGTGTTTTGTGTTAGTCATGACTAGACCGTATGAGTTGTATGGTCTAGTGACGAGAGGGGATTAAAAATTGTAAGTTGGATAGTGTATGGTTTACAATTCTCTATCTTGGTGATGACTCAATAGTATGAGTTGTAAGATATGGTGATGACTCAATGGCTTGACCTGTGACCACTTCCAGACTTTTTACAGCTTTTAAGCTGAGGGTATTCTGGACATTTCCCACCCCAATCCCTTAAGATCCGATGTCTTACAACACCTTTTGGTTATTTATTATATGCTTTACAAGATCAAAACACTCTCTAAACTCCCTCTCAAACCTCTCAAGAAAGATTGGGCTAGGGTTTCTTCAAGTGGTCATCTAAGGGCTTAAGGATTAGAATTCTCTCCGTGAATCTTCATAAATCAGGCATGTGACTCTTAACTCATTGTTAGTTCACTAAAATTATATGTTTAGAGCATTTTTCATGAGTCATTAGTGGTGGTTTTTAAAACTATGGTTGAGGGTTTAAAGTACAATGTTAAGTATTGTTTTCTCATGGTTTAAATTATGATTACATATGTTTTGATAATGGTTGTGCACATATGGGTACATGGGAATTGTGGTTTAATAAAATGGGTCATGTTTAACCCTAAATTTGTTGATTTTCGGCTTTGATAATGGTATGACCTCAACCTATTTGGGAAATTGTCAATGAGAATGACCTTGTCACATGATTAAATTGTGTTTTGAACTAAATCATTGGCCTAAGAATGTTGATTATTGGTAAATGGTTTTATGGAAACCTTGTTGGCCATAAATTGATTTGAAATACTAAATTGGTTTTAGTCCCTAAAATGTTGAATTAAATTGATATTTTTATTTACACAATGAGTTTGAGTCGCAAGTTTATTAATAATGGTTATGGCATATTGTATGCTTGCAAGTGGGGTTGGTAAGACGATACCTACGATATGTCTTTGGTAAGCAATTGTATTAATGGTTGTGTATGTAAAATAAATATTTTAATTAGGATTTAAAGCGGGATGTGTAGTTGGGCTGTGAAGGTGGAGTCCGAAGGACTAACATTAGAAATCACATTAGCCGATGCGAGTGTCTATATGACCGGGAGGTTTGAGTCCCCTGAATGAATATATTAATGGGAGGTTTGAGTCCCCCATATTGTATACATTGGTGTTTAAGTCACCTTGTATATGCTGAGAGGTTCAAGTCCCCTATAAAGTGTAAGACCCCACAAAATTCTAAGCTTAACTCAGTCCATTAAAGTTTGAAAAGAGGTCCCGGACTTAGAAATTTCAGCTAAGTGTTTACACTTAGAATTATTTTAGCCTTCATAGGTTGGCGACTCTATTTCACGACCCTCATGACCTTAAAGTGATGATTTTTAGGTTGAATCATGATCAGGAATGTCAGTGGGTATTTCTGGACAAGTTTCAGATTTTTTGGACTTCGTTTGGATCATATTGAAAGCTTAAACCATTGGATCGACGCGCCGCATCATCCATCGTGTTGATGAATATTTTCCTCTAGCTCCCAGTGCAAATTCCAGTGAACTGATGTGGACTCGACGCAATGTATTGGACATCGCGTTGATGCCAATGATGCGGCGCGTCAATCTGCGCGTTGCTAGGATAGTTTTTCATTCATTAAAAACAACGTCCAAGAGGGTAAATGGGACATTTTTCTCACTTTGACCCAACCCCTCAAACACAAAATTCAGCCCTCACAAAGCAAATTACACTCTTTTCTCTCAATTTGCTCTCAAGAGAAAAACCCTAGAGCATCGATTTCAAGAATCAATTCTCAAGAACACTCCATCAATCTTCAATAATTCAATTGTTAAGGTATGTCAAGTGTACCTCCAAGGGTCCCTTCCACCCTTGGAGTTCAAGAATCTATTTTTAAAATTTCAAATGTATTGATTTCATGAATTTCATATTGGGTTAGATTATATTCATGATTATAATGATTAATTGGGTTTCTAATCCATGTTTTGTTACAAGTTTCATGTGGAGTTATTTGATATATGTCTAGAATCATGTGAATCCATACTAAACCCTTAAAATTGTAAATGGGGATTTGAATTATGGTGCCTATATGTGGTTAGTGTCATGTGCATGGATTATGTGCTCCAAGTGTTTGTAAATATGCTAATATGTCTTGACTAGTATAAGCATATCATGCTATTATATGATCTCACTCATGCAAAGGCTCATGTATATCAAGTGTTTGGTAAAAGGTCTAGATGAATGCATCATTAGTGAGAAAGTATTGTATGCTACTAAATTCACGCAGTGTTTTACTTTTTATGCTATAAAGTCCTAGGGGTATTTAATACCCGAAAAACCTATCTATTTACTAGAGCTATAGTAGTTACAGAATAGTTTCAGTAGTACTTAGTATTTAGTCTCAATTTAGTATTCAGTTCAGAACTCAGTAGTATTAAGTTCTAAACTTAGTAGACTCAGTCAATTCATAGAATTCAGTCAGTAACTTGTTCAGTACTCAGTGAACTCAGTCTAGTTCAGTCAGACAACACGATCAGTAATAGTTCAGTCAGGCCTAGAATAGTTTAGAAAATAATTTAGTGTCTTTCAGTTGGGAGTAGGATTCAGCACCGAGCGAGCCTAGTGATGGGGGATCACCCATTAGATAGGACTGAGATCCCTAAGATCAATCCCTAAGTTCCATAACTATATAGCCAGCGTAGGTTATGAGAAGTCACCCGTTAGATAGGACTGACATACTCAAGGATCATCCGCTATTTAGTACTGATCTCAGGGGTCACCCGCTAGACTAGGATTGACCGCACAACCAGTTGTCTTTACCCGTGGTATGGTACTAAAACTCTTCCAATTGGGGTTATAGATTAGACCCCAATTCAGTTATTTTCTTTGAGACATATCGGTTAGATGATTACCTCCCATAGTCTTAGTTTTAGATTTAGTCTCAGTATAAAACTCAGTTTAGTTCTACAGATTTAGGAATGTCAGGTACAGTCACTCAGCTTAGTATAAAACTCAGACCAGTTCTTTAGAATCAGGACTATCAGATAAAGTCACTTAGTTATCAAATACACAGTATCAGTAAACTCAGATTTTAGTAAATCAGTAATTCAGAACTCAGTATCCAGTGTATCATTATCTCAGTTACAATTTACATATTCATGCATGTACTCTCATTTAGTTATACTCATGTCATTCAGTTAGTATTGTTCATGCATATGAACCCATGCATCTCAGCCTACCTCACTTAGCATACTAGTACATTCAAAGTACTGACGCATACCTTTCTTTTGTTCTATGATGTCTTATATTATAGGTTTAGATGTATGGGCTCCCAATTATACTTATCTGCCTGATCTATCAGCAACAAACTTTGTGGTGAGTCCTTATACTTCGACGACAAACTTATTATTTCAGTAGTTTAGTACTAAGTTTATTTTAGTAGTCAGAGTTAGTTAGGGACTTGTCCCATCAACTCCTTGTTCAGGTAGTAGAGGATTTTTAGACTAGAGTATTTCAGACAGATGTATCAATATTCAATTTTTAGTATTTACTTTCAGTTTGAACCTTGTGGCAAGTTTCTGCCTAATTTTCACATAAACAGTATTATTACTCAGTTATTGCAACAGGTTCCAGTCATGGGTTAGCTTGTGGTCCTTCGGGATTTTGAGCATCATGTAGCGTCTGGGGTACAGATTCGAAGCATTACAAACTTAGTATCATAGCCTAAGGTTCAACAGAGTCCTAGAAATTCTGAAATCCGAATCTAGTAGAGTCTTGTGCATGGGTGTGTAGCGCGCCACACTTATGGACATGAGGCTATAAGATGTTTTTGGAAAAGTTTCCCTTCTTTCAGTATTCATGTCATGCGAGTGAGCATGAGCTCAATCTAAATTCTCGGTCTAATTCTTTTCTTCCTTCTGGTTATAGAACATGCCTCCCAAAAAGACTAACAAAAGGAGAACCAAAAATCAGTCAGCACCTCATCCCGTTTAGGGTGATCCCTGGACGAGCATGTCTCTCATGCACAATTTAGAGCTACATTTACTACTCCAGCCAATTCAGTAGTAGCTCAAAACGTATAGCCAGCTGCTATTCAAACCAACCCAGTGGCCAATACTACTGCAGCTAGAATTTGGGACTTCACCCGAATGAACCCTCCTTCCTACACGGGATCTAAGTCAGAAGAGGATCCACATGAGTTCCTCGACCAGGTTCAGAAAGTCACAGATATTATGGGAGTGAATTCTAATGAGAGTGCTAAGTTAGTTTCCTATCAGCTATAAGATATAGCTCATACGTGGTTTAAGTAGTGGAAAATAGATAGGGGTACAAACGTAGAGCCCATAGAATATGAGGAGTTTGTTGCCGCTTTCCTAGATAGTTTCTTTACCTTAGAGCTAAGAGAAGCCAAGGTGTTAGAGTTCATTAATATCAGGCAAGGCAATATGAGTATAAAAGAGTATTACCTCAATTTTACTCAGTTATCCAGGTATGCTCCCCATGTAGTAGCAGACAATGGGTCCAGAATGAGCAAGTTCGTGTTTGGGTGTCAGAGAGTGTGGTCAAGGAGTGCAGGACTGTGATGTTGATTAAGGAGATGTACATATATATGCTTATGGTCCATGGTCAACAGATTGAGGAGCAGAAGCTTAAGAAGAAGAAGAGAGAAAATAAGAGAGCCAGAATGTGTAGCTTTAGTTTTTCCCAGCCAAGGTTAGAGAGTGGTAACTGTCCTTAGGTCAGTTAGAAGTTTTTAGCCCCTAGTACACCAGTACCAAGGTTCAGGAACGACAGTCATGATAGGGATCCCGGCTCTAAAACCAAGGGTAGTATGAACAGTGGTCATACTATCCAATTTGCGAAGAATGTGGTAGACATCACTTAGATTTGTGTAGAGCTGGAAGTGATGTATGTTTTGGATGTGGCAAGACAGGCCACAGGATGTGGGAGTGTATATAATGGATCAGGAAGAAAAGATTTACGCCAGCAGAGTCAGTCCAACCGTCCTTCTGTTCAGTCCGATCACCCGAATCGGTAGGGTGCCACTTCCAGTGCCGCTAGTGGGTAATGTCCAAATAGGTTTTATGTACTTCAGTCTAGACAAGATATATAAGGTTCTCCTGATGCGGTCACTGTTATGTTACAGATCTCCCATTTACATATTTTGTCTTATTAGATTCAGGAGCTTCTCTATCTTTTGTAACTTTTTACATAACAGTCAATTTAAAAGTCAGACCGGAAACCTTAAGAGAACCTTTCTCAGTCTCCACCCAAGTGGGTCAGTCTATCATAGACCGGCGGGTATACATGAACTATAAGGTTATGATATCTCAGAAATTCAGGCTGTAAAACCCCGAAATATCATCCCAAGATGGCACACGATGCCCAAGGCTACACGTAGCCTTAAGCTAACCCTTTAAGCCAAAACACTACCCTTGGGTTCCAACACAACAACATACACGCTACACTACGGATATATATATATATAAGTACATATCATATCACATTGCACATGGCACAAAATATCGTTAGACTGTACATATATGAAATGTCTATACACAAACCAACCCAATAATACACTAGTCTGACATAGCCTCTATACAACAAAATCAACGAGCCATTGGCACAAACCCCCAACTGACTCAACAGACCAAAGGGATCACAAAACAACATCACCAAAACTATCAACTTGGTCCACGAACCATGAGGAATCACCACTGAAGGAACATAGATGCGGCACTAGGATATCCCTGTCGTGGCTGCGACTGAGTACCTGATACATCATGGTAAGAATGTAGCCCATAGAGAAATATGTGGGTCAGCACAAGATACGTACTGAGTATGTGGGGGCACATACAAAATATAAATAATATCATAAATTTTGTAAAAACGTACATACGGACCATAATGACACACCTGACTTAAGTGACATTGAATCATGCAACTCATAACATCTTAGATTGGAAATGTAGGAGAAAAACCTCATAAATCATTATAGATCATCATAGGCAACTTTACTTACAACATCAAAACTCGGAGTGACTCGGTATTTTCAATAAACATGACTCTTATGGACAGGGGAGTTTCCTATAACCGACAACCCCACATGAGCTACATGGAATACCAACGTTTGAAACCTCCATTGGTGGGAGCGTCATACTCTTTGCCAGGGAGTATGACCTTAAAATTGCAATAATAACAATCGGGCTCTCTGGCCAATAATATCATCATCAAACAACCCTACGGTGGCACATAGGTTTGGGGATATACCAAATTTCCCTCTCGGTGCTAAGTACTACTCCTCAACAAGCTCAGAACGCGTTAAGAAATTCACCACAATATCACAAGGGTCTATCCTAAAGACCAAATCAAATCTCTTTCTCATTTATCAAATCATATCAATTTGTTGATTCCTAACTCAACATATTTTAGCTCAAAATATTTTAATCTTCCTCAACATCAACAAGGTATCAATGAATTGAACCATAACCGACTCGACATTTGGACAAGGATATGAAGACTCAATACATAATATTTTCAACAATTTAACTCATCAAAACCATTCGAAAAATACCATGACTCATTACAACTTCATTATCAACATTTCTCAATTTGCCATCCAATTCTCATTTAAAGGTACTTGAGACATCAACCCATAGTAGGGATATAGTATTTCCAATATCAATTATAAATTCATAATAAGGAAATAGTGGAATGATAGTATAAATTAAGGCTTAACAAATTAAATCATCATACTCTTATAATCAAATACTTTTTGGACATAATTCCATCTCAACATCATACACATATCGGATGACATAATCCCATAGCTCATGGACAATAATATAAGATATAAAACCATATTTCCAATTCATGGTAAAACATGTAAAATCTCATGTCAATGTAATTCAACAAAAATACCGGGCACAAGATTGAAAGGATAATCTTGTTCAAAGCCCCACATACCTAAAAATGGAAGATGAATATGAACTTCCGACTCCGAAACTTTATTCACAAAAATAAAGGGTGCTTCTCGAAGCCCTTAACATGATCAACTCGAATCCCAAATCAATTTGAAATTTATACGGTTCAATCAAGGGACATAGAAGGATGAAATTTGGAGTAGTAGGATTGGGGTTTGAGCCTTAGGAAATTTTGGAGGAAATGATTTATTGAATGCTCTTAATGGACTTAAATCCATGGTTTACCCAGATGGATTGGAGTGGGAATAACCAAAATAGCCTTAAAAATCAAATAATGTCAAATCTGTCCTTTGGTGGACTGTTTTGATAGGCTGAAGTAGATCAACCATAACCTTTTTCTCCGATGGCCAAATTGGATGAAACTAATTTCATTGGAAAGAGGACTTTCAGAGCTTTTTGTTGATATATAGTAGCTCACTCAGATCATTATGTACAAGGAGTTATGATCGTTTGAAGTTGACCCTAAAATTCGCCTCGCCTCAGTATTTTTTTCCTGCACATTTACTGTTTGCCACTATTCACGGTTAGATCAGAATGATCATAACTCATCGCTCGAGTGTCCGTTTTGGATGATCCACATATTGTTGGAAATCTTATTTGATGCTCTACGCGATGACGGGTCGCATATCCAGGAATTCCACATAGAAAAATTGTTAATCAAGATAAAGAACAGAATTCAACACATTTTCGTCCGAGATCTTAACGGAAAATTTTTTCCGGGGCATCACATCATCTCCCCCTTGGAAATATTCATCCTCGAATGTTGATAGGTAGGTCAAGAATACTATGAAAATGAGTATATAGAGAAAAATCATCTTGCCCAAGCATATTCTCCATTCTAGATTTTTTTGGATATCGTAGAAAACACACAAACCAAGATAAACATAGCAATAAGGATTAAATCAAAAGAGAATGATGCCTTTGACATACTCAGGATTCATAGGAAAGAGGTGGGGATATTTGGCATGCATATCCACTTCGGTTTCCTAAGTATCACTCTCCACGGATTGATTTCGCCAAAACACTTTAACCAAAAGAACTTCCTTGTTCCTTAGCATACGAACTTGAAAGTCAAAAACTTCAACCGGAATCTCTTCATATGAAAGACTATCTTGAATACCCAATCTTTTGGAAGGATCAATCACAACAGAATCACCAATAGACTTCTTAAGCATAGAAATATGGAAAACCGGATGGACGTTAGATAACTCCGCAGGCAATTCAACATTATACGCTACCTTCTGAATGCGATCCACAATCTTATAGGGACCAATATAACGGGGACTTAGTTTTCCTTTATTCTCAAATCTCTTCACCCCTTTCATGGGTGAAACTTTCAAGTATACTAAATCACTAACATCAAATTCAAGGTCTTTCCTCCTTACAGCTGTGTATGATTTTTGACGACTTTTGGAAGTTTTCAACCTTTCCTGAATTAACTTAACCTTCTCCATGTCTTCGAAAACCGCATCCGGTCTAGTCGCGGCAGCCTCACCAACTTCAAACCAACCAATGGGTGATCTACACCTTCTACCATACAAAGCTTCAAATGGGGCCATTCCAATAGTAGCATGAAAACTGTTATTGTAAGTAAACTTGATTAATGCTAAGTGCTCATCCCAAATACCTTTAAAATCAAGTACATAAGCCCTCAACATATCTTCTAAAGTCTGAATGGTCCGCTCGACCTGAACATCTATTTGCAAATGGAAAGCAGAACTTAAATGAATTTAGGTACCGAGACCCTTCTGGAAAGATTTCCAAAACTGAGAGGTAAACTGAGTACCTTTGTCAGAAATAATAGCCAAAGGGATTCCATGAAGTCTGACAAGTTCTCGAATATATATTCTAGCATAATCTTTAGCTGTATACGATGAATGCACAGGCAAAAAATGAGCTAATGTTGTCAGCCGATCTACGACAACCCAAATCGAATCATGATGGCGACGAGAAGAAGGAGAACCAACTATGAAGTCCATATTCACTTCTTCCCACTTCCAAGTAGGGATGCTAAAATCTTGCATCACGCCACTGGGCCTTTGATGCTCTATTTTAACCTGTTGACACGTGGAATACTTCGCCACAAATTCTGCTATGTTTTTCTTCATACCGTTCCACCAATAGCTTTCCCGCAAATCATGGTACATCTTGGTATAACTAGGATGGATTGAGTATTGCGTACCATGCGCTTCTGCCATAATCCTCTGCTTCAAGTTATCAACATCAGGAATACATGATCTTTCTCGGAGTCTCAAAATGCCATCTCCCCCTTGGGAGAAAACCTCCACCTTTTGGTATTTAACTGACTCTATTAACCTGACCAAGGTAGGATCCCTGTCTTGCTTCTCCTTCACTTCCGAAACTAGAGAGGATTCGGAACCGCTTTGCACTCCTATACTACCCTCAGCATCACCAAACAACCTAACCCCCAATCTAGCCAAACGATGTACCTCTCAGGACAACTCCTTCTTACCAATCTCCATATATGCTACGCTACCCATGGACTTTCGACTAAGGGCATCTGCAACTACATTAGCCTTGCCCGGATGATATACCACGCTTATATCATAATCTTTCAATAGTTTTAACCATCGTCTCTGCCTAAGATTCAACTCCTTTTGGGTGAATACATACTGCAAGCTCTTATGGTCCGTGAAGACATCGACATGGACACCATACAAATAATGTCTCCAAATTTTCAAAGCAAAAACCATAGGAGCTAATTCAAGGTCATGGGTAGGATAATTCCTCTCGTGAGGCTTTAGCTGCCTGGAAGCATAAGATATAACCTTGCCTTTTTGCATCAATACACAACCCAAACCAACTCTGAAAGCATCACAATACACCACAAAACCATCAACACCATCAGGCAAAGTCAAAGTAGGGGCTGAAGTGAGTCGAGTTTTCAACTCCTGAAAACTCTTCTTGTAAGATTCGGACCACAGAAACTTCACTTTTTTTTGGGTCAAATGGGTCATAGAAGTCACAATAGATGAAAACCTTTCAACAAAATGATGATAATAACCAGCTAGACCTACGAAACTTTGGATATCAGAAGGAGAAATAGGTCTAGGCCAACTCTTTATAGCCTCTATCTTTTGAGGATCAACTCTAATACCTTCAAAAGAAATAACATAACCCAAAAAGGCTACAGAGTTCAGTCAAAACTCACACTTACTGAACTTAGCATACAACCGATGAGTTTGAAGAGTTTCCAACATGATTCGGAGATGATCTGTATGATCACCCTCACTTCGAGAGTAAATAAGAATATCATCAAGAAACACTATTACAAATAAATCTAGATATGGCAGGAATACATGGTTCATAAGATCCATGAAAGCCACTGGAGCATTAGTTAACCCGAAAGACATTACTTGAAATTCAAAATGACCGTAACGAGTTCAAAAGGCTATTTTGGGGATATCACATTCCCTAACCTTAAGTTGGTGATAACCGGATCTGAGGTCTATCTTTGAAAAGTAGCTCGCACCTTGCAATTGATCAAATAAATCATCAATTCAAGGAAGCAGATTTTTATTCTTGATAGTAACCCTATTAAGCTGCCTATAATCAATACACATCTGCAAAGAACCATCTTTCTTACGCACAAACAGGACAGGTGCACCCCACCGGGACACACTAGGTCTGATAAAGCTTTGTCTAAAAGATCTTTCAATTGCTCCGTCAACTATTTAAGTTTCGTGAGAGCCATGCGATACAGAGGAATGAAAATAGGCTGAGTATCGGGAAGAAGGTCAATCTCGAACTCTATCTCTCTATCAAGAGGTACCCCAGGGAGATCTTCTGGAAAGATATCAAGAAACTCATTAACAATATTAATTGACTGAATGGTCGGGGTTTCAGACTTAGTGTCTTTAACCTGAACTAAATGGTGGATGTAACCCTTGGAAATCAACTTCCTATCTTTGAGATAGGATATGAAACGACCCTTAGGAATCACAGAACTCCCAGACCATTTGAGGATAAGTTCATCAGGAAACTAAAACTTTACCACACGGGCACGACAATCAATAGATGCATAGCATGAGTGAAGCCAATCCATATCCAGAATGATATCAAAGTCAACCATATCTAGCTTAATCAAATTAGCATACATAACCCGTTGAAAGACAGTAATGGGGCATTTCTTATACACCCGCTTAGCAATGACAGACTCTCCTACTGGAGTAGAAACCAAAATAGGCTCAGAAATTAGTTCAGGATCCATTTCAAAATTTACAGCAACCAGAGGTGTCACATAAGAAAAACTCAAATCGGGGTCCATCAATACATAGACATCAAAATAGAAAATTTGGAGCATACCAGTGACAACATCGGGAGAGTCCTCCTGCTCCTGACGAGGTGGTATAACATAGAAACAATTCTGGTATTGACCGCTAGCAGTACTAGATAAAGCACCCTGAGGAGGAACTAGAGGGGGTGCGGGAGGCAGGGCACCGATAGCCTGACTCTGGGGACGGGCATCACGACTCCGCTGTTTGACATATGGTCAGTATTTAAGTATGTGGCCCAACTTGCCACAACTAAAAAAGGCCCACTGCCACATATAACACTCCCCAAAATGGTTTTTACCACACTTAGAACATGAAGGAGGATGAGGCCGGTTGCTTACACTGTTGTGAGACCTAGAAGGTACCAACCTATTCCTGAGCTCCTGCCAGTATATAGGAGCACTAGCTGAGGAAGGCGCAGGTATAAATGGACATCTCTGAAATTGAGGGCAACTCCCTCCGGAGAATCTAGTCTGACCAGGTCCCTGTTTCTTCGATCTAACTCTCTTAATCCCTCTTACTCTTTTCTCTTTCCTTTATCTTGTCTAACTCAATCTGTTGGGCATGAATCATTAACCTAGGAAGATCAATCTCCCTATTGATCATAGCAGATATATATTTTTTCATCACATAACTCGACACCCCAGTTAGAAACTTGCTTGTACTAGTCCTCGAGTCAGCCATCATATTGGGAGTGTACTTCGATAGCTGATTATACTTAAGACAATACTCCTTAACCGACATGGTGCCTTGTCTCAAATCCATAAACTCCTCTATCTTAGCTTCCCGTTACTCAAGAGGAAAGAATCTATCCAAGAAAGTATCTAGGAATAATTGCCAAGTCACCGGAGTAGTATCTTCCTCTCTATCCTTATTCCATATCTGCACCCAGTCATAAGCAACATCCTTCAACCAATAAGAAGCCAGATCCATACTTTCTTCCTTGGTCATATGCATAATCTGTGTAATTTTCTTCATTTCATCAACATATATCTATGGGTCCTCGCCTGCTCTCGGCCCATGAAACTCTGGCGGATTCATCCGCATAAAGTCACAAATTTATACTACTACCGAATTATTTTCCTGTGGAGGTGGAGCATTGGCCGGAGAATTGGTGGTAACTGCCTGGGCTAGCATCTAAAAAGCTGCTCGAAATTTGGCATGGGATACTGTCTCATGTAACGGATCAATGGTTGAGGTTGTTTGTTGTTTTTGCGAGCTCGACGTGGAGGTATTTTCTATCATAATAATGCATGAATTGACAACAGAAGGAAACAGTTGTAAGCATGATAGACTCTTGTAGAAAGAAAGAAATGACTTTTTATAGAACTCCTCGCAACCTCTTGGTCATAGGTGTGGCGCGCTATACACCGATGCTCAAGACTCTACGTAATGCGGCTTGTCAGACTCCCTAGGACACTTCACAACCTTAGGCTCTGATACCAAGTTTGTAACGCCCTAAACTATCATCCTGAGATGCCACATGGTGCCCAAGGCTACACGTAGCCTCAATCTAACCCTTTAAGCCAAAACACTACCCTTGGGTTCCAACACAACAACATACACGCTACACTAAGGATATATATATAAGTACATATCATATCACATCACACATGGCACGAAATATCATTAGATTGTACATATATGGAATGTCTATACACAAACCAAACCAATAATACACTAGTCTGACATAGCCTCTATAAAGCAAAATCAAAGAGCCATTGGGATAAACCCCTTACTGACTCAACAGACCAAAGGGATCACAAAACAACAACACCAAAACTAGCAACTTGGTCCACAAACCATGAGGAATCACCACTGAAGGAACGTAGATGCGACACTCGAATATCACTATTGCGGCTACGACTGAGTACCTGAACCTACATCATGGTAAGAATGTAGCCAATAGAGAAATATGTGGGTCAGCACAACATACGTACTGAGTATGTGGGGGTAAATGCAAAATATAAATGATATCATAAATTTCGTAAAAACATACATTCGGACCATAATGACACACCTGGCTTAAGTGACATTGAATCATGCAACTCATAATATCTTAGATTGGAAATATAGGAGAAAAACCTCATAAATTATTTTAGATCATCATAGGCAACTTGACTTACCACATCAAAACTCAGAGTGACTCGGTATTTCAATAAACATGACTCTTATGGACAGGGGAATTTCCTATAACCGACAATCCCACGTGATCTACGTGGAATACCAATGTTTGAAACCCCCGTTGGCGGGAGCATCATACTCTTTGCCAGGGAGTACGACCTTAAAACTATGATAATCACAATCGGGCTCTCTGGCCAATAATATCATCATCAAACAACCCTATGGTGGCACATAGGTTTGGGGAAATACCAAATTTTCCTCTCGGTGCTAAGTACTACTCCCCGACAAGCTCAGAACACAGTAGAAAATCCACCACAACATCACAAGGGTCTATTATAAAGACCAAATCAAATCTCTTTCTCATTTATCAAATCATATCAATTTGTGGATTCCTAACTCAACACATTTTAGCTCAAAACATTTTAATCTTCCTCAACATCAACAAGGTATCAATGCATTGAACCATAACCGTCTCAACATTTGGACAAGGATATGAAGACTCAATACATAATATTTTCAATAATTTAACTCATCAAAACCATCCAAAAAATACCAAGACTCATTACAACTTCAATATCAACATTTCTTAATTTGCCATCCAATTCTCATTTAAAGATACTTGAGATATCAACCCATAGTAGGGATATAGAATTTCCAATATCAATTACAAATTCATAATAAGGAAATAGTGGAATGATAGTATAAATTAAGGCTTAACAAATTAAATCATCATACTCTCATAATCAAATACTTTTTGGACATAATTCCATCTCAACATCATACACATATCAGATGACATAATCCCATAGCTCATGGACAATAATATAAGATATAAAACCATATTTCCAATTCATGGTAAAACATGTAAAATCTCATGTCAATGTAATTCAACAAAAATACCGGGCACAAGATTGAAAGGATAATCTTGTTCAAAGCCCCACATACCTAAAAATGGAAGATGAATATGAACTTCCGACTCCGAAACTTTATTCACGAAAATAAAGGATGCTTCTCGAAGCCCTTAACATGATCAACTCGAATCCCAAATCAATTTGAAATTTATACGGTTCAATCAAGGGACATAGAAGGATGAAATTTGGAGTAGTAGGATTGGGGTTTGAGCCTTAGGAAATTTTGGAGAAAAATAATCTATTGAATGCTCTTAATGGACTTAAATCCATGGTTTACCCAGATGGATTGGAGTGGGAATAACCAAAATAGCCTTAAAAATAAAATAATGTCAAATCTGTCCTTTGGTGGACTATTTTGATAGGCTGAAGTAGATCGACCATAACTTTTTTCTCCGATGTACAAATTGGATGAAACCAATTTCATTGGAAAAAGGCCTTTCAGAGCTTTTTGTTGATATATATTAGCTCACCCAGATCATTATGTACAAGGAGTTATGATTGTTTGAATTTGACCCTAAAATTCACCTGACCTCAGTATTTTTTTCCTGCACATTTACTGTTCACCACTATTCATAGTTAGATCAGAATGATCATAAATCATCTCTTGAGTGTTCATTTTGGATGATCCACATATCATTGGAAATATTATTCAATGCTTTACGCGATGACAGGTCGCATATCTAGAAATCCACACAGAAAAATTATTAATCACAATAAAGAACAGAATTCAACACATTTTTGTCCAAGATCTTAACAGAATTTGTTTTTGGGGCATCACACAGGCCTTCAGATTCTAATAGTAATATCAGTATGTGTAGACAAGTAGTGGGAGGGAATGATGCCCAACCTGTCTTTACCTCAGTGCAAAGTTTTGTACTTCAGTTATCATAATGACTACTCATGCCTTACAGTGTGTTCAGTTCCCATGAATCATGCTACACTCCTAATGATAAGCTAGATTAAAATTTATGGCATGTATATCCTCACTTTAGATCATTTTATAAATTCATGATGTTAATATTCTATACATTAGGCCACAGTAAGTGTCGAGTTTGGTAAAGTATTATTCATGCTTCAGGTCCTCATGTTTTAAACCTTCAGTGAACTCTCCTTATGAAATAATGTAGTGATGAGTGATTGCATACTTGTTTTACATGATTCCATAGTTATGAAGATAGGGTTGAATGTCTGGTTAGAGTGTGAGTGTCTATTCAGATCCTCGATTTATGTCTATCTCCATTACATAGTTATTAGAACCCAATATTCAGTTCCAGTACAGTCTTAGCTACCATCTTAGTTATAGTCTTAACCACAGTCTCAGTCTAGTAATCAGATCAAAAACTCAGTTCAGTTTCACGTTTACTTGACCATAACGTATGGTTATCAGTTATTCAGTACCTTAATTTACAAAATATTTCAGAATCATGTTCTACGCTTGGTCTTGCATTATCAAATAATACAGTTTTCATAAATTCAAGCTCAGTTATCTCCTATGACACAGTCAGTCCTTACCTTAAATGTATAAACTCTACAGTTTTGGTTTGGTTGTTCAGACTAAGTATAGTTCAATATTACATGACCAAGTATTCAGCTATCATCCATTCAGATAATCAGATAAGTTAGTATGTTTATGCGCTCATGCTTATCACCCATGTGAATATTTTTAGTAGTCTCAGATGATGTTCTGTACTAAGTTGGAGAGTATAGTTGAGAGAGTATTCAAGGGATATGTCTAAGTTTGAAAATTTGAGGTTGCAATGCTTAAGGCTTAGTCACTTCATCTTAGATGATGTTTCGCAGGCCCGACTCATATTACAAAATTTTAGCCAGGATATGTTTTTCTTATTCAACTGTTTTATTCATCCATGGCAAGTCTCCTTGCTCCATAAAGCCACTAGAACTCTATAGAAAGAGTGTCAAAGAAAGTTTTTAGTTGAATATAAGTTTTCAACATAAGTTAGTTTGTAAAATCGGTAATTCAGTTTAGCAGTTAGGTGGATAATATTCGTATGGTCGGGTTTCCCATCTTTCCATCTATCTTTACCATGTGGTTGTGAGTTCAACTCAGTTTAGGTGTTATACCTTAGTTTTAGATCACCGATATGCAATTATGATTCAGTTCGTAGGTGCCCTGTGTATCATCTTAGTTTTTTCTCAGTATCTCAGCCAAGTCAGCATTCTTCAGGGGACATAATGTCCAAAAGGGGAGATGCACTATAATCCCCCCGAGCTTTCATGACCTAAACTTTCTATCTTCTTTTCACTTAATGAATCCAATTTGTAAAAATAGGTACTCATATCTGGACCCTCAAGTTCCAATCTCAGCTATAAACCATGTATTCAGGGGTTCAGTTTAGTTAATGATATTCAGTTCATGTATCACGTTTCAATCTTAGTTATGTTCTCATTTTCCCATTGATGCATGTTTAGTAAATGATCTTAGGTTCAACAGTATTCACGGCTTAAGGTAACAGTCTTTCTTAGATTAGCTTAGTTCTATGTTCAGTTATAGTTATAAACTTGGTATCAGTCACCATTGCATATTCAGTCATGCATTCATGAATCAGTTTATTCATATACTCATGCATCAGATATGCATATTCAGTTAGAAAACTCAACTTATCAGTAGCTTTAGTCAGGTGTTCCATGCATTAGATATGCATATTCAGTGTGTAAGCTCAGCCTAACAGTATTTCTCAATTTAGTCTATCTCATTCGATGATGAATATTTCCAAGGGGGAGATATTGTAAGATCATACAAAATTCTAAGCTTAACTCAGTCTATTAAAGCTTGTAAAGAGGTCCCAAACTTAGAAATTTTAGTTAAGTGTTTACACTTGGAATTATTTTAGCCTTTGTAGGTTGGAAACTTTATTTCACGACCCTCATGACCTTAAAGTGATGATTTTTAGGTTGTATCATGATCAGGAATGTTAGTGGGTGTTCCCGGACAAGTATCAGATTTTTTAGACTTTGTTTGGATCACATTTGAAACCTCAAACCAGTGGATTGACGAGTCGCGTCGATGAATATTTTCCTCTAGATCCCAGTACAAATTTCAGTGAACTGACACAGACTTTATGTGGTGCATTGGACATCGCATCAATGCCAACGACGCGGTGCGTCGGTCTGCGCGTTGCTAGGTTAGTTTTTCATTCATTAAAAAAATGCATCCAGGAGGGTAAATGGGATATTTTCCTCACTTCAACCCAACCTCTAAAACACAAAATTCTTCCCTCACAAAGCAAATTACACTCTTTTCTCTCAAATTGCTCTTAAGAACAAAAATCTAGAGCATCAATTTCAAGAATTAATTCTCAAGAACATTCCTTTAATCTTCAAGAATTCAATTGTTAAGGTATGTCAAGTGTTCCTCCAAGGGTCCCTTCCACCCTTGGAGTTCAAGAATCTATTTTTAAAACTTCAAGTGTATTGATTTCATGAATTTAATTTTGGGTTTGATTATATTCATGACTATAATGATTAATTGGGTTTCTAATCCATGTTTTGCTACAAGTTTCATGCAGAGTTATTGGATATGTGTCTAGAATCATGTGAATCCATGCTAAACCCTTAAAATTATAAATGGGAATTTGAATTATGGTCCCTATATGTGCTTAGTGTCATATGACTGGATTATGTGCTCCAAGTATTTGTAAATATGCTAATATGAGTTGACTAGTGTAAGCATATCATGCTATTATGTGATCTCACTCATGCACAGGCTAATGCATATCAAGTGTTTGGTAAAATGTCTAGATGAATGCATTGTTAGTGAGCAAGTATTGTATGCTACTAAATTCACGTAGTGTTTTACTTTTCATGCTATCGGGTCCTGGGGGTATTTAATACCTGAAAAACCTATCTATTTACTAGAGCTATAGTAGTTACAGAATAGTTTCAGTAGTACTTAGTATTCAGTCTCAGTTTAGCATTCAGTTCAGAACTCAGTAGTATTTAGTTCAGTACTCAGTAGACTCAGTTAATTCACAAAATTTAGTTAGTAACTAGTTCAATACTTAGTGAACTCAGTCCAGTTCAGTCAGACAACACAATCAGTAATAGTTCAGTCAGGCCTAGAATAGTTTAGAAATCAATTCAGTGTCTTAGTATGAACCCATGCATCTCATCCTACCTTACTTAGCATAGCAGTACATTTAAAGTACTGACACATACCTTTATTTTATGCTATCATGTCTTATTTCATAGGTTCTGACGCACGGGCTCCCGATCATACTTAGTAGCCTGATCTATCAGCAGCATACTTAATGGTGAGTACTCATAGTTCGAGGATAGACTTATTATTTCAGTATTTCAGTACTCAGTTTATTTTAGTAGTCAGAGTTAGTTAGGGACTTGTCCCATCAACTCCTTGTTCAGGCAGCAGAGGCATTTTAGACTGGAGTATTTTAGATAGATGTATCATTATTTAGTATTTACTTTCAGTTTGAACCTTATGAAAAGTTTCCCGCCTAATTTCTGCATAGTTACAGTATTATTACTCAGTTATTGCATCAAGTACCAGTCATAGGTTTTATTGTGGTCCTTTGGGATTATGAGCACCGTGTAGCATCCGATGTATAGACTCGGGGCATTACATAAAGGCATATACTGATATGGTTATTCTCTGCTTTGTGCAACTATATGCACTGGGGCCTTTCCATCTAAGGGAGAGTTGGGTCCATATAGCTCGTGGGGGCCTTATAATATGACGGTTATGCTACTTAGCCTAGGTTATGGTTTAAAATGCAAGCAAAACCTTGTTACCTATCCCGACATGATATATATATGTATATATATGATTGCATATGGTTACTTGATTTGGTTTTGAATAATGGCATTATTTTATTCCTCTATCCTTGAGTTACATGCTAGATCTCCAATCGCTAATCATTTTAGATGCTATATGCCCATGCGATGCAGGTACTATAACTTTTTCTACTTTTTTGTACAGTAATCAGGTGCTTGAGTTTGTTCGCGAGTTGACATTGAAGTGGTGAGTTTCCATACTTTGGAAGGCTTCATTTTATGATCCTTAATTCCTATGTCTTAGACCTTATTTAGACTTTATTTTGGCTACTGTTGGGGGCATGTCCTAAAATTTTACTGATTTTGAATTTTGTAGAGGCTTTGTTGGATTACTTGGACTTGGGTGGTTTGGTTGATTATTTCAGTAGTGGACGATTATTCAGTTACCGATGGTTCATATAGACATATCTTGAATTAATATTAGTCTTATCTTACAATATCTTTTCTTATGTTGGGATTCATCTGATATTGGAGGTTTTTGTGATAGTTGAGTTAGGTAAATAAAGTGATCTCCGATCCACATGGGACTTGAGATACCCATCATGATTAGATCATGGTTTGGGTCATGACAAAGTTGGTATCAAAGCCTAGGTTCATGGTCAATTGGGTGTCCATAAAGCCATGTCAAGTAGAGTATCTTTTATGGGTGTTAGCACACCACACTTATAAGAGAGAGGCTATGAGACATTTAGGAATACTTCTCTTTCTTATTATTCTGTTTTGAGCTGTAGAGTTTAAGATCTTGGATTTCTCTAATTTATGTTTGTTTGATTTTTAGATCATGACTCCCAATGACCTGAAGCTCATGGAAACCTATATATCTCACTCGAGGACAATACTAATGGGACACGCCCTGCTTATAGGGTGTAAACTCGATTTAGGGGTCCAATTCTCGATTGCCCTCCAAGAGTTCCACCGTTTTCCTCTGGCCCTCTTAGAGCTCCTCAGGCCAATATGACAAATGCTAAGTTTCATTGGTATTAGGGTTGGATTCTCAATTCGAGTGTAGTACTCTATCTTTTGAGGCCACAAGGGTTGGCAATTCATAAGGTTGAGTCCTCCCACTTTTACTAGTATTAGGGTTAAGGAGAATTCTCAAGCTTTTATTGATGAGATGGAGAAGATCTTCTGGATTATGCATTCCTCAGATGTTGAGATGTGGAGTTTGCTATCTACCAATTAAAAGATGTAGCATACTAGTGGTACGAAGAGTGGGAACAGTCTAGGGGAGGTGATGTTGACTCTGCACTATAGGATAACTTCTCTAGTGCCTTTTTGGACCACTTCTTTCCTCAGGAGATGAGGAAGGTGAAAGTGGAGGAATTTATGATTTGAGATAAGGTAGGATATTATTCAAAGAGTATACCTTAAAATTCCATTAGTTATCCAAGTATGCTCCTGAGTTGGTGTCTAGCATGAGAGCCAAAATAAGTAAGTTTCCTTCTAGGTTGTCCTGTGAGTTAATTCTGAAGAGCAAGTCTGCCTTGTTAAACAATGATATGGATATTTCTTGGCTGGTGGTGTATATGCAGCAAGTTAAGGAAGAAAAAAAAGCAGACTGAGATTGGTGAGAGGTAGAGTAATAAATCTAGATTTTTTGATCGGGGTGAAGGAAGCAGTAGAGTATTAGAGATGGGGGAAGGTGGCCTAAAAAAGTGGGGGAGTTTTGGTTCTTTCTCTACTGCTAGTACTCCTTACCCGAAGCCACCGAGTGATTGTTTTTCTCAATATAGTAGAGGGTATAAAGTACAGGGCGCCCAATCTCAGACTAGTGGGGCCTAGTTCACTCCATCATATCCTCCTTATAGATTTTATGGTCAGTCGCATCATGGTTAATGTAAGAAGGGTGTTTATATCTTAATTATGGCCAGATTGGCTATATGCAGCAGAATTGTCCTTCTAGGGTTGATTTTAGGGCTAAGAAGGTTCCTATTTCCTCTTCATCAGCTCCTGCACCAAAAGATGCTGCTTCTGCTTCTGGTACTGACACTGGCTGGAATTGCCTTTATGCCCTTGCTTCTCGTCAGGACTTCGAGGCATCTCCTGATGTCGTTACTAGTATATTGAAACTATTTTCCTGTGATATGTATTGTTTTGTTGATCTAGAGTCTACTCTTTCTTTTGTGATCCCATTTGTGGCTGTGCATTTTGGTTTTGGTCATGAGTGTATTTCAAATCCTTTTTTATGTCTACCTCGGTGGGTGACTCTGTGATTGCTAGAAGAGTCTATAAGGGTTCTATGGTATCTGTTAGTGGTCGGGAGACTTTGGTGGATCTATTTCAATTAGGCATGGTTAATTTTGATGTCATATTAGGGATGGATTGGATGCACTTGTGCTATGCTTCTTTAGACTGTCAGACCCATAAGGTCATCTTTAAATTCCCTAATAAGCCAGTTATTGAGTAGAAGGGTGGTTCCCTAGCTTCTAAGGAGAGGTTCGCATCATATCTTAGAGCTTAGAGATTAATCTCTAACGAGTGTGTCTGTCATCTGATCTTGGTTAAAGATTCTGACTCAGAGGGTCCTTCTTTACATTTTGCCTTAATGGTGAATAAATTTCCTGAGGTCTTCCATGACGACCTTCCTGGTATTCCTCGTGATAGAGAGATTGATTTTGGGATAGATCTTATTTCAGACCCTCATCCTATTTCTATTCTCCCATATAAAATGGCTCTCCTTGAGTTAACAAAGCTCAAGGAGCAATTAAAGAATATTTTAGACAAGGGTTTCGTCCATCCTAGTGTGTCTTTATGGAATGCACCAGTGTTATTCATCCATAAGAAGGATGGTTCCCTTTGAATGTGTATTGATTATCGGCAGCTGAATAAGGTGATAGTAAAGAATAAGTATCCTCTTCCAAGGATAGATGATTTGTTTGATCAGCTTCAGGGTGCTATGTTTTTCTCCAAGATTGATCTTCGGTTCGAGTATCATCAGTTAAATATTAGGGAGGTAGATATCCCTAAGATAATTTTTTGCACCCGATATGGGCATTTTGAGTACTTGGTCATATTTTTTAGTTTGACTAATGCCCCGGCGACATTTATTGATTTAATGAATAGGGTCTTTCATCAGTTTCTAGATTTGTTCATGATTATCTTCATTGATGATATTTTGGTGTACTCTAAGGGTGAGGTAGATCATGCCGATCACCTCCGTATTGTGTTACAGACCTTGAAAGATTAGCAGTTGTATGCTAAGTTCTCTAAATGTAAATTCTGGTTGAGCACTACTATATTTTGGGTCATATTGTGTCTAGTTAAGGGATCATGGTAGATCCTCAGAAAGTTATTGTGGTTAAGAAGTGGCCTAGACCCATGACTCCAATCAATATTTAGAGCTTCTTGGGTGTAGCTGGTTATTATAGTAGGTCCATGGACAGTTTTTCTTCTATTGCTGCTCTATTGACCAAGTTGACTCAGAAGAAGGTAAAGTTCTTATGGTCTGATATTTGCGAGGGTAGTTTCGAGAAGCTAAAGGATAAGTTGACTTCAACTTTGGTTTTGATCCTACCTGAAGGCACTGAGGAGTTTTTCATCTATTGTGATGCATCTCGGGTTGGTTTAGGGTATTGTTGATACAACATGGCAGGGTGGTTGAATATGCCTCTAGGTAGTTGAAGGTTTATAAGAAGAACTATCTGACTCATGACTTAGATTTATTAGCCGTGGTATTCACATTGAAAATTTAGTGTCATTATCTATATGGGGTACATGCTCATATCTTTTTTGATCATAAGAGCCTGCAGTATATGTTCACTCAGAAAGAGCTTAATCTCAGGCAGATGAGGTGTCTTCAGTTCTTGAAGGACTATAATATGAGTATTTACTACTATCCAGGAAAAAATAATGTAGTTGTTAAAGTTCTTAGCAGGTTCGCTATGGGGAGTCTAGATCTTATAGAGATAAGTGGGAATTGGTAAAGAATATTCACCATTTGGCTAATCTTGGAGTTCATTTCTTAGACTCTAAAGATGGTGGTGTGTTTGTGCAATAGGTGGCGCAATCATCTCTTTGTTCTAAAATAAAAGAAAAGTAGGTATTAGACCCTCTCTTGATGAAAATCTAGGATGATTGGGTAAGCAGAAGGTGATGGATTTTAAAATCAGTTGTGATGGTATCTTGAGGTACCAATGAAGGTTATGTGTTCCCAACGTTGATGGGTTGCGAGGTAGGATTTTGGACTAGGCCTATGAATTGAGGTATATGGCTCATCTCAGTTCAACAAAGATATATCATAATCTCAAAGATATGTATTGGTGGAATAGCATAAAGCAGTATTTAGCCAACTTTGTCGCTAAGTGTATGGTGTGTCAACAAGTGAAGATGGAGCAGATGAGGCCCGGTGGGCTAATCCAAGGGATTGAACCGTTGATGTAAAAATGAGAGGTAATTAATATGGATTTCATTATCGGTCTTCTACAATCACGAAATTAGTGTGACTACTTTTGGGTCATCATGGATTGGATGACTAAGTTCGCTCATTTCTTGTTAGTGAGGAAAAATTATATCTGTCGAGGACTATACAAAGTTATTCCTTCAGGAGGTCATAAAGTTGCATGGTGTGCCTGTATCAATCATTTTGGATCATGGTACTCAGTTCTCATCGCATTTCTAGCGTGTTTTAGGGATTAGAGTGATCCTTAGGACCGTCTTTAACCCCCAGGTGGATGGGCAAGTAGAAAGAACCATTCAAACATTGGAAGATATGTTGTGAGCTTGTGTAATTGATTTTGGTGGTAGTTGGTATGATCACTTGCCTCTCATTGAATTTTCCTATAATAGTAGTTTCTATTCTAGCATTGCTATGACCCCATTTGAGGTATTGTATGGTAGGATTTGTTGATCCCCTATTGGATGGTTCACAGCCGGTGAAGTAGAGATATTTGGCACAAATTTGGTTCACTAAGCTATAGAGAAGGTAAAAGTGATTCGGGATAGGGTTAAGACCGCCAAAAGTCCTATGCGGACGTGAGGCAAAAGGACTTGGAATTTGAGGTTGGAGATTGAGTGTTCTTGAAAGTATCTCCCATGAAGGGAGTGATGCAATTAGGGAAGAAGGGGAAGCTCAGTCCTCGATATGTGTTCTTGTATGTGGTTTTGAGGAAAGTTGGAAATATCGCATATGAGTTGGATTTTCCCTCTAGCACGAGTTCCAATCATCTGGTATTCCATGTGTCCATGTTGCAAAAATGTGAGGGTGGTCCTTTCTTGTTTTTTCCCTTGGAGAACATTGGTATTTTGGATTCCTTGTCCTATGAGGAGGCCCCGATGAGGATCTTGGATCGGCAAGTTCGTTGGTTACGAATGAAAGATGTGGATTCGGTAAATGTTCTATGGCGGAATGAAAAGTATGAGGGAGCTACTTGGGAAGCTGAGGAGGACATGAAGTCCAAGTATCCATTCCTATTCTCTATTCTAGAATTTCGTGCTTTAGGTATGTGTGTATTTTTGACATCTTTGTTTTCTTACCTTGTTAAAGAAAAGATTGATTTCCTTGGCTTCTTTGTTTGCTAACTTAGTTAAAGGTAAGAGTTGAGATGTTTGGGGTTTAAATCATGCTAGTAAATTCCCCATCCCATCATTTGCGGATGAATGATCCTAAGTGGGGGGGGGGGGACTGAAATGCCCTAGACTTTGGCCTTTGTAAATCTCCTAAGCTTTAGGATTTCTGCCCTTCTTACGACTCACCATATCGGTTGTATGGTGTAGTTATAGGTCAGGTGACCCTAGTCATATGTTAACCAGTGTATTATTGGCCAAGTTTTTTCCTGGTTATGAAAGACTCCTCAGGAGTCGTATGATCATGCAGCGAGTGGTTAGGTTCCAGTCATATGTTGTCCAATGTCCAAGCCTTAGTGTTCTGTGTTGGTCATGACTAAACCATACGACTCATATGGTCTAGTGACGAGAAGGACTAGGAAGTTGTAAGTTGGACGGTGTGTGGTGTCTGATTCTCTGTCTTGGTGATGACTCAATGGTACGAGTTGTAAGAGGTGGTGGCAACTCAATGGAGTGCATCATGACCACCTGTGGACTTTTTACAAATTTTAAGCTGAGGGTATTTGGACATTTATCACCCCAAACCCTTAAGACCCCACATCTTATAACACCTTTTGATCATCCATTATACATTTTACAAGATTAAAACACTCTCTAAACTCTCTCTCAAACCTCATAAGAAAGATTAGGCTAGGTTTCTTCAAGTGGTCATCTCAGGGCTTAAGGATAAAAACTCTCTCCGTGAATCTTCGTAACTCAGGCATGTGACTCTTACCTCATTGTTAGTTCACTAAAATCATATGTTTAGAGTATTGTTCACGAGTCATTAATGGTGGTTTTTAAAACCATGGTTAACGGTTTAAGTGTATAATGTTGAGTATTATTTCTCATGATTTAAATTATGATTATACATGTTTTGATAATGGTTGTGCACATGTGGGTACATGGTAATTGTGGTTTAATAAATGGGTCATGTTTAACCCTAATTTTTTGGGGTTTTGGCTTTTATAATGGTATGCCCTCAACCTATTTGTGAAATTGTCAATGAGAATAACCTTGTCACATGATTGAATTGTGTTTTGAACTAAGGCATTGGCCTAAGAATGTTGATGATTAGTAAATGGTTTATGGAAGCCTTGTTGGCTATAAATTGATTTGAAATACTATATGGGTTTGATTCCTAAATGTTGAATTGAATTGATGTCTTTGTTTCGACAATGGGTTCGAGTCCCAAGTTGATTAATAATGTTTATGGCAAGTTGTCCGCTTGCAAGTGGGGTTGGTATGACTATACCAATAGGATACCTTTGGTAAGTAATTGGATTAATGGTTCCGTATGTGAACTGAATGTTTTAATTGGGCTTTAAAGTGGGATGTGTAGCCAGACCGTGAAAGTAGAGTTCAAAGGACTAACACTGGAAACCGTGTTAGTCGGTGTGGGTGTCTATATGACCAAGAGGTTCAAGTCCTCTGAATGAATGGGAGGTTTGGGTCCCCCATATTGTATACATTGGTGCTTAAGTCACCTTGACTGTGATAGGAGGTTTGAGTCCCCCATAAAGGCTCTGTTTGTATGGCTACACACACTGAGGACCTTCCAGCTAGGGGAGAGCTAGACCTATATAGCCTGTAGGTGCCTTGTTATATGACATTTATGCTACACAGTCCAGGTTAAGATTTTTAAATAAATGCTAAAACTTTTTCCCTATCCCGACACGATATATATATATATATAGATATGTATATGTGTGATTGCATATGGTTACTTGATTAGGTTTTGAATGATGGCCTTATTTTATTCCTTTATCGCTAAGTTACATGCTAGCGCTCCAACCACTAACCATTTTTGGACGCTGTATCCCCACATGATGCAGGTACCAAAACTTCTCTTACTTTTCCTGCGTAGTGATCAGGTACTCGAGTTAGTTCGTGAGTTGACATTGAAGTGGTTAGCTTCCATCATTTAGAAGGCTCCATTTTATGGTCCTTATTTTCTATGTCTTAGAATTTGTTTCGGATACTGTCGGGGGAATGTCCTATTTATTTTGAATTTTGTAGAGGCTTTGTTGGATTACTGTGGACTTGGGTGGTTTGGTAGATTATTTCGGTGGCGGGCGATGGTCCTGTTATCGATGGTTCATATAGACATATCTTGAATTAATATTAGACTTATCTTACACTATCTTGTTATATGTTCAAATTTTATCCGACATTAGAAGTTGTTATGACAGCTGAGTTAGGCAAAGAGGGTGATCTCCGATCCACGTGGGACTTGATATACCTGTCACGGCTAGGCCCTTGTTGGAGTTGTGAAAAACTTATACCTAAGCACTTTCTACTCAAGGAGAAAAAGTCATTACTCCTATAACATGACTAATTCATTTATGAATCAGTACTCACTCAAGAACAATTTCTATTTAAGCACACATAATCAGCTAAGAACTTGAGCAGTGTTGAAACGGGTTTTTTTGGCCCCTCTTCACTCTTTGTAATTGCAAAAAACCATTTAATGAAGAGGCATTTCTTTCCTTTTATAGATGAGTGATGATTTGGACTGAAAGATCATTGGACCAACTGTCCTAATCAGTACAAAATAGTACCTGCAAGTTTGTTACACAAAAGGAAAAAACTGTGCAGACAACACGTGCCAGCTGTACTGTACCTTGAACATCTAGGAACCTGATCCCTTGTAGTTAGCTTCTTATCTTCAAAACTAAATATAGCTTATGACATCTTTAACCTGTGAAAACTTCTTTTTAAGGCAGACAGATCTATGACTAGATTTTGTGAAGTGATTTAACCATCATGTCATAAAGCAACCTCACTAATTCTGATCAATTAAACTATAATATCTTACTTTTTATAATAAAAATAATGCAAATAGGATGTGTATTTTCACAATTAACTATGATGAATGTTGGGAAAAGGCTTAGATAGTTTTGTCAAAATTTATTTTATTTCATGTGTAAAAAATGTAATAACTATATTTTTTCTCCTTTTTCCAACACAAAAGAGAAAATAAAAGTTAATTTAACATTGGCTTGGTATATTAATGTTACTGAAGTAGCTAATGCAGTTCGGCAATACAAAGTGCAGTCATGACCAAGGTGGCAGTGACTTTAGTTAGCTTTTGATTTTCGCCGACTTGTCTCATGAATCTAATTTGTTTTTAGTCCTCCTTCCGTCCATCTTTATTTGTTTACTATTAACTTGTCACATTATTTAAGAAATATAAATAATAGAGATAATTTTACTATATCACTAATTAAATATAATAAATTCAATGCCTTAAAAATAATTTGATAATGACAACAGTTAGTAGCTAAGGGTAAAATGGACACAAATGATGCTTTGGAAAATCATTATTGTTGAAAGAAGAGAATTCAGCTAAGCCCTTCCAACTAACACTGTGAAAATAGTGTTAACTACCTTCTGAAAAGTAGTAAGTAACTAACTTTGTAGCTTTGTATTGAGTTAGTTAAAATAGTTAGTCTCTAGAACCTTCCATGATTGGCTATATATGCATGCTAAATACTTAATGTACAACACAATATCAAGATTAATCAATGAGATCAATCTCCACTCGTCTCCTCTGCATTCTTCTTCTTCATCTTCTTCATCTTCTTATTCTTCCTTCTTCTTTATTTCAGCTTACAGAGTTCATCCATGATGAACTATGATTAAGTTCATGGTGTCATAGCACAATAGATTATGTCTAATCATTTCCATCACTAAGATTCTACTTTCGCAAATTCTAAACTCTAAAATCTATGAAGATCACATATCTGTACAAGATTTACATTAAAAAACCCAGCTTACAACTACAGTGATGGCTTCTAACAATGGTATACATGCTGAAGAAATAAATTATTCAGCCAATGGAGCAACTGGAGCTTAACATTTAGTGGGATTTTATTATAACCATCCATTATTTCTACATTTATCAGATGTAAGTGGCTTACAGATTATCTCTTTTCAATAATATGGATATAAAAACTTCTCTATGTAGTTCGACCCATGATATCGTCTTTACTAGGAAAAAACAAGTTAGGAATGGTAGATGGTTCATGTTATAAGGATAAATTCCCTCTTGAAATGAGTAACCACTGGGAAAGAGTAAATAGAATAGTACTTTCTTGGATCATGAGTGCAACCGCTAAAAATCTATTAGGTGGGATCATGTATGCTACTAGTGCACAAGTTGTTTGGAATGATTTATGTGAGAGGTTCAATAAGATTGATGGTTCAAAAATATTCAATCTTTAAAAAGAGATTGACACACCATCATTGGTGCCTATACTTAATTGTAACTGTGAGAGTTCAAAGATTATTTTGCTCATCTTCAAAAGTTAAAGCTATTTCAATTCTTGATGGGGTTAAATGAAACCTATAGTTAGGCAAGGAGTCAAATTTTACTCATAAGTCCACTACCATCTATTAAACAAGCATATGCTATGGTATTCAGTGATAAAAGTCAAAAATCAGTAGGAGCTATTGCAGGAATTCTTAGCTCTACTCTTGCAATTACAGGGTATGAATCAACTATGTTTACAAGGAGTAACGAACAAAATAGCTATTTAAAGGTACTGAAACAACAATATTCTTAAGAAGTGGAGGCCAACACCACAAATAGTTCAAGAAGACTCAAAATTTGTATTGTGATATATGCAAGATCAGGGGTCTCACCAGAGAGAATTGCTGGAAAGTAATTAGTTCTGATTACAAGTTCAAGAAGTTAATTAGGAACTAATACAAGTGCAAATTTAGTTTGTCATGTTGCATAGGAAAACACAGGTCATGGACAAAGTCAAGTGGTTCACTCATCTCACACTCAAGCTAACTGCTTCAATTCTACTATTAACTCTGGAATATGAGGCTCTATCTCACAGACAAGTCCCTGTGTATTCAGTAATGAGAAATATACTCAGATTCTGCAACTGTTAAATAAATAAGACACGTCTAAGTACTCAGCTCATACAACCAGTAAAATGGTAAAGTCAACAGGCTCCACCAATATGGATCCATCGATCATAGACACTAGTGTAACCAATTATATGATTGCTAATCTTAGTGCACTAAATAAATCCTCCATAACCAGTACTTATACTCCAAAAAAAGTATACTTACCAGTTGGTGATATATATGTATTCACACATGTTGGTTCAACCATTATATTCGAAACTGATACACTCAAAAATATTTTTTACTTGCCTCTGTTGAAATTCAATCTATTATCAGACTCTAAACTTCTAAAAGAAATACAATGTCTTGTATCATTTTATCAAGATCTATTTTTGTTTCAAGATCTCTACAATAGGAAGGTGAAGGGTATTGGTAGAGAAGGTGATGGACACTACATCTTTGCCATTACCACTACTATCAATGATGATGTGATGATTGCAAAAAGATCAACTCTTATTGATTCTGTTCCTAATTTTGTGTGTGATTCTATAGTTGATAATGCCAACTTAGACATAGTATTATAGCATAAAAGATCAGGACATGCTTCTAGTCATTTACATAGGAAAACACTTCTTATAACTAGTGGCTTAACAGTCAAAATATCAATAAACGTGCGGTCTGTCCTTGTGCAAAACAAGTTAGACTTCCTTTTCCAACTACTTGTATCAAATCTACTACTACATTTGAATTGATATATATGGATGTATGTAGATGTTATAGAGTTCCCACACTTAAAGTAAATAGAATCTTCTTAACCATAGTTGATGACTATTCGAGAATGACTTGGATCTATTTTTTGAAACTCAAATCTGATATGTGTAGTACTGTCTCAGTTCATACAACTTAATAAAACTCAATTTGATAAAAACATCAAAGTCATTAGAACTGATAATGTAATTGATTTTGTCAACCTATATGTTCTACTTTGTGTAGAAACTTGAGGATTATTCACCATACTACATGTGCCTATAGCCCTCAGCAAATGGAGTGGCTAAAAGAAAGAATAGACACATCTTGGAAATCACTAGGGCCATTAGATTTTAGGGTGCATTGCCTACTAAGTTTTGGGGCTTGTGTGTTAAAGCAGCTATGTACATTATCAATAGACTCCCTATATCTGTGCTAGATTACATTTCCCCATATGAGAGATTATATGGAAAGAAACCAAATATCAGCCACATGAGAATTATAGGTTGTTTGTGCTATGCTAAAATAGTTCAATAATCTGATAAACTTCAACCTAGATCTAGAGAATGCATTTTGATAGGCTATTTTGATACTCAGAAGGGCTACTTATTATATGATCATACTAATAAAGTGTTTTTTTTTGTTAATAAGGATGTTAACTTCCAAAAAGATGTATTCCTTTTTAAAGACCTTGTACATGACTCCTAACTGTTAAGTACTACCAAACTCAATGAGACACTAGTCAACTGGTTAGATATGGAGGTGCCAAACATACAAATCTCTCAATATTCGGCACCAAATGAGAACACTAATGATCACATGATACAAGATCAGGTGCCACAGGTGCCACAGGCTGATTAGGTTCAAACTCCAATCACATCTCAACCACAAGCTAAAAATCAGGAATAAGTTGTGACTAAAAGGACCAACCGAATTAGAAAAACTCAACTATGGCTCAAGGATTAAGAACCTTATGCTCTAAGAAGTACTTAACCTTTGATGGTTTGTCTATAAATTATCAGGCATACATTGCAAAGTCATCTACAACTACAAAACCAACTACTTATAGTGAAGTTGTAAAAGATTCAAGGTATATAAAACCAATGTAGGAGGAAATTACAGCACTAAAAAGAAACAAGACTTGAGAAATCACTGGCATACTAGAAGGTAAAAAACCTATTAGCTGCAAGTGTATTTTCAAATTCAAATACAAAGCCACTAGTGAAGTAGAAAGGTTCAAGGCTAGATTAGTTGCTAAAGGTCATAACCAATAAGAAGGAATTGATTTTCAAGAAACTTTTCCCCCTGTTGTGATGATGAATATAGTCAAAATAATAATCACCATTGCATCTCAAAGACACTGGTTCATTCACCAAATGGATTTGTATTATGCATTTCTGCAAGGAGATCTACATGAGGAGATTTACATGGACTTGCCATAGGTATTCAAGAGCCAGGGGATAAGAAAATAGTATACAAACTTTTGAAATCCCTGTATAGTCTTAAATAGGCTCCTAGATTATGGAATGCCAAGTTATTTGAAGCACTGACAAAAATAGGGTTCAAGCAATTAGATCATTCTCTATTCATAAAGCAAAGCAGTGAAAGTATTACTATTGTCTTGGTCTATGCAGATGATATTCTAATCATAGGTGATTCCTTAAGATTGATTGAAGATACCAAGGGCAGACTGCAATAAGCTTTCAAAATGAAAGACCTGGGTGAACTCAAATTCTTCTTAGGGATTAAGTTTTGCAATATTAGAGGAAGGTATTTTGATGCATCAGAGAAAATATACATTAGAACTTGTGTTTGAGTTGGGACTTGGTGCTGCTAAACCTGTCTCTACACCTATTGATACAAATATCAAACTGACTACCAAAGAATATGATGATGATGATGTCTGTAGTAAGGAGCATTAAATCAGTGACCCATCAGCAAATGTGCATGCTTATCAGAAACTTATAGGAAAACTATTATATCTTAGAATGACCAGGACTGATATTTCCTACAATGTCCAAACTCTTAGTCAGTTCCTCTAACAACCAAAAAAATTCCCACATAGATGCAGCTATCAGGGTAGTCAAGAACATTAAAATGAAACCTGAACAAGGAGGTGTAATGTCTAGCCAGTCAAATACTAAATTCTTAGTATACTGTGATGCATATTGGGCATCATGTCCATTCTTTAGAAGATATGTTACTAGTAATTTGTGAAGTTTGGAGAATCCCTTCTTACCTAGAAGTCAAAGAAATAGAACACTATTTCTAGGAGCTCAACTGAAGCAGAATATAGAAGAATTGCTGCAACTGTGGCTAAACTTATCTGGTTACTTAGTTTATTGAAGGAGATTGGGATTGACACTACACAACTATCAAAGCTATGCTGATAGCAAGTATACCATGCAAATTATATCTAAGCCTGTTTATCATGAAGGGACCAAGAACATTGAAATAGACTGCCACTTTATAAGAGAAAAGATCAATCAAGGACTAGTCACAGTAAACTATATACCTACCAGAGACCATCCTATTGATGTGTTAACTAAAGGTCTTTGAAGGGATAAACATAAAAACTTACTATCCAAGATAGGTATCCTTAATCTATTTGGTATCACCTAGCTTGAGGGAGAGTGCTGAAGAAGAGAATTTAGCTCAGCCCTTCTAGCTAACACTGTGAAAACAGTGTTAACTAACTTCCGAAAAGTAGTTAGTAACTAACTTGTAGCTTGTAGTGTATAAGTTAGTTAAAGTAGTTAGTGTATAGAACCTTCGATGCTTGTCTATATATGCATGCTAAATCCTTAATATACAACACAACATCAAAATTAATCAATGAGATCAAACTCCGCTCTTCTTCTCTGCATTCTTCTTCTTCTTCTTCTTCTTCTTCTTTTTCTTCTTCTTCTTCTTCTTCTTCTTCTTCTTCTTCTTCTTCTTCTTCTTCTTTCTTCCTCATTCTAGCTTACAAAGTTCATCAATGATGAGCTCTAATTAAGTTCAATTATATCTAATAGCTAAGGGTAAAATAGACACAAATGATGCTTTGGAAAATGATTATAGCTAATAACTAAGGGTAAATGGATACAAATAGGTGAATAGTTCATTGATTTTTCAAATGGAAAAAGTGTTGTTGGATATCTATTTTTAGTAATATGAACAAATAAAGATGGGTGAAGAAAGTAACATATATTCATGTTTGAGTAAACAATAGTTGATCTACCTTTCTCTCTTTACTCAATATTAAGTGAATTGTTGGGACTTTTTTCATTATTCAAAATTAGTAAATTATTCAAGAGTCTAAGACGGAGTATTTGGAATTCAAGTTCAGTGACTTGAGTTAGTAGGATAGTGTGGTGGTGAGGTTGGACTCTCAGGATGTTTGTAAGAAGGATAGTTTTAAGTATCTTAGGTCTATGATTCAGGGGGATGACGATATTGAGGAGGATGTCTCTAAGCATATTGGAGAAGGTTGGATGAAGTGGAGGCTCGCCTCAGGAGTGTTATGTGATAGGAAGGTGCCCCTTAAGCTTAAAGGCAAATTCTACATAGTGGCAGTCCATTCGGCCATGCTGTATGAAGCTAAATGTTGGCAAGTCAAGAACTCCCATATCCAAAGATTGAAGGTGGAAGAAATAAGGATGTTGCGTTGGATGTGTGGTCTCACTATAGGGGATAGATTCAGGAATGATATTATTCGAAAGAAGGTGGGAGTGTCTTCGGTGGAGGACAAGATGAAAGAAGACAGGTTGAGATGGTTTGGGCATGTGATAAGGTGGAGCATGGATGCCCCTGTTTGGAGGTATGAGAGACTAGCTTTGGATGGCTTCAGGAGGGGTAGAGGTAGGCTAAAAAAATACTGGAGGGAGATATTTAGGCTTGACATAGAGCAACTGTAGCTTACTGAGGACATAACCTTAGACAGGAAGGTGTGGAGGTTGCGGATTAGGGTTGAAGGCTAGTATGAACGTGTGGGCTGTGGCTAGGTGTTAGGAAAGTATGGGGGTGGTAGTCCTCTTAGTTCTGTGAGTTTATTGTTTTCTACTAGGAGAGTATCCATTTTCCTATTTCTTATTTCGTATTGCTTGTACTTTACTTATTTTATATTTCCTTGATATTTACTGTTATTATTTTATCACTTATTTCTGTTGCGTAACACATCCTATTTTGAGTTGCATTACGACCTTGCTATACTATTCTCTCTCTTGAGCCGGGGGTCTATCGGAAACAACCTCTCTACTTCTTCGGAGGTAGCGGTATGGACTGCGTACATTTCACCCTCCCCAGACCTCATTGTATTGGAATATACTGGGTTGTTGTTGTTGTGTAGTAAATTGTTCAAAGTTCAAGAGAATTGTGGAGATTTTTTGTCATTTTTTCCATTCCTTTTAATGAGGTTTTTAACTACTACTTTATATTTTCTAAGTAATAAATTGCACTTCTTACAAAGTCATCATGTTCATGAATGTCCCTATTTTTAAAAATAAATTTGAGAATAATCAACAGTATAATAGTACAAACTAGAGTTATGTTCTAAAATATTTTTCTTAAAAGATATGTATTACCCCCAAAATTTTTTATTTAATACTTCCTCTGTTCAGTTTTACTTGTTACATTTTGACTTGGCACATTCATTAAGAAAGATAATTAATAACATAATTATTTTACCAAAGTATCCCTATTAAATAATGTTTACATTGTGTCTTAAAATTAATTTAGAGAAAAGACAATTAATGCTAAGGGTAAAATAGGAAAAAATAAGTTGTCTTTCTTGATATATCAAAAATGACAAGTAAAAATAGAAATACAACTAGGAAATTGGTGACAAGTAAAAGTGAACGGAGGGAGTAGTATGAATTAGTAAGAGTATTAGTGAAAGGAATTTAATTATAGTAATACAAGAGAAACTAATAAAAGTATTAGTGAAAGGAATTTAATTATAGTAATACAGGAGAAACTAGTATCTAATATATTTCACCAAATTCATAAACAAAACTGAATATGTTTTAATTTATGCATATATTATATGAAATATTTTAAATATATTAGGTTTTCTAGGAGTATAGAGATTGTGGCAGTTGTATGTATTATTTGTAGGATGCGCAGGGAAAGAACAATTTGGCCTGACATGATTTTAATGAAATTTTGAAAAGTGGGCAAGCAGGATAGGTATATGGTTGAGTGAGTTGTTTAATAGTTTTAGGATAATGAAAATGCTCAAAAGGTGGAATACAAGAAGCATGCTGTACAAGAATAAAGATTACATTCAAAATTATAATAATTAGAAGATATCAAGCTGCTAAACCACAATGTAAAGATTTGAAAGAGGGTAGTAGAGTTGAGGGTTCAGAGGGATATGTTTATTTGTTAGAATCAATTCAGATTCATGCCACAACGCTCAACTATAAAAGTCATTCATCTCATGAGGAGATTGATAGAGCAATTAAGAAGAGGGAGAGGGAATAGATATGATGTTCATAAATCTAAAAATTTAAAGGCATAAAACAAAGGACAAGAAATGTTCTATGTAGATGCTTAGAGGCTAAAGGTATACATGTGGCATGCACTAGGGTAATCAAGGACCCATGTGATGGAGCCAAAACCATGGTTTTCCTAGTTGTGATAAGATTGCACCAGGGGTAAGTTCTTAACCCATTCTCATTTGCTTTAGTGATGGATAGATTGATGTAGAAAATCCAACAACGACATAATGTATGTTATTTGTCGCTGACATAGTTCTTATTGATGAGACTAGTAGTGGAGTTAATTCTAAGTTAGAGGTTTAGAGATAGACACTAGAATTTAAATGGTAAAACTTAATCCAGATCAATATAAAATAATTGAAGTGCAAGTTGAGTAACATAACACATGAGGTTGATAAAAAAATGAGGTTTAATACATTATTCATTTAAAAGAGAGAAAGTATCAAATTTCATAGTCTATTATCTAGTGAAATAGAAAGATTAAAGAGAATGTCACTCGCCATATTGGTGTAGGGTAGATAAAGTTGGTGGTTATGTTCAAAGCTTTGTATGATAATAAGATTCTTCCAAAATTTAAAGGTAGGTTTTACATTGTGATGGTTAGATCAACTATGTTTTATGGATAGAGTGTTGGTCAGTTAAGAACTCTTATGTAAAAAAATAAAGACTGTAAAATAAGAATGTCATGATAAATGTGTGGAAAACTTAGAAAAGATAGGATTAGAAATGAAGATATTCTAAAGAAGTTGTATGAGTGAGTTAAGTGGAGTACAAGATACAAGAAGTAAGAATAATGATTCAAACATGTGAAGAGAAGATGGACGGATGACCTAGTGCAGAGGTATGAAAGGCTAACTATGAATGATCTTAGAGAGGTAGATATAGATCAAATAAGTATTGAGAAGAGGTGATTAGATTGTGTATAACACAATTTCAACTTACTGAGGGCATGACTTTAGATAGGAGAATATGGTGGAATATATTAGAATGAAGTATCACTATGTAGAAGTGTGTTGTCTTGCTATCCATTTATATTAGTAGTAATAGTATTGCTCCTATAGATTCTTATTATTTGATCTATGTTGTTATATGTTGATTCCTTGTACCTTAATAATCATATTATTTTGTTGTAATTTCTGTTATGTTACTATCTGTGTTGTTTTTTGTTATTAGTTGTTATTTCTTGTACCTTAGTTACTTTTCTCATTGGATTATTAGACTATTTTCTTGAGCTGAGAGTCCATCAAAAATAAATTCTCTACCTTTAGGGAGGGGAAATATTTATGTATACACTACCTCTCAAACCCTAATTTGTTATGCTTTAAAATCATTCATACTCTTGATAGTTATTAGATTGGCTCACACTTTGTCCTTGACCTTAATTAGGGGTGTTCATAATTTAGTTTGGATTGATTTTGAAAGTAGTAAGAGAGGGGTGAATTACTTTATTTCTATTTCTCAATCGATTTGCTTTGATAGTCAGTCGACTTGTAAGATAATATTGAGGATGCTACGAAAGTATTGTATAGGAAATTATTGAAAGTAAATATGACTCCAGATATTTTATACTATTGGACCCCTAATAGGTCATACTCAAGTCTCTTTGGTTTGTAAGGGTTCTACTAGCTTTTCTTTAGAAAATCAAATTACAAGAACTGAGTTAAGCTTTTGCTTTAAACTCACACTCTTTTCCTTTTCTCACTTTTGATAGAAAACTTAACCAACTATATGTTTCTATGCCCTCTTTCTGAATACAGAGTAAACTTCTAGAGAATACAATGATTTATGAAAGTAGAGCAAAGAGTTAGAAAAGGTTGAGACAAGTGTATGTCTCTTCTTTAATCTTTCTACTAAAAAATAGTAGAGATTGGGCTACCATCCATTTGAAAGATTTGAAATAGAATAGTAACCCAAGAGATTTGATCCTTAGAAATCGTATGTAAAATATCCTATAACACCCTATATTTTTGGCCCCGAGAAATTCCTGAGTTTTAAGCTTACTGCTCTGACTACGACTCACCAAATAAATCATAAGGTCTTCTTATGGGTCATTGGGATTGAATCGTAGGGTGAACAATGAAGGTTGTCTTAGTTTCTTCCTTGGTTATGACTTGTACCTAATGAGTTTTGAAGACTTAGTACGAGTCATGATGTGCCAATCATAGGATGACCGATATATTGCCTAAAGTTTTTATCCTGAGTACAAATAAGACATGACGAGTCTTAAGGTATGAGTACAAGTCTTTGGGTATGATTTGTAATCAGACCAGTTTGGGTGCTTTGAGCTACTGGCCATACAACGACTCATGGTGACGAGTCGTAGGGTGACCCATTGTTACTGGTGATAAATTTTTAGCATTTAATTAAGGGCACTTTTGACATTTATCTTTTTTCCCACTTAAGACCCATGACCATAAAACATATTTGGGACATTATTTTCAACATTTATCAAATAAAAAAACTCTCTCCTCTCTCTCAAAATTCCCAAAGCAAGAACAAGCTAGAGGTTTCTCAAGGTTGAGCATCTCAGGGTCAATTCAAGGTTTCTTCTCCATAATTATGGTACTCTCAGGCATGTTACTATTCCACAAAGTTTATTTTGTTAAAAACATGCATTTATAATTTTTATTCATGTGATTAAATTGTGGTTTGTGAATGTAGGTTGAGGGCTTTTGAGCTTTAATGAATGAATTGTTTTTCCCATGGCTTTTATAATTAATTCATGGTTTGAATTGAGGGTTTTGAACTACTTAGGGTGCATAGGTGTGGTTAATTGGAATAGGGGGTCGTTGTTTCCCCTAAATTAACGATTTTGAATATTGTAATTGGTATAAACTCAACCCAATATTGTTAAACTTGTTTTAAACATAAAGGTAAGCACATTAAACTACTTTTGAAACCATTGCATGATATAAAGAGATTATTAAAACATAATGGTTTTGATTCAATGAACAAAGGGGGTCGTGGCAATCCCCCACACAGATTTAATGAACAAAGGGAGTCGTGGCATTTCCCCAAGTTAGTAAAATTGTAATGGCATGATGATAATACCTTACAATTGTAGTTTATATAATGATAGCAACAGTGTGTGCCTGATGTGTATCATTGGTTCAATGAATAGGAATGTGTAACTATTTTAATTGGGCTTAAAGGGGGTTGTGTAGTTGGGCCATGAAAGTGGAGGTCCCAAAGAACCAATACTAGAAACCGTATTTATCGGTGTGGGGGTCTAAATGGACAAATATTCGAGTCGCTCATGATTTATGACTGGGTGGTTTGAGTCCCCATTATTACATGATCGGGTGTTTATGTCACCCTTGATATATGATCGGGTGGTTTGAGTCCTCCATGGTATAAATGTATATATGACTATTCTCTAGTTCATATGGCTACACGCACTGGTCCTCTTCAGCATGAAGAGCTTAACCAATATAGTCGTGGGTGCTTTTTTATGACGGTTGAGCTACATAGTCCAGGCTATTATTTTTAAGTTCATGTGAAGCCTTCTTCCTTATCCCAGCATGTTATATATATGTACAATGTGTGCATATGGATTTTACAATAGTTTTGACTTACCATTATTTTATCCTTTACCTGAGTCACTTGCTTGCACTAAACCCTCTAACCGTATATGGATGTTGCATCCCCACATGATGTAGTAATTGAAGACACTTTTAATTTTCCTGCACAGTGATAGGATTTTGAGATTATCAGCAGTCAGCTTTGAAGTTGTGGCTTCTATTCTTCTGAAGGGCAATTATTTTAAAGCCTTGTTTCCTTTATGTCTTAGACTACTTTCATTGGAATTTTTTGGCTATCTTTGGAGGTATGTCCTAGCTTAGATTAGTTTTTATCTATTTAGAGGCTTTGTGGATTACTGTGGATTGGGATGTTATTGAAGTTCTTAAATTTCTTTCTGAGTTACCTATCTTGTTATATGATTGGAACTGAACTTATCTTGTTATATGTTCAAAATTTATCTACTTCTAGTTGTAGTTTATTCTGTTTGTCTAGGTAAAAAATGGTGGTCTTTGATCCTTAATGAACTTGATCTACCCATCACAGCAAGGCCCTAGTTTGGGTCGTACCAAGTTGGTATCAGACCCTATGTTCATAGTCAATAGGGTATCCATAAAGCCGTGTAAAGTAGAGTCTCTTTTATGGATGTGTAGCGTGCCATACTTATAAAGGAGAGTCAACGAGGCATTTAGGAATGTTTACCTTTCTTGTGTTCTATTTTCGGGCTATAGAGTTTAGGATGTTGAAATCTCCTCTAATTCTATTAGCTTGCATTTTAGATTATGCCTCCCCAATGATCTGATACTTGTGGAAACTCTTCTGTCCTACTTGAAGAAAATGTGGATGGAACTCATCCTGCTTGTGGGGCATAAACTCAGTTTAGGGTCCCTTCTTCTGATTTCCCCAAGAGTTCCACCGGTTCCCATTAGTCCTTATCAGACTCTCAGGGAGATATGTCTAATGCTGAGTTTTGACAGTTGATTCATTTGCTTACTCAATTGGTGGCCTTTCAGTTGCACCAGTTTGAGCGTGTTACTCCTATCACTCCTTCTTTTGAGGCCAAAAGGGTTGGCCAGTTCGTATAGTTTAACCCTTCAACTTTTACTATTTTTAAGGTTGAGGAGGATCATTAAGGGTTCATAGATGAGATAAAAATATTTTTTTAAGTGATACATGCTTCTAACTCTAAAGGCATAGAGTTCGTCGTATATCAGTTGAAGGATGTGACACATTAGTGGTATGAGGAGTGAGAGCAGTACAGGGGTGATAATGCTGAGCTAGCTATATGGGATGACTTCTCTAGTGCCTTTCTTGACTGCTTCTTTCCTCAAGAGTTGAGAGAGGCAAAAGCTGAGGAGTTTGTGAATTTGAAACAAGGCGGGATGACTATAAAAAAGTATGCCTTAAATTTTTATCAGTTGTCTCGCTATTCTCCAGAGTTGGTGTCTTTTATGAGAGCAAAGATGAGGAAGTATTCTTCGAGCTTGTCTTGGTACTTGGTGTTGGAATGCAAGGCTGCTTTACTGAATAATGACATAGATATCTCTAGGCTTATGGTGTATATGTAGTAGGTTTAAGATGAAAAAGGAAAGAAGCCGATATTGAAGAAAGGCAGAGTAGGAAATTCAAGTATTCTGAGCAGGTTAGAGTTCAATAGAGTAGTGGTAGAAATGGTAGGAAGTGGTCTAAGAAGAAGTGAGGAAATTCTGGTTCTTGTTCTATGCCTAGTGCTCCATATCCTAAGCCGTTAAGTGATCATTACTTCCATATAATAATGGATTTAGGTCACAAGGTGCCCAATCTCAGGATATCAGAGCTTAGTTGGCCCCATCTTATTCCACATGTCATTTTTATGGGCAAATACATTGTGGAGTATGTGATGAGGGAAGGAATAAGTGCTTTAGCTGTGGTCAGATTGGTCACATGAAATAGGATTGTATGTCAAGTGTTGCTTCTAGTGCTAATAAGGTTTTGGTTTTTATTTCTTCAGCACCAGTACCAAAGGGTGCTACTTCTAGTAACGGTCAAAATCATTTGTATGCTCTTACCACCCGTAAAAAATTTGAAGCTTCTTTTGATATTGTCACTGGTATGTTATTTTTTTCTCATGATGTGTATTGTTTGCTTGATTTAGGGTTTACTCTCTCTTATGTAACCCCTTATATGGCTATTTATTTCGGTTTTAGTCCTAAGTGTATTTTTGATGTCTTTTCTACATGTACCCCGGTAGGTGACTCTGTTGTGGCTAAAAAAGTCTATAGGGTTTGTGTGGTATCTATTTATGGTAGGAAGACATTGGTGGATCTGATAGTGCTGGATATATTAGACTTTGATGTTCTTTTGGGGATGTATTAGCATTCGTGCTATGTGTCTTTTAATTGTAGAACCCGAAGGGTTAGTTTCCAATTCATAAATGAACCGGTGACTCAATGTGAGGTATTTTTTTATTATCTAAGGGGAGGTTCATTTCTTATCTATGAGCCCAAAAATTAATTTCTAAAGGGTATCATATCATCTAGTACGTGTTAAGAATTCTATTTCTGAGGGCCCTTCTTTACAATCTATCCTTGTAGTCAATGAGTTTTTTAAAGTGTTTTTTGATGATTTTCCTGGCATTCCTCTCAATAGGAAGTAGACTTTGGGATTTATCTACTTCCAGATACCCATTCTATCTCTATCCGTCCTTATAGAATGGCTTTGGCTGAGTTGAAAGAGATTAAGGAGAATTTGAAATATCTTCTTAATTAAGGGTTTTATTTGCCATAGTATTTCTCTACGGGGTGCTCCTGTGCTTTTCATGCATAAGAAGTATGGGTCCCTTTGAATGTGTAAAGGATATCGGCAGTTGAATAAAGTGACTGTGAAGAATAAGCATCCTCTTCCTAGGATTGATGACCTATTTGACCAACTTCAAGGTGCTAAGTACTTTTCTAAGATTGATTTTCGATTAGGTTATCATTAGTTTAAGATTAGGAAGGTGGATATTCCTAAGACCACTTTCCAAACCTAGTAAGGTCATTGTGAGTTTTTGATCATGTCATTCGGTTTAACTAATGCCTAAGCGGCATTTATGGATCTTATGAACTAGGTATTTTATCAGTTTTTGGATTTGTTCATCATTGTGTTTACTAATGACATCATGGTATACTCTAAGAGTGAGGAGGATCATATAAATTACATCCGTATAGTCTTGCAATCTCTTAAGGATCAACGATTGTATGCTAAGGTTTTGAAGTGTGAGTTTTGGTTGAACAATGTTACTTTCCTTGCTCGTTTTGTTTCTAGTGGGGGGATTGTGGTATATCCATAGAATGTTGTGGTGGTTACGAAGTGGCTTATACCCATGACTCCGAACGATATTTAGAGCTTCTTAGGTTTAACTGGGTATTATAGGAGGTTTGTAGAGATTTTCTCTTCGATTGCTACTTTGTTAACTAAGTTGACTCAAAAGAAGGTGATCTTTCTATGGTCTGATGCTTGTAAGGTTAGTTTTATGAAGTTGAAGGATAAGTTAACTTCGACTCCAGTTTTGGCCCTACACGAAGGTACCAATGGGCTTGTTGTATACTGTGAGGCAGCCCATGTGGGACTGGGTTGTGTTCTGATGCAGCATGGTAAGGGTATGATGTATGCTTCTAGGCAGCTTAAGGGACATGAGAAAAATTATCTGACTCATAATTTAGAGTTCTTGGTTGTGGTTTTTGCTTTGAAGATTTGGCACCATAACTTGTATGGAGTTCATGTTGATATATATTCTTATCATAAGATCTTGCAGTATGTGTTCACCTAGAAAGAGTTGAATCTCAGGCAAAGGATATGGCTTGAGTTGCCTAAGTATTATGATATGAGTCTTCACTGTCATCCAGGTAAAGCTAATGTGGTTGTTGATGCTCTTAGCAAGATATCTATGGGGAGCCTATCTCATGTTGATAAGGAGAAGCGAGATTTGGTAAAGGACATTCACCGTTTGGGTAATCTTAGAGTCCATTTTTTGGATTCAGAGGATGGTGGGGTGATCATTCAAGAGATGGTAAAGTATTCTCTTAGTACTGAGGTGAAAGAGAAGCGGGTTGATGCGAATTAAAGATTATGTGGGTCAGCAGAAAGTCATGGCTTTTGAGATTGGCGATGATGGTATCTTGAGGTACCAAGGTAGATTATGTATTCCCAATGTTGATGGGCAGCGAGATTGGATCTTGGCTGAGGCTCATGAGTCGTGGTACACAGTTCATCCCGGTTTGACAAAGATGTACCATGATTTGAAGGATATTTATTGGTGGAACAACATGAAGAGGGATGCCACCAATTTTGTGACCTAGTGTATGGTTTGTCAACAAGTGAAAGTGGAACACTTGGGGCCTGGTGGTTTATCTCAAGAGATTGAATTGCTTATGTGGAAATCAAAAGTGATTAATATGGATTTTATTACTGGTCTTTCACGGCCTCGTAGTCAGTTTTATTCGATTTGGGTTATCATGGCTAGGATGACCAAATCTGTGAATTTCTTGCTAGTGTGGACTAATTATTCTACAGAGGATTATGCTAAGATTTTTATTTAGGAGATCTTTAAGTTGTATGGTACGCCTATTTCTGTTATATTTGATCGAGAGACGCAATTTTTATTTCACTTCTGGTGGTCGTTTTAGAGAGGTTTGGGAACTAAGGTGAACCTTAGCACGACTTTCCACTTCAGACTTTGTAAAATATGCTAACGGCCTAAATGATTGACTTTGGTGGTAGTTGGGTTGATTATTTTCCTCACATAGAGTTTGTGAATAATAACAGCTATCATTCTTGTATTCAAATGGCTTCATTTGAGGCTTTGTATGGTAGGAGATGTCGTTCTCCTATTGGGTGGTTCAAAGTTGGTGAGACTAGATTGTTTGGTTTGAATTTGGTTCATCAAGTCGTGGAGAAGGTGAAGATGATTAGGTATAGGTTTAAGACCTCCCAAAGTCACCATAAGTCCTATGCGAATATGAGACGTAGGGAGTTAAAGTTTGATGTTAGTGATTGGGTGTTCTTGGAGGTGTCTCCCATGAAAAGGGTGGCAAGTTTTGGAAAGAAGGGAAAGCTCAATCCCTATTATGTTGGCCTGTACTTAATCTTGAGGAAAGTGGGCAATATAGCTTATAAGTTAGAGTTACTTTCGAGTTTGAGTTCTATCTTTTCGGTCTTCCATGTCGTGAAGTTGAAGAAGTGCGTGGGTGATCCTTCCTTGGTTGTCTCTTTAGAGAGTGTTGGAATTTTGGATTCCTTGTCTTAACATATTTGTTTTCTGTTTTTTCTTAAAGGAAGATGTAGTTATGTTTCTGTGTTAAATCATGCTAATGGATGCCTTGATTCATCATTTGAGGGAGAATGATCCTGGGAGTGGGGGAGAATGTAACATCCTAAATTTTTGTCCCTAATATATTCTTGAGTTTTGAGCTCACTTCTCTAACTATGATTCACCAAATAAGTCGTAAGGTCTCTTTATGGGTTGTTGGGATTGAATCTTTGGATGACTAGTAAAGGTTGTCTTGGTTTCTGCCTTGGTTACGACTTGTACCTAACAAGTCGTGAAGACTCAGCATGAGTCGTGATGTGCCAATTGTAGGATGACTAGTATATTACCTAAAGTTTCTGTCCTGAGTACGAATAAGACATGACAAGTTGTAAGGTCTGAGTACCATCTGTAGGGTATGATTCGTAGTCAGACCAGTGTGGGTACTTTGAGCTACTGTCCAGACAATGACTTATGGTGATGAGTTGTAAGGTGTCCTCACGAGTCGTACGGTGACTGTCGTCACTGGTGATAAATTTTTAGCTTTTAATTAAGGACAATTTAGACATTTCTCTCTTTCCCTACTTAAGAACCACGACCATAAAACACATTTGGGATATTATTTTCATCCCTTATCAAATCAAAATAATCTCTCCTCTCACTTAGAATTCTCAAATCAAGAAAAACCTAGGGCTTCTCAAGGTTGACCATTTAGGGATCAATTCAAGGTTTCTTCTCCATAATTATGACACTCTCAGGCATGTTACTATTCCATAGATTTTCTTTTATCAAAAGCATACATCTGTTATTCATGTGATTAAATTGTGGTATATTAATGTGGGTTAAGGGTTTTTGAGTCTTAAGGAATGAATTATTTTTCCCATGGCTTTTATGATTGTTCATGGTTTGAATTGATGGTTTTGAACTATTTGGGGTGCATGGGTGTGGTTAATTAGAATGGGGGTCGTGGTTTCCCCTAAATTGATGATTTTGAATATTGTAATTGGTATAACCTTAATCCAATTTTGTGAAAATTGTTTTAAATATGAAGGTATGCACGTTGAACTACTTTCGAAACCATTACATGATATAAAGAGATTACTGAAACGTAGTGATTTTGATTTAATAAACCCAAGGGGTAGTGGCAATCCCCCACACTAATTTAATGAATAAAGAGGTCGAGGCATTCACCTAAGTTAATAAAATTATAATGGCATGATGATAATACCTTGCAAGTGTAGTTTGTATGACAATACCAACGGTGTGTGCCTGATGTGTATCATTGGTTCAATGAATGGGAATGTGTAGTTATTTTAATTAGGCTTAAAGGGGGTTATGTAGCTGGGCCATGAAATTGGAGGTCCCGAGGGACCAATAATGGAAACTATGTTTGCCGTGCGAAGGTCTAAATGGCCGGGTGTTTGAGTCACTCTTGCTTTATGACCAGATGGTTTGAGTCCCCATTGTTACATGATCGGGTGTTCATGTCACCCTTGATATATGAGTAGGTGGTTTGAGTTCCCCATGGTACATATGCACATATGATTATTCTCTGGTTCGTGCAACTACACACACTAGGGGCCCCTTAAGTGGGAAGAGCTAAACCCATAACCCATGGGCGCCTTTTTATGACGGTTGAGCTACACTATACATGATAATATTTTAAAGTTCATGTTAAACCTTGTTCCCTATCCCAACATGTTATATATATATATATATATATATGTATGTATGTATAATGTGTGCATGTGGATTTTACTGTGGTTTTGACTTGGCATTATTTTATCCCTTCCCCGAGTTACATGCTAGCGTCAACCAACTAATCATCTCTGGATGTTGTATCCCCACGCGATGCAGGAATTAGAGATACTTTTACTTTTCCTGCGCAATGGTAGGATTTTTAGGTTGTCAGCAGCCTGCTTTGAAGTGGTGAGATTCCATTCTCCGGAAGGGCTATCATTTTAAAGTCATATTTCCTCTATGTCTTAGTCTACTTCCATTGGATTCTTTTGGCTATAATCAGGGGCATGTCCCAACTAAGATTGGTTTTAGTCTATTTACATGCATTATGGATAACTTTGGATTGGGATGTTGTTGAAGTTCCTAAATTCCTTTCTGAGTTGCCTATCTTGTTATATGTTCGGAACTTAACTTATCTTGTTATATGTTCAAAATTTATCCACTGCTAGCTGTAGTGTGTTCTATTTGTCTAGGAAAAGGGGGGTGGTTTATGATCCTCTGCCTTGAGCTACTCGTCATGGCCATTCCCTGACTCTAGTCATGACATATCCTCTTTTCAAAATAAGGTTGGACCATTAAAGACTCTTTAATAATCCTTGACCCACTTTGCTAAGTCCCAAAAATAGGGGTTCTTGAGATCTTTGAATATCCTTTCTTTTCTTGTGCAAAATATATTGAATTAATGGGGAGGCCGTAACTCTTGATTGGTTCCTTTAATACATCTTTGGAGAATATCTTTATACTTGATTGATACTCTATTTGCAATCAACATGAGATGCCTTCTTTCTTTTTCATCTTACCTGCAAGTTGTCAGACATTGAAATTAGACACTATAAGTTTTGGGGTACAACCAAAATCAAACTAATTTAGTTGATTCTTAATTATTAAAACCAAAACAAATTAAGTATAATTCAATTTCATCGATTTGGTTTTTGTCAGTTTGGTTCCATTTTTTTTATTTTTCAGAAACATAATGAGATTCTCTCTTTTAATTTTTTCCCTACCATTAGAAATGAATTCTCTATTATTTTTCAACTCATAATTTGTTGTTAACCTTTCATTGTATGGTGATTAAATTTCATTGGATTATGAAAAAACATCTAAAGATCCATAAGCTTTAATCAATTGAATAAAGTTGAGAAGAAATATAAAAAAAATATACTGATAAATTTGATAATTATTTCCTTGAATAAATGTTTTTGGATTCAAAATTTTCTTTTAATAAATGACCTTAAGATATAAAGTTCTTTATCCTATCAGAAAAAACCAAAAATTTCATGAAAAAAGTATTGAAAATTATTTATAAAAATATAGTATATTGCATGTGTATAGTAATAAAATTTGTGTGTATAATTTATCAGCCCGCTTTGATTTTTTATTAAATTTATTTTTAATAAAATCAAATCAAGCCATGTAATATCGGTTTTTTAAAACTTCAATCCAAATCAAACCAAATAAAATCAGTTAATTTAATTGGGTTGATTTGATTTTTTGATTTGGATCAGTGTCTAATCAAATTCTGCACAGCCCTAACCCTAACACTACTCTAGCTTGAATGGAATGTATTTTATATTGCGAAGTGTTTTATGAAATAGGTTCTGATTTAACTTACATCTACAAAGTGTTAATATACCTTAAAATCATCGTTTGGTTAGGAATTACACTAGAGCTCTGTTAAGGTTAAAATATATAAATATTTGTTGTGTAAAGTAGAAGATTGTAATTTTATTATTTTATCTCAACTAAGTTTTGTACCTAAATACCACAATGTTGTTCCTGTTAATTGTTTGATGCAAAATTCATAGTCTAAAATCCGAGATAACAAAATGTTTCCACACCTCTTTAGGAGCAAATTTAAAATAATGTTTTAAATATATTGTTGAACAATTTGGTTCTCTAAAACTTTTCAAAAGTGAGAGTGGTTTTTATCCCCATCAAATATTTGATAAACTCTGACTATTAGATTTAACGGGAATAAAAATGTTTAACAAAAAATCTCAGGATATTGATGTCTCCCAAAAACTAACCTCCAAAGAAGTATATTGCGGTCGATGTCAAATATAGTAACCCAAACCAGGTTGAGGTCGAACCCACAGTAAAAACGTTGAACAGTCTCTTAACTTGACAAATTTCACGAGCAGTATGGAAAAGTAAATAGGGGGATTTTGAAATCAATAGTAAGTAGTAACTGAACTTGAATGCTTGAGTATGTAAACAATAGAAGAAGAGCACTAGGACTGTGTTCCCCCTAGCTTCTCAACTCTATAAACTTCTCATGTTCAACTCAACTATTCTACTGCTCCACATGTAAAGTCGACAAGCTATGTATTATCAACTGTCTTGTGAACGCGTTGATAAATCTCATCCTTTTCCTTGTGAGTTTTAGAGTGTTGCTTTATTTTTCCTTGCCTATGACTTCAGTTCAAATTTCACCTTTTGAGTCTCAAGATGATTAGATGAGATGACGGAATTATAAGATGGACGTGAATCTCAAATTACTGTCTTAATCCCCTTTTCCTAATCTGAAACTTCCTTGTGAGGACATTTTTGAATACAGGAAATCCTCAATCTTCCGTAGTAGCTCTTAGGTCAATTAATATGAAGAAGATTAAGATATATGCAACCACAATACAATATATGAATCTCCCACTTCCTCCACATAGTTAACCCATCAGGGTTCCCACAACCCTAGTCAAGGAAATTAGCTGCTCATGTTCATGCAATAATCCATGATAATCAATAAAGAACACATGTAATTAAATGCACAAGAATAAGAGGAAGAAAATTCAAAGTCTTCAATTGAATAAAAAACCCAAAATCTCAATGATCAAAGTATGTTAAAAGTAGTAAAAGTAATGTAAAAGTGGGTAACTTAATACAGGAATAACCCTAAGGTATTTATAGTATCTCAAAATAATCAATAAATCCTAATTAAAATGGAATAGTAAAAGTATGTCGGCACAAGGTATGACTCGCATAGTCCACTTGTAAGGTATTCTTATGAATCATACAGTGCTAGTCGTAAGTACTCCAGTAACTGATATTTTAGGACTTCAGGGTTCTGCTGTCCTTGTAATTCATCCTTATGAGTCATAACCATACCTTATGACTAATGGTCTTCACTCATCATCACCTGGGCCTTGTTCTTCATTTCTTTTGTACGCTGGTTAGCTCACGACTGGTCACTATGAGTAGTCATTATAACTTACAACTCGTCTCTTTCTTTGACTTCACCTCTGAATGACAGTTTGAGTTTCTATTCTCTTTATGATTGCTTGTTACGACCTGTAATAACTCCTTATGAGTCGTGATCATTCTTCACTTATGGCTATGAACTTAACCTTGGTTACTATTTTGTTCACGAGTAAGCCTACAAGTTGTATGATGTGTTGACAACTTTTAAAATGACTCGTAGATGAGCAAACTTCATCTTTTTTAGAGATTTTTCTTTCATTTTTAATTCCAGGGTGCTTCTACCTATTTTCCTGCAATCAACCAACAAATACCTCATATCCACTAAAATAACCTAAGTGCAAGCATAAATTCCTTATTTTTAGGCATAGAATGTGTTGTGTTTCCACGCCGCATCAACACCCTCAACTTAGAATGTTTGTGTTTCATCAGGCAAAACAAAACCTAAACTACTAACAACAACGATGCTTAAACAAGAAGATCCTAAGATACCATTGGCAGTGACTTTTTATTTCAGTTATCATATTTTATTCCCTCTCTAAGTTTTTATTTTTCAAGAATCCAACTGTGTATATCGATTTGGTATAAAAAGTGATAGAAGGGAATCCAGTGATGGCATTACATTAGTAACAAACAACTAGGCATAAACATAAATCACACTCACTGCAAAGTCTAGGAACCTAACAACACAACCATTGTATGCTCACAATCAAAGAAATCCCATTTACTTAGTTTAGATCAATAATGGCATTCAAGGATATAAGACGCTCTCGCTCACAAAGAAGTATCGGTCAATATATACAGAATACCATAGGCTTGCTCATATGCTCTTTTCCTAAGTTTTCAAACAGTTGGGATAGGATCACTATAAGACTTATTCAGCATCTAACATTGGTTTGGGGCTGGTATTGTATCTTTTTAGGATTTTTCAGTGACTAAGCCTCCTTAACACTCCTCTTTATTTGGGATCCACTTATTTTCCAACTTTTTCTATATTTTATTTCAGCCCTTATTTTCCCTTTTTTATTTTAAAGCACATTCAGATTGAGCCAAGTGCGATTTTCTTTTCTCACTTTTTTTCTTGCACTTTTCTTTTTCTCTTATTATCTTTTTATTTTCACCGCACCTATCCTTCTTCATTTTTTATTCCTTCACCTTTTTTTTCATACTTATTTTTCCCTATGCACTCCTAAAATAGCCACCCTCAACTTAGATGATTTGCTGGAGTGAAGGTGCATAGTGTCCATGAGACTCACTGCTAGTCTAGCTGCTGAACGTCTGATCTACTAAGAATTCTCCGAAGTTTGTACTTCTGAACCTACGGTATAAAAATGCCATAGCACAAATACGTTGGTACAATTGAATATACTGGTATGCAAGTGAGGTAGGCTAAATGCAAGGGGTTTATATGCATGAACAATACTAACTGAATAACATGAACGTGAAAACACATGCATGAATACGTGAATTGTAACTGAGATCATGACATCACTGAATCTGAATACTGATAACATAAGATTTGTATAACTGATATACTATTATCTGAATGACTGTGTTTGACAATCCTATTTCTGATGGAACTAGCTGAGTTTCGTATTGAACCGGGTGATTGTATCTGACATTCCTAAATTTTCTAAAATAATTTGAGTTTTATTACTGAGACTGAGACTGTAACTGTGGGAAGAATTCATCTAACCGACATACCCCAAATAAGATAATATAATTGAGTTGGGGTCAAATCTGTAACCCAATTAGAAGGTTGTCAATACCAAGCCACTGGTAAGGGCAAGCTGTGAGTAATCCCTCATCTAACAGGTACTCTAAGGAGAATGGTGGGACCCTCATCTAATAGGTTAAGTCACCTTATCAACCCTCATATAGCAGGTTAGATATCTTAACGTACGCTGGCTATGTAGTTCTAGATCACAAGGATTGCTTCTAAGAATCACACCCTCTACTCGCAGGTGAGTTCCCATCCTTGGGCTCACTCAGTGCTGAATCCTACTTCCATCTGATTAGACACTGAATTAATTATACTGAACTAACTAGACTGAGTTCACTGAGTTCCATTGACTGACGGAATATTATTGAGATCTGATAACTAACTGAGATTACTGAGTTTTCCTGAGTCATGAGACTGACTGAATTCTACTAATATGGCTTAACTGAGAGTATCTTAAAAACTGACGCTGGCTTTAAGAACACAACTAAATTGTCGGGTACAAGTACCCCCAGGACTCGATAGCATAAAACTGAAAAGACATGACACTTCCTGGACTTATGACCATAATCAACAATCCATAATACAATCATTGGAGAATTTCATGAGGCACTTGATTATCATGGTTTGGTACATGAATAGGAATGCATATAAATATGTTATAATTTCATAAGTCTAATCTCCTAAACAATCCATCAAACAATTTCAATGCATAACAATAACATGGAGGTTATTTTGAACATAAGGGTAAAGCATGGGTTCATCAATTTGGTCATAATTGAGTCCTAAAGCATGATTCTTATTCTCTTGGGCATTTTATCAAACACATTGCATGCACAACTTTAGGCTTAGGCATATACACTAGTTCATACATCAGGGTTACTTTAATCAATTCAATTTAAAAGTTTCCAAACCCACATACTAGCATAATTTCATGAAAAGTACATAAAGACTCAAACTTGGGATTTATACAACTACATCAACATAATTAAATCAACTCACCACATGGAAATCACAATTTATGAGTTTAAAATAAGATTCTTGAGCTTCATGGGTGAAAGAAACCCATGAATCAACCCTTTACATACCTGGGTGGATTATTTCGTGAAGATTGGTGGAGGAAAGCTTGAATTCTTGCCTTGGGATTAGACACCTAGGGTTTCTTGTTCTTGGTGATTGAGTTTTGAGAGAAATCCTAATTTTGTATTGTGGATGAATAATGAAGTTATGAGCTCTGCTCTGGTATAATTAGGGGTTAAAACAAATGGAAAAAGACTACCCTTTTAAAAATGGCTTAAAATTGCTGTTCGAAAGTGGAGACAGTTTGGGCAATGGTCAGTCACTGGATCGACGATCTGTCGGTCTATCCCGTCGTACTTGACCAGAACCTGAACTTCCTGCCTCGTCTACGATAGTTTGGGTGATGGCCATCACTTGCTCGACGGTCCGTCCATTTTGACTGTCGCACTTAGGCAGAAGATGGGTTTACTGCATTAGTCATGACGGCTTGGGTGATGGTCTATCGCTATCTCGATGGTCTGTCGCTAGATCGACAGTCCGTCGGCCTGACCGTCGCTTCTGGGCAGTTCCGACTGTTCTCTGTAAAATATCCATAACCTTTTACTCCGATATCAGATTTGGTTGAAATTGGTATCGTTGGAAAGCTAATTCAATTTTCCACATGATAAAAATTTGAAATTGGGAAAATTATATCTGGTTTTAGAATTAATCATTTAGGAAGTGATCACTAGCTCTTCTGGAGACTAGATTTGACTTAAAGAAAGTTCGGGGTATTACAGTAAAATTTTTAATAGGGGTATCGATTTATCAACACAATTATTCAAAGTCAAACAACTTCAACATAATCATTCAAAACCATGTCTACTGTATAAGTAGAAGTTTTCTTCTAATTTTTAGCATCACACAACACACAAAAATAATAACAAAAATATGTCAGTTCACAAACTTTATAGATTATGGCCTACGGATTTCAAAACATTGCAAGTGTAACCCATGGAGACATTAGTACACCCCTACCCCTAACCAAAACCTTATGCACTATCCCTAGTGTATCTAACAATGTAATACATGGATCGAGTACATACCAAGGCACTCAAAACACCGACTCATTCACTATCATCACGTGGGCCCTTAAATTGGGTCCTACTATCCTCAATAGTAGTCCCATCAGTTGTTGGGATTGTATCCATGGTAGTGTCATCGGTTATGGACGGTGTGCTCAATACTCTATCTGGTGATGGGGCCATATCACTGTTCCTCTCAGTACTTATGTTGTCGGTGTTGATCGCCCGAGTCTCCTAGACTCTCTCACTGATTACACTTTCTCACACTACTTCCTCAAACCCATCATCTTCATATTCAAGATTGTCTTTTTAGTGCTCCTTTTTCTTCTTTTCTTGTCTTTCTTTTTCTTTATTCTTTCATCTCTAGTTGAAACTTCCTAAATGTTTAGAATTTCTACTTTTAGCAATATTTTTGTTATGACAGGTGGTTGTATAACTGGCCTATCATTTATTTCTCTATCATCTTCCTCAGCTCAGTCACTTCAATGTTTACTTCTGCAATACTGAGGGTCTGGCCAATTGTAAGTTGTTGTGTAAGTCTCCTCTCAAAATCGTCCAATATCATCTAGACACTTCTATTTTTCTCCTTTAATTTATATTTAACCTAGGGTTGCACACCCTTCTCTATATACCAGACTTTTGTCTCTAGCATAGTCAATATCTTCATCACACCATCCTACATGGACTGTGATATAACTATCAAACTAGTCGGCATTGATATAGAAGAAGCTAGGTATGGTGGTGCAGACTATGCATGAGGAGGGGCACTGGCTGTACCCGTTGCATCAGATACTTTTGGCCTACTCTGTACACCTTCACCTGTGGTGTCACCTATCTCATGCAGCCATGTATCCTCAAAATTTTCACTCGGGTTTCTAAATACTTTAGCTAATAATATAGATCCTTGCTTTGTTTGCCTGGCCATGGGGTTTGTTACATCTCTAATCAACCCTAAATTCTTAGTATTCTTTAGCTCAATAAATTGATCAATGTCGGGTAGTTCTGGCACTTTTGCAGGAAAGTAAATTTGCATTAATAAATAAAGGAATTCCAGAATTACCTTCTTTATGCCCATAACTCTATCACATATCTCCCTCGTAATGAATTATGGGATATCAAACTCGTATCCGGCCATAAGTCCTGCTACCAATGATGTACAAATCGGATTGAGTACATTGTCTCCAGTTGTGCGACACTGTCTGTGTCGAGCCAATACCTACCAGGCCTTGGGTTTAAAATTCAGGATCTGCTTCTCAATTTTCTGTGAAGACACACCTGGGTCACCAATCACCTAACTTGTTTCCTCCCTATTTGGAGCGATAAGGTTTGTTATCCATCTGAAGTGTATCAATTTGTTAGCCAGCTCCATCTGCTTCTTTGTAACCTTCAACATTTTATCCATGCGGTAATTAATTTCTTTTGTGTTTACTGGAGGTTGTAACTTAAGATTATGTAGAAATTTAGAGATAGTTCTTAGAGAAATGTTTACCCAGACTCCATGGATAGTTAGACTTGTAACTAGATCACCGCCCCACCATAAGTTTCCCTGAGAGTATTGTCTCTTCAGCTCAGCTTTATATGCAACATAGAATTCTTGCACTAGTGCAGGACTAAACTTTCCAGGTGCTGTAGTCATTCACTAGATCCTGTACTGTTAAAATCTAGCCTCAAATCTAGGCAGTGCAGACATGCCTCTAGTAATCAGTCTTGGTTCTAGGTATATCCCTCTTCTCAAATTTCCCATAGTAGGGTTTATCTCTAACCCGAAATTATATATTTTCTATAATTTAGGGTACCCCCACTGTTCAATGGTGGGCGCCAGAGCAATTTCAATGGATAACTGAATTTAGGGTGGTGGTAGTGGTTGCTGAACATCGATTGGAGTAACATCCTCCTCCCCCTCACTTTCATTCTCTGAGTCTACTTCATATGAGCTTTACTCTTATGCCCTGACATCATCCTCAGATTCTATATTTTCACTATCCTTATAATCCTCAGACGATGATCCAGAGTGTGGTGGGGAAGTACTTGGCCGCTTTATTTTGATTTTCTTTTTAGGAGCTGTGAATATCTCTACGGGTATTTTCTTGCACATAGGTAGTGTGTCTCTAGGTTGAGCTTGCTCCTGTACTGGGTATTCAATAATATCTCCACTTGATTCATCAAAGTCATCTCTTAACTAACGACAAATTTAGGAGCAGGTTTCTTTTTGTCATTCTTTTTTTGTGTCCATTTTGAAGAGAAATCACCTTTAGGAGCCATAGTACCTATGTGAATACACTTATTAGTGATTACTAAGGAAAGAAAAGAAAACCAAGGAAATTTGGTGTTAGTGTGCATGTTATATTCATTTGACGACTGGGGGTATGAGTCATATAAACTAGTTACGACTCGTATGACTGAGTCATAAGATAGACAAAAAGCAAATCAATGTTTACTATTTAGGTAATGAGTCCTCCTAATGTGTCGTAAGGTTATTTTATGACTCATTACCAAAAATATTTTGTTCTGTGCAAGTGTCCTTAATCATTACGACTAATGGTTATGAGTTGCAGGAGTTGGTTACGACTCACATAGGCAAGTCGTAACCATACCAGAACCTACACCCTTCTAAGACTTTATGTTGTTAGTGGTTACGATTTTCGTAATGACTCATTACGTGTAGGTACGAGTCGTAAGGAGCCCTATATCCACTGCAACATAAGGGTTTAGCTTTGAGTTGGTTCTAATATACAATCCCCAATTTACCCTTCAATAAAATTCATTACTACCCCACATCCATCCAAAAACACAAAAGAAAAATATTAAATTCTAATTCACACCCATTTGTACATTTCAAAGTTAAATTTCAAGCAATAGGGTTCAATTATTCATATACACACATGTTTAAATTTAAGAAATTTGAAAACTTCAAACCATTTTCGGATTTAATCTTGATTTAAAATGCTTTTAAGTTCAAAAACTTACTTGGGTTGTTAAGATTTTAGGTTTCTTGATTTCAATACTTTTCTACCCCAATGCTTGAGAAATTCTAGAACTTTGGGAGGAACCAACTGATTGGTGTATGTTTTTGAGTGATTTTGTATTTTTAGAGCTCAAAAATCAGCAACAGTGGAGGGGGTTCATCGATTGCAATGTTGGGTACCCAATTCAGGTGTCCTTTTTTTTAAAAGGTAATTCTTGGTTGGGTTGACCCGTGAACCTTGACCTGGTAAGTATGGTTACGAGGCATGCATATGACTCATAACCAATGCTTACGGGGTCTCTTACTCCCTCCATAAAGACTCGGAACTCTTACCTGATTCTGGAGTCAGTACGACTCAAGGTGACGAATCTTAACCAGAGGTTATGACTCAAGGTGACGAATTGTAACCAGAGGTTACTACTCATTATGAGAGTCATAAGTACTCCAGAAACTTCTTACCTAGATATGTTTTAAGTCCCAGGTCCTTACGACTCCTTCTTATGAGTCTTCATGTTAAGGTATGACTCATGAAGAGTCTATATGACCTGAATTCTGGAATTTTTGTCTCTTTTCTGCAATCTTTAATCCTTCACACTGAACACATATATTATCCTTTAAATTATTAAGTACAAAACATGGTTTGCCTCCCATACAACTCTTGATTTAACGTTGCGGCATGACGGGGCTAAGTTGGATACTCATATTTCACCAACTAGCCTCATGGGTTGCCTCTCATATAATGCTTGATTTAACATCGCGGCACGACGTTATTACCCTTGTTACTCAGACTTCACCAAGGTCCAACTCAAAAATCACATTAACTTCTTCATTGTTGCCCATATAGTATTTTTTAGTCTTTGCCCACTCACCTTGAACAGGGCTTCACCGTCCCTCTTCAATTCTAAAGCACCATGTGGAGAAACTTTTGTCACTGTAAATAGATCATACTTCAACTTACCTGTAAACAAGTGAAGTCTTGATTTATATAGCATACCTGGTCACCTTTCTTAAATATCCTCTTGTTAATTTTGCTTTCATGATGAAGCTTCATCTTCTCTTTGTAAAGTGCAAAATTCTCATAAACACGGAGTTGGAATTCATCCAACTCATTCATCTTACTCATTCTTGTCTTGTCTGTATCCCGCCACTCAAAATTAAGCTTCTTTAGTTCCCACAGTGCTTTATGATCAAGTTCAACAGGCAAGTGATATGCCTTGACATACACCAATTGGTAAGGAAAAGAACCTATGGGAGTCTTGAAAGCTGTGTGGTAAGCCCATAATGCATCATCTAGCTTTTTTGACCAATTAGTCCTATTGGCATTAGATTTCTTTGGCAAAATAGACTTGATTTCTCTGTTGAACACCTCAACCTATCCACTAGTCTGCAAATGATAAGGTGTTTTCACCTTGTGCTTCACTCCATACTTCTCAACCAGACTTTTAAATAGTCAATTGCAGAAATGCGACCCACCATCATTAATGATTGCACATGGCGTGCCAAATCAAGAAAATATATATTTCTTCAAGAAGGCAATAACTTTTCTTCCTTCATTATTGGGGAGCTCAACCACTTCTACCCATTTAGAGACATAATGCACTGGCACAAGAATATACTTCATGCCAAAGGAGCTCACAAAAGGACACAAGAAGTCAATCCCCCATACATCAAACAATTATAACTCCAAGATGGATGTCATGTGGAGTTCATGGCTTCTAGAGATGTTACCTCGGCATAGACATTGGTCACAATATAAAGCAAAATCATGAGCGTCCTTGTAAATTGTTAGCAATAGTATCCACATTGAAAGATCTTGTGGGATGTATGGGTTCCTCTATGGTGACCCCCAACTGTGAAGCATAACAAGACTCGAGGATACTTATCATATCCACTTCAAGGATATATCTATGAATAACCCCATACATACAGATTTGAAATAAGTAAGGATCATCCCAGAAAAATTTCCTTACCTCATGCATAAATTTCTCTCTCTACTGGAAGGAAAGATCTTCTGGGATTTTCGCTAGATAATTTGCATAGTCAGTAAACAATGGAATTAGATCTTGAGAAGTGGCCAATATCTTCTCATCTGGAAAACTGTCATCAATCTCGAGTCCATCTTCAATTTTCTGCATAGCTTTTTCCTCCAGTCTAGACAAATAATTTGCAACTTGATTCATAGTGCCTTTTCTGTCCTTGACCTCAAAATCAAACTCTTGCAGCAAGAGAACCCGCCTAATTAGTCTAGGCTTTGTATTTTTTTTCCATTAAGTACCTCAATGTTGTATGACCAGTGTGCACAACTACCTTTATCACAATTAAATAAGACCAAAGTTCTCAAAGGCAAAAGTCACTGTTAACAACTCCTGTTCAATAACTGTGTAGTTCTTTTGAGCAGGGTTTAGTGCTTTGCTAGCATAGTAAATGAGATGAAGGATCTTTTATTTTCATTAGCCTAGTACAACACCTAAGGCCACTCCACTTGTGTCACACATAATCTCAAATGGCAAGGACCAATCAGGTGATACAATGATAGGAGTCGTCATCAACTTCTCTTTCAGACATTTAAAACCTTTCAAGCATGCTTCAATACAATCAAACTTCACCTCTTTCTCAATAAGCATACAAAGTAGATTTACAATCTTTGAGAAATCCTTGATGAATCGCCTGTAGAAACCAACATGTCCTAAAAAACTCCGAATACCCTTCATAGAAATCGGTGGAGGTAATTTTTTGATCACTTTAATCTTAGCTCTATCTACCTCTATACCCTTTTTCAAAATCTTTTGCCTAAGCACATACCTTCTTTAACCATGAAACGACACTTTTCCCAATTAAATACCAAGTTACATTCCTCACATCTACGAAGTACATTTTCCAAGTGAACCAAGCAGTCATCAAAAGAATCACCAACTACTGAAAAATCATCCATGAATACTTCGATGGTGTCTTTTACCATGTCAGAGAAGATTGACATCATACATCTCTAAAAAGTAGTTGCAGCGTTACATAACTCGAATAACATAAGTCTGAATGCAAAAGTCCCATCAGGACAAGTGAAGGTTGTCTTCTCTTGGTCTTCAAGCGCAATCGTGATTTGGTTTTAGCACGAATACCCATCCAAAAAATAATACCACTCTCTGCCCACAAGTATGTCAAGCATCTGGTCCACAAAGGGCATGGGGAAGTGGTCTTTCTGAGTCCATGCATTCAGTTTCCTGTAATCCATGCACACTCTATACCCTATGACTGACCTCATTGGTACTATCTCATTCTTATCATTAGGCACAACAGTAATCCCTCCTTTCTTCAGAACACTTTGTATCGAACTGACCCACTTGCTATTAGCAATAGGATACACTACACCAATATCTAGCCACTTTATTATCTCTTTCTTCACCACCTCCTGTATAAGAGAATTAAGTCTACGTTGGTGTTTTATACTTGAAACATAATCCGGTTCAAGTTGAATCTTATGAGTAAAAAGACCAGGCGGGACACCCACAATATATGTAATGGACTAACCTATGGTTCTCTTAAATCTCTATAGCACTGATAATAAAGCTTCAACTTCTGTCTACATCATGTCAGCTGCATTGATTACCAAAAAAGTAATATCAGACCCCAAAATATATATCATAAATGAGAAGGGAGGATTTCAACTCTGAGATGGGTGTCTCCTTAACATATGAGTGAGCAGGTGGAGTGGTTTTATTTTTCAAATCCAAATCAAGTTTCTTTGGTGCAAAATTATAATAACCGCTCCCATAAAGTACACATACAATCTCACCATAATCGTTGATACCATCACATTCGAAGTTCATGATTACGGTTGCTAAGGCTTCAACCCCCAACCTTTCTTCAATAGGAACATCCTCAGAACTATCATCCCAAATAGTCACTGTATCAACATCATGGAATAAGTCCATCTCTTCATCAAGCACGTCAATCACAAATTCGATCTTAACTTATTTGGTTGCCGCATAGACTTGCATACATTGAATATCACCTGCTTATCGTTGAGGGTTAACATCAAATGTCCTAATTTTATATTAAAGTCCTTATCGTAGCCAAGAATGGTATTCCTAAAATAATTATAAATTAAAAGTCCACTTCACAGTCAAATATCACAAAATCAACAGGAAAGATAAAAGAAGACACTTTTACCAATACATCATATACAATACCAACTGGCTTCTTCACTATCCGATCTTCCATTACTAGTCTCATGGTGGCTGGTTTGGGAGCTCCCAACCCCAACTGCTTAAAGATGGCTAGTGGCATGAGGTTGATACTGGATCTCAGATCGCATAGTGCTCGAGTAAAGTTGAAGGATCCAATGGTACAAGGAATGGAGAAAGCACATGGATCCTCCTTCTTCTTTACCAATGATCTAGTAGCGATAGTGCTGCTGTGAGACCCTATAAGATCCTAGCTTTTTTCAGCTTACTCTTGCAGGTTAAAGGGGTCCAAGACTTAGAATATTTTACTAAGTGTTAAGACTTAGTCATTTTCAAAGACCCTTAAATTTCAATGATTTTATTTTTGATCTTTACGGCCTTAGAATGTCAAATTTAAGGTTAATTCATGATTGAGGATGTCAAGGGTACGTCTCGAGTGAGTTTCAGAATTTTTGGACGAGTGTAAGATCATGTTTGGATTTCGAGAATAGTGGAAGCACTGGGATAACCCTGCGGCGTAACCTATAGCGTACTGCAGTAGAGCCCGCGACGTCCACTCTAGTGCACCACACTAGAGCCCGCGGCGCTCGTTCCATCGCCCGTCCTTTATTTTTATAGATTTTATTTCCATTTTTCCAAGGGAAAATAGGTTATTTTCCCTTCACCCAAGGGGTCCATAACATGAGATTTAGGGTCCTAAAGTATAATTTACTATTTCATTCACAAAATTTCCCCAATTGAAAGCATTTTCTCTCAAGAACAAACCCTAGCCCCTTTAAAATTTAAGATGAATTCTCAAGAAATCCACGAAGAACTTCCAAAAATTATTTAATTAAGGTATGTTAGGTGTTCATCCTTGGGTCCTTTTCACCCTTGGATCCCAAGCACCCTTTTTTAAACTTAAGTTTCGAGTTTCACATGATTAAATTGAATTATCTACATGAATATCTTGTTTTGGTGATTTCAAGTTAAGAATATATGTGTTTTCAAGTAGAATGAACTAATACGTCATTTGAATGATGTAATTCTCATGTCAAACCCTTAAGTTGTGAATTGAATAGTATAGTCATAATATTTTCGCATGTTGCTTATTCCTATGTAAAAGTTCATGTCTCCCATGTGTTTGATAAAATGCTTAGATGAATGAGTTTTGAACAATGACAACTTATTATATTTCTAAAGTTGTAGTATGGTCCCGTTATCAATATTGTTGAGTCCTGGGGATTATGAGTACCTACAATTTAGTTGTTTACTAGTTTTCAAAATTTACAGAATAAATTCAGTTATATCATGAGCAATAACTTTCAGTCAAGTTAACATGGTCAGTTGTATATTCAGTTAAGCCTAGGCCCGTCTAATGATCAGTGTCAGTTCAGTTTGGAGTAAGATTCAACAATAAGAAAATCTAGGGATGGGGTCATTCCTGTTAGGTTAGGGTTTGACCCTTAGTAGCAATCCCTCAGTTACAGAACTATGTAGCCAACATAGGTTAAAATGTCTTCCTATTAGTTAGGGTTGACACATATCTGCTGAGTACTCCTGCAATATTATGGTGGCTTATATGTCCTTTGGGACATTAGTTTAGTGGATCCACACAACCATTGTTAGTACCCGTGATATGGTATTGACACCCTTCCAACTGGGGTTACAGGTTGGACCCTATTTAACTTATTTGGGGAATGTCGGTTAGATGATACCTCCCACAATCTCAGTTATAGTACTAAGTACAACGTTCAGTTCAGTTTCACTTGATGATTGCTTTCAGTTATCAGTAAATTAGTTACAGATTTCAGTACCACAGTTTCAAACTATTTAAGATAGACGATATATGCTTAGTCTTGCATCTTTAGTATTTCTAGTTTTGCATGCATTCTTATACAGTTAACTTACATTATTTAGTCAGTTATCATTTCATGCATATGAGTCTCAAGTTGATTAGATCAGATGTCAGAATTATAATATGGATGTGAATCTCAAATTATTGTCTTTATAACCTTTTTCTAATCTCAAACTCCCTTGTGAGGATGTTTTTGAATACAGGCAATCCTCAAGCTTCTGCATTAGTTTTTAGGTCAATTAATATGAAGAATATTAATATACATGCAACCATAATACAATAGATAAATCTCTCACTTCCTCTACATAGTTAACTCGCTAGGGTTCCACAACCCTAGTCAAGAAAATTAGCTGCTCATGTCCATGCAACAATCCACGATAATCAATAAAGAACACATGTAATTAATTACGCAAGAAAAAGAGGAAGAAAATTCAAAGTCTTCAATTGAATAAATATCCAAAATCTCAAGAACAAAATCTCAATGGTTAAATTCTGTTAAAAGTAGTAAAAGTAATGTAAAAGTACGTAAACTAATAGAGGAATAACCCTAAGGTATTTATAGTATCTCAAAACAATCAAGAAATTCTAATTAAAATGGAATTGGAAAGTAAATTGGCACATGGTACGACTCGCGTAGTCCACTCATAAGGTATTCTTACGAGTTGTACAACGCTAGTCATAAGTACTCTAGTAACTGATCTTTCAGGGCTTCAGGCTTCTGTTGTCCTTACAACTTATCCTCATGAGTCTTAATCATACCTTACGACTTATGGTCTTCGCTCGTCACCACCTGGGCCTTGTTTTGTATTGCTTTTGTACACTGGTCAGCTCATAAATTGTCACTATGAGTCATCATCAGAACTTACGACTCGTCTCTTTCTTTGACTTCACCTCTGAATGACATCTTTAGTTTCTGTTCTCTTTAAGATTGCTTGTTACGACCCGTACTGACTCCTTACGAGTCGTGATATTCATCACTTAGTTTCTTTAGCTTAACCTTGGTTACTATTTTGTTCACGAGTAAGCCTACAAGTCGTATGATGAGTTGACGACTTGTAAGCTGACTCGTAGGATGAGCAAACTTCATTTTTTTTAGATCTTTTTCTTCTAGTATTCATTCTAAGGTGTTTCGTATGTATTTTTCCTGCAATCAAGTTGACAAAAACCTCATATCCACCAAAATAACCTAAGTGCAAGCATAAATTACTTATTTTTAGGTATCAAATGCACCGTGTTTCCACGACGCATCAGATATTCTCGACAAATTTTAGAAAATAGCACTAAAAACTACACTAAACACTAAAATAGAGCAAAAATAATTAAATTGATTACACTAAAAAATGCACCAACGAAAGAACTAAAAAAGGAGAAATTGCAAAAACGACCCCGATGAGTTTCCGCTAAATCTCTTTCTTCTATAACTAGTGATTTGACCTCTCTTTACGCAGTTATAGAAACATTATTAAATTTTTAAAAAATTACTTGTATAAATATATAGAAAGATGAAGTTGTATTGTATATTCATGTACTTTTTATTTAAACATATAATAATTTATTTACAAAGATAATTTTTTCATTATCAAAAATAAATTATAAAACCTTTTACTTTAAATGTTTGTGGGTGTATTTTCTTTTATTCTACAAACTAGAAATGTGAAACGCACACAAAAGAAATAAAACCATAAAGAAAACTAAACAACTATTTTTTTTTTGTTATATTCATCCAAATATATTAAAATTTCATAAATTCTTTTTCCAAGTTAAGTACAACCAACTTTACAATTTGTTTGCTTCAACTTCAGATACCTTTTTTTTCTAAAAAAAGCTATACTAACTTTAACTGCAGGTCGTCTTCTTATTTCTCTTCTTCCTCTTCCTCTTCTTCTTATTCTTCTTCTTCTTTTTTCTTTTTCTTCCTGCTCCTCTTTTTCTTCTTCCTCTTCCTCTTCTTCTTTCTTTCCCCTTTTTTTTCTACTCATTAAGTACCAATTCATAGATATCTATTGGATAATGTTTGAGCTAAAAAGAAGTTCAATCACTAAAATGTCAAAAGGATCTTTGAGAAGATAATAATTATTTATTTGCTAATACACTACTCACCATCTTGATTTATATATGTGGCATTGTTTTCATTCCTAGAATCAAATAATTTAATTTTGAGGGTCTAAAAATTATTACACTTTTTGAAATTCCTTTTAGATCTACATCTTTTTTCTTTTTCTTGTTCTCCTTCGTCCTCTTCTTCTTATTCTTCTTCTTATTCTTCTTCGTACTTTTCCTTTTTTTCTACTCATTAAGTACCAATCCATAGATATATATTGGATAATATTCGAGCAAAAAAGAAGTTCAATCACGAAAATGCCAAAAGGGTATTTGAGAAGATAATAATTGTTTATTTGCTAATACGCCACTCCACTGTCCCAGTTTATATATGTGGCATCGTTTTTATTCCAAGAGTCAAACAGTTTAATTTTAAGGGTCTGAAAGTATTACGTTTTTTGAAATTCCTTTTAGATGTACATCAATATCTACAAGATATTAAAAGTTTAAAGACCGGTTGAAAAATGATTTGAATTTTTTGCCCGTTATTAAAATAATCTATAATAGGCAAACTAATCTTTTTGTTGAGTTCAAAATTGAGAGGGCGTCATGCAGAAGCTAATAGTTTGCAAACCAAGACGACGATAATTCAGATGACATAATATAAACTAAAAACATAATAATATTGGTATAGTTTGGCCAACTGCCCTACACATTAAAACTAATATTAAAGAAAATATTAAACTTTTGGGAGAAAATTTCCCCCTAAATAAGACTCTTTAAACGACTACATTATGGATGATATTATGTTATGGTATGAGAAGGGGATCTTCTATTTATAGATGTCCAAAACCTTTCCTCCAAGAAAGAGGTTTACCAAATATGAAAAAGTTTTATATTTTCCTTGAAGGAAAAATAAAAGTAATTATGGAACTACTTTTATTTTCCATCAATAGAAAACTAAAATTCAATTTTGGTAAGAAACTTAAGGCAAAACCCCTAACAAATCTCCCCTTTTTGGCTTGATTTTCTTGACAAAACTTGATCCGCCTTCTTCATGTCATATGCATACTTTTGGTTCTTCACATAGTCTTCATTCCTTTTGTTTGGCATGCTTAAAAATTAAGCTCTTTTTTTTGGTTAAAAGCATATGAGCCCTTTTGGGTTAAAAATATTAGAGTCTTTTGTAAGGTTAAAAGTAAGCTTTATTTTCAAATATGTAACTGCAGGATTGTTCAAAATATGACTAAAAATCATCTCCACGTGTAGTATTTGGACATATATCTTCATTATCATCAAATTTATTGCAACTTTGATCTTAAATATCCATCGAACCATTTGATCAATGATTGGTGCTGATACCACTTGTTGGGTTCAAAATTGAGAGGGCATCATGTGAAAGCTAATAGTTTGCAAACCAAGACGACGATAATTTAGATGACACAATATAAACTAAAAACATAATAATATTGATATAGTTTGGCCAACTGGCCTATACATGAAAACTAATATTAAAGAAAACACTAAACTATTGGGATAGAATCTCTCCCTAAACAAGACTCCTTAAACGACTACATTATGAATGATATTGTGTTATGGTATGAGAAGGGGATCTTCTATTTATAAATGTACAAAACCTTTCCTCCAAGAAAGAGGTTTTTCAAATAATGAAACATTTTTGTAACACCCCAATTCGCTGAACCAGAATGCTACACGGTGCTCATGACCCAGAGGGACCACAAGCTAACCCATGACTGATATCTGTACCTATATACCGTAAATCATGATATAATAATATGGAATACATAGAACTATAAGGCCATAAGGTTCAATTGAATAAAATCATGTGGGTGAAAATACCCAAAACAACTCATCTGAACGTAAATCTGAACATAAATCTGAATGTAAATCTAAAAGCCTCTAAACTATATGACTAAGAATTTGAAGGAACATGTCTCCAACTAACTCCGTAAAACTGAACTGAAGAAATAAATAAATGTATCAAATCATATTGTCCTCGAATCAATGAGGACTCACTGTGACTCTGTGAGTGGAATGCTACCGCTACTGCTGGGGTGGAGCTAGTTTCTCGGAACCTATGGTGTAGTATGAAAAGAAAGCACCATAGCACAAATGCGTCAGTACAACTGGAGTACTGAGTATACGAGGAAGGTTGGCTGAACATAAAGGGTTTCATGCATGAACAACACTGACTGGCTATTATGAATGTGGGAGTGCAAACACACATATATAGAAATTGGGACTGTGAATACGTGATAGCAGGACCTGTAAGCTAATACGTGGGTTACTGATAACTGTCATGACTGATACTGAAACTGATGACATGGACGACTTTATCTGACAATCCTGTATATACTGAAATCTGAAGAACGCCCTGAGTTCTTTTACTGAGACTGATACTTAAACTGTGGGAAGTAGTGTTTAAATGACATGCCCTGTGTATGCCATTATGGCTAAGCTGGGGTCCAATCTCTGCCCCTACTGGAGGAGTGTCAATTCCGTACCACGGGTAAGGACAACCTGTGAGTGACCCTTATCTGCGGGTACTCAATGAGAACGATGGGAACCCTAAACTGATGGGTTAAGCTACCTCATCAACCCTAATCTGATAGGTTAAGATGTCTCAACCTACGCTGGCTAAGTAGTTCTGGAACACAAGGATGACTACTATGAGTCAGACCCTGAACTTGCAGGTGATTTCCTATCCTTGGGTTCACTCGGTGCTAACCTCTACTCCCATATGGAGGGACTGGACATGAATAACTGACTATGCATGACTTAATCTTACTAAATTCCGTTGACTGACAGAATGTTACTGATATTTGACAATTGACTAAGATCATGAGGTTTTCCTGAGTCACATGACCGACTGAAATCTATGGAATCATAGCTTGAGTTCGGATATTATGAAAGATGACATGGATCTAGGCACACAACTATAGTTTTTGGGTACAAGTACCCCCAGGACTTGATGGAAGGAAACTGACACACATGACTGACTTGATCATAAGAGTAGAGTCCATAATTTATAATATCATAAGTAGGAATCTCATACTAAGCATGGTTATCAACAATGTATTGCATGGAAATGATTTCATATCACATGGAAGTACTTGCACAATCTTAATATCATGTTCATTGCATAATTATATTGGCAACACATACCAATAGCATGGAAGTTCATGTGGATTGCATGGTTATCATACATCTTGTTCATAAGTAGGATTTGAAAGTAAACATAGCATAATCTCATAAGAATAGCTCATGAGTATTCCAAAAACATTTACAAGGCACATTATCAACATAGAAGTCATTGGAACATAAGGGCATATCATGAATCCTTCACTTAGTCACAATTTAGCTATATTGCATGATTTCTAGTTTCTTAGGTATTTTATCAAACACCTTACATGCACATCTTAATAATAGGTGAAATCATCAAATTATACATCATGAACAACCAAATTTACATGTTTCCAACTCATATGATATCATTAAATTCAAAGAAACATATAAAGATTCCATCTTGGGAATCACCCAATATCAACAACATGATCATCAACACCCAACAATATAGAAATCATACTTTATAATGAAAAAGAGGGTTTTTGAGCTTTATAGATGAAAGGGATCCATAAATCAACTCACGCATACCTTAGAAGAAAGATTCTTGATGATTGACGATGTAATTTCCTTGAAATTGGATCTTCAAGCTTAGTTACTCAACCCTAGTTGTTTCTCTCTTTTAGTGCTCTTGGATGATGAGCTTTGAGATGATAATAGGGTTGTAATATGTTTAGAAGCTATATATTTCATAGGGTTAAATTTAGGGACGTGTAAGGAGTGTTAAAAGACTTAATTACCCGTAAAATAACTCAAAACGGAGTATTTTTTGTCATCTGGAACTGACTTAGGCGGCACCCAAGTATTGCCTAATCTAGGTTGGGCGGCGCCTAACCAATCGCCTATCCTTACTGTCTCTCATGAAAATGGGCATAACTTTTATCTCGGGTATTGGATTAAGGCGAAATTGGTATCATTGGAAATCTAATTTGATTCTCTACAATTTGGTGGGTCAAAATCATCCAAAATACCATATTAACATCGAGTTATACTCGTTCAAAGATGTCCCTTGCAAAATCAAACACTAAAACTGGATGGATTCAAAAACTCTTAGCTTGTATTACCTTAAGTGACTCATATGAACATGCTTAATGCATCATAAGCTATCCTATCACAAGGATATTCATTATAAGTTATGTACTCAAGTATGAATCACAGGATAGGAGATTTCATACATAGGAATACTTATTCACTTCCTAGCTTAGAGACATGCGGGGTATTACAATATCTCCCCCTTGGGAACATTCATCCTCGAATGAGAATTTACTGAGAAGGGATACAAGATAATAGAACCTGAACTAAACATGAAGAACTGAAACTTGATCTCATGACTGACATGCTAAATATACTGAACTCGTGCATATCTGATGTACGAACAACTGACACATGAATGCATGACTGAGTATAAAATGGTTAATAGGTACCAAGTTTATACTGGAAACATGAACATGAAACTGAATAAGATTAAGGAGAACTGTTACCTTGAGCTTGATCTGAATTAGCGGGGAAGAGGTGAGGATACTTGGTACGCATATCTGCTTCTGCTTCCTAAGTAGCTCCCTCATGAGACTGATTTCATCAAAGAACCTTGACTAGAGGGACTTCTTTGTTCCTCAATCTGCGAGTTTGATAATATAAGATTTCAACTGGAATCTCTTCATAAGAGAGGCTATTCTGAATGTTGATGCTCTGAATAGGGACAACAATTGCTGGGTCACCTATGCACTTCTTTAGCGAAGAGACATGGAAGACTGGATGGACTGAGCCTAGATCTGAAGGCAACTCAAGCTCATAATCTACCTTGCCAAAGAGACAAAGAATTCTGAAGGGACCGACATACCGGGGACTGAGTTTCCCTTTCTTTCTGAACCTCTTCACTCCCTTCATGGGAGAGATCTTAAGATAGACATAGTCATTGACCTCAAACTCCGGATCCTTTCTACGAACATCTACATTGGACTTCTATAGGCTCGGAGCAGCCCAAAGTCTCTCTCTGATCAACTGAACTTTCTCTAAGGCATTGAATATTAAGTCAGGACCTATGATTGAGGCCTCACTAACTTCGATCTAACCAATCAGAGATCTACATCTCCTACCATAGAGAACTTCAAATAGAGCCATCTAAATACTAGAATGATAGCTATTGTTGTATGCAATCTCAATCAAAGGCAAGTGGTCATCCCAACTTTCCTTGAATTCAATTACACACGCCCTTAGCATATCTTCAAGAGTCTTAATGGTCCTCTATGCTTGACCATTTGTCTGAGGATAAAATGCTGTGCTGAGATGGACTTGGGTACTGAGACCCTTTTGGAATGCTTTCCAAAAGTGTAAAGTGAACTGGGTACCTCTATTTGAGATTCTAGATAGTGGAACACCGTGTAACCTGACTAACTCCGTAATATAGAGTTTGGCATAATCCTCGATGGAATAAGAAGTATGAACAGGAAGGAAATGAGTTGACTTGGTTATTCTATCTATAATTACCCAGACTGAATCATGCTGATGACGAGTTTTAGGCAAACCTGTCATGAAGTCCATGTTAACTTCTTCTCACTTCCAAGTAGGAATAGTAAACTCTTGCATGGAATTACTAGGTTTCTGATGCTCTATTTTAACCTGCTGACATGTAGAGCACTTAGCCACAAACTCTGCAATATCTCTCTTCATCTCACTCCACAAATAGATCTCCCGTATGTCGCGGTACATCTTAGTAGCCCCTGGATAAATAGAGTATCACGCACCATGAGCTTCTGAAAGTATTCTCTGCCTTAATTCATCTACACCTGGAACACATAGATGACCCTGACAACAAAGAACAACATCTCCCCCTTGGGAGAAAACCTCGACTTTCTGATTCTGAATTGACTCTTTGAGCTTGACAAGGCTAGGATCCCTGTCTTGTTTCTCTTTCACCTCAAAAACTAGAGATGACTCTGAAATACTATGAACACATACACCACCCTCTGAAGAATCAACTAAGAGAATGGCTATTCTGGTAAGCTAATAGATCTCCTGAGCCATCTTTTTCTTACTATCCTCAACGTGAGAAATACTACCCATGTAGAGTCGACTGAGAGCATCGGCTACAACATTGGCCTTGCCTAGATAATAAAGAACACTCATGTCATAATCCTTCAAGAGCTCTAACCACCTTCCTGGCGAAGATTGGGATCTTTCTGGGAAAAGATATACTGGAGGATTTTATGGTTTGTGAAGATATCTACATGAACTCCATAGAGATAATGTGTCCAAATCATCAAGATAAAAACTACCGCTGCTAAATCAAGATCATGAGTAGGATAATTCTTCTCATATGACTTTAATTGTCAGGAGGCAAAGGCTATGACCTTACCATTCTGCATGAGGACACAACCTAAACCCACTCTAGATGCATCACAATAGACTACAAAACCGTCTGAACCATCTGGAATAGCTAGAACTGGAGCGGAGGTGAGTCGAGTCTTCAACTCTTGAAAGCTCTTCTCACAGGAATCTGACCACTGAAACTTAATCTTCTTCTGAGTCAATCTGGACATGGGAGATGCAATAGAAGAAAATCCCTCGACAAACTGTCTATAATAGCCAGCCAAACTCAAGAAACTCCTAATATCTTATGGAGATACGGGTCTGGGCTAGTTTCTTACTGCCTTAGTTTTCTGAGGATCTACTCTAATGCCATCACTGGAAATAATATGGCCAAGGAATGCTGATCTTAGCCAAAATTCTCACTTGCTGAACTTAGCGAATAACTGGTGATCCCTGAGAGTCTGAATAACAATCCTGAGATGGTCTGTATGATCACACCCTGTGCGAGAGTAGAACAGAATATCATCTATAAAGACTATGACAAACATGTCCAACTACTTAAACACACGGTTCATCAAATCCATAAAAGCTGCAGGGGCATTGCTAAGACCAAATGACATGACTAAAAATTTGAAGTGACCATACCGAGTACGAAAAGCTGTCTTCAGAATGTCACATTCTCTAACTCTGAGCTGATGATAGACTGATCTGAGGTTTATCTTGGAGAAGTAACTGGCATCCTGAAGTTGGTCGAATAGATCATCAATCCTAGGAAGAGGATATCTGTTCTTGACCGTGACCTTGTTGAGTTAACGGTAATCAATACACATCCTGAGAGAACCGTCTTTCTTGCGCACGAATAATACTTGCATACCCCATGGGGAAACACTGGGTCTGATGAATCCTTTATCTAAGAGATCCTTCAACTGATCTTTTAGTTCCTTGAGTTCTGATGGTGTCATTCTGTATGGTGAAATAGAAATAGGTTGAGTATCCAGAAGAAGGTCTATGCCGAAGTCTATTTCCTGGAAGATCTTCGGGATAGACATCTAAGTATTCATTAACAACAGGGACTGTTTTGAGGCTAGGATATTTAGAAATGGAATCTTTAACATGCACGAGATGATACACACACCCCTTAGAAATCATTTTCCTTGCCCAAAGGTAGGAAACAAGTTAACCCCTGAATGCTAAAATGCTACCCTTCTACTCTAGGACGGGCTCATTCGGGAATTGAAACTGAACTATCCTATTTATGGAGTCAACTGTGGCATAGCAGGAATGAAGCCAATTTATGCCGAGAATGACATCAAAATCAGTCATCTTTAACTCCACTAAATCTACTTATGTGGATTTTTGAGATATCATAACCGGGCAGTTCTTGTATACCAGCCGAGCTATGATGGTTTTACCCACTGGGGTAGAGACTGAGAAGGGCTCTGCTAGGACTTTGGGACTGATTTTGAAATCGCCTGCTATGTATGGAGTAACAAAATACAAAGATGCACCTGGTTCTAGCAAAGCATAAACATGGAAAATATGTAACATACAAGTAATGACATCAGGAGAATTTTCCTAATCCTGCCGGGACTGAAGAGCATAGAGTCTGTTTGGGCGTTGCCCACTGTTAGCACTGGAAATGGCACCCTGCTAGTTTGGGCGACTGGACTGAGATGTAGAATGATTTTGCAGACCCTGAAGACTTGACTGCAGACACTCCCTAATCCTGTGGCCTGTCTTGCCACAACTAAAACAGACATCACTACCGGCTTTGCAAATACCCTTGTGGTTCTTACCACAAGTCTGACAAAGGGGATTCATTCGGGCACTGCTAACACTGCCATGAGATTTAGAGCCTGGTACTTTGTCTCTATTGTCGTCTCTGAACTTTGGTCCTGGAGCACTGGCAAAGGAAGGAGCTGGAATGGCTGACTTAGAGCGAAACTATGAATGGTTTCCTCCATCTGTCTTGGGGTGAGCAAAGTTGAAATTACATGACCTTGCTCTCTTGTTCTACCTCTCCTTAGTCTTAAACTTCTGCTCTTCTACTTGCTGGGCATGGGTCATAAGTCTGGCTAAGGTCATATCACCGATCAACATTGCATACCTACACTCATTTTCTATGCTATCGTTGACCTCTGACATGAACTTTCTCATCTTATCTCTATTGTCTGCAACCACGTGAGGAGCATACCTGGCTAGCTGAGTAAATCTGAGAGAATACTCCCTAACCATTATATTCCCCTGCCTGAGGTTGATGAACTCAAGAACTTTGGCTTCCCTCAGCTCTTGGGGAAAGAATCTATCTAAGAAGGCTGTGATAAATTTTTCCCACTCGATAGGGCCTGTATCATCTAACCTCTCAGACTTTTACTATTTGTACCAATAATAAGAAACATCCTATAACTATAGGCGGCTAACTCAACACTCTCAATAGAAGTAACACCCATGATGTCAATGACCTTCTGGACTTGGTCAATGAACTCCTGAGGGTCCTCATCAGACTTAGACCCATGGAAAGATGGAGTGTTCATCCAGGTGAAGTTCTGAACCCTAGCTACTTTGGGATTGGACGAAATGACTGGTGGCCGTTAAGTCTGTGCAGCCATGGACTGAGCAAGTATGGTAAATGCGGCTCTAAACTCTGCATGGGAAACATGTTCACCCATAGGATCTTCGGGCTGAGGAGCTGGCTGTTTTCTTCTCTTTGGGGTCATGGTCTAGAATAAGAGAAGAATGGATTATACTGAGAGTTTAACTTGTGATTATGATCACTAGAATGACATGAATAATGAAGAAAGGGGACTGTTCCTAAAACATCTTATAGCCTCCCGCACATAAAAGTGGCGCGCAATACACCCATGTATAAGACTCTACTAGATGTGGCTTTCAGACTTCCTCAGACTCTATTGAACCTTAGGATCTGATGCCAAGTTTGTAACACCCCAATTCGCTGAACTGGAATGATACACGGTGCTTATGACCCCGAGGGACCACAAGCTAACCCATAACTGATATCTGTATCTGTATACTGCAAATCATGATATAATAATGTGGAATACATAGAACTGTAAGGCCATAAGGTTCAACTGAATAAAATCATGCGGGTGAAAATACCCAAAACAACTCAATCGGAAAGTAAATCTAAACATAAATATGAACGTAAATTTGAAAGCCTTTAAACTATCTGAATAAGGAGTTGAAGGAATATGTCTCCAACTAACTCCATAAAACTGAACTGAAGAAATAAATAAACGTATCAAATCATATTGTCCTCAAATCAATAAGGACTCACTGTGTCTTTGCGACTGGAATGCTACCGCTACTGCTGGGCTGGAGCTCATGTCTCGGAACATATGGTGTAATATGAAAAAAAAGCACCATAGTGCAAATGCGTTAGTACAACTGAAGTACTAAATATAAGAGGAAGGTAGGCTGAACATAAAGGGTTTCATGCATGAACAACACTGACTGACTAATATGAACGTGGGGAGTGCAAACACATATATATAGAAACTGGGACCGTGAATACGTGATAGCATGACCTGTAAGCTAATACATGGTTTACTGATATATGTCATGACTGATACTGAAACTGATAACATGGACGGCTATATTTTGACAGTCCTGTATATACTGAAATCTGAAGAACGCCCTGAGTTCTTTTACTGAGACTGATACTGAAACTATGGAAAGTAGTGTTTAACCGACATGCCCCATGTATGTTGTTTTGGCTAAGCTGGGGTCCAATCTCTGTCCCAACTGGAAGGTTGTTAATACCGTTCCACGGGTAAGGACAACCTGTGAGTGATCCTTATCTGGCGGGTACTCAATGAGAATGGTGGGAACCCTAAACTAACGGGTTAAGCCACCTCATCAACCCTAATCTGACAGGTTAAGATGTCTCAACCTACGCTGGCTAAGTAGTTCTGGAACACAAGGATGACTACTATGAGTCAGACCCTGAACTTGCAGGTGATTTCCTATCCTTGGGTTCACTCGGTGCTAACCTCTACTCCCATATGGAGGGACTGGACATGAATAACTGACTATGCATGACTTAATCTTACTAAATTCCGTTGACTGACAGAATGTTACTGATATTTGACAATTGACTAAGATCATGAGGTTTTCCTGAGTCACATGACCGACTGAAATCTATGGAATCATAGCTTGAGTTCGGATATTATGAAAGATGACATGGATCTAGGCACACAACTATAGTTTTTGGGTACAAGTACCCCCAGGACTTGATGGAAGGAAACTGACACACATGACTGACTTGATCATAAGAGTAGAGTCCATAATTTATAATATCATAAGTAGGAATCTTATACTAAGCATGGTTATCAACAATGTATTGCATGGAAATGATTTCATATCACATGGAAGTACTTGCACAATCTTAATATCATGTTCATTGCATAATTATATTGGCAACACATACCAATAGCATGGAAGTTCATGTGGATTGCATGGTTATCATACATCTTGTTCATAAGTAGGATTTGAAAGTAAACATAGCATAATCTCATAAGAATAGTTCATGAGTGTTTCAACAACATTTACAAGGCACATTATCAACATAGAAGTCATTGGAACGTAAGGGCATATCATGAATCATTCACTTAGTCACAATTTAGCTATATTGTATGATTTCTAGTTTCTTAGGTATTTTATCAAACACTTTACATGCACATCTTAAGAATATGTGAAATCATCAAATTATACATCATGAACAACTAAATTTACATGTTTCCAACTCATATGATATCATGAAATTCAAAAAAATATATAAAGATTCCATCTTGAAAATCACCCAATATCAACAACATGATCATCAACACCCAACAATATAGAAATCATACTTTATAATGAAAAAAAAGGTTTTTGAGCTTTATGGATGAAAGGGATCCATAAATCAACTCATGAATACCTTAGAAGAAAGATTCTTGATGATTTACGAAGGAATTTCTTTGAAATCGGATCTTCAAGCTTAGTTACTCAACCCTAGTTGTTTTTCTCTTTTAGTGCTCTTGGATGATGAGCTTTGAGATGATAATATGGTTGTAATATGTTTAGAAGCTATATATTTCATAGGGTTAAGTTTAGGGATGTGTAAGGAGTGTTAAAAGACTTAATTACCCTTAAAATAACTCAAAATGGAGTGTTTTTTGGCACCTGAAACTGACTTAGGCGGCGCCCAAGTGATTGCCTAATCTAGGTTGGGTGGCGCCTAACCAATCGCCTATGTTTGGGTTGGGCAGCGCCTAACCAATCGCCTATCCTTGCTGTCTCTCACGAAAATGGGCATAACTTTTCGCTCGGGTATTAGATTAAGGTGAAATTGGTATCATTGGAAATCTAATTCGATTCTCTACAATTTGGTGGGTCAAAATTAGCCAAAATACTACTATGAAAGTTTGGTAAGTTTGATAATAGCTCAGAAGTTTTTACATTTACACTTTAATCCAAATATTTGCCTAATATAATGGGAAATATAGGGGAAAGATATATCTTTCTCTTTCTTCTCATCCATTGTTGTTTTCTCTCTCTTAGTAATTTTTGTTGTTCATTGTTGCTGCTGCTTTATTCACCATCTTCTGTTTCATTATCATTATCTTCTACTTCATTATCATCTTCATCTTCTTCTGGTTAACCATTGTCGTTGTTACCTTCACTGTTGCTATTTGACCAATTTCTTAGGTCAAATTTTGTTTCGTACATCACTTTCATAGAAGACTTTGGAAAGTCAAATTATGATTTTTAGTTGAATTTGTCATCTGGGTAACTGCCACTGTGTTGTTTTTCCAACAATGGATAGAACCCGATCATGAATCCAACATAAGAGCCATTTGTTTAAATAGATAAACCATCTGTTGTGATAGATGATAATCTATTTCAACGAAATACTGATATGTTGGATTCATGTTTATGGTTCTATAGACCAAAACATGAATCAAATAGATTGGTCATCTATTGTAACAAATTATTTATCTATTTAAATAGATTAGTTATATGGTGCAACATAATAAATATATGTTGGAACAGATTATTAACCTGCTACAACAGAACGTGAACTCGATTCTAACAGACGTGTTTTCTGTTGCAACAGATTATTAACCTGTTGCAACGAACCTGAACTCAATTCTAATAAATGGTAAATATCTATTGCAATATATTAGTAACCTGTTGCGATAGAACCTGACCTCAATTCCAATAAATCATTGTCTGTTGTAACAGGTAAGTTATCTGTTGCATCAGGTTAATTATCTATTACAACATGTTGCTCATCTATTGGAATTAACTTCAAAGGTGACTCAGTACTGTAACATCAATCCCAACAGATATATAGTCTATTGCAACATATGATTCACCTGTTACAACAGATGAATCATCTGTTAAAATCAGCTCCAGAAGCATAACATGAATCCAATAGGTAATTGATCTGTTGCGACTGATTACACATCTGTTGGGATTCATTTACGACACTATGAAATCACTATTAAATTTTTTTAACAAATGAATTTGTTTAGGTACCACTAATAGAGGGATTAATAAAAATAGGGGTAGATTGTTATGGTCAATGGATCAAGAAGAGCAACCGATATATGTAGCGTTAAAATGAGGGTAAAATGCTAGAGACGATATCTATGACAGTCCAAAGTGATATTTCGTATGATGATTTTATGAACTTAATCATCAATTATTGTGGACTGAATTGCCAATCGAAAGAACTCATTATCAGCTACATGCACAACTCCTTTGAAAATCAGAGGGTACTGCCTTTCAAGATAACCGATTAGGTTCAATTGTATGCTTATCTTAGTGATTCATCAAGGCCGGTGTTAAGGGTGTATATGGCTGAAAAGGCGAGAGAGAATGAGAACTAGAATGTAGAAGAAGAAGAAGAAGAAGAAGAAGAAGAACAATAAGACATCTTTGATGATAGGTTGGATAATCTAGACATGAATATTCCAGATGATTAAACACCTACGCCCATTGATGGGACTAATATGATGGGTAGTTTTTCTTAATTGACACAGTCTGGAAATCTTCAAGATAATGGGATCGTCTTTTTTATTGGAATGTCATTCAAGGAAAAGAATGAAATTCTACCACTTTGTTTATTTCTTGCTTGAAAAAAGATTTCAGATTAAAGAAGGTGATTAATTTGAGCAGTGTATATTGCTTCAAATATGTTAATCCAAACTGCAAGTGGTGGTTGAGAGCGGTGAAGTATGCAAGTTCTAACAGATTCATCATTCATAAATATGAAAAGCATCACTTATGTGGTTCAGAGCACATCTCGAGCCAAAATCCTCACGCCACGGCAAAGGTCCTCGGTGAATATTTTAGGAGTAGTAGATATATACGGCTATGGAGATTTCCAAGGACTTGGTTAGGGGGACACATGAGCATGGTATACAGTCCTAGAGACCTACCGTTACATGATTGAGTTCACAAATCTCATAAGTAAGACGACATTACATGTTGATGAAAAAAGAAGGTTCAAGTACTTTTTTGTATCCTATGGTGCTTGGATTCAAGGTTTTTGACATTTGAGAAAAGGCATATCCATCGATGATATCTTCTTGACGAACATGTATAATGGAGTTCTGCTAGCGGAGGTGGCGCAGGATGCAGAGAATCACATCTTTCCTCTCACTTTTTGTGTAGCCGACAAGGAATGTGATGCCTCTTATGTATTTTTTTGAACAACTACAAAGCTGCGTCGAAGATACTGAAGAGTTGTGATTTGTTTCGGATTGGCATCCAAGTATTCCAAAGATGGGTTCAATTTTCTTTACTTCAGCTTACTTTGGTTGTTGCATCAGACATCTTGGAGAGAACATTTGGACCAACTATCACAACGAAAGGGTCATGACCCTTTTTTATAGAACAGCTAAAGCATATAGTAGAGAGGAGTTTTTAGACCATTTCAATCAAATAATATATGTGAGTCCCAAGGTAGCAAAATTTCTTGTATGTGTCAATTTCGAGAGATAGAGCCGGGCATTCTGTCTGGCAAATAGGTACATTTTTATGAATTTAATGTCTTATTTGAGTTAGAAGTTTAGTATAATGTCGTACTAAGTGATTATTTTGTATAGGTAAAATATTATGACACCAAACATGGCTAAATTAGTGAATTCATTGCTTGGCGATAAAAGAGAATTTCCCATTAAGGCTATGTTTGAAGTTATAAACAAGAAGTATGGTTGATTTTTTAACGAAAGGCGTGTGCAGTTTAAGGGCCCAAAAAGAACCCGATTTGTTCTCGAAATTGAAAAAATAATATAAATGATCGTTAGTTTAGGGAATAGGTTATTATCTCATAAAATAGCAGATTACAAATTCAGTATAACCCGTCATGGTGATGTTTCCACGGTCGATCTTCAAATAAGATCTTGTACGTGCAGATTTTTTGACTTAGACAAAATACCCTGTCCACAGCCATAGCAGCACTTCGAGCTCAATACGGTCCAAAATATGGACCTAAAGTTTACGAGCACTCCTCTCAATATTATTGGTGGAAGAATATGAAATGGCATATAGTAGGCGTATTACTCCGACGCCTCTCGAAGAATCTTGGGTTGTTCCTGCAGAGATTTTAGGGAGATTAATACCTCCTCCATATATTGATCCAAGCACTATCAAATTGGGAAGAAATTCATATAAGAGGAGGCATGGAGTCAGAGAATCATTTTCATCAAGAAGAAACAAGTGCTCCGTATGTAAGCACGCTGGCCACAAAAGAACTACATGCCCAGATCGTAACCAACCATGATCGTAGTAATTGCAGAAACTTGTGTAGTTGTTTGTTGTGGACTTTTATATATTTAACTCATTGTTGTGAACGTAATGTATTATTTATTATATATAAAATATCTTTTTTAATAACTTGTGCATAATTAAAAAGAGGCAAAACATGAACTACATAATACAACAAACCACAATTATTCTCAACAGATTAACCATATGTGGCAACAGATGGATATTAGCCGGAAGAACACAACACAGTTCCATCAAACTGGAATATTTTTCTTTAACAGATTACAAATCTATCACAACAAATGGATAATCTATTGATAGAAACCTAACAGATGACCAATCTATTCCAACATATGGTCCATCTGTTGAAAGAACTCACAAGCGAAAATTGCTATTGCTAATGGATTCAAAATTGCTCCTTACCTTCGACCATTGACATGTTAACATTAACATGTATGTTTAGAAAAACTAGACAGAATGAAAATTGAATAAGAATTAAAAAGCCAAAGTCGACTAAAAATAATTTTTCATTAAACAAAAAATAAAATACATTAGGTATAGATCCGATATAGAAAAAATAAAATACATACACTAAAAGAAAAAATACATTCTAATTCTAATTATAATTATCATCATCATTATTATCATTTATTATAGCTGGCCAATCAACTCGCAGCAGCAATGTCGTCATCAGCCTCTGTATCTCTCTAAACATTGTCGCTCTCACGATGACTAACTCCCTCTACAGGTCATTAACCTACCTCTAAAGTTCCCACACTATGTCAAACAAAATAGAAATGCCCAAACAGGATTAGCCATATCTAGAACATGCATGAATTGATAAATGTAAAGAAAAAGAGTCCAAATATAATACAACGTATACTACCAACTGGTAGATTTACACTAGAAAAAACTCACCTCAATGAGAAAGGAATATAATCTTTGAAAAGAAGTGGTTGAAGATGTCACAAGAAAATAAATAGTGCAAGAAATAAATAAAGTTTATTAGAATGAAGATTAAGGAAGGGCCTATTTATAGAGGATGTGTCAGGCCAAAAAGCACGACTGTTAAGCTCTATTGTATTAATTACATTCAAAATGGTGGCATTTTGTTTTATGTGAATACTCACGACTTTTTCTTTTATATTAATACTTCTCACCTTTTCAAAACGGCTTTTTGACTAGATAACAACCATTACTATTGATCTGTTGCAACAAATCAACTATCTATCACAACAGATTTACCATCTATTACAACAGATTTTCTGTATGTGTTACAGATAGTCTGTCAAAACAAATTTACCATTCAATAGATGGTTTGTATGTGCAATAGATGAGACATATGTTGCAACATATGTATTATCTATTACCAGAGGCGAACCTAGGATTTGAAGTCTGTGGGTGCACCAGTGTTGTCAAAGATGCGCATAAGCCTCAAAGTAAGACTCAAAATATGTTGAGTTCTCGCCTTACTTAATATGTAGCTTAGGTTCTAATTTCTAATACATACTTTCCCTTGTCAATGAGGATTTATGAGGAGACGAACACTAAACAATTGATATTTCACTTTATAAAAAATAATTATTTTTTTCATATATTTGTCATTCATGCTTATATTATTAGTCTTGGACTAGAAATATATTTATATATTTTCTACGTTTATGCATTTTTTTGTTAAATCTCACCCTTTATTTGTACTTTGTGCTTAAACACAATATACCTTGAAACTTTTTAACTCTTATTGCTTTTGATAAAATTGTGGAGCACCAATATTATCTTAAGACATTAAAAAAAATTTCAGTGACGGTTAACGAATATTATCATACTCAATTGGTCGCTAAAGACATGAACAATACTGAAAAATAAATATTTAGAACAAATAAGAGTTTTAAGCTACTAACTTTACTTTCTTATAATACATGAAGTTTACTTTTAACATTTTAAAACAATCAGTTATGGTAGCTTAATGGTCAAGGAGGGTTTCACTTATGGATTGGTTGCGAGTTCAAATCCCCATTCCAATAATTTTGTTGTTATAAATTTAGTAATAAGCTTTAAATTTGAAGTATTGAAAATAAAAACTAAGGTGTTGTGTGACCCAGGGATCAATATCTGGTCCCGTAGACGGAAATTCTAGCATCAATTAGTGCACCAAGGTGCACCACCATTCATCTTAGGGTGCACTATTACCTATATCCCAATTTCTCAAGGTATATACACAATTTTTCGATATTAATGAGTGCACGTGCACCCCCACCTATACATATGGGTCCACCCCTATCTGTTGCGATAATGGACCATCTTTTGGAGATATTTTGATTTCTTCTAACAGTTGATTCATCAGTTGCAACAGATGGAGAATTCAATTCATTAGTTATTTTGAATGTGTTAGATAAAAAGTCACGACTACCTCTTTTTTAATAGTCATCACATGCATGTAGATTAATAAACACTGTCTGGTCTATCACAACAGATTCACCATCTATTGTAATATATAGATTATCTGTTATAAGAGGGACCATATGTTAGAAGAGATATTTTGATTTCTTCTAACAACTGATTCATCAGTTGCAACAGATGGAGAATTTGGTTCATCAGCTGTTTTGAATGTGTTAGATAAAAAGTCATGACTCTTCACCTCTTTTTTATTAGTTATCATATGCGTGTAGATGAATAAATAATGTCTGGTTTGTCGCAATAGATTTACCATCTTTTGCAATATATGAATAATCTGTTGTGACAGATGGACCATATATTGGAGGAGATGTTTTGATTTCTTCCAATAACTGATTTATCAATTGCAATAGATGGAGATTTTGATTCATTAGCTGTTTTGAATATGTTAAGATAAAAATTCACAACTCTTCACACCTATTTCTTCATAGTCATCACATACATACAGATGAATAAATAACACTATTTGACATGTTTTGATGGGGTAAGATGAATAAGGTGCGTGCAATGGATCAACTTTCATGTGTGGGAGTTATGTATTATTGATCAGGCTACCGCGAAAGACACACATAAAGTGCAATGATTTTGTGAATGTAATTTTTTACCGATTAGATATTGATCCTTTAAACAAGATTCTGCATTGTATAGTTTAGTTTGATAGGTGCAAACTAATAAGGCCGAAGGGTTCGGTGTCGATACCCTATTAAAATTTAATGATGGTCTATGCTTATGTTTTTGTGTCAAGTTTGGGGAAGGGTTCAAGTTTTTGGTGGTAGTGTAAATATCCAATAGTGATTATACCGGTTTTAATGGCTCAATAGACTTCTTAAAAGGCCTCAGAAGCCTCGCACTGTTAGAAAACAATGATGGAGCCAATAGAAATTCCCCTGGTCTAAATTTATTTTGATGGGTTGCTGGAGGAAACTATTATACAGTAGTAGGTGCTTGGAAGAATACCTGTGTGGAGAGGAGGAGGTGGAGAAGACCATATATCATCTCAGATCTTATTTAAGAGGAAACATAGGGAATAAAGTAAGGAACTTCTAGCAAATCTGGCCAATGAAATTGACATGAGAAGTGGAAAAACTGGATGAGCTTCAAATATGGAAGTGTATCCAAATATAAAAATCCGTTAGTCATTGAAAAAAATAAAAATGGTCAACAGGATTGGAGTAGACACTTTGCTCGAGAATGCAACTAGCGAGCGTGGCCTCAATGAAGACTCTCACATAGAGCAGGACCAGAACTCTAAGTAAAAAGCTTCTCGAGCATAGAAAATTGATATGATTATTGGTCATAATTGAAACCTGAACCAACAACTCCTGAATTAAAAATAAGGGAAAGCAAGGCATTAATTTATAAAGTCTAACTTGTATGCCATGCCTTCTGTTTGTGGCTATGATCAGGTCAATGGCAGTAGAAATAAAAAGGTCTGAAGTTGGGCAGAAATCTCATGCCTTATTGTTTCCACTGCCTTTGATCTGACCAGAGCCATAAAAAGGAGGCATGGGATGCAAGTTTAACTTGAGAAATTTCCACCTTGGCTTGATCCCATATTTTTAATTCAGGAGTAGTTGGTTCAGGTTTTAATTCTGACTGACATTCTTACCACCTTTCGTGCTCACGAAGCTTCTTCCTTAGAGTTTGGGTCCTATATTTTGTGGGTCTTCATTGAGGCCATGCTCGCTAGTTGCAATTTCTAGCAAAGTGACCAGTCCTCTTGACCATTCTTCTTTTTTTTCAATGACTGATGGATTTTCATTTTTGGATACACTTTTACATTCGCAGCACATCCAGCTTATAAATTTTTTATGTCAACTTTGTCAGCTAATTTTGCTACACTTTTCTTCCTACCCTGTGTTTCCACTTAAACAAGGTCTGAGATGATATATGGCCTTCTCAATCTCCCCCTTCCCGCACAGGTATTCTCTCAAGCACCTACTGCTGTATAATAGTCTCCTCCAGCAACCCATCCATATAAATTTGGACCAAGGAAATTTCTATTGGTTCAATCATTGTTTTATGTAGTGCAAGGCTTTGGAGGCCCCTCAAGAAGTCCATTGAGCCATTAAAACTGGTCCAATCACTATTGGATATTTACACTGCCGCCAAAAACTTGAACTCTCAAACTTGACACAAAAACATGATTATAAACGGTCATTAAATTATAACAGGGTATCGACATAATCTACTTGGTCCTCATCCTTAATCGTTCGAACCTAACAATCTTAACTGTAAAATGTCATATTTTTGTTTGAAGGATTAATGGCTAATAGGTAAAGAACAAACATTCACAAAATCATTGTACTGAATGTGTGTTTTCATGATAGGTTGATCAGTAATACATACCTCCCACATATGAAGTGGTTCCATCTGCAAGTAGCTTATTTCTCCGAACCCATCTTTACTCTAGACTTTAATGCTGATCAAGCAAAAGTGGATCCAGATTCACTTTTTTTTATCTGCAAACAAGAGAAATACATTTGATGTCAAACAAGAGAATAATAAAAAGAACATTACAAAAGGGTTAAAAAATTAAGTGAATCAATAGATGTTCAATCTGATGTAACAAATTACCATATGCTCAATTGATGAGGCATCTATTACAACAGATGGATGAGATATTACAACAGATGAGTTATTTATTGGAATAAATCAAACCAGCCTTGCTACTAGTTTGATTTCTTCAAACAATTGCTCCATCTTTATAAAAGGGTAACAGAAAATTGAGTGAATCAATAGATGACCAATTTGATGCAACATATTGCTCATCTGTTCAACTGATGAGTCATTTTCCAATAGATATAAAAATAATAGTTCGTTCATTCAAGACTTAAAAGTCACCTTCCTTTAATTTTTTTAATAAATAGGAAACTGGTAATGGGTAAGTCATTAATAGCAACAGATGTAAATATCTAATTTAAATAACATAAAAAAGAAGAAAACAAGATGGAAAGAGCAATAGCGAACCATACCTGCAATATGAAGAAAGCAAAGGGATCAGAATATCCAGTTCAGTCGAGAAAAGATATTGATCAGTTGATATCCAAAAGGATCCTCATCAAAAAGAAGAGAGAAAAGAGAGGAAAAAAGGAAAGAAAAAGAATTGAGAATAAAGAAGAGTGATAGATGAGTTGAGTCTTACTTTATGGCTGAAGGAGAGATTATTCTTCGAGATATAGGTTTTAAATGTTCATTAATAACTTTTGAGGGATACGAGGAGACGGTGACATTGAAAAGACCAAATAAGACTAATCACTCAGAAGATTTTTGAGTTATCCAAGTAATATTTATTACCGCCTTAATATTTTAAATTTTTTATTTCGGATAGAAAATACCTAAATTGCTTTTAAAAAAGGGTCTTAAAAAATTTAAGTGCAACAAATAATAATTTTTGTTTGAAAATTTCCAAAGCTCGGTCATCTGTCACAACAGATGCAGCACCTGTTTGATAATATACAACAGATGTGTAATATGTTGCAACAGATGACTTAATCTATTTGATTAAATCCAACAGAAAAGACATCTATTGCAACAGGTTGAATAATTATTTTTATACAATTTTAATTGAGTTCATATGTTAGACTAATACCTTAACTGATTAATCTAATACCAGAGGTGAGTTCTCATAGGGTCAACTATAACTTCAATTGAGTCTTTTAGCAATTTCATGATGAGATGGTATTGTGTTCCACCCGACTAGAGTCAACGATTGATCACTCCGGGCTGAACCAATTCTTACTACCTCATATGTTAGACTAACACCTTAATTAGTTAATCTAGGACCAGGGGTGAGTTCTTATAGGGTCAACTACAACAGATGGCAACACTTATTTGATAATTTACAATAGATGGGTAATCTGTTGTGATATTTCACTTAATCCATTTGATAATTTATAATAGATGAGTAATCTATCGCAACAGAAGAGTTAATCTGTTTGATAATTTACAACAGATAAGTAATCTATTATAGCAAATAACTTAATCTGTTTGATAACTTACAACAGATGGTTAATCTGTCGCAACAGGTTGAACATTTATTTTTATACAATTTTAATTAATTTCATATGTTAGACTAATACCTTAATTGATTAATCTAGTAGCAGGGGTAAGTTCTCATAGGGTCAACTACAACTTTAATTGAGTCTTTTGGCAATTGCATGATGAGATAGTATTGCCTTCCTCCCAACTAGAGTCGTGGATCGATCACTTTGAGCTGAACCGATTCTTATTACCTGATATGTTCAACTAATACCTTAATTGATTAATCTAGGACCAGGGGTGAGTTCTAATAGGGTTATCTACAACTTTAATTGAGTCTTTTGGCAATTGCATGATGATATGATATTGCATTCCACCTGATCAGAGTCATTGATGGATCACTCTAAGCTGAACCAAGTCTTACTACCTCATATGTTAGACTAATACCTTAATTGGTTAATCTAGAACTAGGTGTAAGTTCTTATAGGGTCAACTACAATAGATGGCATCGCTTATTTGATAATTTAAAACAGATGGGTAATTTATTGCGATATATGACTTAATCCATTAGATAATTTATAATAGATGGGTAATCTATCGCTATAGATGACTTAATCTATTTGATAATTTACAATAGATGAGTAATTTATTGCAATAAATGACTTAATTTATTTGATAACTTACAACAGATGGTTAATCTGTTGTAACAGGTTGAACATTTATTTTTATACAATTTCAATTGATTTCACATATTAGACTAATAACTTAATCGATTAATCTATGACCAGGGGTGAGTTCTTATAAGGTCAACTACAACTTTAATTAAGTCTTTTGGCAATTGCATAATGAGACGGTATTACGTTCCTCTCGACTAGAGTCATCGATCGATCACTCTAAGATGAACTAATTCTTATTCCCTTATATGTTCAACTAATACCTTAATTAATTAATCTAGGACTAGGGGTGAGTTCTCAAGGGTCAACTACAAATTTAATTGAGTCTTTTAGAAATTGCATAATGAAGCGGTATTGCGTTCCACCTGACTAGAGTCGCATCGATCACTCTGAGCTGAACCAATTCTTACTACCAAATATGTCAGACTAATACCTTAATTGGTAAATCTAGGACCAGGGGTGAGTTCTCACAGGGTTAACTATAGTATATGGTAGTGCCTATTTGACAATTTACAATAAATGGGTAATCTGTTGCGACCTATAACTTAATCCATTTGATAATTTATAATAGATGGGAAATTTGCCACAACAGATGAATTAATCAGTTTGATAATTTACAACAGATGAGTAATCTGTTACAACAAATAACTTAATCTGTTTGATAACATACAACCGATGGTTAATCTTTTGCAATAGGTTGAACATTTGTTTTTACATAATTTCAATTGATTTCACATGTTAGACTAATACCTTAATTGATTAATCTAGGACCAGGTGCGAGATCTTATAGGGTAAACTACAACTTCAGTTGAGTCTTTTGGTAATTACATAATGAGATGGTATTGCATTCCTTCCGACTAGAGTCATCGGTCGATCACTCTAAGCTGAACCAATTCTTACTACCTCATATGTTCAACTAATACCTTAATTAATTAATCTAGGACTAAGGGTGAGTTCTCGTAGGGTCAACTACAACAGATGACATCACCTATTTGTTAATTTACAATAAATGGGTAATCTGTTGTGACATGTGATAATCCATTTAATAATTTATAACAGATAGGTAATCTATCACAATAGATTACTTGATCTATTTGATAATTTATAACAAATGCATAATCTGATGCAAAAAGTTGAACATTTGTTTTTATATAATTTCAATTGAGTTCATATACCTAAATTGATTAATCTAGGTCCAGGGGTGAGTTCATAGGGTCAACTACAACTTTAATTGAGTCCTTTGGCAATTGCATGATAAGAGGGTTAAAAATTATGCATATTTTTTTTAATTTTAAAAAATAATTAAGATCAATTCAGACCAAATTAACATTTTCAAAACTTGTCATTCTTTTCAAAAATACAAATCAACCCATACAAATCATCCATTTACGAGAAAAATGTTTCATTATTTCAAATCTAGAGTTCTCTCTCTTTTCTTTTTCTCACTCGATTATATAGTACAGACAACAACTACTCCACAAATTGCTCTACCCTTCATAACAAATCGATTTTCTTCTCATTTCTGACTACATAGGTGTTATTTTTTACTTTATTCTTATTTGTATCAGTCGTTCTCTCTGTCTTCGTAGGTAACAGAGGTCGAGAAGAGTTCTATATTTGTTATTTTTCTAAAAAATAAGGGCTTTTAAGTTAATGATGAAAAATAAAACTTTTAGTTGTATTATCTTTAAGAATGGGTTTACAATTTTGAGTTTTGATGGTAAAATTATAGAAATAACTCGAGAAAACCCTAGTTTCTATTGCAGTGTTCCATTGACTGTCATGGTATTATTGGATGGTGTTTTTGGTATTTGTAGTAGTGGTGGTGGTGGTGGTCATCGTGATGGCACTGGTGGTGGCTGTTGGTGACATTGGTTGGTGGTGTTTGTGATGGTATTGGTTGGTGGTTTTTGTGGTAGCATTGGTTGGTAGTGTTTGTGGTGGTTGTCGATGGTGTCAGTATTCATGGTGTTTGTGGCATTGGTTGATGGTATTTGTGGTGGTGGTGGCTGTTGGTGTGTCAGTATTGGTGGTATTTGTAATGTATTTTTTAAAATTTGTGCATACATCAATTATAATGTAATTTTTGTTTTTCTATTATTTTTAGATAAAACATGTCTCCCAAAAGAAAATAAAGTGAAAGTAAATCAACGTCTGACCACACAAAAAAAGCTACAGTACAGAGGGATTTGGAGGAGCCTCCTGAACAATCTCGGTCAAGGAAAAGTGAAGTTGAGGAGAGACATGAAAAAAATGTTAAGGGAGGTGGACAAGGGTCTGTAGATGGTGATGAACAAAATAAAAGTGAGAAAGAGGAGGAATTAGAGAGTGAGAAAGAGAAAGAGGATGATCATCCACATGATGATAATAGATCGCCATTGGGGCGTGAATTAATATCGATATCCCAGCATGATCCTGTCAAAACTTTTAGTATTGATAAGTTTTAAGTTATGATGCCAATAAATGACCCAAAAGTAGAAGAACTAACTGGCAAATTGTACTTAAATATCAGATGGGGAGTAAATTTATTTATTTTAGGAAAATTATGAAGGACGAAAACATAGATGGACTTTTTAAGAAGAGCTGCTTTGGATGCTTTCTTGAGTTGCCTGAGTCCCCTTCCTATTTCCATATGAGGATGGTATATGGTCTACTCAAGCGTAGGATCAAGTAAGTGGGGGATGATGAAGATTCGAAGGAGGGGGGCAAAAAGATGGATGAAATTTGGATCAACTACTGTGTCATGCTGGTTTGCTTTGGATTGCAAGAGTTTGCCGTAGTGAAGGACTTGAGATTCCATCATCCAGAAGAACCACCTATCACCAAGAAAACACCCCGCAAAAGATCCAAGGCAATAAAAAGCAAGGAAAAAATAGATGGGTTGTTTGACATTGCTCGACGTGGCAACAAAACATCAGATGTGTTATTAGATCTCATGGATAAAACCATACCAAAGAAGTACAGGTAGAAATTATGCTTAGTTTGGTTTGCCCATTCGGTTATATTGGTGAGAGACGTCAACAAGGTCATAGAAGATGATTTGTTGGCGCGTACTGAGGATTTTGATAAATTCAACAATTATCCCTAGGGATATGACAACTTCTACTTGACTGTCTAATATTTACTGACAAAGTTATCCTCTGGGATGACCACATTATATGGATTTCCTTCGGCTTTCATGGTAAAATTAATAACTATTTTTACTTATCCATTTTATATTGAATATAGATAGTTATTATGACTTTTTTTTGCTTGCTTCCTGTTTATATTTTTTAGGCTTGGGCATTTGAAGCCATTCCCCCCCTCCGAAAGCAGGTAATGGATTACCCGGATGAGGTTGCTCATCCAAGGATGTTTAGGTGGTTGGCTGCAAAGAACAATACCAAAATTAAGGAGGCTGATCTCTTTAACCCTTCAAATAATGCAATACATCTTCTTCAAGTAAAATAATTTTACTCAATAAAATATATTGAGCAGATGTTATATATGGTGCAACAGATGTTATGTTTGATGCCCATATGCGGCATTTGTTGTGACAGATTACCCGTCCTGTGACAACCAGTGCAACATAGGGATAATCTGTTGTGATAGACGATTGATATCTTGCATCAGATTACCCATCTGTTGATTTGGTTCTCTAAACCTGACTTCTAATAGATTAACCATCTACTGCAAATTATGCAACAAATGTGTAATCTGATGTAACATATTGTTAATACATATACAGATCATCTATTGCATAATATGTAACCCAATAGATTACCCGTCTTGTGCAACTGGTGCAACAGATTGGTAATCTATTATGACAGATGATTGATATTTTACATCAAATTATCCATGTGTTGCTTTGGTTCTCTGAACCCGACTCAAATAGATTTTAACCATCCACTGCAAACTATGGAACAGATGGGTAATTAGATGCAACATATTATTAATCTGTTGCAGAAGTTGACTGTGTTAAAATATAACCCAACTGTGAAAATTATTATATTATATGATTTAAATATATCTATCTTTTTTCTAGGTTGTGCATTCATGGATCGTGCCTACTGAGAAAGAGTCAGTGATGACTTCTTATATTACTCTAGTTTGTGTTGATACTATAGAAGACCCAACAGTGGAGTTAATAAAGAAGAAATTGGCTGGAGCAATAACCATAAGAAGTGCAGTTAGGCAAGGTCAGCCTAATGTTGAGGCTCTTCATGACCAACCTACTAAGGCAGATCCGGGTGCTACTTCCAGTGGAGTTGTTGGTATTGGTGGCAGGCATGATGATGCTGCTACCACTCATGATGATGAGTATGTTGATGCTCAAGAAAAAATAAATATGTTTGAAAACACCCCTTTTGACCCTTACACAGGTCCTTCTCACCCTCTTTACCAGGATAAACTCTTTGAAAAAATAGAGGCTATCTCTAAAGATGTCGAGAGATTCAAATCTAAGAGGAGTGTCATACCATCCAAGAAGGTGAGGGAGCCATACACTCCTATAGTGTTGATTAGGAGGAAGAAAATAGCAATGTCGGCGTACTCTCCAGTCGAAAATAAAAAATAATTGCAACTCCTCCCTTTCTAAAAGCTATTAAAGTTTAGGGGCCATTCAAAAAGGTAAACATATACGTGGAACTTGGCGCCAAAGAGAAGAGGGATCTGCGACATGGAAAGAATGCCAAGCCTGGAGCACCAGATTACCATAGGCCTCCCTTTCCCCCCCAAGACTTCCAGACTATGATAGATATGCGTATGCGGTAAGTGGATAAGGCAAGTTTACTTTTCCCAGCCTAGACTTCTAATCAACCCTATGAAGAATAAGCTACACAATAGATGTGAAATCTCTTGAAATAATTAGGTATTCTGGTGCAACTGGTAGTGTTATGTTGTAACTTATTATCCATATGTTGCATAAGTTGCATTGAATTATTGATTCACAGAACCCTATGTAACAGATGGACCATCTTTACAATTTCTAACCTATTTAAAAATTGACTACTTAAATCACAGCATATTGACAAAATTCTCTGTCTCATAAGGAAAAGGCAAATAACGTACCCGGTATCTTATGATGCTGCTGGTAGGATAATGGACCTCGACTTCTGCAAGAAGCTCAAGGATAAGTAGGATCAACTCAATGCTGATGTGTTAGCCTGTGACGCGGGACTTGATTTCTTAGTTTCTATATTGGAATTGGATGAAGAAGAAATGATAAAATAGGTTAGAGGGGACAGGCCAATCCATATAGTAAGAGCTGGACCAAGGCAAAAAGGATTCTTATAGACGTTAGCATGAACGGAATACATTTTCGAGCTGTTGAGATACTATTCGAGGAGGGAAAGATCAAAGTTTATGACTGTAACGAACCTACCATCGATGAGGTCTATCTTTTTTAGCACGTGCATCCACTGATGGAGCTGTTACCCATCTTGTTGAGGGAGAGTAAATTGATGAATCATTTTTCAAAGAAAGTGTTGATGAGAAATCATAGGATTTTGAAGGTCAAAATAAGGCCATGAACCTTCTAAAAATGATACCGGTTATGCGTGCATCTCATACGCTCTTAAACACATCGAATGTTTGCTGACTGGCCAATACTGTGGCAAACCTGCAAGAGGTCTGGGCTTATGGGGTACTAACTGGATGCTTGGAGCCTGTGTATATAGAAGAACCTATGAAATAATAATTTTTTATTTCAAGTCACACTTTACTTTACTTTAAATTACATGTACATGTAGTGGCAATAATCTTTTCTAATGAAAGTTGAGTTTTTTTATAATGCAATAGATTGTCAATCTGTTGTAAAATATATTATATCTATTCTGGCAGATAATTTATCTGTTGCAATAGGTTGATCATCTGTTGCATTATGTTGATATTATTTCTATCTAATCTAAGTCTAATCTGTTGCAACAGTGGGAAGGCCTATTTGATAATTTCTAACAGATGACCTAATTTTACAACATATGCCTAAATCTGTTTGATATTTTGCAATAGTTACACTTAAATATCCATGTTCGACAACACCAAACCATTATCAAATACCCCGCCATGAAAATTTCAGCAATTAATCTTGAATATCCATGTGCCCAACAACACCAAACCAGTAGCAATAACGACAATAATGTAGTATCTTTTTGCTCGATTTTGTTTTTCATTAGCAGCCTTGACTTTGTTCAACAAACTCCAGATTACATGATTTGCTTTTGAAGGTTGTCATTCTTCATACCAATCAAAGTAATCACATCCACCTAATTTCTATAAAACTAAGAACATAATTACAAAATAATTAATCAACTAATTAAATAAAAAATATTATCTTTGAAATCTTACAAGTAAAAAACCTATGACCTGATTTTGTTGAGTCCAAGAAGTCTTTAATAGAGCTTCATGATCGTACTTACAATATCAAAAATTGTTATCACAAAAAATAATGGAAGATGCGCTCGACATTGTCAAGTTCAGTTGGAAAAAATGAAAAAAAGATGAAGAAAAGAAAGACCAAATGTAAATAATTTAAAGAATTTGAATAGATAAAAAAAGCATGATGATGATGAAGAAGATTTAGTAATCTAGGGTTAAATTTAGGAAGAAAATAAATATATAAAACAATGGGGAAGAAATAACCATTGGGGGCCAAATCAGACGTCAAGTCAGCAAAAAATGCCAACCTGACATAATTGATGCCTATTTTATTTTACGTGCTTAAAATGAACACTGTCTACTTGATGCCTACTTTATTTTAGGTGTTTGAACTGAACACTGTCGATGGGTTCCACCTTTTTTATTTCAATTCACTTTCACTTTTTTACATGTAGTGGCAATTTTTTTATGTCCAATGAAAGTTAAATTTTTATAATCCAACAAACTCTCTATCCGTTGTAACAGATATTCTACCTGTTCTGACATATAGTTTATCTGTTGCAATAGGTTGATCATTTGTTGCATTATGTCGATATTTATAACTAAGTCTATCTGTTGCAACAGTGAGAAGACCTATTTGATAAATTCCAACAGATTACCTACCTGTTATAATATATGTCTAAATATGTTCAATATTTTTCAATAGATGTGTCGTCTAGTGCAATAGATACATTATCAGTTGCAATATTTGAATCTAGTATTCCATTTTAATTAATAAGTTCAAATCTAAGGAAAAAATAAAATTCATAGACAAAATAAAATAAATCGAAGCCTTAAGAAATTAGCTGAAATAAATCAATGAATAAATGAAATATAAAATAATTATTGTGGATACAGATTTCAACAAATACATCAACAATTTAAGTATTGATTCCAAGGATTCCTAAGGAGGGGTGAGGTTATTACTTTGACAGACTCAAGCTATAAAGATCTACTCAATATGGACAAGTTGTTCTTCATCCGGTGCTATGGAATTTGACTTTGCTCGCCGTGGATCTTTATTGTCGCTTACGTATGGTTTTTGATCTTTTTGTTCTCCATCTTTCCATAAAAAGAGTAGCATATTATCAATGCCATTCAGTAATAGCTTCTACATCCATCTAAAAAGCCAGAATTGGCAATGCTAATCACCGAGATACAACAAAATAAAAAAGGATAACTCATCTGTTCTAGCAAATCAAATAGGTCTTCCTCCTATTTTAAATTATTCCAAACAGATTATATTTCTGTTGCAACAATAAATCAACTGTTGGGATAAATTTTTACATGAGGAAGACCTGTATGATAATTTTTAATGGATGAATCATCTGTTGCAATATATGACTTATCTGTTGCAGCAGATAGGTCATCTATTGGTACAAATAAAAATGGTACGAAGAACTATTTGATTTGCTAAAATAAACGAGACATATGTCACAACAAATACTTTATCTGGTGCAACAATTTAGTCAACTGTTGCAACAGATGCATATATCTATTTGATAATTTTCAACAGATGTGTCATTTGTTGAAATAAAAATGTGTTTGTTTGTTAGTTGGACGACATATATATTCATCTTCTTCAGCTCGCACTGCTCTCCTTTGGACATTATACATTGCTCAGTGTAACACACGGATAGAGAAGTTGCAATTTTGCTTTTTTAGATGCCTTGAAAATCACTTTCCTTTTTCTCTTAGCCTTAATCTCTAATGGAGTGAATGGAAATAAAATCTTCTTTGATGGAATGACACCCCTCTTAGATATCAATTCTTTTATAGAAGCAGTTAATGCATTAATAGCATTAATCACTACATCATATTTCACCCTGCAGTCTTGACATTTTCATGCAGAGCATTCACTGGAAGAGGCAAAATTTGTATAACCAGTATGATCATACTCATAATGGTTTATTTTAAATACTGTAAGAGGAGCATCAGTAGCACCAACAGTATCACCACTACCATCACCAACAACTCCATTACCACTAAGACCATCAACAACAACAAGTTCACCCTCCAAAATTATTTTTCTTGTAATGGTTTTTGATCCAAATAATTCAATTTTTATTCTGTCGATGACCTTAGGGTCTGATAAAGTTTGCACAAATCGTAAAGTAAGAAAAAATGGCATCTTCAACTCTCGATTGGTCGGAACTAGCGACGGATGCACAATCTAACATAAATCATTACATATATTAGAATGATGATTAGATCATTCAAAAAAATCATTAATTAAAATAAAAAAATTAATTATAATTATACTTACTACATCCTTCAGGGGGTTGAAGAGATCAAAATATTTTGCATTTTTATCAGTTTTAGCCGACAACCATCTCAAGATTCTTAGACAGAAAACTTTCTCCTAGTAGTTCACTTATTGTCTCAAATAAGGAATGGCTTCAAATGCCCAAGCGTATAAAATAACGGAAATTAATCAAAACCATTATTGAGTAAAAAATGAATGATATCATAATAAAAGAAACAAACATTTACCATGAAAGCCCATGGAAAGACATATAAGTTGACTGTCTTTGGCTCTAACAAAGTCAACAAATATTTGACAGTCATTTTGAATCTTTCATAACCCCAAGAATAGCAGTTAAACGCCTCAAGGTCCTCGGAGAGCTTTATTAAACCAACGCTTATGTTGTTGTTAACGTCTCTTGCCCAAAGAATATTATGTACAAATCAAACCAATCAAAATTACTGCTTGTGCTTCTTTGAAATCCTTTACCTTTCAACGCTTCTATCAAATTTTTGTTTTTGAAACTTGGACCAACAATGGACACCAGATCATCATGATCACATGACTTAACTTTGTCTTTTTTGGGTGTGCAGGGTGATTTTTTTGGGTTAGAATAGGTATAACTTGAGAAGGAGGATAACATTTTAGTCCAGTAACTATGGAAAACTCCTTCCAACCAAAACAAACAGGCATGCCACAATTATTTATCCTCACCTCATCCATCTTATCTTTGTTTTCATATATAAACCTACGTTTGAGAAGTTCATATACCATTTTTATTTGGAATCGAGCATTGTTGTCCACCAGCAAATCAAGATATTTCTCAAAGCAGGTTTCTCTGAAATAAGCATCCAATTTTTGTTCTTGAAGTATTTTTCTGAAGGCGTCAAAAGATTTTCCCATGATTGACTTAACCATGAAATCACCCGTTAAATCTGTGGCACCATCGCACTGTATTCTCACAGGATAACAATCAATGCTGAAGTTTTTGACCAACTCTTCCATGAAAAGACTAATAGCATTTGGATCATCTCTTTTGAAATATTCCTCCTCCCCGTGTTCATCATATTCTGCTCCTTCTTGAGATAATGCTTGTAAAGCAAGATCAAAGCGTGGTGGATGTCGCCTAGCGGCTTTACTTATTCCTTTACTTGGACTTGATTTGGTTTCTGTTCTTTTGGGAGCCATATTATCTAAAATTAATAGGAACATAAAAAATATATTATAGTTGATTAATGCATCGTTAAAAAAGGATAACAGTAAATTTAACAAGCAAAATAGTAAAATAACAGTTTCAATAGATCACTTATCTATTGCATTAGGTAGTATATCTGTTGTAGCATATAACAAACTTATTATAGCAGATAAGTAATCTTTTGCAATAATACAAAATGTATCACTCATATTTAAAGACAGATGAATGATTTGTGCAATAAATCACACATTATTGCAACATATGAGTGATCTGTTGGAACAGTTAAATAATCTATTGCAATGAATGAGTAATCTATTGAAATAATATAAAATATATCACTCATCTATTGAGAAAAATAAATGGTATGTGAAGCAGATGACACATCTATTACAACATTATCTATTGTAACATATGAATGATCTATTGGAATAGTTAAATAACCTGTAGCAACGGCTGAGTAATCTGTTGTGACAATACAAAACATATCACTCATCTGTTAAGAAAGATAAATAGTCTTTGAAACAAATCACACATCTGTTACAATATATGAGTGATTTGTCAGAATAGTTAACTAATCTGCAGTAACAACTGAGTAATCTGTTGTGGTGATACAAAACATACCAGTTATCTTTTGAGAAAGATGAATGGTTTGTAAAATAGGTCACACATCTATTGTAACACATGAGTGATCTGTTGGAACAGTTATCAATGGTCAATATTATTTAGATTTCTTCCAACATAAGGGTTGTCTATCACAACAGATGAATAATCAGTTGGAAAAATCAAGTCTTGGGCATGTCCTGTTGGAAGAGTTGATAGGATTTTATCCAATAGGAGGTTCATCTGTTGCATCAGATTATTAATTATATGGTTCTTCCATTGCATCATATGGTTAATTAGTTGCATCAGATTTTTTATTTGATCCTTAATCTGTTGCAACATATGGTTAATGTGTTGCATCAGATAATTAATTTGTTGCATCATATGCTAAATCTGTTGCATCAGATGATTAATTTGTTGCATTAAAATTTTAATCTGATTGTACCTCTGGTGCATCAGATGGCTGATCTGTTGCATTATATGACAAATCTATTGCATTAGATGGTTAATATGTTACACCAGATGGATAATCTATTGGAGAAAATAAAAAATAGTAGCACGATTTTGTTTGATAGAAAAACAACAATATCACTATTTTTACCAAGAACGAGAATAGACAAATCAACCCAAATCGTTGTTTTGTTTGTATAAACACAAGCAACAAAAATCAAGATTATGTCATGCCTCTTAAGTTATGCTATACCTACTTGATTAAGATGATTCCCATACAAAACCTACGCATTGTGATTGCTTGATGAGATGTTCATAAGATTAGAAGTATGAAATCATGCCATGTTTATACGTATTTCTGTCCATGTACAACATTATGATAACCATGTGCTTCATGAAATCCCTAACTTATTGTATTATGAATTGTTGATATTGGTCATATGTTTAAGAAGTGTCAAGTCTTGTCAGTTTCATGCTATCGAGTCCTGGGGGTACTTGTACCCGACAATTTAGTTGTGTGCCTAGAGCCAGTGTCATGTTTTCACGATACTCTCAATCAATCCATGATCAGTAGAATTCATCAGTCATGTGACTCAGGAAAACTGAGTAAACTCAGTATCAGTCCAGTCTCATTCATTAATCTTAGTAATATCAAAAGTCTCAGTAATCTTATTAGTCCAGTAATTTCAATGATCTCAGTACTCAGTAATCTTAGTAACCTCAGTATTCCCAGAAATCTCAGTAACTTTATACTATCCATCAGTCCTCATATCTCAATAGCATTCCATCAATCAACGAAACTCAGTGAACTCAGTTTAGCTCCGCTAAACAATACCATTAGTATCAGTGATGATAGGCGAATTTACACGCCTATATCAATATATTTTGCCCATATTTTAGCCTAGTTTTGAGAACAAATTATATATTTCATGCACTTTTAGTCCTTTTTCCTATAAATGAGCTAACGAACATGATTAGTAAAGTTTCAGGTATAAATGATGCAAAATACAGCATTTTATGGCTTACTTGACGCAAAAGAAAGCTCACAAACGAAGTAGAAAGGAGCTGGACGCCTAAAGGACCAAATCTGCTGCATGGAAAATCTGTCCCGGGCAAAAACAACATTTCTGAATACTTTGGCGACTGCATGGAAAATCTGTCCAGGACTAAAACAGCATTTCTGAAGACTTTGGGGACTTACAGACACAAAGATGGATTAGGAGAATGTTACATTAACCTAGTACAAATGGGTTAAGTATTTCCTTAAGTTAGTAGGATTTGGTTATTTATTTCATTAGCATAGTAGGAGTAGGATAGGAGTATTATAAATACCCTATCATGCTAGAGATTTTAATCAAGTCCTCCCTTAGTGGAGGCAACTCCTCCCTTAATTCAAGAAATTCATTCTTAAACTATTAATTTTCTTCCATCTCTCTCATCTTCCACCACAAACATTCAACTCTTAAATTCCACAACAAGAGAATCGTTACTTGCTACAGAATCACCAAAATCACACACCAAACACCTAATATTCACGCCATCCACCATGCAAAACGTGATATCCTTCGCATTCATGGGTAACTAAACCTCTTAGTTGGGGTTATGGAAGCCGAATGAGTTACTATCTATTGCTATGAGCTTGTGAGCTCAAGACACGTATATTGCTTATATCATTATTCTCTTCATCTTAAATCTACATTCTTTGCGGTTTCAAACACAAGAACACGCCATTCTAACATCTAACCTGTTCGAGAGAAAGGTTACTTGTCTAGAAAAGAAGACGCATAGACTAACGCCAGTCTAACATTTAACTTGTTCGAGAGAAAGGTTATTTGTCTGGAAAAGAGATAATGTCAAGGTAGTAGGACACCCTTTCCTATTAAAAAGCTAGTGCCGTAAATGGACTAACCTCTTGGAGAATTCGTACCGTTAGACACGCTTTAAGCTCGAGAGAGTTAAAGTGAAATAGTCCTTGTTCAGGTCGAGAGACGCTTGGATTTACCATCGACTACAATTCTCTATAAGCAATTGCATGTCAAGACTCTACACACTCATAGCCAATAGAGACGTATACCTCAGAAGGTGGACATAACCCCAACGCCTCAATTCTCATTGTTTACAACTTACGTAACATTCTTACTCTTTTTACTTTGCTATTTTCAGCTTTTACTTTATTGTTTTGGTTACACATTACAATCCCCCCTTTTTTACGAGACTTGCACTAAAAGTCTAGTAATTTTACTTACTTGTTGGCCAAGCTATTCCCTGTGGGATCGATACCCAACCCAGGTTGGGTTCTATATTTGCTAACGACCGCTTTACACTCCTACGAGAGCTGTAGATTGAGCGTTATCAAAAATTGGCGCCGTTGCCGGGGAATACGAGTGTCAATCAAGTTCGTGATAATTACTAGACCCTTTGGTCAAAGATTCTCGTACTTTTACTTTTAGTTGTTGTTTTTGTTTTATTTAGGTTTATTCAGTGCATCAATGGAGGCACAACGTGAAATTGAAAGGATGGCTGCTCAAGTTCATCAACAGAATATTGATAATCGTAGGCGAGCAACAAATCCTGACGATGAGGATCTGGGCGATGAAGAGCTACTAAACCCACGACACACTGCTGAAATGACGGCACCCATGCAAAGAAGAGATCATCAAGCGCGATTTAGGCCCGAACGCCGAGCTGTGCACATACCGTTTGATGATGATGATGATGATCTTGATGGAGCTGGTGCCACAGGAGCTATTATTCTTCCGCCATTGGCACCGGGAGCAAAGTTCAATATCACTAGCGCCATGATTCGGCTTTTGCAACTCAAGGGATTATTTGGTGGACTAGCAGGCGATGATCCGAATATGCATCTGATCAACTTTATTTCTATATGCAAGTCATTCGACAATCCTGGAGTTGGACAGAATGCAATTCGATTACGTCTATTTCCATTGTCTCTGTCTGGGGAGGCAACTATGTGGTTGAATGGGCTGACTCCTGATTCTATTACTAATTGGAGGCAATTGAAAGACGCTTTCCTAGAAAGATTCTTTCCGCCATCCAAAAGAGCACAGTTGAGAGATGAGATCATCAATTTTCGACAGCTTCCAACTGAAGCTCTCCACGAAACATGGGAGAGGTTCAAGACGAAGCTAATGCGATGCCCAAATCACCATATGACCAATGACCACTTGATGGAGATATTATACAGAGCTTTGAATTCGGTGACTAAGCCAGTGGTTGATAATGCAGCTGGAGGATCTTTTATGGACCTCACCTTTGGGCAGGCAAGCCATATGCTAGATCGGATGACAAAGCAAAGTAGAGCTTGGCATACCAGGGATTCTGAGGTAGCAAGCCCCACTTTATCTTTTGGCATGACTGCAGAGCAGAGGCGAAGACAAGAAGATCGTGACCAAGACATGGCTCACATGAAAACACAATTGGATCTTCTGACAAAGCACTTATTATCAGGGAAGACCGAAAAAGTGAAAGCTGTAGCGCTAACAGGAAGATACGAATCTGATTCTAAAGAGGAGGCCAACTACTTGAACAATCAGGGGGGTTTCTGTGGGAATGCCCAAGGAAACCAAGGTCGGAACTATTATGATAAATCTGGAAGCAAAGACCAAGGTAGTTGGAAGAAAAATAATGAAAAGAGTGGTTTGTACGTTCCCCCTGGTAGACGTAATACCACCACATCTAATTCTGGGAGTATGGAAGACATGATGGCTAAGTTATTGAAAGGAGTGGAAGCAACGAGCGCAGGAGTTAAGGAGGTGATTGATGATTTGTCCTCCATGAAGAAATTAGTTGATTCTCATTCCACTTCTATCAAGCAAATAGAGCAGCAATTGAGCCAACTTTCAGCAGCATTTAATCAAAGAAAGGCTGGCACTTTACCAAGCGATACTGTGCAAAACCCAAAGAATGTTGCGTCATGCATGGCCATCACTACCAGAAGTGGTAAGGTGCTAGAAACTTCAGCAAAAGGCAAGCAAGTGGTTGACGAAGTGGTACGGTTTGATATATGCAAAACAATGAAGCAGCCCAACGATATGAATGAGTCATCTGTAGCTGATGTTCATTATGAGGATACGAAAGCATTATCTATAGAGAAACAACCTACTGTTGAGCCATTGTCTGCTGCGCCACTGAATGTTGAGCATGAGGATAATGAAGATTATGAAGAACTTATGGGTGATCTAACAGAAATAGAGTCTTATACTCCTAAGAAACCGGATTGTGATCTCAAGAATCAACCAACAACAAAGACTCACTTTGACGAGCCACCAATGCTAGAATCGCAAGAGCTCCCCGATTATCTAAGGTATGTGTTCTTGGAAAGTAGAAATATACTTCCAGAGAAAGCAGATGATTTAAGTGAACAGCACGTAGAAGCTCTCATCTATGCTCTGAGGAGATACAAGAGAGCTATGGGTTGGACCATTGATGATATAATTGGTGACTCTCCGGAGAAACGTATGAGCCAGCTCGAAAAAGATCGCATGCCCACAGGTAAGCCTCATTGTCGTCTAAATCCTTTTAGAAAACGATCCACCATTTACCTCGACGAAGTCTAAGTACTCGAGGTAACTATGTCGAGCCACGACAATAAATAAGGCTCTAGATGGAAGGCAACCCATCGTTTTATCATTTTATCATTTTATCGTTTTGTCTTTCTTTCATTCTAGTACTTGTTTTTGCTTTTGATAAATGAAAATCCAAAAATAAGAGTCGTGCCACGACCAAAACTAAGGCGCTTGGTGGGAGGCAACCCATCGTACTAATCGTTTTCATTTGGTTTTGAGCAAAAATAGGTGCAAGAAGTATGCAACGAGGAGATTGATTTCAATTGACGATTTGGTCGCATTGTATGGTAAAGTCGGTGAGTTAGGAATGGTGATGCATAAGGCTATGAAGTGAGCCTTTCTCACGTCATAATAGGCTTTGAGTAAGGCTAGGCCTTGGTAAAAATAGGCCACGAACGATGCACAACCTATTCTATAGCCTAAGGACTCGGAATCTAGTGTGCTATACACTATGCGCCGCCTATTCCTAGGTGTGCTTTTGACTATGCGCCGCCTATGCTATGGCATTTGAGATACTGAGACCAAATGCCATAGACTATGCGGCGCATATGTCTAGAAATGCCATAGGATATGCGGCGCATATGTCCCATTATGCCATGGACAATGCGCCGCATATGTCCCATTATGCCAAGAGATATGCGCCGCATATGTGGTGATTTTGCCCCCAAATTCGATTGTAAATGGGTCATAACCCGACCCCTACTCTTCCTATATAAAGGGGACATAGTTTTACAACACAACCACATTAGAAAACACCCTAAAGGCGCCACATAACCTTCCAAATCTTCTCAAAATTTTCTTCTTTTGCTCTTCTAATTCACAACACCGTCTCCACAAGCTTCAAGCAAGTAAGTACTCTCTTATTCTTCATCGTAAGTACTACGTTGCTATGCTTATTATAAATTGCTAAATCATATAAGATTGTTGGTGATGTTCATGTGTTTGAATTGTTGTTACATAATCATGTGAGTGAACATATACGTAGGGAATTCTTGACTTATTTCCGACTTGAATTTGGTTTCAATAGCATTGTTATGATATTTGCTGAATAGATATGGCTATGAATATTGCTTAAGAGTGTTTTTTGGATGCTTACATGTTAGACTATCCCGGCCATCGGGATAAGATTATAGTACCTATCGACTTAGGAGGTTGTGCTTGTTGTAAGAATAACGATTCCATGTGGTAACCCCTATGTCGTAGTGTTGCTATATCTACCATGAAAGTAGTCCAATGGCTGCAAATAAGTGATACAATGCTGATTTTCTTGTTGGAATACAATCCTAAAACATATGTCGACGAAATCTGAGTAAATCGACTACGTTCACCTCACTGATTTGTGCAACAAAACTAAGTGTGGGGTGGTACCCCTAGTACTTGCTTATAGATTGTATCAAGTGAGATTGTGCTGCAACTAACACTATTTCTAGTCTCAGGTACAATGGCACCTAAAGAGAGACAAGGCAAGGAAGAAGGCTACCACTTCCCAAAAGGGCAAGAAAAGAGGCCGCAAGGAGCAAGGAGAACCCTCCTCGCTGCAAACACCTCGACTCACGCTTGGAATTAAGTGGGATACTTATGCGGAACTTATGAGGATGATGACTCTTATGATGATCCCAACGCAAGGGGTATGACCCCAGACATAGAGGAGGAGTCCGACTGACCAGGTTCCTCGTATTTATTTTCCACTGAGGACAGTGTCCCGTCTAAGTGTGGGGTGGCATTGCATGCTATACTTCTCTGTTTGCACCTATGTTTGTTTGTTTACTTTGTTTATTTGAGTTCGTTTTTTTTTTTTTTTTTTTTGTTTGACGTTTTTTTAGTTTTTTTAGGAGTAAAATCTTTCTAGCTTCGCATGAAATTATTTTGATAGGCAGCATGAGATTATAACAAGAGTATGTATTACAATTGTGACTATTGAGACGTTTAGGCTCTAGTTGTGACTCATTATGTGATATTGTGTGATTTAATTCCTTCACTTGTTGGGTCGAGAGTCTATATTACTTCCAATCAAGTCGACCATGTGCCTTGTGTGTGTGAGATTAATAGTATCTTCTATGTATGTGGCTGATGCTAGAACTTGCCTGGTATGTATGCAAAGCGAAAATAAGGAATGTAAGTTTAGGAGATGATTTAGGCATTTCTTTGGCAACCTATACATGTTTACCTTCAGTTTTTCCTACCCATGTACATTATCCTAGTTAAACCCTTTTGAGCCTTTAGCCTATTTCTTTGACAGCCTTGTATGTAAGCCTAATCCATTTTTTCAAGACCATAATTTGATCCAAATTCCTAAGTGCTTTAAAGTGAAAAAGTCATGTGACAACATAAGAGGAAATTGGGTGAGTATGATGCTTTAAATTGTAACGGTGCTTGAATGTGTTATGAAAAAGAAAGTGCTATCATAAGAGGTATGTTGTGAAAAGAAAAAGGAAAAGAAAGCTGAAAAGTGAGTTGTGCTTAAAATTGAAAAACAAAAGATGAGAACAAGGGTGGAAGAATAAAATAAAGAAAGGTTGAAAGAAAAAAGTGTCAATGATACAATGTGATGTATTAAAGTGCTTAGGAACTTAGACACTATTTCTGGCCAAAATAGCTGATCCTACCCGTCCCTTAGCCTACATTACAACCATCAAAAGACCTACTTGATCCTAAGCTTAGCATTCTGACATTTAGTAGAGTACTACATTAAGGGCAAGCCTATGGTCATCAGTTGCTACATATGAATTCTTTGCGAGAGTGAGAGCAAGGATATATTGATACCCATGTTTGAAAAATATGCTATACTTGTGAGTGATTATGGGTACTATATTGTGAGACACACATGGTTGATGAGCTTTGGATAGTTGTATATGATTCTATGTACCTTAACGTTTGCATGCGATTTGATCACCATCACTAGTCTACGCTAGAGGTTAAACTGTTTCTACTTATAATCGAAAAACTACTCTTTGTTGATAATTTTTGTGCTTGTCTTGAAGAAAGTTTTGTGTTGTTGCTGTAAAAACCCTAAGTTGATGCTTAGAAGGACATGATATTTTGTTCGAGGACGAACAAAACTGCAAGTGTGGGGTGTTGATGATAGGCGAATTTACACGCCTATATCAATATATTTTGCCCATATTTTAGCCTAGTTTTGAGAACAAATTATATATTTCATGCACTTTTAGTCCTTTTTCCTATAAATGAGCTAACGAACATGATTAGTAAAGTTTCAGGTATAAATGATGCAAAATACAGCATTTTATGGCTTACTTGACGCAAAAGAAAGCTCACAAACGAAGTAGAAAGGAGCTGGACGCCTAAAGGACCAAATCTGCTGCATGGAAAATCTGTCCCGGGCAAAAACAGCATTTCTGAATACTTTGGGGACTGCATGGAAAATCTGTCCAGGACTAAAACAGCATTTCTGAAGACTTTGGGGACTTACAGACACAAAGATGGATTAGGAGAATGTTACATTAACCTAGTACAAATGGGTTAAGTATTTCCTTAAGTTAGTAGGATTTGGTTATTTATTTCATTAGCATAGTAGGAGTAGGATAGGAGTATTATAAATACCCTATCATGCTAGAGATTTTAATCAAGTCCTCCCTTAGTGGAGGCAACTCCTCCCTTAATTCAAGAAATTCATTCTTAAACTATTAATTTTCTTCCATCTCTCTCATCTTCCACCACAAACATTCAACTCTTAAATTCCACAACAAGAGAATCGTTACTTGCTACGGAATCACCAAAATCACACACCAAACACCTAATATTCACGCCATCCACCATGCAAAACGTGATATCCTTCGCATTCATGGGTAACTAAACCTCTTAGTTGGGGTTATGGAAGCCGAATGAGTTACTATCTATTGCTATGAGCTTGTGAGCTCAAGACACGTATATTGCTTATATCATTATTCTCTTCATCTTAAATCTACATTCTTTGCGGTTTCAAACACAAGAACACGCCATTCTAACATCTAACCTGTTCGAGAGAAAGGTTACTTGTCTAGAAAAGAAGACGCATAGACTAACGCCAGTCTAACATTTAACTTGTTCGAGAGAAAGGTTATTTGTCTGGAAAAGAGATAATGTCAAGGTAGTAGGACACCCTTTCCTATTAAAAAGCTAGTGCCGTAAATGGACTAACCTCTTGGAGAATTCGTACCGTTAGACACGCTTTAAGCTCGAGAGAGTTAAAGTGAAATAGTCCTTGTTCAGGTCGAGAGACGCTTGGATTTACCATCGACTACAATTCTCTATAAGCAATTGCATGTCAAGACTCTACACACTCATAGCCAATAGAGACGTATACCTCAGAAGGTGGACATAACCCCAACGCCTCAATTCTCATTGTTTACAACTTACGTAACATTCTTACTCTTTTTACTTTGCTATTTTCAGCTTTTACTTTATTGTTTTGGTTACACATTACAATCCCCCCTTTTTTACGAGACTTGCACTAAAAGTCTAGTAATTTTACTTACTTGTTGGCCAAGCTATTCCCTGTGGGATCGATACCCAACCCAGGTTGGGTTCTATATTTGCTAACGACCGCTTTACACTCCTACGAGAGCTGTAGATTGAGCGTTATCAATCAGATCAGTTCAATATCTATTCAGTTGGAGTAGGAGTTAACATCGAGTGAACCCAAGGATGGGAACTCACCTGTTATATAAGGGTGTGATTCTTAGAATCAATCCTTACGTTCTAGAACTACATAGTCGGCATAGGTTGAGACATCATAGCCTGCTATATGAGGGTAGATGAAGTGGCTTAACCTGTTATATGAGGGTTCCTACAGTTCTCACTACAGTTACCTATTATATAAGGGTTACTCACAGATTGTACTTACCAGTGGCGCAATATTGACACCCTTCTAATTGGGGTTACAGATTGGACCCCAACTAAGCCATAATGGCATATTAGGGGCATGTCAATAAGATAACTACTTCCCACAGTCTCAATTACATGTCCAGTCTCAGTAATAAAACTCAGTTTAGTTCTATAGAAATCAAGGACTATTAGATACAGTCAACTCAGTATAGTGCGAAACTCAGCTAGTTCCATCAGTATTAGGACTGTCAAATAAAATCACTCATGTTACTAGTATTCAGACTTAGTAATTATGTTATCACGAACCCGATTAATTGTATATTAATTTATATGAAATTTAAGTTATCATATTCAATTTCAAGACTATCATATACAATCAGTCAGACCAGTTCTTCATAATCAGAACTATCAGAAATAGTTATTCCTTTATCAGTAATACGACCTCAGTTCCTCAGTACTCTATAGACTTAGTTACTTAGTATCCCAGTATTAGTACCCAGATATTAGTAAATCTATATTATCATAATTCATGAGTCAGTGTTATCACTATCTCAGTTACATATCCATTTCAGTAGTTTGGAGTTAGGGAAATGTCCCATCAACTTCACAGTTTTTAAACAGTTTAGAGGCTTTCAGACTACAACATGTTTTCAAACAATTTATTTAAGCTTTTGGGTATTTTTATTCCTTATTTCAGACATTATCTTATATTCAGTATTAGATCAGTTATGAACTGTATGTCCTTACAACTTATATTCTGCATATTTATATTATATTATTCAGTGCCCAGTTACAGATATCAGTCATGGGTTAGCTTATGGTCCTTTGTGATCATGAGCACCGTGTAATATTCTGGATACTAGATTTGGGGCATTACAAACTTGGTATTAGAGCCCAAGGTTCAACGGTGTCCTAGGAAGTCTGAAAAGTTGCATCTAGTAGAGTCTTGTACATGGGTGTGTTGTGCACCACACTTATGTGAAGGAGGATATGAGATGTTTTAGGAACAATTTTCCTTCTTTCATGTCTCAAATCGTGCTATAGAAAAGTTCTCTAAGAAACTCATACAGATTCTCCTCAGGCTTCACTCATGTCAACTTCACCTTACTTTCAAGGTAACAGAAACAGTGAACCTCAAAGTGAGATAGGGCTTTCTCAAACAGTCCTCACAAACAGTTAGTGTGGGATTACCCCCAAGCTCAAATATATCTTATCATTTCAGTTATGTTTCAAAGTTGTACAACTCTTATTCATGATCATGAGAACTCATTCTTAAACCCAAAATTAGATACGCCATCAGATTCTTTCTCAGAATCCTATGATAGTATATGACCTAGAGTTAGAAGCATGAACTCAGGAGTTTAGCAGTAGTAGAGTTGGGATAGCATTATCCAAGTTGAACAGATTATGTATTCATGGGGATAGATGTACCAGAGTAAATTAGTAGGCTTGAACAGTGCAAGCTAGCACTTAAGTTATTAATTTGATACTAAGTATAGAGGTGTGGATGTGAATTAGGTGATGTGGTATTAGTAGTCTATGAATAAACAGAAGCAGAAGGTAAGCATGTATCAAACAAAGTATTAGTAGGTGAGAATGATTGCAGTTTAGTTTAGAGTTTAGTAAAGTGTTCATAGACTTATGATTATGTCTTAAAGCTAAGGTGGAGATGATAGATCAAGTGAACGAGTAGGCTCTCAGATCCTAGTAGTAGTGTCAGTACGTATAGAAGAGCAGTAAGGGGAAGACGATTCCCCAACCTATCCTTATCTCAGTACAGTGTTTTGTACTTTAGTCAGCATGATGCGTACACATGCTTTACATCTCAATTCCATGAACACAACTTATATTCACACGTTTTTCATAGAATCATGTATGATTCCAGTTCCCAGCATAAGGAGTTCAGTTCTATTCCCCTTAGTAATATAAATCATGTCCGACGAAAGTGGAAAATTCAAAAATCCGGTCATGCAGATCGTGACTCATGTCACACTTTATAGTATACTCAGCTTCCATGGCTCACGATATGTTCCTACTGATCAGTTAAATCTAGGATATGTCATGTATATCCTCAGTTCAGACCTTTTTGGGTAAATCTATATTGTTGACATTCTATTCCTTATGCATCAGGCATGTATTAAGTTCAGCTAGTATCCATCCTTGCTTCATGTCCTCCTGATTTAATCCTTCAGTAAGCTCTCCCAGTGAAAATAGTGTGGTGATAAGCAGTTACTTAGATGGGAGAGAGTAAATGTTTCATGATTAACGGAAGATTGTTGCATGCTTATTTTACACGAGGGTGTAATGATGAAGATAAGCCTGAATTTCATGTTAGTGTGCCAGTAAAGGGATAGCAAGAGGTTGTAATTAGAAGTTGGGAAAGTACAGAGTGTGAGTAAGAGTATATATTCAAATCCTCGACTTATGTCAGTCGTCACTACGTGGCTATCCAAAAACTCAGTTACCATGTCAGTTATAATTTCAGTGTTCAAAACTCTATAATTAGTGTTCAGTCTCAGAATTTAGTACTCCAGTACCAGTCTAAACCTTAGTTATCAGAAACCAGTATTCAGTCCCAACTACAGTCTTAGTTACGGTTGCAGTCTCAATTATTGTCTTATCTATAATCTCAGTCCCAGTTCTAGTTCAGTATTTTCATCGGTAATTCAGTTCAGTTTAGGGTTTACTCGACCATAGCATATAGTTACCAGTTACTCAGTTGTCATCCTTCTAGTACCTTAGTTTACAAGACTATTCCAGAATCGTATTGTACTCCTGGTGTTGCATTCTCAAATAATACAATTACCCTCAGTTCATGCTCAGTATCTCATGTGACTCAATCAGTCCTTATCTCATATCCATAACACTCTGCAGTTACAGTCTAGTTATTCAAGACTAAGTACAGTTTCATCTTGCAGACCCAGTATTCAGCTATCAGTCATTCAGTTAATTAGATAAGTTAATATATTTAGGCATTCGTGCTCAGCACTCATGCAAATATTTTTAGTAGTCTCAAGTAAAGAAGAAGTGCTTCAGTTAAGTATATATTTTTTGTATGAGTTAAATTGATCATCCAGTAATCCAATTTAGAAATAAGGCATCAAGTTCATATGTATGGTTTTCTATCTTTTCACCTAGTCCTACTATCAGAAATCTCAGGAATGTAACTATTCCAAGATAAAAAGTCCCAGTAGTTGCGAGACCAACTCAGTTCATGTATTACACCTTAGTTTCAGATCCCAGATATTCAGTCATAATTCAGTTTGTAGGTGCTCTATGCATCATCCCAGTTTTTCTCAGTACCGCGGTCAAGTTAGTATTTTTCTAGGGACATAATGTCCCAAGGGGGAGATACACTATGAACCCCTAAACGTTCATCACAAAAACATTCCATTATGTTTTCATGTAACGAACCCAGTTTGGAGTAGTGGGTACCCATATGTTTACCCTCTAGCTCAGATCTCGTTCGTATTCTATGTGTTCAAGATACTCAGTTCAGATTACGGTATTCAGATCATGTATCATTTCCAGACCCAGTTATATTTTCATGTTTCTGCTCATGCATATTTAGTAATTAAGATCAAGCTTAGCCAAAGGTAATAACTTTTCTTAAGCTTATCAAGTTTCATGTCCTGATTTTAGTTACAAATATGGTATTCGGGTCCATGCTCATTTTTCATTTCAAACCTAGTATCTTTACCCTTACATGTTAAGTCGCATATTCATTATTCAGTTCAGTCATGTATTCACGCATCAGATATGCGTGATCAGCTTATATGTAATCCTAGTCATGCAGTCATAAAATCATGCATCAGATATGCATGCTCAGTATGAATGTCAGTCATGTAGTCATGTTTTAATTTTTTATGTTTAGAAAGTACTTCAGCTTATCGTTTCTCCCATCTCAGTCAGTCTCATTCGAGGATGAATATTTCTAAGGGGGAAATATTATAATACCCTGTACTTCTACCTAGCTTAAATTCATCCCAAAATATCAAATACTTATTTCAAAGATGAATCCACTTTTATACATATTGTATTTTAAAGATTTTCACTTTTTGTCATGTGAAAAATTCAATAATTTTTCCATTGACACCAAATTCGTCCAAATCCGACCCCCGAGTGAAGAGTTAGAGCTATTTTAGTAAGACAGTGTCCCACCTGAGCCATCAACACATCGCAGAGCAGGTCAAAATGATAATCGTCAAAATCCAATGAGACTCTACGATTATGACGCGTCTCGCCAGGGTTCAAATTCAGAATCGTTCTTTTTTTAGTGTCTCAACGCGATTTCACCGCGTGGCATCGTCATCCCAGTTCTCAGTTGGCAATTTCCAGTGACACGGGGCGATAACGCTGCGTCGCGCCAGCCTGCCAAATCGGGAAATTTTCTCAGAAATAAAATAAGCGTCCAAGGGTTAAAAGGATTAATTTCTCAACGCTATATAAACCCAATAACTCGTGATTCAGCCATATTTTATCCAAAATATAGGGTTTCTCTAAAGTTTCTCTCAAGAACAAGCTAGAGTTCTTAATTGGGGATTCATATTCAAGACTCAAATTCAAGAATCTCTCTGTCAATCTTCATAGAATTAAGAACTAAGGTATGCACAGTGTTGATTCGTGGACTCTTTTTGTCCATGAAGCTCAAGAACCCTATTTTAAATTATATGTCATGATGTTCTTATTTTGAATTGATTATGTTCATGTTGTTATTGTTGTATGATTGCCAAGATTGCATCCTTATCATGTTTTCATGAAACTATGTTAGCATAGGGTTGAAATTTGTACAATTGAGTTAAATTGTTGAACTATGTTGAATTAAATTCATGATCATACCTATGCCCTAAGTGTGCATACAAGGTGTTTGATAATATGCTCCAATGAATGAATGATGATCAAGTACTTAGTTTCCATGTGTCGAGATTATGTCATGCCTCTTAAGTTATGCTGTACCTACTTGATTAAGATGATTTCCATGAAAAACCTATGCATTATGATTGCTTGATGAGATGTTCATAAGATTAGAAGTATGAAATTATGCCATGTTTATACGCATTTCTGTCCATGTACAACATTATGATAACCATGTGCTTCATGAAATCCCTAACTTATTGTATTATGAATGGTTGATATTGGTAATGTGTTCAAGAAGTGTCAAGTCTTGTCAGTTTCATGATATCGAGTCCTGGGGGTACTTGTACCCGACAATTTAGTTGTGTGCCTAGAGTCAGTGTCATGTTTTCACGATACTCTCAGTCAAGCCATGATCAGTAGAATTCAGTTAGTCATGTGACTCAAGAAAACTCAGTATTAGTCCAGTCTCATTCAGTAATTTTAGTAATCTCAGTAATCTTAGTAGTCCAGTAATTTCAATGATCTCAGTACTCAGTAATCATAGTAACCTCAGTATTCCCAAATATCTCAGTAACTTCAGTACTCTTCGTCGGTCCTTAGATCTCGGTAGTATTTCATCAGTCAATGGAACTTAGTGAACTCAGTTTAGCTCCGCTAAACAATACAATTAGTATCAGTTCAGTTAATCAGTTTAGTGTCTATTCGTTGGGAGTAGGAGTTAGCACCGAGTGAACCCAAGGATGGGAACTCACTAATTATATGAGGGTATAATTCTTAGAAGAAATTCTTGCGTTTTAGAACTACATAGCCAGCGTAGGTTGAGACATCATAGCTTGCTATATGAGGGTAGATAAGGTGGATTAACCTGTTATATGAGGGTTCCCACCATTCTAACTAGATTTACCTGTTATACGAGGGTTACTCACTGATTGTCCTTACCAGTGGCGCGATATTGATACCCTTCCAATTGGAGTTACAGATTGGACCCCAACTCAGCCATAATGGAGTGTTAGGGGCATGTCGGTTAGATAACTACTTCCCATAGTCTCAGTTACAGATCCAGTCTCAGTAATAGAACTCAGTTCAGTTCTATAGAAACCCAGGACTGTTAGATATAGTCAACTCGATACAGTACGGAACTCAGCTAGTTTCATCAGTATCAGGGCTGTCAGATACAGTCACTTATGTTATCAGTATTCAGACTTAGTAACTATGTTATCACGAACCCGTTTAATAGTATATTAATTTATACAAAATTTATGTTATCAATATTTCATTTCAGGACTATCATATTCAGTCAATTAGACCAGTTCTTCATAATCAGAACTGTCAGAAACAGTCATTTCTTTATTAGTAATACGACCTCGGTTCCTCAGTACTCTATAGACTCAGTTACTTAGTATCCCAATATTAGTACCCAGATATCAGTAAATCCACGTTATCAGAATTCATGAGTCAGTTTTTTACTATCTCAGCTACAGTTACATATCCATGCATGTATTCTCACGTTCATGTTATACAGTCAATTATTATTGTTCATGCATATGAACCCTTGCATTTAGCTTACCTCACTTACATACCAGTACATTTAACATGATGATGCATTTATGCTATGGTATTTTATATCATAGGTTTAGAAGCACGAGCTCCCGAGCATCCTTAGTAGATCAGACTTTTAGCAGCCAGACTAGCAGTGAGTCCTCATCATTCAAGGATAACATAATTATTTTATTGCTTTATTATTTCAGTAGTTTCGAGTTAGTTGGGGACATGTCCCATCAAATCCATAATTTTCAGACAGTTTAGAGGCTTTCAGACTACAACATATTTTCAGACAGTTTATTTCAGTTTTTAGGTATTTTTATACCCTATTTCAACATTGTTCTATATTCAGTATTAGTTCAGTTTTGAACCGTATTGCCTTACAACATATATTCTGCATATTTACAATATATTATTCAATGCTTAGTTATAGATATCAGTCATGGGTTAGCTTATGGTCCTTTGAGATCATGAGCACCGTGTAACATTCTGGGTACCAGATTTAGGACATTACAGGGACACATGTCAATTTCCTATTTGCTGGCCTTTTTTAATTAATTTCAGCTAAATTAAATTCCAAATCCAATCCATATTAAAACAACACCCGATCCAAATTAAAACCACACCCAACCCGGTCAACAATGCATCTATCTATGCGTATAATCAGCCTTAAATTCTCTCACATCTTTTACTCTCTCTCTCTCTACGCATAAGATAACTTTTTAGTGGTGAAAGTAGTGTGGCATATTTATCGTTAACGTGGTCGATCAAATGAACAACAAAATGTTGGCATTTGATTATATTCTAAGTTTTCTCTTCTTAATTAAAGCCAATTTTTTCGATGAGTATATGTTGTCGATTGATAGTTCTGGTTCTAAGACCAAAAATCCCACCACTTATCATAAGTAGTACTATTAGACTTCTTTTCCAATAGACCATCTTCATCTAGGCTGCCCTAGTTTTCAGGGGAAGTTAAAGAACTATCCCCTGCTTCAATCATTTTCAGTAAATGATGATTTGTATCTTCATTCAACCCCAAATAATCAGCCTTTATGCTGCTGTCTTACACCATTTGCTCCATGCTCTAATAAGTCAAATGAAAAGCATGGCCTCCCATCCATTTCCTGAGACTTGTTATTGATATGAGAGAAATAGATGTGGTTCTAATAGAGAGAGAGAGAGACAAAGAGATATGAGAGATATTGGGACTGATTATACGCGTAGTATAGACGCTTTATTGTCTGTGTTGGGTGTGGTTTTAATTTGGGTCGGGTGTAGGTTTAATTTTGATTGAATTTGGGATTTAATTTAATTGAATTTAACTAAAAAGGACTAGCGAATAGGAAATCAACATGTGTCCCTCCATTAGTGATAAGGGTATATTTGTACCTTTTTATTAACGACAAAGGTATATTTGTACCTAAAATATAACGAGGGGTATATCTTTACCATTTATCAAAGTTCAGGGGTATATTCATACCTTCCCGTATAAGATATATACAATGCTTTATTAACCAATAGTATTCTTTTAACAAAAAGGGTACGAATATACCCCGAACTTTGATAAATGGTATAGATATACCCCTTTTTATATTTTTGGTACAAATATACCCTTGCCATCAATAAAAAGGTACAAATATACTCTTATCATTAACGGAGTGACACGTGTTGATTTCCTATTCGCTAACCTTTTTTAGTTAAATTTAGTTAAATTAAATCCCAAATTCAATCCAAATTAAAACTACACCCGACCCAAATTAAAACCACACCTGACCTGGTCAATAAAGTGTCTATACTACGTGTATAATCAGCCCTAATAGCTCTCACATCTCGTACTCTCTTTCTCATGTTAGAACGACATCCATTTCTTTCATATCAACAGCAAGTCTCAGGAAATGGATGGGAGGCCAAGCTTGTCATTTGACTTATCAAAGCATGGAGCAAGTGGTGTACGATAGAAGCATAAAGGCTGATTATTTGGGGTTAAATAAAGATACAGATCATCATTTACTGAAAATGGTTGAAGCAGGAGATAGTTCTTTAACTTCCCCTGAAAACTGGGGCAGCCTAGATGAAGATGGTCTATTGGACCAGCAGGCTAATAATACTACTTATGATATGTGGTGAGATTTCTGGTCTTAGAACCAGAACTGTCGATCGACAACATGTACTCATCGAAAATGTTGGCTTTAATTAAGGAGAGAAAACTTAGAATATGATCAGATGTCAATGCCTTGTTGTTCATTTGATCGACCACGTTAACGATAAAGATGCCACACTACTTTCACCACTAAAAAGTTATCTTATGCGTAGAGAGAGAGAGAGAGAGTAAGAGATGTGAGAGAAATTGGGACTGATTATACGCATAATATAGATGCGTTGTTGACCGGGTCGGGTGTGGTTTTAATATGGGTTAGATTTGAAATTTAATTTAGCTGAATTTAATTAAAAAAAGACTAGCAAATAGGAAATCAACACGTGTCTCTCTGTTAGTGATAAGGATACATTTGTACTTTTTTATTAACGGCAAGGGTATATTTGTACCCAAAGTATAATGAGGGGTATGTTTGTACCATTTATGAAAGTTTAGGGATATATTTGTATCTTTTCCCTTCTTTTAATCTATGATCATATAATTGAACATCTTAACCAACTTCTCTGCACGTCCCATAATTGAATTTCTGATAATTCAACAGTCTTTTAGAGAAAAAGATGGTAGAGAGAGACTTTAAAATCATTTTTTTAACGGCAAAGTAGACGCTTGAAATAAAAGATGCAAGTGATAAGGAATGGACAAAAATATAGGGCCCGGAGATGAATTAAAAAACATGCAAGGAGATAAATTACCTTTCAGTGCGATTGGTGTAGTCATTTGGAGAATAATTGGACTTCCTAAACTCATTTTCAAGCAAGGAAATAGTATCACTTACTCGCAGCTTCATCTTGGTTGTAATTAATTCACATTAGCAGAAGTTGACTTGCTCAACAATCACATATTTCATCTTTGAAAAGATCAGTTCTTAGACTCTTGTTTTATCATCCTTTTATCGTGGTTTGTGGTTCAACACAGAAGAGTCTTTTGTACTAAAATTTACTTTCTTTTCCATTTAATAAAAGTTACTTATCCATTTTTCGAAAATCAAGAGAGTTTTGTTATTATTTTTTCATACTATTTTTAATATTATATTAATAATATAAAGTAGTAATAATAGTCAAATTTAGAATTACAAAGTATCATAAATAAAGTTAGTTTAGTAAAATATCTCTATTGAAAATTTTTAGGATGTATATAGGGCCAAGATATATAAAAATGAGGGATAAATGTTTTAGAAAGTTTGAAAAATGACAAGTCCCAAAATTAATGTCTTTCATCTTTGTCAAAAGAAAAAAAAACGTCTTTCGTCAATGGTCTTCTAGCAATTATCTTCCCTTAATTACTTAATACGATATTTGTTTAGTCAAATGTAGACTATCAAAATTAAACGGGATTAAATGATAGGTACTAATGAAGAGACTTAAATACAATAACTTGTAGTTAGTAATGAGCAATTCGAAAAAATTAGTAACCAATATTGATGAGAAATATTTTAAGTAGTGACTTTTAATTTTGAATATTTTAATTTAATAACACAATTGTTTTTTTTAAAAAAAAAAGAATGGTAAGAGGAGTTGAGAAAAAAAATCCGATTGTTGGTTATAGAGGTGCTTTGTGATGATAATTCAACTCAAAATTTTTTGAGTTGTTATTGTTAAAACTGTTTATAATAACTAGTATTCAATTACGCATGTAAACTACAATTCAACACATGATAAAACGAAAATTATTCGAATTGAAAATAGATAGTTTAACATCTCATTCTTTTTAATTGAAACTAAAGTTTGAAACTTTAAACATGAAAAAATTTAAGTTTGATTTACTTTGTCAACCAATCAACTTGTTTAGAAGAAACTACAATTTTATTGGATATTATTTTCAAAAATCAAGATCAAGCCCTCTAGTATTTAAATGTTTTGAGAAATAATATTAATAAAGCAACGATCAACTAACGTCTGTAACTCCGGGATAAAGTAAACTTTTGCTCATTTCGTACATAATATCTTTTAAAAAGTTCCTACTAAAAAAAAATCTAAAAAAGCTTCAATCTAGTGCGCAATAGACATACATATATCCAAGGATATCTAAACATTATTTTGAAGCAAATAAGACATTACGCAACTCATAAGATTTGAACAAAAACACACTTAGAAGCAGAGGCGGAGACAAGATTTCAAGTAAGGGGGTTCAATATTCAAAGAAAACTAAGTTGAAGGGGGTTCCACACCTACTATAACCACATAAAAAATAATTTTAATTATGTATAAATAGCATATTTTTCTGTCGAAGGGGGTTCGGACGAACCCCTAAAGAGGGCTGGCTCCGCCTCTGCTAAGAAGACAACACACAACCTTTCGATTTTTTAATGTAAGCAGGAGCTAGCAGCCACATGCATGTTTGCGATCAAAATGATTTTTTAGTCCGTTTCAAAAAGAATGACCTATTTTCTTTTTAGGCAATACTTTAATTTCAACTTTCCACAGGACATGTTTAGGACCACAAGATTAAAAGGCATTTTGGTACATTTGACACAACTTTAATTTGGCCACAAGATTCAAAAGTCTTCTTTATTTTCTTAAACTTTGTTCCAAGTCAAAATAGGTCATTCTTTTTTAAACGGAGGGAGTACTTAAAAAGGAGTAGGGTTTCCAAATCCATCAGTTGAGCTGAGCTGAGCTTCCCTACGCCTCCTTCACCATGTTTCAGTTCACCAATCTTCAATTCGTGCTTCTGCATCTGTGGGTGATAAATACCATACCCCTGTTACTTGAAGTTGACGATTCCAGCTTGCATGAGCACGATCTTTTCTTTTACATTTAGTATGATGTTCACCAGTTGACTAAGCTCCAAACTTAATTCCTTCTTTGCTTCTATTCCAGGTGAAATCTTCAGTACGTTCCCATGGTTTTTTTGGTACTAACACGCTGGGTCTCATCTTCTGACCCTTGATTCCTTCTTCTTGTAAGTTTTTTTCTCTTACAATCTTGCATTTTTCCCTGTATGTTGTTGTTGATCCTCTTCTTCTTCTCCATATACAACTATAGTTGGGATGGAGATAATGGGATGCTCGAACCCGTTGATAGCTGAAGAAGACCAAGGAGCTCAGTCGGTTGAATCTAATCTGACTTGGTGACCCCTAACCTACTGAAAATCCCTTTTTGTTGGCTGGTGTAAATAGGCTTAAAGATATTTTCACTTTTTTGATCACCTTCTCTTCTTGTAAATATGGTGAAAGAAACTGTTGTAGCCTTTCCAGTCCTCTTAGCATTTTGTGAAGCTTAGTCTCAGATAGAGATATTGATGTTTGTCACTGTTTATTATCCTTCTATCTTCACTTGGTAGCTAGTTGAATGTTGTAAATATGAACTGCTCTTGTTGAAATTCTAAGTTAGCTAAGTAGTCCGCAAGTTTGTTGCCTTCTCTGAATATATGAACTATCTGTACTTTCTTGTGTTACAACAACTCCTTAATCTTGTTTACTGTATCTGCAATTCTCTAATGTATTTCCCATTCCTGATTTAAGAATTTCTGCATTGCTAGTGAATTTGTCTGAATAATGATCTTGTCTTATCCTGATTAACTGTAATGATTTGTTGCTTGCATTATAGCTTCAGCTTCTGTTACGATGTTATCTGTATCTTCCATTGTTGCTCCTTCAGCATGAATCAAATCCCCTTTTACATCCCTTAAGCAAAAGGCCCATGAGCTACTTCCTGGATTCTCCCTTGATGCGCCATCTGTGTTATATTTATACTAGTGTTGATATGGTAGTTCTCATAACACCACCTTAGCTATTGCTCTAGGCTTTACCTGACTTAGCTGATGTAATATAGTTGGCCAATCCATAGTAAATTCCATAGTTTGTTTCCTCACCTTTAATAGCATCATTAGCTGTCTTGTGACATTGAGTATTAATCTATAAATGCTAATCTCTTTACCTGCATACTTCTTGGTCTTCCTCCTTCTCCATAATTCTCACATAATAATTGTCGGTATTAATCTGAAGTAGGCTTTCTCTCTTTGTTTGACATTAGCATTCCACCATGCATAAATTGTCTCTCTTAGGCTCCTTCCTTGTATGTTTATTCCTGTAAAAAAATAAAAATAGGAACATGTCCTGTTAGCAGAAAAGAATCTCAATAGCACATGTGCTATTATCTCCTATGCTGGATTTTGGCAATACCAACACCTTGAGGGACAGTGAATTCCCCATCTTCTAACTGTTTCATCTAAAGAAATTCGTCCCCTCCATATTCTCCACATAAAAAATACAATTTTGAAAGGAAGCCCTTTTATCCAAAGTTTCTTATAAAAGTCATTAGATTCTTGCCTCTGCCTCACATAGTGCCATGCAGACTTAACTTAAAGTTTTCTCTTGCCTCCAAGCTCCAAATTTCCTGATCTTGTTGATTAATGTCTCCTATCCTAACTTTGGTCAGAATGTGAGTCACAATATCATCTGAAAAAAGACTCTTTAAAATATCCTCATTCCTTCTCTCATCAACCATTAAATCCTTCACCTTCTGAAACCTTTCAATCCATTCATAACTTTCCTCAAGAATAAAGTACAACTCACCCAGTCCACTCTAGTTATCATACCATAAGTGAGCATCCCCTCCTCTAACTTTCCATATAATAAGATAATCTATCATGTCTATTACTTGCAATATTTTCTTCCAAACTTGAGATCCACCTCCTACTTTCCATATGACCTCCTTTGGATGGTACTTCCTACAATACTTATTGAACATATAGTCACTCCAAATAGTTTTCTTTTGGTCTAAAATTCCACTATAGCTTGCAAAAGAGGGCTATTGATACATCTTGAATCCTTCTAAACTCTAATCCATCTTCTACTTCTGGTATACACATAGACAACAAAGAGACCCAATGTCTTCCCTTTTCTCCTATAGTACTACTCCAAACGAATCTTGCAATTGTCTTCTGGATAGTATTAGTCACATTCTAGGGAGGGTTCGTCACTGATAAACAATGTATAGGGATACTTTGTAACACATGTTTAATGAGCATTGCTCTACCACCATATGACAGTAACTTCCCTTTCCGGGCCTGTAACTTTGCACTAATTCTATTCATGATCTGTAGATAGTAGGCCTTTAATTTTCTTATGTATAATATAGGGCATCCCAAGTAGGTGAAAGGGAATTATTTCCATAAAATACTTGTTGCAACTTATTCCATCACAGCTACTCCATTTGACACATTGTGATATAAATAAATGGCACTTTTTCTGCTATTAATCTTCTGACCTAAAACCCTTTCATAGTTTTCCAATGTGCTTGTCACCAACTGCACTGTACCTAAATTTGCCTTACAAAAAAAGATCATGTCATTTTCAAAAGCAAGATGGTTGATTTTAGGACTTTCTCTGGGCATCCCAAATAATCTGAACTCCTTCTTAAACATGATTTCCTTCAAGCTTCTTAATAAAACCTCTGGAACAATGATAAAGAGTGTAGGTGACAAAGGGTCACCTTGTTTAAGACCTCTAGTGGATTTGAAGAAACTTTTGGTCTTTCCATTTAATAGAATGGAATACCAATTGTTAACCAGCAACCTGAACACCATATCAATCAGTTGTTCGCAAAAACCTATTCTCTTCAATACCTTAGTCATAAACAATCATTCTACCCTATCATATGACTTTATCATATCCAGTTTTATTGCCATATTTGGTGGTTTACCCTTCTTCCTTATTTTAGTCATAATTTCCCTTATCACCAATATATTTTTAGCTATACTCCTCCCTTGTACAAAGCCAGCTTGTTTTTAGAAACTATTTGAGGAAGTATACCCTTAATCCTTTCATGAATAATTCTTGAAAAGATTTTATTCACAAAATTACTAAGGGATATTGGTCTGAGATCAAAAAATGTATTTACCACTAACTTCTTTGGTAATAACACCAAATTGGTATGAGTGATAAATCTTAGAAGATCATAACAACAGAAAAAAGTTGTTACCATCTGATAGATATCATCTGAGACCACAGTCCATAGATCTTGGAAAAAGGCTCCTGTCATGCCATCAGGTCCTCCTACACTATTCCTGTTTAAGCCTATGACTGCATTATGTACTTCTTCCAATGTAGGTATTTTCTTTAGTTCTTCATTCTGAGACTCTGTGACCAACTGAGGTAATTCATCTATCATTGGAAAATCTTGTGTATCTTTCTGCTTCTCAAATTGCTTTTGGAAAAATATTTTTGCTGCTTCAGCTATATCCTCTTATTTATCCAACCAGCTCCCATCTGTATTCTGTATCCTTTTTATTTTAGCCTGGCTCTTCTCTCTTTGACTACAGTATGAAAAAATTTAGTATTCTTCTCTCCATCTTTAAACCAGTCAAAACCAGCTTTCTATCTCTAGTACTCTTCTTTCCTTTTCAGCTGAATTGTTAGTTTTGCCTGTGCCTGTTCTAGATTAGCTTTATTAGCACCTGATGGCTCCTTCTCAAACTGTTACTCTCTTACTTTAATTACCTCTTTTAAAGTAGAAATCTCTTGGAATATATTTCCAAAAGTTTACTTACTCCATTTAGTCAATGAAACCTTTGTCCTCTTTAGCTTTTGGTGAAATTTGATAAAGAGATTGCCTTCACATTCAACAGACCAATTTTCTTTAACAACCTCTAAGCATAACTCTTCCTTCAACCAAAAATTAAGGAATCTGAAAGGTCTAATCAGTTTCTCACTTGATTGGCTAAAGTGTATCAACATTGGGGCATGGTCAGATCCACTCCTTACTAAATTTTCTAATTCTAAGACTGGAAACAACTCCTACATTTTATCATTAACCAAGATCCTATCACGCATTTTGAAAATACATTCATCATCAATCTGACCATTTCACCATGTAAATTTGTTTCCTTTGAAAGCACATTCCTCCAAATTACACATACTGATACAATGATTAAAATCATCAGTCTTATCCACTATGACTTGTAAGCCACCAAGATTTTCCTCCTCATTTATAATCACATTAAAGTCACCCCCACAATCCAAGGCTATTGGATATTGTTTGCAAGTTCCCCCAATGAATCCTATAATATAAGTCTTTCATTTTGATTACACTTTGCATACACTAAAGTAACAAAAACTTTTACACCCATATGCTTATTCTCCATTTTTAGGGTGATCAGTTGTTCTTCATCACTAATAACAGAGTATTCAACAAAATTGTCCATGAAAGCCCATATTTTACCTGAATAATTTAGCACTACATAGTGCATCCCCAATCTACTTTTATATTCCTCTATACTATGGCTTTCCTGAAAAAGGCTCCATTAGACCAATGAATCCAAATGGAACCTTTTATGCATTGTAATCAGTCTTGTGAATACTTTCTGAGTGTTCACAGATCTGATATTCCATACCAAAATATTCATTTTGATTATGATTTTAGCATATGGCTCCTTATCTGCATTGTGGTTTCTCTAATCTTCTTATTATTTTTTTTCTTTCTCCATGCTTTTGATTTAAAGTCTGAGCTTGTTCTGGTGATAGATCCCCTGCCACTGTAGCATTTTCAATATTATCAATCAGGTTATCTTCATCCAAATTTGCATTCTTTCTATTTACCATCTCCATCATATTATCTACTTCCACTGTTATTGGTTGCACTCCTTCCATTATTTGTTCCTGCTTGTCTGCATTTTCATATGGTACTATTGCCAATTTTGTATTCTTAGCATTCTCTACTTTTGCCTGATGTTGTACCTCATCTTTTTTATGCTTGTGAATCTGACTTTGTTGTGCACCTTCTTTATTGCTCTGAGTTTCTAGCATTACTTCCCCTTGCCCATCAGCTTTCTTAGTATTATTCTCCTTTTTTCCTGATTATTTTCACTATTTATCTACTCCACCGACACTGTTGTTTCTCCTTTTCCAAAACTTCAATTGACCCATTCTTTAGTACTATCATTGTGCTGCACATTGGACACCTCCTCATTATTCTCCTACTGATTTTGATCTAAATCATCAAATATATTTGATGTCAGGATATTCTCTGCCTTGTCATTTATTTCTCCCACTATATGTCCAAACCTATCTTTTTTGTATTTGTTTCTCCTCAATTCTATTTATTCTTATTGTTCTCCTGAGTTTTTTCTATGTGACCCTGCTCCTTCTATTTTTCTTGATCCTTACCATCTATTTTTTCTTTTTTTTTCTCCTGTATCTTCTCATACATTTCTAGGTGAATGTTCTAGCATGTAGTTTTATCATGACCTTGTAAGCAACATTCATGGAAATATTTTGGCTTATAGTCATACTGAATGTTGATCCTTTTTGACTTGATCTGTCCACTTGCTTCATACTCTTTATTGATCTTCACCCTATGAGGTAATTTAGCCATAATGTCTACTTTAATCTTCACTCTAGCACAACTAGGCCTTGTGTGGTTTTTTGTAGCCATATCTACCATTAATGGTTTTCCAATTGCAAATGCAATTGAAAAAAATTGATTCTTTGGCAAAAAAGTTTGGTGAAAGATCTGGCATGGATATCCATGCAATCCAACTGTTGTTTCAATATCTGTTTCAAACCAAGGGTCTCATTTAAGATTCCTCATTTTCCTAAACACATCATTAGCCTTAATATGATGAGCTACTATTGATAACAGCTGCACATAATCTTCTAAATGATTTAACCTTATCAAAATATGTCTTAAATCCATTACCCCTATTGTACATTCTCCCTTTATGCCACACTGTGTAGGGATAATTTTTCTTAAAGTGTTAATTTTCGGTATACCATAAGAGAACTTACCGATGACTGCAAACTGTAGGTTCTCTTGTATTATTAATGCTTTAACCTCCGATGATTTCCATGTCACTGTTGGCTCCCCATGCACCATTATGACTGGTTTAGGGGGAACTTTAATGTTTTCATGAACATAAGACTTGTTTTTAGTAGATCTGCATATGTTATTACCACACCTTGTTGTTTCTCCCCTTCTGCTTGTTTCTATTTCAAGGATTCATCCGGTGGATCATTTCCACCAGAATTAGTAGCCATTATCTCTAAGAATCAAAGTAAGTATTGAGCTTTTTGTATGCTCCAAAATTAGGGTTTTTTCCTATCTCTCCTAGGAGATGTTTGAGATATAACAAAATAGCACTTAGGGCATGTTGGTTCTACATAATTTTGTTTCAACATTCTTATTCATGAACAATTTATTATCACCTTCGTAACCACCTACAGAAAAGAAACAAAGATAAAAGACTGTTTTACATAAAATAATGAAAAAAGGAAAGAAATAGCACCAAAATTAAAAGAAATGAAATAAACATACACCCATGGGCGAAGCTAGGTGGGCGGAAGTGGGTTCACCCAAACCCCCATCGCCAAAAAATTGCAGCATATATGTAGGATTAACATTATATTTTACACAAATACATTGTATACATGAACCTCCCCCCCCCCCACAATCACTATTGAAATTAGGGGGGTCAAGATGTCACGGTAGTTGTTGGTTCGATTTACATTAGCTTATCTGTTTTTCCTCTTTATAATATTCATTGTTTCCCTAACTTGGCCCGATTTCTTTCCCTCATTCTTGCCCATGATTTCTTTCTATTAGTAATAAAATCTACTCCATAGAGTTCTATATTTTAGATACATAAAAATATAGAGTTCTTATTTTTAGAACACATAAAAATAATTTAGATTTATTCTTGCAGATAATTTTTATTCGATACTCTCTCAATTTCCCTTTTATTCGCTCTCTTTTTTAAGAGAAGGAAACGAACTTCGGCCAACATTTTAAGATGTATTTTTTAATCAATTGAAAAAAAGAAAAATTGCAATTCGTAGTACTTTTCATATAGTTTTTGGTGAAAATTGAAAGAAGGTGTCATTTAAGTCTTGAATGAAGGATTGGTGACATTGACCAACTTAAAGGGTCAAACATAATTAGAAAACTTGATTAAACGAATTGTGGACTTGATTAATTTTTTCAAAACTTTCTAATCTTTTTAAAAATACAAATCAATCCACACTCATCTTCACTCATCTTCTCTCCAAATCAATCGTCTCTCTCCTTTCTCTCGACAGTTTCTCCCAACCAATGGTTCTGCAAATTTCTCCTTTCAATCCCCGATGACTTCAACCTCCAACGATAAATAATTGGACTTTAAGTTCCTTTTCGACTTTCAACCATCAATCGATGTGACAGCCTTGCTCTCCAGCCACAACAGCTTTGAGTTCTTCATCATCCCTTTTCTTCTTTCACATGTAAAAAATTATGGCCTTTTTAGTTTTGAAGAAAACAAGGTTCTTGAGCCTACTTCTCTTCTAGTATTGGTGAACAATTTCACTATTTGTTGCTTTAATTTAAATTATGGTCCGAATAAAATCTTAATTTTTGGTATTTTTTCTCTTTTCTTTTCAGAGTGCAATACAATTTTTTGTTGTTTGTTGCACTTTTTGAAGTTTAATTTTTGTTATTTGTGTTTGTACAAACAAAACAACGATGTTGGTGTTTAAGGTGCTGCACCCATTGCTGAGTTAATTTCTTTTTGTTCTTGGTAAAAATGGTGATATTGTTGTTATTTTATTGAATTATGCTACTATTGTTTTTTACAACAGATTAACCAATTGATGTAATAGATTAACCATCTGATGCAGCAAATTAACTATCTGATGTAATAGATTTATCGTATGATACAACAAATTTACCATTGGATAAATAATCTAATGCAACAGATTAACCATCAGATTAAAAATCTGATACAACAGATTTACCATTTGATGCAATAGATTTACTATTGAATTAAAAATCTGATGCAATAGATTTACCATCTGATGCAACAGATTTACTATCTCTTGCAACAGATTAACCATCTGATGCAACAGATTAACCATTTGATACAATAAATTAACCATCTGATGAACAGATTTTCTATCTGATGTAATGGAGGAACCATCAGATTAAAAATCTAATGCAATAAATTAATCATCTAATGCAATAGATAAACCTTCTGTTGGATAAAATCCTATCAACTATTCCTATAGGACATGTTCAAGACTTGCTTTTTTGAACTGATCATTCATCTATCGCGATAGATATTCCTTCTGTTAAAAGAAAGCTAAATAATATTGACCGTTGATAATTGTTCTAATAGATCACGCATATGTTGTAACAGATGTGTGATCTATTGCACAGACCAGTCATCTATTTAAGCAGATGAGTGATCTATTTTTATTGTTGCAACAGATTACTCATTCGTTGTGATGGGTTAGTTATATATTGCAACAGATCACTCATATTTTGCAACAGATGTGCGATCTGTTGTACAGACCATTCATTTATTTCAACAGATTACTCATCCATTATAACATGTTAGTTATATGTTGCAATAGATATGTGATATGTTGGAATTATTATTTTACTATTGTTCATGTTAGATTTACAGTTATCCCTTTTTAACGATGCATTAATCAATTATAATGTATTTTATGTTCCTATTAATTTTAGATAATATAACTCCCAAAAGAAAAGAAATCAAATCAAGTTTAAATAAAGGAACAAGTGAAGTAGCTAGGCTACATCCACCACTCTATGAGCTTTCTTTACAAGCATTATCTCAATCAGGAGAAGAAGATGAGGAATATGGGGATTAGAAATATTTCAAAAAAGATGATCCAAATGCTAATATCCTTTCCACTGAAGAGTTGAAAACCTTCAGCATTGATAGTTATCCTGTGAGAATACAGTGCGATGTGCCACAGATTTAACGAATGATTTTGTGGTTAAGTCAGCCATGAAAAAATATTTTGATGCCTTCAAAAAAATACTTTGAGAATAAAAATTGGATGCTTATTTCTGGGACAGCTGCTTTGAGCAATATCTTGATTTGTTGGAGGACAACAATGCTCGTTTCCAAATGAAAAATGGTATATGATCTTCTCAAGCATAGGTTTATGTATGAAAACAAAGATAAGATAGATGAGGTGTGTATAAATTACTATGGCATGCCTTTTTGTTTTGGTTGGAAGGAGTTTACCATAGTTACTAGACTAAAATGTTATCCTCCTTCTCCTTCTCAAGTTATACCCAAAAAAGCACCCCGCACGTCCAAAAAAGGTAAATGAAAATTGAGTGATCATGAAGACTTGGTATCCCTTGTTGGTCCAAGCATCAAAAATAAAAATTTGATAGAAGCATTGAAAGGTAAAAGACTTTCAAAGAAGCACGAGCAATCATTGTGCTTGTTTTGTACATAATATTCTTTGGACGAGAGACGTTAACAACAACATACCACTTGATTTAATAAAGTTCTATGAGGATCTTGAGTCATTTAACAACTATCCTTGGGGTTATGAAAGCTTCAAAATGACTATCAAATATTTGTTGACTTCGTTAACGCCAAAGACAGTCAACTTTTATAGTTTTCCATGGGATTTCATGTTAATATATATTTTATTATGATATGATTCATTTTTTATTCAATAATGCTTTTAATTTATTGGTGTTACTTTATAGCCTTGTGCGTTTGAAGCCATTCCTTATTAGAGACAATAAGTGAACTACCAGGAAGAAGTTTCATGTCCAAGAATTCTGAGATGGTTGTCGGAAATGTAAAATTTCTTGATCTCTTCAACCCCTCGAAGGATGCAGTAAGTCTAATTCTAATTAAGTTTTTTTTCAATTAATAATTTTTTTGAATGAACTAATATCATTCTAATATATGTATTGATTTATCTTAGATTGTGCATCTATCGCTTTTTCCGACCAATAGAGAGTTGGAGATGCCAATTTTTCTTACTTTACGGTCTGTGCAAACTTTATCAGACCCTAAGATCATTGACAGAATAAAAATAGAATTGTTTAGAGCAATAACCATTACAAGAAAAATAATTTTGGAGGGTGGGCTTATTGTTATTGATGATGGTAGTTGTAATGGATCTATTGGTGGTGGTAGCGGTACTTCTGTTGGGGATAATGATGCTCTTCTTATAGTTTTTAAAATAAACCATTATGAGCATGATCATATTGGTTATGCAGATTTTGCCCCTCCTAGGGAATGTTCTGCATGCAAATGTCAAGATTGCAAGGCGAAACATGATGTAGTGATTAATGCTATTAATGCATTAACTACTTTTATAAAGAAATTGACATCTAAGAGGGGTGTCATTCCATCAAAGAGTATTTCATATTCATCTACTCCATTAGAGATTAAGGCTAAGAAGAGAAGGAAAGTGATTTCCAAGGCATTATCAAGCATCCAAAAAAGAAAAATTGCAACTCCGATGTCTTTGTGTTGCACTATTGAGCAATGTACAAGGCCCATAGGAGAGCAACATGAGTTAAAGAAGGTGAATATATAACATCTTTTTCAACTAACAAACAGACACATATCTGTTTTAACAGATGGCACATCTGCTGAAAATTATCAAACAGATATATACATCTGTTGAAACTGTTGACTAACCTGTTGCATTAAATGCAGTATCGATTGCAACATATGTCACATTTATTTTGAAAAATCAAATAGCTCTACGCATCATTTTTATTTGTACCAATAGATGACCTATATGCTACAACAGATGGGTCATCTGTTGGGACATATTAAATCAAGACTTCTTACTGTTTCAGTTTTTCCAAACAGATAAGTCATATGTTACAACAGATGGTTTATCCATTACAAATTATAATATAGTTATTTCTCATATTTTAATTTGTCCCAATAGATGATCCATATATTGCAACAGAAAGATAATTTATTTGCTAAAACAAATGAGTTATCCTTTTCCTTTTTTTGTATATCTGTGATTAGTATTGAAAATTCTGTCTTTCCAGGTGGATGTCATAGTAGAAGCTACTGCTAAATAATATTGACAATATTCTACTCTTTTTATGGAAATAGGGAGAAGCAAAAGCGCAGAAATCGTACGCAAGAGACATTAAAGATCCACGACAACCAAAGTCAAATTCCATAGCACCAGATGAAGAACAACTTATCCATATTGAGTAGATCTTTATATCTTGAGTTTGTCTAAGTAATAATCTTACCCCTCCTTAGGAATTGTTGGTATCAAAACTTAAATTGTTAATTTATTTGTTGATATCTGTACCCATAACAATTTTTTAACATTTTATTTATTTGTTGATTTATTTCATATAATTTCTGAAGTCTTTGATTTATTTTATGTTGTCTATGAATTTTATTTTATCCTTAGATTTGAATTTATCAATTGAAATGGAATATTAGATTTAAATATTGCAACAGATAAGGTATCTGTTGCAACAAACGATATATCTGTTGAAAAATATCAAACAAATTTAGACATATGTTGCAACATATAGGTCATCTGTTGAAAATTATCAAACAGGTCTTCCCACTGTTGCAACAGACAGACTTAGATATAAATATCGACATAATACAATAGATGGCCAACTTATTGCAAAAGATAAACTATCTATCAGAACAGGTAGAATAATTGTTACAACAGATAGACAATCTGTTGCATTATAAAAAATTTAACTTTTATTAGACATAAAATAATTGTCACTACATGTAAAGTGAAGTGACTTGAAAGAACAAAAAAAGCAGAACCCATCAACAAGCATCTAAAGTTACAACGATCTTTCACTTTGGCACCTCAAGTAGACAGTGTTCATTTTAAACACCTAAAATAAGCATCAAATGTGTCAGTTTGCACTTCTTGCCCTATTGGTAGCTCGCGTGTAATTCATGCAGCCAAGGCACGTTAAGCCCCCATTTTTGCTGACTTGGCATCTAATTTGGCCTCCAACAGTTATTTTTCCCCATGTCTTGTATATTCATCTTCTTCCTAAAATTTAACCCTAAATTCCCAAATCTTCTTCTTTATCATCTTTTTTTCTCTATTTAAATTCTTTAAATTATTTGTATCTGGTTTTTCTTCATCTTTTTTTCATTTTTTTCAACTAAGCTTGACAATGTCGAGCTCATCTTTTACTATTTTTGTGATAAAGATTTTTAATACTGTAAGTATGGTCATGAAACTCTATTGAAGAATTCTTGGACTCAACAAAATCTAGGTCGTAGATTTTTTACTTGTAAGATTTCAAAGGTAATATTTTTTTTATTTAATAGTTGATTAATTGTTGACTTGTAATTATTTTGTAATTGTGGTCTTGTTTTTATATAAATTGGGTGGATGTGGTTACTTTAATTGGTATGAATAACGACATCCTTCACAAGCAAATTATGTAATCTGGGGTTTGTTAAAGAGTCAAGGCTTTTAAAGAGAAACAAAATTGAGCAAGAAGATGCTACATTATTGGCGTTATTGCTACTTGTTTGGTGTTGTTGGGCACATGGATATTCAAGCCTAATTGCTGAAGTTTTCATGGTAGTGTATTTGCTACTGGTTTGGTGTTGTTGAGCACATGGATATTCAAGCATAGTTGTTGTAAAATATCAAACATATTTAGACATATGTTTCAACATGTAGGTCATATGTTGGAAATTATCAAGTTTCCCACTGTTGCAACAGATAGACTTAGAAAAGATCAACATAATGCAACAGATGACCAACCTATTACAACAGATAAAATATCTATCATAATAGATAGAATATCCATTAAATCAGACAGACAAGCTGTTGTATCATTAAAAATTCAACTTTCATCAGACAAACAAAATTGCCACTATATGTAAAGTGAATTGACTTAAAGTAAAAATTGTTATGGTATTTGTGTTCTACACCTTATTATTTATACACAAGCTCCAAGCGTCTAGTTATTAACCCATAAGCTCAGACCTCTTGCATGTTTTCCAAAATATTTTCGCATAGAAAGGTAGTTTACTTGGTCATTTCTGTGTCAATCAATAAATATTCGATATATGGAAGCGCGTACGATCCGCACGTGGCAGTGGTTTTAATTTTGGTAAGGTCCATGTCCTTTTTTCGACCTTCAAAATCCAATGTTTGCTTCTTCAACATTTCCTCTGAAAAATCATCCACCAATTTACTCTGCCTCAACAAGTTGGGGAACAAATCCAACAGTGGTTGAATATAGGTAAACAAAATTAGCCTCCCTGATGGCAGGTAAGTTGCAGTCATAAACCTTTATCTTTTCCTCCTTGATTAGTATCTCAAGAGACAAAAAAATATTTGACGTTCAAGTTCACATTCATAGCTGCAAGAATTCTCTTTGCCTTGGTCCAACTATTGTCATATGGGTATGGCCTCTCCCCTCTAACATATTTAATTATTTCATCATCCCATTGGAACCCAGAAACTAACAAATCAAGTCCTGAGCCACTGAGAGTTGACGCTTGCTTATTGAGCGCATCGTACTATCCTTGAAATTTTTGTAGAAGTTGAGGTCCATTATCCTATCGACAGCATCATAAGCTTCCAGGTACGCTTATTGTCTACCCTTCATGAGGCAGAGAATTTCTTCAACATACTGTGATATAAAAATTCAATTTTTAAATAGGTTAGTAATTGTAAAAAAAGAAAACATAGTGAAAAAATACAATGTATGATCCATCTGTTGCAGAGAGTTCTCTGAATCTATTCACAGATTACCCATCTAACGCAACTTATGCAACAGATGGGTAATATGTTGCAACAGCCACCAGTTGCACTAGAATATACAGTTGTTACAATAGATGACACATCTTTTGAATAACTTCTTCTTCATGGAGTAGATTAGAAGGCTAGGTAAGGAAAAGTAAAATTACCTTGTCCATATACGGCGTACATATATCTGTCATACTCTTTAAGTCTTGGGTGGAAAAGGTATGCATGGGGTGATCTTTCTTGGTATTCTTGGCCCAATGCAGATCCCTCTTCTCTTTGGCACCAAGTTCTATGTATATGTCCACCTTCTTCAATGGACTCTTCCCTTTAACAACTTTTGGAGAGGGAGGAGTAATAATTTTTTTTATTTTCGATCAGAGAATACTTGGCTAATTTCCCTTTTCTTACTCCTAACTGCTACTGTGGGAGTGTATAGATCCCTCACCTTCTTGGAGGGTATGGTGTCCCTCTTGGATTTTAATTCCTCGATAGCTTTAGGGATAGCCTCTACTTTTTCAAAGAGTTTATCCTATCTATCCTTGTATTCTTCACATTTGCATCAAGAACACGAAGGTGAAGAGGGGTGAGAGGGACCACTGTAAGGATGGGAGGGACCAGTGTAAGGGTGAGAGAGACCTGTGCAAGGGTGAGAAAGACCTATTAAAAGGATGTTTTCAAAAATATTTATTTTTCCTTAAGCATCAATATGCTGATCATCACGACTAGCATCAGCGTCAGCATACCTACCTTCAACATCAATAACTCCACCAACAACACCCCCAGAAGCACCTAGATCTTTTGTAGTAGGTTGGTCTTGAAAAGCCTCAACATTAGGCTGACCTTGCCTAACTCCTCTTCTTATGGATGTCGCTCTAGCCAATTTCTTATTTATAAACTCCACCGTTGGGTCTGCTATTGTATCAAGAAAACCTAGAGTAATAAAAGAAATCATCCCCAACTCCTGCTCAGTAGGCACGATCATGGATGCACAACCTATGAAAAAAAATAGACACATTTAAATCATATAATAATTTACAGTCAATTGGGTTATATGTTAACACAGACAACTTATACAACAGATAATCTTTCTATCATAACAGTTGATCTGTCTGTCGCAATAGATTAACAATATGTTGCATCAGATTACCCATTTATTGCACCAATTGTAGTAGATGGGTAATCTGTTGCAATAGATAACCCATCTGTCGTAACTAATGGCACATCTGTTTTAATATCTTTTCTTAAGTCAAAATATTTTACTTGAAAGAAGATGTACTATACAATCCGGAGATTTTAAGAGATCGCCCTCCTTAATTCTTGTATTGCTCTTTGCAGCTAACCACCTAAGGATCCTTGGATGAGAAACCTTATTCAGGTAATCCTTGACCTGCTTTCAAAGGGGGGAATGGCTTCAAATTCCCAGGCCTAAAAATGTAAATGGGAAGCAAGTAAAAAAAGTCATAATAATTGTTCAATCTAAATTAATGGATAAGTAAACAAACAGTGATTAAATGTACCATGAATACCAAGAAAAGCCATATAATGTGATCGTCTTTGGGGATAGCTTTGATAGTAAATATTTGACAGTCAAGTTATAGTTGTCATATCCACATGGATAATTGTTGAATTTTTCAAAATCCTCAGCAAGCTTTAATAAATCATCTTCCATGACTTTGTTGACGGCTCTTGCCAATATAACGGAATGGGCAAACCAAACTAAGAACAATTGCTCCTTGTACTTCTTCGATATAGTTTTATCCTTGAGATGTTTTATCAACTTATTGGCTTTGCACCCATGTCCAGCAATGTCCAATAACTAATCTATTTTTACCTTGAGTTTGTTGGCTTTAGTGGGTGGTCGCTGGGACAATGCCTTCCCTCTATTTGATGGTGGTGGTTTGTCTATCCTACTTTCCTTTGATCTTTTGTAGGGTGTTTCCTTGATGAAAGGTTCTTCTGAACAATCTCATCTCAAGCTTGTCACTATGGCAAACTCTTTCAAGCTAAAATAAATCGTTATGCCACAGTAGTTGATCCAGATTTCATCCATATTTTCTCCCTCCTTCGAATATTTATCATCCCCCACATACTTGATCCTGTGCTTGAAAAGATCATATACCATGCTCATTTGGAAACGGTCAGTGTAGTCCTCAGGCAACGCAAGAAAGTGTCCTAAGAAACTCTTCTTAAAAAGTTCATCTATGTTTTCTTCCTTCATAGTTTTCCTAAAGTCATCAAAAGGTTTCCCCAATTAACATTTAAGTATAAAATCACCAGTTAGTTCTACAGGGTCATCTTTCGGCATCGCAACATGAAACCTATCAATAATACTAGTTTTGATAGCCTCATGTTGGGAGTTCAATATTAATTCACACCCCATTTGTGATGCATTATCATCATAATGATCATCATCCGCTTTCTCAATTTATTCTCCCTCATCTTCTCATTTATCTTCTTTTTCTTCCTCACTTTTAGTTTCCTCATCACCATCTACTAACCCTTGTCCATCTCCCACAATGTGTTTTTTCATATCTTTTCTTAGCTTCACTTTTCACTGACTGAGATTGTTCAGGAAGCTCCTCTGAATCCCTCTATACTCTAGCCTTTTTTGTTAGGTGGTCAGAAGTTGATCCACTTTCACTTTCTTTTGTTTTGGGAGACATGTTTTACCTATAAATAACAGAAAAATAAAAAATACATTACAATTGATGTATGCATATATTTTTTAAAAAAATTACAAACACCACCAATAGCCACCACAAATACCACCAATACCGACACCACTAACACCACTACAAACAGCACCAGTGCCTTCACGATGACCACCAACACCACCAACACTAGCCACCAACACTACCAATGCCACTGCTACCAAAAAACCAATACCAACACCACCACCACCACCTCCAATGCCACCTATACCACCACCACCACCAATAGTCACCAACAATACCACAAACACCACAAACAACATCCAATAATACCACGATAGTCAACGAAACACTACAATAAAAAGTAGGGATTTCTCATTTTTTTTCTATAATTTTATCATTAAAAATCAAAATTGTTAACCCATTCTCGAAGATAATACAACTAAAAGTTTTTTTTATCATTAACTAAAAATCCCTAGTTTTTAGAAGAGAAAAAAAGTAGAAGTCTTCTCAAACCCTATTACCTACCAAGATAGAGAAAATGATGGATACAAGCAAGAATGAAGATAAAAATAACAACTATGTGGTAGGAAAGGGGAAAAATTGATTTAGTGTGAAGGATTGAGCAATATGTTGAGTTTTAGTAGTTTGTATTGTTGTGTAATGCCCCGAGTCTATACCCCAGATGCTACATAGTACTTACGACCCCTAAGGACCACAAGCTAACCCATGACTGATATCTACTATAAGCATTGAAACATGATACTATAATAAATGCAGAAAATAGGCTGAAATGCCATAAGGTTCAAATTCTGTAAATACTGATAAAGTGTATCAACTGAAATAACAATCTATAAAACTGAACACTATCTGAAAAACTAGTCTAAAAAGCCTCTGTTCTAAAACTGTCTGAAAGTAGAGTTGAAAGACTCTGTTCTGAAATTGTCTGAAAGTAGAGTTGATGGGACAATCCCCCAACTAACTACATCTACTGAAATACCGAGTCTACTATAATAATGAAATGAAAGAATATCCTCGATAGATGAGGACTCACTAATAAATCTACTATTGGCTGAATCTGGATCTATCTATGCATAGTTGAGAACCTGAGCGTCTTAACCTATGATATAAGACATCATAGCAAAAAAAAAGAGTATGCGTCAGTACGTGAAATATACTAGTATGCTAGATAAGGTGAGGATGAATGCAAGGATTCATATGCATGAACAATAACTGACTGAATGATATAGAGAAACTGAACATGAGAGTAAGTGGATAATATAAACTACTGTAAATACTAAGCATGCAATACTGTGCATATATATATATTGTAACTAAGCTTTACTGAAGCTAAGCACTGAGTTCTGATATAGAGTAACCGATAATCTGAGATTTTTGATAACTGAGTTACTAATACTAATAGACTGTATCTAATCGTCCTAATTCTGTAGAACTAAACTGAGTTTTATTCTGGAGAGTAAAATTGAAATTGTGGGAGGTAATCATCTAACCGACATTCCCCAAATAAGATAAGATAACTAAGTTGGGGTCAAATCTGTAACCCCAAGTGGAAGGTTGTCAGTACCGTGCCATATGTAAAGACAAGCTGAGATTTACCTTCATCTAGCAGGTACTCTAATGAGAATGATCAAACCCTCATCTGGCAGGTTAAAATACTTTATCAGCCCTCAACTGGAAGGTTGATGTCTTAACCTACGTTGGCTACATAGTTTTGGAACGCCAGGATTTCTTCTAAGGGTCACACCCTCTACTGAAAGGTGAGACCCCATCCTTGGGTTCACTCGGTGCTGAATCCTACTCCAACTGAAAGATACTAAACTGAGTATTCTGAACTGAACTGTACTATGACTGAGTTTACTGAGTTTTCCTAAGTTTTATAATTGACTAGGTTCTACTGAGTTCTGTAATTAACTGTGAGTACCACTGATCGTGACATGACTGATACTATTCTGTAACTATCACTAGCTCTAGATAAACAGCTAAATTCTCAGGTATTAAATACCCCTAGGACTCGATAGCATGAAAAGTAAAGCATAGCATAATCTTGAAAACATAATAATGGCTACTTGATCACAATCCACTCATTGAGATATTTTAGCAAACACTTGTAATGCATTTACTCATACATGAACGAAGATTACATGCTAACATATTATAATGGCACTATTTCATTCATATAGGTATTTTATTGAACACATGGGGAGTGTGCTTAGATCATACAATAATAAACACATATAGTTATCATGGCTACATAAATCAACTTGCAAATTGAAGGGTTTATCATGAAGATCATGTAATTCAACACAAAATAATTAATTTCATAAAAGCTTGTAATTTAATCATAAACTTAAACCCAATAATAACATGAACATGAATTCAATTCCATTCAAGCATAGAAGTTCATAATTCAACAATCTTGTAGTTTGAAAATGGATTTGTGGACTCTATGGGTGAAAGGAATGCATAGATGAACACCTAATATACCTTGGATTGTCAATTCTTGAAGACTCTTGAAGGAATTCTTAGGTTTGTTCTTGATTTGTTGAAGCTAGGGTTTGTTTTCTTGAGAGAGAATATGATTTCTTAAGAGAGAATACCTTTTTTATTTAGGGAAAACTATTAAACAATAAGTTCAAAATGTTTTTAGGGCTTAAATATCACACCTGGGTGGATTAAAATTATGGGAAAGGACCAATTTAACCCTGGATGAAACTTTGGATTTTCGTCAAAAATTTCCGAAACTACCCCATGGCGCAATGCGGCACTATCGCATCATGTAACTGGAAATTGATATCTGAGAATTTGGCATGTGGAACGATGTGGCACAATCGCAGTCCCTCACTAAAAACTGACAACTGGGAACTGGGGCATCGGCGTGATGCATCAGGATCGCGACGGAATACTAGAAAATGACAATTGGGATTTAGCTGGTAGTGTGATGCGTGGTATCGCAGAGCTTCACTAGAAATTGCCAAATGCCATTTGGCCTAGCTCTGCAATGCACAGGAGTGTCAATTGGCATAATGTTTCACTAAATTGTCCATAACTCTTCGCCTGATTATCGAATTTTGGTGAATTTTATATCATTGAAAAGATAATTGAATTTTTTACGCAGTGGCAGGCCTAAACTAAAAAATACAGAGTATTTTAAAAAATTATATTTGATAACTCATGAACTAAGAGTTAAGTTAAGTTTGAGAAATATGGGGTATTACAATATCTCCCCCTTGGGAACATTCATCCTCGAATGAGACTGATTAAGCTAAGAAACACTGATATACTGAGTTTACACACAGAACACGCATATCTGATGAATAACTACATTGACTGAACTACTGACAAACTGAGTTCTTATACTGAGCATGCATATCTGATGCATGGAATACATGACTGAAGCTACTGATAAGCTGGGTTTTCATACTGAACATGCATACCTGATGTATGAGTACATGACTGAACTGATTCATGAATGTATGACTAAATATGCAACGGTAATGGATACCAAGTTATAATTATAGCTGGACATGAAACTGAGTAAAGCTATGGAAAATTGTTACCTTAAGCTGGATCTGAGGTTACGGAGAAGAGGTTAGGATACTTAGTCCGCAAATCTGTTTGTGTTTCCTAAGTAGCTTCTTCTACGAACTGATTCCACCAAAGAACTTTGAGTAAGGGAACTTCTTTGTTCGTCAGTTGCAAATCTGATGATCAAGGATCTGGAGTGAAACCTCTTCGACAGAGAGATCATTTTGAATATTTACATCCTCTAAGGGTACTATGACTGCTGGGTCACCAATGCATTTCTTTATCAAGGAGACATGGGATAGTGGATGTATTAAAGCTAAACCCGAGGCAACTCAAGCTCATAAACTACCTTTCCAAAATAACTGAGAATCTTGTAAGGACCAACATATCAGGGACTGAGCTTTCCCTTCTTGGCAAACCTCTTTACTCCTTTCATGGGAGATATTTTCAAGTACACAAAATCACTGCTTTCAAACTCAAAATCCTTTTTTCTCATATCTGCAGACGATTTATGTTGGCTCTGGGCATCCTTAAGTCTTTCTCTGATCAACTGAACCTTCTCTAAGGCATCAAACACTAGGTCAGGCCCTACTACTGTGGCCTCACATACTTTGAACCAACTATTTGAGATCTGCATCTCCTACCATAGAGAGCCTCAAATGAAGCCATCTAAATACTAGAATAATAGTTGTGGTTATATGCAAACTCAATCAAAGGCAAGTGCTCATCCCAACTATCCTTAAAATTAATAACGCATACTCTTAGCATAGCTTCTAGAGTCTAAATAGTTCTTTCTGCTTGACCATCTATCTGAGGGTGGAAGGTTATACTGAGGTGAACTTGGGTACCAACACCCTTTTGGAATTTTTTCCAGAAATGAGAGGTAAAATAGGTACCTCTATCTAAGATAATAGATACTGCGACTCCATGTAACCTGACCAACTTTCTCATATAGAGTTTGGCGTAGTCCTCGGCTGAATAGGAGGTATGGACTGGCAAGAAATGAGCTGATTTAGTCATCTTGTCTATGATAACCCATATAGAATCATGCTGATGATGAGTATGAGGCAAACCCGTCACAAAATCAATGTTCACTTCTTTCTATTACCATGTAGGAATACTAAACTCCTACATGGACCCACTAGGCTTCTGGTGCTCAATCTTAAGTTGCTGACATGTAGAGTATTTAGCTAAAAATTTTATAATATCTCTCTTCATCTCACTCAACCAATATATCTCCAGTAAATTACGAGACATCTTAGTGGCCCCTGGATAAATAGAGTAACGCACACCATGTGCTTCTGCAAGAATTCATTGCCTCAAGTCATCTACACCTAGCACACATAGCCGACCCTGGCAACGCAAAACACCATCTCTCCATTGGGAGAAAATCTCTACTTTTTAATCTCTGACTGACTTTTTCAACTTAACAAAACTGGGATCTCTATCCTATTTTTCCTTTACCTCGAAAACTAGAGAGGATTCAGAACTGTATTGCACCAATAGACTACCTTCTGCTAAATCGACTAAGCAGACACCTAGTCAGGTAAGATGAACTTCCTAAACTAACTTCTTCTTATCATCTTCAACATGAGTAACACTACTCATAGACAGTCTACTGAGAGCATCAACCACTACATTAGCCTTTCTTGGATGGTAAAGAACACTTATGTCATAATCTTTCAGTAACTCTAACCACCTTCTCTGATGCAAATTTAAATCTTTCTAAGAAAAGGCATACTGCAAGCTCTTGTGATCTATGAACACATTTACATACACCATATAAAAATAGTGCCTCCAAATCTTTAAGGCAAATACTATAGTTGCTAACTCAAGATCATGAGTCGGACAATTCTTCTCATGATTCTTAATCTATCTAGAGGCGTAGGCAATGACCTTACTGTAATACCCCGGGAAATTTTTCGTTGAAATTTTAAGCATAAATATGTTGGGTTTTATCTTCTAGAATAAATTATAAATTTTTCATGCGGAATATCTTAGATTATGACCCACCATTGCGTAGAGTATCAAATAAGCTTTCCAATGATATGTGGATCATCCAAAACGGACACTTGAGCGACGAGTTATGAACATTCCGATCGAACTGTGAATAGTAATAAACAGTAAAACGTGCAGGAAAAAGCACTGAGGCCTGGCATATTTTTTGCTCTAAATTTAAACAATCATAACTACTTATACATAGTGATCTGGGTGATCTACTATATATCAACGGAAATCTCTGTGATTCCTCTTTCTAATGAAATTGGTTTCATCTAATTTTTCTATTGGAGCAAAAAGTTATGGTCTATCTACTTCAGCCTATCAAAAGTGAATTTTTAGGTCAACTTCAAACGATTATAAATCCTCGTACACAATAATCTGGGTGAGTACTATATATCAACAGAAAGATATGAGAGTCATCTCTCTAATGAAATTGGTTTCATCCAATTTGGATATCAGAGTAAAACGTTATGGTTGATCTACTTTAGACTATCAAAACAGTCCACCAAAGGACAGATTCAAGAATTATTTGATTTTTAGGGGAGTTTTGGTCATTTTCTCTCACCCAAAATCCGTCCAAACCCTATATTAAAGCCTATTAGAAGCATTAAATGTTATATTTCATCAAATTCCCTCAAAAAGAAAGCCCTAAGCTCCTACATCCAACTTCAAGAACCTCCAAAGTTCACCATTAATTCTGCAAATTTATTCAAGATTCCAAGTTCCTAGTTCAAGAACTCCAAGAACCATTATTCAAAGGCACAATTAACATTTCAAAAATGAGTATCGATCTAAAGTTCATCATTCAAGGTATGTGAGATTTTTTAACAAGAACTCTCTTTTGTTCTTGTGCCCAAAAGTCATTTTCTTTACAAAGGTATGATTTTTATTTGATTTTTATGAATTTGAAGCATGAACCCATATCTTATGATGATTATTATAAAATATTGATGTTTATGATTTTGAAAGATGAATTTACATGTGTGGAGATATAAAGCATGAATCTTGAATGATATTTATCATGATTTTGATATTTGGGTCGTGAATCCCCATTGGAAATTATATTTTTTTAGAAAGTGTGTGTTATAAGCACGTTATGTTGAATATTTGACATATTTTGGATGATTTGACCTTTTGGTCTTAATGGAGTTGTTTTGAACTCGAGTGTGAAAGAAATCCACATGTGGTTGATTTTGATAGATGGGAAGCATGATGGCTCCCGATGTATATTTATATATTACTGAAATTGTTTTATTGTGGATTGTCTTTGAAATGATCTGAGCTATGTCTGGGAGAAATATTTAGCACCGAGTGGAAGGTATAAAGCGACCTTACTTTCCTAGAACTATGTACCCCCATAGGAGTAAGCCTGAGGCTGATTTATATAGTGATCACTAGTTTGTATGGATTTGATATCGATAGTCCTACTCCGATGGCAAGGATAGGACAACTCTCCCCAATGTGGGTTGTATGTTGTACTACATGTAGCTCACATGGTTTATGTCGGTTATAGGATCTCCCAGTGTGTGTGTGTTTCCTTGTATCTATGGTGAATGGTGAAGTGATTTGAAAGTGGAATTGTGAAAGTTATTCTTTCGAAAGATTTAAATGATATTTATATTATGAGAATTGATATTCTTGATGAACTGAAAGTGATTGACAAATTATATGATGACTCACATGTGTTATTGTAATTATTTTATCCTCTCATGATTATGATGATTTTCTTCGGGTTATGTGAGTCTTTAATACATCCTACATATTTCTTATAAATATTTATGATGATGATGTTTATACAACTGCATACACCCCCATATACTCGGTTCCTTTCCATGGTATTGACACACATCTTCAAATGTGGGCTGCATTTTCTCGAAATGTAGGTTCAGGTGCTCAGTTCCAGGTTTGACAGTGATTCTTTGGGCACGCTGTTCTACATCCTCTGTTGTGGTGAGTCCTCATGTTTCGAGGACGTGATGTCTGATGTTGGTTTCATGGAATTGTTTACATTTGATAACTGAGTATGAGTCAGTTGGGGCATGTCTCAATGGGTCGCTTGTTTTATTGATTTTTTTAGAGGCTTGTCAGACTAGTATAGATGTTGGGAGTTGACTAATAAGTCGTATTTGGTTATCTTTCTGAAATTCTTTTATTCTTGGATGATGATTTCTCTGTTGATATTTAAGGGTTATTTATGGAAACCCCGTTGATTTGTGTTGAACTGAATGAAAATGGCTCAAAGGGTTAGCTTGGGGCTACTTGTAGCCTCAAGCATTGTGTGATGCTCCAGGACCCATTTTTCGGGGCATTACACTTACCTTGTTGCATGAGGACACAACCCAAACCTGCTCTGGATGCATCACAGTACACAACAAACCCATCTGAACCATCTGGTAGAGTCAAAATTGGGGCTGAGGTAAGTCAAGTCTTCATCTCCTAAAAACTCTTCTCACGGGAATCTGAAAACTAAAATTGGACTTCTTATTAGTCAATTTGGACATGGGGGATTCAATATATGAGAACCCTTCAACAAACCGATGGTAATAGCCAGCTAAACCTAAGAAACTCCTAATATCTTATGGAGAGATGGGTCTAGGCTAGTTTTTCACTGCTTTGGTCTTTTGAGGATCAATTCTAATGCCATCACCAGAAATAATATGACTAAGGAACGCTACTGACCTTAGACAAAATTCACACTTACTGAATTTGATGAACAACTGATGAGTTCTGAGAGTCTAAAGTACAATTTTGAGGTGGTCTGCGTGATCATTCTCGCTATGAGAATAGATAAGAATGTCATCGATAAAGACTATAATAAACATGTCCAAGTACTGCTTGAACACACGGTCCATTAAGTCCATAAAAGCTGATGGGGCATTAGTAAGACCAAAGGACATGACTAGAAACTCGAAGTGACCATACTATGTTCAGAAAGTTGTTTTCAAAATGTCACATTCTCTGACCTTGAGCTGATGATAGCCTGCTTTAAGGTCTATCTTAGAAAAGTAACTAGCACCCTGAAGTTGGTTAAAAAAGTCATCGATTCTGGGAAGTGGGTATTTGTTCTTGACTGTGACTTTGTTCAACTGACAGTAGTCTATACACATTCTGAGAGAACCGTCTTTCTTATGCACGAATAGAACTGGTGTACCCCACGGGGAAAGACTAGGCCTGATGAATCCCTTATCTAGGAGATCCCTTAATTGTTCATTTAACTCTCTAAGTTCTGCTGAAGCCATTCTGTATGGCGGAATAAATATGAGCTGAGTATCTAAAAAAAGGTCTATTCTGAAGTCTATTTTCTTTTTTAGAGGAACTCCAGGAAGATCTTTAAGAAATATATCTAAGAATTCATTTACTACTGGAACTGACTCAAGACTGGGAGTTTCTGCATTAGAATCATTAACTCGCATAAGATGATAAATGCACCCCTTGGATATCATTTTTTGCTCTCTAAGGTATGAAATTAATTGACCCTTAAGCATTGTATACTACCCCTCCATTCAAGGATTGGTTCATTTGGAACTGAAAATAAACAATTCTACATCTACAATAAACTGAGGCATAGCATGAATGGAGCCAATCCATGTCGGGAATGACATCGAAATCATCATCTCTAATTCTACTAAATTTGCTAAAATGACTTTCTAAGATATTATAATCGGACAGTTTTTGTATACCCGTCGGGTTATGATAGAATGACCCATTAGGGTAGAGACTGAGAATGGTTCTGTCAAGACTTCTAGTTTGACTTTGAAGTTGACTGCTATGTAAGGAGTTATGAAAGACAAAGAAGCTCCTGGATCTAATAAGGCATAAATATGTAAATAAAAGATCTATAACGTACCAGTGACCATATCAGGAGAACTTTCCTGATCTTGTCTGGACTGAAGTGCATAAAGCCTATTTAGGCGTTGCCTACTGGTGTTATTGGAAGTAGAACCCTGCTGATTCGGGCGACCGGACTGAGCTAAAGGGCGATTATACTGACCCTAAGAACCTAACTGAGGACAATCCCTGACTTTGTGGCCTGGCTTACCACACCCAAAACAAATTTCACTTCCAGATCTGCTGACACACTGGTGGTTTTTGCCACATTTCTGACACAGGGGATTTGTTCGAGCACTGCTGACACTACCCTGAGATTTAGAGCCTGGTACTCTATCTTTATTACTGTTTCTAAACTTAGGAACTGGAGCACTAGATATGGACAGAGCTGGAACTGAAGACTTTGGGAAAAACTAGGAACGATTATCGCTCTCTGACTTAGGCTAATTAAAATTGAAGCTACCTATTCTAGCTTTCTTGTTCTGCCTCTCTTTCTCTCTGATATTAGCCTCTTCTATCTACTGAGCATGGACTATGAGCCTAGATATTTCCATCTCCTTAATCAAAATCATTGTTCTGTAATCCTTAACCATACTATCTGACACTCCAGATACAAACTTGCTCATTCTGGACCTACTGTCTGCCACTACATATGGAGCATACCTGGCTAACAGAGTAAACTTGAGGGAATAATCTTTCACGCCCATACTATCTTGCCTGAGGTTGATGAACTCTAACACCTTGGCTTCTCTCAGCTCTAAGGGAAAGAATCTATCAAGGAAGGCAGTAGAAAACTCTTCCTACTCTAAGGTCTATGCATTTATGCCTCTGTCTACCTTTCACTACTTAAACATGTATGAGCTACATCCTTTAGTTGATAGGCAGCTAGCTCAGAACTCTCACTGGAAGTTACTCCCAAGATGTCTGTGACTTTCTGAACCTGATCGAGGAACTCATGTGGATCCTCCTCTGACTTAGATCCTGAGAATAGGGGAGGATTCATTTGGGTGAAGTCTTGAATCCTAGATGCAATAGTAGTGGCCACTGGGTTGGCCGTAATAGCAGCTGGTCGTTCGTTCTGAGTTGTTATGAAATTGGCTAGAGTAGTGAATACAGCTCTAAATTATGCATGAGATACGTGCTCATCCAGGGGATCTACCTGAACGGTTTGAGGTGCTGACTGATTCTCGATTCTTCTTTTGTTAGTCTTTTTGGAAGGCATGTTCTGTAAATGAAAGGAAGAAAAGTGTTAGACTGAGAGTTTAACTGAAACTCATGCTCACTCACACGACCTGAATACTGAAAGAAGGAAAACTTTTCCTAAAACATCTCATAGCCTCCTGACCATAAGTGTGGCGCGCTATACACCCATGCACAAGACTCTACTAGATGCGGCTTTCAGAATTCCTAGGACACTGTTAAACCTTAGACTCTAATACCAAGTTTTGTAATGCCTCGAGTCTGTACCTCAGACGTTACACGATACTTACAACCCCGAAGGACCATAAACTAACCCATGACTGATATCTACTGTGAGCACTAAAACATAATACTGTAATAAATGCAAAAAAATAGGTTGAAATGCCATAAGGTTCAAATTCTGTAAATACTAATAAAGTGTATCAACTAAAATAACAATTTGCAAAACTGAACACTGTTTAAAAACTAGTCTACAAAGCCTCTAATCTGAAACTGTCTGAAAGTGGAGTTGATGGGACAATCCCCCAACTAACTCCATCTACTGAAATACTGAGTCTACTATAATAATAAAATAAATGAATCTCCTCAATAGATGAGAACTCACTACTTAATCCACTGCTAGCTGAATCTGGATCTATCTATGCGCTGTCAGGAACCTGAGCATCAGAACCTATGATATAATACATCATAGGGCAAAGAAAGAGCATGCATCAGTACGTGGAATGTACTGGTATGCTAGATGAGGTGAGACTGAATGCAAAGGTTCATATGCATAAACAATAACTGACTAAATGATATAGAGAAACTGAACATGCGAGTATATGGATAATCTAAACTACTATAAATACTAAGCATGCAATACTGTACATATATATATACTGTAACTGAGCTTTTCTAAAGCTAAGTACTGAGTTCTGATGCAGAGTAACTGATAATCTGAGATTTCTGATAACTGAGTTACTTATATTGATTGACTATATCTAACGGTCCTGATTCTATAGAACTAAAGTAGGTTTTATTAAGTTTTATTCTGGAGACTGAAATTGAAACTGTGGGAGGTAATCATCTAACCGAAAATCCCCAAATAAGATAAGATAATTGAGCTGGGGTCCAATTTGTAACCCCAATTAGAAGGGTGTCAGTACCGTGCCACGGGTAAAGACAAGCTGAGGGTTACCCTCATCTGGAAGATACTCTAATGAGAACGGTGGAACCCTCATCTAGCAGGTTAAAACACCTCATCAACCCTCAACGGGCAGGTTGATGTCTCAACCTACGTATGCTACGTAGTTTTGGAATGCCAGGATTTCTTCTAAGGGTCACACCCTCTACTGAAAGGTGAGACCCCATCCTTGAGTTCACTCAGTGCTGAATCCTGCTCCCAACTAAAAGACACTGAAGTGAGTATTCTGAACAGGACTGTACTTAGACTGAGTTTCTTGAGTTCTATTGAGTTATGAAATTAGACTGAGAGTACCTCTGATCGTGACATGACAAATACTATTTTCTAACTAACACTGGCTCTAGATAAACAGCTAAATTATTGGGTATTAAATACCCCTAGGACTCAATAGCATGAAAAGTAAAGCATAGCATAATCTTGAAAATATAATAATGGATACTTGATCACAATCCACTCATTGAGACAATTTAGCAAATCCTTGTAATGCATTTACTCATACATGAACGGGGAATACATGCTATCATTTTATAATGGCACTATTTCATTCACATAGGCATTTTAAAAAAACACATGGGGAGCATGCTTAGATCATATAATAATCAACACATATAGCTATCATGGCTACATAAATCAACTTGCAAATTGAAGGGTTTATCATGAAGATCATGTAATTCAACACGTAAAATGATTAATTTCATAAAAGCTTGTAATTTAATCATGAACTAAAATCCAATAATAATATGAACATGAATTCAATTCAATTCAAGCATGGAAGTTCATAATTTAGCAATCCTGTAGTTTGAAAATAGATTCGTGGACTTTATGGGTGAAAGAAACCCATAGATGAATATCTGACATACCTTGGATTGTCAATTCTTGAAGACTCTTGAAGGAATTCTTAGGCTTGTTCTTGATTTGTTGAAGCTAGGGTTTGTTTTGTTGAGAGAGAATGTCTTTTGATTTGGGAAAAACTATTAAACAAAGAGTTCAAAATGTTTTTAGGGCTTAAATATCACACCTGGGCGGATTAAAATTATGGAAAAGGACCAATTTAACCCTAGACGAAACTTTGGATTTCCGTCGAAAATTTTTTAAATAACCCCTTGGCTCGACGCGGCGCTATCACATCATGTCACTAGAAATTGACATCTGAGAATTTGGCCTATGGTTAAATACGGCACAATCGTGGTCCCTCACTGGAAACTGACAACTGAGAATTGGGACATCGACGCGACACGTCAGGATCGCAGCGGAACACTGAAAAAAGATAATTGGGATTTTAGCTGGTGGTGAGATGTGATGGTATCACAGAGCTTCACTGGAAATTGCCTAATGTCATTTGTCCTGGCTCCGCAATGCTCCGGAGTGCCAATTGGCATGTTGTTTCACTAAATTGGCCATAACTCTTCGCCCAGTTATCGGATTTGGGCAAATTTTATATCATTGAAAAGCTAATTGAATTTCCTATGCAATGGTTGTCTCTAAACTGAAAAATACAGAGTATTTTAAAAATTTTATATTGGATAACTCATGAACTGAGAGTTAAGTTAAACTTGAGAAATATGGGGTATTACATGTTGAGAGAGAAAGAAAAGAGCGAGAACTCAAGATTTGAAATGATGAAATATTCTAACCACAAATAGATAATTTGTATGGGTTGATTTGTATTTTAAAAAAGAATGACAATTTTTGAAAATTTTAATTTGGTCCGAATTGATCTTAATTATTTTCTTAGATTTTAAAAGATATAATTTTTAATCATCTCATCATAATAAAGTGTATTAAGTTCAACTGGATCAGTGATGAATTTTAGGTATTAGCTTAATAATAAGCTAATAAGAATCATTTCAACTCAGAGTAATCGTTCGACGACTCAGGTCGGGAAGAACGCAATACCTACATCATGCAATTGTAAAGACTCAGTTAAGTTGTAGTTGACCCTGTCAAATTATCCCTAGTTGTAGCTAAATCAATTTAGGTATTAGCTTAATAATAAGTTAATAGGAATCATTTCAACTCAGAGTGATCATTCACCAACTCAGGTCGGGAGGAACCCAATACCAATATCATGCAATTACAAAGACTCAATTGAAGTTGTAGTTGTCCCTGTCAAATCATCCCTAGTTGTATCTAAATCAATTTAGGTATTAGATTAATAATAAGTTAATAAGAATTATTTTAACTCAGAGTGATCATGCAATGACTCAGGCCGGGAGGAATGCAATACCAATATCATATAATTACAAAGACTCATTTGAAGTTGCAGTTGTCCCTATCAACTCATCCCTCATTGTAGCTAAATAAATTTAGGTATTATATTAATAATAAGTTAATAGTGATAACGCTCAATCTACAGCTCTCGTAGGAGTGTAAAGCGGTCGTTAGCAAATATAGAACCCAACTGGGTTGGGTATCGATCCCACAGAGAATAGCTTGGTCAACAAGTAAGTAAAATTAATAGACTTTTGGTGCAAGTCTCGTAAGAAGGGGGGATTGTATTGAGTAACCAAAGTAATGAAATAAAAGCTGAAAATAATAAAGTAAAAAGAGAAAGATTGTCACGTTGGTTGTAAACAATGAGAATTGAAGCGTTGGGGTTATGTCCACCTTCAGAGGTATACGTCTCTATTGGCTATGAGTGTGTAGAGTCTTGACATGCAATTGCTTATAGAGAATTGTAGTCGATGGTAAATCCAAGCGTCTCTCGACCTAAACAAGGACTATTTCACTTTAACTCTCTCGAGCTTAAAGTGTGTCTAGCGGTACAAATTCTCCAAGAGGTTAGTCCAGTTACGGCACTAGCTTTTTAATAGGAAAGGGTGTCCTACTACCTTGACATTATCTCTTTTCCAGACAAATAACCTTTCTCTCGAACAAGTTAAATGTTAGACTGGCGTTGGTCTATGCGTCTTCTTTTCTAGACAAATAACCTTTCTCTCGAACAGGTTAGATGTTAGAATGACGTGTTCTTGTGTTTGAACCGCAAAGGATGTAGATTTAAGATGAAGAGAATAATGATATAAGCAATATACTTGTCTTGAACTCACAAACTCATAGCTATAGATAGTAACTCATTCGGCTTCCATAACCCCAACTAAGAGGTTTAGTTACCCATGAATGCGAAGGATATCACGTTTTGCATGGTGGATGGCGTGAATAGTAGGTGTTTGGCGTGTGGTTTTGGTGATTCCGTAGCAAGTAACGATTCTCTTGTTGTGGAATTTAAGAATAGAAGAATGAAGAATTAAGAATGTAAACTAGGAAGATGTCTTAATTGTAAGGAGATGAATGAATTGTAAGAATGTGATAAAAAATCTCTAACATGATAGGGTATTTATAATACTCCTATCCTACTCCTACTAAGCTAATGAAATAAATAACCAAATCCTAATATACTAATGAAATCCTTGACCCAAATGTACTAGGGTAAGGTTACAAAATTATAATCCAAATAGAATAATGAAACACATAACCTAATTGCACTAGGTTAATGTATTATGGCAAAAATCCAGCTTTGTGTCTGTAAGTCCCCAAAGTCTTCAGAAATGCTGTTTTAGCCCGGGACAGATTTTCCATGCAGCAGATTTAGTCCTTTATGCGTCCAGCTCCTTTCCATCTCGTTTGTGAGCTTTCTTTTGCGTCAAGTAAGCCATAAATTGCTGTATTTTGCATCATTTATACCTGAAACTTTCCTAATCACATTTGTTAGCTCATTTACAGGAAAAAGGACTAAAAGTGTATGAAATAGATAATTAGTTCTCAAAACTAGGCTAAAATATGGGCAAAATATATTGATATAGGCGCGTAAATTCGCCTATCATCAACACCCCACACTTAGAGCTTTGTTCGTCCTCGAACAACATATCATGTCCTTCTAAGCATCGACTTAAGGTTTTTACAGAAACAACACAAAACATTCTTCAAGACAAGCACAACAATTATCAACGAAGAGTAGCTTTCCGATTATAAGTAGAAACAATTTAACCTCAAGCATAGACTCGTGATGGTGATCAACTCGCATGCAAACGTTAAGGTACATAGAATCATATACAACTATCCAAAACTCATCAACCATGTGTGTCTCACAATATAGTACCCATAATCACTCACAAATATAGCATATTTTTCAAACATGGGTATCAAAGTGTCCTTGCTCTCACTCTCACAAAGAATTCATATGTAGCATCTAATGACCATAGGCTTTCCCTTAATGTAGTACTCCACTAAATGTCGGAATGTTAAGATTAGGATCAAGTAGGTCTTTTGATGGTTGTAACGTAAGCTAAGGGACGGGTAGGATCAACTATTTTGGCCAGAAATAGTGACTAAGTTCCTAAGCACTTTAATACATCACATTGTATCATTGACACTTTTTTCTTTCAACCTTTCTTTATTTTATTTTTCCACCCTTGTTATCATCTTTTGTTTTTCAATTTTTAAGCACAACTCACTTTTCAGCTTTCTTGTCCTTTTTCTTTTCACAACGTACCTCCTATGATAGCATTTTTTTTTCTTTTTCATAACACCTTCAAGCACCATTACAATTTAAAGCATCCTACTCAACCAATTTCCTATTATGTTGTCACATGACTTTTTCACTTTAAAGCACTTAGGAATTTGGATCAAATTATGGTCTTGAAAGAAATAGATTAGGCTTACATACAAGGTTGTCAAAGAAATAGGCTAAAGGCTCAAAAGGGTTTAACTAGGATGATTTACATGGGTAGGTAAAACTGATGGTAAACAAATATAGGTTGCCAAAGAAATGCCTAAATCATATCCTAAACTTACATTCCTTATTTTCGCTTTGCATACATACCAGGCAAGTTCTAGCATCAGCTACAAACATAGAATATACTATTATCTCACACACACAAGGCACATGGTCGACTTGATTGGTAGTAATATAGACTCTCGACCCAACAAGTGAAGGAATTGAATCACACACTATCACATAATGAGTCACAACTAGAGCCTAAATGTCTCAATAGTCACAATTGTAGCACATACTCTTGTTCTAATCTCATGCTGTCTATCCAAATAATTTCATGCGTAGCTAGAAAAATTTTACTCCTAAAAAATAAAAAACGTCACACGAAAAAAATCACAAAAAAATAAAAAATTTGGACTCAAAACAAAATAAACAAGAGCAAACATACAAACATAGCATGCAGATTCTGCCGACACCCCACACTTAGACTAGACACTGCCCTCAGTGGAAAATAAAGTCGAAGAACCTGATTAGTCGGACTCTTCCTCAATGTCGGGGGTCATACCCCCTTCGTCCGAGTCATCGTAAGAGTCGTCGTCAGAGTTCCCCTCAGCATCGGAATCAGGCAAGCGTCTATCATCATCAGTTGGCACGTCATCATCAAGAGGTTCCTCGAAATAGACTCCCACTCCACACATCTCCCGGGCATGTCTGTTCATTGGGTAGTCGTGGTCCAGTTGTTGGAGCTCTACAGCAGTTGGAATACGTCCACCACTCATCATAGTGAATCTCGTCATGCCATAGAGATGACGGAAGAAACTCTCGTCACGAGCATGTCTCTCCGCAGTGGTAAGGTTGACTCCATGCGTGGTTTCAGCATCTTTGACCTTGGTGAGGTCAACCTTCTTTGGGGTATGTGGGAGTTTGTGGTCAGCTGGTTCCTCTTCTATATCCTCCTTCCGCAACATTGCTGTCAACACATTGCCGAATGTGAAATGGGACCTGCTGTGGAGTCTGGCTTTTCTCATGGTCGATCGAATGATTGCCCCAAAGTTGATAGGGACATTTGTCATCAATGCATAAACCAGACACACTCTATCTCTCGATATCTTTGTGTATTGCGTCCCAGGAATGAGGCATGAGTTGACAATGCGCATCCAGATTCTTGCTTCCCTATTTAGTGGAGCATAGGGGAATGTGTTGTGACGGCCTGTTTCCTTATGTCTGCCCCATCTTGCCATTGATCTGCTTCCACAAAGCGTGTGTCTTATAGCTCTGTAAGGAGGCCTGCTGTACAGCTCTTTGTATGGTGCAGTGTCGACCGAAGGTAGGCCTAGAAACGAGTTGATCCAATCCGCTGTAAGCTGTAACACTTGGCCCCGAATTTTGACTTCGTTGCCTGTTGTGTTTGGCGACCAGTTGGCATAAAACTCTCTTGTCAAGTCAAGATTGCACTCTCCCATGTCACGGAAGATGAAATCCAGCTTCAAAGCCATTATCTTAGCCAACAGTTGCGGCTCCTTCTTTGCTAAGGTCTCCTTGTTGATTAAGTCGACGTGCACATATTTCTTTTCTTTGTTGCTGATGTACCATGCCTTGGCTTCTTCCTCAAGAACCCATTTGATTCCGAACATTCTGCGTGGTAGGTGTGCGGAAGATGATTCGCCTTGGTCTTTTCGGCTTCTCTTTTTGTCCTTGCGGGTCGTGGTAGCCTTCTCCTTGCCTTGCCTTGCTTTCGGTGCCATTGAACCTGAGACTAGAAATAATGTTAGATGCAGCACAATCGCACTTTAGACAATCTATATGCAAGCATTAGGGGTACCACCCCACACTTAATCTTGTTGGCACAAATCGGTGAAGTGAACGTGGTCGAGTACTCAGACGTCGTCGACATACATCTTAGGATTGTATTCCGACAAGAAAATCAGTATTACATCACTCATGAGCAGCCATTTGGACGACTTGCATGGTGTATATAGCAACGTTACAACATAGGGGTTACCACATGGAATTGCTATTCAAACAACAAACACCACCACCTAAGTCGATAGTCACTATAACCTTATCCCGATGGCCGGGATGGTTAATCATGCAAGCATCCAAACAGCACTCTCAATCAATATTCATGGCCACATATGTTCAGCAAGTATCACAACAATGCCATTGAAACAAAATTCAAGTCGGAAACAAGTCATGAATTCCATACGTATATAATCAATCACACGATTTTGCAACAATTATCCACACACATGAACATCACCACTAATCTCTCATGAGTTAGCATTTTATAATAAGCATAGTAAAGTAGTACTTACGATAAATAGATGAAGAATAAGAGAGCACTTACTTGCTTGAAGATTGTGGAGAAGTTGTTGTGGATTGGAAGAACAAAGGAAGAAAAATTTGAGAGGATTTGGGATGATATGCGGCGCCTTTAGGGTTACTTCTAATGTGTTTGTGATAAAAAACCAAGTCCCCTTTATATAGGAGGAGTATGGGTCGGGTTATGACCCATTTACAATCGGATTTGGGGACAAAATCACCCTATATGCGGCGCATATCCCTCGGCATATCACATGTATATGCGGCGCATTGTCCATGGCATAATGGGACATATGCGCCGCACATAGTATGGCATATATAGGCATATGCGGCGCATATGGTATGGCATTTGGTCTCAGTATCTCAAATGCCATAGCATAGGCGGCGCATAGTCAAAAGCACACCTAGGAATAGGCGGCGCATAGTGTATTGCACACTAGATTCCGAGTCCTAAGGCGATAGAATAGGTTGTGCATCGTTCGTGGCCTATTTTTACCAAGGTCTAGCCTTTCTCGAAGCCTATTATGACGTGAGAAAGGCTCAATCCATAGCCTTATGCATCACCATTCCTAACTTACCGACTTTACCATACAATGTGACCAAATCGTCAATTGAAATCAATCTCCTCGTTGCATACTTCTTACACCTATATTTGCTCAAACAAATGAAAACGATTAGTACGATGGGTTGCCTCCCACCAAGCGCCTTAGTTTTGGTCGTGGCACGACTCTTATTTTTGGATTTTCATTTATCAAAAAGAAAAAATACTAAAACGACAAAACGATAAAACAATAAAACGAAGGGTTGCCTCCCATCTAGCGCCTTATTTATTGTCGTGGCTCGACGTAGTAATCTCGAGTACTTAGACTTCGTCGAGATAAGTGATGGCCATGTCATTCATCGAGTCAAGAGGACCGATATATGGCTTAACACGTTGGCCATTCACCTTGAAGATAACACCCTCATTATTTTCCAGTTCGACTACTCCAGACGAGTAGACGTGGGTGACTTTAAATGGACCAGACCACTTTGATTTTAACTTACCTGGGAAGAGCTTGAATCTGGAGTTAAAGAGTAGTACCATGTCACCTTTTTGGAAGTGTCGTCGAACAATCCGCTGATCGTGATACTTCTTCATCCGCTCCTTGTATAAATCTGATCTTTCATATGCATGGAGACGGAATTCATCTAGCTCGTTCAGCTGCTCCAACCTCAGGTTCTTCACATCATCCCAATTCAGATTCAAGTGCTTCAATGCCCATAATGCCTAGTATTCAAGCTCGATGGGTAGATGACAAGCCTTCCCATAAACTAGCTGATAAGGTGACATGCCAATGGGTGTCTTGAATGCAGTCCTATACGCCCATAGTGCATCATCTAGCTTCCGAGACCAATCCTTCCGATTCGCATTGACCGTCTTGGCAAGGATTTGCTTGATCTCACGATTGGAAACCTCTACTTGTCCACTAGTTTGGGGATGATAAGGCGTAGCTACCTTGTGTTGCTTGACTCCATACTTGGCCAATACAGATTTGAATAGCTTGTTGCAGAAGTGAGATCCTCCATCACTTATGATAGTACGAGGTACCCCAAAGCGAGAGAAGATATTCTTCTTTAAAAACGCTACAACACGCTTTCCTTCGTTATCGGCCAATGCTACAGCTTCAACCCATTTCGACACATAATCCACAGCAACCAAGATGTACTTCATTCCAAACGAATTCACGAATGGTCCCATGAAATCAATACCCCATACATCAAAGAGTTCTACCTCCAGAATTTTGGACATGGGCATTTCATGGTGTTTTGAAATAGCACCTTGACGTTGGCATTGGTCACACCTTCTCACATAGTCGTGTGCATCTCTGAATATTGTAGGCCAATAATAACCACTTTGCAAGACTTTTCTTGCTGTTCGATTCCCTGCATGATGGCCTCCAACTTGCGAAGTGTGGCATGCTTCTAATATAGTGGGCACTTCTTCATGGGATATACATCGTCGAATGATACCATCCGCGCATCTTCGAAACAAATAAGGCTCATCCCAATAATAGTGCTGAACGTCATGCATAAACTTCCTCCTCTGGTGGTAAGATAAATTGGAAGGTAACACATTACTCACCACGAAATTTGCAAAGTCGGCATACCATGGTAAGTTCTCCATTGTTGTCGCTAGTATCTCCTCGTCAGGGAATGCATCGCCAATCTGATTTTCTGATTGCGCCACATACTCATTCTCAAGTCTAGATAGGTGATCAGCTACTTGGTTCTCGCAACCTCTTCTATCTTTGACTTCGAAATCAAACTCTTGCAGCAGCAACACCCATCGAATCAGCCTTGGTTTTGCATCCTTCTTTGTCATTAGATACCTAAGAGCTGCATGGTCTGTATGAACGATCACTTTAGTACCTAATAGGTAGGCGCGGAACTTCTCAAACGCATACACAACCGCTAATAGCTCTTGTTCAGTGACGGTGTAGTTCCTTTGGGCTTCATTGAGGACCTTACTCGCATAGTAGATAGGATGAAATAATTTCTCCTTTCTCTGTCCAAGAACAGCACCAACGGCTACACCACTAGCATCACACATGACTTCGAACGGGAGCGTCCAATCTGGTGTTACCATGATAGGGGCTTCAATGAGTTTTTCTTTAAGGCATTCAAATGCCTTTAAGCAATCATCATTAAAGTCAAACTTCGCATCTTTCTCCAATAGCTTGCATAATGGACTAGAAATTTTGGAGAAGTCCTTGATGAATCTACGATAAAACCCAGCATGGCCAAGAAAACTACGAACTCCCTTCACCGAAATTGGAGGTGGTAGCTTCTCAATTACCTCTATTTTGGCGCGATCAACCTCTATTCCTCTTTTGGAGATCTTGTGCCCAAGAACAATTCCTTCTTTTACCATGAAGTGGCACTTCTCCCAATTCAGCACAAGGTTGAACTCTACACATCTTTGTAATGCCATGCTTAAATTCACCAAACATGCTTCAAAAGACTCCCCAACAACTGAAAAGTCGTCCATAAATACCTCCAAAGTGTCTTCTACCATATTAGAGAAAATAGACATCATACATCCCTGAAAGGTGGCTGGTGCATTACATAACCCGAATGGCATACGTTTGAAGGCAAACGTACCATATGGGCATGTAAACGTTGTCTTCTCTTGGTCTTCTGGTGCAATAAAAATATGATTATAACCTGAATAACCATCAAGAAAGCAAAACCATCCTTTTCCCGCTAATCGATCTAGCATTTGGTCCATAAATGGCATGGGGAAGTGATCCTTGAGAGTCCAAGAATTCAGCTTGCGGTAGTCCATGCATACTCTCCATCCAGTGACGGGCCTGAGTGGAATAAGCTCATTCTTTGCATTCGCAACCACCGTCATACCTCCTTTCTTGGGAACACATTGTACTGGGCTTACCCATGTACTATCAGAAATAGGATACACAACTCCTGCGTCTAACCACTTGATAATCTCCTTCTTCACCACCTCTTGCATTGGTGGGTTTAGACGTCTTTGGTGTTCGATGGTGGGTGTGCACTTTTCTTGGAGCTGAATTTTATGAGTGCAAATCCCAGGTGGAATACCAAGGATATCCGCAATGGTCCATCCAATAGCTCTAATATACTTGCGTAAAATTGCAATAAGAGCTGCAACTTGTTGCTCACCTAAATCGGCTACCACTATGACTGGAAGAGTGTTTCCGCTTCCTAAGAATGCATACTTCAAATGGCTTGGCAGCTCCTTTAACTCTAATGTGGGTGGTTCTTCAATAGATGGCTTAGCTGGTGGTGTGGGTCGATTCTTGAGATCAAGATCCAGCTTCTTAGGAGGATAGCGATATGCTCCTAATCCCGATAGAGCACAAATATCATCTTCAGAAATTTCAGCATCATCATCATCTTCTTCCATGAGCAAAACCTCCAAAGGATCATCAAGAATTTGCTCTTCAGCAAGTAACTCATCCTCGTCATCAACGACAACATCAGCCACAGAAAATACACTTAGATCTTTGGGTTGCTTCATTGATTTGCAAACATCAAAGCGCACCACTTCATCATTTATTCGGAATGAAAGCTCATTAGCTCTCAAATCTATGAGCACACTTCCCGTAGCAAGGAAAGGGCGTCCCAAGATTATGGGAACCTCTGAATCTGCTTCGCAATCCAAGATGACAAAGTCTGCTGGAAATATGAATGAAGATACCTTCACCAAGACATCGCATAGAATACCAACCGGTCGTTTTACCGACCTATCCGCCATAACAAGCTTCATATTAGTTGGTGTAGGATCTCCTAACCCCAACTTCTTGTAGATTGATAATGGCATCAAGTTGATGCTGGCTCCTAAGTCACATAATGCTTTAGCAAAGTCCAAAGATCCGACGGTGCAAGGAATAGTGAAAGCTCCGGGGTCGGCCTTCTTCTGAACTATGGATCGGGTAGCTATTGCACTACAATGATGCACATCTTCTTTCAGCTCATAGCTTGCTGCCCTCTTTTTAGTCAAAAGATCTTTCATAAACTTCGCATACCCAGGCATTTGTTCAAGTGCCTCTACCAATGGGACATTAATAGTTAGCTGCTTCAACATGGTCATAAATTTGCTGAACTTAGTGTCATCGGCCACCTTCTTCAATCTTTGTGGAAAAGGTGGTGGTGGGTATGGAAGTGTTCTTTCCATGGCTTTCTTCTCCTCTTGCTTCCGTTTATTATTTTTTTCAGGCTGCACGTCACTAGGCAACACGTCCTTGACGTTGGAAGTGGATATTGCGGCGTCTTCCCTAGTGGCGTCACTAGGCGTGGCGTCCATGTCTGCTGTTCTGTCAACTACTTGCTTGCCTTCTGCTGAAGTTTCCAGCGCCTTACCACTCCTCGTAGTGATGGCCATGCATGACCCATCAGTCCTTGGATTTTGCACGGTATCGCTAGGCAAGGTGCCGGCTTTTCTTTGGTTGAGTGCTGCTGAAAGTTGACTGAATTGCTGCTCTAGTTGCTTGATAGAAGTGGAATGAGAATCAACTAATTGCTTCACGGAGGCCAAATCGTCAATCACCTCCTTAACTCCCGCGCTCGTCGCTTCCACTCCTTTCAATAACTTAGCCATCATGTCTTCCATAGAATTAGATGTGGTGGTATCACGTCTACCAGGGGGAACGTACAAACCACTATTTTCATTATTTTTCTTCCAACTACCTTGGTCTTTACCTCCAGATTTATCATAATAGTTCCGACCTTGGTTTCCTTGGGCATTCCCACGGAAACCACCCTGATTGTTCAAGTAGTTGGCCTCCTCTTCTGAATCAGATTCGTCTCTTCCTTTTGACGCAATAGATTTCACTTTTTCAGTCTTCCCTAATAGATGCTTTGTAAGAAGATCCATTTGGGTTTTCATGTGCGCCATATCTTGATCACGTTCTTCTTCTCTCCTTCTTTGATCTGCAGACATGCCAATAGATAAAGTGGGGCTTGCTACCTCAGAATCCCTGGTATGCCAAGCTCTACTTTGTTTCGTCATACGATCTAGCATGTTGCTTGCTTGACCAAAGGTGAGGTCCATAAAAGAACCTCCAGCTGCGTTGTCCACCACTGGTTTAGTTACTGAATTCAAGGCTCTATATAAGATCTCCATGAGGTGAACATTAGTCATGTGATGGTTTGGGCATCTCGCTAGCTTTGTCTTGAACCTCTCCCATGTTTCGTGAAGAGCTTCAGAGGGAAGCTGACGAAAGTTGCTGATTTCATCTCTCAATTGAGCCCTCTTGGATGGCGGAAAGAATCTTTCTAGGAAAGCGTCTCTCAATTGCCTCCAATTTGTAATAGAATCAGGAGTCAGCCCATTCAACCATAATGTTGCCTCCCCAGACAGAGACAATGGAAATAGACGTAATCGAATAGCATTCTGACCAACTCCAGGATTGTCAAAAGACTTGCATGTAGAAATAAAGTTGATGAGATGCATATTCGGATCATCGCCTGCTAGTCCACCAAATAATCCCTTGAGTTGCAATAACTGAATCATGGTGCTAGTGATGTTGAACTTGGCTCCGGGCGCTAATGGTGGTGGAATTATAGCTCCAGTGGCTCTGGCACCATCAAGATCATCATCATCATCGTCGAAAGTTGGTTGCAAAGGTTGGCGATCATATCTGTACCGAGCTTGTCGACCTCGTCTGTTGGCAGGTGTTGCCATTTCAGCGCCATGCCTTGGGTTGATCAACTCGTCATCTCCTAAATCTTCATCGTCAGGATTTGTTGCTCGTCCAGGATTATCAATGTTTTGTTGTTGGACTTGAGCAGCGGCAAGAGCAGCTAATCTTGCTTACTCGTGTTGAGCAGCCATCCTGTCGATTTCCGCTTGTGCTTCCATTCTTCTAATTCGTTGCGGTTCCGGATTGATTGGTAATAACGGTTGACCAGAACTTCTAGTATGGGGCATGCACTAAAAGAAAAACCTGCAATAAACAAAAACAAAAACTAAACGTAAAAGTACGAGAATCTTTGACCAAAGGGTCTAGTAATTTTCACGAACTTGATTGACACTTGTATTCCCCGGCAACGGCGCCAATTTTTGATAACGCTCAATCTACAGCTCTCGTAGGAGTGTAAAGCGGTCGTTAGGAAATATAGAACCCAACTGGGTTGGGTATCGATCCCACAGAGAATAGCTTGGTCAACAAGTAAGTAAAATTAATAGACTTTTGGTGCAAGTCTCGTAAGAAGGGGGGATTGTATTGAGTAACCAAAGTAATGAAATAAAAGCTGAAAATAATAAAGTAAAAAGAGAAAGATTGTCACGTTGGTTGTAAACAATGAGAATTGAAGCGTTGGGGTTATGTCCACCTTCAGAGGTATACGTCTCTATTGGCTATGAGTGTGTAGAGTCTTGACATGCAATTGCTTATAGAGAATTGTAGTCGATGGTAAATCCAAGCGTCTCTCGACCTAAACAAGGACTATTTCACTTTAACTCTCTCGAGCTTAAAGTGTGTCTAGCGGTACAAATTCTCCAAGAGGTTAGTCCAGTTACGGCACTAGCTTTTTAATAGGAAAGGGTGTCCTACTACCTTGACATTATCTCTTTTCCAGACAAATAACCTTTCTCTCGAACAAGTTAAATGTTAGACTGGCGTTGGTCTATGCGTCTTCTTTTCTAGACAAATAACCTTTCTCTCGAACAGGTTAGATGTTAGAATGGCGTGTTCTTGTGTTTGAACCGCAAAGGATGTAGATTTAAGATGAAGAGAATAATGATATAAGCAATATACTTGTCTTGAACTCACAAACTCATAGCTATAGATAGTAACTCATTCGGCTTCCATAACCCCAACTAAGAGGTTTAGTTACCCATGAATGCGAAGGATATCACGTTTTGCATGGTGGATGGCGTGAATAGTAGGTGTTTGGCGTGTGGTTTTGGTGATTCCGTAGCAAGTAACGATTCTCTTGTTGTGGAATTTAAGAATAGAAGAATGAAGAATTAAGAATGTAAACTAGGAAGATGTCTTAATTGTAAGGAGATGAATGAATTGTAAGAATGTGATAAAAAATCTCTAACATGATAGGGTATTTATAATACTCCTATCCTACTCCTACTAAGCTAATGAAATAAATAACCAAATCCTAATATACTAATGAAATCCTTGACCCAAATGTACTAGGGTAAGGTTACAAAATTATAATCCAAATAGAATAATGAAACACATAACCTAATTGCACTAGGTTAATGTATTATGGCAAAAATCCAGCTTTGTGTCTGTAAGTCCCCAAAGTCTTCAGAAATGCTGTTTTAGCCCGGGACAGATTTTCCATGCAGCAGATTTAGTCCTTTATGCGTCCAGCTCCTTTCCATCTCGTTTGTGAGCTTTCTTTTGCGTCAAGTAAGCCATAAATTGTTGTATTTTGCATCATTTATACCTGAAACTTTCCTAATCACATTTGTTAGCTCATTTACAGGAAAAAGGACTAAAAGTGTATGAAATAGATAATTAGTTCTCAAAACTAGGCTAAAATATGGGCAAAATATATTGATATAGGCGCGTAAATTCGCCTATCATCAAATAGGAATCATTTCAACTCAGCGTGATCATTCAGGTCGGGAGAAATGCAATCCCAACATCATGCAATTGCAAAGACTCAATTGAAGTTGTAGTTGACCCTGCCAACTTATCCCTAGTTATAGCTAAATAAATTTAGGTATTAGATTAATAATAAGTTAATAAGAATAGTTTTAACTTCAAGTGATCGTGCGATGACTCAGATCAAGAGGAACGCAATACTAATATCATGCAATTGCAAAGACTCAATTGAAGTTGTACTTTTTCCAGTCAACTTATCCCTAGTTGTAGCTAAATAGATTTAGGTATTAGATTAATAATAAGTTAATAAGAACAGTTTGAACTCCAAGTGATCGTTCGATGACTCATATTAGAAGAAATGTAATACCAACATCATGCAATTGTAAAGACCCTATCAACTCATCCCTAGTTGTATCTAAATCAATTAAAGTAGTAGTTGAACTTATGAACTCAATTGAAATTATATAAAAAAATAATATTCAACCTGTTGCAATAGATGACTTATTTGTTGGAATTTATCAAACAGGTTAATAAATCTATTGCAATGGATTACCTATCTATTGTAAATTATCAAATAAAAGTTGCCATCTATTGCGATATATGACTGAGCCATTGGAAATTTTCAAAAGAAAATTATCAACAGATGACTTATATGTTTTAAGATCTTTGTTTTTATTTTAAAGCAATTTCCTATTCGAGATAAGAAACGATAGCCAAGACGGTAAAAAATATTACTTGGATAACTCAAAAATCTCTTCCTTGAATTGTCTTATCTTATCTTTTCAATATCATCTCATGTCACCATCTTTTTGTTCCCTTAAAGTTATTAATGAATATTTAAAACCCATCTCTACAATTCTTTCTCCTCTCTTTCAACCATAAATTAACTTAACTTATCTCTTTTTTTTCTTTCAGAATTCTCTTTCTCTCCTCTTTAGGGAAATCACAACTGAATCCATTTTTCTTTCTTTTCTTTTCTCTGTCTCATGATGATCCTTTTGGATCTCAACCGTTCAATATCTTTTCTCATCTAAAATGGGTGTTCTGATCCCTTTGCTTTTTTTTACATTCCAGATTTGGTTTAGTATTGCTCTTTTCTTCTCATCTTCTTCTTTGTATGTTATTTAAATAAGATATTTACATCTGTTGTTTTTATTGATTTTACCCATTATCAGTATCCTATTTATTAAAAAAATTGAATGAAGGTGACTTTTAAGTCTTGAATAAATGAACCATTGTTTTTATTTAAAAAATATGCAAAAAAAGTCATCTATTGGGAGAACTTAAAAAGCCTTGTTGTCAATATCATTTTTTATTTCTTTTGTTTGTTACTTTGTTGGTGTTGGTGTTGTTGAGGGTGTTGGTGTTGTTGGAACGTATGGTATTTGTGTTGTTGATGGTATTGCTGTTGGAACATACGGTGTTGTTTCTTTGTTAATATTGTTGGTTGTGTTGTAACAGTTTTCTCAACTGTTGCAACTAATGAATCACCTGTTGGAACAAACGGAGCAACTATTAAAAGAAATCAAACCAGTAGCAAGGCTGGTTTGATTTATTCCAGCAGATGACCTATCTGTTACAACATGTCAGCTATCTGTTACCACAGATGCATCACCTATTGCAACAGATGACTTATCTGTTGAGCAGACAATCTGATGTACCAAATGGGTCATCTTTTGCAACACCTATTGTAATTTATTGTAGTCATTCAATTTTGTGTTACCCTTTTGTAATGCTCTTTTTATTCTTCTCTTGTTTGATATCACATACTTTTCTCTTGTTTGCAGATAAAAGAAAGTGAAAGTGGATCAATTTTTACCTGATCGATATTAAATGCTAGAGTAAAGATGGGTTCGGCGGAATAAGTTGTTTGCGGATGGAACCACTTCATATTTAGGAGATATGTATTACTGATAAACCTATCATGAAAACACACATCTAGTACATTGATTTTGTAAATATTGGTTCTTTACTAATTAGGTGTTAATCATTCAAACAAGATACGGTATTTTACCGTTAAGATTGTTAGGTTCAAACTGGTAAGGCTGAGGGGCCAAGTAGGATATGTCGATACCCTATTATGGTTTAATGAAAATTTTGCTAATATTTATGTGTCAAGTTTGTAGAAGGCTTCAAGTTTTTGGTGGCAGTGTCAACATCCAAATAGTGATTGGACTGATTTTAAAGGTTCAATGGACTTTCAAAAGGCCTCTGAAGCCTCACACCACTGCAAATAAGAATGGAAAACCAATAGAAATTCTCCATAGTCCAAATTTATATAGATTGATTGCTCGAGGAGACTATTATACAGCAGAAAGTGATCGGGAGAATACCCATACAGGAAAAGTAGAGATGGAGAAGACCATATATCAACTCAGACATTATTAAGAAAGAAACACGGGGTAGGAAGGAACATGTAGTGAATATGGTTGATGAAATTGACATAAAAAATGAAAAAATTCAATGAGCTGCAAATATGAAAGTGTATCCAAAAATAAAAATCCATCAGTCCATTATGAAAAGAAAAATGCTGAAGTATATTTAAGCTGTGCACTTTGTTAGGGGACTGCTACTAGCTAGCGTGGCCTGAATGAAGACCCACAAAATGCAAGACTAGAACTCTAAGGTTTCAGCTTTGAAAACACCAATGGTGGTAAGATTGTCGATCAGGATTGAAACCTGACCTACAAATCCTGAATAAAAATAAGGGATCAAGCCAAGGTGGCAATTTCTCAGGTTCAATTCTCTGTGCTTGCCAAGCTACTTCCTTAGAGTTTTGGTCCTGCACTTTATGGGTCTTCATTGAGGCCACACTGGCTAGCCGCAGTCCCTAGCAAAGTGTCTAGATCCAGTCCTTTGAGCATTTTTCTTTTTCAAGAATGACGGATATATTTTAATATTTGGACACACTTCCACATTTGAAGCTCATTCAATCTTTTCATCTCTTAAGTCAATTTCTTTGGCCATATTCGCTTGAAGTTCCTTAGTTGCTTCCCTATGTTTTCTCTTAAACAAGGTCTAAGATGATATATGGTCTTCTCTACCTCCATTTTACCACACAAGTATTCTCCCAATCACCTTTTACCATATAATAGTCTCCTCGAGCAACCCATCTATATAAATTTAGACCAGGGGAATTTCAATTGGTTTTTCATTCTTGTTTGCTGCAGTGCGAGGCTTCGGAGGCCTTTCAAAAGTCTATTGCACCATTAAAATCAATCCAATAACTATTTGAATGTCTATAATGCCACCAAATATTGATCACTTCTCATACCTTAATGCATAAACACAAGCAAAATCATCATTAAATTGTAATAGGGTATCGACACCACCTTCTTAGAAACCTTTAGCCTTGTCCGTTCACACCTATCAAACTAAACTATAAAATACAGGATCTTGTTTGAAGGATCAATGTTTAATCGATAAGAAACTGCATTTATAAAATTATTATACTTTATGTATGTGTGTCACGACAACCTGAGCAATAATACAGAACTCCCACGCATGCAAGTGAATGCATTCATCTGCACGTACCTTATTCTTCCTACCCCATTAATGTTGGACAATGTTTATTATTTACCTCCCATGGTTAAGTAGTGTACAAGAATACGGAGGCTCAGAGGGTAACCATCTTCAATGTCAGGGGACTACATTCCCGTCAAGAAAAAACAAGTGCTATAAGTCGTGACTTTTTTACATTTTTTGTTTTTAAATTTGTTATATATATATATATATATATGTATATAATAAAAGATTCACCAATTTAGATTATTTAAGGTATGTTATTACTATTAAAAAAGAGGTGAACAATCATGACTTTTTATCTAACATATTCAAAAGAGTTGATAAATCAAATTTCCTATCTATTGTAATTGATGAATCAGCTGTTAGAAGAAATAAAATATCTACTCCAACAGATGGTCCATCTATCACAATAGATAATCCATATGTTGTAATAGTTGAGACATTTGTTGCAACATATAGACCATCTATTGCGACAGATAGAAAATCTCTTGTGAAAGATGGGTTGTCTGTTGCGACAGATGGACCATCTATTGCAACAACTCAATAATAATGGTTGGTATTAAGAGAGAAACCATTTTGAAAAGGTGAGAAGTTTGAATGTAAAAGAAAAATTCACATTTTTTCACAAAAAATAAAAGTCAGAAGTTTGAATGTAATTAATACAATGGAGCTGAACAGTCGTGCCTTTTCACCTAACATATTCAGATTCAATCCTCTATAAATAGGTCTCTCCTTAATCTTCATTCTACTCTACTTTATTTATTATTTCTTGCATTTTGTATTTTTGTATTACATCTTTAACCACTTCTCTTCAAAGAGCATATTCCTTTCTCGTTGAGGTAATTTTTTTTTTGTGTAAATCTACAAGTTGGTAGTTTACGTTGTATTACATTTGGACTCTTTTCTTTACTTTTGTGTTTACTTTTATTGTGATTTCATACATGTTCTAGATATGGATGATCCTGCTTGGGATATTGCTATTCTACACGACACCATGTGGGAACTTCAGAGGCAGGTTAATGACCTGCAGAGGGAGTTGGTCGCCGTGAGAGCAAGGATGTTCATAGAGATAAAGAGGCTGATGAGGGCCCTATTGCTAACGGTTGACGATTGGCCGGCTGGATCTATACCTAATGTATTATACATTCTAATAATAATAATAATAATTAGAATGTGTTTTTTCTTTTAGAGTATGTATTTTAATTTTTCTATATCAGATCTATACTTAATGTATTTTGTTTTTCGTTTATTGAAAAATTTATTTTTGGTCGACTTTGGCTTTTAAATTTTTATTTAATTTTTATTCTGTCTATTTCTTCTACTCAACAAACATGTCGATGGTAGGAGATAAGGAGTAATTTTGAGTCTAGTAGCAATAGCAAGAGTTTTGAGTTTTTCAACAAATGGCCCATTTATTGAAACAAATTGGTCATCGATTGCGTTTCTGTCAACAGATTATCTATCTATTGCAATAAATTTGTTATCTGTTGGAGGAAAACATTCTATTTTTCCAGCTAATGTCCATCTGTTGCAACATATGGGTAATCTATTGTAACAGATGGTTAATCTATTGAAAATAATGTTGTGGTCTGTTGTAGTTAGTTCTTGTTTTGCCTCTTTTTGTTGATGCACACATTATTAAAAAAGATATTTTATATAATAAATGATAACATTTACATTCACAATAATAAGTTAAATATATAAAAGTCCATAACAAACAACAACACAAGTATTTGCAATTACAATGATCATGGTGGATTATGATTCGGGCATGTAGTTTATTTGTGGCCAACCTTCTTACATACGGAGCACTTGTTTCTTCTTGATGGAAATGATTCTTTGATTTCACGCCTCCTCTTATATGGACTTCTTCCCGGTTTGATAGTGCTTGGGTCAATATATAGAGGAGGTATTAATCGCCCAAAAAGCTCTACAGTAACAACTCAAGAATCTTCGGGAGGCACGGGAGTAATTTACCCACTTATACCATTTTATATTTTTCCACCGAATAATATGGAGAGGAGTACTCATAAGTTTTACTTCCATATTTTGCACCATATTGAGCTCGAAAAGCTGCCATAGTATGTGGATAGGGTATTTTTTCTAAGTCAAAAACTCTGCACGTACAATATCTTATTTGAGGATCGACCATGAAAACATCACCATGACTGTCGATACTGAACTTGTAATCTGCTATTGGAAGAGAAAATAACCTATTCCCCAGACTGATGTTTGTTGATATTATTTTTTCCACTTCTAGAACAAATTGGGTTCCTGCGTTGTAGAACTCCACACGTCTTTCATGGAAAAATTTTCCATAGTTCTCATTTATTATATCAAATAGTGCCACGATGGGAAATTCTTTTTCATCGCTAAACAATGAATTCACTGATTCTGCTATGTTTGACATCATAATATTGTACCTATACAAGAGAATCACTTAGAATGGCATCGTACTAATCTTGTAACACAAATAAGACATTAGATTCATAAGAATGTACCTATTTACCAGACAGTATACACAGCTCCATCTTTTGAAACGGGCACGTATGAGATGTTCTGCTGCCTTGGGATGCACATCCGCTATTTGATTGAAATGGTCTAAAAACTCCTCTCTACTATTTGCTTTAGCTGCTCTATAAAAAAGGGTCACGACTCTTTCATTGTGAATGTTGGTCCGAATTTTCTATCTAAGATGCCTGATGCAACTACCAAAGTGAGCTGAAATGGAGAAAATTGAACCCATCTTTGGAATACTTGGATGCCTATCCAAAACAAAACATAACTCTTTGGTATCTTCGATGCATCTTCGCAGTTGTTCAAAAAAAATCCATAAGAGGCATCACATTCCTTGTCTTCTACATAAAAAGCAATAGGAAAGATGTGATTCTCCGCATCCTGCACCACCGCCGCTAGCAGAACTCTCTTATACCTGCTCCTTAAGAAGGTCCCATCGACGGCTATGTCTTTTCTCAAATATCAAAAACCTTGAATCCAAGCACCTTAGGATACAAAAAATTACTTGAACCTTATGTTTTCATCAACATACAATGTCGTCTTGCTTTGGGGATTTTTGGACTCAAGCATGTAACAGTAGGCATCGAGGACTGCATACCCGTGCTCGTGTGTCCCCCTAACCAAGTCCTTGGTAATCCACATGGTCATATATATCTTCTAATAACTAACCATGACACCCAATTCTATAAGGAGTTGATTGGACATATCCCTTGTAGAAGGGCCTTTGCCATTGGGGAATTTATTCTTGAAATATTCACCGAGGACTTTTGCAGTGGCATGAGGATTTTATCCAGAAATGTGCTCTGAACCACATGTGTGATACTTTTCATGTTTATGAATGACGAATCTATCAAAACTTAATTCCTTCACCGCTCTCGACCACCACTTACAGTTTCAATTAGCTCATTTATAGCAAAAGACTTTGCTCAAATTAATCACCTTCATTTTTTTAAAATCTTTTTTCAAGCAACAAACAAACAAAGTAGTAGAGAGTTATTTTTTGTCCTTGAATGATATTCCAATGTAAAATTTGATCTCGTCGTCTTGACAATTTCCAGACTATGTCGATTGAGAAGAATTGTCTACCGTATTGCTCGCAGCAATGGGTGTAGATGTTTGATCATCATCTGAAATATTCATGTCTAGATAATCTAACCTATCATCAAACATGTCTTGTTTTTGTTCTTCTTCTGTATTCTGTTTCTCATTCTCTCTCGTCTTTTTAACCGGTACACCCTTAACACCAGCTTGGATGAATGTAATACCCCAAAATCCAAACCTATATTAGAGCCATGATCCAATCTCATGTAAAGTACCTTATAGTTCTTTGGTATTTGTATAAGTGAGTTTGATGTATCTTAAGGCCTCAAATAACTCCCAGCAATTAGACAAATCAAAATATTCCTTACCGATTAAGTTTTTGGGAAGGATGTTGCTTTAGTCAACTTAAAATGAGCATATCTTTTTCTCTACTGAGAATTTTCCAGCTCAATACATACCAAGTTGTAGGAAATTTAATTATTTTTCCAACGATACTAATTTCGCCTTAATCCGATATGCGAGTGACTAGTTATGGCATTTTTAATGAAAAATAGTAGCCCAACGTGATAAGGCCGCATCGCGGAGATGGCCAAAATCATGTTCGTCCTTTTCCAATGTACCACCACAATAATGTCGCATCACGATAAGGGTCAAAATCATATTTAGTGAGGCACAACGATTGGTACCACGTCGCACCAAGGTGCCAAACCAGGATTGTCCGTTCTAGTGGCATAATGCGATAGCACCGCATTGCGTCATAGGGTAAAATGGGGACTCTCAGTTTTCCAATGGCACAACGCGATAGCACCACATCATGCCAGAGTAAAAAATTAGGATTTCCAGTCCAGTTCCAAGTTTTAATTCCCAAGGTTAGTTTGGTCTTTTCCCATAACCCCCAAATCATGTAAACAAGGGATTTAACCTATCCTAAGCATATTATATTGATTTTTCACCAATTTACTCTCCAAGAAAACCCTAGGCTTCAACATTCAACTCCAAGAAACTCCAAAATTCACCATTCTTTTTCCAAGATAATTCAAATTCAAGGTTCCCAATTTAAGAACTTTCAAGAATTCTTCAATCAAGGTATGTTAAATGTTCATCCATGGGTCCCTTTCACCCATGGAGTCCACGTATCCAATTTTAAATTCAAAGTTGTGATCTTTTCAAGTAATCGTGGTTTTAACCATGAATTCCCATGAATTGAAACTCTATACCATGTTTACATGAAATTGATGTTGTTATCAAACCCCATACATTTGAATAATGTTATTTGTTGATTTAAACCATAATTAGTGATGTTCATATTAAAATCATTCTATTTCCACAAGCTTTAAAGTATTTCTATGCTTTGTTTAAACTATGAATATCAAGTGTTTGATGAAATAACTACAAGAATGGATTTTGAATAAATACTTTCATATTATGTCCCAAAAGTTTTAGTACTATTTTACTATTATTGCTATTGAGTCCTAGGGGTTATGAATACCCAGAAACTTAGTTGTTTACCTAGTTTTAGTATCTTTAGAATAGTTTCAGATATGTTATGAGCAATATCAGTTTAACCAGTTATCGTGATTAATAAAACTTAGAACAGTTCAGTATTCTGAGTCAATTCAGTTGGGAGTACGATTTAGCATCGAGCGAGTGCCGAGATGATGACTTCCCTATTAGTTAGGCAGATTTGTTAGTAGTTCATATACTCCGAAACTACATAGCCAGCATAGGATTTGAGAAGTCACCCGTCAGTTCAGGCTTGACTACCTCCCAGGGGTCACCCGTCAGATTAATTTTTACTTTCTCCCAGGGGTTACCCATCAGATTAGGCTTGACTCCGCCCAGGGATCACCCATTAGTTTAGGCTTAATACCTTGGTTCTTCAGTAGCTTAGTGGTCCATACAACCATTGTTAGTACTCGTGGCTCGGTACTAACACCCTTTCGGCTAGGGTTACAGGTTGAAACCTAACCATTTCAAAATGGGGCATATCGGTTAGATGATACCTCCTACAGTCTCAGTTCAGTGTTTAATATACTTCAGTTCAGGCTTGTATTGACCATAGCATATAGATATCAGTTATTCAATTATCAAATTTTAGTATTTTAGTTTAGAGATTATATCTAGAACATATTTTATGCTTGGTCATACATTCTCAATATTTACAGATTTTATGCATTCGATTTAGTACTTCATGTTATTCATTCAGTCAGTTATTACTCCTGTACGTGAAATCATGCATATCATCCTACCTCATTTAGCATACTAGTACATTCAAATTACTGATTGTATACTTGTTTCTTGCGCTATGATGTATCATATTATAGGTTCGGACGCTCAGTTCTCGGATCGCGTATAGCCTCACCAGATTATCAGGTATAGTAGTGGTGAGTCCTCATATTTCGAGGACATGGTTTATTTATCTCAATTATTTCATCAGTCTCAGTATTTCCTCATCATTTAGAGTTAGTTGGGGGTTTGTCCCATCAACTCCACAGTTAGTCAGTAGAAGCTTTTCAGACTAGTACAAACAGTTAGTCAGTCTTTTGTTTTCAGTTTTCATTGTCAAATGTTATATCAGTATTCTTAGATTTGTTTTACAAACTTTATCATAACTATAATTTAAAACCTTATGGCATTCCTTAGTTAAATTTTGCATATGATCTATTGTTATCAATTTTATTCAGTTCTTATAGCAGGTACCAGCTCATGGGTAAGCTTTATAGTCCCTCGAGACCGTAAGCACCATGTAACACCCAGGGTGTACTCTCGGGGCGTTATAATGAATCACTAAGATAACCATGCACCAAACCTGATCAGTTATAGTAAAAGATAGTACCCTTTGATTTTTGAAGGAGCTGTGCATGTAGCGAATAATGAGTTCTTACGATTGATAATTCAATCCACAATAGATGATGATTAAGTTTACAAAATCATCATACAAAAAATCACTTTAGACCGTCATAGCTATCATCTCTAGCAATTCACCCTCCTTCCACGCCATACATATCGATTGCTCTTTTCGATCCATTGACCATGACAATCCACCCCTATTATTATTGATCCCTCTATTAGTAGTTCCTAAATACAGTCATCTATTAAAAAAATTTAATAATGACATCATAGTAAAATTAATAGTGATTTCATAGTGTCGTAACATAAACCTCACAACATGTGTAATTTGTTGCAATATGTGAAAAATATGTTGCAACAGGTAAGTAATCAGTTGTAATATATTACTTACCTCTTGGGGTTTATGTTACTCTCCTGAAGTTGATTTCAATAGATGAGTCATCTGTTGTAATAGGTGAATTATATGTTACAACAGACTATACATCTGTTGCAATATATGAAGTGCCTATTGGGATAGATGTTATAGTACTAAGGAACCTTTGAAGATGATTCCAATAGATAAGTGACATGTTGCAACAGATAACTAACCTGTTGCGAAAAATATTTACTCTATTGGAACAGACGACGTGATTGTTGGAAACGAGTTTAGGTTCTGTTGCAATAGGTTACTAATTTATAACGACAGATATTTAATATGTTACAATAGATAACAAATATGTTGGAGTCAAGTTCAGGTTCTGTTGTAATAGGTTACTAATCTATTGCGACAGATATTTACCTCATTGCAACAGATAACTAGTCTGTTACAACATAAATGTAGTCTGTTGCAATAGATGGTTCATATGTTACAACAGCTAACCCATCTATTCGATTCATGTCTCAGCACTATAGAACCATAAATATGGATCTAATATATGAGTCTTCTATTACAACAGATAGCTCATCTGTCGCAATAGATTAGTGTTTTGTTTAAACAGATGGTTCTTATATTACATTCATGTTCGTATGTTATCTATTATTGAAAAAATAACACAATAACAATTACCCAGATGACAAATTCAACTAAAAATTATAATTTGATATATCAAAGTCTCCTATGAAGTAATGCCAAAGTGGAAAGTGATGCATGAAATAAAATTTGACCTAAGAAATTGGTCAGATAGAAGCAGTAGCGATAACAACAACAACAATGATCAACAAGAAGAAGATAAAGATGATAATGAAGTAGAAGATGACGATAATAAAGAAGAAAAGATAATGATAATAAAGTAGAAGATGATGAATAAAGCAACAGCAACAATGAACAACAAAAATTGCTAAGAGAGAGAAACAACAATGGATGAGAAAGGGAGAAATGTGCCTTTTTCCCCTCTATTTTTTGTTATATTAGGTTAACATTTGGATCAAAGCGTAAATTTAAAACTTATGGGCTATTCTCAAACTTTCCCAACTTTCTTAATCCATAATAAATTATCACCTCCACTCAATTATTAAGACTTAAGTCACCTACACCTCATTTTCAAACTCTTATGTCACTTTTAGCTAAATGCCCTAGTTTTTGAATGTCTAAATTTTAATTCACAAAAATTAAATTAATCTTATCTAATGAAATTTTAAAACTTAATTAAATTGACTCACAAAAAATGAAGACAACTAATAAAAAGAAATAGAGGGAGTAATTTAGGGCAATTCTCCATTCATTAAATAGGATAATGATTAATAATTCTTTTAACTAAGAAAATTAATGAAGAGAGTATAATTTCCATTCAGAAAAAGTAATAGCTAGATATTAGTTTAGAGTGTGTAAATTTATGCACATAAAAATAAAGTAATATGTATGTTTTAACATGCATATAAACTTTCAAAGATAATATGCGATTAAAGATGCACTACTTTAGAAGAACAAAATAAAAAAATAAAAATAAAGTAAAACACTAAGAAAATGCAAGATTTATGTACGGCTCATAAAGCAAGGCAATGCAGGAAGAAATGTTAAACTAATGTATAACAAGGCAAATTACATTTAGCCGTTAAGATTAATTTTGTCTTTTGCTTCTCCCTGCTTCGCTCCGTCCGATTTGATTTATCATCATGTAATCTTTAGGTGTTACTTATCATTTATATTTTGAATCCCCTTAACGAAAATTCTGCCTTCGTCACTACATATACAATCTGTATTAAATAAAATTAGACCTTCTAAATATTTAAATAATAATATCTACAATCATAACGAAAGAGATATGTTTAACATACTCATGAGGAGTGGTTTGATAAGCAATCCATCTGCCCTTCTCGAAACATACAAGAACTCATTCATTCAACGAACACTTGCTTTAATATCTCCTTTATACTTTGTATAATTATTTTAGTTAGTTGACACATTTTTCTTTTCATTTGCTGCAATAGAACAAACTCATATATAGGAAAAATGATTGATAATAAACAACTCATGAAAAGATAGTCATCATTATAAAAATAATAGCATGATGATAGAATAAACAACTATAATATGAAGTTAGGAGAATTTTTTATAGTAAAGTTTGCTTAACAAGCTTCAATTTGACTTATCCATTAGTTTATCTTCTTATTACTGAGAAAAGACAAAGGAAACAAACAAAGAATTTCAAATTCATAGATTAAAATGACATTTCTCAAGCCAAAAAAATAAGAACATACCTTTTTGAGAAGGCAAAATGGTCTGTTAGAACCTTATACTTGTCCTGATTTGTAAAGTAGACACTTCTACTTACACTTTTGTTATATGAAACCTTTAATCCTTTAAAAATAAATATTTTAAATTCCTTTTTTCATATGTGGCATTAAATTGATGAAGTAAAAAAAAATGTGTTTTACACGTATTTTTCAGCGAAACATCCTATTTCTATTAAAATAATATTAAATTATAAAAAAATTAAAGAAGTAAAATAACTTACTCCTACCACCGCCCCTCCAAAAATAACTTCTCTGTACCCCCCCCAAAACCCACCTTTTGTCTACTTTATCTTCTTCACCCCACCCACCTCAATCTCTCTCCCTTTCTTCTCCACTTCATCTTCTTCACCCCATATACCCCAACTCTCTCTCTCTCTTTATCTACAATTGATGACTGAAAATCCAAAAGAAAAAATTACAAAATCATTTTATTTTCAATAATCCAAACGCACTCCTCTTTCTCTCTTTAATTTTTTAAATTCTGAAAAGTTAATATCATTGTTTGTGTTTGTTGGATTCAAAGAGGAAGTATGGATAAGGGTATAATGGTGGGTATTGAATAACTAAAAAAACTCCATTAATAAGCTTAAAAAATCTTGAAGAATATCAAATGGTTCTTGTGAATTTGTGAAATCAACCCAAAATTGTAATTGGAGTTTATTGGAGTTTGCATTTATAAACATATAATTGAAATTTCTAAGTCAATTAGAAAAAAATCTACTTATTTGGCATGAACTTTATGCTCTTTTTATGAGGATATATGGAGAAATTAAATTCTCCATTGACAACAATCGAACAAAGAAAGCGGGACAATAGGGTTGGAGGCTGAGCAGTTGCTGTGCATACTCAATTTTTTGTCAATTTCAGTTGATTGAATGTAAAGTTTTAGTTGATTGAATAGGTGTTGTTGGATTGATGGTGGTATGAAGAAGATAAGAATGAGGGGGCAGGCGTGGGGGTGAGGGCAGAGGTGGGGGAGTTTTTTTAAAAATATTATTTATATTTTATATATATATATATATATATATATATATTGAATATTTTATTTTCTATGTGTCATTTCAAAATGACGTGGCATGCCACGTCTAAACGATTGTATTACACTCATATTAGTTGGATGAAAAATAGGTTTGAAATATTATGTTTTGATGGGTAAAGGATTCAAAAAATTTGTTCTTAATGAGTTAAAGAGTCCAGATGACAAAAGTGTAAGTAGAAGTGTTTATTTCACAAATCAGGACAAATACAAGGGTCCAAAAGACCATTTTGCCATTTGAGAATAAGATCAAAAAATACTTCTTCTTTGACTTTTGACTTAAGGAGACAATTTTTTTGTATATAACTAACAATAGAGTAAAATTTAACAAAACATGTATAAGGGAAAGACTGAAATTCAGATGAAAAGAAAAAATAATTGTAAAATCTCAAAAATTGGATGAAACGACCTACCCAAAAACAAACTTTAGCTCTGCCATAGATATTATTTGTCAAGAGTTTAGGTTGATGCATTCAAGTTTAATAAATATATATTTAATGATTGTGTAAGTTTTCTTCATAAAGAAGGACTCTGAAAGATTTCGGCATAATCATCATAGTTAATTCTATGTTAAATGAGAGAGCCAAATGAGTGTTTAGTTTTTTTTTTACAATATAAATGAGAAAAATAGAAAAAAAAGTCCAAAAATATCACACGCACTAAAAAAAGTGAATGATGTCCTTAAAAGCATGCCACATCAGCAACTCTATAACATATATATATACACACACACACACATACACTAGTTCAACCGCACATGCCTCATACATGTAACATTAACTATTTAAAATTAAATATTTTGCCTATTGCGGAGATTTTTAATAAAGTGCAAAAAAGTTCAAATAACTTTTTAATGATGCTTCACACATTAATATAATAATATAAAATAAAATACTATATAATTTAGTATAAGCACATATATATTTGACCATCAAAGTTTCAAGTGGTTGATGGATAATAATTTTTGCGTTCATCATGCAATACCTCTTTTTTATGCTTCCGGAGGGTAAAAAGACGCATCAATTTGAACCATATTTGTGATATGATTATTTTTTTTTCTATATTTAAAATCTTGGAGTTTTGAGCTATAGGTGACAAAAGAGTTTTAAAATGAGGTGTAGGTGACTCAAGTCTTAATAATTGAGTGAAGGTGACAATTACTTTATTATGGATTAAGAAAGTTGGAAAAATTTAAAAATAACCCACAAATTTTTAAAGTTACACTTTGATCCAAATGTCAGTTAATATAACGAGAAACAGAGGGGGGAAAGGTTCATTTTTCTTTCTTCTCATCTATTGTTGTTTTCTCTCTCTTAGCGATTTTTGTTGTTCATTATTGTTGCTGTTTTATTCATCATCTTCTGATTCATTATCATCATCTTCTACTTCATTATCATCTTCATCTTCTTTTTGTTGACCATTGTTGTTGTTTTTGTTGTTACCACTACTATTGCTATTTGACCAATTTCTTAGGTTAAATTTTGTTTCGTACATCACTTTCCACTTTGGCATTACTTCATAGGAGACTTTGATAAGTATATTTATGATTTTTAGTTGAATTTTTTATCTGGGTAACTGTTATTATGTTGTTTTTTCAACAATAGATAGCACGCGAACATGAATGCACATAAGAGCCATCTGTTTAAACAAATTAATCATCTATTATGACAGATGAGCCATCTGTTGCAATGGAAGACTCATATGTTGGATTCATGTTTATGGTTCTATAGTGCCGTAACATGAATCAAATAGATGGGTCAACTTTTGCAACATATGACCCATCTATTACCATAGGATAAATATCTGTTGTAAAAGATTAATAACCTATTGCAACAGAACCTGAACTTGATTCCAACAGATGTGTCGTCTATTGTAACTAGGTAAATATCTGTTGTAATAGATTAGTAACTTGTTGCAATAAAACTAGAACTCGATTCCGACAGACGCGTCTTCTATTGCAACAAGTAAGTCATTCATCTAAATAGGTCAATTATTTGTTGCAACATGTCACTTATCTATTGAAATCAGTTTCAAAGTTTCCTTAGTACTATAACATCTATTCCAACAGGTATTTCATCTGTTGTAATAGATATATAGTCTGCTGCAACATATGATTCACCTATTACAACAGATGACTCATCTATTGAAATCAGCTTCAGGAGCGTAACATAAATCCCAACAGGTAAGTAATTTGTTGCAACTTATCACTTACCTGTTGCAACTTATTTTTCACCAGTTGCAACAGATTACACATCTATTGGGATTTATGTATGGCACTATGAAATAACTATTAACTTTTTTAACAAATGACTTTATTTAGGTACGAATAATAGAGAAATCAATAACAATAGGGGTGGATTTTCATGGTCAATGAATTGAGAAGAGCAATCGATATGTATGGCATTGGAAGGAGGGTGAAATGCTAGAATCGATAGCTATGACAGTCCAAAGTAATGTTTCATATGATGATTTTTTGAACTTAATCATCAGATATTATGGAATGAATTGTCAATCGGAAGAACTCATCATCAGCTATATGCACGGCTCCTTTAAAAATTAGAGAGTACTACCTTTCAAGATAACCGATCAGGTTTGGTTGCATGCTTATCTTAGTGATTTATCCAGGCTGATGTTAAAGCTGTACGTGGTTGAAAAAAAAGAGAGAATAAGAACCAGAATGTAGAAGAAGAACAACAACAATACATCTTTGATTATAGGTTAGATGATCTAGATATGAATATTCCAGATGATGATCAAACACCTACGCCCGTTCATGAGACCAATATGGTGGGCAATTCTTCTTGATCGACACAGTTTGGAAATATTCAAGACAATGGGACCGGCTTTTTCAATGGAATGTCATTCAAGGATAAGAAAGAACTATCTGCTACTTTGTTTATTTCTTGCTTGAAAAAAGATTTCATAATAAAGAAAGTGATTAATTTGAGCAATGTCTTTTGCTACAAATATGCTAATCCAAACTAAAAGTGGTGGTTGAGAGCGGTGAAGTACTTAAGTTCAGACAGATTTGTCATTCATAAACATGAAAAGTATCACACATATGATTCGGAGCATATCTCGGGACAAAATCCTTAAGCCACGTCAAAGGTCCTCGGTGAATATTTCAAGAATAGTTTCCCCGATGGCAAAGGCACTTCTACAAGAGTTATGGCCAATCAACTCCTTACAAAATTAGGTGTCCTAGTCAGTTATTGGAAGATATATACGGCCATAGGTATTGCCAAGGACTTGGCGAAGGGGACACACGAGCATGGGTATGCAGTCCTGGATGCCTACCGTTACATGCTTGAATCCACAAATCTCAAAAGTAAGACGGTGTTGCATGTTGATGAAAACAGAAGGCTCAATTAATTTTTTGTATCCTATGGTTCTTGGATTTAAGGTTTTCGACATTTGAGAAAAGGCATAGCCGTTGATGGTACCTTTTTAGGAAGCAGGTATAATGGAGTTCTACTAGCGGCGATGGTGCAAGATGCAGAGAATCATATCTTTCCTCTTAATTTTTGTGTAGAAGACAAGGAATGTGATGCCTCTTATGGATTTTTTTTAACAACTGCGAAGATGCATCGAAGATATTAAAGTGTTACGTTTTGTTTCGGATAGGCATCCAAGTATTCTAAAGATGGGTTTAATTTTCTTCACTTCAGCTTACTTTGGTTGTTGCATCAGGCATCTTGGAAAGAACATTCGAACCAACTTTCACAATGAAAGAGACGTGATCCTTTTTTATAAAGCAGCTAAAGCATATAGCAGAGAGGAGTTTTTAGACCATTTCAATAAAATAGCGGATATGCATTCCTAGGTAGCAAAACATCTCATATGTGTCAGTTTTGAGAGATGGAGCCAGGCATTCTGTCCAGCAAATAGGTACATTCTTATGAATTTAATGTCTTTTTTGAGTTACAAGTTTAGTATGATGTCGTGCTAAGTGATTCTTTTGTATAGGTACAATATTATGACGTCAAACATAGCTGAATTGGTGAATTTATTATTTGGCGATGAAAGAGAATTTCTTATCAAGGCTCTGTTTGAAATAATAAACAAGAAGTATGGCTAATTTTTTTACGAAAGGTATGTGCAGTTCGAGAATGCAGAACCCCATTTGTTCTAGAAAGGGAAAAAATAATATCAACGAACATCAGTCTGGGAAATATGTTATTATCTCATCAAATAGAATATTACAAATTCAATATGACCGGTGATGGTAATGTTGCAATGGTCGATCTTCAGATAAGATCTTGTACGTGTAGAGTTTTTGACTTGGATAAAATACCCAGTCCACATGCTATGGCAGCGCCTCGAGCTCAATACGGTGCAAAATATGGACCTAAAATTTATGAGCACTCCTCTCCATATTATTTGGTGGAAAAATATACAATGGCATATAGTGGGCATATTACTTCGGTGCCTCCCGAAGAATCTTGCGTTATTCATGTAGAGCTTTTGGGGAGATTAATACCTCCTTCATAAATTGACCCAAGCACTATCAAATTAGAAATAAAGCCATATAAGAGGAGGCATAGAGTTGGACAACCATTTCCATCAAAAAGAAATAAGTGCTCTGTATGTAAGCACGCTAGCCACAAAAGAACTACATGCCCAAATCGTAATCCACTATGATCGTTGTCATTATAAAAACTGGTGTTGTTATTTGTTGTGGACTTTTATATATTTAACTCATTGTTGTGAAAATGATGTTATCATTTATATATATAAAATATCTTTTTAATAACTTGTGCATCAATACAAAGAGGCAAAATATGAACTAAATACAGCAAACCATAATTACTTTCAACAGATTACCCATTTGTTGCAGCAGATGGACATTAGCTGGAAGAACACAATACAGTTCATCAAACTGGAATATTTTTCTCCAATAGATGACAAATTTGTCACAACAGATGGATAATCTATTGACAAAAACTAAATCGAGGACCAATTTGTTCTAACACATGGTCCATCTGTTAAAAGAACTCAAAAGCCAAAATTGTTATAGCTACTGGATTCAAAATTGCTCCTTACCTCTAAACGTCGACACGTTAACATGTATGTTTAGAAGAAAAATTAGATAGAATGAAAATTGAATAAGTATTAAAAAGCCAAAGTCGACTAAAAATAAATTTTTCATTAAACAAAAAATAAAATACATTAGGTATAGATCTCATATAGAAAAATTAAAATACATACGCTAAAGGAAAAAACACATTCTAATTATTATTATTATCATCAGCATAATTATTATTGCCAGCTGGACAATTAACCTGTAGCAGCAGGGCCCTTATCAGCCTCTGCATCTCTCTGGACATCCTTGCTCTCATGGCAACCAACTCTCTCTGCAGGTTGTTAACCTGCCTCTAAAGTTCCCGTACGGTGTGGAACAGAATAGCAATGTCCTAAAATGGATCAGCCATATATAGAACATGCATGAATTGAAAAAAAATGTAAACACAAAAGTAAAAAAAGAGTTCGAATGTAATACAACGTATACTACCAACTAGTACATTTACACAGAAAAAAACATACCTCAATGAGAAAGAAATATTCTCTTTGATAGAAGTGGCTCAAGATGTAATACAAAAAGAGAAAATGGAAAAAAGAAATAAAAATGGAGTAGAATAAAGATTAAGGAGGGACCTATTTATAGAGGATTGAATCTGAATGTGTTAGAAAAAAGGCACGACTGTTCAGCTCCATTGTATTAATTATATTCAAACTGATGGTTGTTTGTTTTCTATGAAAAGTTGCAACTTTTTATTTTATATTCAAACTTCTCACCTTTTCAAAATAGTTTGAGACTTAATAAAAGTCATTATTATTGAGTTATTGTAATAGATCATCCATCTGTCACAATAGATAACCCATTGTTGCAATAGATTTACCATCTGTTGCAACAGATGGTCTGTATGTGCAATAAATGAGACATTTATTGCAACATATGGATCATCTGTTGCAACAGATAGAACATCTATTGGAGGAGATAGTTTGATTTCTTCTAACAGTTAATTCATCAGTTGTAATAGACGGGGAATTTGATTCATCAGTTGTTTTGAATGATTTACTATCTGTTGCAACAGATGGTATGTATGTGCAATAAATGAGACATCTGTTATAACATATGGATTATCTGTTGCGACAAATGGACCATCTATTGGAGAAGATGTTTTGATTTCTTCTAACAGCTAATTTATCAGTTATAACAGATAGGGATTTTGATTCATCAGCTATTTTTTACTATCTATTTCAACAGATGGTCTGTATGTACAATAGATGAGACATTTGTTGCAATATATGGATTATATGTTAGGACGGATAGACCATTTGTTGGAGGAGATATTTTGATTTCTTTTAATAGTTGATTCATCAGTTGCAACAGAAGGGTAATTTGATTCATCATCTATTTTGAATTTGTTAGAAAAAAAGTCACGACTGTTCACCTTTTTTTATTAGCAATCAGATACGTGCAGATGAATAAACATTGTCTGACATTGATGGGGTAGGAAGAATAAGGTGCGTGATGATGAATAGATCCACTTTCATGCATGGGAGTTATGTATTATTGATCAGGCTATCATGACAGACACACATAAAGTATAATGATCTTATGAATGTAGTTTTTTACTGATTAGACATTGATCCTTTAATCAAGATCCTGTATTTTATAGTTTAGTTTAGTAGGTGCGAACTGATAAGGCTGGGGGGTTCCAAGACAGTGGTGTCGATACCCTATTCTAATTTAATGATGGTTTTACTCATGTTTATGTGTCAAGTTTAGAGAAGGGTTTAAGTTTTTGGCAGGAGTGTAAATATCCAATAGTGATTGCACCGATTTTAATGGTGCAATGGACTTTTGAAAGTCCTTCGAAGCCTTGCATTGCAGCAAATAAGAATGAAAAACCAATAGAAATTCCCTTGGTCCAAATTTATATGGATGGGTTGCTCGAGGAGACTATTATACAGTAGAAGGTGCTTGGGAGAATACTTGTACGAGAAGGGGAAAGTGTACAAGTCCATATATCATCTCATACCTTGTTTAAGAGGAAACACAGGGAAGCAAGTAAGGAACTTCTAGCAAATTTGGCCAATGAAATTTACTTGAGAGATGAAAAAACTGGATGAGCTTCAAATGTGGAAGTGTATCCAAATATTAAAATCTGTCAGTCATTCTTGAAAAAGAAAAATGCTCAAGATGACTTGAGCTGGACACTTTGCTAGGGACTACGACTAGCGAGCGTGGCCTCAATGAAGAGCTGCAAAGTTCAGGACCGAAACTCTAAGAAAGAATCTTAGTACGCATAGGAGATTGATAAGATTTTCAATTAAGAATGAAACTTGAACCAACAACTCCAGATGTAAAAATAAGAGAAGCGGAGGTGTCAATTTCTGAAGTCTAACTTGCATCCCATGCCTTCTGTTTGTGTTTCTGATCTGGTCAATGGCAGTAGAAACAAAAAGGTTTTAAGTTGGGTAGAAATCCCATGCCTTGTTATTTCTACTACCTTTGACCTGACCAGAGCCATAAATAGGAGGCATGGGATGCAAGTTTAACTTAATAAATTGCCACCTTGGCTTCATCTCTTATTTTTACTTCAGGAGTTTTTGATTCAGGTTTCAATCCTGACCATCAATCTTACTACCATCGATGATCGCAAGGCTGCAACCTTAGAGTTCTGGTCCTGTATTTTGTGGGTCTTTATTTAGGCCACGCTAGCTAGTTGTAGTCCCCGAACAAATGCACAGCTCCAATGTACTTTAGTATTTTCTTTTCAAAATGGACTGATGGATTTTCATTTTTGGATATGCTTTCACATTTGCAGCTCATTCAGTTTTTTCTTTCATTTTTCATATCAATTTCATCAGCTAGTTTTGCTATACTTTCCTTCCTACCATGTGTTTCTTCTTAAATTAGGTCTAAGTTGATATATAGTCTTTTCCACCTCCCCCTTCCGACACAGGTATTCTTCCATCACCTTCTGTTGTTAATAGCCTCCTCGAGCAACCCATCCATATAAATTTGGACTAGACCAATAACTATTTTCATTTCTATTCTTGTTTGTAGGAGTGAGAGGCTTCGGAGGCCTTTCAAAAGTCCATTGAACCCTTAAAATCAGTCCAATCACTATTTGAATGTTCATATGCCACCAAAAACTTGAACCCTTCTCCAAACTTGACACATAAACATTAGCAAAATCTTCATTAAACTGTAACAGGGTATCCATACCACCTACTTGGTCCCTCGGCCTTACCAATTCAAACATAACAATCTTAACTATAAAATGTCATATCTTGTTTGAAAGATTAACCCAAAAGGTAAAAAACCAACATTCACAAAATTAGTATACTGCATATGTATTTTCACGATAAGTTGATCAATAATACATACTTCCCATATATGACGTGGTTCCATCTACAAGCAGCTTATTTCTCCGAATCCATCTTTACTCTAGCCTTTAATGCTGGTCGATCAAAAGTTTATCCAGTTTCACTATCTTTAATCTGCAAACAAGATATAAACATTTGATATCAAATAAGAGAAGAACAAAAAGAACATTACAAAAGGGTCACAAAATTGAGTGAATCAATAGATGACCCATCTGATGCAATAGATTCCACATCTGTTCAATAGATGAGTTATTCATTGTAACAGGAAATGCATTTGCAACAACATATAGATGACATATTGCAACAGATGTCATCCACGACACAAACACCACATATTTCAATAGTTGATTCATCAGTTACAACATCCGTCTATTTCAATACTCATTTATCAATAAATAGGAAATTGGTAATGGGTAAATAAATAATAACAACAAATGTAAATATCTAATATAAATAACATACAAAAAATAAGACAAGAAGGAAAGAGCAATAGTTAACCATACCTGCAATGTCAAAAAAGCAAAGAGATCAGAATACCCATTTCGATCAAGAAAAGATATTGGGGGATCAGTTGAGATCCAAAAGAATCCTCATGCAAAATAGGAGAGAAAAAAAGGAAAAAATAAGGTGGTTATGATTACCCTAAAGAGGAGAGAAAGAGAATTCTGAATTTGAATAAAGAAGAGAGATGAGTTGTGTTAATTTATGGCTGAAAGAGAGAGATTTCTGGAGATGAGTTTTATATATTCATTAATAACTTTTGAGGGGCAAGGGGGACAGTTATATTGAAAAAACAAGATAAGACTACTCAAGAAGGAGATTTTTGAGTTATCCAAGTACTATTTTTTACCACCTTAGTATTTTATCATTTTTATCGGACAGGAAATTAGGAAATTTCTATAAACTTAAAAAAAGATCTTAAAACATATAAGGCATTTGTTACAACATATGAAAATTTTTATTTAAAAATTTCCAATGGATCAATCATCTGTTGCAACAGATGATAATTTCTGTTTAAAAATTTCCAACGGCTCAGCCATCTGTCGCAATATATGGCAATGCATATTTGATAATTTACAACAGATAGTTAATCTGTTGTAACAAATGACTTAATCTTCTTGATAAATTCAAACAGCTATTTGATAATTTACAATAAATAGTTAATCTTTTGTAATAAATGACTTAATTTGTTTGATAAATTCCAACATATAAGTCATCTGTTGCAATAAGTTGAGCATTTGTTTTTATTTAATTTCAATTGAGTTCATATGTTCAACTACAACTTCAATTGATTTAGCTAGAACTAGGGGTGAGTTCATGGGGTCAACTACAACTTTAATTGGGTCTTTAGAAATTGCATGATGGTGGTATTTTGTTCCATCCAACCTAAGTCATCGATCGACCACTCTAAGTTAAAATGATTCTTATTAACTCATTATCAAGCAAATACCAAAATTGATTAATTTGGACTAGGGGTGACTTCATACGGTCAACTACAACTTTAATTGAGTCTTTTGGCAATTGCATGATGTTGGTATTGTGTTCCTTCCGACCAGAGTCATCGATCAATAACTCTAAGTTGAAGCGATTCTTATTCCCTCATTATTAAGCTAATTCCTAAATTAGTTTAATCTTGGACTAGGGGTGAGTTCATAGGGTCAAATATAACTTTAATTGAGTCTTTTGGCAATTACATGATATTGGTATTGTGTTCCTCCCAACCAAAGTCGTCAATTGATCACTCTGAGTTGAAGCGATTCTTATTACCTTATTTCCAAGCTAATACCTAAATTGCTTTAATCTTGGACTAGGGGTGAGTTCATAAGGCCAACTACAACTTCAATTGAGTCTTTTGGAAATTACATGATGTTGGTATTGCATTCTTCCTGACCAAAGTCATCGATCGATCACTCTGAGTTATAGCGATTCTTATTACATCATTGTCAAGCTAATACCTAAATTGCTTTAATCTTGGACTAGGGGTGAGTTCATACGGTCAAATACAACTTCAATTGAGTTTTTTGGTAATTGTATGATATTGGTATTGCGTTCCTCCTTAGTCATAAAGCCATCGATCGATCACTCTGAGTTGAAGCGATTCTTATTACCTCATTATCAAGCTAATACCTAAATTGATTAATCTTCGACTAGGGGTGATTTCATTGGGTCAACTATAACTTTAATTGAGTGTTTTGGTAATTGCATGATATTGGTATTGTGTTTCTCCTGACCAGAGTCATCGATCGATCACTCTAAGTTGAAGCAATTCTTATTACCTCATTGTTAAGCTTATACCTAAATTATTTTAATCTTGGACTAGGAGTGATTTCATAGGATCAATTACAACTTCAATTGAGTCTTTTGGCAATTGCATAATATTGGTATTGCATTCCTCCTCATTCATAGAGTCGTCGATCGATCACTCTGAGTTGAAGCAATTTTTATTACTTCATTATCAAGCTAATATCTAAATGGATTAATCTTGTACTAGGGGTGAGTTCATAGGGTCAACTACAACTTTATTTGAGTCTTTTATAAATTGCATAATATTGGTATTGCGTTTATTCTCAGTCACAGTGTCGTCGATCGATCACTCTGAGTTGAAGAAATTCTTATTACCTTATTGTCAAGCTAATACCTAAATTGATTAATCGTGGACTAGGTTTGAGTTCATAGGCTGCTCTACAACTTCAATTGAGTCTTTTGGCAATTGCATGATATTAGTATTGTGTTCCTCCCGACCAGAGTCGTCGATCGATTACTCTGAGTTGAAGCTATTCTTATTACCTCATTATCAAGATAATACCTAAATTGCTTTAAAATAATAAAAAAAATCTTAAAACATATAAGTCATACTTTCCAACAGATGATAATTTCTATTTAAAAATTTCCAATGGCTCGATTATCTGTCGCAACAAATGGCAGTGCCTATTTTGTGGGTAATCTATTGCAATGGATGACTTAATCTGTTTGATAAATTCTAACAGATAAGTCATCTGTTGCAATAGGTTGAACATTTATTTTTATACAATTTTAATTGAGTTTATATGTCCAACTACAACATTAATTGATTAATATCTAGGACTAGGGGTGAGTTCATAGGATCAACTATAACTTTAATTGAGTCTTTTGGCAATTGCATGATGAGACGATTAAAAATTATGCATTTCTTTTAAATTTAAAAAAATAATTAAGATCAATTCAGACCAAATTAACATTTTCAAAACTTATCATTCTTTTCCAAAATATAAATCAACCCATACAAATCATCCATTTGTGAGAAAAATATTTCATCATTTCAAATCTCAAGTTCTTGCTCTTTTTTCTCTCTCAACAATATAGATAACAACTACTCAACAAATTACTCAACCTTTCACAACAGATCAATTTTCTTCTCGGGTTTTTACCACATAAGTGTTATTTTTGACTTCATTCTTGCTTGTATCAGTGTAATACCCCGTATTTTCGTGCTAGAATTCTAACCATCATTCCTATGCGTCTAAGCTCTAATCCAAGTGATTCTCATGTGAATACAAGTTTCATGATCATCATCCTAGTCTATGGAGTTCTTTAGAGGTGGAAAATATTTATAGCAATGACCTAGAACAAGGTTGAGCTAAGACCAATTGATTCATCCAAAGTTTGACATTCAATTCTACAAGGGTCAACTTCAAACATGTATATCTCTTAATATACATGAAATTTTTCATCCCAAGACCTATCAAATTGTAGATAATTGAATTAGCTTTCCAACGATACCAATTTCACAAAAATCCAATACCCGAGCGAAGAGTTATGCCCATTTTGTGAGAGGCAGTAAGGGTGTCCGATGGGCAATGCGCCGCCCAATCAAATGTGTGTGATTGGGAGTGAGGCATACTTAAATTTCTGCCATAAGGTGTGTGACGCACACCTTAAGGTCTGCCATGGGTTGTTCGACGCATACCTCACTTCCAAGTGTCAAAAACACCCCTATATATGTCTATAACACGGGATTAAACTCCCATAACACCAAAATAAGTTTACTTTCTCTCAAAATCACCAAGAACGTTCATTAGGGTTTCAACCTAAAAAGTCAAATATCTCAAGATTCAACCATGAGCTTTCAATAATTCTTCGAGATTCGGAATCCCCATTCCAAGGGATACAAGAAACACTCATTATTTTCACAAATAGAGTCCCAAGGTCAAGAGTTTATTCAAGCTTCAAGTTTAAGGTATGTGGAATTTTTCAACAAGAACACCCTTTCGTTCTTGTGCCCAAATTGATTTTTCTTTTATGAATATACATGATTTTACATGTTTTGACATGAATTTGAAGCATGAATTTATACCCTATATGGTTTTACATGAAATTATGATACTCTCTAGGTTTTGGAAGTTGAATTGAATGAGAATGATGACATTTTTGTACATAAAGCTGAATTTTCCAGATTTTAAAGTTATATATATTTATGATGAAAAGCATGGATCCTGAGAAAATTTAATATGATTTTGATGTATGAGACCTTGAGTCCTAATTGGGATTGTACTTTGAGAAATTATGTGCTATAAGCACAATAAGATTTGAATTCCAAAGCTAATTTTATTTACCAAGATGTATGATTATAAAGCTGAAATTTTAAGTTTTAAGTGATTATTTTTGTGCTTATGTCATAAAGTATGAAACTTTGGAAGGTTTTATGGTGATATTGATGTATGGGTTTTTGGAACCCTATTTGAGATTATTATTTTGAGAAAATCATGTGTTATAAAAACCTTGAGTTTAAATAATTTGAGATGATAAAGAAGCTTTAATCTTTTAGTCGTAAAAAGGGTTGTTTTTGAAATCGAGATGAGAAAAGAAATCCACTTTTATTGATTTATTATGAAAGGGGTAGCATGATGGCTCCCGTTATGAATTGTTGAAATATTTATTAGTGAATTTTCTTTTGAAAAGATCTGGGCTAAGTCCGAGAGTAGTCTTTAGCACCGAGCGAGAGGTATAGCAGGATTGGTACTTCTCTAGAACTATGTGCCCCCGTAGGTTGTGAGCCTGAGGCTGATTTATATATAGTGATCACTAGTGAATAAAATATTAAGGTCCTACTTCGATGGCAAGGATAGGACAGCTCTCCCCAACGTGGGTTGGATGTTGGACTCTATGTAGCTCACATGGTTTATGTCGGTTATGAGAGACTCCCAATGTGTGTGTGTACGCTTCTATCTGAGATGAAAACATATTTGCTTAAAAGACTGAGTTTGACAACGTCATTATTATTAAAAGATTTAATGAATATATTCTAAAGAGAATTGACATGAGATGTGATTATTTTGATGATTTGAAATTTAGATGAAAGTGAATTGAGAATGTATTGTAATGACTCACTCATTTTACTTTACATGTATTATTCATCCATGATTTTGATGATTTAATTCGAGCTAAGTGAGTCATCTATATCAGCATGCATAATTTTATAAACTGTAATGATACTAAGATATTATTTTATATATGCATTGCACCCTCATATGCTCGGTACTTTTCGATGGTACTGAACCACATATTCGTATGTGGGCTACATTTTCTCGGAATATAGGTACAAGGTATAGTTGCACCTTCAGATCCAATCAGTTCGTGGTATCCAGTCAGCAGGTGATGAGTCCTTTTGATTCAAGGGCTTGGGTTAGTTATGCAGAGTTTATAGTGTTGTATTTTCTTTATTCAGTCGCATTGAGTTGGGGTAGTCGGGAGTCATGACCCGGCTACCTACAGTCAGTACTAGTAGAGGCTTCATAGACAGTCAGTAAAAGTTGATGTATTTCGTTTCAGTTTTAGGTGTAAATACAGAGTTATAAGCCTGTAAAATTCCATTTTTGTATCGATCAGATTCAGAAAAGAGTTATTTTTGGCAGATTTGTATGGATTTATATTTTTATTCAGTTGCTTATGAGTTATGCCAGTAGAAGGGTTAGTTTGGGGTCACTTGTGACCCTAAGCACCGTGTGATGTCTCAAGACCCAATTTTGGGGCGTTACAATCAGTCGTTTTCTCTTTCTTCATAGGTAATAGAGTTTGAGAAGAGTTTTATATTTGATATTTTTTCAAAAAATTAGGGTTTTTCAGTTAATGAAGAAAAAGAAGACTTTTAGTTATATTATCTTCAAGAATGGGTTTACAATTTTGAGTTTTGATGGTAAAATCATAGGAAGAACTTGAGAAAACCCTAATTTTTATCATAGAATTCCTTTAACTATTGTGGTATTGTTTGATGGTGTTTGTGTTATTGGTGGTCGTGATGGTGGTGGTGGTGGCCTTCGTGGTGGCACTAGTGGTGTTTGCGGTGCTGTTGGTGGCATTGATTGGTGGTGTTTGTTATGGTTGTTGGTGGTGTTGGTATTGGTAGTATTGGTAATGTATTTTTTAAAATTTATACATACATCAATTGTAATGTAATTTTTCTTTTCCTATTGCTTGTAGGTAAAACATGTCTCCCAAAAGAAAAAAAGTGAAATTGGATCAACTTCTAACCACCTAACAAAATAGGCTATAGTATAGAGGGATTTGGAGGATCTTTCTAAAAAAGCTCAGTTAGAGAAAAGTAAAGATAAGAAAAGTTATGAAAACGATGTTGAGGGGGGTGGATAAGGGTCTGTAGATGGTGATGAGAAAACATAAAAGTGGGGAGGAGGAAGAAAAAGATAAACAAGAAGAGGAAAGAGAAGAAAGTGAGAAAGAGGATGATAGTGCATCACTAATAGGCTGTGAATTAATATCGAAATCCCAGCATGAGGTTGTCAAAACTATAAGTATTTACAGGTGATCCCTGCAAAACTAATAGGTGATCTTGTTCTTAAGTGTCAGTTAGGTAAACCTTTTGACGAATTTAGGAATATTATGAAGAATGAAAACATAGACGGACTTTTTAAGAAGAGCTACTTTGGACGCTTTCTTTAGCTGCCCGAGGACCACACTGTTCTTTTCTAAATGGGCATGGTATATGGTCTTCTCAAGCTCAGGATCTGATAAGTCATCAATTTAATGACTTGTTAGCACGTTTTAGGACTAAATTATCATGCTTCTCCATTGATTTGATGGTAATCTCTTACTAAGGCTCATTTATGTAGGTAAAATTTAAAAAAAAAAGATTGTCAAGTCAATCAGTCAACAAGAAGCCAAATATGAAGGAAAAGAGTCATTTGTTTCGCATTCGCCTTGCACCTACTTTGCATCTGCTTTGGAGCTGCTATCCATCTGCTCTTAATCTGCTCCCCATCCTCTTTGGATCCGCTCAAGCAGATCAAGAGCAAGGTGGCAATTTTTTTAATTTTGTCAAATATAAAAATAGGGCCTAAAGAAAGGTTCCTAGCTCATTTTTCAATACCTAGCCTTCATCTTTTCAACTTAGCATCTCTTTTAGCATCTTCGCTTCTGTCTATTTATCTTAGCACCTATCTTTTCATCTTAGAAAAAATTTTTACTAATCTTGAATGAAAAATATATGTTAGTGATTTTCCATTGAAGATTTATTGAAATACCAAGTTTGGAACTACATTCTCTCTACTTCTCATGGATGAAGTCAATGATAACTTTGGTATATTTTTACACATTTTATCTATGAGTAGCTAATTCTAAATCTTGGGGTTATGCTTGTTTAGGTAGCGGTAGTGTATGGGCGTTATCTAATTATTCTTCTAGTTAGTTATTTGTAATGGGTGTTGTATTTATTCCATGATTTAACTAAGAGTTGGTGGTTTCAAACCCCAACCACCCTTGAACCTATGTCATTGTTGAAATAGGGGACATGGGTAAGGAATAAATGCAGCCAATAACTTAATTCATTTCATTTAATGACATCCCTTAGATATGAGGATGTCAATTAAGGCAATAGAGGTGGAAAATTGTCATACTTGTGAGGTGTTCGAAAGAACCCATTTGTGAAGTTTGGTGTTATAATTGAAAAATTGACACTAACATAGTGACATCTAGCCTACCCATGACTTTTAACTAAAAGTTGGATAAATTGTCAAGTACCCATGCAAGAACCCACTCCTAGAATTGCATAAACCCAAGACCTATTCTCAGTTGAAGTCACTCTTAGCACTTTCAACGTCAAGACAGTGCTCTAAAATTGAAGTAATTATCACTACAAACACATTCAAACAATTCCCTTATTTTATATTTTTGTTTGTTTTATTCACATTATGGGTCACCTTTTAGTAAACTATCAACATGCTTGAGTTTTGAATTCCATGCTTTTACTCCTTGTGGTTTTTACCCCAACCTAAGTTGGATTATGGTATTGTCAACTATCGCTTACACCTATTCAAGAGTGTAATTTGAGCGTTATCAAAAATGGCATCGTTGCCAGAGAGTGAAATATAGTTTTCACTCTAATAGTGTTTTTAGTTACTTTGGGTTAGCCGTTGTGTTTTATTTTACATTGTTTGGTGTTTTTGTTCTTTCTCAAGTACGTATAATAGTATACATAATACTATGAGCCAACATGGTAGTAATGCCGGGATGGTTGATGGGTATTTTGAGGATATGGATCTCGGTGATGCAGGTCGAGCTAGTGCTATTCGTATTCAACTAGCGGAAGGAAATGAAGTGTTTCACATAACTAGAATGATGCTCATTTTCTTCAAATGAAAGGGTTATTTGGAGGCCAATCTCATGAGGATGCTAATCTATACTTGAAGAATTTTATTGATGTGTGTTCTCTATTTGACATAGCCACATATCTCAGGAGTCAATTTGGTTGTGTCTTTTCCCATTCCCTATGATGGGAAAAGCAATCTTATGGTTGTGGTGTTTACCCGTGGGATATACCACTTCAAGGAGTGAGCTCACAGAGGCATTCTTAGAAAGATATTTTCCTCCTTCTCGGAGGTTGAACCTAAGGGATGAAATCACTAATTTTTGCCAACTTAATGGTGAACCATTATATCAGGCATGGAAATGATTCAAAAGCAATTTAATGGAATACCCAAATCATAAGTTTACAGATAAATTGCATCTCCAAATTTTCTACAGGGCATTAAATCAATTGAACAAGACGGTAGTCGATAATGCGGTCGGGGGTCTCTTGTTAGAATATCATATGGTGTTGCATCAACTTTATTAGATCAAGTGACCAAGAAAAGTAGAGGGTGGAACACAAGAGTTACCGAGGTAGATGTGGGTGCTCCCTCCGCATCTTTTGTGAGCCAAGAGCAAAAGAAAAAAGATGAAGAAAGAGATGCAAATATGGCTAAAGTGATGACGTAGCTTGATCTTCTCACCAAGCATGTGGTGGGAGCTCCTCCTAGGGTGGTTAACGTCATTGCTTCTAAGAGTGATAAAGTTTATGATGACGAGGAAATGGAGCGCCTTGATGAAGAAATTTGATTCTTGTCAAACCAATGGGGGGTTTTCGCCCTACCTATCAAAGGCAAGGCGGGAATCAAGGTTGGAAAGAAAGAGATCGTGATAGATATTAGAGTGATAGAGATCATGATTAGAGAGATAAGGAGAGAAATTATGATCGGTACATACCTCCACATAATCAGGCAAAGGGTAAAAAGTCAAGCTCCATTGACCCGGATAAGATAAGAAATGAAGATGTCCTTACTCGAATTTTAATAAGTGTTGAAGGGACCAACAAGATGATGAGAGAGATGAAAGGTGACTTCTCACAACTCAATCAAATGGTGACATCTCACTCGGCCTCTATCAAGCAACATAAAACTCAATTAGGCCAAATCTTGGCATAACTTAATGCAAGACCAAAGGGTGGATTGCCTAGAGACATGCTTATCAATCCTAAAAACAATGCTCGCATCATGGCTATTATAACTAGGAGTGGTTGGACTCTTGGTAAAGATGTTGTTGATCTTGGTGAATTGCCCAATGAAAAGGCAAATGAAGAACAAGTGAATGCAAAGATAAAGTGGCTAGAAAAGCCATATCATAATAATCCAAAGCCTAATAAGACAAGTGTTGAACGGCCAACGGTAGTTGAAGAAAATATTAAAAGTGAGAAAACTCCAAAGGTGGTTGATGATGATATTCCAAAAGTAGGATGACACACCAATTATTCCTCTTTCATTCCTACAAAGGCTTAAGAAGAAGGATGATGATACTAAATTCAAGAAGTTTCTTGCAAAGTTTAGCAATTTATCGCTGAATATTCCTTTCCTAGAAGCCTTACAAGAAATGCCCATGTATGCTAAATTTATGAAGGACTTGGTTACAAAGAGGCGATTCATCAATTTTGAAACAATTGAGGTAACCCACAATTGTAGTGCTATAATGTCTAGCACGATGGTGGTGAAGAAACAAAACTGGGTGTATTTACTATTCCTTGCACTATTGGGATCTACAAATTAGGAAAAACATTGTGTGATCTTAGGGAAAGTATCAATTTGATGCCATTTGTCATGTTTAAAAAATTAGGCTTGTCTTCCCCTAAGCCTACCACTATGAGGCTTCTAGTAGCCGATCGTTCAATCAAAAATCCCATAGGTGTGTTGTATGATGTGTTGGTGAAAGTTGACCGATTTATCTTTTCGACCGACTTCATTATTCTTGATTGTGAGATTAATCATGAGGTCTTAATCATTCTTGATAGACCATTTTTAATTATCGGAAGGGCCTTAGTGGATGTGGAATATGGGGAGATGAAATTTTGGGTGAACAATGAACAAGTATCCTTCAATGTGTGTAAGTCCATAAAGCAACCTATGGACTTACAAATTATTTCGGTGATTGATGTGGTTGATGATGAGGTAGCTAACACCGTTAAAATAGATCTAGTAAATGACCCCTTGGTGGGTGTATTGTGGAACTTTGGAAGTGAAGTAACTGAATAGTATGATAAAGTGGTTGCTTCATTGACGGGTCTTGGATTTTATACCAAGAATTCGGCTAAATTGGATCTTGATTTGAAAAATGTGAGAGTCCACCCGCCAAGTCATCCATTATTGAACTGCCTTAACTCATACTTAAGCAGTTACCATCCCACCTTCAATATGTCTTCTTGGGTGAGTATAATACATTCCTAATCATTGTTGTGGTTGATCTTGAACCTTGTCAAGTGGATGCCTTGAAATCAATTTTGAAAAAATTCATTCGTGCTATCGGGTGGACTATAGCGGACATTACAGGCATTGCTCCCAAAATTTGCTCTTATAAAATCAAGCTAAGTGTTGATCATGTTCCTAGTGTGGAACACCAAATAAGACTAAATTAACCGATGCAAGAGGTGTTCAAGAAGGAAATCATTAAATGGCTTGATGCAGGAGTGGTCTACCCAATTTCCAATAGTATATGGGTGAGTCTAGTCCAATATGTTCCCAAGAAGGGTGGCATGATGGTGGCCCCAAATTAGAAGAATGATCTTGCACCTATACATCTGGTCACGGGTTGGGGAGTGTGTATGGATTATCGTAAATTGAACTCATGGATTGAGAAAGACCACTTTCCTATGCCCATTATGGATCAAATGTTGGATAGACAGATGATTGAGGTTGTTATTGCTTCCTTGATGGTTACTCAGGGTACAATCAAATTTCCATCGCCCTGGAAGACCAAGAAAAGACCACCTTCACTTGTCCCTATGGCACATTTGGTTTCAAGCACATGCCCTTTGGGTTATACAATGCACCGGCCAAGTTTCAATGATGCATGTTGTCCATTTTTGTGGATATGGTAGAGGATGCAATGGAGGTTTTCATGGATGACTTCTCCATGGTTGGGGATTCATTTGATTCTTGCATTGTTCACTCAAGTAAAGTCCTTGAATGATGTGTGGAGCCTAATATTGTTTTAAATTGGGAAATATGTCACTTCATGGTTAAGGAAGGCATTGTTCTAGGACATAAATTTCGGGAAAGGGCATCCAAGTGGATCAAGCAAAAATTGAGGTAATTTCTAAGTTACCCCCACCGATCTCCATGAAGGGCGTTAGAAGTTTTATTGGTCATGGCGGGTTCTATCGGCATTTCATTAATGATTTCTTGAAGATCACGCATCCTTTGTGCAAGATCCTTGAAAAGGAGTCAAAATTTGAATTTGATGATGACTGTGTAAAGTCTTTTAATTTTCTCAAGAAACTCCTTGTGTCGGCTCCATCATAGTAGCCCCGGACTGGTCATCGCCCTTTAAATTAATGTATGATGCAAGTGGTATTGTTGTAGGTGCGGTATTAGGCCAAAGAAAAGAGAAGTATTCCAGACGATTTACTATGCAAGCAAGACATTGAATGATGCTCAACGTAATTATACAGTTACAGAACAAGAATTGTTAGCGGTGGTATATGCTTTTAAAAAAATTTAGGCCTATTTATTAGGCATGAAAGTGGTTGTGCACATGGATCATGCCGCTCTTCGATATGTCATGGCAAGTAAAGAGGTAAAAACCTTGATTGATTAGATGGATATTGCTCTTTCAAGAGTTCAATTTTGAAGTGAAATATCGAAAGGGGTGTGAAAATCAAGTAGCCAACCATTTTTCCCACCTTGAATCCATCAAGAAAAGTTGAGTGAGATTGATATTGATGACTCTTTCCCCGATGAGCTAGTCATATCACTTTCGGGAAGCATTACACCTTGGTATGCAGATTATGCTAACTATATTATGAGCGGTGTGCTTCCCGATGAGCTCAATCATTATCAAAAGAAGTGGTTCCTATTTAATGTGAAAAAGTATTTTTGGGATGAACCTTTCTTGTTTAGAGAGCGTGCGGATGGTGTGATCCGTCAGTGTGTCATAAAGGCAAAAAATAAGAGATATTCTTGAGGCTTGTCACTCCTCTCTGTTTGGTGGTCATCATGGTGGGATCCGAACTACCACTAAGGTTCTTCAAAGTCGATACTATTGGCCTACCCTTCATAGAGAGACTTATGAAATGGTCAAAACATCCCCTCAACGCCAAATGCAAGGTGGTGTTTCGAGGAGGCTTGAGGTGCCTCTTAAGCCCAATTTCGAGGTTGAACTATTTAATGTGGGGGGGATCGACTTCATGGGTCCCTTTGTGAGCTCATATGGTAATAAATATATCTTAGTAGCCATCGATTATGTCTTGAAGTAGGTGGAAGCCATTGCTTTATCGAACAACGAAGGCAAAAGTGTCACTTTTTTTTAAGAAGTACATAATTACAAGGTTTGGGAATCCAAGGGTAATTATTAGTGATAGTGGCTCTTATTTTTGTAATCGGGTCTTTGGAGCTTTGCTTGATAAGTATGGGGTAAAGAATAAGGTTCTTACTCCTTATCATCCCCAAACTAGTGGCCAAGTTGAAGTTTCAAATCGTGAAATCAAGTCCATCCTTGAGAAAACCGTGAATATTGGCCATACGAATTGGGCGAGACAACTCGATGATGCTCTTTGCGCATATAGAATGGCCTATAAGACTCCTATTTGTATGTCCCCCTACCAATTAGTGTTTGGGAAAACTTGTCACTTACCCGTTGAGTTAGAGCATAAGGTTTTATGGGCTTTGAGTAAATTGAATATGGATTAGAAGGATGCTTCAAAATCGAGAGTGAATCAACTTCATGAGTTGGAAGAGTTTTGACTCAAACCATATGCGAGCTCCGTATTGTACAAAGAGAACATAAAAAGGTGGCATGATGCCAATCTTAAAGTGAGAGTTTCATGTGGGTGATGATGTCCTCCTCTTCAATTCAAGATTGAAACTTTTTGTGGGGAAGCTTAGATCAAAGTGGTTGGGCCCGTTCGTGATCTCAAATGTTTATCTTAGTGGATTTATTGAGTTGGAAGATCACGAGAAAAAGAAATTCATGGTGAATTGGCAATGATTGAAGCACTATTATATAGGTGGACCTGGAGCGACTAAGGTTGAGTCACTTCACTTTAAAGATCCAAAATGATGATCAAGTGATATCGTGCCACGACTATAACTACGGCACTTTTTGGGAGGCAACCCAAGATTTATTTTTGAGTTTTTTCATGTTTTTTATACTAATTTAGCTTAGTTTTGATTGATGCAGGTAATATCATAAAATTTGGGTGTGAGAAGATTGGCTCAAAGGCTCGAAACTAAGCTCTGAACCAAGAACTTTGTGAAGAAAAATCATGTGCCAAGCTGGAATAACCTGTGCTGCACTTGCTTGAGCAGGACAGTCATAGGTGAGGGGTAAATGGAATGCATCTTTGGTGTTGTTTACTGCCTAGACCTGCGCTGGAGATGCTACAGCATTCCAGTAGTAGGCCAGGCTCATCTTGGACACAGGTGTCTAAAAATTAAAGCCAAGAAACTGTACTTACTATCCCGACCTGCGCTGGAACTGTTTGAGTAGTCCAGGTGCAAGTCCATCATATCTTGGATGCACATCAGGCTGCTACACACTGTCCCGATCTATGCTGGAACTGCTTAAGTAGTCCAGCCATAGGTACAAAGTAGATGGGATGAAGGTTGGGTTAAAAAATTTTGACACTTCATAACGGGTCGGATCCTGTTGGGATAACCCGACTCGGTCTATCCAAAAGCTCTTTAAACACGTAAAAATAAGCAAAAAATAGTCAACACTTAAACTTTTTCATCACAACTCCCTTCCAATACTTCTTTTCTCTCAACATTAACATTCCCTCTTTCTTTAACTAGAATTGCATTAAAACTAATTGAGAAGATTCTTTTGAACTTGTTGTTCATCTTTCTCCTCTCTTAAATCAAGAAAGGTATGTTCTTTCATGGTTTTACTTTTAAACTCTCTTAAAGAATGACATAATGCTTCACACCTCGTGATAATTCATCACTTAAATTTGGTTTGTGTGAGTTGGTTGGGATGATTGTTATTTGTTGGAGTCCTTATGTTATCATTGGTGCCTTGTTTCACTTGTTTGACTAATGATACTCTCTTGAATGAAACTAGTGCACCATGTGTTTGACAAAATGTCCATTAAACCTTTCTTGCTTGTTTTGTATAGTGGGTGTGATACGGGAATTCCTAGCTTGAGACCTTTCACACGAAGCCAAGCACGTGAGTTACAATGACTCCAAGCCTTGTTCATATTCTTGGCCATGTGTGAGGCCCTTGTGAGCCCATATAAGGGCCTATATTTAATAAAATATAAAGAGACCCACCAATACACCCCAAACCCACCCACTTAAATGCCAAGGGTAATTTGGTCTTTGTCCCTCCTTTCTAAGTGACTATCTAAGCCATGTAATAGGGCTAGTCTTGCTTTAGTTGATTCCTATTATTCAAGAAACAAAGACTTGAAAATTTTTTACTTCTCTTTCTCATCATTTGGAGAAGCCAAAACCAAATTCTCACTAGTAGAGTGATACTAGTGTTGTATCTTGGCTAGAAACTAGGTTCGTGAGGTTCTTTGAGTTCCTCTTGGTACAAGTAAGAACTTGGTATTGATATTTATTAGTCTTAGGGTCCTTTCTCTTGTTAGGGTTCTTAGATTAATGAATATTGTGTGTCCAGTTTCTATCTCTTTCTTTGTAAATCTTGTTAACATTATGTTGTTGAATATAAAAGTCTAGTGAAGTCGTATGGGGCTCTTTTGATTCACTAACAATATTGTCTTTGTTGTTCTTGTTGTTAAACTCACATTTCTAGTTCAAACAAGTGTTGCAATCCTAGTGAAGCCGTGTGTGGCCATTTTCGATTCACTAGCACTTTTTTGTTCATCTTGTTGTTCTTGTGTTGGTTGGAATATCTTGATACACACTTAGCATTGTATCATTTGGTATCAAAGATCAAGGCTAGGTTTTGTTCTTACAAAAACAATCTTGGAAAGCTCTTACCAAAAATTGTGTTCTTGAACATTTTGGTAAAAAAAAAAATTGGTTGTAGATCTACAAAAGTTTTACTTGTTTAGTTGTTTCAAGTGTTGGTTTCTTTCTCATCAACACAAAGGGTGTCTAAACCTAAAGTTGAGCTTAATGAAAAAGAGAATTGTGTTGTGAAAAAAAAAACCTTGGAAGTGACCATTGTGGTGTATTGTTGTTGTGTTCTTGAAGGTGTTGATGTTGTGTTCATCCTAAACTTCTCCTCATCTTATGTCTTAACTTCTATAGAGATAAATAGATCCAAAAATGTTGTAAGACAAAATTGAAAATTTTTTGTGAGAAGACTTATCAACATCAACCTTTCAAGACTTGACAACCACTTTTCTTAAAACAAGGAACCTTGTCTTGTGGGACTAGTAAGGTCAAACATCACCTTTTGAGTTTGAAAAGGAAAAAAAAAAGGGGGGGGGGGGGGAGGGGGTTGAAAAATGTTACAACACTTTATGTTTTCCATCCCAATAACAAGTCATCCATTACAAAAGATCTAAGGGGACTAAGACTTCAAGTTGATGAACTATTTATGTGGACCCGCGGCCATTAACATGCTGCCACGTCACCCTAGTTACTGTTCACATGATAATTAAGCTCAAATTTGGATGTTCTAGTTTCTAATTATTGATTCCTAGTTTCTTCTAATTGACTTGAGAACTAATTAACAAACTAGTACATTCCTACTAGCTTGTCAATTAGTCATTTGAAGCCTTGTCTTCGTGTCAACGTTTGTTTGTGTGCTTTTGTCATTTGAATACGTTGTAACTCTTGGCTCTAGTCCGATGAGAATTCTTTGAGTTTCAAACAAGAATCCATTCCGGGAAAGAGCATACTCATACCTTACGGATTCACGGGTTCCTAGCCAATCTACAACTCTTGTGGAACTTGAGTGTGAGTGAACCAAGAGAGTGTGAGTGAGGAGAGGGATTTTATACTAAATTATTTGTTGCTTGTGTAGGTGATACCTTTATAATGGAGGGAACCACGTCTCAAACCATGGATTCTAATGAAATGGAGAATATGAGGGTTGATGATAGGCGAATTTACACGCCTATATCAATATATTTTGCCCATATTTATGCCATGTTTTGAGAACAAAGTATATATTTCATGCGCTTTTAGTCCTTTTTCCTGTAAGTGAGCTAACTAACATGATTAGCAAAGTTTCAGGTATAATTGATGCAGAAATCAGCATTTTATGGCTTACTTGACGCCAAAGAAAGCTCACGAAGGAAGGAAAGGGAGCTTGGACGCCTAAAGGACCAAAAGTGATGCATGGAAAATCTGTCCCGGGCTAAAATAGCATTTCTGAAGACTTTGGGGACTAGCAGTAACTTAGTTGGATTTGGATAATGATACATTAACCTAGTACAATTGGGTTAAGTATTTCATTAGTTTATTTGGATTTGGATAATGTTACATTAACCTAGTACAATTGGGTTAAGTATTTCATTAGCTTAGTAGGATTTGGTTAAGTATTTCATTAGCTTAGTAGGATTAGGATATGGGTATTATAAATACCCTATCATGCTAGAGATTTTGAATAAAATTTTGTACCTCAAAGACACATCTTCTTACATTCCTCTCTTATTCTTCTACAACAATTTTCATTAATTCTATTTTTCTTCTTCTATTCATTCTTAATTTCCGCAACAAGAGAATTGTTACGTTGCCTAGGAAATTCACGCCTAACGCCTACCTCTTGAGCCACACGAAATTCTTTCTTATTGTGGTATAACAACAATGTCAATCGTGATCTTCTTCGCAATCATGGGTAACTAAACTTCTCTGTTGGGGTTATGGAAGCCAACTGAGATACTATCTATTGCTATGAGTTTGTGAGTTCGCGACACGTATGATGCTTATATCATTATTCTCTTCATTTTAATCTACATTCTTTGTGGTTGCAAACACAAGAATACGCCAGTATAACATTTAACTTGTTCGAAAGAAAGGTTATTTGTCTGGAAAAGAGATAATGTCAAGGTAGTAGGGTCACTCCCTAAATTCCCTACTAAACAGTTAGTGTCGTAACTGGATTAACCTCTTGGAGAATTTGTACCGTTAGACACGCTTTAAGCTCGAAAGAGTTAAAGTGAAATAATCCTCGAATAGGTCGAAAGACGCCTGGATTTACCATCGAATACAATTCTCTATAAGCACATGCATGTCGGAATTCTACACACTCATAGTTAATAGAGACGTATAACTCAGGAGGTGGACATAACCCCAACGCTTCAATTCTCATTGTTTCACAACCTACGAAATATTCTTTCTTTTTACTTTGCTATTTTCAGCTTTTACTTTATTGTTTTGGTTACACATTACAATCCCCCCTCATTACGAGACTTGCACTAAAAGTCTAGTAATTTTGCTTACTTGTTGACAAGGCTATTCTCTGAGGGATCGATACCCAACCCAGTTGGGTTCTATATTTGCTAACGACCGCTTTACACTTCTAAGAGAGCTGTAGATTGAGCGTTATCAAAAATTGGCGCCGTTGCCGGGGAATACGAGTGTCAATCAAGTTTGTGATAATTACTAGACCCTTTGGTCAAAGATTCTCGTACTTTTACTTTTAGTTTTTGTTTTTGTTTACTGCAGGTTTTTATTCAGTGCATGCCCCATACTAGAAGTTCTGGTCAACCGTTATTACCTATCAATCCTGAACCACAACGTATTGGCAGAATGGATGCACAAGCAGAAATCAAAAGGATGGATGCTCAACAGGAACAGGCGAGATTAGCTGCTCTTGCCGCCGCCCAAGTACACCAACAAAACATTGATAACCCTGGGCGAGCAACAAATCCTGACGATGAGGATTTAGGAGATGACGAGTTACTAAACCCAAGGCGTGATGCTGAAATCATAACACCTGCCAACAGAAGAGGTCATCAAGCTCGGTTTAGGTATGATCGCCAACCCATTCAACCAGCTTTTGACGACGATGATGATGATCTTGATGGAGCCGGAGCCACTGGAGCCATAATTCCACAACCATTAGTGCCCGGAGCCAAGTTCAACATCACAAGCACCATGATTCAGTTATTGCAACTCAAGGGATTATTTGGTGGACTAGCAGGCGATGATCCGAATATGCATCTCATCAACTTTATTTCTACATGCAAGTCGTTTGACAATCCTGGTGTTCGTCAGAATGCAATTCGATTACGTCTATTTCCATTGTCTCTGTCTGGGGAGACAACACTATGGTTGAATGGGTTGACTCCTGATTCAATTACAAATTGGAGGCAATTGAAAGACGCTTTCCTAGAAAGATTCTTTCCTCCATCCAAGAGGGCACAATTGCGAGACGAAATCAGCAACTTTCGTCAGTTTCCCACTGAAGCTCTTCATGAAACATGGGAGAGGTTCAAGACAAAGCTAGCGAGATGCCCAAACCATCACATGACCAATGTTCACCTAATGGAGATATTGTATAGATCCTTGAATTCAATAACTAAGCCAGTGGTGCATAACGCAGCTGGAGGATCTTTTATGGACCTCACTTTTGGTCAAGCAAGCAATATGCTAGATCGTATGTCGAAACAAAGTAGAGCTTGGCATACCAGGGATTCTGAGGTAGCAAGCCCCACTTTATCTATTGGCATAACTGCAAACCAAAGAAGAAGAGAAGAAGAACGTGATCAAGATATGGCGCATCTGAAAACACAAATGGATCTTCTTACAAAGCATTTATTAACAGGGAAGACTGAAAAAGTCAAAGCCATTGCGTCAAAAGGAAGAGACGAATCTGATTCGGAAGAGGAGGCCAACTACTTGAACAATCAGGGGGGTTTCCGTGGGAATACCCAAGGAAATCAAGGTCGGAACTACTATGATAAATCTGGAAACAAAGACCAAGGTAGTTGGAAAAACAAGAATGAAAAGAGTGGTTTGTACGTTCCCCCTGGTAGACGTGACACCACCACATCTAATTCTGGAAGTATGGAAGACATGATGGCTAAATTATTGAAAGGAGTGGAAGCAACGATCGCGGGAGTAACGGAGGTAATTAATGATTTGTCCTCCATGAAACAATTAGTTGATTCACATTCCACTTCTATCAAGCAAATAGAGCAGCAATTGAGCCAACTTTCAGCAGCACTCAATCAAAGAAAGGCCGGCACTTTACCTAGCGATACTGTACAAAACCCAAGGAATGATGGGTCATGCATGGCCATCACTACCAGAAGTGGTAAGGTGCTGGAAACTTCAGCAAAAGGCAAGCAAGTGGTTGACGATGTTGCGGACATAGATGACAACGCAAAAGGAGAAGATGCCGCAGCTACTACTCCTGACGTCAAGGACGCTACCTCCAGCACGGTGCAGCCTGAAAAAGTGGAAAAACAGAAGCAAGAGGAGAAGAAAGCCGTGGAAAGAACACTTCCATACCCACCACCACCTTTTCCCCAAAGATTGAAGAAGGTGGCGGATGACACAAAGTTCAGCAAATTCATGACTATGTTGAAACAGCTGACCATTGATGTTCCATTGGTGGAAGCACTTGAACAAATGCCTGGGTATGCAAAGTTTATAAAGGATCTTTTGACAAAGAAGCGGGCAGCAAGCTATGAGTTGAAAGAAGATGTGCATCATTGTAGTGCAATTGCTACCTGGTCGATAGTTCAGAAGAAGGCCGACCCCGGAGCTTTCACTATTCCTTGCACCGTAGGATCTTTGAATTTTGCCAAAGCATTATGTGACTTAGGAGCCAGCATCAATTTGATGCCATTATCGATCTACAAGAAGTTGGGGTTGGGTAATCCTACTCCGACCAATATGAGGCTCGTCATGGCGGATAGGTCGGTAAAATGACCTGTTGGTATTCTATGTGACGTATTGGTAAAGGTTTCTTCATTCATATTTCCGGCAGACTTCGTTATTTTGGATTACGAGGCAGACTCAGAAGTTTCCATAATCTTGGGGCGCCCTTTCCTTGCTACAGGAAGTGTCCTCATTGATTTGAGACCAATGAGCTTTCATTCCGAATAAATGACGAAGTGGTTCGCTTTGATGTGTGCAAATCAATGAAGCAGCCCAAAGATCTAAGTGTATTTTCGGTGGCTGATGTTTTCTTTGATGATGAGAAAGAATTACTTGAAGAAGAGCAAATTATTGATGACCCTTTGGAGGTTGTGCTCATGAATGGAGAGAATGAGGATGCTGAAAATTCTAAAGAAGCTACTTGTGCTCTATCGGGCTTAGGGACATATCGCTATGCTCCCAAGAAGCTGGATCTTGATCTCAAGAATCGACCCACACCACCAGCTAAGCCATCTATTGAAGAGCCACCCACGTTAGAATTGAAGGAGCTGCCAAGTCATTTGAAGTACGCCTTCTTAGGAAGCGGAAATACTCTTCCAGTCATTGTGGCAGCCGATTTGGGTGAGCAACAAGTTGCAGCTCTTATTGCTATCTTACGCAAGTATATTAGAGCCATTGGATGGACCATTGCGGATATTATTGGAATTCCACCTGGGATTTGCACACATAAAATTCAGCTTCAAGAAAATTGCACACCCACCATTGAGTATCAAAGACGTCTAAACCCACCTATGCAAGAAGTGGTGAAGAAAGAAATTATCAAGTGATTAGACACGGAGGTTGTGTATCCTATCTCGGATAGTACATGGGTAAGCCCGGTACAATGTGTTCCCAAGAAAGGAGGCATGACGGTAGTCGCGAATACGAAGAACGAGTTGATTCCACGCAGACCCGTCACTGGATGGAGAGTATGCATGGACTACCGAAAGCTGAATTCTTGGACACTCAAAGATCACTTCCCAATGCCATTCATGGACCAAATGTTAGATCGATTAGAGGGGAAAGGATGGTTTTGCTTCTTGGACGGTTATTCAGGCTACAATCAGATTTGTATTGCCCCCGAAGACAAAGAGAAGACAACATTTACATGCCCATATGGTACGTTTACCTTCAAACGTATGCCATTCGGGTTATCTAATGCACCAGCCACCTTTCAACGTTGTATGATGTCCATTTTCTCTGATATGGTTAAGGACACTTTGGAGGTATTTATGGATGATTTTTCAGTTGTTGGTGAATCTTTTGAGTCATGCTTGGAAAACTTGAGCATGGCATTGCAAAGATGTGTAGAATTCAACCTTGTGCTGAATTGGGAAAAGTGCCACTTCATGGTAAAAGAAGGAATCGTGCTGGGGCACAAGATCTCCGCAAGAGGAATAGAGGTTGATCGAGCAAAAATAGAGGTTATTGAGAAGCTACCGCCTCCAATTTCGGTGAAGGGAGTTCATAGTTTTCTTGGCCATGCAGGTTTCTATCGTCGGTTCATCAAAAATTTCTCCAAAATTGCTAGTCCATTGTGCAAACTATTGGAGAAGGATGTGAAGTTTGACTTTAATGAAGATTGCTTAAAGGCATTCGAATGCCTTAAAGGAAAACTCATTGAAGCCCCTATCATGGTAGCACCAGACTGGTCTCTCCCATTCGAAGTCATGTGTGATGCTAGTGGTGTAGCCATTGGAGCTGTACTTGGACAAATAAAGGAGAAATTATTTCATCCTATCTGCTATGCGAGTAAGGTCCTAAATGAAGCCCAAAAGAACTACACTGTTACTGAACAAGAGCTCCTAGCAGTTGTGTACGCGTTTGAGAAGTTTCGTGCCTATCTATTAGGTACTAAGGTGATCATTCATACAGACCATGCAGCTCTTAGGTATCTCATGACAAAGAAGGATGCAAAACCAAGGTTAATTCGATGGGTGTTGCTGCTGCAAAAGTTCGATTTCAAGGTCAAAGATAGAAGAGGTTGCGAGAACTAAGTGGCCGGTCCACCTATCTCGACTTGAGAATGAGCATGTGGCGCAACCTGAAATTCAGATTGATGATGCATTCCCGGACGAAGAGATATTAGCGACAACAATGGAAAAATTACCATGGTATGCCGACTTTGAAAATTTCATGGTGAGTAATGTGATACCTGCTAATTTATCTTACCATCAAAGGAGGAAGTTTATGCATGACGTACAACACTACTATTGGGATGAGCCATATTTGTTTCGACAATGCGCGGATGGTATTATTCGACGATGTATATCCCATGTAGAGGTGCCTAATATTTTGGAAGCATGCCACACTTCCCAAGTTGGAGGACATCATGCAGGTAATCGGACAGCAAGAAAGGTGTTGCAAAGTGGTTATTATTGGCCTTCGATATTTAGAGATGCCTATGACTATGTTAGAAGGTGCGACCAATGCCAGCGCCAAGGTGCTATATCGAAACACCATGAGATGCCCATGTCCAAAATTCTTGAGGTAGAACTCTTTGATGTGTGGGGTATTGATTTCATGGGTCCATTCGTGAATTTGTTTGGAATGAAGTACATCTTGGTTGCTGTAGATTATGTTTCGAAATAGGTGGAAGCTGTAGCGTTGGCCGACAATGAAGGGAAGTGTGTTGTATCGTTCTTAAAGAAGAATATCTTCTCTCGCTTTGGAGTACCTCGTACTAACATAAGTGATGGAGGATCTCACTTTTGCAACAAGCTGTTCAAATCAGTTTTGGCCAAGTATGGTGTCAAGCAACATAAGGTAGCTACGCATTATCATCCCCAAACTAGTGGACAAGTAGAAATTTCCAATCGCGAGATCAAGCAAATCCTTGCGAAGACGGTTAATGCGAATAGGAAGGATTGGTCTAGGAAGCTTGATGATGCACTATGGGCGTACAGGACTGCATTCAAAACACCCATTGGCATGTCTCCTTATGAACTAGTTTATGGGAAGGCTTATCACTTACCCATCGAGCTCGAGCATAAGTCATTGTGGTCATTGAAGCAATTGAATTTAAATTGGGATGATGCTAAGAATCTGAGGTTGGAGCAACTGAACGAATTAGATGAGTTCCATCTCCATGCATATGAAAGATCAGAACTATACAAGGAGTGGATGAAAAAGTATCATGATCAGCGGATTGTTCGATGAAACTTCCAAAGAGGTGATATGGTACTTCTCTTCAACTCCAGATTGAAGCTCTTCCCAGGTAAGTTAAAGTCTAAGTGGTCTGGTCCATACAAAGTTATCCAAGTCTACTCGTCTGGAGTAGTCGAATTGGAAGACAATAATGGTGTTGTCTTCAAAGTGAATGGCCAACGTGTTAAACCTTATATCGGTCCTCTTGACTCGATGAATTATATGGCTATCACTTATCTCGACAAAGTCTAAGTACTCGAGGTAACTATGTCGAGCCACGACAATAAATAAGGCGCTAGATGGGAGGCAACCCATCATTCTATCGTTTTATTGTTTTATCATTTATCGTTTATCGTTTTGTCTTTCTTTCATTCTAGTACTTGTTTTGCTTTCGATAAATGAAAATCCAAAAATATGAGTCGTTCCACGACCAAAACTAAGGCGCTTGGTGGGAGGCAACCCATCGTACTAATCGTTTTTATTGGTTTTGAGCAAATATAGGTGCGAGAAGTATTCAACGAGAAGATTAGTTTCAAATGACGATTTGGCCGTATTGTATGGTAAAGGTGGTAAGTTAGGAATAAGGATGCATAAGGCTAGGGATTGAGCATTGCTCATGCCAAAATAGGCATCGAGGAAGGCTAGGCCTAGGTAAAACTAGGCCACGAATATTGCACAACCTATCCTATAGCCCAAGGTCTCGGAATCTAGTGTGCTATACACTATGCGCCGCCCATTCTTAAGTGTGCTATACACTATGTGCCGCCTATGCTATAGCATTAGGTCTCAGTATCTCAAATGCTATACACTATGCGGAGCATATGTCCCTAAATGCCATGACCTATTCGCCGCATATGTGCCTAAATGCCATACACTATGCGCCGCCTATACTATGACTATGACAAGCATTATGCACCGCATATAGGGCATTTTTGTCTCCAAAACTGTTTGTAAATGGGTCAAAACCCGACCCATTCTTTTCCTATATAAAGTGGACTTAGTCTTGAAACATAACCACATTAGAAATAGACCTAAAGGCGCCGCATACTCTCTCCAAATCATCTCAAACTTTTTCTTTTTGCTCTTCCAATTCACAAGAACATCTCCAAAGGCTTCAATCACGTAAGTACTCTTGTATTCTTCATCTATTTCTCGTAATTACTACGTTTCTATGCCTATTATGAATTGCTACATCTTGAAAGATTATTGGTGATGTTAAAGTGTTTGGATTGTTGACACAAAACCATGTACGTGAACATATACGTTAGGATAATCTTGACTTGTTTCCGACTTGAATTTGGTTTTACTAGCATTGTTATACTATTTGCGGAATTGCTATGGTTATGAAAATTGCTTAAGCTTGATACTTGGATACTTACATGTTAGACTATCCCGTTCATCGGGATAAGACCTATAGTTGATTACCGACTTAGGAGGTTGTGATTGTTGAAAGTAACTATACCATAATGTAACCCCTACGTAGTAGTGTTGTTATACCTAACATGAAAGTAGTGTGATGGCTGCAAGTAGTGATACATTATTGATTTTCTTGTCGGAACATAGTTCCTAAAACGTATGAATTCACTTCACTGTTTTATATTAACGAACCTAAGTGTGGGGTGGTACCCCGATGACTTGTGTATAGATTGTTTCCTTTGAATTGACGCTAACATGAATACTGTGAAAATCTCAGGAACAATGGCACCCAAAGCGCGACAAGATAAGGCTACCACTTCCCAAAAGGGCAAGAAGAGAGGTCGCAAGGACCAAGGAGAATCATCCTCAATGCAACTACCCCGACGAATGTTTGGAATAAAATGGGTTCTTGAGGAGGAAGCCAAAGAATGGTACAAGAACAACATGGAACGGAAATATGTTCACGTCGACTTGATCAACAAGGACACCATAGAGAAGAAGGAGCCGCGTATGTTGGCGAAAATAATGGCGTTGAAACTGGATTTCATCTTCTGCGACATGGGAGAATGTAATCTTGATTTGACAAGGGAGTTCTACGCCAACTGGTCGCCGAAAACCACAGGCAACGAAGTCAAGATTCGGGGCCAAGTGTTACGGCTCAACGCGGATTTGCTCAACTCCTTTCTTGGTTTACCTTCGGTCGACCCAGCACCATTCAAAGAGTTGTACAGCAGGCCTCCTTATAGAGCAATACGACACACACTCTGTGGAAGTAGATCGATGGCAAGGTGGGGCAGACACCGAGACACCGGAAGACACAACACCTTCCCCTATGCTCCATTGAATAGGGAAGCAAGAATCTGGTTGCGTATTGTCAAATCATGCCTTATTCCTGGGACTCAATACACCAAGATATCAAGAGGTAGAGTGTGTTTGGTCTATGCTTTGATGACGAATGTCCCTATCAATTTTGGGGCAATCATTCGCTCTACAATGCGGAAGGCCAGACTCCACAAAAGGTCCCACGTCACTTTTGGTAATCTGTTGACAGCACTCTTGTGGAAGGAGGATATCGAAGAGGAACCAGCTGATCACAAACTCCCACATAACCCAAAGAAGGTTGACCTCACCAAGGTCAAAGATGCTGAAATAACTCATGGTGTCAACCTTACTACTGCGGAGATACATGCTCGTGATGAGAGTTTTTTCCATCATCTTTATGGCATGACACGCTTCACAATGATGAGTGGAGGTCGTGTTCCAACTGTTGAAGAGCTCCAACAGCTGGACCATGATTATCCAATGAACATGCATGCACGGGAGATGTGTGGAGTGGGTGTATACTTTGAGGAACCTCTAGACGATGATGTGCCGACCGATGATGATCGACGCTTGCCAGACTCCGACGAGGAGGAGAACTCTGACGAAGACTCTTATGATGATTCCAACGAAGGGGGTATGACCCTCGACATTGAGGAAGAGTCCGACTGACCAGGTTCTTCGTATTTATTTTCCACTGAGGACAGTGTCCCGTTTAAGTGTGGGGTGGCGGTATCGCATGCTATACTTCTCTATCCTTTGAATTTATTCATGTTTGTTTACTTTGTTTACTTTACTTTATTTGTTTCGTTTTTTAGTTAAGTTAAGTTTTTTAGTAGTAATTTTTTTAACGTAGCTTCGCATGAAATAATTCCAATAGGCAGCATGAGATTATAACAAGAGTATGTGCTATAATTATGACTATTGAGACGTTTAGGCTATAGTTGTGACTCATTATGTGATATTTTGTGGTTCAATTCCTTCACTTGTTGGGTCGAGAGTCTATATTACTTCCAATCAAGTCGACCATGTGTCTTGTGTGTGTGAGATAATAGTATATTCTATGTTTGTGGCTGATGCTAGAACTTGCCTGGTATGTATGCAAAGCGAAAATAAGGAGTGTAAGTTTAGGAGATGATTTAGGCATTTCTTTGGCAACCTATACATGTTTACCTTCGTTTTACCTACCCATGGACATCATCCTAGTTAAACCCTTTTGAGCCTTTAGCCTATTTCTTTGACAACCTTGTATGTAAGCCTAATCCATTTTTTCAAGACCGTGATTTGATCCAAATTCCTAAGTGCTTTAAAGTATAAAGTCATGTGACAATATAAAAGGAAATTGGGTAAGTATGATGCTTTAAATTGTAGTGGTGCTTGAATGAGTTATGAAAAAGAAAGTGCTATCATAAGAGGTATGTTATGAAAAGAAAAAGGAAAAAGAAAGCTGAAAAGTAAGTTATGCTTAAAATTGAAAAACAAAAGAGGAGAACAAGGGTGGTAGAATAAAAGAAAGAAGAAATGTTGAAAGAAAAAAATATCAATGATACAATGTGATGTATTAAAGTGCTTAGGAACACAGTCACTATTTTGGAAAGAAATAGCTGATCCTACCCGTCCCTTAGCCTACATTACAACCATCAAAAGACCTACTTGATCCTAAGCTTAGCATTCTGACATTTAGTGGATCATTACACTAAGGGCAAGCCTATGGTCATCAGTTGCTACATATGAATTCTTTGTGAGAGTGAGAGCAAGGATATGTTGATACCCATGTTTGAAAAATATGCTATACTTATGAGTGATTATGGGTAATATATTGTGAGACACACATGGTCGATGAGTTTTGGATAGTTGTACATGATTCTTTGTGCCTAAACTTTTGAATATGAGTTGACTACCATCACGAGTCTATGCTAGAGGTTAAACTGTTTCTACTAATGATCGAAAATCTACACTTTGTTGATAATTGTTGTGCTTGTCTTGACGAATGTTTTGTGTTGTTGCTGTGAAACCCTAAGTTGATGTCTTGAAGGACATGATATGTTGTTCGAGGACGAACAAAGCTTCAAGTGTGGGGTGTTGATGATAGGCAAATTTACACGCCTATATCAATATATTTTGCCCATATTTATGCCATGTTTTGAGAACAAAGTATATATTTCATGCGCTTTTAGTCCTTTTTCTTGTAAGCGAGCTAACGAACATGATTAGCAAAGTTTCAGGTATAATTGATGCAGAAATCAGCATTTTATGGCTTACTTGATGCCAAAGAAAGCTCACGAAGGAAGGAAAGGGAGCTTGGACGCCTAAAGGACCAAAAGTGATGCATGGAAAATCTGTCCCGGGCTAAAACAGCATTTCTAAAGACTTTGGGGACTAGCAGTAACTTAGTTGGATTTGGATAATGATACATTAACCTAGTACAATTGGGTTAAGTATTTCATTAGTTTATTTGGATTTGGATAATGTTACATTAACCTAGTACAATTGGGTTAAGTATTTCATTAGCTTAGTAGGATTTTGTTAAGTATTTCATTAGCTTAGTAGGATTAGGATATGGGTATTATAAATACCCTATCATGCTAGAGATTTTGAATAAAATTTTGTACCTCAAAGACACATCTTCTTACATTCCTCTCTTATTCTTCTCTTATTCTTCTACAACAATTTTCATTAATTCTATTTTTCTTCTTCTATTCATTCTTAATTTCCGCAACAAGAGAATTGTTACGTTGCCTAGGAAATTCACGCCTAACGCCTACCTATTGAGCCACACGAAATTCTTCCTTATTGTGGTATAACAACAATGTCAATCGTGATCTCCTTCGCAATCATGGGTAACTAAACTTCTCTGTTGGGGTTATGGAAGCCAACTGAGATACTATCTATTGCTATGAGTTTGTGAGTTCGTGACACGTATGATGCTTATATCATTATTCTCTTCATCTTAATCTACATTCTTTGTGGTTGCAAACACAAGAATACGCCAGTATAACATTTAACTTGTTCGAAAGAAAGGTTATTTGTCTGGAAAAGAGATAATGTCAAGGTAGTAGGGTCACCCCCTAAATTCCCTACTAAACAGTTAGTGCCGTAACTGGATTAACCTCTTGGAGAATTTGTACCGTTAGACACGCTTTAAGCTCGAAAGAGTTAAAGTGAAATAATCCTCGAATAGGTCGAAAGACGCCTGGATTTACCATCGAATACAATTCTCTATAAGCACATGCATGTCGGAATTCTACACACTCATAGTTAATAGAGACGTATAACTCAGGAGGTGGACATAACCCCAACGCTTCAATTCTCATTGTTTCACAACCTACGAAATATTCATTCTTTTTACTTTGCTATTTTCAGCTTTTACTTTATTGTTTTGGTTACACGTTACAATCCCCCCTCATTACGAGACTTGCACTAAAAGTCTAGTAATTTTGCTTACTTGTTGACCAAGCTATTCTCTTAGGGATCGATATCCAACCCAGTTGGGTTCTATATTTGCTAACGACCGCCTTACACTCCTAAGAGAGCTATAGATTGAGTGTTATCAAGGGTCACTCTTGAGGCTATGACCCGAGCTCTTGAAAGGTTGAGTACGGAAGTGGGAGCCATAAAGGGAGAAGTGACAACTATTAGTGGGAGGTTAGAACAAGTGGAGAGTCAAAGGAACTCTCGTCCTTCTACTCCTCGACATGTTTTGTCAAGTGGACATGATAGAAATTCCTCCGCCACTGTTACTCCCAAAACATGGCCACAATTTCCAAATCCTTCACTAGCTCCACTAAATGCCGCAAGCCAAAACACTTATAACCCTCTAACCGAGACTCCAATAGACCAACCCATTCCCAAATGTCTCAAGTTCTGCAAGAGGTACTCGGACGTCAAATGCCTCCACAAAATCCGAACCCCCTTCCAAGATCCACTAAACCAAAGACCACCACCTCCACAAAATCCAATTTCTTCGAATCAAGTTCCAAATATCCAAAATTATTCCGTCCACCTTGAGGAATATGGTAGAGAGGTTTATGAAGGGTATGGAGACTTTGAAGATGCCTACATAAGGGAGGAAGAGATGAGAGGAGGTCGTGTGGATCCAAGAAGATATCGGGGGTATGGATAAAGGGGAAATCGACACCTAGAGAGATACATAGGCATCAATACCATCAAATTGAGCCTACCTATCTTTAAGGGTGAAAGTGACCCCGAGGTGTATTTTGCTTGGGATTCGGCGTGTGATAAAGTGTTTCAAATGAATGATATCTCGGAGGATAAGAAGAGTTGTTATACCATAGCTCATTTTGAAGGCTATGCTAACACTTGGTAGGAATACGTCAAGCGGTTCGGCAACGATTTGGTAGAGGGACAACCACCACCATGGTTTCGGTTGAGGTACCTAATGAGGTAACGGTATCTTCTCGAAAGTTATCATCATGATTTGCTTGCTAGGTTGTACAATTTGCGACAAGGGAATCAAAGTGTTATGGCATACTATGATGAGTTTCAACAACTCATGTTGAGGCTTGATCATCGGGGAGAACAAATTGGCCATGACATCATTCGGTTCAAGTGTGGGTTGAACAAAGAGATCTCTACTCATTTGATTCTTTAAAAGTTTGATACCGTTGAAGGGATTTTTCAAGCGGCTCTTGAGATTGAAAGAGAGATTAAAGAGAGGTCATCGTTCAAGGCAAAGGAACCATCAACCTCAGGTTGGTCGAGGAGAAAAGATATGGTTCAACCATCTTCGGGTTGGCCCAAAAACAAGGACCAACCCGCCACTACAAGGCTGTCCGAGCCTAAAATAGTCCATAAATTTCCTCCCCGATAAGAAGCTCACAAGTATCCTAATCCTAAAGGGTTCTAATGTTTCAAGTGCCAAGGTTGGGGACATAAAGTCAATGAATGTCCAAACCGGCGCAATGTGATCCTAAAGAAAGGGAGATTATATTACCTTGGTGAGAAAGTGGGTCTTGAAAAAGAAAAGAATAAGGATGAGCCGTAAGATGGAGAGAAACCCAAAAATGAGCCACATGATGATGATGATTGTGAGGATACTTATCCGCAAGAAGGGGAGTGCGTGGTTCCAAACTTTGTAGTGAGGCCTGCCATGATTAGTAAGGTGATAGATGACCCTACCAAACGGGAGAATTTATTCCATACTAAATGTCTTGTTAAGGAAAGTGTGTGTACTATGGTGATTGATAGTGGAAGTTGTGCGAATGTGGTTAGTGTTGCAATGGTGAACTTCTTGAAATTGCCGACTACACCTCACACTAGTCCTTACAAGTTGCAATGGTTGAATGCGGCGAGTTAAAGGTCATAAGGCAATGTGTGATACATTTTAAGGTAGCCAACTACCATGACGAGGTGCTTTGTGATGTGATACCAATGCAAGCTTGTCACTTGTTGTTAGGAAGGCCTTGGTAATATGATAGGTCAACCAAACATGATGGAAGGTCCAATCGGTATACACTTGAGAAGGATGGCTGAAAGGTCGCTCTTCATCCATTATTGCCTTCATAAGTGAATAAACTATACCAAAAGATACAAAAATTGAGGGAAAAGGGAAAGAAGGCCGAGAGTAAGGGAAAAAGAGGGGAACCCGAAAGTGAGGGAGTAGGGGAAACCGAGGGACTCCTAATTTCTAAGGGTCAAGGAAGTGTGGTGATGATGGTTAGGAGGAAAGAATTATTTGTGGATCATGACGAGGACACTCTAATGCTCCTCTTGGCTCATTGTTTTAACACTAACACCACTAACATTTCCATTTCTTCTCTGATTTCTCATGTTTTGCAGGATTACGAGGATGTCTTCCCAAAGAAATTACCACAAAGATTGCCCCCACTTCGGGGAATTAAGCACCAAATAGATTTTGTGCCGAGTTCATAATTTCCCAACAAACTGGCTTATAGGAGCAACCCGATGGATACCAAGGAATTGCAACGCCAAGTTGAGGAACTCCTCAACAAAGGATATATCAAGGAGAGTATGAGCCCTTGTGTGGTTCCAATTCTACTAGTTCCCAAGAAAGATAGGACTTGGCGTATGTGCTTTGATTGTCGAGCCATCAATAAGATAACGGTAAAATATCATCACCTTATCCCTAGGTTAGATGATATGCTTAAAGAATTGAGTGGTTCATGTTTGTTTTCTAAAATTGATTTGAGGAGTGGCTATCACCAAATTCGTATGCAACCGGGTGATGAATGGAAAATTGTCTTCAAGACCAAATTCAGTCTCTATGAATGGATGGTTATTCCATTCAGCCTAACAAATGCTCCAAGTACTTTTATGAGGCTAATGAATCATGTGATGAAGCCATTTATCAGAAAGCTTGTTGTTGTTTATTTTGATGATGTATTGGTGTATAGTAAGTCCTTAGATGAGCATGTAAAGCATTTACAACGTGTGTTTGATGTCCTCCGAAAGGAGAAGTTATATGCTAATCTAGAAAAGTGTTCTTTTGGTGTCCATGAGGTTGTATTTCTTGGGTTTATGGTGAGCTCAAGAGGGGTCAAAATGGATGAATCTAAGATTGACGCCATTAAAAATTGGCCAACTCCCAAAACTGTAGGTGAAGTGAGAAGCTTCCATGAGTTGGCTAGTTTTTATAGACGTTTTATCAAAGATTTAGCACCATTGTTGCCCCCTTGACCGAAGTGATTAAAGAGGATCGGCCTTTCAAGTGGGGAGATAAAAAAACTAAGGCCTTCGAGGACTTGAAAGCTATGCTCATCTCGGCCCCTTTGCTACAATTGCCAAATTTTGACAAGACTTTTGAGATTGAATGTGATGCAAGCAAAGTCGGCATAGGTGCTCTTTTAATGCAAGAATTAAAGCCTATTGCCTACTTTAGCGAAAAGCTCAAAGGAGCAACTCTAAACTACTCTACGTACGATTTAGAGTTGTATGCCTTGATTAGAGCCTTGGCCACTTGGCAACATTATTTGTGGCCTAAAGAATTCGTGATCCGAACGGATCATGAATCCTTGAAGCATTTACGGGCACAAGACAAGCTTAACCGGCGGCATGCCAAATGGATTGAATTACATGAAACTTTCCCTTATGTTATTCAATACAAGAAGGGTAAAGACAATGTGGTTGCCGATGCTTTGTCCCAAAAACATGTGCTTCTGTCTACTTTGTTGTCTAAGTTTATGGGGTTTGAAAGCCTTAAGTCTTTATATCCCGAGGACCCTCACTTCGCTCTTATCTATAGGGAAAATGAAGAGTTGGAAAGGGATAGGTGGGTTACGGATAGGGGTTCCTATCCCTACACCAAATTTGATGGATACTTGTTTAAAGGTAGACGATTGTGTGTTCCCTCAAGTTCGTGGAGAAAATTATTTGTAAGGGAACACACAATGGCGGTCTAAAAGGCCATTTTAGGGTCAAAAAGACCCTCGGAATTTTGGAAGAACAATTGTATTGTCCTAGAATGCACAAGGATGTGGCCCGAATTTGCGGCCAATGTGCTGAGTGCAAAGGAGCCAAGTCACGGCTCCAACCCCACGGGTTGTACACCCCATTGTCCACCCCTTTGTGTCCTTGGCTTGGCATATCAATGGACTTCGTGTTGGGATTTTCGAGGACCAAAAGGGGGCGAGATAGTATTTTTGTTGTGGTGGATCAGTTTTCCAAGATGGCTCACTTTATTCCTTGTTCTAAATGTGGTGATGCACCTACCGTAGCCTCTTTGTTTGTTGATGATGTTGTAAAACTTCATGGTGTTCCGAGGACCATAGTGAGTGATAGGGATTCTAAATTCCTAAGCCACTTTTGGAAGTCCATGTGGGCTAGACTCGGTACTAAGTTGTTGTTTTCGACTTCATGCCACCCACAAACCGATGGCCAAACGAAAGTAGTAAATAGGACCTTAGGGTCTATGCTATGGTCCATGGTTAAAGGAAAAATGACTTCTTGGGAGAAGCACTTACCGTTGATTGAGTTTGCTTATAATCATGTTATACACTCGAGCACGGGGATGACACCCTTTGAGTGTGTATACGGCATCAACCCCCTCACCCCTTTGGATTTAACCCCTTTGCCAAGTGATCTTGTGATAAGCTTAGATGGAAGAAAATGGGCTGAGGCCATGAAAAAGCTACATGAGAAGGTGAGGTTGCAGTTGGAGAAGAAAAAACAAGAAGTTGTGAGGCGAGCCAACAAACGAAGAAGAAAGCTCATTCTTGAACTAGGAGATTGGGTGTGGGTGCACCTAAGGAAGGATAGATTCCCATCTCAAAAGAATGCTAAGTTGATTCCACGGGGTGATGGCCCATTCCAAGTATTATAAAGGATCAACGACAATGCCTACAAGTTTGATCTACCCCCGAAATATCAAGTGCATAATACTTTCAACGTGTGTGATCTTTCTCGGGTAGAAACGGTGGAGGATAGCTATGATCTGAATTTGAGGACAAATTCCCTTCAAGATGGAGATGATGATATGGGAATTCTTGGCTCGAGACCTTTCACACGAAGCCAAGCACGTGTGTTGCAATGACTGCAAGCCTTGTTCACATTCTTGGCCATGTGTGAGGCCCTTGTGAGCCCATCTAAGGGCCTATATTTAATAAAATGTAAAGAGGCCCACCAAGACACCCCAAACCCACCCACTTAAATGCCAAGGGTAATTTGGTCTTTGTCCCTCCTTTCTAAGTGACTATATAAGCCATGTAATAGGGCTAGTCTTGCTTTAGTTGATTCCTATTATTCAAGAAACAAAGACTTGTAAATTTTTTACTTCTCTTTCTCATCATTTGGAGAGGCCGAAACCAAATTCTCACTAGTAGAGTGATACTAGTGTTGTATCTTGGCTAGAAACTAGGTTCTTGAGGTTTTTTGAGTTCCTCTTGGTCCAAGTAAGAACTTGATATTGATATTTATTAGTCTTAGGGCCCTTTCTCTTGTTAGGGTTCTTAGATTAATGAATATTGTGTGTCAAGTTTCTATCTCTTTCTTTGTAAATCTTGTTAACATTGTGCTGTTGAATATAAAAGTCTAGTGAAGCCGTGTGAGGCTCTTTCGATTCACTAACAATATTGTCTTTGTTGTTCTTGTTGTTAAAATCACTTTTCTAGTTCAAACAAGTGTTGCAAGCCTAGTGAAGCAGTGTGTGGCCATTTTCGATTCACTAGCACTTTGTTGTTCATCTTGTTGTTCTTGTGTTGGTTGGAATCTCTTGATACACACTTAGAATTGTATCATTAACCTTAAGAGTGAACCGCTAACCAACTGCACTAAAAGCTATATATGATAGCGAGAGGCACAACCCACCCTTTATAGGCCTGAACCATACGGGGCAAGATCCTGACCTACACCCCCAACCAAGGCCAACCTGAGACAAGTGGACACCCTTTGGGTGCCATCATTCCCCTTTTCTTTGAGAAAGGTTTGTCCTCGAACCTACGCATGGTGTAAGCGAGATTCAAACCCGTGACCTCTGCTCTAATACCAAACCTTAAGAGTGAACCTCTAACCAACTGCACTAAAAGCTATAGCTAATAGCGAGAGGTGCAACCCACCCTTTATAGTCCCTAAACCATATGGGGCACGAACCCGACCCACACCCCCAACCAAGGCCAACCCAAGACAGGTGGCCACCCTTTGGGTGCCATCAGGGTGGCTCAAGTATGATAATATGAGTATCATGAATGTGTTTGGAGATGATCTTGTTCTCTTATGCTTCTATTCTCTTTCTCCAAGTTCTTAGTTAGCATGCCCACTATGTGTTTGTTGAAATGACAATAAAAGAAAAATGTCTTGTATGTTTGTAATGGTCAATGTGATTCTCCTTAGGGTATAATGTGGTCATTTTTTATGCATCATTATGAGTCCAATTGATCCTAAAAATGAAATATTCGATAGTCATTAATTGAGGGAGTTTGTTGAGAAATATGGCATCTATGGTTCTTGTTGGTCACTATGCCTAATCGGGAGACATGAATGCTTGCCATGCCCAATGATAGATTAGATGACATCATTCTTAAGGGTATTGGTCATTCTTGTTTCTATCAGAGGTTTTAGATGTCCTATGAACTAGTTTTGTGAAATGTAGAGAATGTGAGATAATTTAGAGTCCAATTAATTAAGTATGGTAATGAATGAATTCCATGAGATCTAATGATGAAGTTACCCTTCATCTATCAAACAAATATTTTCTTTTCTTATCTTTAATTTTCTTTCTTAACATATAAAATTCCAAAAAATATGTTTTACCTTTTGTCTTTTGTTTTGGTTTTGTTTTGTTTCTTTCTCATAGGTATGTCTCTTAGTAAGAACTTGCCATGAGAAGCTAGAAAGGGTAATTCCCCGGATAAAGGAAATGCAAAAGCAACTTCCACAAGGGGAAAAGAATCGGTTTCCAAAGATAGTCTGAAAGTCCCGAATGTCCAAGCTACCATTGATCATACACTAGAGGTTGGAAAGGAAGTAGATTAAATTCAGTTTAGTGTGAATGGTGTGAAGGAGTTATACGATGATTGGGTAACTACTCGGGGCTTCAATTCCGAGAAGATCTTTAGCATGAAGGGAGTTGACACCTATTTCCCCAAAATCATCGCTGAGGTTAAAGAATGGGTATGGGCATTCATCATGGATATGACACCTTACACTCACCCACTAAGCTACTTCCAAAAATTGTTCAAAAATTCTATGTTTCCTACGTTGTTCGACACAATGGATAAAAATATAAAATTCAAATTTCTGAACAACCATGTCTCGAGAGTGTATTAGTTCGAGGAGTAGAAGTCCCTTGCACAGCCTCAGAGATCAACGTGCTTTATTTTGCTTATGACTTGGATTCCATGATAAAGTGCAAGAAGATGATATTTGGCAGACGTCAAAGTTTTTTGTGGCTTGCTAGAGTAATTGCTAAGGGCCTTCCTCTATGGGCTTATTGTGAAGGTCAAATCAAGAGGAGAGATCTTTAGATTCAAGCCAAACATTGGCTTGGATTTGTGGGTAATCGTCTACTCCCCTCAAGAAATGACCAAGATACCACGATTAATAGGGCTATCATTGTCGCATACATCATGGATAAAATTACGATCAATCCAAGAGAATTTATAGCGGAATGATAAAATTCAGGTCAAAGCAACCGGGCACTTTATTACCCTTTTTGACACTTATATCTATGTTTTGCCTTAAGTTCAACATCCTCCTACTCTCTAAGATTGATAAATGGGTTATATGCACCAAATTCATTGACATCACACATTGTAAGGATGAGGATAACCCTACAGGCATAAAGAGGAAAGCTTTGGTTTTGGGAGACTCGGGTGTGGAAGGGTTGTCGAGCTCAGAAGGAATAGAGATCCCTCTGAATTCTACACTTGATGTTGAGACTTATCATGATTCCACTGATACTCCTCCATCATCAAGCACCACACCACCACCTCGGCCCATACAATCGACACGGTCTTCTACGGTGATATTTTCCAAGGTTGCTTCCATGACTTTGGCAAATAATATTACTCTTACTCAATTGGTGAAAGACATTCCCCAGTTTATTTAGGCTGCTATAGCACCTCTTCGTGCCCATATAACAAAGTTAGAGAAGAGAGTATCCACGCTTGAGACGAGGGGATATTGTGGGGGGTGACATCTGAGAAGGCCGACCTTGATAGTTTATGGGCGGAGTTTCATTCTGGAAAGCCCTCCTTCAGTCTTGATGAGGCGGAGATTGATTTTCCGCCAGAGACTTCTGGCCCAGTTCTTCCATTTGATGATTTGTTTAGAGAGTGTCATAAGAACGTTGATAACGAGGTCGAGGTTGATCTTATAGAGGGGCTGGCTACCTGAGGCCTGACAGGTTGAGCTTGCCTTACAATTATCTAGGGATGAGGAGCATACATGGATGGTTAAGGCTAGTTCTAGCACTCGACATGATGATGAGCCACCCTTCATAGCAGACTCGATGAGAGGATCACAGTCTAATGAGGTTTCTATTGAGACAGTGTGATCATTCACCGACAGGGATCCGAGCACCTAGTGCGCCATAGGGATTCTCTACCCTCCTCTACTCTTTTTTACTATCGCATTGGGGACAATACAATATCTTTAGTGGGGGTGGGGCATTTTTATGATTTGTTTGATGATCGTTACCTACAGTTTCACTTTATGGCATTTGGTTGGAAAGATTATATGGGCATACTCTATGTTATTACTTTGATGTTTGTGTGTACACGCTACATTTTGTCATGTTTATTTACTTTATCCCTTGTAGGGCTTGTTTTTTTTTTATTGTTATTATTGACATTGCTTTGGATGAGCCCTTGTAAGGCATTTTGATAATGATGTCAAATATATTCATTTTATTATTGAATTTGTGTTATGCCCTCAATTTAAATGTGGTATCCAATTGTGCGCATTGGTAATATCACATTTTGTATATACGTGTCTAATAAACTACAAGGGTTTTCTTCAAAACTCGGTTCTTTCCTAAGGAGCAAAATTTTATTTTCTCTTTCTTTTGATCTTGTATTTTTATTTTTAGTTTAGTTTCTTTTCTTTGTCGAATCGAGTGATAATTCACCCATGAGGAATGGCGAGGTGACATCCTTAGGTGAAGTATCTAGTCATTTTGGTTAACTAGGAAGAAGCAAAAGTTTAAAAATACTTTCAAAATGTCATTGGCAAGAAATGGAATGATTTTGAGAAAATAAAACAAAAATATAGTTTTCTTTTTGAAAAAAGATCAAGGATGTTTTTGGAGATTTCTTTTGAATGAGACCATTGAACTTAATTTTTGGCTTTCTCTTTACAAGGATGAGTCTTTGAATCGAAGTAACTTATGAAGCTCAAATTGTTCAAATTGGTTGGGAGACTAACTTTTTGCCCTATGAGTATGATGCCATGTGTGGTGAGATTTTTGAATAATTCTTGTACATAGGTGTAGTCTAGAATTTGCCCCGAGTGTATTCAAAGTAAAATTCTAGGCAAGCTTGGTTTGGAGGATGACCCAAGGCCCTTTTTGACCTGTCACATAGCCAAATTCCCACCTTAACAATGTTCCCTCGTTAACCCATTTGAGCCTTTTTGCCCTTCTTTCTTTCTTATTGTAATGATACCATGCTAAAACACCTAAACCCTTTTAAAACTCTCTATTTTGTCACATAACCTCCTTTGATGCATTGCATGATTCTAAATAACGGATTATAGGTAAAAGCCTAAATTTGGGGGGTTGTGTATTTGGGATAAGATAATCAAAGAAAAGATAAGAAAGGTGTATGTAAAGTTGTCAATGCATGTGCTTAAAAGACAAGAGATGTGCTTGATAATGAAGTTGAATAGCCTAGCCCTTAGAACTTGAGGAAAAAAGAGAAAGAAAAATTGCATGAGTGAGGATCTAAGAAGGGCTTATAAGTAGAAAATCTCTTGAAAAGCTCAAAGAAGTAAAGAAAGAAAATTGTGGCTTTGAATTGTTTGGTAAAGGTTAAACAAAAAGTTATGAAAATATGGGAAATGATTTGAAGAAGAATAAGGTAGGTAGTTTGAAAATTTTAGGGGTAGAAAGGATTGAGTGAGTGCATCATAGGAGGTATTTTAGTTACTTGATCCATATATATTTCTTCACGCACCTTAAACCTTCATCTTGACCCGCAAGACCTTGGTGATTCCAAACTAAGTACGCTTACATTAGTGGCAAAAAAAAACACAAAAGGTAATCCTATGGTTCTTTTCGATGTAATTGAATTTCTGTGTGAGAGTGAGTGTGAATTCTTTCTTCATTTGAGCTCCTTTAAGAATTGAAATATTCTTTTAGTGTGGAGCAAACTCTTGCATATGACATCGGTACTTTTGGGTAGAGGGTGAAGTTTACTATCGATTTGGGTAAATATGAAGATTGAGACAATCTTTGATGATTTTGTGTCTTATCTTAAGATACTTTGTGATTTGGAAAACTCATTTGATACGAACTTGCATCCTTGTATCATAAATATGTGTTTATTGAAAAGTGTTGGTTTACTTGTTGCCATGACATGTTTGGAAAGCGTTTATAGATCTTTGTTAGCTTATTCCTTTAGTATAGCTTTCTTTGGGTGGATTTGAGTTAAATACCCTATCTCGTTGAATTATTCTTAGTTGCTTGAGGACAAGCAATAGTTTAAGTTTTGGAGGTTGATAAGTCCTCAATTTGATGACTTGTTAGCACCTTTTAAGCCTAAATTATCATGCTTCTCCATTGATTTGATGGTAAACTCTTACTAATGCACATTTATGTAAAGTAAAAAAGGAAAGATGGGCAAGTCATTCAAGTAAACAAGAAGCCATATGTGAAGGAAAAGAGTCATCCGCTTCGCATCCGCCTTGCACCAACTTTGCATCTGCTTTGGAGCTGTTATCCATCTGCTCTCAATCTGTTCTCCATCCTCTTTGGATCCGCTCAAGCAGATCAAGAGCAAGGTAGCAATTTTGTAATTTTGTCAAATGTGAAAGTGGAGCATAAAGAAGGGTTCCTAGCTCATTTTTCAAGACCTAGCCATCACCTTTTCAACTTAGCATCTTAGCTTCTCTCTTTTCATATTAACACCTATCTTTTCATCTTAGAAGAATTTTGTACAAAGCTTGAATGAAAAATATATGTTAGTGATTTTCCATTGAAGATTTATTAAAATCCCAAGTTTGGAACTACATTCTCTCTACTTCTCATGGATGAAGTCAATGATAACTTTGGTATATTTTTACACTTTTTATCTATGAGTAGCTAATTCTAAATCTTGGGGTTATGCTTGCTTAGGTTGTGGTAGTGTATGGGTGTTAGCTAATTATTCTTCTAATTAGTTATTTGTAATGGGTGTTGCATTTATTCCATGATTTAACTAAGAGTTGGAAGTTGCAAACCCCAACCACTCTTGAACCCATGTTATTTTTGAAAGAGGATACATGGGTGAGGAATAAATGCAACCAATAACTTGATTCATTTCATTTAATGACATCTCTTAGACATGAGGATGACAATTAATGCAATAGATGTGGAAAATTATCACACTTGTGAGGTGTTCGAAAGAACTCATTTGTGAAATTTGGTGTTATAATTTAAAGATTGGCACTAATACAATGACATCTAGCCTACCCATAACTTTTAGGTAAAAGTTGAAAAAATTGTCAAGTACCCATGCATGAACCCACTCGTAGAATTGCATAACCCCAAGACCTATTCTCAATTGAAGTCACTCTTAGAATTTTTCAACGTCAAGATAGTGCTCTAAAATGGAAGTAATTATCACTACAAACACATTCAAACTAATTCCCCTATTTTATATTCATGTTTATTTTATTTACATTACGGGTCATCTTTTAGTAGACTATCAACATTCTTGAGTTTTTAATTCCATGCTTTCACTCCTTGTGGATTCGACCCCAAACTAAGTTGGGTTATTGTATTGACAATGATCTCTTACACCCAATCAAGAGTGTAATTTGAGCGTTATCAAGGAAGGGGAAAAAATGGATGAAATCTAGATAAACTACTGAGGCATGCCAGTTTGTTTTGGCTTGAAAGAGTTTATTATAGTGACGGGCTTGAGATACGATCGTCCAAAAGAACCTCTCACTAAGAAAACACCACACAAAAGGTCCAAGGCAAGAAGGACAGCCAAACCACCACAATCAAATAGTGGTAAGGCATTGTCCCAGTAACCACCCACCAAAACCAACAAACGCAAGGAAAAAATAGATGGGTTGTTGGACATTGATGAATGTGGGTGCAAATCTAATGGTTTGATAGAACATATCAAGGATAAAACCATACCAAAGTAGTACAGGGAGTAATTCTGATTAGTTTTGTTTTTTCATTCTGTTGGCAAGAGACGTCAACAAAGTCCTAGAAGGTGATTTATTGAAGCTTGCTGATGATTTTGAGAAATTCGATAATTATACCTGGGGATATGACAGCTACTACTTGATTGTCAAATATTTACTGACAAAGCTATCCCCAAAGATGATCTCATTATACGGCTTTCCTTGGGCTTTCATAGTAAATTTAATCACTATTTGTTTACTCATCCATTAATTTATATTGAATAATTACTATGACTTTTTTTGCTTGCCTCCTATTTACATTTTTTAGGCTTGGGCATGTGAATCCATTCCTCACCTTCAAAAGTAGTTCAAGGATTACCTGAATAAGTTTTCTCATCCAAGGATCCTTAAGTGGTTGGTTGCAAAGAGCAACATAAAAATTAAGGAGGTTGATTTCTTTAGCCCTCTGGATGATGTAGTACGTCTTATTTTAAGTAAAATAATTTGACATAAAGAAAGATGTTGAAATAGATGTGTTATCTGTTGTGACATATGGGTTGTCTATTGTAACAGATTACCCGTCTACTGCAACTGATGCAACAGATGGGTAATCTGTTACGATAGATGATCCATATTTCACAACAAATTAACAATATGTTGCTCTATTTCTCTAAACCCGACTCAATAGATTACTCATCTACGATAACTTATGCAGTATATGGGTAATCTGATACAATATATTATTAATTTGTTGTGATAGACAGATCAGCTGTTGTGACAGATAGATCATTTATTACATAAGTTGTCTATGTTAATATGTAACCTAAATGACTACAAATTCTTATATGATTTAAATTTATTTGTTTTTTATAGGTTGTGCATCCATGGATCGTGACTACTGAGCAAGAGTTGGGGATGACTTTTTTTATTACTCTAGGTCTTGTTGATACAATAGAAGACCCAATGGTGGAGTTAATAAAGAAGGAATTGGCTGGAACAACAGCCATAAGAAGAGCAGTTAGGCAAGGTCGACCTAGTGTTGAGGCTCTTCATGACCAAACTACTGCAATAAATCCACGTGTTTCTTCTGAGGGTGTTGCTGGGGGAGTTGATGTTGGTGGAAGGCATGATGATGCTACTGCCAGTCATGATATTAAACATATTGATGCTCAAGAAAAAATAAATAATTTTGAAAATACACCTTTCAAAGGTCCCTCTCATCATTACACGGGTCCCACTCACCCTTACACCGGTCCCTCTCACCCCTCTTCACCCTTATGTTCTTATTACTAATATAAAGAGTACAAGGACAACGAGTATAAACTATTTGAAAAAGTAGAGGCCATTGCTAAAGCTGTTGAGGAATTAAAATCCAAGAGGGGTGCCAAACCATCCAAGAAGGTAAGGGAGCTATACACTCCTACAGTGGCGGTTGGGAGAAAAAAATAGCAATTAGCCAAGTACTCTCTAATTGTAAATCCAAAAAAATTACAACTCCTCCCTCTCCAAAAGTTGTTGAAGTTCAGGGGCCATTCAATAAGGTGGACATATACGTGGACTTGGCACCAAAGAGAAGAGGGATCTATAATGGGCCAAGCAAGGCACACAAGATTACCCCATCCATACTTTTTCACCCAAGACTTCAGAAGTATGACAGATATGCGTACGCAGTACGTGGACAAGGTAAGTTTACTTTTCCCAACCTAGCCTTCTAATCTACTTGTCATCTGTTTCAATATATGTGTATTCTAGTACAACTTGTGGTGGTTCTGTTGTAACATATTACCCATCTCTTGCATAAGTTACGTTAGATGGGTAATCTGTAAATAGATTCAGAGAACCCTCTGCAATAGATGGACCATCCGTTGCATCTTTCACTATGTTTTCTTTCTTTACAATTACTAACCTATTTAAAAATTAACTTCTTATATCACAGTATGTTCAAGAAATTTTCTGCCTCAAGAGGGACCGACAATTAGCGTACCTAGAAGCTTATGATGCTGCCGATAGGATAATGGACCTCAACTTTTACAGGAATCTCAAGGATAGGTATGATTATCTCAGTAAGCTAACGTCAACTCCCGGTGGTGAGGGATTTCATTTGTTATTTTCTAGGATCCAATGGGATGAAGAAATGATAAGATATGTTAGAGAGGAGAGGCCAAATTAACACGGCTAGAGCTGGACTAGGGCACAGAGGATTCTTGGAGTTATGAACGTGGACGGCATACATTATCGAGTTGTTGACGTACTTCTCGAGGAGGGAAATATCAAGGTTTATGACTGCAACTTACCCACCTTGTACGAGGTCGATTTTTTACCTATATGCAGCCACTGTTAGAGTTATTCCCCATCTTGTTGAGGCAGAGTAAACTGATCGATCGTTTGCCAATAGAAGTGCTGATGAAGTATCCATGGGATTTTGAAAGTCAAAATGAGTACATGGAACTTCCAAAAAATAAAATTATTATTGCTTGCGGGTCACACGCTCTTGCACACATTGAATGTTTGCTGACATGCATGAAAATGGATGAGCCAACGACCTTTCTATGTGACAACATTGTGGAAAACATGCAAAAAGTATGGTATTATGGAGTACTAACTGGATGCTTGGAGCCTGTGAAATAACAATTTTTTAATTTCAAGTCACTTCACTTTACATACTTTACATTACATACATGTAGTAGCAATTTTTTTTGTCTGATAAAAGTTGATTTTTTTACAATGCAACAGACTATTCATCTGTTGTAAAATATATTTTATATAGTTTATTTATTGTGATAGGTTGGTCATCAGTTACATAATACTTATATTTCTAAGTCTTATATCTGTTGCAACAGTAGGAAGACCGGTTTGATAATTTCCAATAGATGACCTATATGTTGCAACATATGTCTAAATCTATTTGATATTTTCTAACAATTATGCTTGAATATCTATGTGCTCAACAACACCAAACCAGTAGCAAATACAAATACACCACCATGAAAATTTCAGCAATTAGGCTTGAATATCCATGTACCCAGCAACACCAAACCAGTATCAATAATGCCAACAAGGTAGTATCTTCTTGCTCAATTTTGTTTCTCTTCAAAAGCCTTGACTTTCTTCAACAAACCCCAGATTACACGATTTGCTTAGGAAGGGTGTCGTTCCTCATACCAATCAAAGTAATCACATCTACCCAACTTCTACAAAAATAAGAACACAATTACAAAATAATTATAAGTCAATAATTAATTAATTAATTAGATAAAAAAATATTATCTTTGAAATCTTACAAGTAAAAAACCTATGACCTGGATTTTGTTGCTTCCAAGAAGTCTTCAATAGAGCTTCATGGCCACACTTACAATATCAAAAATCTTTATTATGCAGAACATTCGCTAGGAGAGGCAAAATCTGTATAACCAGTATGATCATACTCATAATGGTTTGTTTTAAAAACTGTAAGAGGAGCATCATTAGCACCAACAGCAGCACCACTACCACCACCAATAGCTCCATCGCCACTAAGAAATAATAAGCCCGCCCTCTAAAATTATTTTTCTTGTAATGGTTGTTGCACCAAACAATTCTATTTTTATTCTGTCAATAATCTTAGGGTTTGATAAAGTTTGCACAGATCGTAAAGTAAGAAAAAATGGCATCTTCAACTCTCGATTGGTCGAAACAAGCGACGGGATACACAATCCAATACAAATCATTACATATATTAGAATGATGATTAGATCATTCAAAAAAATCACTAATTAAAAAAAAACGTAATTATAATTATACTTACTAAATCCTTCGGAGGGTTGAAGAGATCAAGAAATTTTATATTTTATCCATTTTGACCGACAATCATCTCAAGATTCTTGGAAAGAAAACTTCTTCTTGGTAGTTCATTTGTTGTCTCAAATAAGGAATGGCTTCAAACTCCCAAGCCTATAAATAATGCCAATAAATCAAAAGCATTACTGAATGAAAAAATGAATCATGTCATGATAAAAAAATATTTACCATGAAAGCCCATGGAAATCCATAAGTTGACTATCTTTGGTGCTAATAGAGTCAACAAATATTCGACAGTCATTTTGAAGCTCTCTAACCCCAAGGATGGCTGTTAAATGCCTCAATATCCTCGAACAACTTTATTAAACCAACGCTTATATTGTTGCTAACATCTCTCGCCCAAAGAATATTATGTACAAACCAAACCAAGAATAATGACTGTTTGTGGTTCTTTGAAATTCTTGTACTTTTCAACGCTTCTATCAAATTTTTATTTTTGAAGCTTAGACCAACAATGGACACCAGGTCATCACGGTAACTCGACATGACTTTGCCTTTTTTGGGTGTGTGGGGTGTTTTTTTTTGTTAGAATAGGTATAACTTGAGAAGAAGAAGGAGGATAACATTTTAGTCCAGTAACTATCGCAAACTCCTCCCAACCAAAACAAACAGGCTTTCCACAGTAATTTATCCATACCTCATCCATTTTATCTTTGTTTTTATACATAAACCTACGCTTGAGAAGTTCTTATACCCTTTTTATTTGGAAACGAGCATTGTTGTCCTCCAGCAAATCAAGCTATTTCCCAAAGCAGTTGTCCCTGAAATAAGTATCCAATTTTTATTCTTGAATCATTTTTTGAAGGAGTCAAAAGATTTTCTCATGGCTGTCTTAACCACAAAATTATCTGTTAAATCTATGATATCATCGCACTGCATTCTCACAAGATAACGATCAATGCTGAAGGTTTTGACCAACTCTTTAGTGAAAGGGCATTAGCATTTGGATCATCTCTTTTGAAACACTCCTCCTCCTCATGTTTATTATATTCTAATCCTGATTAAGATAACGTTTATAAAGCAAGCTCATACAGTGGTGGATGTAGCCTAGATACTTCACTCGTTCCTTTACTTGGACTTTTGGGAGCCATATAATCTAAAAATAACAGAAACATAAAATAGATTATAATTGAATAATGCATCATTAAAAAAAGATAATAGTATATCTAACATGTACAATAGTAAAATAACAGTTTTAGTAGATCACATATCTGCTGCACCAGGTAGGTTATCTATTGTAACTTAAAACCAATCTGTTGTAGCGGATGAGTAATCCGCTGGAAACAATAAAAATAGATCACTCGTCTGTTGCACTAGGTAGATTATCTGTTGCAACTTATAACCAACATGTTGTAGCGAATGAGTAATCCGTTAGAAAGAATAAAAATATATCACCCATTTGTTGCACCAGGTAGGTTATCTGTTACAACTTATAACCAATTTGTTGCAGCGGATGAGTAATTTGTTGGAAACAATAAAAATAGATCTCTCATCTGTTGCACCAGGTAGTTTATCTGTTGCAACATATAACCAACTTGCTACAGCGGATGAGTAATCCATTGGAAACAATAAAAATAGATCACTCATCTGTTGCAAAATAAGTTATCTACTGGATTGATATTGTTTAGATTTCTCTCAAATAGAAGAGTCGTCTGTCGCAAAAGATGAATGGTCTATTACATTGTTCATCTATTGCATCGGATATTTCATCTGTTGCATCAGATATTTCATTTGTTGCATTATATGGTTCATCTATTACATCAGATTGTTCATCTGTTGCATCAGATAGTTCATCTATTGCGCAAGATGGTTCAGCTGTTGCGTCAGATGGTTTATCTATTGCACACTATTTTTACCAAGAAAAATAACAAATCAACCCAGCAACACCAACACAACACACACACACATACTAAGAACATCAACAGTGACTAAAAATCACCAACAAATTGAATCAATAGTTTGACAACAAGAACTACAATAATAATAAAAAATTATATTTCACACCGAAAAGAGTAGAGAAGAAATGCCAGAAAATAGGGTTTTATTCAGTCCACATTTCAAATTTAAGCTAGAAATATTAAAATTATTAACCAATATTAGAAGAGAAGTTGGCTCAAGTTCCTCTGTTTCTTCATAACTAAAAAGACATAATTTTGTACCTGTGAAAGAAAAATGGGACGACGAAAAACTCAAAGTTTTTATCGCTGGAGAACACTACTCGTCACGTGGATTGATGGTTGAAAGCTGAAAAGGAACACACCCAGCTATTTGTCGCCGGAGCTTGAAGTCACCGAGAATTGAAGAGAGAAATTTTATAGAACTGTTGGTTGGGAGAGACTTGAGAGAGACTATTGAGAGAGAAAGATGAGAGAGGCGGTTGATTTGGAAAGGAGAAGGGTGTGGGTTGATTTGATTTTTGAAAAGATTAGAAAGTTTTGAAAATATTAATCAAATCCACAATTAACTTAATTAAGTTTTCTAATTATGTTTGACCCTTTAATTTGGTCAATGTCACCAATCCTTCATTCAAGACTTAAAACACATCTTTCCTTCATTTTTCTCTAAAATCTTTCTATTAATTTTAAAGTCAAATCCTTACAAAATCATTGATTACATACTTCGTAAGTACTTAAAACTTTTAAAAACTTACTGCTTCTTAAATTTTTCTTATTCTAACGCTTTTATATTTATTTTTAATTTTTTATAATTTTCTCAAAATCAAATGTTGTTGCTTTAGAATTGTTAAACTAATGAAAAAAATATTAGTCATCATTAATTATGACAACCTCTAATAAAGAAAGGTTTTAGTATGCATATTTTTATAGATGTATTTTTCTAATCTAAATAGGTTATTTAAGTAGTACAAATCAAATAATTATAAGAATTATAATTCTTAAAAAGCTCTTAAATCTAAAGTAATATATTTTTTTAAAAAAAAAAAGGCTAAACGCAATACTTGCTTGACTATTCTTAGCTTGTTATGGTGTACACGTGAAGATGGTATGGTTGGATTTTTTGGTGTTAACGTACTTGTTTCGTCTAATTTTTTATCAAAAAATTTTAATTGAAAGAGAAACACAAAAAATTAACAAAATTTTCACCTGTAAAACTAACACAAGAAATTATCTGAAAGACAAACTATTGGCATATATATAATAGTTTAACGAAGGCAAACAATAAAAGAAGAAAGATATAGAAATATATACATAATTGAAACCCCTTTGAATAAGAATAATTGAAGGTATAAATTCATAAACTTCTTGGAAGGAGCATATCGCTTCATGTAAGCTTCTTGGACGCAATCCTGCATAATGAATTGTGTTTGGATTTCTTGATGGAAGAGTTTTGTTACATCATATACGTGGGAGGGTATTTTAGGTTAGTAGTTGTGGAAAATATATTATTAGGGTTTATATATAGTAAGGATTTTATATCCAACAAAAAAAATATACTGTTACAAATAATTTGAGGAAACCTACGAAAAAGTTTTCTCAATTTTTTCCTCTTTTAATTCCTTTCTAAAGTCACTTCTTACTTTTTTCTTTTGTTTTCTATAAATATTATTTAAATAAAATTATAAAAATCTTTTTTATATAATATAAAATTTTAATTGATTTAGAAGTGCTTATAATTTCTTACCTTGATCAAAAAGGACTTTAAGTAATTTTAAAATATTAAGACAATGATAATTATTGAAGAAAAAAGGTGAAAAGACAATTTTGTCTATTACAGAGACTTTTAATGAAGAGAAAAAAAAGTTCAAATCACTTTTCTAAGGGTTTTCACACTTTTAAAGAGAGAGAGATTTCCACTAAATCTAACATTATTTAGTGGTGACCAAAAATTGCTCATTTTTAGCAAATTAAACAAAATGACCAAGTTATTCTATGGTATATTTAAATAATTATTTTAGAAATAATCTAAACATATGAGATGATTTTTATCATTGTTTAACGGAAAAGACATCAAAATTATATAAATGATATTCAAAAAGTCGAAGAAACGTCTAAACTATTGAAGTGACCTAATACACACTTGAACTATATAAAAGTGAATTTATTTTCACCTTGTAAAATGTTATACCACTTTTACAAGGTGAGGTGTTCCACATGCATATGTCATGTCAACGCCACGTCAGTACCACACAAAAAATAAAATAAATTTATTATTTCCACTATTTTTTAAATTTAAACTCTTTTCTTTTTTCTTTTCTTCTATACCCATCACAAAACCTCCATTGATGACACCATCATATCCAAACTCAATCATTAATTAATAAACATCATCAACTTTACCGCCCACCAACAAAACTGTCGTCGCCATTAATCCATCAAAGATTTAAAAAATAAATTTATGGTCAAATTTTTTTTGGTAAGTTAAAATCGATTGTGCTTTGTAGCACTTAATAAAGATTAATAATCAAATTGTTCTCTCATAATTATTCTATCATCAAAAAATATTATTAATTGTGGACTTGTGGTGGCTTAGCTAATAAAATTGATGATGTCATTGTGATGAAATTAATGGTGGAAGGTGATGAAATTGGTGAGTGTAGAAGATAAAATTGGTGGTGATGGTAGTTAATGAAACTGATAGTGGTGGGTTAAGTGATGAAGGTATAGAGAAGGTAAAATTGAGTGAAATCAATAATGAAGTAAGCAAAAAAAATTATGAAGATATTTAGTTGATGAAAAGAAAATTGAAGTAGAAGAGAACAATATGTAAGATTGTGTGAAGAAGAAGATGCGTGAGAGTGGAGGATAATGGGTCGGGGGAGCTGTGAACAAGAAGATGGGGGTGGGGGGTATTTTAATTTATCTTTTCTTTAATTTTTGACCCAAAACACTTCTCTTTATTAATTACTAGTGTAACTGTAAATAATTTTGTCTATTGCAGAGATTTTAATGAAGTATACAAAATTCAAATCACTTTTCAAAGATCATTCACGCTTTAATATAATAATGTGAGTAAAACATATATTTTGGTGTAAAAACATATATATTTTACCACCAAAAGTTTCAAGTATTTGATAGATCATCACACCATATTTGTGGTACGATTAGTATTATTGTTATTATTATTATTATTATTATTATTATTATTATTAATAATAATAATAATAATATATAAATCTTCCCTTGTTTTTAAAATCAAATCTTTACAAAATCATTGATTACATTCTTATTGCATACTTAAAACTTTTAAAATTTGGTACTTAAATTTTTCTTATTCTAGCGCTTTTATATTTATTTCCAGGTTTTTAAAATCTTCTTAAAATCAAATTAAGTTGATTTAGAATTCTTACACTAATGGAAAACTATCAACAGTCATTAGTTCTGATAACTTCTAATATGGAAAGGTTTTACAATAAACATATTTAATTAATTTTTAACTCTTAAATATTAGAAAAAAATAGTGAAAAGATGATTTTATCCAAAGCAAAGACTTTTAATGAAGGGCAAAAAGTTCAAACACTATTTATAAGGCCCTTCACACTTTTAATATGTTATAGATTATAGATAATTAATTATTTTTGCCATGTCAGTTTTAGAGTAAAAGAATTCACTTTTATATAATTCAGGTGTGTATGAGGTTACTTCTATAGTTTAGGTGTGTCTTTGACTTTTCAAGTATAGTTTAAGGTAATTTGATGAATTTCTTATTTTCTCTAACCTAGAATCTAATTTGAACATTCCCCTATCATATCATCCTTACTATCATACAATCCCTAAATTCAAAGACGTAAGTTGGGGGAAATACTTATTTTCATTTGATTTTACATTAAAATTAAGGAGAAAAAAATATAAATATACAAGATTAGATTGTTTAATGCAAGTTATAGCAAATCTTTTTAGTTTGCAAGTTATAGCAACTTTTATTTAAAAATAAAATTTTCATTTTTTATAAACAATCAAATCAAGACCAATCAAAAAAGGAAAAAATAGATTTTATATAATAAAAGTTAAATTTTCTTTTCTTAAAAATAGATGATAGTTAATAAGAGATACCAATAGTTAATAAGAGATACCAATCACACCCCAAATCTCTCTTCTACCATTTTTTTTCTTCTTTTAGCATTTCTTCATCTTCTTCAACAACTTTTTTTTCTACACAAAATATAATTTTTCGATCAAAATCTTTCATTAATTTTTGTTGTTTTAGTCTAGGTTTTAGGCCATAGCAATTTGAGTGTTTTGTGTGAAAATCAAATTCTTCAATTAGCAAATTTAAAAACATTTCATGCAATATGGATTGTGATAATTTGCATTCAATCATAATATATTATGGAGGGGGATGGGTGTTCGTCCTCAAACAACTCTTAACTATAAGCATCATCAACTAAGGAGACTCTACACTTCTACTACATACAAGACACTCAAGCTAGCACAATAATGACTACACAGAATGTAAGTTTCTTCACTAGGCATGTTACAACACAATTGAAAGATCATGAACACTACTCTAAAACATCCTAGCCTCAAGAATTGACTTACCAACTGGCAAACTCATGCATATTGCTCAATCAAGGACATCATACAAATCACCCACATTCATCAAACATGTGCCCCTCACAATATGAGAGTTACCTATAATCAGTCAAAATTAAGCAATTTATAACATAATGGGTACAAAAATCAAATTACACTCACTCTCACAAGAAATTCACAAGTTACACACAATGAACCATAGGCTTGCCCTTAGTGCAATGCTCCACTAATACCAGAATGATAAACTTAGAATCAATTAGGTCTTTTTCGGGTTGTAATGTAGGCTAGGGGGCGGGTAGGAATAATTTTGGCTTAATTATGACTATCTTCCTAAGCACTTTAATACATCACTTTTTACAATTAAAACCAATCTCCAACAACCAAAGCACACCATTTTTAACTACCTCATTCTTTTATTTTTCACACCATATTATTAAGCTCCTTTACATACATTATGGTGGGAGGATTGCACAACTCATTCAATTTGAACAAATTTTTATTCTTTTCATTGGTCAACTCCCAACTACAACACATTATAATTCTTTTGAACATCAATAACTATCACTTTTGGGGCTTTAATTTTACCTTTTTCTTTTTTAATTTCACATTTCTTAACTCAATTGATTTTTCATTAAAGCACCTAGGAGCTTTGGATCAAATTATGGTCTATCAAAAAAGGGTATCAGGCTACACATGAGGTTACCAAAGGAAAAAGCTAAAGGCTCAATAGGGCTCACTAAGATTAATCACAAAGGTAGGTCAAAAATATGGTATAAAACAAGGTTATCAAAGAAATGCTTATATCATCTCCTAAACCCATACTCTTTATTTCACTTTGTACACACACCAGGTAAGTTCTAGAAATCACATGCAACAAGAAATATACAAAAATCTCACACGCACATGCCATATGCTCTTAATCAATAGGATCATCATAGACTCTTAACCAAACAATAGCATGAATTTAAATTTAAGCCAAAAAAAGTACAAGAATCAACATGCTTTTACCAAAATAAACACTTGCACCATGTAATCAAAAATAGCACCAACAAGAATAACTTACACAAAAAAAATTAAAATTGAGCCTAAAATTGAGAATTTCCCCGCCCCTAAACTTACAACGCTACTTTGTCCCCAAAGTGAACTTAAAAGTAAGAGATAGAAATACTTTCTAAGGCCTCTAGGCCTAGCTAGTAGAATATTTATTTATCAAGGAGGTCCGAGGACCCCACACTCAGTGTTCTCTATGCTCCTTAGCTCAGGTACCGGTACTTAGACTTTCCATAACCTGTGACTCAATCAAAAACAAAAACTACATGAAGTAAAAACTAAAAAGAAAAAAAACATACCTACTTAACTTGGGTTGCCTCCCAAGAAGTGCCTGATTTAGTGTCGCAGCACGACCCAACTAATGACTTAGTCCTTCTCTTTTTTCCTCTTTCTCACACTTGGTCTCTATCTTCTTATTCTTTTTACCCCTCTTGGTTTGCACTCTTAAGGGTACCTGATTTATCAACTTTAGCCTTTCAGACTCATCAATTTGCATTATATTAGGTTGTGGTGGTAGTTTCTTAGGCAGCTCAATGAGGTAGTCTGAAGGATCAACCACCCCACACATATCCCCTTCTATAACAGTAATCATGCACAAGTCTTTATAGTGGGATAGTGTGTTAAATGATTTGTAAACTTTAAAAACTACCACTTCATCCTCTAACCTTATTTTAAGTGTACCCTCTCTTACACCAATCAATGTTCCTCTCATTGCTAAGAATGGACGCCCTCAAATGATTGGTACCTGTTCGTTTGCCTAAAAATCTAGAACAATAAAGTAAGTAGGAATAAAAAATTTACCAACTTTGTGAGGACATCCATAAAGTCAGTAGGAATAATAAATTTACCAATCTAGAACAATTGATCTATCTGCCAACTACAGTCGCACAAATGTAGGTCTAGGCTTTCCCAAGCCCAATGAGTCGAACAAAGATAGGGGCATCACACTGATGCTTGCCCCTAAGTCACTCAATGCGTGGACCACCTCGCTACTCTCAATTTGGATAGGGACAGTAAACTTTCCTGGATTATTTAATTTTTTGAGATTTTTTGTGTTACCACTGAACTACACTCCTCGGTAAGTGTTATTGCCTCCACATCCTGCAATTTTACCTTATTAACAACCACATCCCTCAAGTACTTAGTGTACTTGGGCATACCCTGCAAAATATCTAACAATGGTAAGTTAATGTGAAGCTTTCTGAATGTGTCAAAGAACTTCTTAAAACAAGCATCATCCTTCGTTTTTCTATACTTTTGTGGAAAGAGAGTTTAGGTATCTGCTTCTCCACTTTTGCAATAATTTTTTCTTTCGAGTACTCAGACTTTCTCAACTTTTCAGCAACTCTTTTGGATACCTGTTGGGGAGTCAAATCAATATCTACCTCCTTAGTTGCCTTGGGATGTTTTCCATGAAGCTAAGTGATTTTCATAAATTGTTTTGGATTTTTTGTATCTCCAGGCAACCCACCCTGAGGCCTGGGATTCACTGTCTATTGCAACTTCCCCAACTGCAACTCTAAACTTCTTATGGCAGCTTGCTGATTTTTTATTTTTGCCTAGTTACTTTTCATATCTGCAGCCATTTATGCTTGACCATCCAGAATCTGTTTCATCAATTCTTCCAGGTTGCTATTTGATTGATTTTGTTGAGCCTGCTGTTGCTGAAATTGATGCGGCTAGGCGTTCCATTATTGATTTGGTGGCTGAGTCTACAACTTTATATTATAGGCATTACCATAATTTGGCCTTTGAGCATTGCCCACATACATCACCGATTTCGAATTTGAAGCACACATGGCTGCTAAATAGCCACTATTATCGCAAACTTCATGCCAACCTGTAGCTTATTGGATTGCATTGATTGTGGCTGCAAGTTGTGTTAATCCCAACTTCAGACTGCTAATAATGCAGAGATCTGAGTAGATATGGCAGTGAATTTATCAACCACTAATACACCTGTAATTCTTTTTGTAGCACTCCTCGAGTCTGAATGCCATTCTGAATTTCCTTGAGCTATGCGGTTCAATAGAGTGTACAGCTCATCATATGTCATCTCAAGAGCTTGACCACCTGCAGTTAAATCTAGCAAAATTTTTGTATTGTGATCAAGAACCTCTACAAAAGTATAAGCAAGTACCTCATTGGACTGTTGATGGTATGGATAGTCTCGAAGAAGTACTTTGAAGTGCTCCCAAGCATGATAAAGATTCTTGTCTAGCTTCTGTTTGAAGCACATTATCTCACTGCGAAGTCTTGCAGTATTACCAGATGGGAAGAACTAAATAAGGAATTTTCTGGCCATGTCATCCCATGATGTGATTGAATTTGCCAATTCCGCATTCAACCACTTTCTTGCTTTCCCAATCAGCAAAAAGAGGAACAATGTCATCCTCACATAGTCTGCATTCACACCTGTAGGAATAAATATGTCACTGATTTTTAGAAAATTCTGCAAGTGGACCTATAGATCTTCGTGTGAAAGCTTTGTGAACTATCCACTGCTAATTAAAAGTTGTACCATGTTCTATTTGAGCTCGAATTGCCTCTAGCTGTCGGCTTCTGAAACGGGGAGGTCAAATTTATTAGAAGTAGGATTTCCAGTTCTCTTACTGTCCTACGGGTTGCTTGTTCATCAGTCATAATGGCAGGATTCTCTTAGTCTTCTTGGATTTTCAAGATTTGAGGGAGAAGGATTACTTCTCTCCTTTATTGATAAAAAAGTTGCTCAGGTTCAGAGCTTGGTTCAACCAAGTCTTGATCCCTTCCCATCTTACTACTTTGTAAACCTGTTTCCTGCAAAAATATAACCAAGACCAAGTGTAAAAACAACAAAGGAATCTAAAAGGTAAACTAAAATAAACAATTTCCAAATTACAAATCCCCGGCAATGGCGCCAAAAACTTGGCAGCTTCCAAGCACACACGCAAGTGTACATGTCTACCAAGTAGTAAATTGGCCTTTAAGAAGCCAAGTATCGATCCCACAGGGACTTGATCTAACAAAAATTCAATTCTTGTTTAACTTCTAAGTAAACAATGAGTAAAATAAATTCTTGAAACTATCACTGGAGTAAAGCCTAGGGTTAAAGCACTTTGAACAATCATACTATGTTATTGAACTTCATTCGTTAACTTGCTTATCTTGGTTGTTGATTCGTAAGGTTAATTGCATGATCATGGTCTCCCGACCTCTAACCATTTACCTAGTTTGGATCTTACAACTACATCGTTAAGCGGAGATGTAATAATCCACTTATGTGTTTTAAAGCTATCCTCCTATGTTTGAATCAAGTAAGGCATCTAAGTACATATCTGTCCTAGACACTAATTTGAATTCCTTATTTCATAAAATAATACAAATCATACTTTGTTTATCTTCATGTTTTATCTCCCTATTCCCTCTCCCAAGATCAAAAGGTAGACAATTGATATTTTTTTGGGTGATCAATCCATCAAATAGTTAAATCAAAGATAAACATATAACCAATAATGATAAGTAAATTAAATGAACTTAATTCAAAATAATAGTACTCATGTTCTTGGCTTTAACCCCGAAAAGCCACTCATAGTCATAATCATGATCCAAAAGGTTGAATACATGATATAATCTAAAAGAAAGCTAAAGAAATAATGTAAAAACCTAAAATAAATATGTATTAGCAGCTCTTTGATGTTCCAAGATGTCCCAAGATAATTAAAAACATGTACAATGATGTATTTATAGCACAAGGGCAAGCCAAAGTCGTGTAGCTTAAGGATTCCAATAATTTGAGAGCATGGGAGTAGAGGGGGGCCGCCCTGTGTATTGCACCACTCCAGATGGGGCTAAGTTTGTTGTAAATCACCACTTCAGCTAGAGCATCGCCTGCTTTAGAGCCTCACTATGTCTAGGGAGCCGCGAGCTCATCGCCTTAAGACACTGGAAGTTGCATCTACGATTTTGGTTAAGTGTTGATTATCCCATCTTTTGTCTCTTGACTTATGGTGTATTTCCCATGGATTTTCAGCCTTTATATCATCAATATATCACTATATTCAGCTTACAAAGCTTCCAACATAATTACACCCCACAAATTATAGATCATAACAACAGAATATCCATGATAATAAATCAAAAACACAAGCTAAGACTAGGCTAGTTCATGCTAATCTTCAACTTATTGTTTCGACTCTTGACTTATTCAAATTAAACGATGTACCTTACAAATAAGTTGTTCCACATAATATTACATATTAAAACCATAAGAAACTCATTTAACACACTACAATCCATCAAAACTAACTAGACACACACCTAGCACAAGCTAGTAACGTTAGTTTCCTCAGTTTAACTCTAAATAACTCATTTAAGTACAAACTTCTACTTTGAACCATTGCAAACATTTCCTTGAACACTTATATGCATATTTATCTTATTATCAATCCATATTGCATGCGAATCATCCTCAAAATAAGGCTAAAAAGACTAGAATATGATACTAGAATGCATAAATACACCCAACATCACCACCCTATACTTAAAGCCTTGCTCGTCCTCGAACAACTCTTAACTATAAGCATCATCAACTAAGGAGACTCTACACATCTACTACATGCAAGACACTCAAGCTAGTACTATAATGACTACACAGAATGCAAGTTTCTTCACTAAGCATGTTATTTACACAATTGAAAGCTCATAAACACTACTCCAAAACATCCTAGCCTCAAGAATTGACTCACCAATTGGCAAACTCATGCTTATCGTTCAATAAAGAATATCATACAAATCACCCACATTCATCAAACATGTGCCCCTTACAACAAGTGAGCTACCCATAATCACTCACAATCATGCAAATTATAACACAATGGGTACAAGAATCAAGTTACGCTTACTCTCACATGAAATTCACAAGTTACACACAATGAGCCATAGGCTTGCCCTTAGTGTAGTACTCCACTGATATCAGAATAATGAACTAAGGATCAATTAGGTCATTTCTGGATTATAATGTAAACTAAGGGACGGGTAGAAACTATTTTGGATGAATAGTGACTATCTTCCCTAAGCGCTTTAATACATCACATTATACAATTAAAACCAATATCCAACAAATAAATTTCACTATTTTTGTCTACCCCTTTCTTTTGTTTTTACCCCATCTTATTAAGCTCATTTACATACACATGGTGAGAGTATTTTATGCACAATTCATTTAATTTGAACAAAAAAAATTCCTTTTAATTACTCAACTCCCAACCACACATCACAATTCTTTTGAACACTAATAACTATTACTTTTGGGGCTTTAATTTCACCTTTTTCTTCTTTAATTTCACACTCCTTAACTCAATTGATTTTTCATTAAAGTACCTAGGAGCTTTAGATCAAATTATGGTCTATCAAAGAAGGGTATCAGGCTACACATGAGGCTGCCAAAGAAAAAAGCTAAAGGATCAATGGGGCTCCCAAGGATTAATCACAAAGGTAGGTCAAAAATACGGTATAAAATAAGACTATCAAAGAAATGTCTATATCATCTCCGAAATCCACACTCTTTATTTCGCTTTGCACACACACCTGACAAGTTCTAGACATCACATGCAATAAGAAATATACAAAAATCTCACACGCACATGGCACATGCTCAACTCAATAAGATCATCATAGACTCTTAACCAAACAATAACATGAATTCAAATTTAAGCCAAAAAAGTACAAGAGTCATAAACATTAGCTTAGGAGTCTAAAAAGTAGTCATTCCTACAATCAACATGCTTTTACCAAATAAAACACTAGAACCATATAATTAAAAATAGCATCAACAAGAATAACTTACACAAAAAAAATTAAATTGGTCCAAAAGGTTGAATACATGATATAATCTAAAATAAAGCTAAAAGAAATAATGTAAAACCTAATAAAATGTGTAGTAGCAGCTCCTTGATGTTCCAAGACGTCCAAATATAATTAAAAACGTGTACAATGATGTATTTATAGCACAAGAGCAAGCCAAAGCCATGTAGGAGTAGGATCTGACCAAGAATTGAGCAGTGGAGTAGAGGGGGCATCGCCTGCTCTAGAGACCCGCTCCAGATGGGGCTGAGCCTGCTGTGAAGCACCACTTCAGCTAGGGTGTCGCCTGTTGTAGAGCACCACTCCATATACGGAATCGCGGGCTCATCGCCTCAAAACACTGGAAGTTGCTTCCATAATTTTGGTTAAGTGTTGATCGTCTAATCTTTCATCCCTTGACTTATGGTGTATTTTCCATGAATTTTCAGCCTTTATATCATTAATATATCACCATATTCAGCTCACAAAGCTTTCTATATAATTACACAGCACAACTTACAGACAATCACAATACAATATCCATGACGATGAATCAAAATAAGAGCTAAGACTAGGCTAGTTCGCATTGATCTTCACTTGTCATTCTGACTCTACACTTAATCAAATTGAACTTTGCATATTACCAATAATTTTTTCTACTCATAAATACACATTTAAATTATTTGGAATCCTTTAAACACAATAGAATCCAACGGGATCAACTAGACAAGCACCTAGCTCAAGCTAGTAACGCTAGTTTCCTCGATTGAACTCTAAATGACTCATTTAAGTACAAACTTATTTGGAATTCACTTTGAACATTGTAATCATATACTTTGACACTTAGATGCATATTTGTCTCATTATCAACCCATATAGCATATGAATCATCCTTAAAACAGGGCTAAAAAGACTAGAATAGTGACACTAAAGTGCACAAATACACCCAACATCAATGGGATGCCACATGTATGTTATCTTGTTTAGCAGTTTGATATTTTGCATTCAATATCTTTTTGAAATATATAATATTTGATTATTGATTAAGAAAAAATATTCAGGAATAAAATTATTTTTTTAATATTTTTTTCGATTATGTAATGTTAACATGTTGAATTTTTTAGTATTAACATGCTGAATTTTCGATTATGTGATGTTAGCAATGATATGAATGATTCTTTATCATTGTATTCTATCATTGTATATGTTTGCACTTAAATGTTTTTGGTTATTTTGTTACAGTGATTGTGGCATGTTTGCATGTGTCTTTGCTGAATTTATTACTCATGGTGTGTCAGATTTCAAGCATCTACTTCAATGCTTCCAATGATCGTCTTAGATATGATGAACTACTTTGGAATTATACTAGAAGGAAGCAAAATGATAATACAATTAGTGAAAATGAGGTGACTGAAAATGTTACTAGTAGACTTGGTGGTTCAAAAATTTCAAGAGAAGTTGTTTCGGATATTCAGAAACTATATGTTGATTGTGTCTAAAAATAATTTTTCTTAATTTTTTGTTGCACAAACTTATTTTTTACTATCAACGATGTCGTTACTCTTTTATAGTCTTATTTTATTGTTAAATTCGATACGCTCTTTTATAATATTAATTTGATATTAGAGTTGATATCAAGTGTTGGAATTGTTGAATTATTATGTCTGTCCTATGCTATATAAATAGTATAGCATAGTATTTGTTGACATCAAGTATTATTTTGGTATTAAAAGTTGATATCAAGTGAATGGAATTATTCAATTGTTGGATCTATGCTATGCTATATAAATAGTATAGCATTGTTTTTCTTGATATCAAGTATTATTTTGATATTAAAGTTGATATCAAGACTAGAATTATTGAATTGTATTATTTTGCATTCTTTAAGTACTTCTATTTGTCGTTTATATATGTGTACATACAAAAGTTATTGCATGTAGCATATTAAATTCAAAAATTCAGAAACAGAAGAGCTCCATTATTGAATCTAAAGATGCAATTGTTATTTATAAAACATCATCCAGAAACATAAAACATCATCTAGAAACTAAAAACATCATTCAGAAATATAACAAAAGTTTTAACAATAAATTAAAATTAAGAAGAATAATTAATTCTTAAACTTGAGGTGCATGTTTGTGGCATGCTTTCTGTTGTATCTCTCTCCATAGAACAGGATCAGTTGAGTATAGATGTTGCCGCTCCACATTTTGTTTGTTATATCTTTTGTTCCCAACACAAACAATGATTATTCATTATGTTCTATTATATCAATTGACATATCTTCTATTATTATATACAATGGATATTTAACAAAGAAATCAACTACAATTTCTTTTTTTATCTTGATACACCGTGGCTCTTGTATCATTATGTATGATCATTGGTTGATATTTGTCACTTGATTTTTTCTTGTCAACCTTCTTATCACCAACTTTGTCAACTGTTTCATTGGACTTGGACCTTGTAACTCGAGTATCTTCATACTTAATTTTTTGACTTTTTTATTTCGTAAGAGGAAATATCTTCTTCAAGATCGAAATTCGATACTTGTTCAATGACAACCTCACTTAAATTACTTTATTGGCAAATCCAAGTTCATACACAAATACTATAAAGTTCAATAAAAAAACAAGAGAAAAAATAAATTTATGAAAAAAAGATATATTAATGGTTGAGAAGATCTTTTTATCAATAAAGCAACTATGAAAATTGTGTAAGCATTACAACAACAACATACCCAGTTTATTCCCATATAATGAGGTCTGGGGGAGGGTAGAGTGTACGCAGACCATACCACTACCTCAGGTGAAGTAGAGAGGTTGTTTCCAATAGACCCCCGACTTAGAACCGATAACAGTCAAATTGTGTAAACATTGAAATAGTAAAAAAAGAAATTTATTGAAAAGTAGAAAAATATATATCAATGTAAAAAGTATCTTTACCAGATTTAACTCTTTAATTTAATAACAAATTTTGTAACTTAACTATAAAGTTAAATAAAATAAATAAATAAATAAATAAAGATAATTATTGAAACCAATAATAATACTTACCATAATTATCCAATGATTTAATGAAGAGAGATAAACATTAAAGACTAAAAATAAGGAGATAATTTGAATACTAATTATGAAAAATCAATTTCTTATTATTTAAAAAAAATATTTTTGTAAACGTTGCTATAACTTGTAATTATTTCTTGAATCAAATAATTATGAAAAAATATTGTAATAACTTGCAATAAACAATCTAAAAGTATATACAGGATAATTTTCACTAAAATTAAATAAATTTAAGCTTACTAGTTAAACTAAAGTGAAACATCAGTTAACTCTCACTAATTTATAAATGTGTGCTTGAAAGACAAGTAATATTTGTTCATTAAGATAAGATAGTTTGGTACATTAAAACTTTTGATATGTTCGAGTTTGCAAAAAATTCAAACCACAAAATTTTATTATATACAACCTTTCTAGGATTTTCATAAAACTCTATTTCCATGACTTAAATCTATGGAATGAAAGTAACTTTATGAGTTATCCAAAGCTCTGTTTCATAGTTTTTATTCATTAGTTGAGTGTAAATAAATAGTAGTAATTTTTTTAACCTCAAATGGAGGGTATTAGTTCAATTAACCATGAGTGTAAAAATTAAAATAAGGAGGGGCTATGGTTGGAGGGATTTTTCTTTGGTGGGAAAGTAGAGGACCAGTTCGTTATATTCGAAAATTCAAAAACATATTATTGTAGTGGACGAAAACAGAAAAGCATCTTTTTTTCTCATTCCCAGCCCATTATATAATGCGACACACACTTGAAATTCAACTTTGCCATCCATCACCATTCCCTCTTTCCGGCAACCGTCCATAACTTCCCTCGTTTTTATTCCTTCCTCCAAACCCTATATTCTTCTCTCAAAACCCCAACTCCCCATATAGATTTTTCCATTTAATGTTTAAGTGAAGAAACGAAAACCCAACTGATCAATAGTTTAAGGTATTGACTTTTCTCTACGTCTTTTTATTTTGAGTCGCTCTGTTTTTTGTGAATTTTGGAGCTTTTTGATGATAAACTTTTGGCCTAGAGTTTTCATGTTTTTTGGCTTCTTATTTTTCGATAAGGTAATTTCTTACGAAGGTTACGAGAAAACCCAAACAGTTTTATAAATTCGGTTTAAGGCATTTATTGGCTTTTATGTGTGTGAATTGTGGTGTTTCCAACACATTTCTTTTGAGTTTTGTCTACTATGTATTTCTTTTCCCTTTTTCTTATTCGTAAGAGCTGATAAAGTAATCCAAGTGATCTGGTCAGGATTTTCATTAAGAAGTTAAGAATATGAAAAAGTAAACACATAAAAAGCACAAGGGATTCAACATCTACTATATATATATATATATATATATAAACAATAGTTTTAACATTGAATACGTGGTGTAATTTTTTGTTGAAGAGGGTTTATATGAACCCCCTTGCTCCCGCCTGGCTCCACCCTGCAAGTGATCAATCTGCAATTATAGTGAACATGGTGCTAGAAATTCGATCTATCCATTGGTGTCCTACCCAGTTTCTGTGTGGGTGGGTGGGTGAATTTTGTGGACATTCTCTTCCATTAATCTGTTTTATGGGAGTGTGTGATAGTATGTTGATTTTTGAACTGGTTATATTGGAGAGATTATTTACACAATGGTGCGTTTTGAGGTATGTCTTGAATGGTTTCATTTCTGTAAGTGGATAATCTTCTGAGCTAACTGTGAATATTTGCGGGGATTGCTCAATTTAGACTGAATGATATACGTTGTTTGATTAATGTTCTCATTAATTTTCATCATTGAAGGCAAAGAAATGGAAGCTAACGGGAAGGACGACTTGAAGAAGCCGCTTTTGCAAGATGATGACGCTGTAGCTGTCAATGTGGTTCAACTAAGTTACAACAGGAATAAAAAGATTAGAACTCTTCTCTTCAAAGTTAGTGGCATCACTTGTGCATCTTGTTCCAATTCCATAGAATCCGCGTTGGGAAAGCTGAAAGGGATTGAGAGTGCTACGGTGTCTGCACTTCAAGGCCAGGCTGTTGTTAAATATGTGCCAGAACTTATCAGTGTATGTCCAATTTAAGACATGGGATACTATCTTAATTTTAGGCCAGAATTTAATCTTCAAATATTCAAGGACTTCATAGTTTTAGACGACTAAATAACTTAGTTGCCTTTTCATGCTGTTGACAGGCCATTGATTATAAAATTCATAAATGTATTATGTTAACTGATAGATTGATTCTTTTGTTTGTGCTTTTCTTTTTTCATTTCCAATGTTATGACTTCTCTGTAATAACTGCTTCCTTAAGTGGCTTGTGTTCCTAACAGGAAAAAAATGATTTTTGTGGCGAAACATGTTTTAACTCAGATTTATATCTCAAAGAAGGTATGCAATACCTTTTGCTCAACGAAAGGTTTTCATCTCTCTCTCTCTCTTTTCAATGTGGACTTTCGTAATGGTTTTTTTCTCTACAGTCCTGTAGCATACATATTTATGCATGTCTCCCTGTAAGGAGGAATTTACAAATTTCATAAAAGAGCAGAATAGGGTTAAAGGTGAAAGAAATAAAGGGAAATATTTGATATTTATATGAAGTACATTTCAATAAAATTATCCCTGATTTCGTGTCATCTTTTCATATGTTGACTGCTTCCTGAGCTCATCTGAGAAAAGCTGCATCAACTCTGATATTTCTGACTTTGGAGATTGATTTTAATGGTGGTTGATTATTCTTTGTTTTTCTTCCTTATTAAGGTTTTCGTATTTCTAACTAAATATATGACTATACCAGGCAACAATGATTAAAGAGGCTGTCGAAGACACTGGTTTTCTAGTTGATGAGTTCCCAGAGCAAGACATTGCTATCTGCCGGATCAGAATCAAGGGGATGGCATGCACAAGCTGTTCTGAATCTGTTGAACGTGCCCTTTCAATGATTGATGGAGTAAAGAAAGCTGTGGTTGGTTTATCTCTTGAAGAAGCAAAAGTTCACTTTGATCCAAATGTTACAAGTACCAGCCGGATTATTGTAGCAGTAGAAAATGCTGGATTTGGGGCTGATATAATTAGTTCAGGCAGTGATTTAAATAAAGTACACTTCAAGCTAGAAGGCATCAATTCTTCAGATGATTTTACTGCTATTCAATGCTCTCTCGATGCTTTGGAAGGTGTAAACACTGCTGAAATTGACCAGCAAGAGCATAGAGTGACCATAAGTTATGAACCAGATATAATTGGTCCAAGAACCCTAATGCAGTGCATCCAAGAATCTGGGCATGAGTCAAGTACTTATCGTGCGAGCCTTTTTATTCCACCGAGACAGCGAGAAATAGAAAAAGAGCATGAAATCCACACTTACAAGAGCCTTTTTTTGTGGAGCTGCTTATTTTCAGTGCCAATATTTGTTTTTGCAATGGTACTTCCAATGCTTCCCCCTTATGGGAATTGGTTAGAGTACAAGGTTTTCAACATGCTAACTGTTGGAATATTGCTAAAATGGATCCTTTGCACACCTGTGCAGTTTGTTATTGGTCGAAGGTACTCTTTCCTTCATGGAATTTTAAATGTAATGTGATTGCCCTTTTTATTCCAAACTGTTTTTCGTAGAATATGAGTAAAATCTAATAATTTCTAATCCTAAATTTCTTCTTTAGGTTCTATGCAGGATCATATCATGCACTGAGACGGATATCTGCAAACATGGATGTTCTGATTGCATTGGGAACTAATGCTGCCTATTTCTATTCAGTTTATATAATGATAAAAGCATTGACCTCAAACCCCTTTGAGGGGCAAGATTTCTTTGAAACTAGTCCCATGTTGATATCATTTATATTATTAGGAAAATACCTAGAAGTTCTTGCAAAAGGAAAGACATCAGATGCTTTGGCAAAGTTGACAGAGCTAGCTCCTGAGACTGCATACCTATTGACACTGGATGGTGCTGGGAATATTATTTCTGAGACAGAAATTAGCACTCAATTAATACAAAAGAATGATGTACTTAAGATTGTTCCAGGGGCAAAGGTTCCTGTAGATGGCATTGTTATTAATGGTCACAGTTATGTGAATGAGAGTATGATCACAGGAGAAGCCAGGCCTGTTCCCAAGATGCCAGGTGATAAGGTACTCAAGATTTGTTGGCCATGGGTTTCAAACTATCTGTTTTCAAATGCAGACTGTCATCAACAGATTTTATATCTTTTAGCATGCTTTTAATAAGAAACATTTAATTATTAGGTCATTGGTGGAACTGTAAATGAGAATGGATGTGTACTCATCAAGGCCACTCATATTGGTTCGGAGACTGCCCTCTCACAAATGGTTCAGTTAGTTGAAGCTGCTCAGCTTGCCAGAGCACCTGTTCAGAAACTTGCTGACCAGATATCAAGATTTTTTGTACCCACTGTGAGTATTATCAACAACAGCACACCCAGTGTATTCCCACCTAGTGGAGTTTGGGGAGGGTAGAGTGTACGCAGTCCATACCACTACCTCAAGTGAAGTAGAGAGTTTCCGATAGACTCCCGGCTTAGAATCAATAACAATATAACAAACACAATACATTAATGCATATAAACTTGTAAAGTATGAAAAATAAACTAACACTAGCCACAAGGTAATACTAAAACTATAAATCTGAATCCATCGACAACACTCAACACCTACGAACAAGAAACTTCAGACAAATACAGAACACTCCCCTGCTGTCACCAAATCCCTCCCACCCCCTAACCCTCTACCCTAATCTGCATTCTCCACACCTTCCTATCAAGGTTCATGTTCTCCGTAAGCTGTAACTGCTCCATATCATGTCTAATCACCTCTCTAATATTTCTTCGGCCTGCCTGTCCCCCACCTAAAATCATCCATAGCCAGTCTCACACCTCCGCACTAGTGCATCAGCACCCCTCCTCATCACGTGCCCGAACCAACGTAACCTCACTTCTCGCATCTTGTTCTCCATTGAAGCCACTCCCACCTTTTCCCAAATAATCTCATTCCTCACCCTATCCTTCTTGGTCTGACCACACATCCACCGCAACATCCTCATCTCCGCCACCTTTAACTTTTGAACGTGGGATTTCTTAACTAGCCAATACTCAGCTCCATACAACATAGCCGATCGGACTGCCACTCTGTAGAACTTACCTTAAGCTTTGGGGGCACCTTTTTATCACATAAAACTCCCGAAGCAAGCCTCCATTTCAACCACTCTGCCCCAATACAATGTGTGAAATCCTTGTCAATCTCACCATCGCCCTGAATCATAGACCCCAGATACTTGAAACTCTCCCTCTTCTGAATGACCTAAGAATCCAGCTTCACAACCACATCATTCTCCTGCGACACATCACTAAACTTACACTCCAAGTACTCCGTCTTGGTCCTGCTCAATCGAAAACCTTTAAACTCAAGGGTCTGTCTCCAAATCTCCAATTTATCATTAACTCCTCCCTAAATATGTCGCATCAACGCATCCATCACCAAGGCAAATAAAAAAAGGCTAAGAGTCGATCCTTGATGCAAACCTACCATAACTAGAAAGTGCTCCGAATCTCCACCTACCTTCCTCGCACGAGTCTTTGCCTCATCATACACTGAGTTGCTCAGACTCGGGTGCGGGTATCCGAGATGGGTGCGGATCCAAGAGTCGGATTATTTTAAGATTCAGGGGTGCGAATCTGAGTGTGGATACGGGTGCGGGGATTCGGCTAAAAATAAAATTAAATATTAGGAATAGTATTTGTATTAGAAACTTTTTTCAAAATTATAATTCACGTTTATTTACCAAAAAATTAAAAATTAGTATAGTTAAAAATTTAAACTAATGCTGTCAAAGTAATTATACTGAATAAGTATACACGTGTTTTACTTTTTTATAAAAAATAATACTAGTATCTTTTGTTAATATAAATATTAATATATGTTATTAACCACATAAACAAATAAAACCTTGTCAAAGTAAATATACTGAATAAGTATACACGTGTTTTACTTTTTATTAAAAATAATATTTGTTGTTAATATAAATAATAAATAAATATTATATGTTATTAACAACAGAAATAAATAAAACCCGTCACTTAGACCAAAAAAAAAAATTAAAACCCGTCACTGTGTCCAATGCCGCCGACAATTGAGGTGGGAGAAACGGATGACTGACGACGACCGAGGTGGTACGACGACTGCGACGATGATTTCCGGCAACGGGGACGATGATTTCCGTCGATGGCAATGGCACATCGACAACGCTGTCTCTGTTCCGGTGGTCGTTGGTCGGGATTTTTTCAGGTAAGTCGCCGGTTAATTATTCGATTTTTCCCCTCGAATTTCTTCTTTAGTTTGGTCAACGTCTCCAAAATCGTTTGACCGAATCGGAGACGGCGGAAGCAGCCGTCCCCGCCTCAGTCTCGTGTCGAGACGGGTTCGGCGGCAAAACAGCCGAGTCCGAGCAACATAGATCATACATGTCCTCAATCGACCTAATGTACGCTACAGGCACCCTTCTAGCCTCCAAGCACCTCTACAGAATCTCTCTGGGCACTCTGTCATATGCCTTATCGAGATCAATAAACACCATATGCAAGTCCTTCTTCCTTTCCCAAAATTGCTCCACTAATCTCCCCACAAGGTGAATGGCCTCAGTAGTCGAGCGACCTGACATGAAACCGAACTGATTCTCAGAGATAGTCACAATCCTTCTCAGTCTCAACTCTACCACCCGTTCCCAAACCTTCATAGTATGACTCAACAACTTAATACCTCTATAGTTGTTGCAACTCTAAATGTCTCCCTTGTTCTTATATAAAGGAAACATCGTACTCCACCTCCACGCTTCAGGCATCTTCGCCGCCCTAAAAATGATGTTAAACAACCTTGTCAACCACTTCAAACCTGCCCCGCCAGTGCTCTTTCAAAAATCCACTGGAATCTCGTCTGGCCCCGTCGCCCTACCCCTATGCATCCTGCGAATAGCCCCCTTGACCTCCTCAACCTCAATATGCCTACAATGACCATAATCGCGACACTCCTCAGACTTTTCCAAATCCCCCAACACGAAACCTTTGTTCCCCTCGTCGTTCAAGAGTTTATGAAAATAGGACTGCCACCTCTTTCTTATGAGGGCATCCTTAACCAACACTGTACCATCCTCTCCCTTATCAATTTAAGTAAAAACCAATACAAATCCTGTTAGCTTATTTTCTTTTATGAATGAAATGAAATCTATGCAGTTCGTACAAAACTATTGGGATCGATGGCTAATTCTTTTTCCAGACAGAATCTTAATTGGCATATGTTTGTTTGAGCAAAAGAGGTCCCTCGTTAGCTTATTTTCTTTTATGAATGAAATGAAATCTATGCAGTTCATACAAAACTATTGGGATCGATGGCTAGTTCTTTTTCCAGGCAGAATTAAGATTGGCGTATGTTTGTTTGAGCAAAAGAGGTCCCTCAACGTGTAATCAGTATATATGTTGCAATTGATATCTTCAGTATATTCATCTTAGAAATCTTTAGCGATAATGTACCATTATAAATACTGGTGGATGCAAACACTGAAATCTGTAGCAACAAACATGGCCAAATATTCTCTGGTATATTCTAAGACCTTAATTTGAATTATTAGGATAAAGAATAATTTGGAGCATGTCATAGTTGCTGATGTGTATGTACAACACATTTTGTATGATAAGTCGGTCAATATAGCTTTTGAGATCTGAAATGGCTTGAATTGATCTCATTCTCAGATGTTACAGTTATCTGCAGGAGAGCTAAAACAACCCAATTTTATCATGTTTCAGGTTGTTTTAACTGCAGTTGTGACATGGCTGGGATGGTTTATCCCTGGAGAACTAGGTGTATATCCTTCAAGTTGGATACCAAAAGGAATGAATGTATTTGAGCTTGCGTTGCAGTTTGGTATATCGGTATTGGTGGTTGCTTGCCCCTGTACTCTCGGATTAGCTACTCCTACAGCAATTATGGTTGCCACCGGAAAGGGCGCTTCTCAAGGTGTGCTTATTAAAGGTGGAAATGCTCTTGAAAAGGCACACAAGGTTTGTTCACCTCTCCAGCCTTATTGTAGCCTATACATGAAATTATTTCAATTTCATATAAGAAAGTTGTCCACTCTTACTTTTTTTTTTCTTTTGAGCTGAGAGGGATTTGAGGGGTCAAGGACGTGGGTATTGTCAGTTCATTACATTGAAGTTAAGATTCAGAGATATCCACCACCTGCCTAATTCCCGTATATGTCAGAGCAAGCCAGAAATGATTTCAATCCTTGGTTCTAGAAGTTCTTTTTTACAACTATGGATAATATAGATAGTTAACTGGGAGTTAAATTGTGCTTGCAGACTAATTATACCAAATATATTAATTCATGAATAGAAAAGAAAGAAATTGCAAAGTTACTATTATCAAAAAAAAAAAAAAAAAAAAGAAAAGAAATTGCATTTTTTCTGTTTTCTGGTGTGGTGTTAATGCAAACACATCTTGTTCTTGCAGGTGAAACTGGTTGCGTTTGATAAGACAGGAACTCTGACAGTTGGAAAACCTACTGTTGTCAGTGCTGTGCTGTTTTCTAACATATCCATGAAGGACTTCTGTGATGTAACTATTTCTGCCGAGGTGGGCTTCTTTTCCCTTCTGTCTCATAATTCTTTTCCCTAATACATTCTTATATGTGATGCCTACCCTATTATCTGTGAACTTTGCTATGGGGAGATGCCCCCAGCCTTTGGTCTAATGGTAAGAGATCAAATAGTGTGTAGGTGAGGTGCACATCACAGATTCAAAACCCTCTTCTGACAAAAGCTTGTATTTAATTGGAGCAGCACAGATGGGCAAGCCCATTATCTACCTATTTCGAATTGAGTGCCACCTCCCCATGAGGATTTCTCGGTTATAGAGAGGTCCTTTGATATGTGAAGATATCAAGACAAAGTATACTTTGCTTATCTATTAACATTTACATAGGCATATAATTGACATAGATTGGATAGGTAAGTACATCATGTACATTGTTGAACTACAAGAAAGAAATGAAGGGATTTCTTATTTTTTGCTGCCACATATGTACTGAAGAACCACATTCTCCAGTTACTATTCAAGAAGTAAATACAAAATAAATATTCAATAAGGATTTTACATGGAAAACTCCTCGCTACCAGGAGTCAAAAGCCATGACCTACCCTGGTAGGTTTTCCCATGAGATTTCCACTAGAGCAAACTTTGTGGTTACAAACCATAGGGGGCAACTTTTGCACCTTTCTCCCTTTCCTTAGTTGCATCTGCCCCCTTCAAGATTCTACCCTGATCTTGAAAATCTTTACAACTCAAGGTAAAAACACCTAGTACAAATTATCTAAGAATGTAAAAGATTACAATTTAAAGCTGAAAGAATCAAACTAGACAACTTAGACTGCAACAAAAATCTTGATAGGAACAGGTTCTTCTTCACGTTGCCAGTTGACTCTCTCTCACTTGAAGGCACTCTGAATATTTTCTCTCTTTATACAGTGGAATTTCTTGTCTTCCGGAACTTCAATGTAATGCTATATATAGGAGTATGAGTGACCATTTCTTGTTCTCCCAATCCTTGAAGAATAATTTCAAGAATCCAAGAACCTAATCCAAGTTTGACTTGGTTTTCATTTGTGTGTTGGCCTCTTTCCTTGCTTATCTCCTATTTCCAAAGCTCTTCCCCTCAATCTTTCCTCTTGTGAATCTATTCTCAAGAAGGAATTTTGACAACCTCTCATACCAAGCTCGTGAAGCTTGCTTTCAACCCCCATATAAAGCTTTGTCCAATTTTTATACATGATTGGAAAACTCGTGGATTTCAAATCCAGGAGGTTGTTGCACATATACTTCTTCTTGAGATAACCATTCAAGAACATATTAGTGACATTCATTTGATAAAAGCTTGAATTTCATGTGGGATGCAAAAGCGATAAGCATACGTATAGCCTCCATCCTTTCCACTAGGACAAATGTTCATCATAATACATGTCTTCTTCTTGATTATACCTTTGTACCACTAACTTTTCTTTATTCCTTGTAACAGTATCTTAATAATCAAGCTTGTTTCTGAAAACCCATTGGATCCTATGACAGTCCTCTCCCTAGGCTTGGGTTCCAGATGCCCTACCTTGTTTCTCTCAAATAATGTAGTTTCTTGTACATTGCAATGGTCCAATCAGCATCTTGTCAAGCCTCTTCTATATTCTTTGTCTCAATCATTGACAAGTACGTTGAGAAGGTGCATAAGTTTCTAGCCTTAGATTGTCATTACCCCAGAATCTACAGAAGGGATGGCATTCTCAATTGGATGTGCCTTATGATACTTCTAGTTGCTTCCTTGAATGACGAGGGACCAGGTTCGTCATCATGTCTACTTGTCCAGTTCCCCCTGTCTGTTGTACATCATGCTAAGCTTCTGGAGATTTAGGAAAACCGGGTTCTTGTATAGTCTTCACTTGCTCAGCTGGGCTCTCAGGAAGTTCTTAATTTGATTCATTGTCATATATCTGTGTACAACCTATCTTCCCATCATCATCCTGCAAGCTCCTTCGCTTTTCAACCAGTTGGATTTGTTGATGATCACATGGATATTTTCTTCTTATCTTAATTAAACTTGAGTTTTACCATCTAAGAACCAGGCTAGAAGCTTTGCATGTCCTGATCTGATGAGTCACAACAATAACTCAGTTTTGTGGACTTAACATTTGAATCTTCAAAGGAGTCATGGTATCTTCTTTGTAGATTTCCTTTTGTTCTTTTCTTTAAAGAACCAGGTTCCCGGGTGTTGTTAGGGCATTGTATTCACCTGAAGTAAGCTGAACCTAATTTTCCTTGTCGTACACTGAGACACACTTCCATATTTTCAATTGCTTGGGAGTGAGATTTTTCAACTTTTCAGTATCCATGATGTTTTCATTCTTAAATAAATCCCACATTCCCTTTTCGTAGGCTTTCAATGAGAGAAGATTCTCTTTTTATCCTGTCATGTGTTAAGATCATGTACCGTACCACATGTCTTTGCTCTCCCTCACCTTAGCCCTTCCATTCAAATCAGAGATGTGTTTTAGGAACCCAAACCGGCTTGAGTCTATTTGTGTGAGAAGGTTGAGTAGAATGCCGTTGTGTGTCTTAGCTGTCTTGCACCTTTCAGTAAGGAACTAGGTTCTTCATTCTTCCTTTTCTCAACATACTGCACGTTTCTCTGAATTGCTTCAACTCTTGCCTGGCATATATCCCTGAGATGTCCATTACTCCATTCTTCCACAGTGTAAGCATATGTGATTGTAACATGTTAAGGAACTGGTTCTTCAGAAGTTCTTTGTCATAAACACTATCCATCGTTATTTGTGACATGTTTAACATCTGATTCTTGCATCATGTTTGTTATGTTTGTTAATCGTCAAAACTTCATGTGTCATAGTTTATGGCTCCTAGCTCAACATGACTGATCTTCAGTTATCACCATAAAATATCTGAATTACTCTACCTTCTATTCTATACTTTATCCCTCTCCATGAACTGAAGCTTCACTGCTCTGTAATAATAGTAAATATCTGAACTGAATATTGTGGCCCACTGACACATGAGATAATAACTTTGGGGCACACATGTTTTCTCTTCTACTTGTATTTGTAAAGTGATAATGCATCTCTTCCCACTTTTAGTTCCTTTAGTTTAGGAAGTGTAACTTTGATTTTGCAGGCTAATTTGACTTGGAACATTTTATGTTATTTCTAGAAGAGAGTGTTAATAGTTGTGAATGTAGTTACATCAGTTATTGCAGCTATGTAGTTACACCAGTTACCAAAGCTAATATTACTTCCATTAAAGTGAAAAACAATTTGACTTCCCAACAATGAAAGTGGATTACCTGCAATCCTGTTCAAGTAGTAATCATTAAGTTTATTCAAATATGGACTCAAATAAAACGAGGTGTTTTGAATTGTGTTATCATAAGTGGACAAGTTATTTTAAGAAAAGGTTGGTGAAATATCTATTCCTTTTGGGCATATCTATGTTGGCTTCATTTGTCCAGAATTAGATTTTCAGGCAAATAGTGAGCATCCTATTGCAAAAGCAGTTGTGGACCATGCCAAAAAATTACGCCTGAAGCACGGTGCTGAAAATGAGTATCACCTAGAGATAGAGGACTTTGAAGTGCACACTGGGGCTGGTGTGAGCGGAAAAGTTGGAGAACGGAAAATCCTAGTTGGAAACAGGAGGCTTATGCATGCTTTCAACATCCCAGTAAGCAATGAAGTTGTTAACTACAGTTCAGAGCATGAACATCTTGCTCGGACTTGTGTCTTGGTTGTCGTGGATGAGAAAATAGCTGGGGCTTTTGCTGTGAGTGATCCTGTAAAGCCAGACGCTGCACGTGTTGTTTCTTTTCTCCACTCAATGGACATCACAAGTGTCATGGTGACTGGTGATAACTGGGCGACAGCAAGAGCAATAGCAAGTGAAGTGGGAATTCAGATGGTGTTTGCTGAAATGGATCCACTGGGAAAAGCTGATAAAATTAAAGAATTGCAGGCAAGCTTTTCTCTCCTCTTTCTAAATAATATGCACTTTATCAAGATTCTTGATTAGCTGTTGATGTAATGCAAGCTGCTTGCCTACTAATGGCTTGGCTATTATTGGCTGTAAGTCTGATCCTTTATGGTTTCATTTTGAGGATGGTTTGCAATTGCTAGGAAAAACTCCAGACTGTAATCATGCGGGCAGACAAATAGTTTTGTCCATTTTAAGGGAAAATGCTTTGAAGATCTACTATGATCAACTTAGCTTCTAATTTCTACCACTTTGATGCAGTTGAAAGGCACTCCTGTTGCAATGGTCGGAGACGGGATAAATGATTCCCCAGCACTCGTTGCAGCTGATGTTGGGATGGCAATTGGCGCAGGCACTGATGTAGCTATAGAAGCCGCTGATGTTGTTCTCATCAAGAGCAATCTTGAAGATGTTGTCACGGCATTAGATCTCTCTAGAAAGACAATGTCACGTATCAGGCTCAATTATGTTTGGGCACTCGGATACAATGTGCTTGGCATGCCAGTTGCTGCTGGGGTCTTATTCCCCTTCACTGGAATCCGTTTGCCCCCATGGCTTGCTGGTGCTTGCATGGCTGCTTCTTCCATTAGCGTGGTCTGTTCATCACTGCTGCTGCAGTCTTATAAGAAACCTCTTAATTCTCGAGTCAATTAAGTTTCCGAAAATTATCACCATTGATGTATTTGGCCTTTCTCAATATGATAACCTTGTCAGCTACTTTATAGTTGCTCTACGCAGGATTTTGAACATCTTTCAAGTAAAACTTTTGGTTAAGGTGTTTTACCATTTATGTTTCTGTTGGTACTTGCTATTACATACTAATGGTATGTAACTCCATCTGTACCAATTTATTTGGTAACTTTTCTTTTTTAGTCTTCCTACAAAAGTCATTTTCAATAATAGAAATAACTTAACTTTTAAGATTACCCTTTTACCCTTAAAAAAATGATTTATAGCTACACAAATATTTAAAGTTTATTTTAGACTACAAATTTTGAAAGTTTGTTTTTCTTTCTTAAACTTTATGTCACGTCAAACAGTATTTTTTTATTACAAAAAAGTCAAATATTGTCTGCATAAATTGAAACAGAGTAAAATTTAAGCTTTTGCACAAGGAAGAAAAAATTTAATATGGGCCTCATATCTATCTATATACTAGTCAAATGTACGTGTTTTGCACGTGTGCTTCATGTCAAGGCATATGTGATGTATTAATATCTTGATTCTCTTACGATGTGAACTATCACATCACGGATAATAATCAAGATAATAGATAGTAATACATCAGAAATTACAGCAAAATAATTTGATTAAACCTTCACCTTTACATAAAAATTTCTCAAAGCCTGAACAAATATTCATCTACCACTGCATGTAAACTCAACAAAATAATACGATAATCGAGATATAATAATAATGTGATTAAACCTTAAGAAAAATTCTTAAAGCTTGACCAAACGTTAATCTATCACTTGAAAAAACAACAAACCTACAGTATTCGAGAATATTACTGCAGTATTATCAAACCTAACCTTAATGCAAATTTCTCAAAGTTAGACGAAACATTCATCTACAACATATGCTTGAACATAGCAGAAATTACAACAAAACAATACCATAATCGAGATATTAGAACAATACGATTAAATCTAACCTTTTGTGATTATAGATGACACCGTTAGAGCTCATAAAAAAAAGCAATTATTAGAACATCTCTATCAATAAATTTTACATTGTTGATGTTGATATATTATTATAGAAAAAAAATTCCAATACCTTTTCCTACAAAAAAGGATTATCGAAATATGGAAGATTTTTATTTTATGTTGCGAAAGGAAAAAAAATAATTATGGTATCAAATTAATACTACAACACAATTTTAGGAAATTGAAAAAATTTTCCTCAAAAACTTAAAGTAGCGTGTTCTGTTTTTTTTCTTAAAAAATTAAAATAACTTGTTTTTTTTTTTTTGGAAGTTTAGAGTAATTTTTTATTTTTGTGTGTTTTTAAATAAAAAAATTTCAAAAGATAACTTTTTTACCATATATTTTTCCTCAATTTATTTTTTCCTCAAAAACTTAAAGTAACATGTTTTATTATTTTATTTTGTAAAAAGAAAAAATAACTTGTTTTTTTTGGAAGTTTAGAGTAATTTTTTATTTTTGTGTTTTTAAAGGAAAAATTTTCAAAAGATAACTTTTTTACCATATATTTTTCCTCAATTTTAAGTGACGTGTTTTATGTTTTTTCCTTTAAAAAATAAAATAACTTGTTCTTTTTGAAAGTTAAGGGTAATTTTAGTTTTTGTGTTTTTTAAAGGAAAATTTTTCAAAATATATTTTTACCATGTATTATAGGAATTCATAATTTTAAATATTATAATATAATGATATAATAATTAAAGAAAAAATAGTAAAAAGACGACTTTGTCTAAAACACAAACTTTAATGAAAGGTAAAAAGTTCAAATCACTTTTCTAAGGGTCTTCACACTTTTAATATTATATATATATATATATATATATATATATATATATATATATATATATATATATATACACATGAAGCCAAGTGGCAAGCTGTTGAGGAGCCACGTGGTAGTTTTAGGACAAAATTTAATGGAATGGTAATAAAATTTTTGAATTAACAAATTAGAAATATTTGAATTAAAAAAATACATTATCTTTTTAAAAATAAAAAATTAGCTTAAAATAAATTATACTTTTATTATTATTATTATTATTATTATTATTATTATTATTATTATTATTATTATTATTATTATTATTGATGTGTATCCAAATCCTACCCGTACTTGCCATTATTTTAATATATTATATATAAATTAAAATTTGATAATTTAATTCTGTCTATATATCTATTTGCAATTCCTTTATAAATCTAAGTTATCAATTGATTTAAAAAAAAAAAAAATTAACAAACAAACAAAAGAAGAAACGTAGAAAAAAGGTAGACCGGTAACAATAATTAAGAGTAATAAATTGTTAATTTTAAGTTAAAAATAATCCATATAAAATTACATGTTATAAATACTTAGTTATCACAACTAGAATTCTAATTGGACTCTTTTTGTTATCTAACCAATCTTATAAGATATTATCTATTCTATCAGGGTTTTTTTCTTAATTTGAATTGGAAATGCAATATCTTTTCAAAAATAAACATGTAATATTTATATATATAAGATGAAGATTAGAAATCTGAATTTAACATAGAAGTAGCAACAGAAATAATAATAATAATAATAATAATAATAATAATAATAATAATAATAATAATAATAATAGTTATCTCATTGATTTCAAATTATATAAATTATTAGGTAAATATACATTATATTTGAGAAAAAGTTAAGATAAGAAAGAATAACAAATTAATCTTTTTTTAATAAATTAATATGGTATTGGAAATTTAAATTTAAATGAAATTTGAACTGAAATAGAGTTCTAGCTTCTTAGCTTCTCCTTCTTAACTTCTCTTATATATACTACTTTCACATTAGCTTTATTTATATACTACTTTCACATTAGCTTTATTTGTAGAATTGTTTACTGCCTTTGTATTTTTTATTTTATAATTTTTTTTTAATGAAATGTTTAGATATGCAGGAACAATATGACTTTTTCATCTCATCTTTCTCGGTTAACATAAACGAAGAAGAACAACTCTACATCCACTGATGTTATCTCCATCTACTTCTTGTGGCTCTTCGCCTATCACTACAAATGGTAACAACTTCCAATAAGAAAAGAAGAATAAAAAATCGATAATGATTGAAACGACGATTCGATAAGTAAAAGATTCATAGGTAAATCAATTTTAGATTAATATTATTTTTTATTATTTAATTTATGAAGTATTCTTGAGAGTTTATTCTTATTTTTAATAGTGATATTTTATTGCTATTGTTGACTTGTAGAAGAGATAAAGAAGAATGAAGAGAAGATATAATAGATAATTACAGAATTAGGAATTTTAAGATACGGTTGACAAACTTAAATTATTTAAAATATGTGTTTGATTATTGTTCTTCTTTTTAATATTATCTTATTTCATTCTTTTGTATTGATACAATTCATAATTGTTCGAGTTCATAAATTAAATATTACATTCACATATTTACTTTTTAGGTGGATTATAAAACAGATTTATAGATATTTTATTTATTATATAATTGCAATTATAAAAATACGAAACATAAAAATTGTTAAAAATTATTTTGCTAATAATTATTTTATTTTTATTCATATAGACGTAGTTTGGGGGGGGGGGGGGGGGAGGGGGGGATATAAACAATCTAATAAAGTTTTTGTAATAACATGATTGTTTTCTTTGTATAGATTTAATTAGAAGTAGAGGGATTGAGTTGGGATAGAGGCGTGTGGGGGAGAGGAGCGAGGGGGTTGTTGTTGATACCTAATGTTTGTTTTTTCATGATTAAGTTTAATTTTGAGTTTCTTCGATTTTAAATAAAATTAAAATATTTATTTTATCTGAATAAAAACTTTTAAAAATATTTTATAGGTATTTATGTCATTTTAAGTAGCGATTATATATTCTCGTATTTGTATATGAGATCGTACAATTTTGTTAGTTAAACAATTATTTTATTGAAAATTTGATTTTAGTCAAGAGTTGTCTCTAAAATTAATTCAAATAGGTAAAATATTAAGCTAAACATAATTTGTTCTCAAAATATTTTATTTAAACAAATATTTGTTTGGTTTTGTCAAACCAAGAAGCTCAAGATTAAGTTAGTTGATAATTTGTATCGAATTTTATTTTAATTTTAGCTAATTAGTTGAATTTGATCACAATTGAAATTAAATTGACCACAATTGTAATGCAATTGGCCAACTAATTTTCAATCTGATTTAAATTTACATAAGATTGACTAAAATTTATAACTAAGGGCTATTTATTAAATAAATTAGTCCTAAATCTCTAATGGAAAAATTTCAGAAATAGCAACTCAATAGCATTAATTATAACTTTTATAGCAACGGTTTCATAATTACGAAAAATAGCAAATTGTATTTGTATTTAAGTAAAATGTTGTTATATAAATACATATACAAATATATATGTGTTACTCATAAATACATATGCACAATTGAAAATACATATTCTTCTATTACTATGAAGTGGGTAAAATATTGCTACTTTTGCTATAAGTTATAATTTTTAAAAAGTGTTGCTATTTATTGTAATTATAGTCTTAAGAATGTTAATTTCCGTAATTTTTCCATCTCTAATCCCATACACCAGCCCAGCCCCTTTCCTTTTTTTCTAAATTGGGCCACTAACCACTCCAAGCCCAAAATTCCAACCGCCCCAAACCAACCCAAATCATCTGACCAGCTCCAGCCTAATATACTCATCTTGTTACCCTCTTATTCAACCCATCGATATCAAGCACAACTCTAATGGTGCCTCCAACCAGCGTACAACCTGAACCCGCATACCCAGCAAATCGGTAACCCAACTAAAATGCAAAATCCGAAAAACACCTAAAATGTGAACTTCGAATTTTCGTACCAATAGTACAATTTCCAACTCACACATTATCCCTAAGCAAATTCTCAAAAAATCCTGAGAATTCTAGTCCCATATCGGCTGGGAATGCCCTATTTCTGGATTTGAAACTTTATATAAAGGGCTTCCCATTTTACATTCAGGGAGTTTTTTTTTTCGAAATAAAAAAAAAAGAGGGCTGAACGTTCTCTTCACTCGGCTATTATTTTAGACTTCATGTACCCAACCTTAGAGTTTGTGCAGAGGATACAGGATTCGAACTTTTTAGGTACCAAGTAAACTTAACAATGGATGCGGAGAGATGACCGGTGAGGCTGAGGTCCTGACCTTTGTCGGCAATACCAAAAACTCCGACGGTAGCCTTAAGAAATTGAGATTTGAGAGAAATGATTTTTTTTATTTGAGGAGAGAATAAAATTATGCACTTTTTAATACAAATATTAACTTAATATTTAAAAAATAAAAGAAAAATTTAATATAATTACTATTAATACACATATAAAAAAATAAGTTGTCAACTAGTAGTAGTTATTTGTGGCTTCACTTCAGCCTAAAATTAAGAAAAAAAGTAAGGTTGCCAGCAAAGGTCGAACTCGCAACCTAGGGGAGCTAATGTGACACTATGCCACTCGAACCAAATAGCACTTCAATCTTGTGGGTGGCATGTTAATTATTTGACTATATTCGTGTATATAGAGAGAGCTTCCGTCAAAGTTTGCGGGTGGCGTGGCTCCCTCAACTCTCTTAATAGATTCGCCCCTGGTTTTGAGAATCGTAGCTCAAGTGTCATTTTTGTTGTAGTTTTCGCGACAAGAAATGTGATGAAGTGAAGTCGTCGTCGATACGCCATTCCATTTCGCTGCTCCAAAAAAGGTAAACACACCATTCTCTTTTTCCATTTTTTTTAGTTAATCATTCTCCTTCTTTTATTTTACGAGTAGTGATTTGTAGTAATTGGAGTTATGGTGGGATTATTTGTTGTAGAAGGTCTTGAAGGCCGTAGGATTTTTGTATAACAAAATTTTGCTTTTCCATGTTCTATTACTTGAAGTGTTCTCCTTGCTCTAACGTTTCCAGAAAAATTGACAGACAACTTCATTCATGATTTTTGTTGCAATGTGTTTGGTATAAAATTTGAGGGTCAGTAAATGTTTAATCGGGCACAGTTTAGTCCGGTAATATGTTAATTTTGCTTCTTTTATTACTGATTTTCCAAATTCATTGAAAATATTGTGAGGCACTTGTTTTCACTAGCTCTTTTTGGGTTGAAACTTGACGAGATTTTTCAAATCAATTTTTTTTCCTTTCTCAAATCCTTTTTAAAGATTAGACTATTTTCTTTAGGTGCTCACGATTAGCCTAAGTGTTTATGGATTAAAAAGTTGCAATATCATAAAAAGGATAGGTACATTTGGTATTATGTGTTATGTGTTTGGACCTTTTCTTTCATAAATTTGTGGTTAATAAGTAATTTATGCTTAGATATTGAGTTCGACTTTAAGTAAGAATGTTGAATCTATCTTTTTGAGTAGAAAGTGCTTCGACCTTGTTTTGAATCTATTCGTTTTTCAGTCTGCTAAGTGAATTTGTCTATTTTTGAGAGCTTAAATATATTTCAGGGTTTGATTCATTTACTTAGATGTGTTAGTCACTAAACCTGTCTCTTTGCGTGAATGCTATTACTGACATAAGTTTAACGTCACTTTTTCTTCAATAAAAATCACTGAATTTTCTTTAAAGCGTTGGACAGACATTGATAGTAAAGCGTTTGAGTTGGTTGAATTGTTGGCCCCTGCCCTCATCCTTCTACCATGCTAAGACCTATTCTGTTAAGGTTTAGTGTATTATCTTGCGTTTAGTAATATGTTAGGCATGCATTATTCTTCTTGCATAGAACACCTTTGTAAAATTCACCTTCCGTTTGGTCTGAAAACAAGTTATACCAGGATTAGTTATGTTATGATAAGTTATGATGGGATAAGTTATACTGGGATTAGTTATGCTGGAATTATTTTTTATTGAGTATTTGATTTGTTGTATTCAAAGTAATATGCATGGTATAATTTCTAAGAATAAATTAATTGATTACCAAAATACCCTCCATCTTATTTAAAATATATATATATATATATATATATATATATATATATATATATATATATTTCTTTTTAAGCTTTAAATATTCATTCTTAAAAAATTTTATTATTTTTTAGAGAAATTAAAATATATAAATAAACATAATTTATATAGTTTACAACCATTTTGAACGGTAAATGCCTTTATACTTCCTAAAATATTTAATTGCGAAAATAGACTAAATTATGCATTCAAATTATAGTACGAATAATAAATTATAATCGATTTAATTGTGTTAGCCTGAGAAATATAATAAATTATGCGCTCAAATTATAGTTGCTTCACATAAATATTTTTAGTAAAAATTTTAAATTATGCACTCAAATTTTAGCACTCAAATTATGTGTATGGAAGTGAAAAATTAAAGAATTTAAGGGTAACATTGTCATTTTATGATTTTATCCCATGTAAGAATAATGTTGGGAATGTTATCCCACCAATTGGGAGGATAACTTATCCCAGGACTAATTATTAATCTCGGGATAAGTTATCCCAAATATTTACAATCAAACGATGAATAAAAAGTTTTATCCCGGGATTATTATTTTATTCCAGTATTATTTGCAAACCAAACGACCCCTGAAAGGATAAAATGTCAATAATAAATATAGAATTGAAGAAGAATTATCCGAATATAAGTTTACCTATTAATAAAAATAAGATGAAATTAAATTCTTAAATACATATATTTGAAAAAAGTCATAAAATTTAAGGACTAATAATAAATTAGATCAATAACTTTTTAAAATATTAAGCCCTGAATATTTTTAAAAATTATTTATTAATTTGATAAGATATTTTATGATTGTGCAAAGCGCGGTCAAGTTCTCTAGTGTCTAATATAATTAAGCTCAATAATACCCAAATCCTTGTAATAACCCTATGTGATATTTTTCCTATGAAATTCTAAAGACAAATTTCATAAAATCAATTTGATATTAATTAGAAGAAGACGAATACCATTAAACACAATGATATACAAATCATAATAATAACCACACGTGATGTTTTTCCTATAAAATTTGATATGTCAGTGTTAAACTGGAAACTAACATTGTTTTACTTTGCCAAAAATAAAGCAGTAGGAAGAATTTATGGGAAAAAAATTCTAAATATTTACATGCAAACTTTTATACATAATTGTGAGGAATGATTGTTGTCCCTATATAAATATAAGATCACAATGTAAAGTAAGATGCCTGCAATTCTAAACCACTTAAATTTATTGCGGAAATAGTTGACGGTGATCAATCAGATTTCAGTTGTTGGAATTAACATGTCTTTTTCGCGATTTTTTTGAGTGTTGAGGTTTTAGTATAATTCATTATTGTGAGTATGAAACTTAATTCTCAATTCACTTTTGATCTTATCTTTATTCTACAAAATAGCAAATCTGTGTCTCGGCCCAAACAATAGTAATGAATTGAATCTTTACTTGCTTTCTCAAAGTACTTCACTTTGCCCTACAAATCGTGCATGTATCGTCTTTTTTTTTTTTCATTTTTAAAATATTTTTGTTACTATCGGTAGTAAGAAAATACTCCTAAATATATGAGAAGGATAATTTAAAAAAAATCTGAAAATATATGTGAAAAAAAAATTAACGTTTCTATATTCTTTCATCAACTCTTATGAGATATTCTTTCACCATCAGTGATCTCTCTCTTATTTATTTACCGTTATGAAGGTGCAAATTGAATTTAAGTTAAAGAAGAGATATGAGAATTTGATATGATAAAAATTTAATTACGTTACGGACAAAGTTACTCTAGGTGTGTCCTTATGGCTGAGATTTTGCATTTTTATTTTTTATTTTTTTTGTGATTTGTCAAATTTAAAATCTGTTAAAAATTCAGAGTTAAGAGAATGAATTTAATTAGTACCAAAACCCCATTTTTGATGAAAAGTAAAGAAATCTACAAAAAAAAAAAATTGAATCTAATTAGGTATTAAATTTTACGTTTTCTTTTAGTTAATAGCTTTAAAGATTATATATGAATAACAATGGATTCTCCCCTTTTGATTATCTCTATAATGCAATATCGTTTTAAGGATTAAGTTATATACACTTAGACGTCTAAATTTATTTTACCCTATTAGTTCTGCATTATGAAATGATGATAGGTTAGTTACTTGTGATTATTTTATAAATACTTATCTGTGCATTGACGTTTCTATATTTTTTTGATCAACTCTTATGCAACATTCTTTCACCATCATTAATTTTTCTCTTATTTCTTTATTGTTGTGAAGGTACAATTGAATTGAAGTAAAAAAAGAGACATGAGAATTTGATGCGGTGAAACTTTCATTCCGCTGGGGACAAAGTTACTCTAGATGTGTCCTCATGACTGAGATTTTGCATTTATTTTTTTTTGATTTTTCAAAATTAAGCATCTATTAAAATTTAAGAATTAAGAGACTTAGTGAATTTAATTAGTACAAAAACTCCATTATTAATGAAATGTCAGGAAATCTAAAAAAAAAGAAAATTGAATCTAATAGGTATTAAATTTTACGTTTTCTTTTAGTTAATAGCTTTAAAGATTATATATCGATGACAATGGATTCTCCGCTTTTGCTTATCTCTACAAGATAATGGATTCTCCCCTTTTGATTATCTCTATAATGCAATATCATTTTAAGGATTAGTTATATACACTTAGCCATCTGAATTTGTTTTACCCTATTAATTCAGCAGTATGAAAATGATGATTGGTTAGTTACTTGTAATTACTTCGTGAATACTTATTTGTACGTTAATATTTTTTATAATGTAATATATAGAATTTAAATGCATTTTTTATTTACATGATAGGTTGTCTATACTTCTTTCATATAATAAAGTATCGAGAATAACAAATAAATAGTAGTGGTCAAATTTGTGTTCTTTTTCATTTATAATTTAAATTTCATCGACAGTAAACAAAAGATGTTAGGTAAAATAAGAATTAAAATGCGAGAGGAAGTGGCTTTGAAGAAAATAAAAAATAAAAAAAAGTTGAGCACAATTCTTTGTTGAGTTTAAATGATCCCAAGTATTATATACTCGTGGTGCAAAATAAAACACATAGTATAATAATAACAATATCATTTTCTTATTAAGAAAAACAAAGAGCCAACAAATTCTCAATGTCGGATTGTATTGGTTCAGTAATAATTTGAATCGCTTTGTTCACCTACTTTTATAAAAATACGTAACAAGAGGAAAAGGGTATATTTTCACATGTATGTATGTTTCCAAAAAGAGTCAAGTGTCTTTAGAAGGCAAAAGAAATGTGGTGAATTATCATGTATATATGTATCCAGTATGTTATTTGTTAAAGTGTTGTATTTAATAATATAATATATTACGATAAGTTATTTATTTTTATGTATATTTATTATTAATTAACAATATACACACGTGATTTGCATGTACTCTAAACTAATATTAAGTATTGAATATAATAATATAAGAAACAAAATGGAGAAGATTTTCTACTTATAGCTGAATTTTTAAATTTATAGTCATATTTTGTTAGGAGTTTTCTATGGATGTTTTTTCCAAAAATAAAAGGGTTAGCTGATTCTTCCCCCTAAAAAAGATTTTATTTTTGCTAAGGTTTGCTTTTGAATGGCTACGTACAGGGGCGGATGTAGCACTATGAATGCGGGTTTCCAGGAATTTCCAAGTATTTTCGTATACTTTGTAATTATATTAAAAATATATTAAATATATAAGAATTATAAGTGAGGAACCCATAAACAAAGTTGTTAGTTGGCTTAGTGATTCAAAAAGGGCTTGAAGAAATGCCCCACATGCTTATACCCCAGTTCGAATCCCCATTGGAACAACCATTTTTTTTATTTTATTGGGAACCCACAAACTTAAAATCCTGGATCCGCCTCTGGCTACGTAATAGATTTTTTCAAAAGAGAAAAAGTTATTTTTTTGTTTGTTTTTGTTAAGTTTTTTTTCAGTCTTCAGCTACTTCTTATTTAATCTAATATATGAGAATTTGAAAGAGAGCTTAACTATCAAGTATCATCCATTTTTCTTTGTAAATAGCTTATGTTATGAGATTTTTTTGGTACGTTGGATTTATTGATCATGAATAACAAGATCTCATTATTGAGTAATTTTGTGATTTGTAGGTTTTGAATTTCTTTTTTTATTACATTGCTTTTTATTGATCATAAATAACAAATCGTCTTTTTATGTTTGTTAGTAGCTTATGTTGTTGAGTCTTTAATGTAATTTTTTTATTTGATTTTCAAGATTCAATTTCTTTTTTCTATTACGTTGATTTTATTGATTAAAAATAACAAAGGTTTTATTTATGTTTGTAAGTAACTTTTGTTGTTGAATCTCCCATATAGTTTTGTGATTTCTATCGGTTTAAGATTTTCGTTTCTATTACATTGGGCATATTGATCATGAATAACAAAATTTCACTGTCAAGTAACTCGGTAGTGTAACGGCCCAAGAACCTATCCCGATATGTCACACGGTGCTTAAGGCCACGCGTGGCCTCAAGCTAACCCTCTAAGCCTGTCATCACTTTCAGAACTCACTATAACACTAATCATTTTAAAATAGGAAAGAATAATCATGCCATGAGCATACTGATACGAAGAAATATTGTCCTATACAAACAAAATACTGAAAGTTCTTTACATACTGGTACTCTAGTCTGACAAAGCCTCTACTACAAAAGACTGAGGAGCCATTGGGACAGATCCCCAACTGACTCGCCTGAACTGAAAAGAAACAACCATCTACTATCAAGAAAAGAATCAGGGACATAGGTCCTCGAACCATGAGGACTCACCAACTGTAAGAAAGTAGATAAAGGTACTCAAAGATCACTGTCGCTGCTGAGATGAGCACCTGAACCTACATCATGAGAAAATGTAGAACATATAAGAGTATGAGAATCAGTACTTGGGATTGTACTGAGTATGTGGGGGTGTATGCAACACTTTTAAACAATATCATAAATAAAGTCATGCATACTGACAATAATGACTCTCTTCGATTGAATTTTCTGAAACATAATTTCCATAAACCATCGATAATAACACATGCTTCACAAATCTGATAAATTATTGTACTCAACTCAAACTCTTTAACTCATGACTTAGAGTGATCCGGTAACTCAAGAAACTTAGACTATTATGGACTTGGGAGTTTCTTATAACTGACATAAACCATGTGAGCTACATGGAGTCCAACGTTTTGCCTTCCTAAGGAAGGAAACCCACATTAGCGGGAGCGTTATACTCTTGCCAGGAAGTATAACCTCAAACTCATTTCTGTGATCACAACTCAACTCTTTGGCCCTCAAATATCATTTCTATGGTGGCACGTAGTTTTGGAGAAGTAGGATGCGATGAACCCACACTTGCCACTCGGTGCTAAATACTCCTCCCAGACTTAGCTCAGAACGCATTAGGAAATCCACCTTAATCAACTCAAGAGTCTATCATGAAGACCAAATCATAAATATATCTCATCTGTAAATCATAAACAACTTGTGGATTCCTAACTCGATTCAAACTCAAAACAGTCTTTCCCAACATCAAGTACACTTGCTTATCAAATCGTATCAAGTATCAAAAGCTTCGAGAAAACGTCATAGGACTCATTCTTGACACTCAAGCTCAATATCGATAAATATATTCAATACTCAAACTTCTCATGGAAAAAGCATAACTCATGACACTTGTCTTAAATCGCTTAGAAATCATCAATACAAAATGACAATATACAACTCATGGCATAAATTCTCAATTTAAGAAACGTGATGGTAAAATAATCATAAATATCAAACTTATTCAACTCAAATCTCATAAATCATCAATAAAGAAATTTGGGTGTAAACTCACTTGCAAAGATTATGAAATTCCAATAGTAAAAATCAATTCTTTGGGCATAAGAATGAAAGGATATTCCTGTTCAAGCCCCACATACCTTGATTATTATTCGGGATGAATAAACTTGCTATAGACTTCTTTTCCCACTTCTTGAGTTAGAGATCTTAATGTTCTTGACTTGGAAGTTTTAAATCTTGAACTAATTTATGAAAACCATGGCTTGATGTTGTGATGTTTAGACAAGAATTGGATTGAATTTTGGAGAGAAACCCTAGAATTTTTTAGAAGATGGAAGAGGAAATAAGGATTTTCTCCCTCACATGTATATATATAAAGGGTAAGGTCGGGTGGAAAAGACCAAAATATCCTTGAGCAAATTCTAGAACTGGAGCCCATTTTTTGTCCCTTTGGCGCGACACGCCAGGATCGCGGTCCTTCACTGGAATTGGACAATTAGGAAACTTCTCAGTGGCGCAACGTGGTGAAGTTGCATTTGCCACCTTGGTAGTAACCTAGAAGGGCACTGCGACGCGGTGGAATCGTGTTGGTGCACTAAAATTTGACAATCCTAAAATTGAGCCTTGGCGCGACGCGTCCATATCACGGAGGCTCACTGAAAAATGACAATTACCATTTTGGTTGGCTCCGCGACGCGCTAAAGTGCCAGGTGGCACACTGTCTCACTAAAATGGCTCTAACTCTTCACTTGAGTGTCAGATTTGGGCGAATTTGGTATTGATGGAAAGCTTATTCAATGCTCTACATGGAAAAAAGTAGAAATTAGAGAAATACAACATGGTATAAACATTAATCACTTTAGAAGTCATCCATATTCACTCAAAAGGTGAATTTAAGCTTAAGGAACGACCGGGGTATTACAATATCTCCCCCCCTTGGAAACATTCATCCTCGAATGTTGATAGTTAGGTTCAAGATCAAAGAGGAAACTGGAAATAATTTATAGGAACTATTCGCTCAGCCGACTTACTTCACTCTAGATTTTTGAGTACTTCATAGAATGCACAAATCATAGAATAGATATCTATACAACTGAATACGCTGGATTAGAAGGAAACTGAATTAAGGAAGAATGATACCATCGGCTTGATTTGAACTCATGGAGAAGAGATGAGGATACTTAACTCGCATATCTACTTCTGCTTCCCAAGTAGCACCCTCTATTGATTGATTTTGCCACAGAACTTTAATCAAGAGGACTTCCTTGTTCCTTAGGCTACGAACTTGATAATCTAGGATCTCGACCGGAACTTCATCATAAGAAAGACTATCCTGAACATCTAAGCTATCTGATGGTTCAACCACAACAGAATTACCAATGTACTTCTTGATAGAAACGTGAAAGACAGGGTGGACAGCTGACAACTCTGCAGGCAACTCAATCTCATAAGCTGTTTTCCCAACACGATTCAAAACTCTATAAGGGCCAACATATCGGGGACTAAGCTTCCCTTTCTTTCCAAATCTTTTCAGCCCTTTCATGGGAAAAATTTTCAAGTACACCAAATCATCAACTTCAAACTCAAGAGCTCTTCTTCTCACATCTGCATACAACTTCTGATGACTCTGGGTTGTCTTCAACCTTTCTCGAATCAACTTAACTTTCTCCATGGCCTCGAACACAGCATCAGGTCCAATCACAGCAGCCTCACCGACTTCAAACCAACCTATGAGTGATCTACATCGCCTTCCATATGAAGTCTCAAATGGAGCCCTTCCAATGCTAGCATGAAAACTATTGTTATAAGCAAATTCAACCAATGGAAAATGCTCATCCCAACTTCTTTTGAAATCAAGAACACATGCCCTCAATATATCCTCCAAAGTCTGGATAGTCCTCTCAGTCTGACCGTCTGTCTGTGGATGAAAAGCGAAGCTAAGACGAACTTCGGTGCCAAGACCCTTCTGAAAAGCTCTCCAAAACTGAGAAGTAAATTGAGTACCTCTATTGGAGATGATAGCCAACGGAACTCCATGCAACCTGACTAACTTTCAGATGTACAGCTTAGCATAGTCCTCAGCGGTAAAAGATGTATGTACTGGCAGGAAATATGCTGACTTAGTAACCTATCTACAATGACCCAAATAGAATCATGATGATGACGAGAGAGAGGTAAAACGATCATGAAATCCATGTTCACCACTTCCCACTTCTAAGTAGGAATGCCAAATTCTCGCATCATACCACCGGGTCTCTGGTGCTCTATCTTCACCTGTTGGTAAGTTGCACACTTCTCTACGAACTTTGCTATATCCCTCTTCATACCATTCCATCAATAAATTTCTCACAAATCGCGATACATCTTGGTAGCACCGGGATGAATAGAATATCGTGCGCCATGCGCTTCAGCCATAATCCTCTGCCTCAGATCATCAACATTAGGCACACATAATCTATTCTGAAGCCTCAATACACCATCTCCCCCTTGGGAGAAAAACCCCACCTTTTGGTCTTTAACTAACTCTTTCAGTTCGACCAAACAAGAATTCATATCCTGTTTCTCCTTCACTTCTGAAACTAGAGAAGATTCGGAACTACTTTGAACCCAAACATTACCCTCAGCTGAATCAAGCAATCTAACACCCAACCTAGTCAACCTATGTACTTCACGGGCTAACTCTTTCTTATCTTCCTCTAAATGCGCTACACTACCCATGGACGATCTTCTAAGGGCATCTGCCACTATATTGGCCTTGTCCGGGTAATACAACATGCTCATATCATACTCCTTCAGCAATTCTAACCATCATCTCTGCCACAGGTTCAAATCTCTCTGAGTGAACACATATTGCAAACTCTTGTGATCCATAAATACATCAACATGAACACCGTACAAGTAATGTCTCTAGATTTTTAAGGCAAAAACTACTGCAGCTAGCTCAAGATCATGGGTCGGGTAATTCTTCTCATGCGGTTTCAATTGCCTGGAGGCATAGGCTATAACCTTACCTTTATGCATCAATACGCAACCCAAACCAACTCTCGAGGCATCACAATACACCACAAAATCATCTACATCATTCGGCAGGGTCATCACAGGAGATAAAGTGAGCCGAGTCTTCAACTCCTGAAAACTCTTCTCGCAAGAATCTGACCACTAGAATTTAACTTTCTTTTGAGTTAACCGGGTCAAAGGAGCAGCAATGGAGGAGAAACCCCCAACAAAATGACTATAGTAACCAGATAGAACCAAGAAACTCCTAATGTTAGATGGGGAAATAGGTCTAGGCCAATTTTTCACAGCTTTTACCTTTTGAAGATCAACTCGAATACCTTCAGAAGAAATAATATGTCCCAAAAAGGCAACTGACCTTAGCCAAAATTCATACTTGCTAAATTTGGCAAACAACTGATGATCTCTAAGGGTCTGCAAGATAATTCGGAGATGATCTGCATGGTTATTTCCATTTTGAGAGCATACAAGGATATCATCTATGAACACAATAACAAACATATCCAGGTACTATCTGAACACCCGATTCATAAGGTCCATAAAAGCTGCTGGGGCATTAGTTAGCCCGAAGGATATGACCAGGAATTCAAAATGACCATAACGAGTATGAAAAGCTATTTTTGGAATATCACACTCTCTGACTTTAAGTTGGTGATAACCGAATCTCAAATCTATTTTCGAGAAATAATTGGCGTCTTGCAGCTGATCAAACAGGTCATCAATTCTAGGAAGAGGGTACTTGTTCTTGACTGTGACCTTGTTGAGCTGACGACAGTCAATGCACATACGTAATGAACCATTTTTATTTTGCACAAATATAATGGGTGCGTGATGATAGGCGATATTACGCGCCTATATCAATATATTTTGCCCATATTTTAGCCTAGTTTCGAGAACAAATTATATATTTCATGCACTTTTAGTCCTTTTTCCTGTAAGTGAGCTAACGAACATGATTAGCAAAGTTTCAGGTATAAATGATGCAGAATTCAGCATTTTATGGATTACTTGACGCCAAAGAAAGCCTCACGGAAGGAGAAAAGGAAGCTTGGACGCCTAAGGACCAAAAGTGATGCATGGAAAATTTGTCCCGGGCTAAAACAACATTTCTGAAGACTTTGGGGACTTGCAGTAACTTATTTGGATCAGGATAATAATACATTAACCTAGTACAATTGGGTTAAGTATTTCATTAGTTTATTTGGATTTGGATAATGTTACATTAACCTAGTACAATTGGGTTAAGTATTTCATTAGCTTAGTAGGATTTGGTTAAGTATTTCATTAGCTTAGTAGGATTAGGATATGGGTATTATAAATACCCTATTTTGCTAGAGATTTTATATCTTCTTTCCAATCTTCTTTCCATCTTTCTAATATACATTCTTCAACTATTAATCTTTTCTACTCTTCCAACAATTCTAATCTTTCCATTAATTCTATTTTTCTTCTATTCATCTATTCTTAATTTCCGCAACAAGAGAATCGTTACTTTGCCTAGGAATTCACGCCTAAACGCCTACCACCTGTGCTACACAAAATTAATCAGTATTGTGGTATAATAACAATGTCAACCGTGAGCTCCTTCATGGGTAACTGAACTTCTCTGTTGGGGTTATGGAAGCCGAATGAGATACTATCTATTAATATGAGTTTGTGAGTTCGCAACACGTATGCTGCTTATATCATTATTCTCTTCATCTTAATCTAAATTCTTTGTGGTTGCAAACACAAGAATACGCCAGTATAACATTTAACTTGTTCGAAAGAAAGGTTATTTGTCTGGAAAAGAGATAGTGTCAAGGTAGTAGGGTCCCATCCCCTATTAAACAGTTAGTGCTATAACTGGATTAACCTCTTGGAGAATTCGTACCGTTAGACACACTTTAAGCTCGAAAGAGTTAAAGTGAAATAATCCTCGAATAGGTCGAAAGACGCCTGGATTTGCCATCGAATACAATTCTCTATAAGCACATGCATGTCAGAATTCAACACACTCATAGCCAATAGAGACGTATAACTCAGAAGGTGGACATAACCCCAACGCTTCAATTCTCATTGTTTTACAACCTACTAAACATTCTTTTTTTTTACTTTGCTATTTTCAGTTTTTACTTTAATATTTTGGTTACACATTACAATCCCCCCTTTTTACGAGACTTGCACTAAAAGTCTAGTAATCGTTGCTTACTTGTTGACCAAGCTATTCCCTGTGGGATCGATACCCAACCCAGTTGGGTTCTATATTTGCTAACGACCGCTTTACACTCCTACGAGAGCTGTAGATTGAGCGTTATCAGTGCGCCCCAAGGAGACACACTGGGCCTTATAAAACCCTTATCAAGAAGATCTTTGAGTTGCTCCTTCAACTCCTTAAGTTCTGCGGGGCCCATACAATACAGAAGAATAGAAATAGGCTATGCATCGGGAAGAAGATCAATCCCGAATTCTATTTCTCTATCGGGAGGTACCCTTGGGAGATCTTCCGAGAAAATATCAAGAAACTTATTGACAATACTAATAAACTGAATAGTCGGAGTCTCAAACTTAGTATTTTTAACTCGAACCAAATGATAGATACAACCCTTGGATATCAATTTCCTGGCCTTAAGGTAGGATATAAAATGACTCTTGGGAGCTACAAAACTTCCGGACCACTCAAAAACTGGCTCATTGGGAAACTAAAACTTTACTATACGGGTACGACAATCTATAGACGCATAACAAGAGTGAAGCCAATCCATACCCAGAATAATGTCAAAATCGACCATATCTAGCTCAATCAAGTCTGCAAACATGATTCTGTTAAGGACAGTGATAGGACACTTCTTATACACCTGCTTAGCAACAACAGATTTACCTATAGGGGTAGAAACTAGAAAAGACTCAGGAATCTTTTCAGCATTGATTTCAAAATTCACATCCACCCATGGAGTCACATAAGAAAGACTTAACCCAAGGTGCATCAACACATACACATTAAAATAAAATACACGGAGCATACCAGTAATAACATCTGGTGAATCCTCCTGCTCCTGGCGGGGTGGTATAGCATAAAAGCGCTTCTGGCACTGACCACTTGCAGTACTAGATGAGGAACCCTGAAGAGGATTAGGATGAACTAAAGGGGCTGGAGCACTAATAGCCTGACTCTGGGGACGAATATCACGACTCTCCTATCTAGCGTATGGGTAATCCCTGAATCTGTGGCCCAACTTACCGCAACCAAAACAACCCCTTCAATCGACTAAGCACTCGCCAGGATGGTCCCTACCGCCCTTCAGACATAGGGGAGGACGAGGTCTGTTACTCACACTGTCCTGGGACCTGGACATAGTAGGCCTATTATCCTTCTCCTGTCTAATTCTGAATGCGGGAGCACTGGCTGATGAAAGTGCTGGCACAAGTGAACGATTTTGGGACTGAGCGTGATTCCCTCCAGAAAATCTAGTCTGACCATACCCCTGCTGCTCTGATCTAACTCTCTTATTTACCCTTACTCTATCTCTCTCTTTCACCTTGTCCGCTTCAATCTACTGAGCATGAATTATTAGTCTTGAAAGGTCCATGTGTGATGCCCCAAATTTTTGGAGCCTGTCACTCACCAGTATTGGGCGTGCCAACTAGGCCCCAACCTTGTCAGCTATGCAGGCGGCATGTGCTGAGGAAATATGCTGAAGTTGAAGATGAGGAAAATGGGCATAACATGAGGCAACAATCATCTATATATGTTGCATGACATGTCCTAAGAGTGCCAATGTGATTTGGAGAGGGCTTGGTGTGAGCCCAAGGGGGCGGAGGCATGGTAAGGATCGTGTGCGGTGTTCGATGTCAGCGCCGTGCCATTTTGAGCTACAAGTGGAATCTAAGGATTCCGGTTTAGAGAGTTGATATTGATTGTACCTTATGTATGCTTACCAAATTTGGGGTCGTTTGGAGTCCGTTTAGATAGGGACTTGACTTGGCCAAAGTCCAGTGGCATTGTCGTAATTTGTTGATTGGTCCGAAGTCCATAACTCGTTCCGTGTGTATGGAAATGGGGTGAAACTTCATGGAGGTGTGAAGGAAGTCAAGAGAAAGGTGTAGGAATAAACGGCACCCAATTTGAAGGTCGGATGAATGATCTAAGCCCCAGTATGATTCTCGGGCAAAATGATGTCTAGTGGGGGAAATTGGGATTATTTATTTTAAGCATATATAAGGGGGGTATGAATGGTGACAGCCTACCAGCCTTCCCCGGGTGTGTCAACAGATGGCCACCCCAAGTGTGCTGCCTTGAGGGACAACCTTAAGGGCCTGCCTTGGCATGTCAAAGGAATGCGCAAGGTACCCATAGGGCTCGGGAACCCTATGGGCAACGCAAGGTTGGGTGGACTAGCGTTGGACGCCGGAAAAGGCTAGAGGTTGGATATATGAACCGACAATCCCCGTGGGCTGTCTAAATGATGGAAGGATGCCTCCAAGCTGATAGAGCAATCGAGATACTCTTCCCAAGAGACTCGTAAGCTAACTTGTGAGCTTGGTCAAGGTTCAGCCAAGCAAGCAAGGGTCCGTTGGCCTAGACGCGCAGTTGTGGGGTGACACTGAAGTTGGATGCAAGTTGCGTGGGCTATGTTTGGCTATGCCATAAGACATGAGTGGGCATATCTAAGAAAGACGCTTGAGACAAAGGCTAAGGATTGAGGGTTGCCCTACTCGGGCGAAGCAAAGGCTAAGTGCACATGCATGAGGCGATGTCAAGCTTGAGAATAGGACTGTGCATGCGATGGCAATGCTCAGGCCAAGGCGAGGGACGAGTATGTCCATAGACATCCCCAGGAGAGCATATGGATGAGATCCACGGATTAAAGGTACGCCAGAAGAGTTGCTTATACGTTGGCCATGTCAGCCGACATGTTAAAGGAGCGGCACCAAAGGGGGCAAGCCTCTGAGGCGAGCTTCCCACAGGCACAGGATCGTGCTAAAGACCTGGGAAATGAGGAAGGATGGCCCATAGTTGGGGGAACCATGGGCGCCGCACAGGCAAAACTGTGTGCCGCTGACGCAGTGAAAAATGAGCCTATGACACATGTCCCTATTAAGCATAGCGGATCTATACTCTTTCACAACATAACCAAATACACCAGCCAAAAACTTACTCATACTAGTTCTAGAATCAGTCATCATACCGGGAGCATACTTAGATAACTGGTTGAACTTATGACAATACTCCTTAACTGTCATGGGGTCCTGTCTCAAGTTCATAAATTCTTTTAGTTTCACTTTCCTCAGCTCCGGGGAAAGAATCTGTCTAAGAATACGTCCTGGAACAACTGCTAAGTCATGGGAGCGTCATCCTCCCCTCTACTCTTCCTCTACATCTCCACCCAATCATAAGCAACATCTTTCAAGCGATAGAAAGCTAGCTCAACATTTTCTTCCTCCGTTATATGCATAATTTGGGTGATCTTTTTCACCTCATCAAGATATATTTGTGGGTCCTCGCCTGTCTTTGACCCATAAAACTCTGGTGGATTCATCCGCATAAAATCACAAACCCGAGCTGCTGCTAAATTACCTTCCTGCAAAGGTGGAACTGCGGCCTGAACATGGGTCTGAGTATTGGCGGTAACCGCCTGGGCTAGCGCTTGAAAAACTGCCCAAAATTCAGCATGGGACACCATCTCACCTAAAGGATTAACGGGTTGAGGTCGTTCATTATTTTTGTGAGCTCTATGAGGAGGCATTTTTTGTCATAATGGAGCACGAATTAATAGCAGAGAAACAATTGTAGGCATGATAGACTTTTAAAGAAAGAAATAACTTTTTCTAAAACGTCCCATAGCCTCGTGCTCATAGATGTGGTGCGCTACACACCGATGATCAAGACTCTACGTAACGCGGCTCGTCAGACTCCCTAGGACTCTTCAAACCTTAGGCTCTGATACCAAGCTTGTAACGCCCCAAGAACCTATCCCAATATGTCACACGGTGCTTAAGGCCACGCTTGGCCTCAAGCGAACCCTCTAAACATGTCATCACTTTCATAACTCACTATAACACTAATCATTTTAAAATAGGGAAGAATAATGATGTCATGTGCATACTGATATGAAAAATATTGTCATGTACAAAGAAAATACTAAAAGTTCTGTACATACTGGTACTCTATTCTGACAAAGCCTCTACTACAAAAGACTGAGGAGCCATTGGGACAGATCCCCAACTCACTCGCTTGAATTGAAAAGAAACAACCATCTACTATCAAGGCAAAAATCAGGGACATAGGTCCTCAAACCATGAGGACTCACTAACTGTAAGAAAGTAGATGGAGGTACTCAAAGATCACTGTCACTGGTGAGACTGAGCACCTGAAGCTACATCACGAGAAAATGTAGAACATAGAAGAGTATGGGAATCAGTACTTAGGATTGTACTAAGTATGTGGGGGTGTATGCAACACTTTTAAACAATATCATAAATGTAAAATAAAGTCATGCATGCTGATAATAATGACTCTCTTCACTTGAATTTCCTGAAACATAATTTCCATAAATCTTCGATAATAACACATGCTTCACAAATCTTATAAATCATTGGACTCAACTCAAACTCTTTAAATCATGACTTAGAGTGACTCGGTAACTCAAGAAACATAGACTATTATGGACTTGGGAGTTTCTTATAACCGACATAAACTATGTGAGCTACATGGAGTCCAACGTTTTGCCCTCCTAAGGAAGGAACCCCACATTAGCGGGAGCGTTATACTCTTGTCAGGGAGTATAACCTCAAACTCATCTCTGTGATCACAACTTGGCTCTTTGGCCCTCAAATCTCATTCTTACGGTGGCACGTAGTTCTGGAGAAGTATGATGCGCTGAACCCATACTTGCCACTCAGTGCTAAATACTCCTCCCAGACTTAACTCAGAATGCGTTAGGAAATCCACCTTAATCAACTCAAGAGTCTATCATGAAGACCAAATCATAAATATATCTCATCTGTAAATCATAAACAACTTGTGGATTCCTAACTCAACTCAAACTCAAAACAGTCTTTCCCAATATCAAGTACACTTGTTTATCAAATCGTATCAAGTATCAAAAGATTCGAGAAAATGTCATAGGACTCATTCTTGACTCTCAAGCTCAATATCGATAAATATATTCAATACTCAAACTTCTCATGGAAAAAGCATAACTCATGACACTTGTCTTAAATCACTTAGAAATCATCAATACAAAATGACAATATACAACTCATGACATAAATTCTCAATTTAAGAAACATAATGGTAAAATAATCATAAATATCAAACTTATTCAACTCAAATCTCATAAATCATCAATAAAGAAATTTGGGTGTAAACCCACTTGCAATGATCATGAAATTCCAATAGTAAAAATCAATTCTTTGGGCACAAGAATGAAAGAATATTCTTTTTCAAGCCCCACATACCTTGATTATTATTCAGGATGAATAAACTTGCTATAGACTTCTTTTCCCACTTCTTGAGTTAGAGATCTTAATGTTCTTGACTTGGAAGTTTTAAATCCTGAACTAATTTGTGAAAACCATGGCTTGATGTTGAGATGTTTAGACAAGAATTGGATTGAATTTCGGAGAGAAACCCTAGAATTTTGGAGAAGATGGAAGAGGAAATGAGGATTTTCTCCCTCACTTGTATATATATAAAGGGTAAGGACGGGTGGAAAAGACCAAAATACCCTTGATCAAATTCTAGAACTGGAGTCCGATGTTTGGCCCTGGCGCGACGCGCCGGGATCGCGGTCCTTCACTGGAATTGGACAATTGAAAAACTGCTTAGTGGCGCGACGCGGTGAAGTCGCATTTGCCACCTTGGTCGTAACCTGGAAGGGCACTGCGATGCGGTGGAATCACGTTGGTGCATTGTAATTTGACAATCCTAAAATTGAGCCTTGGTGCGACGCGCCCATATCGCAGAGGCTAACTGGAAAATGACAATTGCCATTTGGCTGGCTCCGCGACGCGCTAAAGTGCCAGGTGGCACACTGTCTCACTAAAATGGCTCTAACTCTTCACTTGAGTGTCAGATTTGGGCGAATTTGGTATCGATGGAAAGCTTATTCAATGCTCTACATGGTAAAAAGTAGAAATTAGAGAAATACAACATGGTATAAACATCAATAACTTTGGAAGTCATCCATATTCACTCAAAAGACGGATTTAGGCTTAAGGAACGATCGGGGTATTACAGGTGGTTTCTAGGGGTCAAATTTATTTTTCTATTAGGTTGGTTTTATTGATCGGGAATACTATTTTCCTTTCTGATGGTCACAGATTTTATGGTGAACCAATGAAGTAACAATGTGCAAAATTTATCTTAACCTTTTTTTTTCTTCTTCTGATGTTAAAAATGACATATATTATTTAGACAAATTTTCATGTCTCTAAGTTATATCATTTTGTTCCCTGATTCGAATTCCACGTATTATCTTCATTTTTAATGCTTAATTCTTTGTGAATATAACATTTTAATCAACTTGAATTTATGAATATAGCCTCAAAAGAAAATTCTTTTATGATTTGTTAATATAAATGATTATAATATTGATTCACAATGCTAGAGTTTGCCTATGCAATTGAGATCCATTTATAACCCATTGTTATTAGCATTCATGTTTGAAGTTAGAAGCTCAACAAATAAGAAGGCAATTGAATAATAACTTGAGTAATTAGTGAGAAATACAACAACAACAACATATCCAGTGTATTCCCTTCAAGTGGGGTCTGGGGAGGGTAAAGTGTATGCAGTCCATCCCACTACCTCAGATGAAGTAGAGAGACTGTTTCCAATAGACCCCCGGCTCAGGGCAGATAACAATATAATAAACAAACCACATAAAAGTATACATCCATATGGCAATACTCTAATAACAGATAGAAAGGGATAATAACTATACAAGACACGCACAAGATGATACTAAAAATATCTATTCGAAAAACATAGGTATCACCAATACACCACAAACATACTCCTACACACTAACCCTCTACTCTAATCCGCTTCCTCCACACCTTCCTATCAAGGGCCATGTCCTCCGTAAGCTGTAATTGCTCCATGTCATGTATAATCACCTCCCTCCAATACTTCTTAGGACTACCTCTACCCCGCCTAAAATCATTCGTAGCCAGCCTCTCACACCGCCATACTGGAGCATCTGTGCCCCTCCTCATCACTAATTAGTGACAAATAATTAAGATTATATATACTGAAGCAACAAGCATCGACTAAAAAGGTTGAAGGTGGGGGATATCGATCTCGGGTCTTCTGTGTATTACTTTTCTGGTAACAAGTATATTCACATATTTAATTATTGTAGAAATAATGTGAAGTCTCACTTTTATTAGATGTTTGAGGATGAAGAAAGAGCTAGAATTTAAGGATAATTTGTGACGTCTCCTAAATTTTAATTTAGGTATTGTTTTCATTCGTTCGTAAAAATTTTGATGATAAATTAGTTATATTTACATTGAAAATTTAGAGAGCAAAGCACATTTTTAAATTATTGGCAGATCAAAGAAAATGGAGACTAATATATGTATAAAATTGATTTTATTTTTCTTATACATAGTTATTTGGTGTGAGACCCACGTGCAAAGAACATCCCATAATATATATAAAGGTTATAATCCTTCTACATAACAGATGTCTGATCCCTTAAATCTCCGGCACTATTTCACGAGTAATTGTGCAAACAAAATTTTGTTTTTGCTTTGGTCAGAAGAGATAAAGAAGAGAAGTGATAACTAATTCCGAAATTAGTTTTAGAATGAAATTATCCTATATTTTATCGAAATAAAATACATCGAATAACTCATTCCAAAATTAATTATTCCGAATTATAGTGGATAACTTATATCCAACCAAACCCCTAAAATTACAATGAGAAGAAATATATGTGAGGAAGAGAGGACCGCTATGGGCTATGCCATTATAGAGCCAAGGTGGTAATGCTCACTTAGGAGATTTAAAAAACATATAGGCATATAACAGTAAATCACATTTATCAAACTCGATTAGCATTTACGCTTAAAAAAAATAAGGCTAACTTTCAACATATTTTGGATAATTTTAGCTCAAGGGCACTTTTAATGTTGCCAAACACCAAAACAAGCCAAAAATGTACTTCTGAATTGATTAGAAGTATATAACAGTAAATATACTTCTGAATTGAAAATCCAAAGGATACTCTTATTCAAGGCAGGTCCAAATCACAATCCCTGGAAAAAATCCCTTGTCCCAGATCTCTGTGAAACATCAAACGGTATGATAACTCAAGGTAGATGGATTTTCATAGATCCCACGATTTGAAGTCTAGGAACAGCAAAATCCATAAACATGAAAGATTTCCAAGTAAAAACTACAAACCACAGCAGCATAAGAAAACTAGGGAGAATATTTGGTCGTAATGCTCACCTGTGGCTTTATTTAGAAGCTGATAACATAAAAGCAAGATGAATCAAGCTAACTGGGAAAATTGCATCAGATCAGAGGAGACCGGAGCTACTAATCTACACAAGTTTACAATTATAGAACACCAAAATGACCTACATACTAAGGAACTAAGATGAAATCACTATACAAAATCACTTTACTCCAACCACTACTGGCTCCTTTTGATTAGCTATGAAGATAATTGCATCTAGAACCCTTTATGCATCTATTATTTGCATTACACGGGCAGGGTACATTCCTTTTCCCACCTCTAGATGGCCCTCTACCCCCAAATAATGATTGCTTATCCCAGTTCCTATTATTGTAACCAGAATTACTACCATGAGAACCCTTGTCCCTCTGACCAGAGTATCTCCAATCTTGATGGTGATCATTATCTCTTGTCCCCCGACTCCCAGTAGGTGCACCCTTACCTTGATTTGAATCTCCTTGAGGTGGTCCTTGGATAAGTGCTCCAGGATTTTTAGTTCCCACACTTTCACGAGTAATTGTGCAAACAAAATTTTGTTTTTGCTTTGGTCAGAAGAGATAAAGAAGAGAAGTGATAACTAATTCCGGAATTAGTTTTAGAATGAAATTATCCTATATTTTATCGAAATAAAATGCATCGAATAACTCATTCCAAAATTAATTATTCCGAATTATAGTGGATAACTTATATCCAACCAAACCCCTAAAATTACAACGAGAAGAAATATATGTGAGGAAGAGGGGACCGATATGGGCTATGCCATTATAGAGCCAAGGTGGTAATGCTCGCTGAGGAGATTTAAAAAACATATAGGCATATAATAGTAAATCACATTTATCAAACTCGATTAGCATTTACGCTTAAAAAAAATAAGGCTAGCTTTCAACATATTTTGGATAATTTTAGCTCAAGGGCACTTTTAATGTTGCCAAACACCAAAACAAGCCAAAAATATACTTCTGAATTGATTAGCAGTATATAACAGTAAATATACTTCTGAATTGAAAATCCAAAGGACACTCTTATTCAAGGCAGGTCCAAATCACAATCCCTGGAAAAAATCCCTTGTCCCAGATCTCTATGAAAAATCAAACGGTATGATAACTCAAGGTAGATGGATTTTCATAGATCCCACGATTTGAAGTCTAGGAACAGCAAAATTCATAAACATGAAAGATTTCCAAGTAAAAACTACAAACCACAGCAGCATAAGAAAACTAGGGAGAATATTTGGCCGTAATGCTCACCTGTGGCTTTATTTAGAAGCTGATAACATAAAAGCAAGATGAATCAAGCTAACTGGGAAAATTGCATCAGATCAGAGGAGACCGGAGCTACTAATCTGCACAAGTTTACAATTATAGAACACCAAAATGACCTATATACTAAGGAACTAAGACGAAATCACTGTACAAAATCACTTTACTCCTACCACTACTGGCTCCTTCTGATTAGCTATGAAGATAATTGCATCTAGAACCCTTTATGCATCTATTATTTGCATTATACGGGCAGGGTACATTCCTTTTCCCACCTCTAGATGGCCCTTTACCCCCAAATGATGATTGCCTATCCCAGTTCCTATTATTGTAACCAGAATTACTACCATGAGAACCCTTGTCCCTCTGACCAGAGTATCTCCCATCTTGATGGTGATCATTATCTCTTGTCCCCCGACTCCCAGTAGGTGCACCCTTACCTTGATTTGAATCTCCTTGAGGTGGTCCTTGGATAAGTGCTCCAGGATTTCCAGTTCCCACACTTTCACGAGTAATTGTGCAAACAAAATTTTGTTTTTGCTTTGATCAAAAGAGATAAAGAAGAGAAGTGATAACTAATTCCGAAATTAGTTTTAGAATGAAATTATCCTATATTTTATCGAAATAAAATGCATCGAATAACTCATTCCAAAATTAATTATTCCGAATTATAGTGGATAACTTATATCCAACCAAACCCCTAAAATTACAACGAGAAGAAATATATGTGAGGAAGCGGGGACCGCTATGGGCTATGCCATTATAGAGCCAAGGTGGTAATGCTCACTTAGGAGATTTAAAAAACATATAGGCATATAACAAGTAAATCACATTTATCAAACTCGATTAACATTTACGCTTAAAAAAAATAAGGCTAGCTTTCAACATATTTTGGATAATTTTAGCTCAAGGGCACTTTTAATGTTGCCAAACACCAAAACAAGCCAAAAATATACTTCTGAATTGATTAGAAGTATCTAACAGTAAATATACTTCTGAATTGAAAATCCAAAGGACACTCTTATTCAAGGCAGGTCCAAATCACAATCCCTGGAAAAAATCCCTTGTCCCAGATCTCTGTGAAACATCAAACGGTATGATAACTCAAGGTAGATGGATTTTCATAGATCCCACGATTTGAAGTCTAGGAACAGCAAAATCCATAAAACATGAAAGATTTCCAAGTAAAAACTACAGACCACAGCAGCATAAGAAAACTAGGGAGAATATTTGGCCGTAATGCTCACCTGTTGGCTTTATTTAGAAGCTGATAACATAAAAGCAAGATGAATCAAGCTAACTGGGAAAATTGCATCAGATCAGAGGAGACCGGAGCTACTAATCTGCACAAGTTTACAATTATAGAACACCAAAATGACCTATATACTAAGGAACTAAGACGAAATCACTGTACAAAATCACTTTACTCCTACCACTACTGGCTCCTTCTGATTAGCTATGAAGATAATTGCATCTAGAACCCTTTATGCATCTATTATTTGCATTATACGGGCAGGGTACATTCCTTTTCCCACCTCTAGATGGCCCTCTACCCCCAAATGATGATTGCCTATCCCAGTTCCTATTATTGTAACCAGAATTACTACCATGAGAACCCTTGTCCCTCTGACCAGAGTATCTCCCATCTTGATGGTGATCATTATCTCTTGTCCCCCGACTCCCAGTAGGTGCACCCTTACCTTGATTTGAATCTCCTTGAGGTGGTCCTTGGATAAGTGCTCCAGGATTTCCAGTTCCCACACCCCACCCATTACCAGATGTAGGCCCTTGAATAGTTGACCCCACGCTCCCAGTTGGAGCGACCCAACCTGGATTGGCATTCCCAGATTGTGCAACCCATCCAGTATTCGAATTCCCAGGAAGTGGCCCAGTAGGAACCCAACCAGGATTTACATTCCCTGGAGGCATTGCTTGAACAGTCGCTCCCCAGTTAACATTCATGATGGCTGGTACAGGTCCACCCCAGCCCACATTTGGATTTCCAGGCATCATACCCCAGCCAGTGTTATTTTCAGGTCTCAATGCTGAAGCTGAACTCACATTATCTTGCAAACCAGCACCCCATGGAACACTAGGCACAGTTGTAGGCTGTATGATCTGTTGGCTGCCTTGAGCTGGCGCGCTCCAATAATCAGGTTGAGGCAAGACTGAGGCACCTGCATTTACAAAATTTCCAGCAATATTCTGAACAGATGAGGATGTACCCCAATTACCATATCCCTGGGGCTGACCCGGTGCCAGAGCAGAAACGCTTGGCTCTCCCTTAGAAGGTGCCGCTGCAACCCATGTATTAACATCCACACAAGGGTTCTGCATATTAAGAGATTCAGACTGGAGAGCTGCATGCTGTGCACCAAGTTGGCAATTCATCAGTGCTGTCTGTTGTCCACTAGCTGCAAATGATTGAGCATTTTGCAAAGAATACCCAGACTCTGCAGCAATTACCTGTTCAGAAGTAGGCACTGGGCCAAAATCACTACCAGAATTCACATAATTACTTTCCGATTCCCTGACTGAATGCCCACCAAAATTTTGAACAGAAGCAGAAGTATTAACCCCATCATCTGGCAGAGCTGGAGGGGATTGGACAACTCTGTTGCCCCTAGAATACGAATTTGCAACAGTAACAGAAGGCCCATCTCCTCTGACCCAAGCGGCAGTATTCTGCTTTGGAGTAGGAGATGGGAGATTCACAGAATTGTCGTTACTCCACCTGTCTGTAGAAAGAGCAGAAACATCGCCAGAAGAACTCATTCCACCTCCAGAGGGAACCAAACAACGAGAATTCTGAGACCCAACATTCTGGTCGACTTGAGGCCTCTCTCCATTTTGATTTTGCAGAACAGTTGCTGGAAGTATATTCTCAACTGCTGATGGCACCTTCTCAAACCTCCCTGCCAATGCATCAGTCAAAAGAATAGATTCCTCTTGTCTATCCAAAGATCTCCATATTTTCAGATCAGCAGGGAAGTATCCTGTATTGCTCCATTTACGCAACTGGACCATAGAAAATGGTCCCTGTATTTTACCGGAAGGGTCCTTGTAATGCCAGATTTTTTCAGCTTCATTGATCTTGATGGATGTTTCTCCAAACTTATTCTGGAGTGTAGCTGGAGACGATACCGATGATGCACCAGAAAATGACTCCGTTCTTGACAAAAATTGGCTATTCTGTCCCATTGGCTCTGAAATAGCAGCAGAAGTTTGCTTATCTGGATTCATTGATTCTGTCTCCCTCCCTCTTCCTTCAATCCATGTATCTTCATTCAGCCCCCCTCCCGAATGAGCACCATCTTCACTTCTGCTCAAAACGTTTTTACCATAGGAACTCCTGTTTAGTTCAAAGTTCTTTGAAGAAGATCTTCCTGCAGCCCCCCAAGCATCTTTTGTAGGGAAGTTGCTTCTCGGAGAAATTGGCCCACGTCCTCTTCGGTTGAAACTTGAATCTCTAGACTTCGTATAAGCATCTGCATGAGAAGTAGCAACTTTCAAATAATAAACAGCAAGGCGCAGTATCTATAACATATGGGGAAGAAAGGAAACTAATTGAACCTCGTCTATCATTACTTTCACTGTCCTCAGACTCATAGCTTGGGTCCATTTTTGGATCCGCATGTATTTCTGGAACTTCCTCAAGTCTACGGTGACGCTCATCAGGAGTCTTCAAGAGCTGTAGTTTCTCTACACATTCTCTAAGTGTAATCATTAGTTAAGGAGTATAATAAGCGACTGACTCAGTCCAAGCAACAAGAAGCAATGACCAATAGAAGAGGGATGAGTGAATTGCTTGTAAAGGTTTTCATCTTCTGTTATTTTGGCTCATCCTCCAAAATTCAAGCAATGCCAAAGTGAGGACAAGTTTACTTCAATAGCACCAACATATTAATCAACGCTCAACAACATATAACAAAAGCTAAAGGAGACCTAAAACAAGGGGAACATATGAGTTACTGCATGAGCATAGAATACTAATATCTCGCGACTGAATCCAAATTTAAACCCAGCGCTCCTCTGATATCAAGAAAATTGTTATCAGGCCCTAGCATTGCGCACAATTTTTGGCCCCAACAGTCCCGCCTCCAGAGAAGAAGAATGAACACCAAAGAAGATTTAATCTTTCAAGCAAATACTACTCCCTCCGTCCCATTTTATGTGTCATAGTTTGACCGGACACAGTTTAAGAAATAAGAAGACTTGATGATTTTTACCAAATTGTCTTTTATTAAAAAATGTACTGCTATTTTTAATTAAGTGGAGCCCCATAAGTGGGATTAATGAGGGTAAAAGTGGAATTTTCTTTAAATAGTTACCAAATAAGGAAAGGTGACATTCTTTTCGGGACGGACAAAAAAGGAAATGGCGACACATAAAATGGGACAGAGGGAGTACATTGCAGTTTGATGAAGGGAATAGAAAGATAAAATTTTGGCAAACAAAGGATATTCCTTCTTGTGCCCTTTCTCACTTGCTCGATCACGAAGATGACTGAGACGGAGTATCTCTGATTCCAGCCACTGAACATCAGCAAAAAGCATCAGGAAATATATTATAACAAGTTGGGAACCCAATAAAGGATGACCACAAGCAAAAGGACTCCATTAGAAGTGCAATCAAAGAGCACAATCAGTACAGATCATAACCTAACAAATTCTGTTCACACCAAGAGGAAAAGAAATTTTTATGAACACCAAAAGGTTTATGGTATATTTGTTGATGAGACTTCTCTGAATCAAAGAGTACAATCAGTACAGAGCATACCCTAACAAATTCTCTTCACACCAAGAGGAATAGAATTTTTTATGCTCAAGGCCCTTAGAAAGCAGTAGCTATCTTTTCATGAGATACCGTTCAGCTAGGGCAGTGTACTAAAAGGACAAAACGACCAGCCAGTAAATCAAACAGTCAACTTTTAGGAAGTCCATGAATAGATCGTTTGACATCTAACCATTATCGTGAGCTAAACAGTTTTGAGACTGGGTAACTGAACTCCAGAAGGTTTATGGTATACTTATAGATGAGACTTCTCCAATCCTCGGAATGCAAAAGGACTTCTCCAATCCTCAGAATGCAAAAGGTCAATTACAAAGATCTAAAATCTACAAATTTCCCTCTTCCATTTACAATATTGCTTGCGATATGCCCTACTCTATTTCTCTCATAAATGTCCCAACTCCTGGCTCAATGGCAGCATCTACGCCACTTAATCTGCAAAGTGATGACTGTCAAAATTTCGTCTTTAATAAGGTAAAGATTTTATTGATGTTAGGGCCTAGGGACAAAACCCAGTATACAAGAGGTATGCAAAAAGTAGACAATCTTACGCTAGTAGCTCGTTGATTAGATAAAAATTCACGTCAAGACCAGGCACTGGAGGTCAAATAAACAGTTGGCCAGTCCAAAAGGGAGCACATAGCTTATAAATAGGATTCCAACAAGGTATCATGAAGGTTGCACATGTATTCAGGAACAGAAAAGAGAGCCACACAGAATAAAACAGAGACTCCCTTGATTCCAGTTCTAAGAAAGTCATAAGAGGAAATAATCTGCCAAAAAAGGAACTTCTAACGAACTGCTGAATCACTTTCTTCAACCTTATTAATCACTGGCACATCTTTAAATAGCAATCCTATGCATATCAATAGAGATAGTCAAAAGTATCTTTTCAATTTCACTTACATCATTAACTCTCGCTGCATGTATTTCCATGGCCTTGTCAAGAATGTCACCCTGTGAATAAACCAATTTTAATCAGCATAATGAAAATAAGTACAAAATTGAAATAATTATCAATATCAGGCTGCATCATACCACTGTTGGTCTATTAATGAGTCCACATCTTATACTCTGGCGCAGACGCTTGCATTCTTCCTGAAAAGTCAAAAGAAGAGACATGTGAACAGCTTGAACAGAAGACAAATACTTTTTCTTGACAAGTACGATTCCACTAAATCAGAGGGGGGCCTAAGATTTTAAGAGTTGCCGGTGAACCATTCCGGTCAACGTAAAATCACTAATCATAAAGATTATAATAATGAGTATATTCAATCGGTTTGCAGTTAATTTCAATACGTCAAATGATCCAATGGACCAAAATCAGTTCAATTCGGTAACTTTTTTCACTCATTTTTTGTTTTATTGAATAAAATTAAAAGAATATTGATAACGAAAGGCAAAATGGCTCGATGGACCCTTGTACTATGCCCGTCTGGTAATGTTGATACTTCTACTTACATGTTTATCATTTGGACCCTTGAACCCACTAAAAAACAACATTTTAAACACTTTTTTGCATACGTGGCATTAACTCGATGATATGGCAAAACACGTGTTTTTTGGGCGCGTGATAAAATATTTGTAACATTTAAAAAATTTTAAAAATAGTAAATATAAAAAAAAAAAAAAAAAAACTCCCCCCCCCCCTCAAACTTCCGCTCCAGCAAACCCCCTCCCCTGAAACCTTCGTTCTAGCACCCTCCCCGCCCCCCTTCGTCCCCCACCACCCCGCCACACCTTCCCCCACCCACCATTATAGATCCAAAATGCTCCTCAAGACTTGCCTCCCTTCCACCATAACCACCACCGCAACATCTCCACTCATTTCCTTGTCCAAACCCTCTCCTTCTTCCTTTCTCCCAAAACCTCCACAAGAACAAATTGGGCTTTTCCAAGACTCCGATTGGAATTGCTATGTACTAAACCAATTGGGGCTTTTGGATGAGAATCCTTCCTTACCTCCCCAGACATCAATTGGCATTGCAATTGATCAAATTCGCCGGAAAATCCACCGTCATCGGAGTTTTGCGTTTTTCCGACAGTGCTACTCGAAGCTTCTTTGCCTAAAATTGGACTAAGAAATGCGCAATGGTCTCCTCAAGCCTTTTCCTCAATTAAATCGGCTCCAATTTGCTCCACAGTTGCTCGAATTTGAAGATTCCTTCCTGACAATTTTGTTGAAGCATTGTTCACGCCGCCATAAGTCATTTCTTGCAATTGGAACATTGTTTTGATCTTCATTACCCATTTTCGCAGTTGTAACATTGAGAATTTCATCAGAAGTTGCACGAATTTGAACGCCCAATTTTGATGATTCCGCCGCGACTGAACTGGTACCGCCCGCGCTCTTTTGATCAATTGTGATATTAGATTCCTTTGTACTTTGAAATTGGATAGGATTTTGTGATGTATAATCCACTCCACCGCTTGTAATCACCTCAATTTGGGCAGAATCATTTTGTGATATAATTTTTTGAAACTCAATCGTCGGAAAACGCAATGCTTACAAGCTGTTGCTTAGGTTGGTGGTGATGAAAAAAAAATCATTTTTTGTAGTACTAAACAATTTATAATCAATTTATTAAAAATAATAAAAATTTTAATTTTATAAATTTTTCTTCAGTATTTTTAATTTAAAATTCATAAATTTTATAGTATTATAAAAGAGACAACAACAACAAACCCAGTGTATTCCCACCTAGTGGAGTCTGGGGGATAAGATGTACGCAGTCCATACCTCTACCTCTAAAGAAGTAGAAAGGCTATTTCCGATAGACCCCCGGATCAAGACACGAGACACCACACAAATACATAGTAAAGCACAGAACAGGATTTCATAACATAACATAAATACGGCACCCATAAGTAATAGAAAACAGAGGCAAGCACCCAGATTCGTAATAAAACCTGGAACACGGAATCATAACAAGAAATATTACCCCCACCAAGTAATTCCCTACACTAGCGACCCAAACTGGCCCTAGTCTTCTGCCCTAATTCGCGACCTCCATGCCTTCCTATCTAGGGTCATGTCCTCGGTGAGCTGTAACTGCTCCATGTCCCGCCTAATCACCTCACCCCAGTACTTTTTCGGCCTACCCCTACCCCGCCTAAAACCATCCCACGCTAGCCTCTCACACCTACGAACCGGGGCATCCATACCCCTCCTCTTCACGTGTCCGAACCATCTCAATCGGACTTCCTGCATCTTGCACTCCACTTGAGCCACACCAACCTTCTCCCTGATAGTCTCATTCCTGACTCTATCCCCTCTAGTCAGCCCACACATCCAGCGCAACATCCGCATTTCCGCCACCTTCATTTTTTGGATGTGGGAGTTCTTAACTGGCCAACACTCCGCACCATACAACATGGCCGGACGGACTACCACCCTGTAGAATTTGCCTTTAAGCTTGGGCGGCACCTTTTTATCACACAACACCCCCGACGCGAGCTTCCACTTCATCCATCCCACCCCAATACGGTGCGAGACATCCTTGTCAATCTCACCGTTACCCTGGATCACGGACCCGAGATACTTGAAACTATCCCTCTTGCATACCTCCTGTGATTCCAGCTTCACTACCACCTCATTCTCCAGCCTCACTTCATTAAACTTGCATTCCAAATACTCTGTCTTGCTCTTGCTCAACCTGAACCCTTTAGACTCAAGAGTTTGTCTCCACACCTCTAATTTGTCATTCACACCCCCTCGAGTCTCGTCAATCAGAACTACATCGTCTGCAAAAAGCATACACCAAGGCACCTCCCCTTGAATACGTCGCGTCAACACATCCATCACCAAAGCAAACAAAAAGGGGCTAAGAGTAGATCCCTGATGCAATCCTGTCAAGACAGTGAAATGCTCTAAGTCTCCTCCCGGCGTCCTCACCTGAGTTTTCGCTCCATCATACATATCCTTAATTGCTCTGATATATGCCTGCGGGACTCCACTCACCTCCAAGCATCTCCATAGCACCTCCCTGGGGACTTTGTTGTATGCCTTCTCCAGGTCGATAAACACCATGTGCAGGTCCTTCTTCCTTTCCCTATACTGTTCCACCAACCTCCGTACCAGGTGAATTGCCTCCGTCGTCGAGCGGCCAGGCATAAATCCAAACTGGTTTTCCGAAATAGACACTATCCGTCTCAGCCTCACCTCGACCACTCTCTCAAATCTTCATAGAGTGACTCAATAACTTAATCCCCCTATAGTTATTGCAACTCTGGATGTCACCCTTGTTCTTATAGGGAGGGATCATGGTACTCCACCTCCATGCCTCGGGCATCTTTGTCGTCTTGAAGATTTCGTTAAACAATCCAGTCAACCACCTTACACCAGCCTCTCCAACGAACTTCCAAAACTCCACCGGTATCTCATCCGGCCCCGTCGCCCTACCCCTCCGCATCCTGCGAACAGCCTCTCTAACCTCCTCTACCTTAAAACGTCTAAATATTTTTAAAATGACGTTGCAGCTGACGTGGAATTTAATACAATATTTAAAAATGATGTGGCAGCTGATGTGGAGGCGAGTGTGTTACACACGCCGAAATAGGGTTTAAAATATTGTTTTTTAATGGATTCAAGGGTCCAAATGACAAACATGTAAATAGAAATATGCATATCAATCAAATTAGTTCGTGAAAAAGCAATATCTCTATTCAAAGTTACCAGCTTGAAAAAAAAGCAATATCTTTATTTTCGTATAATTTTTGTTAGATTGAATAGTTCACCACTATAATTTTCTTTTCATATTTCATGGGATTAATCTCTTTTTTATATATTATATTTCATTAACACTGAAATTAATAACAAATAATCAAAGGCAGTTTAGAAAGCCCTCACAACTTTTCATAAGCTAGATATTGAAAAAGCTTGTGACCATATCAGTTTGAATTTCTTAATGAAAATTCTAAAAGACATGGGCTTTGGAGACAAATGGATCGGTTGTATACAGTTTTGCATTTCAAGTGCAAGATTTTCACTCATTATAATTGGCAATCCCGAAGGAATTTTCAACCCCCTGGAGGTCCTAGACATGGAGACCCTATGTCACCAATTCTGATCCTTTAGCTATGGAGGGCCCAAACCACATTTTTAGAACTGAAAAGGCAAATGGGTGGGTGAAAGGTTCAATGCTCAGACCGGGAGGGGTGTTGATCTGGAAATAATACACCTCTTTTATGCAAATGATGCCATGATTTTTTATGAGGCAGAAGTGGCAGAGATTAGACACCTAATAGCAATCCCTACAATCTTTGAGGTCATCTCAGGACTTCCATGTAAATTGGTTGAAAAGCTACGTCTTTTAAATTAATCGGGTAGACAATTTACAAACTCTAGCTGAGAACGTGGGTTGCCAGGTAGCTTCACTGCCTACAAAAAACCTGGGGATTCCTTTGGGGGCAAAAAACTAGGAACTCGAGGTTTTGAATGAGGTAATGGAGAGGTGTGAGAAAAGGCTCTCGAGATGGAAAAGACAGCACCTAAAACTAGTCAATTCCCAATCCCCCAAAAGCATTAAGAAGAGAATCGACAGAATGAGAAGATCCTTCATCTAGCAAGGAAGGAAAGAAAAGAGACGCTAAATCTGGTGAAATGGGAGATACTCACTTTGAGCATAAACCAAGGAGCCCTTGGCCTGAGAAACCTCAGCACCCAGAATAAGTGTTTATTACAAAAAATGGTTATGGAGATTTTGTAACGAAGATATGGTCCACTGGAGGAGATTCATAGCAGGGAAATATGGGTTGCTTAGCCAATGGACTACACTGAGGAGGTGATGGTGTCTTTTGGATGCAGTGTTTGGAAGACCATGAGAAGGAGATTGTGGCCAAAATTCAACAAAAATACCTATGTCAGTGTGGGCAACGTCTTGAAGATATATTGAAATGTTTTAAGTCTCTTATTTTTTTTGGTGTAAACAAGTATTAGTAGATGAGATCATAAAGAGAGTAGATTTATAGGAAACTTGTAATTTTGCATATCTTTTCAAGTGTGTGCCCACCACCCATGCCCACAACCCATGGATGATGAATTTTTTGTAATAAGTTGGCCTTATCTCAAAAATAGAAGTGCTAATATCATTGCTTCTTTCCAAGAGGACAGGTGAAGAAAAAAAAAGTAGGACAGGTGAAGATAAGAAAAAAGTATCACATATGAGCAACATGGAAAAAGCAATATGCCAATTGGGCAAAAACAAAAATGCACGTCGGGAGTCTGCAAGAATGATCTTTAAAGTTTAATCGAGTTCATACTAGAAAACTAACCCCAAACACAATGTAGTGGGCAAACTTTCAAGTTGGAATAACCCTTTCCCTCTTGCTTCCATGTTTTCCTTTCTGGCTGTAATATGACCCTTCCCGCATCTTGGGGGTTTTCCTTTATGCAACGTCTGGATTCTAAGGTTCTATTGAGGAATGGAGTGTGATGCCTCCTGTCCCCACCCACAATATATCCCTCTCCTTTTCTTGAGGGTTTCCTTCATGCAACATCTAGATTCCAGGGTTATTATGAAGAATGGGGAGTGATGCCCCCAACCCCACCCACCACAAGCAAATGGTAGTGTCTATGTTTAGATGATATGTCACAAGTAAATGGTAGTGTCTATGTTTGGATGATATAGCAAAACAAGACAGGGAGCACAATGGTTGATACCAAGCACAGAGCATGCGGAGAAAGGAGATATGGAAGAGGTAAACTTAATCAAGGGTGATCCCTCAAACCCCTGGACTCCAATAACCCGCTCTTCAGTTGCCAACCAACTTCCAACAATGCAAACAGAAGTCAAACTCTAGTGGTGCCCTAGAGACATTGCTTTTAACAGCACTTTTAGCCTTTCAAATATTCCTAACCATAACAAGAAGCTTCACTATATTATGATAATTTATGAGACCTTCGTTCTATAGCTTTCATTTGATCATTTCTATTTTAGATAAAATTCAGCTTAACACATAAAAGTTCTTGACTTTGCTCGTTTGCAACTAAAATACTCTGACTATTCAAGGTTTCTATTACCCTTAAATTACAATTTTCAATGTTTATTTCTATCCTGGACGAAAATTTGGGAGGAAGTGCGTTTTCACACACCAAGCATATGGGATTTTTAAAATTTGAATAAATTTTATTATTTCCTAACCTCGCACATTTAGACAACTTTTTTCCAACCAGAACTATTAAAAGATTGATCAGTAAACAGCTTTTTAGGCGTAGTAACAATTCTAAATTGTAAACATATCATTTTACTTGGAATTAAATTATTTCTACTTAAAATCACACACTTCTGCTGATCCATGTAACAAGCTTGACCGGAAGTCTATTTTTTCAATGGATCTTACTTTTTTCTATTTAGACTTGCTCATTTTTTGATAATGCGTTTTTTCCAGAGAGCTTTGCAACAAGTTCTGCTGGAACTCTACTTATTTGTAAGCAGAACTACAATTCTATATTTTAAACAAGCTCCATTTATTTTAACTAAATTTATTTTTTCTGTCTATACTTGCGAATTTTCGAAACTCCATCTATCGGCTAGATTTGTAACAAGTTTGGTTGCAGCTCAATTTTTCGGGCTAGATCCAATGTTCTAAACAAAAAAGAACAAAAAAATGAGAGGGAAAAAATAAGAATAAGCAAAAAAAAATTATGCAGTTGAATCAACTACACATGGAATATGATCATGTGGCAATTAGTTGTTGGAACAAATGGCCACATGAAGGCCTATTTACACTTTTCTCCATGCCCATGAGCCGACAAAGAACGAAAACCAATCTTCCTGTAACTTGACGAAAATAGACACCGGAAATTATAGTTAAGGAGGTAAAGTAAAAACACCTCACATAAGGCATGGAAAGTTGCAAGCTGAGCCATGTTTCAGAAATTTATTTTTGAATTAAGCCTAAAATTACCAAAATATTGTGTTACTCCTTGGTCTATCTGTAATCAAAAGTTTGTGACACGAAAACATGAAGAAAAAAATTGTGAGAAATTTCTCTCTTTTCTTTTGAATATTATTACTCAGGATTTCAATCAGTATCTTGGCATTCTTTATCTCTTATCTTATCATGCAGCAGTTTTAGAATGTCAGACTAGGTATTTCAAACTATATTTCATGATGTAGCACATGAAGCGCATATTCAATCACCTCTGTGAAATCTTGATTTGAGATCGTATCAATTGATAAAACCTCTGTCTTGTTCAGATTTAAGATCTCCAGTGCAATATCAGTTGTCCTCTTACCAAGTTTGTAAGGTTCAGCAGCTTTGCTTGTACCTGCAGCAAGACCACATTGTTCGGAAAAAGAAGTTGATGAGCTTCAAATAAAATACATGTACACAATGATATCATAAAAGTAAGAAAACAAAAGAAGGTACAAACAAGCAATGTCCTAAAACTATATGTAATTACCTACAACTTGCACCAGCCTATAAAGGTCTTGCTTCTGAACGTTACCCGAAATTCGTATTCTCAAAAAGGTTCCAACAACTTTATCATGGAATCTGTCATTCTCTTCGAGAAGGTCCTCCACCAACTTCCGACGTAGGTAAATTAAGCTGATGTTATGCACATCAATAGCCGCATACTCATCAAGATTTGACTGAGGTCCCCGATTTTCACCTTTCTTACGCTTACGTTTCCTGTCTTTGACTCCCTTTGTAGGAGTGTCAGCATTTCCATCAGCTTCAAACTGATTAAATTCTGTATCAACTACACTACCTTGAACATCATCAGTCTGTGAATCCTCTTTCACAAGAAAATGAGACTCAAGTAGTTTTAACATCTCAAAGTGCCCAACACGTGTTTTTCCAAATAGCCTTTCAAGTCTTGAATCACATATAATTTGACTCTTCCGACGAGGATCACGCAGTTTGTTTGTTTTGATATATTCGAGCAACAGAGCTTGCACATCAAATTGAGAAAGAACAGAAGTGTCACCACTTTTCATGTGCTTAACAAATTCAAGCAACTCTTTTGATGCCCACTCAGTGGTGCCAGCTGTGGAGAAGCCTTCACTAATAGTAACAGCCGTAGTTGTGGGGTCCTCTTCATTTTTGAGAGATTTCGAACGTTTTCTTAGCTTTCTTTTTTTGGTTTTACTGGCTTCCAATGTCTCAATGGAAGCATCTGAACCAGAACCTCCACCACCATTATTGTCGAGTTGTGCCTCAGACAGTTCTTGTTTAGAAGCTGACACATCAGCTCCCTTCCTAGGACATTTGGCATCAGCAATTTCATCTGAAGATAAAGATAGCTTTGCTTTTAAATCCATTAAGTAATCCTTGAACAGATACTCAAAGCTACTCTTGTCATCAAAATCTATCGGACCCTGGACCAGCAAAGAGCAAGAAGATCAGAACTGTGCTAAAGGTTAAGATTAAAAAGATTACCAGTTTAAAGAAGAAGAAATCAGAAACATCAATCAATCACCGCCAGAAAAAACAGCAACTAAAAACAGAGAATTGCTCATGTTGCTAGCAACCGTATAAAAGACAGCCTGCACATTCTATTCATACATTATATCAGATGATATTTTAGATATGTAATATAACCAAACAAACCAAAATCCATCTCAATATCTATATCATTATATGCCTACTACACCAAAAACAACCCACCTATAATATTTAACTAGGTCTCTCGTAACTAACTTGATATAGCATAAAAATTCACAACCAAAATTACCATGCTATCAGGTGGCTTAGATAATGGATATGATAGGAATAATGTTTTCTCCCATGCCCAGCTTCTTACTTTTTATCTAACATCAGTTATGGTTATGTACTTCAATTTTCTTGGTATCTTTCTTTATGCACGTTTCCAATTAACTTGCAGTAACTTATATTTTAACAGTGGTAATCATAGCAAAAAATTATGCACGTGCATGGGATGTACGACGACATTGGTTGAGAATAGCTTAATCCAATCAACAGCTCAAGAAGATAGCAAGTATAGTAAAACTACATACATCACTGTCTTCTTTGCCAAGGCCTTCTATTAGCTTGACAGTTTTCATGCAATTCTTGCAAAAACCCTTGTTTCCTCTTACACATAGGATGACATCGTCTTTGATGCACCCCTTGCATAATGAAAATGTACATGTGTAGCACAAATAGCAAGCATTCTTCCGACAAATAGTACACTGATGCCAGCCTGGAAAAAAGTATAACAAGAGTTACAATAACAAGAGTTACACTGTAAAAGTAGGCAACTAGAAGAACAAACATATTTCAATGTTCTGATAACGATATAGCAGCTAGCAGTTTATTCTTCCATATCCTGAATAGTACAAATAAGGAAGAGTGCTAAAGGTGATACTTTAGTTACCAAGGATCGAACTTTTTTTAATAGACTTTCTCAATCTAATAGTGTGTTGATGAATTTTTCCATGCAATACAATAAGCATACGCCAATAGAAGTTTCCATCAACTCAACGAAACACCTGAGTTATGAATCAGATGACAGAAGTGAACAATATAACTTTAACAACTTTACATGTTCCCAAGAGTCCTCATTTCTTTGGTCAGGAACCCAAAAGTAAGTCATTGATTGCTCACTGCCCACAGGAGGAAAACTGCACACAAGCTATGGATAGAAATCGACACCGACTCCACTTCAGTTAAGTAAACTTCAAGAACTCCATTCCAGCTTAACATAATTACAATCACCTCCTATAAAAATTGAAATACATTTGATTAATGTATATCCTAAAAGTATCAGTTATCCACACATTTCCTCCTTTATATCATTCATCTACAGGATCCAGCAGGTACTGCACCATCATTTGTCAAATGACAAATCCACCTTTCTCTTTGTTCATTTCCTTCCATTCTATTGTTAGTCTAACACAAAATACCACATCTCTTTCTTCTTCATCCCCAAACTTCTTTATTAGTTTCATGGCCACTTCTATAAAGTGCATCTATAAACATGCATATTCTGTCTTTCAATCAACTAATAGTTCAGCCTGTTCTCTTCCTGGCTCCACCTCATAGATCTAGCACTACTAACCTTGTGCTTTAAGATGATGGAATATATGACTAAGGCCCCTTTATTTTTATTAAGATAAAAGATATTTGGATCCCAATACACATACGATTACTAAGATACTGTATCTAAATCTGAACACTGGATAGCTAAGATTTTTTTTTCTCAACATCAGAATGTTTTATAATATATCTTTATTTAGAAACTAATAAATATAAATATTATATCCTCAAAATATTAAATTTACATGATGTTGTTTAATATGAATCTTCCATCTTCTGATAAACAAGGAGTCAAAGGGTGCATTTGTTTTTATTAAGATTCAGACGTCTAAATCTGAATGCATATCTGAATAATTAATATGTTGTCTTCAGATCTGAAAAATGAATGGTTACGACTATTTGTTTTTCAATATCTGAATATGCAAAATTTATTTATTTGTATATATAATAAAAATATAATTCTAATAAAAATAATTATATATTAGAAAAATATTTGATTTAATACCATAAAATTATTATTTGATTGAAAAAAATATTTATATTTGTTAGTGATAATGGAGATGGTTTGTAATGGTGGTGATGGTGGTAATGATTGATGTTAGTAGTGATTAGTAATGTTGGTGGTGATAGTTGTGATGGTAGAGATGTTTGGTATTGTAGTGATTGTTATGATGGTGGCGATTTGTAGTGGTGGTGGTAGTGATGTAAAGTTGGTTGATGGTAGTAGTTGGAGGTGTTGATTGTGATGGCTTAAAAATGAAAGCATGATAGTTGACAATGTGTTGGTGGTAGTTGGAGATGTTACTAGTTGTGATGGTGGAGATGATGATCATTAGTAGATAAATTGTAGCGATGATGGTGTTTGAAGCGGTGGTAGAAGTGGAGACACCGGTGATAATAATAGTGGTGGTGGCCGAAGAATGTGTGGATGTTGATGATGTGTTAGTGGTAGTTAGCGGTGGCGCTAGTTGTGATAGATGAGTTGGTGAGTAGTTGGGATTGGCCGATAGTGGTTGATGGTGGAGGTGGTGTTGGTGGCGTTGGCAGTGGCGGTGGTGATAGCGGCGGATATAATTAAAATAATGGAGGCGGTAGATATGATAACAGCTGAAAATAGTGGTTAGTAGCAATTATGATTATGAATGGTGGTTGTGATGGTGTAGGTGGTTGGTGGTGGTGGTGGTTGGTGGCTAAGTGGTGGTTGATAATGGTGGTGGTGGCAGAGGTGGTTAGTGGTGGTGGCAGAGGTGGTTAGTGGTGGTGACAGATTATTATGGATTGAGTGGTGGTGAATATTATCCAACACAAAAATACCTCTTAATGATTAAGACTTAGTACCAGATTTAAATGATTAAGACCTATTCAGACCTATTAAGAGCAAAAATCTTAATGAAAAACAAATGCACTTAATGGTCTGAAGTCTGAATCATTCAGATTCAGACCTCCTCCATTAAGTGCAAACAAATGAGGCCTAAGTCGCTGGTTCATGAAGCTCAGCCAAGAAGCTCCACTAAAATTATTGTCGTGCATTTTCATGATGCTGGAAGTAGGAAATATAGGTGAGGAAAGATAAAGCACATAGCATGACTCAATAAAGATGAAGCCTAGTCACTTTTGTTACATTCAACATGACGCTGACAAATGAATGCTTTCCTGCGAGAAAATAGAACAAAAGAAAGAGTGCTCAATTGGAATGGGGTAATCAGCAACATTCTTCATTGTACTCATCCTCAATCTCCCAAGGATAAAAACAGCCGAGAAAATATTTAATGAAGAAACAAAAATAAAAGGAAGGAAGGAAAGAAGAAAATAAAAAAATATTCTAGAACACTACAAAAATAGAGGATGGGTATAATTTTAAAAGCAGCATCTAGCTTTGACAACCTTGTAGCACAATATAACCCCCAAAAGCAACTAAAGTCAAGTGAATCAATGAATTTTTATCAGAAGCAAATTGTGTACTATTATTACCGTCGATGACCAGGGGCGTATTTAGGTGGGGGGCACCAGGTTCACGTGAACTCAAACCCATGCTCCCCTCCCTAGACCATGCATCCCTCCCTAGACCATGCATAGTAGTGTAATATTTTTCTAAAAATATTTAGATGCAGATGTGCGAACCCACGCTCGAAGTATTTTCATAGTAGTGCACCCATCCTCTCGAAATTCCAGATACGCCTCTGTCGATGACTTTTAAACTCCCGAAACTGTATAATATCAGAACAACGTAAATATAATTGAATAAGCACCCATGCATCGCAAACGCTACAAAAATGCATCAGAGATATCATATTTATCACCAAACTAGGGAATGGCAGGAGATTTTCTCCCTCGTCTATATCCAATTTCTGATGGGTTAAAACAGATTTTGATATTTCCTCCATCCAAAAACAAAATCTGGAGGAGTTCTCAAGACTATCATGGAGGTTGCACATCTTTCCTCTTTACCTTCTAAGTTTATATCGAATAGAAAAATGACCATTACCCCTGCTCTTTTGCTTTAACTTGTCTTGCCCAACCTCTTTTCACCCTAACCAACCATAGCATCAGACTGTTTTTCCTCAAATGTTGGGTCCCACTAAAGACTCCGAGAAGCAATTCCAAGCTAATATTCAGAAGATCAGAAAAGAAAGGAAACCAGCTTGAGAACCACTCCACAATGCAACTTCAGATTATTTGGAATAAAAAGGAATAGGATGTTATTTCAAGTAGCTAAATCATATTGTTATGTTATTAATGAATGTAGTTTGATTTATCGACAAAAATATTGTCCCACAACATTTATTTGTAATTTCCAAATAGTGAGTACTGTTGGCTTATTTTAGAGAGAAGCCTCATAAATCAAAGTGTGAAAGACATATCAATGTGTATTGCCATCTTTAACAAAATTAATACAAGAGAACTTGGTGGTACATTTCAGTTACCAACTTCAAAAAAAAAGGAACTTGGTGGTACATTAATCATGTTACTTAAAGTCAGATAAGTCAACAAAGAGGTAGAATAATGCACTCACCACAATTCCATCGACCCTTGGCACGAAAAAAGTCCTCATCCCTATCAATACATGAAGGATGATATGCTTTGGTACAACCCCTAAAAAGAAAAAAAACACAAAAAAGGTACCACCACGTGAGCAAATTCCACAACACACACAGCAAAAATTAACATATATATGGTTCCGAAATGAGGAAAAAAAAAAAACTTTACCTACGGTCACATAGCACCAAATTCCCTCCATCAAAGCAAATGAAGCAAACATCCTCTCCTATAGTCTTCCTCCTACTTGAAGATCTTCCTCCAGATTTGGACTTCCCAGTACTCCTAGTAATCTTCCTCTTCCTCTTTCCTCCAGAGGATTTTCCTGATTCAGTCATTTCAGTTTCAGTCTCTATTTCAGTTGTAGTCGCATTAGTAGCCTCATCTTCAGCACCCGTCCCTTCGTCGTCCTCGTCTAGAGGAACAGGTTCCTCTTCTTCATGCTTCATCGTATCCATTTCGACATCTTTCTCCGACTCCATTCTAGCTTCAACAGCTGAAGTATCTACCCGTGTCGCCATTTCATCACCTTCCTTGTTTTGAGTCTCAACCATTTTCTCCCCATTAGCAGCCTCGCCCTTAGCACCTGTCCGCTTGTCGTCCTCATCTAGAGGAACAGATTCCACTTGCTCGTGCTTCATTGTATCCATTTCGACGTCTTTCTTCTCTATACTAGCTTCAACAGCTGAAATATCTACCTGTGTCGCCATTTCGGCATCTTCCTTGTTTTGAGTCACAACCACTTTCTCCCCATTAGCAGCCTCATCCTCAGCACCCGTCCCTTTGTCCTCCTCATCTGGAGGAACAGATTTCACTTCGTCATGCTTCATTGTATCCATTTCGACATCTTTCTTCGATTCTACTCTAGCTTCAACGGCTGAAATATCTACATGTGACACCATCTCGTCATCTTCCTCTGCATTAGCAGTTTTATCTTCAGTACCCATTGCCTTATCTTCCTTTTCTAGAGTGACCCCTCCTGAACCATCTAACACAACAGGAGTAATTCCCACTTCCTCGGCCTTAGCTGTCTCCATTTCCCCATTTTCCCCTAAATCTACACTACCTTCAGCAGTTGAAACATTTACCTCTGCCCCAGTTTCAGCATTCTCTGCGCCAACCTTGTTATCATTTCTAGCCACAATTTCATCATTCTCAGATTCATTTGTATTCAGAACCACTTTCTCATCACCAGCACCATCTCGCATACAACTCTCTGTTTCGCTCTTCGTGGCATTTACTACCTTTGTCACCTCATCTTTCTCTAATGCTGTTACATTTGCCTCTTTCTCATCACCAGCACTACCTGCCATACAACTGTCTATTTTTTCGCCCTTTGTGTCATTCACTACCTCTGTCACCTCATCATTCTCCAAAGCCGTTAGATTTGCCTCGTCCTCATCCCCAGCACCACCTGGCGTGCCACTTTCTGCTTCGCCCGTCGTGGCATTCACCGCCTCGGCCACAACATCTTTCTCCAACTCCGTTACATTTGCCTCTTTCTCATCACCAGCACCACCTGGCATACAACTATCCACTTCGCCCTTCGCGGCGTTCACTGCTTCTGTCAACTCATCTTTCTCTAACGCCGTTACATTTTCCGTCTCAGTAACTGCCTCATCTTCTTCGGCACCACCTTTACCCTGCTCAGAACTCGCACCAACCACCGATTCTCCCGTCGGTGGGCCCAACTCAACATCAGCAAGCTGTGAGCTGTCAACGGCAACCTCCAATTCTTCCACGGGTGGGCCCACCTCCGGTGCCGGCAAAGCCGTACTCATCTCAACAACCGGTGACGGTGACGTGGCAGCCAATCCGGCGACGATTTCGGTATTTTGCTCGCCGAGCATGATACGGTTATTCACATTGGAAATAGATTCTTCCTCTTCCGCCATGAAAGCGGGGATTAAAACAGCAAAACCCTAACCCTAGTTTAATTTTTCTTTTTCAGTAATATGTTTTAAAGGAATAAAGAAAGAAAAATAACTATAGCTGCTGATGCGAGTGACACATACATAAAATAGGCTAAATATGTATGAATATATATGTATGCATATGAAATCGTTTTATGGTATTAAAAAAGTGGATTTGGGATTTCTATCGGCGTTATATATCACGAAGAACGGTTTTTCTCGAGGGTGTGAGAGGAGTGGTAGAGTTTGGGCTAAAAGAAACAAAAATTGTACAAGCCCAGTGTCGAGCCCAGGTGGGTCCATTTTTGAGGATTTATCGGAGTGATCTTCATAGTGAATGTCTTGAATATTAAGCCTGCGTAACAAAAAGGACTAAAAAATCTATATTGTTATAAATATATCATATATAGTGAATATCTATTTTATCATATATAGTGAATATCTACTTTACCATATATTGTATATGTCTATTTATGAAAAAGTTACAAACCTCAAAATTAGTTTTTCCTTATAAATAAAGGATTTTCCTTCATTGTAATTCATCCCTCGAGAGAAATAAAAATTCCTTCTGAGAAATAAAGATAGTTTTTCCTTATAAATAAAGGGGTTTTCCTTTATTATAATTCTTTCTCAAGAGAAATAAGAATTCCTTCAAAGAAATAAAGAAGTCTCATATCTTTTCTCTCTTCTTTTTGTTCTTTGCTTTATATTTCATAACACGTTACTAGCACGAGACTCTGCCAAATAAGATGAGATTATAAATCTAAAGGTAATTTCAAGGTTAGTAATTCCTTTATGTTATCTTTCTTTTGTTACTAATAATATAATTATTGTTGGATTTGAGGAAAAATAATTTCCTGGAACCATTTAAGTTTTAAATTTATTCCTCAAGAACAATATTATCAAAAGGATGATAGTATCTTTGGGTTTAAATCCCATCAATTTATGCCTAAGACGTCTTTATATGGATAAGGCATTGTGTTTGAATCTCGATGCATCATATTGATGATATTAGAGTAAATACATAATTACCCCTTGATGTTGTCCGAATTTTTCAAAAAGACACCTAAACTTTACTTTCGACCTATTACCTCACGATTCTTACTAAAACCGTTGCAAATACACCATTTTTTGCTGATTTTCAGTCACAACAAAGTGAGTGAATACATGCACCAATCAGGTGTTGCCACGTGTTAAATATATTTAATTTCATACTTTATTTATTTTTTTAATAAATTTTTCCTTTTTATTTAATTTATCACCCTACCCCACCCCCCTCTTTCCCCACCCACCCTATCCAGCAACTGCCCCCTCCCCTCCCCGCGTACAACAGCTCCATTCCACCCCCCTCCCTCACCCCTGTCCAGTTGTTGATTTCTCCATTCTTCTTACTCTTTGGATTTCGTATCAATGGTTCCAATTTCATGTTTATGTTAATTTTGTAATGCTTCCTAATTTTTTATTGATTTACGTATTTGTTAATTGTTTAATGATGACATCAAAAATCCATTAAAATGGAGCTTTATAACTTCTTAAGAGGATATATAACAACTATAAAAAGTAAAAATTAGAATTTAAAATAGACACATCAATTAAATATCAAGAAATTGATACTTTAAGAATGATATTGTTGAGAAAAGTTTGAGAAGAGAGATAAATTTTTTCTTCAAAATAAGCTATCAATAGAGGAAGAAGAGAATTCGGTTTGTTAAAGTGGATAAGAATAGGTTTTTAAATTATTTAACAAATAATTATACGTGGCGGCTTTTGATTGGGTATTTAAGTCAACTTTGAACCATTCATGCGCTTCCTGTTCGTGTTTACACGCATAGTCAAAATTTTGGTCAAAATAATGTATTTACAACAGTTTTAGTAAGAATCGTGGGGTAATATGTCGGAAGTAAAGTTTAGGTGTCTTTTTGAAAAACTCGGACAACATCAGCGGGTAATTATTATTTACTCATGATATAATGATGGCTAAGGCAAAATAATATATTTTTAATGAAAAGCCATGAAATATGTCCCATTAAATATGCTCCATTACATGAAGTGAATATGGTAGCAATATATGATAAGTCTAAAATATGACAACTTATTTAATTCTTAAAGTGTATATGATAACAGTGCATAATATGTCTGAAAGAAGACAAGTGATTAAATGCACAAATATACGCGTGGAGGGACAATATGATAATGATCATCAAAAGTGGTGATATTTTCACACGTGTATTATGATCATAAGATGTGTTAGAGAAAAATTCTCTAGATCATATATATGCCTCGATTTGCTCCTGAAGTAGCAATATCATAAAAGATGTTATAAGCTATCAATTTGATAGGCTTAAGACACGATTATATTTCATTCATGAGAATGAGAATTTTAATTGTTATAAGCATAGATCTATTCCCTCAGCGAATATGATGATATTTAGTGAAGCTTATCAACAAACGTGAACTTGATTGTAATAGCTTCACAAATCACCTCCGAACGAGACAGAATAATCGATAAGAGTTATTTTGAAATCTACTTCTAAAGTAGTAAATCTAGAATTTATTCATATAATAGTAAATTTGAAATTTACTAAAGTAAAAAGGTACATGTCATGGTAAACTTGGAGTTTGATAAAATAAAAGTTCATAAGCTGACATGAATGATTATGACATCCAAAAGATGTGCATATTGAGTATTGGACATGTAATGAAGAATTAGAAAATTCTTGAAGTATTATTCATGTTGTTTGTTCTCATGATAAGTTGGTTAGACCAACTAATTATTGGATTGGATCCCTTAAAATCTGAAAAATATAAAAGGTGAATAAAGGCCCGTTCACCTTTCATGTGATATGTTGAAAAGATGCATCAATAAGATAATCACTGTACATTTATTGTCAATCTGTAGTTTGGCATTCATAAAGTTGTTTGTTCAATAAGATTGAGTTAAGAGCATAACTTTCAGATTGTGCAATCAAGACAATTCATCTTGATGAAAATGGTTTGGGATTGAATACCTTCAATAAATAGCTAAACCATTGCTATTTATGTTAGTTTTCCTAACATAAAGGGGAGATTATAAGCAACTATGAAATATGTTATGAATTCTCATCAGATCATCAAAAGATAATTCAAGTTATATGCCGGAAGCATTTACTGACTCAAATTTAATCTCATATCTAAGATGCAAGTGCTTCTATTTTGCATTTTTAAAGGATAAAATCTACGCATGCATGAAGCATGGTAGACTAATCGGTTTCAAATGAAATAATCCTTGAAAAGGACAAGGAGTAAATAAAAAAAAGAAAAAGACAATGTGCTCTTGAAGAGCCTATGACATAACACTTCATGAAACCTATGACAGGTTCAGGTACCTGAAAATAATAAAGTGATGAGATCTCAAAATGTTATGTCACATTGTGAACCAATACAAAATAATATATCATCGATAATATCTTTGATACAATATTGAAGCAATATTGTAAAGTATTACGAGGATTCGAATTCTACGTTTATTTAAGCATGCTGACGTAGAAATATTTATCAAGTGACATGAAAGGATGCATTTTAGTAAGTATAAACTTATTTGATTTGCAGTCTAGACACTTGAAGATGTCACACTTGGCATGTTGGATATTGTCACTTGACAAAAATCCATATGAAAATCTCTAAAGGATTCAAAATGCCTGAAGCATATAAAAATTTTGGGAAACTTTTTATTATCCTCATAAGAGATAATTTGATGATTTGGGTATCATTGGAACTTTTGAAGAGTTTTCAAAAGCAATTGAATTTTTGCTTAAATGAGAAAAATGCAAAATTGAATAAGGATCCATTCCGACTCCGAGAAAAGAATGAGGAGCTCCTTGATTATGAAGTATCATATCTTAATGCAATTGATGCACTAATGTATCTTGCAAATACTATAAGGCCTGATATACCCTTCTTCAGTTAATTTGTTAGTAAGTTTGTAGTCCCGATCTTATTAGTCATGTTGATATTGGGCACTTATCTAACCTACATAAAGCTCGGTCTCAAATAGGCTATGTGTTCATATGTGGTAGTACAGTAATATCTTGGAAATATACAAAGCAGTCTATCGTAGCCACTTCATGAAACCATGCTGAGATAATAGATATTCATGAAGTAAGATTGAGGCATGCTACATCTCATTTGAGAAAAATATTGTTTGAAATGTGACAATATACCACAATCTTATATGAAGATAATGCAGCATGCATAGCACAACTTAAGGGAGGATCTATAAAAGGAGATAGAACGAAGTACATTTTGTCAAAGTTTTTCTACATACATGAGCTCCAAAAGAATGGTAATATTAATATGCAACAGATTCATTCAAGTGACAATGTGACTGATTTATTCACCAAGTCTCCTTCAATTACAATTCAAGAAGATGGTGCACAAGATCGGAATGCAAAGGTTCAAGGATGTTCTCATTAGGGGGAGTTAATACGCGTTGTACTCTTTTTCCCTTACGAGGTTTTATCCCACTGAGTTTTTCTTGTAAGGTTTTTAATGAGGCAGCATATATGTGTATTATCTATCAATTAGACATTTAAGGGGGAATGTTATAAATTTACCATATATAGTAAAAGTCTACTTTACCATATATAGTGAATACCTACTTTACCATATATTGTGTATGTCTATTTATGGAAAAGTTACAAACCCCAAGGTTAGTTTTCCCTATAAATAAAGGGGTTTTCCCTTATTGTAATTCATCAATCAAGAGAAATAACAATTACTCTCTCTACTCTTGTTATTTATTCTTTATTATTTTATAACACACACACATATATATGAGTTTGGGCTAAAAAAAACAAAAATTGTACAAGCCTAGTGTCGAGCTCAGATGGGTCCATTTTTGAGGATTTATCGAAGTGATCTTCATAATGAATGTTTTGAATATTAAACCTGCGTAACAAAAAGAACTAAAAGATCTCTCTCTCTCTATATATATATATAATGTATATATATAATATATATAATATAATATATTAAAAGTGTGAAGACCCTTCAAAAAGTGATTTAAACTTTTTGTCATTCATTAAAACACCTTGCAAAATATAATTTGCTAAATTTTTGGTTAGTAGTCATACACTATTTTTTAGGAAAGAATTTATACATGAAAAGGTTAAGAAAAAAACATAAAGGAAAAGCCACGCAATTTACGCAATTTACTAATGAAAAAAATTTAGAAACAAAAATATACTTTTTTAAAAAAAACACATACATGGAAAGAAAAAATATATTCTATTCAAGTAAGAAATCATAGTATTTAACACTTCTAAATCAATTAGAATTTTACCTTATATAGAAAAAGAAAACACTATTTAAGTAGTTATTTGATCAAATTTTACTAAAAAAATATGTGTAATTCTTTTACTTCTACATTTTCTTCTTATTCTTTTTGTTTTTTATTTTGATTTTGATCGATGATTAATTAAAGTTTTCTTCTTGAATTTTTTTAGGGTTTTCTAGCTTTATACGTTATATGAATTCTCTTTTAAATTTTTGCTTATATGCAGTTATTTTAATTGTAAACAAATCATGAGATTTAGCATATTATCATTATGTTTATTAATATACTTCAGCGGTTATCTTTTTTTTTATTTATTTGAACTTTTTGCCCTCCGTAAAAGTTTATGCAATAAACAAAATCGTCTTTTTACTATTTTTCTCAAATTTTAATTGAATTAATTAAAAACTCCTAAAATATATGAAAAGAAATTAATACTCCTAATATCTATGGGAGGCCTAAGAAAATAAGTATTTATAAAATAAATTGGTCGTATATTCTTTATAAACGTTGAATAAACCCTAATCGGTATGTTTTTCTTTTCCCCCTTTTCAACGTTGTTGTTTACAAAAATTATAAATAGCTACATGTTATTCTTCTTTTTTAATTAGGTGGAACGGTGAGGCCCTAAAAAATATTTGAAATGTTTATTCAATTCAACATCTATTTTACTTTAAAAAAAAATGATGTTCTACGAATTAAAGGAGTGAAGCTCCATCCTCAATAGGATGATGATATAAACGTCTGAGTAAGCCTATTACACAAAATAACCGTGTTTTGTTATTTGAACGACAACAAATACATTCTTTCTGTATACTTAAAAAATAACATAGAAACATATGAGCATTAGGCCTTGAACCATATGAATGGTTGGGCAAAAACTTTTGTTTTTGTAGCGTGGAATGTTTGGTTCATTATCTGTTAAAATAGTTGTTGGGCACAGTTTTATGTATATATGCAACAAAGTGTCATAGTATATGGTATGCGGATGAAGTATTATGTTCTAAGAAAAAAGAACGTTGATTGTTGGTTGTTCATAAGTATGCCAACTAGGTAGAGATTACAAATTATTTTGAAACTTTTTGTTTAGTCTCCCCGTATCATAAGGGCCTTAGAGGTTTAAACATTATTGCTCATAATATTTCAAAATTAATAGACGAATATGTAATTAAAGATCTGGCACATAAATGGGCTTACAAGGTTGGTTTGCACTTGAGAATAAGCTGTTAGCTAGAAAATCTCATGATGTTCCTATTACTTGGATGATGACATGGTACAAGGTAATATACATATCTCATTCATTTGGTGTGTTTTTTCTCTTTTAAAAAATCTTTGCTGCCTCAATTATGATCTTATCCACATTGTCTATAGTCTGTAAGCTTTTATATATATATATATATATATATATATATATATATATATATATATATATATATATATATATAATTATGATCAATTTAGTTTAACTGTAGATTACCAAAAGCCAAGGTCATTTGGTTGGTTAGGGTCTTCATGTGTTTAGTTTGATTTGGAGTTTCTAAATGTTCAACAAGCTTAGGATATGTGGAAGCAGTAACCCAAAAAAATAATTATGGCGAATTAATTTGATTAGTTAGCCTTTTTCCTCTTAAACATATCATTAGTGATGGGTTATATTCTTGAACTTATTTATCAAAATTAGGAGACTAGGTGGATTCATTGTATTTGAGACTCGGGTGACTAAAGTCTGGGAAAGGAGCTAGCACAGGTGAACGTTGAAAGCATAAGCCGTTATTGGCCAAGTTATTTGGCACAAAAAAGATGGTTGTTCTACTGACCTTGTGATTACCGTGGTCCATATAGTGATTCAAAATGTAATTTCAACTGTGGCTAACCTACACAAAGATGATTAGTTTTAATGTACTTTAAAATGTCAATTTTACTTATTTAATTAAATCAATGGTCAAATTTTACTCATGATATACTTTTAACTTTTAAGAAGTTGTAACAAGTTATCTTAATTACTCTATTTTTTTAGGAATGACGAGAACGAGTTAGTCTTATTCAGAGAATTCAGAGGCAACCCATCACTTGTGAATTTTCAAACAATTAGTGTATGAATTGCTCGTGGAAATGCTTATGAAGAGAGGTTGATGAATATACCATGCTAAGGTCATACAATTTCTGCTATAACATTTGCCAACTTTGGTGAGACACATGTTAATAATTGTCTGTGTATATATGCGTCTGAAGTCAAAAGAACCACAATGTTTAGCCAAATTTTCAAATAGAATGTCTTATTCTTGAATTTACCTGATGGGACACATCGGCAAGACGCAAACAATTTCCTCCTACACTAAAGAACTTTAAACGGTTGATTAAGTGTGGGCCTTATCACTGCAAATCATTTAAATACAAACGAGGTCCCATAATTCTTTTCCTTTTTTTCTGGGCACACCATTTATCTTTGAAGGAATTGCTGCAACACTCTTTTTTCTCTAAGAAAAATATAAGTAGATGTTGTTTAATATATAAGGACATTGTTATTTTTATATATGCTTGCTTTATATTTTTTAGAAATCATTCTCACTTCAAACATAGTATATATACATATTTATATATTTATTCATTTGAAGTGGCAATAATTTTTTAAAAATTAATTACATATATAAATAAGTGCAATGTCCTTATAAAAAAATAGCCCAACAATAAAATTATTGTGTTAAAAAATGAATGATGTTCGTTAAAAAAATAAAGACTTTAGGGGGACATTGTTTGTGTTCAAATGATTTGCAATAAAGGCCCACACGTAAACGGCCATTTGAGGTGCGGTGTTAGTGGAGGTGCAGCTTATGTCTTGGTGTTGTGTCCCATTTAGTAAATCCAACAATAAGGTGGCCGATTTGCAATTTTGGTTAAAAATTGTGGTCCTCTCAAACTCGGACACACGTATATATTATTTTAAAGTTCTAATATTTGATGACACAATATTTTCAATCGAAAAATTGATGATAGTTTTATATAAGCTTGATGATCACCGCATGTGTTACAATATGATGGAAGGAATTCAGAAATAGTCAACTAATTAAGAATGTAACACTTGTGATATTTAGTGAAATTCGGTAGTATGTGAATAATTCATCTAAATATTTGGGGATTATTTATGAGGTAAAGTTTCTTTCTTTGTTATGTCGGTTAAATAATATCTATTTTTAGGGACTTGAATTTTTTTCATTTGTTTTTTTAGAACTCAAATATATTTTTAATAATATTTGTGCAAATTTTAAAATGTTTATATTTAGTGGTAGTTTTTTTTTTTCCAAAATTAGTGTTGGTAGACTTTTTTTTTTTCTCTAGAATTAATGTTGATAGATTTTCTTTTCCTTACTTAAAAAAAGAGACCTAAACGATATGATAAGAGGAAAATATTAATGTTTTTCTTCCTATATATATATATATATATATATATATATATATATATTTTTTTTTTTTAAAATAAATCTAAAATACATGATAAAATTTAAAAAATATATATATGGGTAGTTTTTTTTTTCAAGAATTAGTATTGTTACATTTTGTTATTAAATTTTAACCAATGATTATTCAACTTCAAATTATCATTATGTTATAGACCAATGGAACATTTTCTTATTGGCTTATGTATTCAATTTCTAATGTTATTTTAAGTTATATATTATATTAAAAGATTATCGTTTTTAAATATACCTTTGCCACTAAGCTACTTATAATAATTTTATTTGTATATAATTTTTTATTGATTGACGTGAAATATACGTACAATGCACGTACACTATTCTAGTATATATATAAAAGCAAAAACTAAAACAAGACAAGATGTCAAATGACAATATATTAAAATAGTCACGTGGTAGTTTTTAGGACAAAATAAAAAAATATTTTAAGACAAAGTTTTAAATATTTTAATAAAAATTTTAAATTGAACGATTAAGTATTTAAATTTGAAATATATTATCTTAATAATTAGAAGAGAGTTTATTATCTTAAAGTTAGGAACACATAGTTGAAAAGTACCAAATGAATTCTAACAATGTCATTTAATAATAATAATCTATATATTATATATATATATAAGCAAAACTAAAATAAGACAAGATGACAAGTGGCAATATATTAAAATAGTCACGTGGCAGTTTTGAGGACAAAATTAAAAATCTATATCTATATATATAAAAGTAAAACTAAAACAAGACAAGATGCCAAGTGGCTTTCTCTCTCTATATAAAACAACAACAACAACAAACCCAATGTATTCCCACAAAGTGGGGTCTGGAGAGGGTAAAATGTATGCAGTCCATACCGCTACCTTCAAAGAAGTAGAGAGATTGTTTCCGATTGAACCCCGGCTCCAGGTAGTGAATAGTAACCAAAGCGTAGTGAAGCATGATGGATGGCAAGATGCCAAGTGACTACATATTAAAATAGCCACGTGGCGATTTTTAGGACAAAATTAAAAAATATTTTAAGACAAAGTTAAATATATTGTAATAAAAAATTTGAATTGAAAGATTAAGTATTTGAATTTGAAATACATTATCTTAATAAATAGTAACTCATAACTGAAGAATTCTAATAGACTATTACTATTTCAAACTTATCTCTTTTATAATTTAAATATTATAAAATATATTTAAATTTAATTTAATTACATATTAGGGAAAGATAAAAAATTATTAAAATAATATATATATATATATATATATATATATAAACAAAGTTAAAACAAGACAAGATGTAAAGTGACAACATATTAAAATAGCTACGTGGCAGTTTTTAGGACAAAATTAAAAAATATTTTAATTAAAATTTTTGAATTGAAAGATTAATTATTTGAATTTGAAATATATTATCTTAATAACTAGAAGAGAGTTTATTTAATAATAAAATAAGAAGAAGAAGTAAAAAATAGTAGTACTAGTAGTAATACACAAGTTGTATGCTTTTAGTTTGAAAAAAAAAGTGGCAATTTTTAGGACAAAGTTTGATAGTTGTAATAAAAAAATTTAATTAAAGGATATTAAATATTTGTATTTAAAAATATTAAGATTGTAGAAGCATTAAAAAAATTCATTATATTAAAGTTAGGATGTGAGTGTTCCTTTTTTATAACATATCATCCTCTTAAATAGCAACTAAAAGTTTTTTCTATTTTTTTATTTTATATTTATATTTATCCAATCAATATCCTGATCTTCTCATAATAAATTGAAAAGTTTTTTTCTTTATTTTTATATTTATTATTATCCAATCAATATTTTGATCTTTTTATAACAAACTGATATAAAATTTGAATTTGAATTTAAATGGAATTTGAGTTAGAATAGATTTCTAACTTCCTAATCAACCTCTCTTATATATATACACACACACTCGTGAAATGATACATAATATTAAACTCTCTTCTCCTTCTTTGTTATTGATCATTAAATTTATTCATGAATTTATTTATTGCATTCTTCATATTATTTATTTTGTTTTAGAAATTTAACATTTTTATTTTTTTATGCATATGATAGATGGTGCTGTTACAAACTAATTTATTTTCACTATATCTAAACTTGAATACAAGTAAGTAATATCTTTCTATTCGTTTGATTTTTGATAAAAATAAATTTAATTACGTAAATGAAAATCAAACCACCTTTAATTGAAAAGTTAAGTTGCTTTTTAAATACTAACTTTTATTATTATTTTTGTATAATTATTTTTAAAAAATGATCTTATTATTTTGTGTGTTTCTATTTTATGTGATGATTTAATTATTTAATATGGTATTGCGAGATTTCTTGCATATTTTAGGATTAACAACAAAATGTACTAAATTTAAAATACTAATCAAATTCGATGTTTGATTATTTTTGCTAATATTTTGTTAAAATTGTTCCTAAAGCTTAAAAAGTATTTTCCTAAAGTTGTTCAAATGAACATAAAGAATGAGCCGCTTGAGAAGTGAGATCTAATATTGTTGTTATCAAATTTGAATTTAAAGGAAATTTGAGTTAGAATAGATTTCTAACTTGCTAATTAAACTCTCTTATATATACACACACACTCCTACAATGATATATAATATCAAACTCTCTTCTCCTTCTTTGTTATTGACATTAGATTTATACGTGAATTTATTTATTGCATTCTTCATATTCTTTATTTTGTTTTAGAAATTTAACATTTTTATTTTTTTATGCAGATGATAGATGGTGCTATTATAGACTAATTTATTTTCACTATATCTAAACTTGAATACAAGTAAGTAATATATTTCTATTCGTTTGATTTTTGATAAAAATAAATTTAATTACGTAAATGAAAATCAAACCATCTTTAATTGAAAAGTTAAGTTGCTTTTTAAATACTAACTTTTATTATTATTTTCATATAATTATTTTTAAAATACGATCTTATTATTTTGTGTGTTTCTATTTTATGTGATAGTTTAATTATTTAATATGATATTACAAGACTTCTTACATATTTTAGGATTAACAACAAAATATACTAAATTTAAAATACTAATCAAATTCGATGTTTGATTATTTTTGCTAATATTTTGTTAAAGTTGTTCCTAAAGCTTAAAAGTATTTTCCTAAAGTTTTTCAAATGAACATAAAGAATGAGTTGCTTGAGAAGTGAGATCTAATATGGTTCTTATCAAATACGACTGTCCCCAAGTGTCGTTGTGATTGTAGATGCAAGGTCATAGCGAAGAAGATTATAGAATGAATTAAATAACCTCTCAAATAGGGTTATATAAAGCTTAAAAGTATTTTCCTAAAGTTTTTAAGAGGATTTTATATTGCTTAGGAGTAGTTACTAAGTGTTAAATAGGGATATAATAAATTAAATAACCTCTCAAATAGGGTAGAAGTCATGGGATTCTATTAGGGTAAGTAGGGAAATGTCCAGATTACCCCCACTTAAGTTGCATAAAAATCCCATCACAAGGATATGATTGACCCATACGAGTCGTACCATTCCAATACAAGTGGTAATTACCACCCGTTTACTACCCCAACCACTAGACCCAACACTGTCCAATATACAACTCATCCAACCAAGTCGTATCCAAAGCATATTATCCGTACCTTCCATCTGTACCTTTGGAAAAATAAAATTCCAAGAGAATTGAACACTGTCCCTATACAAGTACTAGATATGACTCGTACCCAACCACACAACTCTTATCCCTAAGTCATATCCATTCTAGTAACGCATCCATCCTACCAACCAACACTGTTCAACATACGATAGGACCATACCACTCGTACCCAACATACGTCTCATACCCTGGAGTCGTATTGGGTTAGGAGAGTGGAATTCCAGTAAAAATTCTAAGGGCCAAAACATAGGATGTAACACCAAAAAATAAAATCAATATCTCAAAAACTTCTATGTCTATGAATACCACATCCAATGACTCTTATAATTGTAGAAACTAATGACTCAGACATAGGATATGGAGGCATCCTTAAACAGAGAATTTCCATAGGATCTGCTGAAAAATTAGTGATTTACTCCAGGAATATGAAATGTAGCTCAAAAAATTTATAGTACTATTAAAATCGAAATGTTAGCTATAGTACTATGCATTATTAAATTTCAAGATGATATATTAAACAAAGAACATTTTATTAAGGGGAGACTGAAAACCATCCAAAGATATTTACAAAAGGATGTTAAGAATTTAATTTCTAAAGAAAATTTTGCCAAATGGTGTACATTATTGTCTACCTTTGATCTTCACATAGAATTTATTAAGGGAGAAAACAATTCTCTTCCAAATTTTTCAACAAGAGAATTTCTATAGGAAAATAATGAGACTCAAAATAATAAGAATAAGACCTTTGAGTCATCCATATCAACCCGTCAAACCTGAATATAAAATGAAAAGACTCCTCAAAGAAGAACATAAAAACCAGAAAATAGATATTAAGTACTGGTAAAATTCCTATCTCTACCAAAACCTATCATTCCCTTACCATTAAAAGAATCCATAACCATTCTACACAAATGATAACCACTTAAAATGTTTTTAAAGAAGACCCTTGTTCATCAGCTAGTAAAAAATTCTACCAAAAAAATATATAATTATGAGATAAAACCAACAGAGACATATTCACAAGCAGTCTCTCCGGCAACATCAAAAAATAAAAATGAAAAAAATTATAAAAATAAACTTGAGATGACAGTTTTTTAGGTATTAAAAATTATGGCACTTGATAAAAATATAAAGATTTTCATGTACTGGAATTGCAGAAACTTTATTATAAAAATTGAAACTTTGTCGAGACAGATAAACCCCTAAATACCCATAGATATAATAAGTTTATTTTAAACATTTATTAATTTAGTACAAATTGAGCATAAATTAGCAGATGAAAAATAGAGTAATTCCCAGATGGGTTTACAAATGGTGGAGCCAATTAAGGGGACATAAACAAGTATCATCAATACAATTTCAATGAATTTGATAACTTTGAGGAATTCTACCTTTCTAAAGAGAAATTAAAAAAGGCTCAAAGATGCTTTATCAAATCTCGATAAAATATGAAATAAAGGAAGATAATAAAATTATTAGACATTGGATAGTTACATTCTAGTGAACCAAATATTGGTGATATGATCCATCCACAAGGCATAGCATAGACATACCTTCTACAAAGGGATAGAGAGAGAACTTCATATAGAATTAAAAGATACTTCAACAACAAATGTTAAACACCACAAATATCTACAAATTACCTTGAAAGAACAAAAAAAGAATCAACAAAAAATATGCAAATAAATGGCCCAAAAGTTTAAGGACTTCTAAAAATCAGCATATCATAAAAGGAAAAAATACATGTTCAAGAAAATATGACAAGATAATGATGAAAAAAACAATAAATTAGCTACTCATGGACATGTGCAGAATAGATAGGTATTCATCAGCTACATCAAAGACGTGTAAAATAAATCACATATATTTGTACATAGACAAATGTAAAGTAGTTTGCATACATTAGATATCCGTCACCACTTTTTGATGCCTATTTAAGACTTTAAACTAGTATTAATAGAAGAAATTCAGAATGACCCATACTACTTTCTCTATTACCCAATCTTTCAATTTTTGTGTTCTCTCTATTTCCATGATCAGTAAAAGTTTTTTATCATAAATTTCTCTTCTCTTCTCTTCTCTACTATTTTTCTCTAATTTTACTTTGTAAGTTTTTATTATTTTCCAACATAAGTTATAAGCACTTTATATGTTTAAAGAATTTTTACTATTACTTTAAATTATATTTGTCCCATTTCTGATTTGTACCTCTATGGTTGGCTTTCCATGGCCTTGTTGTGGTTTTATGTTTGTAATTCTATTCTATTATATATTTCTGATGTTGAAAAGTCTAAGGCGTGATTTTTTATTTTGTTGGGTTCATCTTTTAGTGATTGACTTGATATTGGTATTGGTGTTGAATTGGGTACTTTATTCTTTCTTTGATATGGTGCATGATTGATTCAATTGAGTTAAGATTGGTTAAAATTGGTGAATTCACAAAATTTTTATTTTTTGCAACCGTTCGGCCTAATTTTACTACATGGACTGCCTCTTCATGGTGTATGTACTTATGGGTATTCATGGTCATAGATTGGTATTGGATTGACCGGATTTAGGCTAAGATAGAAACTTTTCCAATTTGGTCAACATTGGGATACCATTAGAATTCTTTGAAGCCTCATTGTGTTTTTGATTATGCCTTGATGCATTACATTCTTGTGTCTTTACCCATGTTTTTCCTCCATTGTGATTATGTTCTTGGCAACATTTTAGTTTCAACTATTGCGAGAGCAATTTTATATATATTTAGTCTCATAATGTAAGATTAACTTTTGTATTTGATCTTCTTGAAGGCTTACTGTCTCCAATTCAGATTTTTGACTCTTTTGGATGATGACTTGGAAGTTGAAATATATTTTTGTACGTGGACTCTTGCACGCCAATAGGATTAGTTCTATAAGTTAAGGTTGAATATTTCATCTTCGATGTTGAGATGATAGTTATGGATTACATAATTTAATTATTGCGTCATATCTTGATTTGTTTCAATGGAGTGTTCATTTATAGACTAACTATATCCAATATTTACCTATTGTTCTAGTTTTCTTTAGTTCAGATGTGTTATGCTTGATAAAGGCTCGAGGAATAATCTACTGGCATACAATATTATTTTCTACTGCTTTTGACCTTGATTCTTAATTTTCATCAGAAATTTCAATTGTTTATTCAATAAGAGGAGCGTGCTCAAGTTGGACTTAGCATGGTTTCACACACAATTGGTGGGATATACGAGAGTGGATCATTTAACTTCAAGAGATTATGCTTGGAATTCTCGATTGTTGGTTTTGAGGGTCATAAAGTCCATTGTAGCTTTTGTTGGAGATCACAAGTTTGATCATCTCCATTTTAGTATTCAGGTAGACTTTATAGGATTATTCTTATGCTCGCCGGTATGGATTTCAAAATATCAACTTCAGCCTTTTGAGGTTCGTGTGATGTGATTGCAAAAATAGGACTTAGATGATATTTATGTAGTCAGAGTATACAACAAGAATGGAAAGGCAAAAGGATGCTGGATTTAGGAATTTGTAATTTGTTGCAAGTTTCATGCCTTGGGTTGTCTTCAACTTAATTGAGATTTTTCTTATTTGTAATGGTATCAATGTGAAGTTGTATCACGAACCAAACTAAGGCCTACTCATGATGGGTATCTCAAGCACACTGCAAAATAGAGATCACCCGCTTAGCCTAACCTCTAGGGCACACTAAGGAATCCTGAGGAAGCCAACCAAAATAACACCAAGGATAGCTAAATCAAATGAAATTCAAGTGCAAAAACAAAATGACCCATCATCCTAATACCTTTCCACAAAATCCTCTAAAACCAAAATACAAAAATTAGTTAGGGAATTCCCCCGACTATGATAAAATGACCTGACCAGACAAGGGCCTTGCAATGTTGGGTATCTCAAGTCGAACCAGTACTAAAAACCACCCTTAATGCCTAAATCATTAACAACCTTACACCTCATGTCGAATAAATTCTAAAAATATAACAAGATAAGAGAATATCAATTTAAAGATAGAATGATTAGTCTATAACAAAAACCAACCACAAACAACCAACCAATATCGCCCATGTTCATAGTAGTCCAACAAATCCTCTAATCAAAACCAAAGAATATTCAGTTGCAACATTCTCCCAAACATAGCTAAAACCAATACCCAAAGTAATAGCAAAGACATGAAGAAATCCATAGCATGAAATGGGGTCTTCCAAAGTATGGAATCTTACCACTTCAGTCTGACTCAAAATTTATCCCTAAATCACCTAGGATAAAGTAATGCCATAATCAAAATTCAAGATTAACCAATGAACATAACCATATGCAAACACATACATATCTATATATATATATATATATATGCCATGCCAGGATAGGGAAAAATGCTTAGTATGCACTCTAAATCCTTAACTTGGGTTGTGAAGTGTTACCGTTATAATCCACTCACGAGCTATATGGGTCAAGTGTTACCCCTTGGATGGGCCCTAGAGACCCAAAAAGACCCTTTTTTTCACACTAAAAGCGTAGGAGTACCCCACGGATAAACACTAGGACAGATGAAAACCTTACTAATGAGATACTTTGGCTGCTCTTTTCATTCCTTTAGTTCAGCTGAAGCCATTCTATAAGGAGGAAAGGAAACAACATGGGTATCTTTTAGAAGATCAATCCCAAAATCTATTTTCCTATAAGGAGGAATTCAAGGAAAGTCATCGAGGTAACCTTTAGGAAGATCATTAACAACAGGGACAAATTGCATAGAAGGACATTCATAATTGGAATCCTTAACCAGAACCAGGCGATATATACACCCTTTGGAAATCAACTTTTGAGCTCTAAGATAGGATGTAAACCTCCCTTTAGGTACAAACAAATTCCCCTCTCACTCAATCATCGATTCATTAGGAAAATAAAAACTCACCTTTCAGGTCCTAGAATCTAGAGAAGCATAGCATGAATAAGCCAATCCATCTCCAAGATTACATCAAAATTCACCATATCAAGTTCTATCAAATCCACAAATATCTCACTATGAAAGATGGACACCACACAACCTCTATTGATTTTTCTAAAAGTTATAGAATTACCATTAGAGAAGATACAAAAAAGGGGTCAAAAATATTTTCAGGACCAATATCAAAGTGTACAACTACATAAGAGGTAACATAATATAGGGTAGATCTCGAATTAAGTAAGTGATAAACATCACAAGAGAAGAGTTGTAACATACCAGTGACAATATTAGGGGATTCCCCAGATTCCTAACGAGTAGCAAGAGCATAAAGATGATTTTTTTCTAGTGTCGGTACCTGAAGTAGGAGCCAAAGAAGTTGCAACTGGAACCTTATTAGCTCCAGTGGAAGGATTGTCCAAAGGAAAATCTCACTGTATATGACTAAGCTGACCATAATTATTGCACCAATTTCTCCCTTCCTTACAACATCTATGGTGAAGCTGCCCACAAAATCAATAAGGAGGATAGGGTGGGGCTGACTAAACTCCACTAACCTAACATTAAGCACCCTATACCTTAGGACCACTGCTAGAATGAAAATTATGATCACCTGAAGGCTTAGGATAAGGAGCACTAGTTGTCAAATATGAAGTTCCCTAATTCTTCTTCTTGGTTCACTATCTGCCATCTCTTCTATTGTTCTATAGATATGCACCCTACTCTGAATATCTAAACCTCTTCTTCTACCTCTCTCCAATATCTACCTATTTTTTTTCTCATTATCCACCTACTGCATGTAAACCACCAGCCTGGAGATGTCTATATCATTATTCAGCACAACAACCTTACATTCCATCACCAGGTCACGAGACAAACTAGAGGAAAAGTTTCTTATTCAGGACCTCATGTTAGATACCAACTTAGAAGGATAACGAGAGAACTACTATAACTTCAAAGTATACTCCTTAACATTTATCTTACTCTACCTCAAATTCACTAACTCTTCAACCTTTTCCTCTCTCAACTTTTAAGGAAATAAATGATCAAGAAAAGAACTTAAAAACTCATCCCATACCACTAGTTCAACATCATCACCCCGTATTTCTTCCCGCTCTCCATACCACTAATACGCCATATTTTTTAACTGATAGGGAAAAAACATCATACCATCTGAATCAATAGCATGCATAACCCTAAAAATCTTATCCATCTCATCAATAAACCCTTAAAGATCCTCCTCAACCTTAGATCTTGTCAAGATTAGGGGATTCAACCTCATAAAATGGCCAAACTGAGTGACCTCATATGTGAACTAACAACAAAACCAACATGATCGACCAATAACTCTATGATGACACTAATTGATAAAGCATATAAATACACTAATGGAACTCTGCATTTAAGATATCTCTCTAAGGTGTAAAGGAATGAGTATCCCTAGATTAAGAAATAAAAGAAGGACTAGTTGGGATCTTTAGAATCCTACGTCAAGAAATTTAGTCAGGAGTAGGACCCTAGACTGGGTCTGCAATCCAAAAACAAAGTGTGTTCCCTCCACATCTTCCCCAGGTGGGATAGAAGTTCCAACACATATTCTATGACTGTCAAATATTTTAAGAGGAATGATCAAAAATATAAGTAAGACAAGAGTTAGAAAAGTCTCAAGATAACTAAACTCTATAGCACGAAATAGAACACAAGAAAGGGAAACATTCCTAAATGCCATATAGGGGTGGTGTGATACATACCCATAAAAGAGAGTATACATAATATAACTTTGTGGACACCCAAAGACACTGAACCACGATCTAATAACAAGCTTATCACCACCCAAATTAGGGACTAGTCATGTCAGATATATAAAGCCCACCATAGGCCAAAGACCACACCCTTAGCCTAACCTCAATAGCATACTAAAGAATACAGTAAAAGCCAACAAAAATAGCATTACAGATATATAAATCAAATAAAATCCAAGAGTTAAAACAAAATGACCAATCATCCCAACACTTGTTCACAAAAGCCTCTAAATCTAGAATACCAAATGAAGTTAGGACATGCTCCTGACATAATAGAAGGAATCCAAAAGAGATATTAAGAAATAAAGAAATCAAGTGCAATAATCATGCCTTCTGAAAGATGGAGGCTCACCACTTCACAGTTGATCCATAGGAGTACCTGCAACACCCCAAATTTTAGCCCTTGGAATTTTTTTGACCTTTGAGCTTACTTCCCAAACAATGACTCAACCTAATGAGTTATGATGACTCCTTATGGGTTGTATGACCAAAATCATAACCTAAAAAGAAATTTGTCCAATATTTCCATAAGTTTCTATCCTAACTACAGTTGGGACATAATGAGTCATTGTGAGACATTACGAGTTGTAATGTGTAAATTGTAGTCTCACCAATGTGATTGCCCATATTTTCTATTGTGGCCACAATTACGATTATATGAGTCATATGGTTCGGTCATAAGTCATAGGGCAAGACTCTTGACCTGACCTTAGAGGATGCCTTAAGGTACTACTTTGATTACAAGAAAGTCATGGTAATGACTCATAAAGAGACCCTACGAGTCGTATGATAACCCGTTTCCACTAGCAATAAATTTTCAACTTTTAATTGAGGGCACGTTGGTAGATTCCCTCTTTCCCCCACTTAAGAACTACGATCATAAAACACCATTGGGGAATTATTTTTATTATTTAAGAAATCAAAACATTCTCTTTACACTCTCAAATCCCAAAGACAAAGAACACCTAGGGCTTCTCAAGATTGATTATATAGAGCTTCCAAGGGTGAATTGCCTCCATAATTGTAATATTATGAGGCATATGACCCAACCTTAATCTTGTTTTACATTAGAATGAATTTTTATATGGTTACTTATGTGGATTTATACTTTGGTTTTGATCTGAATTAAGGTCTTTGTCATGGTTGATTCTTAAATTGTTTTCCCATAATTTATTATGCATTATTTTTCTTTATTAATGGTTTTGAACTCATGGGATGCATGGGTATGGTGAAAAACTAAGGGGTCATGGTTTTCCCTAATTTGATGATATTGGATTGTCATATGGTTTTGGATATTTGGTTCCCTCAACCCATTTATGAAATTAATATTGAAATATTATTTTGTCACATGGTTTGACTTGCTCACTTATACTATTGCATGGAATAAATGGTTAATGAACCATATATTGTTTTTATTGAACTATGGGAATTATTTTTTCCCTGTATGCATAAATAATTAAACCTAAGGGGTTCAGGGATACCCTCTTGTAATGGATAGTGGATTTGATATGATAATGTTAACTTGCAAGTGAAGTTGGTATAATAATACCAATTGTATGCCTTAATAAATAAATTGATTCAATGAATAAGAATGTGTGAAAAATGTTTTAATTGGGCTTACAAGGGGTTATGTAGCTATGCAATGAAAGTGGATGCCCCAAGAGACTGATACTAAAAACTGCATTTGTCCGTGTGAGGGTCAAAATAACTAGGTGGTTTGAGTCCTCTTTATTAAATTATTGGGTGGTTCGAGTCCCCCATGTTAAATGAATGGGTTATTAATTCACATGTGATATAAGATAGGGAGGTTCAAATCCCCCATGGTATATATGTACATATGATAATTCTCTAGTTTGTGTGGCTATATGCCCTGGGTCTCTTTTAGCTAGGGAAGAGCTGAACCCATATATCCTATGGGTGTCTTCTTGTAATGGTTGAGCTAAACAGTCTATGTTAAGGTTTTAAAGTTAATGATAAGCCTTATTCCTGCCTTAGCATGATATATATATGCATGTATTTGTATATGGTGTTGTGCACTGATTTTGAATTATATTGAATTGTGGATCATGACATAACTTTACCCCTTATCCATGAGTTACATGCTAGTGCTAAACCCACTAACCATCTTCAAATGTTTTATCCTATTATGATGCATGATGCAAAGATACTTCTACTTTTTCCCGCACAGTAATAGGATTTTGGGTTGTCAGCTTGAAATAGTGAGCCTCACTCCTAAAGGTTATTGCTTATTGGTTTATCTAACATCATGGACTTTTATTTGGACTTGTTTTTGGCTATCGTGAGGGCATGTCCTGAGTTAGATTTATTTGATTTTGTTAGAGGCTTTGTCGATTACTGTGGACTGGGTATTATTGTGGATATTCTTAATTTACATATTTTATCTTTTTACATGTTAAGAATTCATCCACTACTAGCTATATTATGTTCTTATTAGCTAAGAGAAAAGGGTGGTCTCCAATCCTAGATGGACTTGAGATATCCATCATGGCTAGGCCCTGGTTTGGGTCATGATAAGTTGGTATCAGTGCCCTCGGTTCATGGTCAATCGATTGTCCACAAAGTCATGTCAACAAAAGTTTTTTTTTATATCTGTGTAGCACTCCATACTTATAAGGGAGAGGCTACGAGAAAATTAGGAATATTTTCCTTTCTTGTCTTTTAATTTTGGGCTATAGAGTGTATGGTATTAAAACTCCACTAATCTCTATTTGTTTGTAGTTTAGATCAAGCCTTCCTAAATATCTAATGCTCATGGAACCTCTTCTCTCCCACCAGCGGACAATGTGGATGGAACTTATCCTACTTATAGAGTTCAAACCCAGTCTAGGACCCTGTCTCCTAATTGTACTGCCTCTCATAGAGGTTCACTGATTTATACTAATCCTTCTCAGGACCCTTGGGCTAATGATGACCATGCCCTGCCACCCCAAGAAGACACTTCCGATGCTAGTTCATTGGTATATTCATCTATTGATTTAGATAGTAACTTCTCAGTCTTGTCAGGTTAATCATATTTGATTTATTGCTCCATCTTTTGAGGTCACTAAAGTAGGCCAGTTCATGAGGTTAAATCCTATGACCTTTACCGGCTCTAAGGTGGAAGAGGATCCTCAAGGTTTTGTGGATAACATAGAGAAGATATCTATTGTTATGTATGCTACTGATTCTAAAGGTGTATAATTTTTGGCTTATTCATTAAAGAAGGTATCCCATCAGTAGTGTGAAGAGTGGGATTAGTCAAGGGGTGATGATGTGGAGTTGGCATTGTGGAATGACTTCTCTAGAGATTTTCTTGATGGCTTCTTTCCTTAGGAGTTAAAGAAGTCAAAATCTAAGGAGTTCATAAATCTGAAATAAGGTAGGATGATTGTGAAATTGTATGCCTTGAAATTTCATCAGTTGTCCTGTTATACTACTAAGCTAGTATCCAGCATAAGGGATAGGATGAGGAAATTTCCTTTAGGCATATCTCAATATTTAATATTGGAGTGTAAGGTTGCCCTACTTAATCATGATATAGATATTTATAGGCTGGTGATGTACATACAATATGTAAAGGAGGAAAAAAAGGAAGAAAATATAGAGAAGCGATAAAGTAAGAAGTTTAGATACTCAGATTAGGGAGAAGATCGACAATATAGTGGTAAAGATAGTAAGAAGTGGTTTAAGAAGAAGAATTGGGGAAATCATAACTCCTATTCAACGGCTAGTGATCTTTATCTAAAGCTATCCAGTGACCATTATCTCCAAGCTGACAGTGGGTTTAAGGTATCAGAGGACCCAACTCAGGCTAGTGGGGCTCAGTCAGCAGCATTATATACTCCTTGCCATTTTTTTGGTCAATTGTATCATAGTTAGTGTGATAATGAGAGGGTTCAATGTTTTAGTTATGGTCAGATTGGTCACATACAGTAGGATTATCCTTCAAGGGCTGCCTCTAGGGCTAATAAGGTTTCTATTGCCACTTCATTAGCTCCTACACCAAAGGATGATACTTCTATCTCTAGAATAAGTTAGAATCATCTTTACGGTCTTGCCATCCATTAGAAATCAAAGGTTTTTCTAATTTTGTCACTAGTATGCTAAAACTTTCCTCTCATAATGTGTACTTTCTACTTTATTTGATGTCTAATCTTTCTTATGTGACCTCATATGTGGCCTTTTATTTTGGTTATGGTCCTGAGTGTATTTTTGATCTCATTTTCATATCTAACCTGGTGGATAACTTTGTTGTGTCTAGAATAGTATATAAGGGTTGCGTGGTATCTATATATTGCAAAGAAAGGGTTAGAATAGTTTATAGGGGTTGTGTGGTATCTATCTATGGTCGAAAAACCTTTGTATACTTGGTTGAGTTGTAGATGGTCAATTTTGATGTAATTTTTGCAATATATTAGCTTCATTTATGTTATGCCTCTATAGATTGTCGAACCCATAAGGTTATTTTCAATTTTCCTAGTGAGTCTGTTATAGAATGCGAAGGGAGTTCCCTAGAGCCTAGAGAAAGTTTCATTTCTTACTATAAAGACCAGAGGTTAGTTTCTAAAGTTTTTTTAATCATTTGGTCCACATTAAAGATTCTAAGTCGGAGAGTACTCCTTCACATTACATTCCTATGGTTTATAAATTTCTTGAGGTCTATCCTAATAATTTTCTCGGTATTTCTCCTGATAGGAAAATTGACTTTGGGATTGATCTTCTACCAAATACTGGAGCTATCTTTATCCCTCCTTATAGAACGGTGTTGTCTTAGATGAAAGAACTTAAAAAGTAGTTGAAAGATTTTATTTATAAGGATTTTATTTGCCCTAGTATTTCTCTGTGGGGTGATCTTCTTCTTTTAGTGTGCAAGAAGGATGGTTCCCTTCGGATGTGTATAGATTATCGATAGTTGAACTAGATGATAGTGAAGAATAAGTATCCTCTTTCTAGGATTAATGACCTATATGACCAACTTCAGGGTACTAAGTACTTCTCTAAGATTTACCTTTTGTCGGGTTATCATCAGTTAAAGATTAGGAAAGTAGATATCTCTAAGACTTCGTTCCATACCCGATATGGCCATTATGAGTTTCTGGATATGTGTTTTGGGTTGACTAATGCCCAAACATCATTTATGGATTTTATAAAATGGGTATTCTAGTGGTTTTCTTATTTGTATGTTATTGTGTTTATTGATGATATCCTGGTTTATTGGAAAAGTGAGGAGGATCATGCCAATCACCTCTTTATAGTCTTGTAGACCCTTAAGGATCAGTGTTTGTATGCTTAGTTTTGTAAGTGTGAGTTTTTATTGAATGTTGTTACTTTTTTGGGTTATGTTGTTTCTAGTAAAGGGATCATGGTGGATCCAAAAAAGTTATGGTGGTAAAAAAAAGGCTAGAACCATGACTCCAACTGATATTTAGAGCTTCTTAGGTTTAGTTGGGTATTATAGGAGGTTTGGGGAGAGTTTCTCTTCCATCACTGCTTCATTGATTACGTTGACTTAGAAAAGATGAAGTTTTTGTGGTCCTATGCTTGTGAGGATAGTTTTGAGAAGCTTAAAAACAAGTTGACTTTTGATTTGGTCCTGGCCCTGCTCGAGAGTAATGATGGTTTAGTGGTTTAATATAATACATCCTATGTGGGAGTTAAGTATGTATTGATGCAGTGTGGTAGGGCTGTTGCCTATTCTTCTAGATAGTTGAAAGTTTATGATAAGAATTATCTGATGCATAACTTGGAATTATTAGTTATGGTGTTTGCTTTACAGATTTGTTACCATTACCTGTACGGAGTATATATAGATATCTATTCAAACCATAAGATCTTGCAGTATGTGTTCAAAGAAGGAGTTGAATCTCAGGCAAAGAAGATGGCTTGAGTTGCTCAAATACTATGATCATCCAGGTAAAGCTAACATGGTTGTAATGCTCTTAGCAGGTTTTCCATGGGAAGCTTATCTTATATGAATGAGAAGAAATGGTGATAATGAAGGTTATTCACCAGCTAACTAAACTTGGAGTTCATCTTATGGATTTCGAGGATGGAGGTGTATTTGTTCATGAGATGGTGAAGTTATCCCTTGGTGCTGAGGTAAAGGAAAAATAGGTCCTCGATCCAATCTTGATGCAGATCAAGGAAGATGTAGGCCAACCAAAAGTCATGGCTTTTTAGATTGGTGGTGATGGTATCGTGAGGTACCAAGATAGATTGAGTGTTCCCGACATAGATAGTTTGCAAGAAAGAATTTTGGCTGAGGCCCATGAGTCAGGTATATAGTTCACCTAGGTTCAACAAAGATGAATCATGACATTAAGTAGATTTATCAGTAGAATAATATAAAGAGAGAATAGCCAATTTTATTGCTACGTACTTGGTTTGTCAACAACTGAAGCTAGATCACTTAAGGCCTGTGGATTGTCTCATGAGATTGAGATGCCCGTGTGGAAGTAGGAGGTGATTGATATGGATTTCATCACTTGTATTTCATGGTATCAAAATTAGTTTTATTCTATTTGGTTCATCATGGATAGGATGTCTAAGTCTGCTAGTCCTTACTAGTTAGAACCAATTATTCTGGTGTGGATTATGCGAAGTTATTTATCCAAAAGACTGTAAAGTTGCTTGGTGAACTTATTTATATTATTTTACATCAAGGTACACAGTTCTTTTCTCACTTTTGGCATTCTTTTCAAATGGCTTATGGACTAAAGTGAACCTTAGCATCATTTTCCACCGTTAGACGGATCGAAAAGTGGAAAAAAATGTTCAAACTTTGGAAGATATGCCAAGGGACTGTGTAATTGATTTTCTTGGTATTTGGGTATATCATTTTCCTCTCAGATAGTTTGCATATAATAACAGTTATCACTCTAGTATTGGAATGGATCCTTTCGAGGATCTTTATGGTAGAAGATATCGTTCTTCTAGTAGATGGTTCGAAGTTGGTGAGACTAGATTATTTGGTATAGACTTTGTTACAAGCGACAATTTTTCAACTTTTAATTGAGGTCATGTTGGTAAATTCTCTCTTTCCCCACTTATGGCCCACACCCATAAAACACCTTTGGGAAATTATTTTCAATATTTAACAAATCAAAACACTCTCTTTAATCTCTCACAACCCTAAGTCAAAGAACTCCTATGGATTCTCAAGGTTGATTTTCTTTAGCTTCCCATGGTGAATTACCTTAATAAATGTGATACTTTCAGGCATGTGACTCTATCCTTACACTTTTTTTTACATTAAATAATGAATTTATATGGTTATTTATGCTGATTTGTCCATGGGTTTTGATATTAGTTGAGGGCTTTGGCATTGTTGATTCTTAAATTATTTTCCCATAATTTATTCTACATTGTTTTTGCTTTGATAATAGTTTTGAACTTGTTGGATGCATGAGTATGGTGAATAATATAAGGGGTCCTGATTTCTCCAAATTTGATGATTTTGGATTAACATATGGTTTTGAAAATTGTATTTCCTCAACCCATATGTGAAATTAACATTGAAACATGGTTTTGTCATATGGTTGGATATGCTATCTTATACTATTGCATGGATTAAAAGGCTAATCAACCACAAATTGATTTAATTGAACTTTGGGAATTATGTATTCCCCATATGAATGAATAATTGAACCTTAGGGGTTATGGATTCTATATGTGATGGATAATGTGTATGGCATAATAATGTTCACTTGAAAGTGAAGTTGGTATGATGATACCAATGGTATTCCTTAATGAATGAATTAGTTTAATGAATGAGAATGTGTGAAAATTATTTTAATTGGGCTTAACGAGGGTTATATAGCTGGGCCATGAAAGTGGAGGTCCCGAGGGACCGCAACTGAAAACCGCATTTGCTGGTTCAAGGGTCTAAATGATTGGGTGGTTTGAGTCCCCATTATTAAATGATTGGGCTATTCAAGTTCCCCATGTTAAAAGACTGGGTGCTTAAGTCACCTTTGATACATGACCTAGAGGTTCGAGTCCCTTATGGGACATATATATATATATGATTATTCTCTGGTTCATGCGGCCACACGTACTGGGGCCCTTTCAGCTAGGCAAGAGCTTAACCTATATAGCCCATGGGTACCTTCTTATGATGGTTGAGCTAGATAATCTAGGTTAAGGTATTAAAGTTCAATCTACCTGGTAGGATATCTATATATATATTTGTATATGGTTGTGTGCACTAATTTTGAATGATTTTGAACAATGGATCATGACATTATTTTACCCCTTATCCTTGAGTTACATGCTAGCGCCAACCCGCTAACCATCTCGAGATGATGTATCCCCATGATATTAAGGGCATGAAGACAGTTTTGCTTTTCCCGTGCAGTGATTGGATTTTTGGGTTGTCAACTGTTAGCTTTATGTTGTGAGCCTCCTTCTTTTAGAATGTCATTGATTCTTTGTTTATCTATTATCATAGAATTTTCTTTGGACTTATTTTTGGCTCTCGTCGGAGGCATGTCCTGACTTAGATTGATTTGGTAATGTTAGAGGAATTGTGGATTACTATGGATTAGGTATTTTTGTGGATATTCTTAGACACTTTTAAGCTTATATTATTCTATATTGTTATATGTTTGGGATTTATCCACTGATAGTTGTATTATGTTTTGGTTGGCTATGCAAAGTAGGTGATTCTGGTCCTCTGTGGACTTGAGATACCCATCACGTCTAAGGCCTTATTTGGGTCGTGACAGTACTAAATCACCTAATGCTGTAAATGAGCAAATGAAAAGCCCTTGGACCCTACATCATGAAATGATGTGGCATCTATGGATGAACAGTAGGGTGAGCACTAACATGTAACTTGGGGGAAAGGAATAAAATAAAGCCATTTACAAAGACCAGTCAAAAATCACTTTCTCAACATTCACATGTATATATATAGGATGCTGGATAAGGACAAGTGTCATGAAAATAAGAGTTTAAAACATTAGCTTGAACTGTGTAGCTCGCTCCATCCTAGATGCACGCACGGGCTATATGGGTTTAATTCCCCTACTGAAAGAGCCTAGTGCATGTTAGCTGCATTAATCGAGGAAAGGCTAAAGACACCAAGATGATATCCAATAAAAATATAATGTGTGCACCAAGCATATGGTCATGCAGGCCCTGACCAACAAACATGGTTTCTAGTTTTGGTCCCCTCGGGACTACACCTTCACGGTGAGCTACAGAATTCCTTTTAAGCCCAAATTAAAATTGTTTGTACATAAACCCAATCATTAACCAATGAGTAATTCATTTAAAGCATTTACTAATGAGGTATCGTCCTACCCATATGGTTGCAAGCTTAAATAATTATGCCAAACCAAGCCATGTAATCATTAGATTCCATAGTTCCACTTAAAATAAAAACCACTACCACCAAGGGCATCAAAAAATATTTTTACTATCCATTATAAATTAATGCGATGCAATATTCCAAAAGTAAGTTAAAGTATGCAAATTCCATATTCAAAACCAAAGTCATAAAGATTTGTTGAGGTTAATTCAAATTTCAAGCCAAAAAATAACAATTTTGGGTAAACCTATGTTCCCTATTCCAATCCCCATAATAATGTCCCCATTTAGCCAAAAATCATTAATCAAAGCATGAATAGAATATTTAAATCATGGGGAAACAATTTGAGTAAAAACCAATCAAAACCCTCAATCCAATTTTAAACCCAACAATTGAATCACATGAATGTTCAATCATTAGTCATAATGTAAAATACAAGTTTAGGGATGATACACATGCCTGAAATACACAAGAAATTGAAGACAATTCAAAGTCCGGAGCCCAGAGTAGTAGTTTTTTGAAAAGCCATTCAAGTTTCTTAATTGGAGACTTAAAGATGAAAATAGTGGCGTTTAATCTCTGTAAAGTTAAGAAAAAAGTCCAATTGGGTGTTTAAAAGTCATCCAAGGGGTAAAAAGACCCAAAACCCCTTACCCCAAGTGATAAAAACAAAAATTGGATAAATTTTATTTAGCGGTATGGAACGGTGCTATCATGGACCTTAGCCTTCGTACCGCACTCTTATCGTAGAGGTTAAGATCCATGGCATGCCACTATGAGGAGGCTTACTGCCTCGGGGTCCAAAAATGGCCCCAAACCTCTTTTAAATATTCTGAAACATTCCCAAAATACCATTTTAACATCCCTAATCATAATTCAAGTAAAAAATATTTACATTACACATGTGGGAGGGTCAAAATAAAAATTGTTGAAATTTTTTGTGGTCTTATAAAGTTGTATGGTATGGTTTGGGTTGATGTGCTTCAGCCGTGCTTAGTGCAATTGGAGGCTAGTTTGTTAAAGTTTAGTTTGTTTCTATTTGAGAAGCGAGGTAAGGAAGTTAGTGAAAAATTTATACTTTTTGGAAAAATCTATTGAATGTATCTTTTTCATCTTAGAGGTTATCTTGGGAGTCATGCTCGATGCATGTGGGCCTACTACCTCATTCTTTTAAGCTTTAGGGCTCTTTCTACCCATTGACTTTTTTGGATGAAAGTACTTTTAGTAGTGGATATTGTAATGACCCTTCAAGTTATTTTATTGATTTTCATGTATTCTTGGTGTTTGATCCTTCCTATAGTGGCTACAAGTCATTGATGAATTGTCAAAACTTCTAGTTTGGTTATCGAAGGGTTCTGTACGAGTCTCAAGCACCCAATCAAAGTCCATTAGGGACTTGAGAAAATCTTGTGTATCTGTATCTGGTCCAGCCAACCGTTGCACAAGGAATTCGCGAGTTTAGGGATGCTTTCTTGAACGGTCAACCTTTTGACTATCAAAATTGCAATCCTCACCTCTTGCATAATGTAATAAGGGGTTGAGCCGACCCAATTCTTCAACTTATTTGCATTTTTGACATCTCATATCGCATTTTTGATAGCTCATCTTGCTGTGACTTTATGTTTGGGACATGTTCCTTGCATTTTGTATGAAAATTCTTTTACATATTGTGATGGAAGCCTGGAGTCCTCACGATCATGATGTGTAACTCCTGGGTCTATATATCATTGTTTTTCCTAGTTTTTTTCATTTTCTAAGTCCTAATCCATCAATATTGATCCCTAAGTCTTAAGGAAGAGTGGGAAATCATAAGTTGGAGTTGGGTATGAGTAGAGGGAGTTGAGTTAATAATTTCCCATTAAATATCTATAATGCCTCATGTTTTTTATCCTTAAAAATTTCTTATATTTTATCCTCACTATCCTAACTGTGTCTTCCCCTACGAGTCGTAGGGAGTCTTAACAGGTCCTACAGACCCAATCGTAACCAAATCAATAAGTGTGTGAATAAGTTCTACTCTTATTATGAGTGGCTCACTAAATTCGTAAGGACTCATTATGAGACATTGGGTGCAAATCGTAAGATGTCCAACATTTACCCCAAATGGGTTCTGTGTTGACTATGGATGGAGCCTACAAGTCGTAGGGTCCCATTATGAAAAGTAGCGGTTGAGTCGTAGGGTCAACAATATATGGGTGCCCTGGAGACTGTCTTGTCTATGACTCGTGGTGGCGAGTCTTAATGAGTCCCTACGAGTTGTATAGTGATCCATAGTAACTGACTACAAAATTTCAGTTTTTAAATTGAGAGCAGTTTGGACAATTCCCTTCTCACCCAATTAAAACCCTATGTTCATAAGGCACTTAACATAGGTTATTTCTCATTCAAAGCATACTCAAGCACTTCCAAAGCTCTCTCTAGTTTCTAAAGTAGCCATACTTTGGGTTTCTAAGAAATAGATCATCGAAAGGCTTAAGGGTTGAATTCTTTTCGTGAAACATTGTATTTCAGGCATCTTACTCTTCCCTAATTGCTAATTTGTTAAAAGCATATGTTTTAAAGTGTTGTTCATATGGTATTGATGATGGTTTTGAAAACATGGGTTGAGGGTTTTAAAATAACTATTTCTTATGTGATGTTTCATGTTTGTCACTGCATGGCATATGTTTAACGGTGGCCTTAAAATCAAATTGATTTATAGGAATGGTGAATAAATTAAGGGATTGTGATTTTCCCAATCTTGTGACTTTTGAAGTGGTTATGACTTGACCTCAACCCTATATTGTGTAATTGGTTTTGAATATGAAAAGTATGCACATTGAACTACTCTTGAACTATTGAATAATGTGAAAGGTTAATGAAGCATGATGATTTTTAATTGAACCTTATGGCATTGTGCAATTCTCCAAGCTAATGTATTATTGAACCAAGGGGGTTGAAAATTTACCAAAGTGATTATAATTTCTTTGTCATATTGATGTTAACTTAAAAGTGTAGTAGGTATGAAGAACCAAAAATGCAAGCCTTAATATGTATCATGGTTCAATAAATGGGAATGTTTGTTAGGTATTTTAATTGGGCTTTAATGAGAGTTTTCTATCTGAGTCATGAAAGTGGAGGTCCTGAGAGGCGAATACTAGAAACCATAGTTGGTGACGAGGGGGTGTATATGACTAGAAGGTTTGTGTCCCTCTTATTGTTATCATATGATTGGGTGGTTCGAGTCCCCCACATTATATTACATTATTTGGTGCTTGTATAACTTTGATATGCTAGGAGGTTCGAGTCCCCCCATGGTGCATATGTATACCCTATGGTTTCTGCAGCCACACGTACTAGGGCCATTCCAGCTAGGAGAGAGTTGGGACCATATAGACTGTGGGTGCCTTTTTATGCAATGATTGTTAAGCTACACAATCTCGAGTAATGTTTTGAAGAGTATGTTAAGCCTTGTTTCCCTATCCCAGCTTTTTATAAATATATATATTTATGTTTGTATATGTATTTGATCATGTTGATGTTGGGCGTATTTATACCCCTAAGAACCATAATTTACCCATATTTTAGCTAAGTTTGGAGGATAAAATATATAATTCCTGCACTTTTAGTCCATTTTCCTTTAAGTGAGCTAACCTATGTGATTAGCATGTTTTTCAGGTATTAATGGTGAAGATTTCAGCACTTTGTGGACCTTTGGGCAGAAAAGGAAAACTTCACATAAGAGGGAAGACAACTTTTGGAAGCTTGTGGACTGAATGTGACGCATGGAGAATTTGTCCCGGGCAAAATCAGTATTTCTAAATACTTAGGGGTGCAGCAGTAACTTAGTAGACAAGGATATTATAAAAACCCTATTGCTGAATTTTTCAGCAATCATTATCATTAGAATTCAGTCATTATTCAGTTTTCAGATTCTGTAATATTTTGGGACAGAGAAAAATGCTACACTTGGGAACGGCTAGAGAGGGAGAGACGTCATTCTCTTCTTGACGCTAATTCACTTCCATCGCCAAGCTTGTTCTAGGTTTTGGTATGATGATTATGTCTACTTTGATTTCCGTTGTACTCATGAGTAGATAAACTTTTCTGTTAGGGTTATGGAAACCTTGTAAGATACTATCTATTGCTATGAGTTTGTGAATTCTTGATGTGTATGCTACTTATATCATTACTCTCTTCGTTTTAATTTACTTCTCATGGTTGCAAACATAGAGAACATGCCATTATACAATTAACTTGTTCGAGAGAAAAGTTACATGTTTGGAAAAGAGAGTATGACAAGGAAATAGGGCTTCCAAACTCTATTTACACGTTAATGCCTTAACCGGATTAACTTCTTGGAGAGTTCATACCATTAGTATACACTTTAGGCTCGAGAGAGCTAAAGTGAAATAAATCCTTGATGGTTGAGAAACACTTGGATTTAGAATTAGAATACGATTCTCTATAAGTACATGCATGTCTAAATTCCGCGTTACTCATAGTTAATAGAGAAGTAGAACTTACAAGGTGGACATAACCCTAACTTATCATTCTCTGTGATTAAATCTTACTAAACAAATCATTCCATTCGTTATTTTGATACTATTATTTCACGCCTAAACCTTTCCCCCTTTTTTGTGGAATTTTCGACCAACAGTCTACTAATAATTGCAACACTTAGTGACCAAGTATTCCCTGTGGGATTCGACACCCAACCCAGTTGGGTTCTATATTTGACAACGACCGCTTACACTTTCTAACGAGAGCTGTAATTTGGGCGTATCAAATTTTGGCGCTGTTGCCGGGGAATACGGTTGTCAACTAAGTTTGTGATAGTTAATAGACCATTTGGTCAAAGATTCTCGAATTTTACTTTTAGTTGTTGTTTTTGTTTTGTTCAGGTTTGGTAGAGTGCATGCCAAATACACAATGTTCTTGTCAGCCATTATTACCCATAAATCCTGAACCACAACTTATTGGCAGAATGGATGCACAACGAGACATTGAAAGAAGGGCTGCTCAACAGGAGCAGGCTAGATTAGCTGCATTGGCAGCCGCTCAAGTGCATCAACAGAATATTGACAACCCAGTTCAGGCAACAAATCTGGATGATGAGGACCTGGGTGATGATGAGCTACTAAATCCAAGACGTCCTGATGAGGTGGCGGCACCTGTGAACAGGAGAGATCGTCAAGCTAGAATGAGACCTGAACGCCGAGCTGTGCAGGCTCCTTTTGATGATGATGATGATTATTTGGATGGAGCTGGTGCCACAGGGGCTATTATTCCTCCGCCCTTGGCACCTGGAGCCAAGTTCAATATCACTAGCACTATGATTCAACTATTGCAGCTCAAGGGATTATTTGGTGGACTTGCAGGCGATGATCCGAATATGCATCTGATCAATTTTATCTCAACATGCAAGTCGTTTGACAATCCAGGAGTTGGACAGAATGCAATTCGGCTGCACTTATTTCCATTGTGTTTATCTGGAGAGGCAACTCTATGGTTGAATGGGCTAACTCTTGATTCTATAACTAATTGGAGGCAACTGAAAGAAGCTTTCCTAGAAAGATTCTTTCTGCCATCCAAGAGAGCCCAATTAAGAGATGAGATAAGCAATTTTCGACAGCTTCCAACTGAAGCTCTCCACGAAACATGGGAGAGGTTCAAGAAGAAGCTTATGCGGTGCCCAAATCATCATATGACCAATGTCCACTTGATGGAGATATTATATAGGGCTTTGAACTCGGTGACTAAGCCAGTGGTTGATAATGCTGCAGGTGGGTCATTCATGGACCTTACTTTGATTGAGGCAAGTGATATGCTGGATCATATGACAAAGCAGAGTAGAGCTTGGCGTACCAGGGCTTCTGAGGTAGCAAGCTCTACTGTATCTATTGGCTTGATGGCAGAACAAAGGCGAAGAGAAGAGAAACGTGACCAGGATATGGCGCACATGAAAATGCATATGGATCTTCTTACCAAGCATTTATTATCAGGGAAGACAGAAAAAGTCAAGGCTGTCGTATCACAGGGAGGAGATGACTCCGATTCTGAGGAGGAAGCAAATTACTTGAATAATCAGGGGGGTTTCCGAGGCAATGCCCAAGGAAACCAAGGTCAGAACTATTATGATAAATCTGGATACAAGGACCGCGATCAAGGGAGTTGGAAGAATAAGACTGACAGGAGTGGTTTGTACGTTCCTCCTGGAAATCGTGAGGTTACAGCGTCTGGCTCTGGAAAGATATCCATGGAAGATATGATGGCGAAGCTGTTGAAAGGAGTGGAGGCAACCAACACGGGAGTAGCTGAGGTAAAAAATGATTTTTCCTCAATGAAGCAATTGGTTGACTCGCATTCCACTTTAATAAAACAGCTGGAACAACAACTGAGTCAACTTTCAGCAGCATTCAATCAAAGAAAGGCTGGCACTTTACCTAGTGACGCTGTGCAAAATCCGAGGAATGATGCCAGGAGTGGTAAGGTGTTGGAAAATCCATCCAAAGGCAAGCAGGTGGTTGATAATATAGAAGAGAATGTTATTGAAGCAAATTGTGATGATTCTGTAGAAGCTGAAAATTAGACTGAGAACGTTCATGATGTTACCCCTAGATGTCTGCAGCCTGAAAAGATCGATAATCGAAAGCAAGATAAAAAGGAAGTGGTGGAGAAAACCCTCCCCCTTCCACCACCACTTTTTTCTCAGAGACTGAAGAAGAAAGTTGATGACACCAGGTTTACTAAATTCATGACTACGTTGAAGCAGCTGACTATTAATGTGCCTTTGGTGGAGGCGCTGGAACAGATGCCTGGGTACGCCAAATTAATGAAGGACCTTTTGACAAAGAAGCGGGCAGCAAGCTATGAGCTGGCAGATAATGTTCATCATTGGAGTGCAATTGCCATGAGGTCTTTAGTACAGAAGAAGGCAGATCCTGGTGCTTTCACTATTCCTTGCACAGTTGGATCTTTAGATTTTGCAAAGGCGTTGTGCGATTTGAGGGATAGCATCAATTTGATGCCGCTATCCATTTACAGAAAGTTGGGGTTGGGCAATCCTACACCAACTAATATGCGGCTCGTGATGGCAGATAGGTTGGTAAAACGACCTGTTGGTATCTTATATGATGTACTGGTAAAGGTTTCTACCTTTATTTATCTTGAAGACTTAGTTATTTTGGATTGTGAGGTGGATTCTGAAGTTCCTATAATCTTGGGTCGTCCTTTCCTCGCAACAGGAAGTGTGCTTATTGATTTAAGAGCTAATGAGCTTTTATTTCGGATGAATGATGAAGTGGTCCATTTTGATGTATGCAAATCAATGAAGCAGCCTAGAGATATGATTGTGTTCTCTGTAGTTGATGTATATTATGAGGATGAGAAAGAATTATCTGTAGAGAAGCAGCTTACTATTGAGCCAATGTCTGCTGTGCTTTTGAATTTTGAGCGTGAGGATGTTGAAGATTATGAAGAAACTATTTATGCTCTAACAGGAATAGGGTCCTATTATCATGCTCCTAAGAAGCTGGACCTTCATCTTAAGAATTGACCTTCACCAACAGCGAAGACTTCCATTGCAGAGCCACCAGTGCTAGAATTAAAAAAGCTCCCCAGTCATCTAAAGTATGCGTTCTTCGAAAGTGGAAATACACTTCCGGTGATTGTTGCGGCTGATTTAGGTGAACAAAAAGTAGAGGCTCGCATCTCTATTCTGAAGAGGTACAAGATAGCTATTAGTTGAATTATTGATGATATAATTGGTATCCCTCCTGGGATATATATGCACAAGATTCAGCTCGAAGACGATTGCATGCCCACAATTGAGCATCAGCGTCGTCTGAATCCATTCAGAAAATGATGGTCCATCTATCTCAGTGAAGTCTAAGTAATCGAGATAATTATGTCATGCCGTGACAATAAATCAAGCGCTACATGGGAGGCAACCCATCGTTTTTAATCATTTTATTTTACTAGGAGTTGGTTTTTGTTAAATAAAAATCCAAAAAGAAGAGTCGAGCCACGACCAAAACTAAGGCGCTTGGTGGGAGGCAACCCATCCTTCTAATGGTTTTTGTTGTTTTTAATTAAGTGTAGGTGCAAGACGTAGAAAGGAGGGGATTAGTCCCAAATTTTGATTTGAAAGTGAGCCATGTTAAAGGTGGTAAATTAGGAATGAAGGAGCAAAGGCTATCGGTTAGGCATTGCCTATGCTAATCTAGGCAATGGATAAGGCAAGGCCTATACCATTAACTATGCTCACTACCTCACATAGGCAACGGACAAGGCTTTTCCTATGCAAATCTAGGAAACGGACAAGGCAAGGCCTATGCCATTGCCTATATTCACTGCCTCACATAGGCAATGGACAAGGCAATGCCTATGTTAATCTAGGCAACGGACAAGGCAAGGCCTATGCCATTGCCTATGTTCACTGCCTCACATAGGCAATGGATAAGGCAATGCCTATGCTAATCTAGGCAATGGACAAGGCAAGGCCTATGCTAATCTAGGCAATGGACAAGGCAAGGCCTATGTCATTGCCTATGCTCACTGCCTCACATAGGCAATAGTATAGGCGCCGCCTATGCCCAACTAGGCATTGACAAAGGCGCCGCCTATGCCTCTGTAGGCAAAGGAAAAGGCGACGCCTATGCTAAGCATAGGCAAAGCATTAGGCGCCGCCTACTTATCCCTTTTTGTCTCCTAACCCGATTGTACATGGATAAAACCCGACCCATGGCTTAGTCTATAAATAGATCTTCAACCTTAGAACAAAATGCAATTGTTTGCTCCATATAGGCGCCGTCCAAGCTTTCCCATTCTCTCAAAGTTTTTCTTTTTGCTCATCTAATCTTGCAAACTCATCTTTCGGATCCATCACCAAGTAGAATGGCCCCAAAAGGACGATAAGGAAAAGTAAAAGTGTCCACCTCACAGAAAGGTCAAAAAAGGGGAAGAAAAGAGCAAGCTGAGTCCTCCTCACTGCAAATACCTCGACGCATATTTGGAATAAAGTGGGTCCTAGAGGAGGAAGGAAAGGAGTGGTACAAGAACAACAAAGTAAAGAAATATGTTCACGTGGATTTGATGCAAAAGAAGAGTCTAGCAAAGAGAGAACCCCGCATTTTGGCTAAAATCATGGCACTAAACCTTGATTTCATTTTTCGAGATATGGGGGAATGCAATCTTGATCTAACACGCGAGTTTTATCCCAATTGGTCCCCAAAGACTACCGGAAGTGAAGTAAAGATTCAGGGCCAAGTCTTGCAACTAAATGTGGAGTTCTTCAACTCTTTTCTGGGTCTTCCATCTGTGGATCCATTACCGCTCTAGGAGCTTTATCACAGACCTCCCTACAGGGCAATCAGACACACACTGTGCGGAACAAGGTCCATGGCCCAGTGGATTCATCATAAGGATAACAGTCGGCATAATACCTTCTCGTATGCTTCCTTGAACAGAGAAGCTCATGTATGGTTGAGGATAGTCAACTCTTGCTTGATTCCTGGGACACAGTACACAAAGATCACACGTGATCGAGTATGCTTGGTGTACGCTTTGATGACGAATATTCCCATCAATATTGGTGCGGTTATACGATCGTCAATGCGTAAAGCAAGGCTGCACAAGAGGTCCCATTTTAGCTTTGGCAATTTGTTGACTGTGATGTTATGGAAGGAGTATATTTTGAGGAACCTTTCGATGATGACGTGCCGACGGACAATGATCGCCGAATTCCAGACTCAGATGTGGAGGACAACTCTAAGGATGACGACTCCGATGATGATTCGACGCAGGTGGTATGACCCCAGACATAGAAGAGGAGTTCGACTAATTAGGTTTTCCTTATTTATTTTCACTGAGGGCAGTGTGTCCCGTCTAAGTGTGGGGTGCTAGTACTTGCATGTTGTAGTGTACTTCTTTTCCTAAATTTATTTTTTTTTTGTCTGTTTGAATTAGTCGTATTTAGTTAGTTAAATTTTAGATTTTTTTTAGGTTTTGCATTAAATTGTTTTGATAGACGACATAGTATTATGACAAGAGAGTTTGTATTAAATCATTACTATTGAGACATTTAGGCTCCAAGTGTGACTCACTGTGTGATAATTGTGTGATTTAATTCATTCATCTGTTGGGTCAAGAGTCTATAATGCTCCCAATTAAGTTGACCATGTGCCTTGTGTGTGTGAGGATATAGTATATTCTGTGTTGTGACTGATGCTAGAACTTGCCTGGTGTGTGTGTAAAGCGAAATAAAGAGTGTGAGTTTAGGAGATGATTTAGGCATTTCTTTAGCAGCCTGTAATTGCTTACCTTCTTTTTATCTACCCTTGTACATTATCCTAGTAAACCCCCTTTGAGCCTTTAACTATTTTCTTTGACAGCATCATATGTAGCCTAATCCACTTTTTTTTTGCAAGATCATAATTTGATCCAAACTCCTAAGTGCTTTAAATTATAGAACTAAGTGAGTAAGGAGTGTGGCCAAATAAGAGAAAAATGGTAAAAGTATTTCCACAGAGTGTATTGGTACTTGAAAATAAGGTGAAAAAGAGTGGCTATCATAGGGATGCTAAAAAAAAAAAACAAAAAAATAATAGAAAAGAAAAAAAAAATATAAATAAGAGAGTTGTATTCATCTTTGTGTTTTTGAGTGAATAACTAATTGGATGAAAAGGGGTTGGTAGATGAAAAGAAGGAAGAGGGGTTGTTAAAAGCTAGTGTAAATGGCAAAATGTAGTGTATTAAAGCGCTTAGGGAATATAGTCACTATTTCTGGCCAAAATAGTCCTACCTGTCCCTTAGCCTACATTACAACCATGTAAAGACCTATTTGATCCTAAGCTTAGCATTCTGATATTAGTGGAGCACTACACTAAGGGCAAGCCTATGGTCATCAGTTGCAACATAAGAAATCTTTGTGAGAGTGAGAGCAAGGAGAGTCTTATACCCATGTTTAGAAAAATGCAAAACTGTGAGTGATCATGGGTGATATCTTTTGTGAGACACACATGGTTGATGATTTCTGGGTAGTATTATATGATTCTTTATGGCTTAACTTGTGGATACGAATTAACCATCATCACGAGTCTATGTTGGAGGTTGAATTGTTTCTAATAATGATCAAGAAACCTACTCTTTGTTAATAATTGCCGTGCATGTCTTGTTGAACATTTTGTGTTGCTATTGTGAAATTCTAGTTAGGTGTTTGCATGGACATAATATTTTGTTCGAGGACGAACAAAGCTTTAAGTGTGGGGTGGTGATTTTGGGCGTATTTATACCACTAAGAACCATAATTTACCCATATTTTAGCTAAGTTAGGAGGATAAAATATATAATTCCTGCACTTTTAGTCCATTTTCCTTTAAGTGAGCTAACCTATGTGATTAGCATGTTTTTCAGGTATTAATGGTGAAGATTTCAGCACTTTGTGGACCTTTGGGCAGCAAAGGAAAACTTCACATAAGAGGGAAGGCAGCTTTTGGAAGCTTGTGGACTGAATGTGACGCATGGAGAATTTGTCCCGGGCAAAATCAGTATTTCTAAATACTTAGGGGTGCAGCAGTAACTTAGTAGACAAGGATATTATAAAAACCCTATTGCTGAATTTTTCAGCAATCATTATCATTAGAATTCAGTCATTATTCAGTTTTCAGATTCTGTAATATTTTGGGACAGAGAAAAACATTACACTTGGGAACGGCTAGAGAGGGAGAGACGTCATTCTCTTCTTGACGCCAATTCACTTCCATCGCCAAGCTTGTTCTAGGTTTTGGTATGATGATTATGTCTACTTTGATTTCCGTTGTACTCATGAGTAGCTAAACTTTTCTGTTAGGGTTATGTAAACCTTGTAAGATACTATCTATTGCTATGAGTTTGTGAATTCTTGATGTGTATGCTACTTATATCATTACTCTCTTCGTTTTAATTTAATTCTCATGGTTTCAAACATAGAGAACATGCCATTATACAATTAACTTGTTCGAGAGAAAAGTTACATGTTTGGAAAAGAGAGTATGACAAGGAAATAGGGCTTCCAACTTCTATTTACGCGTTAATGCCTTAACCGGATTAACTTCTTGGAGAGTTCGTACCATTAGCATACACTTTAGGCTCGAGAGAGCTAAAGTGAAATAAATCCTTGAAGGTTGAGAAACACTTGGATTTAGAATTAGAATATGATTCTCTATAAGTACATGCATGTCTAAATTCCGCGTTACTCATAGTTAATAGAGAAGTAGAACTTACAAGGTGGACATAATCCTAACTTATCATTCTCTGTGATTAAATCTTACTAAACAAATCATTCCATTCGTTATTTTGATACTATTATTTCACGCCTAAACCATCCCCCCTTTTTTGTGGAATTTTCGACCAACAGTCTACTAATAATTGCAACACTTAGTGACCAAGTATTCCCTGTGGGATTCGACACCCAACCCAGTTGGGTTCTATATTTGACAACGACAGCTTACACTTTCTAACGAGAGCTGTAATTTGGGCGTATCACATGTGCATTGGGTTTGAATGATTTTGAATCATTGATCACCACATTATGTTTATACATGTTAGTGTTTACCCCACTAACCATCGGAGGATGTTATATCCCTATGTAATGCAGGGATCAGAGATACCTTTACTTTTCCTGTGCGGAGTTAAGTGGAACAACTCGGTTCGTAGGTTCAGTATGGTGAAGTGGTGATGATCAATTCTCTAGAAGATTTCGACATTTCATCCGTCATTATCAAAGATTAGAATTAAGCATTTTCATTATCATAAACATTATAATTTTTATTGTCATCTGTCAGAGTCGGGGAAATGTCCCAATCGAGACTGGTTTATGGTTCTTGTGTTAGAAGGCTTTGTTGGATTACTACAGATTTGGGTGATTTTGGTCAGTTGTTTTGGCCGGTTGAAGGTTATTGTTATATACATGCCCTTCATTCCTTATATCATATATTGTGTTATCTTGTTATATATTCGAACATCATCCGACATTGGGGATATTGTGTTACTTGGTTAGGTGCAGGGGGTGGTTTCTGATCTACGTGAGACTTAAGATGCCCGTCACGGCTAGGCCGTAGTTCAGGTCAAGACAAAGATGGTATTAGAGCCTAGGATTGGTGTCATTGAGTTTTCAACAAAGCCATGTCAAGTAGAGTCTCTTTTATAGGTCTGTAGTGCCATACTTATAGTTGAAAGGCTATGAGGCATTTAGGAATGTTTCCCTTTCTTGTTTTTCTATTTCGATCTATAGAGTCTAAGGTCTTGAATCTCGTATAACCCTCGTATGTTCGCTTTTCAAATCATGCCTCCCAAAAGATTTGATGTTTGTGTAAACTCTTTTGTCCCGTCTGAGAACAATGCAGACGGAGCTCATCCTACTCTTGGAGTTCAGACTCGGTCTAGGTTCACTACTTCTGATTGTCTTGATGGAGCTCCATAAGTCTCCCTATCCCTCCTCAAGCACCTCAAGCTGGCATGACTAATGCTGAGTTTTGCCAGTTGATTCATTTTCTTAACCAGTTCGTGGCCTCCAAGACTGAGCGGGTTGCTTCTGTTGCTCCATCCTCCATTTCTACTAGAGTTGGATAATTTATGATATTGAGTCTTCTTATTTTTACTTGCTCTAAAATTGAGGAAGATTATCAAAATTTCAATAGTGAGATGGAAAATATCTTTCGTGTGATACATGCTACTGATGTGGAGGGTGTAGAGTTTGCAGCTTATCAGTTGAAGGATATAGCATACCAATGGTATGAATAGTGGGAATAGCTTAGGGGAAATAATGCCTAGTCTACTTTGTGGGATGACTTCTCTAGTGCTTTTCCTGATTACTTCTTTCCTTAGGCATTGAGGGGGGTGAAGGCTGAGGAATTCATGAATTTGAAGCATGAAGGATGACAGTAAAGAAGTATGTCTTGAAGTTTCATTAGCTGTCGTATTATGCTCCTGAGTTGGTGTCTAGTATGAGGGCTACAATGAAGAAGTTTGCCTTTGGGTTGTCCCGTTAGTTGATCTGGAGTGCAAGGCTACCTTGTTGAACAATTTTATGGACAACTCTTGACTTGTGGTGTATATGCTGCAAGTAGAAGAGGAAAATAAGAAGGAAGAAGAGATGAGTGAAAGGCAGAATAAGAAGTTTCGGTATTCAAATCATGGTGGAGGTTAGTAGCAGAGTGGTATAGATGGTTGAAAATGGTCTAAGAGAAGTGAGGCAATTCTGGCTCCTATTCTATGGCTAGTGCTCTTTATCCAAAGACGTCGGGTCATTGTTGTTTTCAGTATGATAGTGGGTTTAGAGCACTAGGAGCCCAACCTCAAGCTAGTGGAGCTTAGTCAACTCCATCATATCCCCTTGTAGATTCTATGAACAGGTACATCCTGGTGTTTGTGAAGAAGGGAAGAATTGGGCCATTGCAAGAGTGGTAACATAATTAGAGGTTCACTTCTTGAACTCATCAATAAGCCAAGCGATAGAATAGCCATAGGTTCAATTTACAAGACATTCCAAGGCTATCCATATCATGACAACAAGATAATCAATCAAGTATACACATTATCCAACCATCAACCGCATAATAAATCGACAACCGAGTTTAACCATTATAACGTCAATAACGTAACTTAGATGGTCATCAAGTATATGAGTCAAAAAGGAATTACAAATTTCAAGCTTAAGGTGGGTCAAATGCCACTCCTAAATCCCAATAATGCCAAAGTTAACTTCTACAAGGCTATCTTACACCGGAAACAAGGCTAGGTTATCTAAATGATACAATAAGGGCTTATCAATCCTAACTACACCTATAATGGAAAATATTCTTCAAATATCCTTTCTATGTCACCCCAAACACTAAGTCCAATTCATAACTAGTCATATCTAGGTAAACATACTATTAAGGTTAGTCAACCACATCATTCTCCTCTAATAAAGCAACTAAAGTATTCTCATACTATTCATGAGAAAACAAGTAGAAATATCCAATGTTCTAGGCTATAGTCAAGCATCACTTTTTGCAAATTTAATAGACTACGAGGTTCAACTAATCCCAAGTATCATCATTCACCCATTTATCATCTAAGATGCCATCCAAACTCGCAAGATATCATAAATATACTATAATTTAGCTCAATCTAACTACAAGTAAGCCTAACCTACCTTGAGTACCAAATTGCTCACGAACCAATGAGCCTTGCATTTCTTTTACTTGGGGATTTTTCCACTAGCCAAGCTATCAACCATATAATCTAAGAATCATTAAAAAAATAACAACACCTATTAAGGTACCATTATGCCATGGGCCTAATATGACACCAAACCCCTAGGTAGGTACCACTCACAGAAAATGAGTTTTTTAGACCAACCTCTTGTTCAAATATCATTAGTGAGATATAGCCCTTAAGAAATTTGAGTAAATCAATCACATTTGTGGCTACATTTGAGCCTCAAACTATTACGGGTTTTGAGTCTAGAAATCAAGAAATTAATACCCAACTTGAAGAAATCTTACCATTGATTGGTAGAAAAAATGGATTACACAAGTTATTCAAGCTCCTAATCAACCTATAAGACTCACTTTAAAGATTTTACACTCTATTAGGGTTATAGCTCAAGAGGGAGGCGCAAAATGGCCAAAATTTTTGGCAAGAAATCCTTTTAGTAGGTTTAGACCATGCCTTGGGTAGTGCATTCGCGGAACCCCCTTGGCCGGGGTCACAACACCGCATTCACACCTCACTCACAACAATCGTGATATATCCTTTTATGCCAGGCTATGACTGATGCTTGGAACTTGGTTATGGGATTTCTCCAATGCCTCGAGATGCATCTAGAGTCTATTTTTAGAATATGAGATATATAGCCACATAGATTTTATCGTTTTATACAGGTAGGCTAAGTTAGATTTCGTATTTAAGGCTGTTTTGCTAAAGATTTTGCTTGGTGATCAATTAGAACGATCGAAGACTTCAAATTCAGAAAGTGGTTCTAAATACCAAATGAACCGCCAACTAACCAAACTATTGGTTTCAATAAGTCACTAATGGCTTAGGGCAACTATGGAGAATCTCTATCGGCAAAAATAAGCAAGAACACGGACAATGTCTTGAAAGGTCATTACAATATCCACTACTAAGGAACTTTTGTCCCCAAAATTTAAAGAAAAAGAAAATACCTGAAGTCTTGAACAAATGAGGATATTAGGCCCTCATATCACTCTCAATCTCCCAAGTATCCTCCTTTAATGGGTGGTGCCTCCACTAAAACTTGACTATCGAAATATCTCTAGAATGCAACCACCTCACATCACATCACTTTCCAAATTAAGTACAGGTTCCTCCACAAAGGTCAATTGCTCATCTAACTTGAGTGAGTCCCATCTAAGCACATGAGAAGGATCCAGAATATACTTCTGCAACACAGAGACATGAAAAATCAGATGAACATCGGCAAAGTCTGGAGGTAAAGCTAACTAATAAGCCACCTCTCCTATTACACGGGGAATCTTAAAAGGACAAATATAGCTAGGGATAAGATTACGTTTCCTCCAAAATCTCATCTCAAATATCATAGGTGAAACACAAAGGAACACATGATCAATAACTCTGAATCCTAAGGCACAGAGTCTACAGTCGGCATAGGCCTTCTGCTTACTTTGGGCTGCTCTCAGCCTATCCTGAATCACCTAACTCGATCAAATGAGTCCTGAAGCAAATTGGTACCATAGGGTATAACCTTAGAAGTCTCAAACCATCCTATAGGAGAACGACACCTTCTATCATACAAAGCGTCATAAGGCGCCATCTTAATACCTAAATAGTAATGATAGTTGTAGGCGAAATCTGCCAATGCTAAGTGTTGATCCCATTGTTCTCTAAAGTCTATAACGTAAACTTGGAGCATAGCCTAAAGAACCTGAATAGTTTGTTTGGACTATTCATCCATCTAAGGATGAAATGCTGTACTTAAATCCACCCAAGTACCCAACTCTTCCTGAAATGCTCTCTCCAAAACCATGAAGTCAAAATAGAACTACAGTATGATATGATAGACACAGGGACCCCATGCAAATAAAATATCTCTCGAACATGAATTTAGGCCAACCTCTCATCACTAGAGGTCAACTGAATAGGAACAAAATGTGCCAACTTTGTCAAATGCTCCACAATAACCCCAATACCATTGTGATCACTGAAAGTATGAGGCAAACCACTAATGAAGTCCATGGTAGCCCTTTGCCATTTCCACTCGAGAATGGGTAGCCTCTAAATCAAACCTCCAGGATGCTGATGCTCGGCCTTAACCTGCTGACAATATAGGCATCAAGCTATGAAGTCTGCCATATCTATCTTTGTACCAACCCACCAATAAAGTTTCCTCAAATCTTCATGTACCTTATCTTACCTAGATGAATAAAATATCTAGAGTTGTGGCCCTCATGTAGAATTGACTGACTAATGTCACAAGTCGAGGAACACAAATATGACCCTAAAACCCCAAGGTTCCTTTGGAATCTATGGTGTGTCTCCAAGAATAACCACTCATCACCTGATCATGAAGAAGACACAACTTACTATCCTCAAACTGACGATCGTAAATCTGCTCAAACAGGGAGGACCTCGCCTCTACAAAAGCCAAAATCCTTGCGGGATCAAAAATATCAAGGTGAATTATCAAATTGGCTAAGGAAAGTATATCCTGTGCCAAGGGCCTCTGAGAAACTAATATACATGCCAAACTACCCACACTCGCCGCCTTGCGGCTCAAGGTATCAACCACTATATTTTCCTTACCCGCATAATACAAGATGGAAATATCATAGACCTTTAGTAACTCCATCGATCTGCACTGGCAAGCATTAAGCTCTCACTGGGTCATAAGATGCTGTAGACTACGATGATCGGTGAAAATCTCGTAATGCACATCATACAAGTTATGCCTCCAAATTATAAGTGCAAAAGCTATCGCCACCAACTCCAAATCATAAGTGGAGTAGTTTTGCTCATACACCTTAAGATACCTTGAAGCATAAGCAATGACACTACCTGCTACATCAAAACACATCGCACTAAATGTATCACAAAATAGTGTGAACCACCCCAAAGGAAAGAGCTAACATTGGTGGTGAAGTGTGACAATCCTTGAGCTTTCCAAAGCTCGACTTACACTCTTCAAACCATTAAAAAGGAACTTCCTTCCTAGTAAGTTTAGTCATAGGGGATGATATGGTGGCAAAGCTCTCAACAAAGATCCTATAATAACCAGCAAAACTAATAAAACTGCGAACCTTTGTCGGAGACGTAGGCCTATCCCAATCATGAATCACTAAAATCTTAGCCAGTTCTATCATAATACCCATCTTGGACACCAAGTGTCCAAGAAATGATACTGACTCAAGCAAAAACTAGCACTTGGAGAAATTGTCAAATAGCATATGCTTTCGCAAGACCTAGAGCATAATCCTCAAATATTGCACATGCTCCTCACTACTCCTCGAGTACACCAGAATATCATCAATGAACACAATAATAATGGAGTCTAGATAGGGTCTGAACACACGGTTCATCAAATCTATAAATACTATTGGGGCATTTGTTAGCCTAAAAGATGTCACCAAGAACTCATAGTTACCATAATGGGTCCTAAAAGCTATATTCGGGATGTCCTCAACCTGAATCCTCTACTGATGATAACCAGACCTCAAATCTATCTTAGAAAATATAGTTAAGCCTTAAAGTTGGCCGAATAAATCATCAATATGAGTAATTCTTCACCGTCACCTTTTTAAGCTGCCTATAATAAATGCATATCCACATCGAACCATCTTTATTCTTTACAAACAAAATAGGGGCACCTTATAGGGACACACTTGGTCTAATAAAACCCTTACCAAGAAGATCCTGGAGCTGGGAGTTCAGCTACTTAACCTCAGTCGGAGCCATATGGTAAGGTGCCATAGAAATAGGTCGAGTGCTAGACTTAAGGTTAATAGAAAACTTAGTCTCACGGTTAGGGGAATACTAGGAAGATCGGCAGGAAACACATTAGGAAACTCACACACAACAGGAACAAAGTCAAGCGTCGGGCTCTCTACATGGGTATCATATACATAAGCAAGATAAGACTCTTAACTCCTTGATATTAGCCATCTATCACAAACATAAGAAACAATGCCCATCGGCTTGCAGCTAATCGCTCCCTGCCATACGACTGGGGGTGGATGAAGTATGTATAAGGCAACGATCTTAGAAAAACTATCCATGATCGCATGATAGTGGGATAACCAGTCCATGACCAGAATTAGATCAAAATACAACATATCTAGAATAATAAGGTCAACATAAGTATAAAATCACTAACTGTCACAACACATATTTTGAATATTTGATCGACTACTGAAGAATCATCTACGAGTGTAAATACGATTAATAACACAAATATTAAATCACTAATCAAGTCCAACCGTGGTGCATAATAAGAAAATACATAAGAATTAGTGGATCCATGATTAAAAAAGCTAGAGCTGACTTGCGGTATTCCAAAATTGCACCTGTAACTACATTATCCAATGTCTCAGCCTTGGATCTAGTAAGTACTGCAAACAACTAACCACACTCGCTACCTGTCTAGGAACCTGACCAACCTCCTATCCTACCTGGCTGAATTCCACCTTGAGCACCCTGGTAACCACCCTTACGACCTTGTGAACCACGTCTACCTGAAGGATAAAATGCCCTATTAAGAGTATCTGTCTAGGCTAAAACAATTATCACCCCATGAATAGGGCACTCTCTAGAGAAATAACCAAGAAGTCTGCAAGTAAAATAAGAATCACGAGCAAAACTAGAACTCTCAGATATGGATGATCCAGCATAGTTGCCACAGATAACATGGCCTACAAATGAACCACTAAATAACTGATCACCATCTTTACTAGGTGACAACTAGTAATGAACTGACCACTATCAGCGGTCTAAAAAGCTGCCTGAACTGGTTGAGTAGTTTGACTCTAGGCTAAAAAAATAGACATAGAGAATGTCAAGAATAAGGAATACTACTCGTAATTCAGGAACTACTATGGCTCTAACCAAGTCTACCCTGAAATGTGGGCCTCTTATCACGACCCTTATGTTACATGTCCTCCATCACTCTAACATTATCAAAAACCTCAGCAAAAGTCCTACCCGCAGCAACCAAACTTTGAGTAGCTATTCTAATAGGAAGTTTCCATCCTCTCACAAAGTAACAAACTCTCTCATACTCAGTATCAAAGATAAAAGTTGAATGTCTAGTCTACTCATGGAAATGAGCCTCATACACAGTAACTGTCATAGAACCCTACTCCAATCGAGAGAACTAATCTCTCAAATGATCTCTAAAGTTGTTCGACATATACTTCTCAAAGAATATCTTGGAGAACTAATCCTAAAAGAGAGAGAAGAAGATCTAACTGGCCTAGAAATCTCAAAACCTTTCCACCAGTGTTGAGTAGACAAATCCAACTGAAATATGGAATAATCCACACCATGAGTCTCAATAAGGCCTAACCTATGAAGCCTATCCTCATAAGTATTCAAAAAAGCAAATACATCCTCTCTGGGAGTACTAGAAAACCTAGGTGGAGGCAACCTCAAGAATCTACCCAGCATCTTCTGTTTCTCAGCAGAAATAGAAGGCTGGGTCATAACTAGATGAGCTAATGTCGGCTAAACAACTACCAAAATAGGAGGAACCTAAACTGTAGGAGCTGCAGTTGCAGGCTACTCTCCTGTCCTAGTAGTTTGTGAACCATCAACAATACCCAACAACTTAACTAAAGCATCTCTAAGATAAGCAAAATGGATGAATCTTGGTGGAGCCTAGGCTGATCCCTGGACCACCGCTGGCTGAGGTGGAGGGATATCTGGCTTGAGTGTAGGAATAGGGGTTTTGAGAGGTCTACACTGATCCCTAACTGAGGCCACATCAAGAGTATAGATTTCGGGACCCTCCTTATGTATAACTATAGTACGAGTCCTGGGCATTTGAAAATAGTAAAGTCAAGAGAATATCAAACAAACTAACTTAGACTCTTAGCACAATATGAGTGAAAGAAGTGAGGGACTCCTAAGAATGTCATATATATTCCTGAAGATAGGAAATAGACGTCAACGTTCTGATCCATAGGACTATATTAGACACTTACTCTTATACCATTAATATCGGTGAAACCCTATCTCTTATACTAATTTGTGACGACTCAATTTCTAAGTCATGATGGCATAACCATAACCTATAGTAGGTAAGCTAACAATGTAACCTGAAGCTAATGCAATGGGTTACCTTGGTAGAAATGTCCAACATGGACCCTATATGGGAATACAATATAACAATAAATTTTCACAAATAAACAATTGACATTCTAATACCAATCCCATGGCTTGATAGTATTAGTACGAGGGAATTTCTACATTTGACAATAGAAATTACAACTCAATGTCTAAATAGACATAAATAATCTCATAAATTCATCTCAAATACAAAAGAAAAAATAAGGATAGAAGGGAAAAAGGGTAACATGAACTCTAAGAGCTTACCTTATCTCCTATGATCAACACCATATGATCTCGACTCAACGATGGCAACTAGAACTTGGGTCTGCACAAAAAATGTACAGAAGTGTAGTATGAGTACCAAAATACAGGTACTTAGTAGGCATCATCGGTCGATTGAGCTAAATTATAAAATAAGGATGATATAGAGTAAGACAATAACTTCAAGTCAAGGAATAGAATCAAACCAGAATCTTCGTTGGTATAACTGTCTAAATAACTAATCTAATAGAACAATAGTATGCCATTTTTTATCCACATATACCATAACTTTCATACAACAAGAGTAATATTTTTGGAAGAATAATGCCATATATATACAATAAAATTGATGTAATTACCATAGTCAACACAACTACCATCATTAGAGTATAAAGCAAAATAACTTACCATGATGTCCTATACCGCTGGGAAGTACACTCAAGGAAAACAAACGAAGAAATCATTATGGTGTCCCATACTACCCTAGAGTACACCAAAAGTTTAATTCATCAATATATCAAGGAACAACAACACAAGCAACTCACCAAATTCGTGAGTTGTACATTCCTTCCATGGCCATATACTGAAGTCTACAATCATCATTAATAAAACAATTTGACACAATGATGCTGATATCACCATAACTTGAATATTGTTATTTAATCTCTAACTCATTATTAACTCCGTTCCTAGTCTATAATAGTTATCCTCCATTTCCACGAGCCACTAGTTTGTGCTTCTTATAGTTTACTATCCATCAAATAAGGAAAAGCTACAAGTTACCAACACTATTATTTAGTCACCCATCATGAAGCAATCTTATAGTTAGCCTCTTAATTTTATAAGTCATAAATTTACCCACCATGGCATCATATAATATATGTCAACTTAACCACTCATCATATAATACTAGGTCTATTATCATTGAGCATGTTACAAACTTAAGGACTAGTTTCCATAGTTTAACTAAGTAAGGTTCACCAACTAGTTCACTAGGCTTCTAGCCTACAATTCATAGTCATTTATTAGAGACAACTAGTTATCATATAAGCCAATTTACTAGGCAAAATTCCATATCATAACCATTTATCCAAGTCAAGTAGATTTACTAGGTGAACCCTTGGTTCTATACAAGATTACACATATTAATTAGCCTTAACCAAATACTCAGCATAATGTACTTCTAGTTACTAATTATAGCTAACAAGGGTCACACCTCTTATCTAGTGATTAATGACAAAGAATGGATAACAATTTACCAAGGAAGACATCATGTCCCAAGTACATAAATAGGTTTATCCAGACACGGCATAACCTCACATACATCAATGTGTATATATATACTCACCACATATAACATCATCATAATATCTTTACCTCTTCCAGATTCTTCGTGCATCATAATAACATCATTATATCCTCTAGATTCATTGGGCATCATCATAACATTATTATATCCTCTAGATTCACCGGACATAATCATAACATCATTATATCCTCCAGATTCACTAGGCATTATCATAACATCATTATATCCTATGGATTCACCGGGCATCAACATAACATTATTGTATCCTTCGAATTCACCGAGAATCATCATAACAACATTATATCCTCTAAGACAATGATATACACAAACATATATAGTCAAATCAATTAGCATATACAACCCATAATAATAGAGTATAAGTGATGTGAGGTAACACATACCATCATACTTTACTATTAATCATCACTACATAACATAAGTAGATGCATGAGCATGAGTATCTAAATGATATACATAATCACAAATTTTCCAAGTTAACATATTTATTAGCAAATCAATCATAAGTCAATTGCATGATCTCTTGATGACTTTTTTACTCCCACTTTTCGTCATACAAACCCTAAAGGAAAATCCTTCACATAAACATTAGCTTAATCATTCATCTTGGGTCATAGCAAGAGTAATAACATAATTAGAGGTTCACTTGGTGAACTCATAAACAAGCAAAGCGATAGCATAGCCATAGGTTTAATTTACAAGATTTCCAGGGCTATCTGTATCATGACAATAGGATAATCAATCAATTTTGCTCATTATCCAACCATTGACTACATACATAATCAAAAAGTGGGTTTAACCATTATAACTTTAATAATGTAACTTAGACATTCATCAAGTATCTTGGTCACTAAAGAAATACATAGTTCAAGAATAAGGTGGATCAAGTCCCACTCTTAAATCCCAATAATGCCAAAGTTCACTTCTACAAGACTAACTTCTACCCGCAATTAGGCTAGGTTATCTAAATCACACCATAAGGTCTTATCAATCAATACTAGGCCTATAAGGGAAAATCTTTTATAAGTATCATTTCTAAGTCACCCAAATCACTAAGGCTAATTCATAACTAGTCATATATAGGTCAACATACTCTTAATGTTAGTCAACAACATCATACTCCTCTACTAGAGCTACTAAAGTATTCTAATACTATTCATGAGACTACAAGTAGAACTATTAAAGATGCTAGGCTATAGTCAAGAATCAAGTTTTGCAAGTTTAATAGTCTACGAGGATCAACTAATCCCAAGTATCATCATTCACCTATTTATCATCTAAGTCCCTGACCAATCTCACAAGATATCATAAATATACTACAATTTAGATCAATGTAACTACAATTAAGCCTAACCTACCTTGAGTACAAAATTGCTCACGAACTAACGAGCTTTGCCTTTCCTTTTCTTTAAGCTTCTTCCACAAGCCAAGATATCAACCACATAATCTAAGCATAATTACAAGAATAACAACACCGATTGTGGCACCATTACACCATGTGTCAAAAATGACATCAAACCCTCATGTGGGTCCTACTCTCAGGAAATGAGTTTTTAAGACCAACCCATTATTCAAATATCATTAAGGAGCTATAACCCTTAAGAAATTTATGTAAATCAATCACATTTGTGGCTAAACTTGAGCCTCAAACCATTAGGGGTTTTGTGTCTAGAAATAAAGAAATTAATTCCAAACTTGATGGAATCATACCTTAGATTTATAGTAAAAATGTATTACACAAGTTATTCAAGCTCCTAATCAACCTACAGGACTCACTTTGAATATTTTACACTCTATTAGGGTTAGAGATCAAGAGGGAGGCACAAAATGGCCAAAATTTTGGGCAAGACATCCTTTAAATAGGCTTAGCCCAAGCCTTGGGTAGTGTAGTCACGGACCCTACTTGGCCGCAATCATGGAACTATGTTTGCACCTCACCTACCATGGTCACACTATCTCCCTCTATGAAAAGATACGGCTAAAGCTTGGAATATGGTTCCAGGCTTCGGCCAATGCCTTGAGAAGCATTTAGAGTTCGTTTTGAGTAAATAAAGTATGTAACCACATAGATTTTGATATTTTAAATGAATTGGTAAAGTCAAATTTTGGATTTAAGATTTTTTTACTGAAATTTCAGATTGGTGGTTAATTAGAACCAACGAATACTTCCAATTAAGAAAATGGTACTAAAAACCAAACAAACTGCCAGTTAACCAAACTATCGATTCCAACAAGTCAAAAATGACTTGAGGAAGCTATGGAAAATCTCTATCAGTGAAAATAAGAAAGAATGTAGATAATGACCTAAAGGTTAATTATAACTTGATCTCGGGTCTACCCTCTCTCATGTTTCTCCTTATGTGGCTATCCATTTTGGTTTTGATCCTGAGTATATTTTGAACCCCTTTTCTGTGTCCACCCTAGTGGGTGACTCTATTATGGATAGAAGGTATTATATAGGTTGTGTAACGTCGTTCTATGATAGGAAGTCCTTGGTAGACCTGATATAGTTGGACATGTTAGACTTTGATGTGATTTTGGGGATGCATTAGTTGCATTTATGCTATGTGTCAGTTAATTGTCGAACTTGAAGGACCAATTTCCATTTCCCTAATGAGACGGTGATTAAATGGGAAGGTAGCTACCTATTACCTATGGGAAAGTTCATTTTGTATCTTAGAGCACAAAAATTAGCTTCCAAAGGGTGCCTTTATCACTTAGTGCATCTTAATGATTCTAGATCTGAATGTCTTTCTTTTTAGACTATCCCGGTGGTTTCTGTATTTCCCGTGGTGTTCCTTATTGATCTTCCTAGTATTCTTCCCGATATGGAAATTAGTTTTGGGATTGATCCTTTTTCGGACACTTATTCTATTTTTATTCCTCCTTACAGAATGGCTCCAACTTAGTTAAAGAACTCAAGGAGCAGTTGAAAGATCTTTTGGATAAGGATTTTATCTACCCTAGTTTGTCTTCATAGGTAAATCCTGTTCTTTTCGTGCATAATAAGGATGGGTCCCTTCTGAAGGTGTATTGATTATAGCTAATTGAATAAGGTGACCATGAATAATATATATCCTATTTGGAGGATTGATGATCTGTTTGATCAACTTCAGGGTGCTAGCTTCTTTTCTAAGATTGACCTTTGGTCGGGTTATCATCAGTTAAATATTAGGGTGCTGTATATCCGTAAGACTTCTTTTCTTGGTATAGCCATTTAGAGTTTTTGGTGATGTCCTTCAATTTGACTGATACCCCAGTAGCATTTATGGATCTTATAAATCGGGTTTTCTATCAGTTCTTAGATTTGTTCATTATTATCTTTATAGATAACTTTTTGGTGTATTCAAAGAGTAAGGTGGATTATACCAATCACCTCTACCTACTATTGCAGATACTTAAGGAGCAATAGTAGTATGCTAAATTCTCTAAGTGTATATTCTGGTTAAATATTTTGAATTATCTGGGTCATGTTATTTCAAGTGAAAGGATCATGGTAGATCCAATATAGTTTATGTATGGTATAAAGTGTCGTAGACCTCTAAATCCAACCGACATTCATAGCTTCTTGTGTTAGATAGTTAATATAGAAGGTGTACAGAGAGTTTCTCTTTTATATTTCCCTATTGACTAAATTAACCCAGAAGAAAGTGAAATTATTATTGTATGATGCTTGTGAGGGTAGTTTTGAGAAGTTTAAGGATAAGTTAACCTCGGCTTAAGTTTTGACTTAGCTTGAGCACACTGATGTTTCTTTGTCTATTGTGATGCATCTTGAGTGGAACTGGGGTATGTGTTTATGCAACATGGCAAGGTGGTTACTATCCTCTAGACAATTGAATGTCTTTGAGAATAATCACCCAACTCATGATTTAGAATTGCTAGCTGTGATATTTGTATTAAATATCGAGCAACATTATTTGTATGGGGTCCATATTGATATTTATTTTGATCTTAAGAGTCTGCACTACGTGTTCACTCAAAAATATCTAAATCTCAGGCAAATAAGATGGATTTAGTTGCTCAAGGACTATGGAATGAGTTCTTACTGTCATCTAGGAAAAGCTAACGTGGTTGTTTATTCTCTTAGCAAGTTGTACATAGGAAGCTTATCTTATTTGGATGAAGAGAAGAAGGGTTTGGTGAGGGGTATTTACCTTTTGGACAAGTAGGAGTTTGTCTCTTAGATTCCAAGGATGGCGGTGTTATCGTTTAAGAAGTGGTAAAGTCATCACATGGTATGAAGGTGAAAGAGAAATAGATGTTGGATCCTATTTTGACAAAAATTAAGAATGATGTAGGTAGGTATAAGGTGATAATTTTTGAGATGTGATGATGGTATTTTAAGGTACCAAGGTAGATTATGTTTCCCCAAGGTTGATAGGTTGCGAGGAAGAATTTTGGGCAAAGCTCATGAGTCACGTAATACTATTTTACCTGTTTTGACAAAAATGTATCATGATCTTATGGATATTTAATTATGGAATAATATGAAAGGGTATGTGTCTGATTTTGTAGCTAAGTGCATAGTGTGTTAGCAAGTGAAGGTACAAAACTTGATGTTTGGTGGGTTGACTCAAGAGATAGATCTGTCGGTATGGAAATAAGAGATAATAAATATGAATTTTGTTATCGGTCATTCATGGTCTCACTAATAATTTGATTCAATTTGGTTTATAATGGATAGGATGTCTAAGTCTGCTTACTTTTTATTAGTGAGGACTAATTATGAGGATTATACCAAGTTGTTTATTGAGAAGATTGTGAAGTTTTATGGAACTCTAGTTTCCACCTTATCTGATCGGGTTATTCAATCTTATCTCACTTTTGGACGATGTTCTAGTGAGGTTTAGTGACTAAGGTAACCCTTCATACCGCTTTACTGCAGATGGATGGGAAAGCAGAACAAACAATTTAGGCCTTAGAAGATATGCTTTGGGCTTGTTTATGTGATTTTGGTGGATGTTGGGTCGACCGCTTTCCTCTCATAGAATTTTCCTACAACAACAATTATTACTCTAGCATTGGTATGCCCACGTTTGAGGCCTTATATGGTAGGATGTGTAGGTCATGTATTTTATAGTTTGAGGTTAGTGAAAATAAGTTATTAGGCCCTGATTTTGTTCCCCAAGCCATGGTGAAGGCAGACGTAATTCGGGATAAACTTAAGTCCACACAAAGTTGCCAAAAGTCCTATGTAGACGTGAGATGGAGGGAGTTGGAGTTTAGTATTGGTGATTATGTGTTCTTGAAGGTGTCTCCCATGAAGAGAGTGATGCAGATTGGTAAGTAGGGTAAACTCATACCATGTTATGTTGTTCCCTACTTTATTTTGAAGAGGGTTGGTAATGAAGCATATGAATTGGTGTTGCCTTTTAGTTTGATCTCCATTCATCCGGTATTTCATATTTTGATGTTGAGAAAGTGATTGGGTGATCCTTCAATGGTAATTCCCTTGGAGGAGGTGGGTATTTAGGATTCCTTATCCAATGGTGAAGCCCTGATTGAGATTTTGGATAAGCAAGTCCATCAGTTGTGAACCAAAGATGTGTCTTCGATAAAGGTTCTTTGAAGGAACCAAAGGATTGAAGGAGCTACTTGGGAAGCCGAGGAGGACATAAAGTCCAAGTACCCGTTCTTGTTACCCATTTGAAAAAATTATGCTTGACGTATGTGTATTCCTTGACATTTTTGTTTTGTGTCTTTGTTAAAGGTAGGTGCGATTATGTTTAGAGTCAAATTATGCTAATAAATGCCATGTACTGTCATTAGAGGATAAATTATCCAAGGGGGGGGGGGGAATATGTAACACTCTTGTCATTTTGGTCCTTGAAAATTTCTAAAATTTTATCCTCACTGTCCTAACTACGACTTCCCTTATGAGTCGTAGGGAGTCTTGACGAGTCCTAAGGTACCAATCATTACCAAATTATTAAGTGTATGACTAAGTTTTGTTATGAGTACCAGTGGCTCACTAATAGTCATAATGACTTGTTACAAGTCATTGGATGAAAATCGTAGGATGTCTAATGTTTACAGTAAATAGGTTCTATGTTGATTACGAATGAACCCTATGAGTCGTAAGATCCCATTATAAGACGTAGTAGTTAAGTCATGGGGACAACAGTGTGTGGGTGCCTTGGAGACTATTTTTTCTACGAGTCATGGTGGCAAGTTGTAATGAACCCCTATAAGTCATATAGTGACCCATAGTCACTAACGACTAAATTTGAGTTTTTAAATTGAGGGCACTTTGGACAATTCTTTTCTCACCCAACTAAAACCCCAAGTTCAGAAGACAATTAAGAGGGGTTATTTCTAATTCATAAATTATTTAAATACTTCCAAAGCTCTCTTAAGTATCTCAAGCAGCCATACTTAGGTTCCAAGAAGTAGGTCATCCATGGGCTCAAGGGTAAAATTATTTCTGTAAAACTTGGTATTTCAGGCATGTTACTCTTCCCTAATTACTAGTTTGTTAAAACATATATTTTAAAATATTATTCATATGGTATTGATGATGGTTTTTTAAATATGGGATGAGGGTTTTTGAATAACTATTGTTTATGTGATGTTTCATGTTTGTCCCAGCATGGCTTATTTTTAAAGGTGGTTTTAAAATCAAATTAATGAATGGGAATGGTGAATAAATTAAGGGATTGTGATTTCCCCAAACTTGTAACTTTTGAAGTGGTTATGATTTGACCTCAACCCCATATTATTAAATTGGTTTTGTTTATTAAAAGTATGCACGTTAAACTATTCTTGAACTATTGCCTAATGTAAAAGGTTAATGAAGCATAATGTTTTTTAAGTGAACCTTATTGAATTGTGTGATTTTCCAAGATAATGTATAATTGAACCAAGGTGGTTGTGAATTCCCCCAAGTGATGATAATTGGTTTGGCATATTGATGTTACCTTGCAAGTGTAGTAGGTATGACGATACCAACAATCTGTGTCTAAATGTGTATCATGGTTCAATAAATTGGAATGTGTGTTAAGTGTTTTTATTTGGATTTAATGAGGATTGTGTAGTTGAGTCATGAAAGTAAAGGTCTTGGGGGGCCAATACTGGAAACTATAGTTGCCGACATGGGGTCAGTATGACCGGGAGGTTCGAGTACCCCTTTTTGTTATCGTGTGTTTGGGTGGTTCTAGTCCCCCATATTATATTACATGATTTAGTGCTTGTGTCACCTTGAAATGTCAGGAGGTTTGAGACTCCCATTATGCATATGTATACCCTCTGGTTTGTGCAGCCACACGTATTAGGGCCCTACCAATTGGTGGAGAGCTTGGCCCATATAGCCCATGGGTGCCTTTTTATTTGATGACGGTTGAGCTACACAATCCTGGCTAAAGTATTAAAGTGCATGTTGAGCCTCTTTTCAATGTCCTAAAATGTGATATATATATATATATATATATATATATATATATTTATGTATATGCATTTGATCATGTGCATTGGTTTTGCATGATTTTGAATTATTAATCATGACATTATGTTATCTTTATACCTAAGTTACATGCTAGTGTTCAATCCACTAACCACCCCCAAGTGCTATATCCCCACGCAATGCAGGCACCATAGATACCTCTACTTTTTCTGTGCTAATTTAAGTGGATCAACTTAGTTTGTCGATTCAGTGGTGAGCTTTTATTCTCTGGATGACTTGGACATTTCATTCGTCATTATCCTATATTAGAATTAAGAATTTTCATTATCATAAAATTGTAATTCTAATTGTCATTTGTCAGACTCGGGGACATGTCCCAACCAAGACTAGTTCATTGTTCTTGTGTTAGAAGACTTTTCTAGATTAATGTGGACTTGGGTGATGTTTGTCGATTGTTTTGGACGGTCGAAGGTTATCTGTTATAGACATTCCCTTCATTCTTTAAATATTATCTTGTGATATCCTTATATATGTTTAGAATTTATCCAACATTGGGGATATTGTGTTGGTAGGTTAGGTGTCGGGGGTGGTCTTCGGTTCATATGGGACTTGAGATCCTAATCACGGCCAGGCCCTGGTTTAGGCCATGATAATATCACTGTAGGTGTTTGGCCAATATCCTTCATTTATTTCTTATTTTCGCTCTCTTATATTAGCCATCTCTCAGGACTAATTTGAGCCCTGATTTATACATAATTTGTTCTCAAATTTTGAGGACACACTCCTTACCTTCAAGGGACGTCATGATAAATTCAATTTATGGATTCCATTAGCGAGACCTATAAACCTATTTTTGACCCAATTTTGGGGCTCAGAGTTTCATATTGCAATATGGATCTCATTTTAGTTATATTGATATGCAGATTATTCGTTCGATAAGTAGGAAATATTTTTGGACCATGCATTAAAGATGTCCAATTTATGGATGATTCAATATTTGTGGTTTGGCATCGATGTAGGATTCATCCTACTTTTATCTATGAGATGGTGGTATGTTTAGATTGCATGCTAGTGTAGGGATTATAGGATATGCTTATTACTTAACATGTTTAGGATATTTAGCATTGAAATGTGACCCAAACCATAACATAGGATATCTTTTAAGGCACAGAACCCTACTATCTTTGATTATAAACATGTTAACTGCGGATTGAGGTTAAGGATCCTTTAATATAGGATCTATCATTTGACTTAATGAGTTTGATAGTATTTTTATATATTATGGCACAATTATTATGTTAATTATGTATTGTTAGTCTTGAGGTCATGTTTACGATACCCGTTAGACTCTAGGTGAGTTTTCTATACTAAAAAGGACGTTATTCTAGTTTATAGCCTCATAGGAGTTTATGGTTGTATTATTTGGATACTGGTTATGGCATAAATACTCTTAAATGTATTTATTCTCACTTAGTGGTATAATTCCAACCAAATCCTTGACTTTACTAATGTTTTCTAAAAAGGGAATTATTCACGCAGTTCACTTTAAAAATTTATTCTTTCACAACGGGAATCATCCTATCTTATTTAATGAATTATGATTTTTTGAAACTGAATATGATACTTTGTAAAATAGATCGAGTTGATTTTGATCCATCATTGATCCACTCTTTTACGATGACTATTTCATTGATTAGAGTAGAATTCAACCCTTCTCATTTTATTATGCCAATTTAATCCCAAACTTAATCTCGAGAAATGAATTTACAAATTTACATTCTATAGTCTCAATTAAAGTTTGAGTAATAATTATATATTTATATTTCTTTGATACTAGAAAAAGTTTATTGATTATGGAAGTCTCAGTTTAGGACCAGGTAGTGTATATGGATATCTTGAGTCCCATATTGGCCCTTTGGCCATAAGCCATCGTGCCATAGGAGGATGGTCGTCGTAGGTTGTACCATTGTGAGATACTGAGTTGGAGGAGCTACATACATGTGATAAATTGTGGCACTCAAATTTGGATATAGCACTATTGGTTTATGTTGGATTCATTCAACAAAGTTCCTATCATAGTATAATTGTTTGGTGCCTTTATCTAACAGTCAATAGAGGGTGTATAGGTATAAGTGATAAGTCATCATTTTGATGACTTGTTAGCACATTTTAAGCTTAAATTATCATCCTTATTCTTTGATTTAGTGTAAATATCATGTATAATTCTCATTTGTGCTGGTAAAGGTTGAAACGAAGATAAACAAGCTATTAAAGTCAATAGGAGGTCAAATATGAATGGAAAAAAATCCCTAAACGTCACATAAATGTGCTGGAATATGCACCTAGGGTGCTCATTATCTGTGCCCAGTGAGCTCTAGATCTGCTATGGATTACTGTAGATCTACTCATGCAGATCAAGAAGGTAGTGACATTTATGTAAATTTAGGAAAATGTTATTATGTAATGCCCCGCATTTCGGGCTACAATATAGACCATGATTCCGATGTGTTGATAAATCCCGAAACCGTAAAATCCTATGCCAATACGGCATGTCAATTAATTGTGTAACATGTGAATCCATTCAAGCTTGAATTATACATAGAGGTCCTTCAACTCAAGGATGAGTTGAAACTATTTCAATCGACTAAGTTTTAGTGGACGTTGTAAATTGTGTCAGCTTGAATCGATCATAACTCTCTATATATGTCAAATGAGGAATCCTACTGTGTCAAATGATAGGTCTTTGAGTTAGCTTTCCAACGATACCAATTTTGCTAAAATCTGACACCCGAGCAAGGAGTTATGGCCTTTCAAAGTGATATGTATCGCCTAACCATCACCCATGGCCACTGGAAAGCATAGGCGATAGCCTAGGTGGCGCCTATGTAAACATAGGTGATATCCTAGACGGTGCCTATGTAAACATAGGCAATTGGATGGGCGACGCCTATGTAAGGAATTCAAATGACTTAAACACTCTGTTTTTGGGGCAAAATGGTCCTTTTCCACCCTTACTTAGCCCTAAAACACGAAATTCAGTTCCAAGGGCCCCAAAATACACCTTCATTCATCAAAAGTGCTGAAATATTCTCCTTAGGGTTTCAAAATAAAAACCCAAGCAACTCGAGATTCAACCGGGGGTTTTAGGAACAAATTGCATATTTGGAATCCTCTCAATGTAGGCTTCGAGAAACATCTAATATTCGTAGTAATCGAGGTACGTGGGGTTATCCTAAAATCTCATGGGTGTAGTTTTTATGAACATGCATGCTTTTAAATGGGGGTTTTCAATCAAATGCTAATAAATTGCTTTCACTATGATTTCTAAGTCATTTTTCTTTATGTCATGGGAATTGTTTGCCTATATACTTCAATGGTTGAAACCATGCACATGTGATTTGAGATTTTCCATTGAAGTTTTATAAATATGAATGATAAATTGCTTCAAAATTCCCATAATAATGTCTTGATACCCCATATCATATTGTGACCAACAAAAGAGAGCATGAATTTGAAATAATTATTGTTCACCACTTGTAAATGATGAAGCACCTTGGTTTTTACATGATTATGCATATGTGGATGCGATATTGATGACTTGCAAGTCGGGTATGACGATAACCTACAGAATATGATATGTGATTCAATCAGATGAAATTTGAATGCAATGATTTTACATGAGATAGGTGGATACTCGAAGAAGGTGTTTGAGTGTAAGGGCTCATGGCTGGAAACGTGTTTTCCGACACGGAGATTTGGTACTAGGATAAGTGATCTTGTGTACTTGACTTTATGTCATTACCAAATTGGTACTATAGGTAGGAGCCCGGGATAAGTGATCTTGGGCACTACCATTGGGTCGAGACACCATGCTTCGTGGTCTTGTGTGTCTCTCCCTCACTTATACTCTAATCTCGGTGGCAACCGAGGTTAGACAGTTGGTGTAAATTATGTAGGGTATTCCACCTAGCTCAGTTGCATTTCATTGTTGTTGAGAAACTATTGCATTATGCCCATGTGTTTTCAAATGATTTGATATGAAATTGCTTTATAATGGCTTTCAACTATATTTTATAAAAATATTATGTTTTGTTTTGATATCTCTGCGTGCCAGTACCTTTGTGCTGACCCCCTCCCCCTCTCCAACCTCTCAGGTTTAGAGGCCCAGTCTAGGGGTCAAGAGAATCAGTATATCATTCAGACAGAGTTACAGAGACAAGTGGTAAGCCTTCTATGTTTTGGAAGGTCTTATGTCCTACAGTCCTTTAGCTTATATCTAGTTTTGGGGTCTACTGGGGGCCTTGACCCAGTTTATATACAATTACTTGACTTAGTAATTTGTTAGAGATTTTCGCAGATAGTTGTTTAGAGGTTGATTGATGTTGGGGGAACCTTATTTCCCCATTAATATTTCTTTTCATATTTATGACCATGTTTTTGAATTAGTGTGCTTCTTCCGTATTACTTTGATCATATGAATTAGGTGCATGATTACCAGACAAATAGGGGTGTTTCGGGCCTTCATGGTTCGAAATGCTCGTCACGGCTAGGCCCTGGTTTGGGTCGTGATATAATATGGGGTTAAATTGTTTTCAGCTCATTTCCATCATTATTGAACATTATTCAACTACTCTCTATCTAAGAACACATTAAAGTGACACTTAAGTGAAAACTAGTGGTTTCTAATAAAGATTTATTCAATATAAAGCTTGGATTTTGCATTCTCTTTATTTTCTATGGATCAATTTGATGGGAATTTTGCTATATCTCTACTTTATCTCACTATGAGTAGATATTCTTCCTCTTGGGGTTATGCTTGAGTAGGTTGGGATTAGTGCATGGGTTTTGTTTATTTGTCTTCCTAATCATCTATTTGATATAGGTTTTCATTCTATGTGTATCTAAGATTTGGGGGTTGCAAACCCCAATTACATTAGAACTCATATCATCCATGACAAAAGGGATATGGATGAGGAATGGGTGTGAACAATAAATTGAATTAGCTTTTTATTAGCATCACTTAGATATAAGGATGTTAATTCAGGCCATAGATTGGTAATTGTTACACTTATGCGGTGTTTGGAAGAACCAATTTGAGATATTTTGTGTTTTACTGACAAATTGACACTAAACCTCTAGATTTATCATACCCATGACTTCGTGCTAAATTTGGACAAATAATCAAATACTCATGCATGAACCCACACCTAGTAAGGCATAACCCCAAGTGTCATCTACTCTCGGTTAATGTCTAATTGGTTCTATTTTCGAAATAGTATTCTCAAATAACAAAATTGTAAAATTCAAAATCATTCAAACAAACCACCTATTTTTTACTTTAATGTTTGCTTACTACACAATACGGGCCAACTCCAAGTGGACCTTGAAAAATCTCAAGTTGTAACATCCCGCATTTTTGGGCTAGAATTCAAACCATTGTTCCTACGTGTATAAACTCTAAAAAAATTATACATATGAAAATTTAAGTGTCATGATCATTATCCTAGGGTGAAGAGTGCTTTTGAGGTGAAAAATGTTCATAGGAAACACTTAGAGCAGAGTTGAGTAAAGAGTTTTTGATTCGATCAAATTTTTGTATTAGATCCTACAAGGGTCAACTTTGAACATGTATAACTTATTAGATTTGACCAAATTATAGATAAATGTTTCCTCTTTTCAACAAATCAAATTTTACCTTAATTCGATACTCAAGTAAAAAATTATGAGCATTTTTGTGAGGAACCAGTGAGGGTCCACAATTTCACCGTGGCATGGACCTTGTGCTCCGCAATTTTCAACGTGGCATGGACCTTGTTTAGAAATGCTACAATCCACTTTTCACTTTAATTTTTTGAGGGTAAACTGGTCATTTACATCCTAAACTATCCTAAAACTAATAGTAACGTGAATTGACCAGCCCATAACCCCAAAACACAACAATCACACAATCCCTCTTCTCCTAAATTCTCACGAACACCAAATAAGGGTTCTTCTTTAAAACTCAACTTTCAAGAATCAAAATTCATGCTTTTCTTTAAGAAGTCAAAAAATTCAGGTATATGGGTATTTAATGAGGATCTCCTTTCATCCTCACACCCAAACATATGATTTCTATTCTTAAACTTTTTGAATTACATAAACTAGGGTTCCATGAAAAGCATAAATTACATGATCTCTCCATGTAATTCTTGAATTCTACCATGAAATAGTGTTCCCTCTGTCATGACCCAAACTTTGAATCATGATGGCACCTACCACATCCCATTAGTAGGTAAGACGATACCATAACCCGGAGCTAATGAAATTGGTTATCTCAGTAGAAATGTCCAACATGGACCCTATATTTGAATATGTTATAAAAAATAGCATTTCACAACTAAAGGCAATCAATATTCAATACCAATCCCATGACTTGATAATATTAGTACAAAAGAGTCTAGACTTAACAAAAGAATTTACAACTCCAAGTCTTAAATGCCTTACATAATCTCATACATTTGTCTTGGAATTAAAAGACAAATAATGATAGAGGCTAAAGAGGGAAACTCGAACTCCAAGAGTTCACCCTGTCTCCAGATAGTCAACGCGGCACAAACTAACTCAATGACGGCAACTAGAACCTGGGTATGCACCAAAAAGGTACACAAATTTAGTATGAGTACCAAAACATGGGTACTCAGTAGGCATCATCAGCCAACTGAGCTAAATTATAATATAAAAACAATATAAGGTAAGACAATAATCTTAAAGTCAAGTATAGGATAGAACCTGAATCCTTTTTGAAATCCCTATATCAATAACTATACCAATAAAGCAATAACACGACATACTATATCAATATACCCACACATCGCCATACCAACTAAGTGCCATTTTTGAAGTGTAAAGTCACATGTACGAAAACAAGGCATTTATGAATCATAAACAACATCAACCATCCTTAGAATACAACCACAAAAACTTACCTCGATGTCCCATACCTTCGGGAAGCACACATAAGAATTCAACACAAATAACTCATCATGGTGTTCCATACTACTGGAGAGTACACTAAAATATCAACCAGTAATACAATAAAGCATAACTACTACATAAATGCAGATGCCGCGGGTAGCACAACCCCATCGTGGCTTATTACTGAGATCTACGTCCAATGTCTAGACCATAATGTAATCGTAATGAAACCAATATGGTTATAGCATAATCATATAATTACTCATTCTCTAAATTTCCAATAAACTCCATGTGAGGTCTAAACTAGTTAACCTCTATTTTTGTAAGCCACTAGGTTACAAGTCTTATAGTTACTAGCCATTCAATAGAGAAAAGCTACAAGTTACCACTACTGTCAATTATTTATCTCTCACAATGCCATTTTCTAGTTAGTACTCTCATTATAGAAGACATCAATTAAGCCACCACAATATTACATTATAGAATTCAAACTAGTTATTCATCACGTTATACTAAGCCCATAATCATTAGGACTAGTTTCCATAAACTAGTCATAACCTTAAGGACTAGTTTCCATATTTTAGCCAAGTAAGGTCCACCAACTAATTTACTAGACTTCTAGTATTCAAGTCATAGTCATTTATTAGAAATAACTAGTTGTCACATAAGCCACTTTACTTTGTGAAATTCTGTAACATAACCATTATTCAAAGTCAAATAGATTTTCTAGGTAATTTTGGTCCCACACAAGTTTTCATATACCAATTAGCCTTAACCCATTAATAGACATACGTTACTTCTAGTACCAATTAGGGTAATCAAGGATCACACCTTTCATTTAGTGAATAAGGACAAGGAATGAATAACCATTTACCAAAGAACACATCATGTCCCAAGTACATTAGCAGTTTGGTCCCTCATGGCCTAACCTCACAAGTGTCAATAAATTTATGTAAATTTTCCCCATACAATATCATAACATCTTTACCTCTTCAAAATTCTCCGGGTATCAATATAAATCAACATATCATCCGGGTTCACTGGGTATCATTATAACATCATCACCTCTTCCGAATTCGCCAGGTTTCAATATTACATCAGCATATCCTCTGGATTCACTGGGATACATCATAACATCGACATATCCTCTGAATTCATCGGTCAACATCATAACATCAATATATCCTTCGAATTCACCGAGCAACATCATACATTAATACTTTGGATTCACCGGGCAACATAATACATCATTACCTCTTCCAGATTCACCAGGTATTATGATCATATTAACACATCTTTCGGATTCACCGGGTATCATCATGGCATGTTATATTTTAAAACAAAAACATACATACACGTACATAGCAAATCAATAAGCAAATACAAGCCCACAATAATAGGATAATAAGGATGTAAAAGAAGATGTATCACCCTACCTTAATATTAAGCATTACTACATAACAAAAGCATAACCACGAGCATGAGTATTCATATGGTATATGCATAATCATCACTTTCCCAAGGCTATCCATATCATGACTACAAGATAATCAATTAAGGATATATATTAACCAACCATCAAACACATATATAATCCAACAATTAGGGTTTAACCATCATTAATCTCCACGACATAATTTAGACTCTCACCTAGCATCTATATCTCTATGGAATTTCATAGTTTAAGATTAAGGTGGGTCAAGTCCAACTCCTATATTCCAAGAATGACAAAGTCCACCATCACAAGGCTAATATCTACCCGAATTAGACTAAGTTATCTAAATCACATCAGAAGGGCTTATCAATCCTTGCTAAGCCTTTTGGGGAAACCTTCTTCAAGTATTCCTCCTAAGTCAATCCAACACCAACGTCATTTCCTACCTAAGAACTAGCAAGGTCAACATAACCCTAAGATTAGGGAGAAACACCATTCTTATCTGTTAGAGCAACTAGAGTATTTTCATAATATTCATAAAACTTAGACTATCAAAGTTTCTAGGCTAAGGGTAAAGCATATCACCTTGCAAATTCAATCACCTATAAGAACCAGCTAATCCCAATTATTACCATTCAATAATTTATTATCTAAACCCCATCAAATCTCACAAGCTATCAATAATATACTACAATCAAGCTCAATCTAACTACAAGTAAGACTAACCTACCTTAAGTCCAAGCAATGCATGAACCAATAGGTTTTCCTTTCACTACTTGAAATAACCCCTATTGCAACGGATCTTTTGGCAATGATTCCAAAAGCGTTGCTATAGAGGGTCTACTGCAATGGTTCCAACTGTTGCCAAAAAATTAATTTAGTAGATGCTATAATCATTGATTTTGATATATAACCATTGAAATAGAGTGTGTTATCGCAATGGTTGCATTAACCATTGCCATAAAGTCACATATTGCATCACTTTATCCCGGAAAAAAGCTATTGCATCACTTTTAATTTTTTACCTCTCAATTTTTCACAAAATTCACCAAAATTTAATGAAATAAATAACAAAAATTAAATAAAATTAAATAACAAAAATTATAGAAAATTAAAGATGGGTCTTAAAAAAAATTGGGTTAACAAAAAATGGGGTCTCAAATCACTTTTCCATCTTCAAAAAATACCGCTCCAATCGACTGCATCTCAAATTAGTGTTCTAATAGACTTCTCTGACTACCGCTCAAACCAGCAGTACTCCGATTGACTACTGCTCCGACTGCCAGTTCTCTGAACACCAGTGCTCCGACCGCTTTCGATTGAACCCTAGTCTTCTATTGAATAAGGTATTCATGCTTCTTGCAGCTTCTTTGATTTGCAGAAATAATTGTAAATTCTTGAACCATAAAATTTTAGTGCGCTAATTTCTAGCTTCTAATAGTATTTTTGCAACTTGTTACCTTAAGAGGTAATTCTCGTTCTATTGCAATGATTTTATTTTTTGAGTTGTTGGATGTAAGCAGAGTTCTTTCAGTCTTAAGGGCCTCTAAATTTGTGCTTAGATATTCTTAAACCAACCCCTTATGGTTTATTAGCCCGTAAGTTTAACTTATGGGAAAAAAATTACTAATACTCATCTTGTACATCAAAACTAAACAACAAGGATAAGATGCAGGAAAAATTAACTGAAAAAAAGGATAGTTAGGTTGATTGTATTATTTGATCTCTTTTGACTATAAGAAGAACTGCAAAAAATTTTATTCTATTGGACACTTTCGGTTGTTCTTTGTTTACTTGTCCTGAATGTTGTATGTAACTTACAATTAAATGATCTTTAGAGAAGTGATTGCGGTTGGACCGTGCTTTTCATTTGGCTAAAAAAAGCATAGACTTTTGTTTTTATTTTCTGTGTCTTCTGGGTGATTTTGAAATAAATAAAATTGATCTTCTAAATCTGACAAATACTAACATTCTTTCTAGAAACAAGATGGGCATCTACAAGCGTATTACTTCATGCCTCATTGGACATCTGCAAACTTTGAGAGATACGTGTGACTGTCAGAGTGTATACACAGTGATTCAACTCCATCGTTAACCTTGAATTCATGCTAAATAGCAGTCCTTTCCATCCTCTAGAAAGAAAGAATTTGTACCTTTTTCAGTGTTTTGGAGATGTAATTAACCTGTTTATTGTTGTTGAACTCACTAGAACTATTTTCTTCGGTCCCCCCAAGCCTTTGGTCTAATGGTAAGAGTATAACGCCGTAAATGAGTTAGGCGCATGTCATTGGTTCGAACACGCATTCAAACATTACCATAGACAAAAGCCTAGTATTTTAAGGAGAGAAGAATAAAGGAGTGCTCCCATTATTCATCGAGTTTTGAAGCGTGCCCTGTTGACTTAGGTCCTATGAGTATGCTAATGTAATTACAATGACGTTCTTAGATGATCTATGAAAGGAAAAACTAAAAAAGGGCATTTCTGTCATAAACCGTGCAACTATTTATTGAACAGGACTAGTATAACTCCTTATTCATTAGAACTTATTACTAAAATTACTAAGTCATTAGTCTCTATTTCAGAATTTCATGGTAACAGTGTGTGTGTCCTCCATCAATGACCCTGTGGAATGACAATATCTTCCGCACTTTGCCTCCTTTTGTTTTATAGTAATAATCAAAGTTAATTTTTAGATATTAAGGTAGAAGTAAAGTTACTGGATATATTAAGTTATCACCAATGAGTAGTTTAGATTTTGTTTCTTTAAAAGCATTACACTGGGGGTACGGGAGGCGCAAAAAAAGACTACTCATGGAAATGAAATTACCTCTTCCTTAGTCCAATTAAAAAAGTAGAAAGAAACCATTTGTAGGGTATTGCACTAAATTTCTTTCTCCCTGATGTTTGTCAAACAGTGTGTACATGTTTAGAGTTTTGGTTAGCTAGTTTTATTTGTATTATATTTTCTTATTTTGTTTTGTGGTGAGCCATGTTAGGCGTAGGATCACTTTTTTGTATACCACTTCTATTTTGGAATTTTCCCCACCATATCAATGAATTACTCATCCAAAATATGTCAAAGAGTAATGTTGAACTGATGAACAAACCTTTCATCTTGGAGAATAAGAATAACCAATAGGTAGAGATGACTTTAGAATTTCTGCCATGTGCCATAACTATACACATAATACCATGGGAAGAAAGTTCATATGATAAGCATTTGCCCATTCTTAACATGGGGAAAATCTTGAAAGAGTTCTTGATTTTAGAAAAGTAATTAGTCCGCTAACTTACTAATGAAAATTATATGAACGTAAGACATATACTATTGTTGCTCTATGTTTATCATAGTTCCAGATCTAAAAAAAAGGCTGGATCTTGAAGTGTGAATGAGTAAGGAACTTTATTCTCGATTTTGATATAGGATACCAAAATTCTATAAATTCCATATTTTCTTAATGGTTTTTTCAACTCTTTTGTTATTTATTACAATACCAAGTTAATGGAATACTTTTACTTCTCAAAAGTTCATTAAAACTGAAAAAAGACACCTATTCACACCTTTGCGAGTAATTTTATATAATGATTATTCGGTTAATCATTGTTCCTTAAATTTATGGTGATTTCGATAGTATTATATATTGTTATAAGTCATTAATGTGTTACATTGCAGGTTGGCTTCTTTGGGGATAATGTCCCCAAATCTAGAGCAAAAGTTGCCATTGAAGCTGCAAATGGATGTGATCCCTTCCTTGTACTTGGTTCATCTTTGATGACCATGTTCGCTTTCCACCTTGTCAAGTGAGAATTTTCTTAGCTCTTCCATTTTATTTGTAAAGAAAATCTGATCTATTTTGAAAGTTTTACCTTGTTTGTTCATTTGGTGTCTAAGTGCATCATTGATGGATTGCATGATGTGAGAGTTCATTTGTTCTCGGAGCAAGCATAAATTTATTCACAAGGGATTGCAATTGCATGATACAAGGGTCCATTTGAGAGAGTGTCCCTTATAGGTTATTCCTTTTTTCCTTTCGAAAAGGGTTTCCGATGGTTTAGGAAACATTTACTTTTTCTCTTTACATGAACCTGTTAGATCTTTAACATCTTAATAGTTTTTTAATTTTGATTTTCCCCTTTTGGAACTTATATCAACAACCAGATAATAAATCATTAAATGGCTTTACAACAGAGCTGCTCATGAGGCAGGTGCTTCTATTGCAATTGTAAATAATAGTGCTACACGAGCTGACAATCTAGTACCATTGAAAATTAGTGCTCTAGTTGGAGAGGTTAGTTTTTTATTTCTATAAGAATTACATGATGTGCCACACTCTTGAAAACATACAAAATATGGTCTTATATATTGCTAAATTTAAAGAAAATCAAGCTCGTGAATTCCCTCATTATGGAATATTGGAAGTTCTAGTCGTCTCGTTCCATTCTCGCATATATCTTTACAGTTTCTCTTTTTGAAACATTACTAGAACCGTAGCTTATACAATTATTTGATGCAAATACTTCCATGATTTCTCAAACTTGGATCATTGAGTATCCCTGCTATTTAGTTCCTGATTTATATAAAGTGTTGATAAATAGCATCCAAATTCTTTTTCATCAGTTGCTATAGTGGATTATACGCTTGACCGGACATGCTAGTTTGCTGCATTTTGGTGTTGTAAAATCACTAAATCCATCGTGATGTTGTCTGTAATTCTTAAAATACACTGCTAAGTACCATACTCTTATGTGTGCATCTCTGTATCCGTCAATATTTTTGTAATTCTTAAGGATTTATGCTTTTGAGTTGTATTAGATGTGAGGTAGTTGAAATAAGTGGCAAAAATCATTACAATAGCTAGTTATAATAATTACAATACGTAGCAAAAATAATATTGCAAAATTTTCATAAACTGTTGCAATAAGAGTCAAAAAGAGTTACAACAGGTAGTTAAAAACCGTTGCAAAAGGCCAATAAGTGTTTTAGTAGATATCCAAAAATTATGGCAATATGGTTATTGCAATGATTTTCTGTCATTGCAATAGTCTATTGCAACAGTTCTTGATCGTTGCTATAGACAATATGAAGCGTCATAATAGGAGGTTAGAAAAACCGTTGTAATAGGTCAATCTATTGCAACGGTTGGCATAACCGTTGTGATAGACCTATTCCAAATCTAACATATGTAAAGCCTGCCTAACCATTGATGTACATCTATGGCAATGGTTTCTCTATCTATCACAACGATTTTTGAACCGTTGCCATAGGGATAATTTCTAGTTCCATTTGTCGAAGATCCTTCCTCCACGAGCAAAACTATCAACAATACCATCTAAGAATTACAACAAGATTAACAATACCCATTATGGAACCATTGTTCCATGGGTTCAAGATAACACCAAAACCCCAAGTGGGTTTCACCTTTGGAAAATGAGTTTCCAAAACTAGACCATTGTTCAACTACCTTTAGGGAGTCATAAGTCTCCAACAATTTGAGTCAATCAATCAAATATGGGGCTACACTTGAGCCTTAATGATTTAGTGGTCTTGAGTCCACAAATCACGAAACCAACACTAAACGAGAAGAGATTTTAACTTAGATTGTAGAAATATTTAATTTCACAAGTTGTTTAAGCTCTAATTCAACACACAAGACTCACTTAGAGGTTTCACACTCTATTAGGGTTTAAGGTTTAAGAAGGCGGCACAAAGGACCAAAATATCATCTAAGACAACATTTGAATAGCCTTTGATCAGGCCTCAGGTAGAGCAGTATCAGCCTCTGCCTAGCCACGATCCCAGCAACTCGGTCAACACTAGGCACGATTGAAGATTGGAATTTGGTTTCGAGCTTAGGTCAATGCCTCGAGATGCATCCGGGGTCCATTTCAAACAAATAAGATATGCAACTCCATAGTTTTCGACGTTCTGGAATCATTGGCGAGGTTGAATTTTGAATAAGAGGCTTTTTTACCAAAGTTCTTGCTTAGTAGTCAACTAGGATCAATGAAGAGTTCCATTGAGAAAGTGGTTCGAGAAACCAAATGAACCGCCAGATAACTAAACTATTAGTTCCCGCAAGTCATTAATGACTTGGGACGACTATAGAAAAGCTCTATCAGCAGAAATAGGCAAGAATATGGATAATAGCCTGAAGGGTCATTACAATATCCACTACTTAGGACCTTTTGTCCCCGAAAGTTAAAGTCAAGAAAGTACCTGAAGTATCAAACAAGTGAGGATATTGGGCCAACATCTCACTCTTGATATCCCAAGTAGCTTCCTCCATTGGGCGATGCCTCCACTGGACCTTGACTACCAAAATCACCCTGGTACGCAGTTGCCTCACATCACTAGCCAAAACAAGCATGGGCTCCTCCATAAAAGTTACTGCTCGTCCAACTGGACCGAGTCTCATCTAAGCACATGAGAAGGATTAGGAATATATTCCCGTAATATAGAGACATGGAAAACAAGATAAACAACGGAAAAGTCTAAGGCCAACTCATAGGCCACCTCGCCAACTACTCAGAGAATCTTAAAAGGGACAATATAGCGAGGGCTAAGCTAACCCTTCCTCCCAAATCTTATCACACCTTTCATAGGTGAAACATGAAGAAAAACATGGTCACCAACTCTGAATTTCAATGCATGGAATCTACGATCGAATAGGCCTTCTGCCTACTCTGGGATGCTCTTCGCCTATCCTGAATCACCCTGACTCTATCCAACGAGTCCTTAAGCAAGTCTGTACCACAAGGTATAACCTGAGAAGTCTCAAACCATCCTATGGGGGAACGACACCGCCTACCATACAATGACTCATAAGGTTCCATTTCAATATTCAAATGATAACTGTTGTTTTAGGCAAACTCCGTCAATGCTATGTGCTGATCCTACTGACCTCCAAAGTCCATAACACAAGCTCGGAGCATATTTTCAAGCTCCTGAATAGTCTACTCGGACTGAAAATCCATCTATTAATTAAAGGTTGTACTGAAATCCACATGAAACCTCAAAGTAAACACAAAACCACGATCTGATATGATCGACACAGGAACCCTATACTAATGAACTGTCTCCCATACATAAATATGGGCTAATATCTCGTCACTAAAGGTCATCTGAATAGGAATGAAATGCGCTAACTTAGTCAAGAGATCCACAATAACCCAAATACCATTTTGACCATCAGAAGTACAAGGCAACCCACTAATGAATACCATGGTGATCCTTTCCCATTTCCACTTTGGAATGGGTAATCTCTGTGTCAATCCACCCAATCGCTGATACTTGGCCTTAACCTACTGGCAACATAAGCAAGGAGCCACAAAGTCTATCATGTCCTTATTTATACCACCCACCAGTACAACTGCCTCAAATCTCTATACATCTTAGTTGTATCGGGATGAATAAAATATCTAAATTTATGAGCCTTGTGCAAAATTGATGGAATCAAATCATCTAGTCGGGGAACACAAATACGACCCTAAAATCTCAAGATACCCTTAAAATCCATGGTGTGTCTGTAAGACTCACCACTCACTACTCGATCATAGAGAAGGTACAATTTACTATCCTTAAATTGATTATCATGAATCTACTCAAACAGAGAGGACCTCACCTCCACACAAGCCAGGACCCTCGAAGGATCTAAAATATCAAGGCAAACCATCAAATTGGCCAAGGACTAGATGTCTCATGCCAAGGTCCTCTAAGAAACTGAAATATAAGCGAAACTAGCCATGCTCATTGTGTTGCGACTCAAGGCATCCTCCACTACATTAGCCTTACCTAGATTATAAAAGATAGACATATTATAATCCTTGAGCAGCTCCATCCACCTACGCTGGAGAGCATTAAGCTCTTCCTGGGTCATAAGATGTTGAAGACTATGATGATTGGTGAAAATCTCACAATGCACACCATACAAGTAATGGTTTCAAATCTTGATTGCCAAAATTACCGCCGTCAACTCCAAATCATGAGTGAGGTAGTTGTGCTTATACGCCTTAAGTTGTCTAGAAACATATACAATGATACGACCCCACTGAATAAAAACACACCCAAGACTAACACACCAGAATCATCATAAAACATAGTAAATCCCTCGCCCTCAATTGGAAGAGCTAACACTGAGGCTGAGGTCCGACAATACTTAAGCTTTCCGAAGCTTAACTTACACTCTTCGAACCATTGAAAGGGAACTTCCTTTTGTGTCAATCTAGTCATAGGGGCGGATAAGGTAGCGAAGCTCTAAACAAAATACCTGTAATAACCAGTAAATCCCATGTAACTATGAACCTCAGTCGGATATATAGGCCTAGCCCAATGATGAATCGCTAAAATCTTAGTCGGTTCTACCATAATACGTTCCTTGGACACCACGTGTCCAAGAAAAGACACAGACTCAAGCCAAAACTCACACTTAGAGAACTTGGGAAAAAACACATGCTCTCGCAAAACCTGGAGCATAATCCTCCAAGGTTGCTTGTGCTCCTTACTATTCCTCAAATACACAAGAATATCATTAATGAACACAATAACAAAAGATTCTAGATAAGCTCTGAACATACGATTCATAAAGTCCATAAACGCATCTGGGGAATTAGTCAGCCCAAAATACATCGCCAAATATTCAGAATGACCATAACGCATCCTGAAGGCTGTCTTTGGGATATTCTCAACCCAAATCCTCAATTACTAATAATCGGACCTCAAATATATCTTAGAAAATAGAATTGTGCCTTGAAGCTAGTCAAATTAATCATCAATGTGAGTCATAGGATAATGGTTCTTCACCGTCACCTTATTATGTTGCCTATAATCAATATACATATGCATCGAGCCATCTTTTTTGTTTACAAACAAAATAGGGGCTCCTCACTGGGACACACTTATTGTAATGAACCCTTTGCTAAAAGTATTCTGGAGCTAAGATTTAAGCTTCTTAAGCTCTGCGGGAGCCATACGATAAGGTTTCATAGAAACAGGTCGTGTACTAGGCTAAAGGTCAATAGCAAACTCAATCTCACGGTGAGAAGAGATACCAAGTAGATCATCAGGACACTCCTGCACAATAGGAAAATAGTCAAGCGTCAAACTCTTTACATGGGCATCACACACATAGGCAAGATAAGACTCGCAACCCTTTGGCATAATTCGTCTAGTACAAACATAAGAAATAATACTTGTCAGCTCAAAACTAATCGATCCCTACAATCGGTCATGGCTAAGCTAACAGTTTTAGAAAAACAATCCATGACTACATGATAGAGGGATAACTAGTCCATGCTCAGAATCACATCAAAATCCAACATATCCAAAATAATAAGATCAGCATAAGTATCAATATCATTAACTATCATAACACATGATCTGAATACCCGATCCACTACTAAAGAATCACCTACAGGAGTAGATATAAGCAATGGCACAGATAATAAATCACTAGTCAACTCCAACTGTGTTGCATAATAAACACATAAATAAGAATAAGTTGATCCAGGATCTAATAAAGCTAAAGCTGACTTGCGGCATACCAGAATTGCACCTATGAGTATAGAATCCGAAGTCTCATCCTCAGTCCAAGTAGGTACTACATACAACTGACCAAGCCCGCCACCTCACTGGGCACCTGAACGACTACCTTCCCTACCTACCTGAGTACCACCTCGAGCACCTTAGTAACTAGCTCTACGACCTCGCGAACTATCCCGAACTAAGGGATGAACTTCCCTAATAGGAGTAGCTCCTTGGTCTAAAACAACTATCGCCCCACGACTAGGGAACTCTCTTGAGAAATGAACAAGAAGTCCATAAGTAAGAAAAGTCTCATGGGAAGAACCAAAATTCACATATCCAGTTGGTCTGATATAGATACCACACCTAGCATAGCCCACAGATAAACCTCTCATAGACTGATCACCACCCTGACTAGGGCATCCACTAGAAATAAATTGATCCCTGTCAGTGTCTTAAGAGCTACTTGAACTGGTCGACTCTTAGGTTGGAGAGATGGATACGGAGGATGTCTAGCAAAAGAAATACCACCTATGAATCGAGAACTACTATGACTCTATCAAAATCTGCCTTGAAAATTGGGTCTCTTATCAAAGCCCTCTCGCTGTATGTCCTCCATCACCCTAGCATGATTCGCAACCTTAGTAAAGTTCCTACCTGCAACAACAAAACTCTAAGTTGCCATCAAAATAAGAAGTCTCAATTCTCTCACAAAGAAGCAAACTCTCTCATACTTAGTATCCAATATAGAAGTCCCATATCTTGCCAACTCATGAAAATAAGCCTCATACTCAGCGACTACCATAGAACCTTGCTGCAACCTAGAGAGCTGATCTCTCAAACAATCTTTAAGGCTATGCAACATAAACTTCTCCAAGAACATCTTAAAGAATATAGCCCAAGAAAGAAGGAAAAATATAATTGGTCTAGAACTCATAAAACCCTTCCACCAGTGTCTAGCAGACAAGTCCTATAAAAATGTGGTGTAGTTAATGCCACAAGTCTCAACAAGGAGTAACCCACGAAGCCTATCCTGACAAGCAGTCAGAAACTTAAATTCATCTTCTCCAGGAGCACTAACAAATCTATTTGGAGCCAACCTCAAGAACCTACCAAGCATTTTCTGCTACTCAATAGACATAGAAGGCTGGGTCACTACTGGCTGAACAACAGTTGGAATAGGAGGAACCTCAACTCTAGGAGTTGCAGCTGTAGGCTGCACTCCTTCTCCGATAGACTGAGAACTATAACCAATACCCAATAGCTGAACCAAAGAATCCCTAAGAAAAGAAGTGGGGATTAATCTTGGTGGAGTCTGGGATAGTCCTTGGACCACCGCTTGTTCAGGTAGAGAAGTCTTTGGCTCAGGTGCAGGAATATAATCCTGAAGAGGTACACCCTGATCCCTAACAGGGGATAAATCATGAGTCTGGGTCTCAGGACCCTCCTCACATTTCACCGAAGCACGTGTCCTGGGCATTTATGAAAGAGTAGAGTCAATAGAGTATCCTACAAACCAACTTAGACTTTTAGCTCGATTAGAATGAAACAACTAAAGGTCTTCTAAAAATGTCCTATAGTATCCCAAAGATAGGAAGCGGACGTCAACGTTTTGATCCATAAGACTCTATTAGACACTTTCTCTTGTACTAATAATATTGGTGAAACCTAGGCCCTGATACCAATTTGCCATAACCCGAATTTTGAGTCATGATGGAACCTAACACATTCCACTGGTAGGTAAGCTGATATTGTAACGCGGAGCCAATGCAATGGATTACTTTGGTAGAAAAATCCTACATAGACCTATATGAATACAATATAAACAATAGAATTTCACAACTAAAGAAAACAGATATTCAACACCAATCCCATGACCTGATAGTATTAGTACAAGAGTGTCTAGACTTAACAATAAAATTTACAACTCCAAGACTCAAATGTCTTAAATAATCTCATACATTTGTCTCAGAAACAAAAGACAAATAAAGATAGAGGGGATATAGGGCAACTCAAACTCTAAGATCTCACCCTATCTCCAAATAATCAACACAGCATGAACTAGCAAAACAACGGTAACTAGAACCTAGGTCTACACCAAAAAGAGACTGAAGTGTAGTATGAGTACCCAAAAATGGGTACTCAATAGGCACCATCGGCTGAATAAGATAAATTATAATACAAAGATAATATAAGGCAAGACAATAATTTTAAAGTCAAGTAAATGATCAAACCTGAATATTCTCTGATATAACTGTATCAGTAACTATACTAATAAGACTATAGCACGACACACTATATCTATATACCTAAATATTGCCAAACCAACTAAGTACTATTTAGGAAGCATAAAGTCACATGAACAATAACAAGGTATTTATGAATCATAAAAAACATCAAACATCCTTAGAACACAAGCACAAGAACATACCTCGACGTCTGATACCGCTGGGAAGTACACAAAAGATTGCAACACAAAGAACACATCATGGCGTCCCATACCACCTGAGAGTACATAAAAAGATCAACCAATAATAAAATAAAGCACAACTACTCCACAAATGCCAAAGCCGTGGGTAGCACAACTCCGCTATGGCTTATTACCGAGATCTATGTCCAATGTCCATACCGTAATGTAATCATAATGAAACCAATATGATTATAATCTTATAGTTACTCATCCTCTAAATTGCCAACAAACTCCATGTGAGGTCTAAACTAGTTAACCTTTATTTACATAAGCCACTAGGTTACATGTCTTTTACTTACTATCCATTCAATAGAGAAAAGCTTTAAGTTACCACTACTATCAATTATTCATCTACTCAATGCCATTTTCTAATTAGTACTCTCATTATAGAAGCCATCAATTAAGCCACCACGACATTACATATTAGAATTCAACCTAGTTATTCATCATGTAATACTAAGCCCATCATCATTAGGCATGTCATTACCTTATGGATTAGTTTCCATATTTTAGGCAAGTAAGGTCCACCAAGTTATTTACTCGACTTCTAGTATTCAAGTCATAGTCATTTATTAGAAATAACTAATTGTCACATAAGCCACTTTACTAGGCAAAATTCCATAACATAACCATTATTTCATGTCAAATAGATTTTCTAGGTAAGCCCTTGGTCCTACACAAGGTTCCATATACTAATTAGCCTTTACCCATTAATAGACATAAGTTACTTCTAGTTACCAATTAGGGTCAACAAGGATCACACCTCTCATTTGGTGAATAAGGACAAGGAATGAATAACCATTTACTAAAGAACACATCATGTCCCAAGTACGTAAGTGGTTTGGACCCACACGGCTTAACCTCACAAGTATCAATGAATTTATGTAAATTTTCCATACAAGGAGTCATAACATCTTTACCTCTTTCGGATTCACCGGGCATCAACATAACATTAACATATCATCCAGGTTCATCGGGTATCATTATAATATCATCACCTCTTCTAAATTTATCGGGTATCTATATTAAATTAACATATCCCCAGATTCACTGGGCAACATCAACATATCCTTCGGATTTACTAGAAAATATCATAACATCAACATATCCTTCGAATTAACTGGGTAACATCAATCATCAACAAATCCTCCCAATTCACCTGGCAATATCATACATCAACATATCCTATGAATTCATTGGGCAATATCACACATCATTACCTCTTCCAGATTCATCGAGTATTATCGTCATGTTAACACATCTTTTGGATTCACCTGGCATCATCATGCCATTTTACATTTCTCAAGGCAATAACATACATACATGTACATAGCCAAATCAATAAGCAAATACAAGCCTACAATAATAGGGTAATAAGGATGTAACCGAACATGTATCACTCTACTTTACTATTAAGCATTACCATATAACATGAGTATGAGTATTTATATGGTATATACAGTATCATCACTTTCCCAAGGCTATCCATATCATGACTACAAGATAATCCATCAAGTATACTTATTAACCAACCATTGAACATAGATATAATCTAACAAGTGGGGTTTAACCATCAATAATATCCATGATAGAATTTAGACACTCACCTAGCATCTGGGTCTCTAAGGAATTTCATTGTCCAAGATTAAGGTGGGTCAAGTCCCACTCTTATATTCAAAGAATGCCAAATTCCACCATCACAAGGCTAATATCTATCCGAATTAGACAAAGTTATCTAAATCACATCATACAGGCTTATCAATCCTTGCTAACCCTATTTTTTTTAGAATACCATATTTGAGCATATCAGTTATCTGTGCATGCACTAGTTTATGTTTCCATGTCAGTTTAGTTAGGAGTAGAACTTAGCACCAAGCAAACCTAGGGATAAAAGCTCACCCGCCAGTATAGGACTAAGACCTTTAGTAGAAGCTCATATGTTCCAGAACTACATAGCCAGCGTAGGTTATGAGATGTATTCCTGCCAGCTTAGGGTTCATACTCTATTAAGGGAACCTGCTAGGTTACGGTTACACCCTCTTCATCTGGGACATCAGCTTTATGGATCTATACCATCAGTTTGAGTACCCATGGCAAGGTATCAAAACACATTATGAAACTCATGTATAATAGGAAAAGAGTCAAACATCGGACTCTCTACATGGGTATCACACACATAGGCAAAATAAGACTCGTAACCCCTTGATATAAGCTTTCTAGAACAAACATAAGAAATAATCCCCATCGGCTCACAACTAATTGCTCCCTACCATATGACTGGGGGTACGCCAGGCATGGCTAAGGTAATAATCTTAGCAAAACAATCCATAACCTCATGATAGTGGGATAACCAGTCCATGCCCAGAATCATATCAAAATCCAACATATCCAGAATAATAAGATCAACATAAGTATTAACATCACTAACTATCACAACACATTATCTGAATACCCATTCAACTACTAAAAAATCACCTAGGGGAGTACATACATGCAATGGCACGAATAATAAATCACTAGTCAATTCTAACTAAGGTTCATAATAAATAGATATAAAAGAATAAGTGGATCCAGGGTCTGATAAAGCAAGACCCAACATGCATCATACCAGAATCGCACCTGTGACTACAATATCTGAAATCTCAGCTTCAGGCCTAGTAAGTACTATATAGAACTGAACATACCCACCACCTGGATGGACACCTGAATGACCACCTACCCTGCCTGTGTGAGTATCACCTCGAGCACCCTAGTAGCTACCTCTAAAACCTCGCACACCACCCCTACTTGAGGGATGAATCACCCTAATGGGTATAGCTCCCTAGGCTGAAACAACCATCATCCTACGACTAGGGCACTCTCTAGAGAAAGAACAAGAAAGTCCATAAGTAAAATAAGACTCACGGAAAGAACAAAAACTCACATATTTGGCTGATCTGACATAGCTACCATGCCTAGCATAGCCCACAGATGAGCCTCTCATAGACTGATCACCGCCCTTACTAGGGTGTCCATTGGAAATAAATTGATCCCCATCAGCGGACTGAAGAGATTCCTAAACTGGTTGACTCAAATGCTAGAGAGATAGATGTGGAGGATGACCAATATAAAAAATACTACCTCTGAATTAGGAACTACTACGACACCCTCCAAATCTTCCCTAAAATATGGGCCTTTTATCACAACCCTCTCTCTGTATGTCTTCCATTACCCTAGCATAATTTTCAACCTCAGCAAAGGTCCTACCTGCAATAACCAAATTCTGAGTAGCTATCTGAATAGGAAAACTTAATTCTCTCATAAAGCAGTGAACTCAATCATACTCAGTATCCAATACAAAAGTCGCATGTCTAGCCAACTTATGAAAATAAGCCTCATACTTAGTAACTGACTTGATCTCTCAAACAATCTCTAAGGCTACGCAGTACAAATTTCTCAAAAAACATATTAGAGAACTGAGCCCAAGAAAGAGTGAAAGATCCAACTAGTCTAGAACTCATAAAACCCTTTCACCAGTGTCGAGCCGACAAGTCCAATAGAAATATGGTGTAGTCTATGCCAAGAATCTCAACAAGGCCTAACCCATGAAGCCTATCCTCATAAGTAGTCAAAATCACAAATGTATCTTCTCTACAAGCACCAACAAATCTAGGGGGAGCCAACCTCAAGAACCTACCCAGCGTCATCTTCTCTTCAACAAACACAGCAGGATGGATCAAAACTGGCTGAACAACTATCGGCTGAACAACATCAGGAATAGAAGGAACCTCAAATCCAAGAGCTGCAGTTGCAGGCTGCAACTGTAGGCTGAACTCCTATTTCGGTAGACTTCAAACTATCAATAATATCCAATAGTTGAACTAAAGCATCCCTAAGAAAAGAAGAGGGGATGAATCCTGGTGGAGTCTGGGATGGTCCCTAGCCTACTGCTGCCTAAGAAATAGGAGTCTCTGGCTCGGGTGCAGAAATATGATCATGAAGAGGTACACCCTGATCCCTAACTGGGGATAAATCATAATCCTGGTTCTTAGGACACTCCTCACGTATCACTAAAGCAAATGTATTGGGCATCTGTAAAAAGGAGTAAAGTCACAGAGTATCCTACAATTCGACTCAGACTCTTAGCTCGATAAGGATGAAATAAGTGAAGGACTTCTAAAAATGTCTCACAGCCTCCCGAAGATAGAAAATGGATGTTAACATTCTGATTAGCAGGACTCTAGTAGACACTTGCTTTTGTACCAATAATATCGGTGAAACTAGGCTCTGATACAAATTTGTCACAACTCAAATTTCAAGTCATGATGGCACCTACCATATCCCATTAGTAAGTATGCTGATATCGTAAACCAAAGCTAATGCATTCGGTTACCTCGATATAATTGTCCAACACGGACCCTATAGATTAATACAATATATAATAGCATTTCACAACTAAAGATAATTGATATTCAATACTAATCCCATGAACTGATAGTATTAGTACAAGAGCATCTAGACTTAAAAATAAAATTTAGAACTCCATGTCTCAAATGTCTTAAATAATCTCATACATTTGTCTCAAAAACAAAAGACAAATAAAGATAGAGGGGAAAGAGGGAAACTCAAACTCAAAGAGCTCACCCTATCTCCAGATAGTCAGCACAATATGAACTAGCTCAACGAGGACAACTAGAGCCTGGGTCTGCATAAAAAAGGTAAGAAAGTATAGTATGAGTACCGAAACATAGGTACTCAGTTAGCATCATCGGCCGAGTGAGCTAAATTATAATATAAAGATGATATAAGGTAAGACAATAATCTTAAAGTCAAGTATAGGATCAAACCTGAATATCCTTTGATATCACTGTATCAATAACTATACTAATAAGACAATAGTACGACACACTATATAATATACCCCAACATCGCCATAACAACGGAGTACCATTTAGGAAGCGTAAAGTCACATGTATGATAACAATGCATTTATGAATTATAAACAACATCAACCATCATTAGAACACAAGCACAAGAACTTACCTTGACTTTTGATACCATCAGGAATACACAAAAGCATGCAACACAAAGAACTCATCACGACATCCCATACCATCGGAGAGTACACCAAAAGATAAACCAATAATAAAATAAAGCTTAACTACTCCATAAATTTCCAAGTCGCCTATAAGACAACCCTGCCATATCTTATTACCGAGGTCTACGTCCAATGTTTATAACGTAATGTAATCATAACGAAACCAATATGGTTATAGCATATTAATATTATAACTCATCCTCTAAATTGCCAATAAACTCTATGTGAGGTCTAAACTAATTAACCTCTATTTCCGTAAGCCACTAGGTTACAAGTCTTGTATTTACTAGCCATTCAATAGAAAAAAGATAAAAGTTACCACTACTATCAATTATTCCTCTATCACAATGAAATTTCCTAGTTAGTACTCTCATTATAGAAGCCATCAATTAAGCCACCATGACATTACATATTAGAAGTGAACCTAGTTATTCATCATGCAATACTAATCCCATCATCATTAGGCATGTCATATCCTTAAGGACTAGATTCCATATTTTAGGCAAGTAAGGTCCACCAACTAATTTACTAGACTTCTAGTATTCAAGTCATAGTCATTTATTAGAAATAACTAGTTGTCACATAAGCCACTGTACTAGGCAAAATTCCATAACATAACCATTATTCCAAGTTGAATAGATTTGTTAGGTAATCCCTTGGTCCTACACAAGGTTTCATATACCAATAAGCCTTAACCCATTAATAGACATAAGTTTCTTCTAGTTACCAATTAGGGTCAACAAGGATCACACCTCTCATTTAGTGAATAAGGACAAGAATTGAATAACCATTTACAAAAGAAAACATTATGTCCCAAGTACATAAGTGGTTTGGACCCACACGGCCTAACCTTACAAGTATCAATGAATTTATGTAAATTTACCCCATAAGGAATCATAACATCTTTACCTCTTCCGAATTCACTGGGTATTAACATAACATAAACATATCCTTCGTGTTAACTGGGTATCATTATAATATCATCACCTCTTCCGGATTTATCGGGTATCAATATTACATCAACATATCCTTCGAATTCACCGGGAAACATCATAATATAAACATATCCTTCAAATTCATTGGGCAACATCATAAAATCAACATATCCTCTGAATTAACTTAGTAAGATCATATATCAACATATCCTCCAAATTTACCAAGCAACATATTACATCAACATATCCTCCGGATTCACTAGGCAACATCATACATCAGTTTCTCTTCAATATTCACCGAGAATTATCACCATGTTAACACGTCTTTCGGATTCACCGAACATCATCATGCTATTTTAAATTTCTCAAGGAAACAACATACATACACGCACATATACAAATCAATAAGCAAAGACAAGCCCACAATAATAGGGTAATAATGATGTAAGAGAACATGTATCACCCTACCTTACTATTAAGCATTACACATAACATGAGCATAAACATGAGCAAGAGTACTCATATGGCATATACACAATTATCACTCACCCAAGGCTATCCATATCATGACTACAAGATAATCCATCAAGTATACATATTACCCAACCATAGAACACACATATAATCCAACAACCAGGGTTTAACCATCAATAATATCCATGACATAATATAGACACTCACCTAAAATCTACTTGAATTAGACTAAGTTATCTAAATCACATCATAAGGGTTTATCAATTCTTGATAAGCCTATCGGGGAAACCTTATTTAAGTATTCCTCTCAAGTCAATCCAAAACCAAGGTCATTTCCTAACTAAGCACTAGCAAGGTCAACATAATACTAAGGTTAGGGAACAACATAGTTATTATCTATTAGAGTAACTAGAGTATTATCATACTATTCATGAAACTAAAAGTTTACTATCCAAGGTTCTAGGCTAAGTGTCAACCATATCACTTTATAAATTAAATCACCTATAAGTACCAACTAATACAAATTATCACTATTCGATAACTTATTATCTAAACCCTGCCCATTCTCACAAGATATTAACAATTATACTACAATCAAGCTCATTCTAACTACAAGTAAGCCTAACATACCTTGAGTCCAAGAAATAAACTTTTCCTTTCCTTTTGTTGAAGCTATTTCCTCCACGAGCACAACTATCAAAAATACAATCTAACCATTACACTAATATTAACATTACCCATTATGGAACCCTTGTGCCATGGTTTAAGATAACACCAAAACCACAAATGGGTTTCAACTTTGGAAAATGAGTTTCCAAAATCAACCCATTGTTCAACTACCTTTAGGGAGTCATAACTCTCAAGCAATTTGAGTCAATTAATCAAATTTGGGGCTACTCAATCCTCAATGATTTAGGGATTTTGAGTCAAGAAATCATGAAATCAACACTAAAGGAGAAGACATTTTACCTTATATTGTATAAAGATTCAATTTCACAAGTTGCTTCAGCTCTAATTCAACACATAAGACTCACTTAGAAGGCTTTACACGCCATTAGGGTTTAAGGTTTTAGAATAAAGCACAAAATACCAAAATCACGTCCAAGACAACACTTAAATAGGATATGCTTAAGCCTCGGGTAGCATGATTGTGCCCTCCACCTAGCTATGGTCGAGGGACCGCTGTCGCGCCTTGACCATCACGGTCACAATGTCTTGGTCAACACTACATATGGCTAAAGCTTGGAACTTAGTTCCAAGCATTGGTCAATGTCTCGAGATGTATCCATGGTCCATTTCGAACAAATAAGATATGTAACCCCATAGTTTTCAATGTTCCAAATGCATTAGCAAAGTTAGATTTTGCTTACGAGGCTATTTTTCCAAAGATTTTGCTTAGTGGTTAATTAGGACCAATGAAGACTTCCAAATGAGAAAGTGGTTTGAGGAACCAAACAAACCGCCAGGTAACCAAACTATTGGTCCCCAAATGTCACTAATGACATGGGATGACTATAAAGTAGCAATATTAGTGGAAATAGGAAAAAATATGAATAATGACCTTAAGGGTCATTACTGCCTTATAATTTCAAGTATTCTTCCATACTTTAATCATGACAATTCATTATATTGATGAAGATATTAGATTCTTGTGTTTATGACATAATATCTTGTATCATTTAGTTACTCTAAAATAATAGTATTTAATTATTTTTTTAATACTGGTGGATTATGAACACCTGATACCTGGATGATCATGTATGCTACAGTTTTAAGGATTTCAAGTTATTCATACCATGTTTGTACCATGAAATTTATAACATTTTTCATAGTGAGCACTCACTAGTATTATATCATACTAAATAAATCAGTTAGTATATTCATGATTACTTTAGATTATGCATGCACTGTTATTTTTAGAATACTATATTTGAGCATATTAGTTATCTATGCATGCACTAGTTTATGTTTCCATGTCAATTGGGAGTGGAACATAGCACCGAGTAAACCTAGGTTCAAAGGCTCACCCATCAGTATAGGACTAAGACCTTTAGTAGAATTTCCTAAGTTCCATAACTACGTAGCCATCGTAGGTTATGAGAGGTATTCCTACCAGCTTAGGTTTGATAATTTCTTAAGGCCACCTTCTAGTTTAGGGTGACGCCCCCATCCTCTGGGATATTAGCTATGTGGATCCACACTATCAGTGTCAGTACCTATGGGAAGTTATTAAAACCCTTTTAATTGGGGTTATAGGTTGGGCCCTAATTAGCTCAGATTGAGGCATGTCAGTTAAATGTTAGCTCCCAGAGTCTCAGTTCGATATTCAGTTTAGTATTTAGACCATATCAGCTTTAGGTTTGCATGATCGAGTTTTTAGTTTATTAGTTTTATAAATTATTTTTGCACATGTTTTACTTGGTCTTTCATTCATATTTATGCATTTATGCTCAGTATTCATACATGATCCTCAGTACGATTTTACAGCGTATTCTGCTGTAACTTAAAATTTATATATTGTACTCATGTCTCCACCGCTTCCCAGTGTACAAAAACATTTTTAGCTTATGCTTTAGAAATATCATTAAGTCTTAAAACTTTTACATAACACCATAATTTAGATGTATATTTCAACAATTAGGTTTTGTCCTCAGTTTTAAAGAATAACTTAAGTATTCTTATGATTTAGTGCATATCTCAAATACTCAGTACATTCCAAAGTACTAACCACATATATGAGTTTATGGATATATTTTTTCATAATGTAGGTACCAGATGTAGTCTACATGTACCATGGTTAGATAGTTCTCAACATTCAACCAACAGGTGATGAATTTTCTTATTTTTGGGACTCAAGTCAGTTGCAGTTGTTGTATTTTATTTCCATTATTCTTATGTATTGATTAGGGATACTTGGGGGTCATTTAACGACTACCTGGGGTCAGTATGGTATAGGTTTTATAGATGTTCAGTCAGAGTTGGAATTTGAACTTTAAGCTTCTCTTTCTCAGATTTTAGTGTTGTAAGCTTTAAAAAATTATGTATTAAACAATTTATCTTATGTTAATTATGCCTCCGCTCATTTTTTTAGCATATATATATATATATATTTATATATACATATATATAGAAATATATATATATATCTCTCTCTATATATATAGATATATTAAATCAGATGATCAAGTATCATGCCATTGCATGGGTTAGCTTGGGATCGCTTGTGGTTCTAAGCACTGTGTTACGACTAGGGAGTAGTCTTAGGTTGTGAAACAAGTATTAAAATGATTTCCTACACTCCCTATAGATTTTACCTTAACCTCGATCGGGTTACTATATTGATGATGATTTCTTACACTTCAAGTGCATAGCTTGAGCATCATTAAATTTTGGCATCAATGTTAGGGAGTGAAACATAGTTTTCAATCTTGTAATGTTATTAGTCACTTTGGGTTAGCCATAGTATTTTATTTTACATTATTTCTTATTTTTGTTCGTTCTCAGGTGATGGTAATAGTATACACAATACTATGAGAAAATGTGATAGTAATAAAAGTACCTTTGATGGGGATCTAGAGAACAAGGATCACCTTAGAGATGTAGGTCGATCAAGTGCTATTCGTACTCCACCGATGGAAGGAAATAGTGTGCTTCACATTATTAGCGTGATGCTTTATTTCTTCAAATGAAAGAGTTGTTTAGATGTCAATAAGACAAGGATACCAATCTACACTTGAATAATTTTTTTGATGCCTGTTCTACATTTAACATAGCCTACATATTGTAACGACCCGGGACTACCCCTTAGTCGTTACACGGTGCTTACGACCCTGAAGGACTACAAGCTAACACATGACTGATATTTGCTGTGAGTGCTTTATAATAATCATGAAATAAATACGGAATTTGGATGAATTTCCATAAGTTTGTAAATCTAAATACTGATAAAGTGTAACAATTGAAATAACAATCTGTAAAACTGAATACTGTCTGACAACTAGTCTGAAAAGCCTCTAACTAAACTATCTTAAAGTAGAGTTAATGAGACAATCCCCCAACTAACTCCCTCTACTGAAATACTAAGTGTACTAAAATACTAAAATAAAACATACACTTGATAAATGAGGACTCACTTCTAAATCTACTGTTGGCTGAATCTAAATTTGTCTATGCACAGTTGGGAACCGAAGCATCTGTACCTATGATATAAGACATCATAGCACAAGAGAAAGTATGGATTAGTATATGGAATCTAATGGTTTATAATATGAGGTAAGGATGAATGGAAGGGTTCATATGTATGTACAATACTGACTGAATGATATAAAGTAACTGAATATGAGAGTACATGAAAACTGAAACAACTGAGTATATAATACTGTGTATGTACGTGAATGTATACTCTAACGAAGATTTTATAAAGCTAAGTAATAAATTATAATAACTTATTTATTGATAATGATTGACTGTATCTAATAGTCATGATTCTTAGAACTGAACTCATTTTTATGCTATGAGTAAAACCGAAACTGTAGGAGGTAATCATATAATCGACATGCCCCTTTATAATCTAATTAGGGTCCAACCTATAACCCTAGCTAGAAGGGTGCTAATACCATGCCATTGGTACTAACAACCTGCTGTGGAGTCAGTCCTAATCTAGCGAGTGACCTCTGAGATCAGTCCTTCACTAGCGGGTGATCCCTGAGTATGTCAGTCCTATCTAATGTGTGACATATCATAACCTATGCAGGCTACATAGTTTTGGAACTTAAGGATTGATTTTAGGGACCCAATCCTAACTAACAGTGTGCTCCTATCCTTATGCTCACTTGGTGCTGAATCCTACTCCCATATAAAAGACACTGAACTGAGTATACTGAATTGATACTGATATTACTGAGTTTTCCTAAGTTCTGTAACTGACTAAGTTCTACTGAGTTTTATAATGGACTGAGAGTACTACTGATCGTGACATGACTGATACTATTCTGTAACTAACACTAGAAAAAGATAAACAACTAAATTATTGGGTATTAAATACCCCCATGACTCAGTAGCATGAAAAGTAAATCAAATCATAACTTTAAATAACATATAAATGTTCACTTGGTCATAATTCATTCATAGAGACATTTCATCAAACACTTGTAATGCATACTTGTACATAAATGGAGAACACATGTTAGCATGCTATAATGACATTATTTCATTCTCATAGACAATTTATCAAACATATCGAAAGCATTAATTGGTACATTAACTTATAAACACTTAGGGTTGACACGATTACAACAATCAACTTGCTCATTGAAGGGCTTATCATGAATATCATGTAGTTCAACACATATTAGGATCAATTCTTGCAACTTGTAATCTAGATCATGGATTAAAATCAAAATAACATCATAGACACCTTAATCACTTTGTAAATTTAAGTGTTTATCAAGATAATCAATTATTCTTCACACTTGCTATCAAATTTTAGGAAAACCATGCACTTAAATCATGGATTGAGACCCAACTAATATCATGAATATGAATTCAATCAAATTTAAACATAGAAATCATAAATTCACAATCTTTGTATTTCAAAAATGAATTCTTGAACTTCATGGGTTTAAAGGACCCATGAATAAACATCTAACATACCTTAGAGTGTTAATCCTTGAAGGTTCTTGGAGGAATTCTTGATCTTTGTTCTTGAATTTTGCAACTGGGGTTTCTTTCTTTTGAGAGAGAATGATGTAATTGGGGGAAAATTGAGTTAATAATGATATAATTAGGTAATTAGGGAATTAGTTTTGTTTTTAAGGATCATATGAGTCATAGGAAAAGTCTAAGTTTCCCTTGGGATTTAAAATACCATAACTCGAATGTATATTAAAGCCTCGCAATGACGTGGTGACTGGATCATTGTTATATCTACCGTAGCGTGGTGGAATCACGGTGACTCACTGGTTTGTGACAATTATTGATTTGAGCCTCACCGCAATGCAGGGCAATCATGGTGAGCTACTAGAATTTGACAAATGCCAAAATGGCCTTCAGCACAACCCAATGGAGGGCTCATCACGATACTCACTGTGATGCGTCCTAATCGCGGTGAGCCACTATTTTTTACATAGACTTGTCCTAAAATTTAGCTGAACTTTTCTCAATTAGGAACCCCTTATCAAGCTTTAACGGACTAAGCTAAGCTTAGGATTTTGCAGGGTTTTACAATATCTCCCCCTTGAGAATATTTTTTCTCGAATGCGACTGACTACGATGGGAGAAATGATAAACTGAGAGTACCTACTGGACATGCACAACTGAAGCATGACTGCATGACTGAAACTGTTGATATCCTGAGTTTCCATACTGAACATGCATATCTGAATGCATAAATACATGACTGAATCTACTTGATAAGTTGGGTTTGTATACTGAACATGCATATCTGATGCATGAGTACATGATTGAAAATGATTCATGAATGCGTGACTGAATATGCAATGGTAGCTGATACCAAGTTTATAATTATATCTTTAACATGGAACTGGGTAAAGCAAAGGAAAACTGTTCTCCTAAGCTAAGAGTACTGATGAACCTGAGATCATTTATTGATTATGAATGCATGGGAATGCGAGACCATAACTGAGTCTGAAACATAATACGTGGACTGAATATCATAAACTGAACTGATTCCTTGAATATATGCCATGACACGGGAATGGTCATTTGGCTGAGATTGGAATGAGAAAGTCAACTTGTGGGTACTAATTGCACCTTACTAGATCTTGCTATGTGAAAAGAGACTGAAAGGTTTAGGCTATGGAAGCTCGGGGTTTATAGTGCATCTCCTCCTTGGGACACTATATCCTTCGAGGAATGCTGAATTGGCTGAGATACTAAAGAAAAGTTGAGACGATGCACGAGGCATCGACAAACTAAATTGTGACTAAGTATCTAGGATCTTAAATTGAGGCATGATACATAAACTAGGCTGAACTCATAACTACTAGGATTCTCAATCTTGGAATGGCTATATTCATGAAACTTCAGATAATACAACTAGATGGAAAAATAGGAAACGATACGAGCGTGCCTACCTTACTGCTAAACTAAACTAAATTCTTGGCTTTACGAACTAAATCATGCCGAAAACTTACACTCGGCTAGAGCATTCCTTTGACACCCTTTCTATAAGGTTCTAATGACTTTAGGGAGCAAGGGATCTTGGGATGAACTAAATAAAACATATGAGTAAAATCGTAACATGGCTAAAATTCTATAACATAAGGCAAGGCCTACAAAACTTCATCTAAGATAGAGTTACTAAGCCTTATAAACTGTAACTATACACTTTAAAGCTTAGTCAAATTCATAGAATACTCTCTCAACAATACACTCCACCTTAGTACGACACTACACATGAGACTACTTAAAATATTCATATGGGCGCTGAGCACGAAGGCTAAAACATACTAACTTATCTGATTAACTGAATGGCTGATAGCTGAATACTGGGCATGTAAGACTGAACTGTACTTAGTCTGAATAACTGGACTGAATTTTCCCCCTAAGTCCAAGCCTACTCAATATCCAAAATATATCTAGCCACTTACACATCAATATTACATTCAAGCCCATCTTCATGACTAAAGCCTCGTGTAAAACAAGCATACAACACTCTTTCCTTAACATGAAACACTCACTTTCTCTTATCTAAGCAACTAGTCATCACTAAGAAGGGTTCACTGAAGAGTTAAAATATGGAGATCTGAAGCATGAATGGACACTATACTGGACTTGGCACATGAATAAAGCCTGAGGAATAGAATATCAACATTATGAGTTTTTCAAGGGTTCTAAACGGAGAATACACATGACATACTCTATATTTAGATGATAATTTAGAGCGTAACATGAGTCATGGGAACTGAGCATACTGTAAGGCATGAATACATGAGTCATGAGTTGCATGACCTGAGTTGGCGTTCTGTATTCGTGGAACATGAATCGTAACACTTAGTAAACTAGAACTCCATTATAATAAAAACTGTAACTGGACATGATTTTTGTTAATATGCACAACTATGAGCTATGTGTATAGAGCTGACATGTAAGGAATGAGTACTGAAACTACTGACATCGCTACTTAAATTTAATAGCCTAACTTGGTCACTAAATCTACCATCTCCCCCTTAGCTTAAAGCCATTATTCAAAAGTTGTGAACCACTTAATCAACAAATCTAAACTGGACTGTCACTGCTATACTCTAGAGTTAGGGTGAAACACTAAGGAGGGCTCTACTAATATTTGGGATGACACCGAAGTTGATAACTATATAGGGGTTACAAAGGAAGAGAAACCTTGAAATCTAACTAAGCACAAACATAAGGATAAAAGACTCATAACATACACGTAACTATATTAGGAGAACTTCCCCGATCATGGCAAGACTGGAGTGCATAAAATTTGTTTTGGCGTTGACCACTAGTGGCGCTAGAAGTGGTACCTTATTGAGTTGGGCGACCGGATGGGACTGAAGGATGGTTGGACTGACCCTGAGGACTTGGCTGAGGAAAATCATTGACTTTATGGCTTGGATTGCCACACTCGAAAAAAATATCACTGCCAGCTTTTCAGACACCTTGATGGTTTCTACAATATTTCTGACAAAGAGGGTGGGTACGACCTCTTTTCATACTACATTGAGGCTTAGAGCTTGGCGTGCTACCTCGAGTGTCATTTATAAACTTTGGCATAGGTGCACTAGCTACAGAAGGATTTGGGGATAAGAATTTAGGATAAAACTGGAAGCGGTTACCACCCTCTGACCTTGGCCTAAAACCACTTGTTCTAACTCTCTTATTTTCTCTATCTTCCCTCTTACGCTCTCCCTCTTGCTCTACTAAGTATGACCCCCAATCTTAGATAGCAAAATATCTTATAGATTGCTATGAGCAACTACTGAATAGGCTAAAGTAGTGAAAACAACTCTAAATTCTGCATGTGAGAAATGCTCATCTAGGGGATTTTCCTGAACAGGCTAAGGTGCTAACTGATTTCCTGTTCTCCCTCTGTTAGTCTTCTTGGGAAGAATATTCAAGAAGCAAAAGGGATAAATGGATTAGACTAAGAGTTTAACTTGAGATTATGCTCACTCGCACGACATAAATACTAAAAGAAAGGAAAATTTTGCTAAAAAATCTTATAGCCTCCTATCCATAAGTGTGGCACACTACACACCCATGCACAAGACTCAACTAGATACGACTTTTAGACTTCAAAGGGCACTATTAAACCTTTGGCTCTGATATAAAGTTTGTAACGACCTGAGACTACCCTCTAGTCGTCACATGGTGCTTACGACCCTGTAGGACCATAAGCTAACCCATAATTGATATTTGATGTGAGCACTGTATAATAATTATGTAATAAATGTGGAATTTTGTTGAATTGCCATAAGGTTCAAAATCTAAATACTGATAAAGTGTAATAACTAAAATAACAATCTATAAAACTAAATATTGTCTGACAACTAGTCTGAAAAGCCTCTAACTGAAACTATCTGAAAGTGGAGTTGATGGGAAAATCCCCCAACTAACTCCCGCTACTAAAATACTGAGTCTATTGAAATACTGAAATAAAGCATATCTTTGATATATGAGGACTCACTTCTAAATCTACTATTGGTTGAATCTTAATCTGTCTATGCGCGGTTGGGAACCAGAGTGTCCAAACCAATGATAAGACATCATAGAGTAAGATAAAGTATGCATCATTATGTTAAATATATTGATATGCTAGATGAGTTAAGGCTGAATGCAAGGGTTCATATGCATGAATAATATTGGCAGAATGATATAGAGTAACTGAACATGAGAATACATAAAAACTAAAACTACTGTAACTACTGAGTATGTAATACTGTGTATGTATTTGAATTTATGCTGTAACTGAGCTTTTCTGAAGCTAAGTACTGAATTTTGTTAACTGAGTTACTAATACTGGTTAACTATATCTAACAGTCCTAATTTTGTAAAACTAAACTGAATTCTATACTAAGACTAAAATATAAACTGTAGGAGGTAATCATCTAACCGACATGCCCCTTTTTAATATAATTGGGGTCCAACCTATAACCCCAGCTGGAAGGGTGCTAATATCATTCCACGGGTACTAACAACTACTGTAGATTCAGTCCTAATAAAGTGGGTGACCCCTGAGATCAATCCTAAACTAGTGGGTGATCCCTGAGTATGTCATTCCTATCTAACAGGTGACATCTCATAACCTACACTGGATACATAGTTCTAGAACTTAGGGATTTATTTTCCCTTATACCTAGGTTCGCTCGGTGATGAATCATACTCCCAACTAAAAGACACTGAATTGAGTATACTAAACTAGACTGGACTGACACTGAGATTACTGAGTTTTCCTAAGTTCTGTAACTGGCTGAGTTCTACTGAGTTCTATAACAGACTAAAAGTATAACTGATCGTGACATGATTGATACTATTCTATAACTGACACTGGCTCAAGATAAACAACTAAATTACCAGATATTAAATACCCCCAGGACTCGATAGCATAAAAAGTAAAGCAAAGCATGACTTTGAATAACATATAAATGGTCACTTAGTCATAATTCATTCATAGAGACATTTCATCAAACACTTGTAATGCATTAACTTGTACATGAATGGAGAACACATGTTAACATGCTATAATGGCATTGTTTCATACTCATAGACAATTTATCAAACACATGGAAAACTTAATTGGTACATTAAATCATAAACACCTAGGGTTGACAAGATTACAACAATCAACTTGCTCATTGAAGGGCTTATCATGAATATCATGTAGTTCAACACATATTAGGATCAATTCTTGTAGCTTGTAATGTAGATCATGGATCAAAATATAAATAACATCATAGACACCTTAATCACTTTGTAAATTCAAGGGTTTATGAAGATAATCAAATATTCTTCAAACTTGCTATCCAATTTCAGGAAAAACATGCTCTTAAATCATGAATTTAGACCCAACTAATATTATGAACATGAATGCAATCTAATTCAAACATGGAAATCATAAATACACAATCTCTGTACTTCAAAAAAGAATTCTTGTACTTTGTGGGTGGAAGGGACCCATGAATGAATATCTAACATACCTTAGAGTGTTAATCCTTGAAGATTCTTGGAGGAATTCCTGAGCCTTGTTCTTGAATTTTGAAACTAGGGTTTCTTGCTTTTGAGAGAGAATGACGTAATTGGGGAAAAATTGAGTGCATAATGATATAATTAGGTCATTAGGGAATTAATTTCGTGTTTAAGGATGATCTGAGTCATGGGAAAAGTCTAAGTTGCCCTTGGGATTTAAAATCCCATAACTGGAATGCAGATTAAAGCTTCACTGCGATGCGGTGATGGGTCATCGCTATATCCACCACGGCATGGTGGAATCACGATGACTCAATGGTTCATAACAATTGTTGATTTTAGCCCCACCGCAATGCGGGGCAATCACAGTGAGCTACTAGAATTTAACAAATGTCAAAATGGCCTTCAGCACGATATGATGAAGGGCTCATCACGATACTCACCGTTACGCGGCCTAATCATGGTGAGCCACTATTTTTACATAAACTTGTTATAATATTTAGCTAAAATTTTCTAACTCGAGGACCCCTTATCAAGCTTTAATGGACTGATCTAAGCTTAGGATTTTGTGGGGTTTTACACATATCTAAAAAATTAATTTGTTTACATCTTTTTCTATTCTCATTGATGGATGAAAAGGTCTTATGGTTACGATGTTTGCCCTTGAAATCTATCACTTCACGAGTTGATCTTAGGTAAGTATTATTGTATAAGTACTTTCCTTTTCTTACAAATTATACAACTAAGGGAAGAAATCTTTAATTTTTGCAAACTTAATAGAAAAAACATTATTTGAGGCTTCAAAATGATTCAACAATAAGATAATGTAATTTCTATATCACTAGGTCCTGATAAAATGAAAATTCAAATCTTCTATAGAGTATTGGATCTACTTAACAAGAAAATAGTTTATAATACAGTTGGAGGATCTATTATCAAACAATCTTATGGTGGTGTGCTGACTTTATTGGATCAAGTGACCAAGAAAAGTAATGGTTGGCACACAACAAATACTAAGGTGGTTGTGAGGGCCCCCTCTAAATCTTTTGTAAGCTAAGAGCAATGGAAAAATATGAGGAAAGAAACTACAACATGGATAAATTGATGACACAACTTGATCTTATCACTAAGCATATAATGGAAGCTTTTTTTAAGATGGTTAATGCCATTGCTTCTAAGAGTGCTAAAGCTTATGAAGATGAGGAAATGAATTCTCTTTAAGAGGAAATTCAGTTCATCAAACCGAATGCGGGGTTCCTGCCCTATCGATCAAAGGAAACATGAGAATTAAGTTTGTTTGGAAAGGGATCATGACAGAGATTAGTGTGATAGAGACCGATACTGGACAAATAAGGATAGGGATTATGACTAATATGTACCTCCATATGATAGGGCCAAGGGTAATGAGTCAAGCTTCATTGAACCAAATAAATTCAAGAGTGAAGATATCCTTTCTCATATCTTAATAGATGTTGAGGGAATCGATAAGATAGAGAGATTAAAAGTGATTTCTCACAACTCAATCAAATAGTGATATCTCATTCAGACACAATAAAATAACTTAAAACTCAAGTAGATCAAATCTCATCCCATCTCAATGTAAGGACAAATGGTGTATTTCCTAGTGACACAATTATTAATTCTAAGAATGATGCTCATGTCATAGCCATTATCAATAAGAGTGGTCAAACTCTTGGTAAAGATGTTGATTTTGATGAATACCCTTACAAAAAGAGAAGTGATGAACAAGAAAATAAATAGAAAAAATGGCTAGAAAAGATTAATGATGTGGTTTCAAATACCAATGAGTCAATTATTGAAAAGCCAAAGGTAGTTGAATAAATGGGTAAAAGTAAGGAAGCTCTAAAAGAGGTTGTGGGTAATGCTCCAAAACTAGATGAAACTCTGATTGTTCCTTTGTATCAGATCAAAATTCATCCCCATTCCCAAAAGAATCAAGACTAAAGAAGATGATACCTAGTTTAAGAAATTTCTTGAAAAGTTTAGCAACCTAGCAATGAATATTCCATTACTAGAAGATTTGCAAAATATTTTTGGGTATGCTAAATTCATTAAGGAGTTACAAAGAAATGAGTCATGGATGTTTAAATTATATAAGTAAACCATAATTTGAGTGCCATAATGTCTAGATTAATGGTGGTAAAGAAGGATGACCCAGGCACATTCACTATTAGGGTGCACAAGTTTGGAAAAACATTGTGTGACCTTGGGGAAAGCATTGATTTGATGCCAATTTCCATGGGCCAAAAGTTAGGTTTGGGTTCCCCCTCATAAACCACAATAAATCTTTTAATGGCCGATTATTCTATCAAGAAGCCTACTGGAGTGCTATGTGATGTTCTTGTGAAAGTGGACCAGTTCATCTTGTTGGCCAACTTTGTTATTATTCAATGAGAGATGGATCATGAGGTTTCCATCATTCTTGGCAGTACATTCTTGGCTATCAAAAGATCCTTCATGGATGTTGAATGTGGTGAAATAAATTTTTTCGTGAATAATAAAGAGCTCTCTTTCGATGTGTGTAAGTCTATGGAACAACCTAAGGATTTGCAAATTATTATGGTGATTGATATGGTTGATAAAGGTGATTAAATCCATAAGTTGAAGCATTACCATGTGGGTTGGCTCAAAGAGACTACTTCAAGGATCCAAATTGATAATCAAATGATGTCATGCCACGACAATAACTAAGGCTCTTCTTGAGAGGAAACCCAAGGTTGTTTATTAGTGTTTTAGATTCTATTTGAAACTTCTTATGGTGTTTACATGTGATAACTTAACTCCGAATGGGTGAAGGTTCGGGGGCTCAAAACTAGGCCTCGAGCCAATATTGATTTTGAATTTTGCTTAAAATCTAGTTGTTCCATCCTGGACTTACGTTGGACATGCTTGAGCAATCCAGGCATAGGTCAGGACTCTCGTGAATATATATGGAAGTTATTTTCAATGACTAGACCTACTTTGGACATGATTGAGAAGTCTAGGTGCAGACCAGGCCTAGATGGAGCGCAGGTGAGCCAAAATCACAAGGAGGGTTTTGTTTCGACCTGCGTTGGACATGCTTGAGTAGTCTAGGAGGAGGTCCAGTTCATATTGCACCCAAATGGGTTGTTTCTTATCCAAATACCTAGAGATTATCACTTACAGCTTTCATGTAGATGAGCCGTCGAGTGAGCTAAAAATTTGTTTCACTCTACAATGCTAAATATGTTTGTTTTTTTTCACACTCTTAAATTTCTTCAATATCAATAGAAAGCTCTCAATTTCTTATCTCTAGAATTAAAATTTAGAATCTTAAATTGGACATTTATTTTATTTTTCTCCTTTATTCAATCAAGTTAAAGGTATAATCTCTTATGGAGTTCTCTCTAGATTTTCTAGAAAGTAAAAATGGTGCTTCACATCCTATGAGGATTTTTTATTTTAATTTAATTTGTGTGAGCTTACATGGATGGCTTACACTTGTTGGAGTCATTATTTTGCAATGGGTGCCTCATTTTACATGTTTAACTAGTAATTTGTAAAATTTAAATTTCTTGTTTAATTAGTTTGTTAGGTGGCTCAAATAGGATAATATGAGCACCATGGATGTGTTTAGAGATGATTTTGTGAAATGATCTTTCTCACATATTTTTCTATTCATTTTTTACCAAGATGTTAGTTTGCATGTGCACCATGTGTTTATTAAAATATCAATAAGAAAGGAATGCCTTGAATGGTTGTAATGGTTAATGTGATCTTTCGTGGGGCATAATGTGATCATTCTTGAAACATAATTTTGAGTCCAATTGTTCCTAAATGTTGAATAACCGGTAGTTATTAGATGAAGTAGTTTGCTAAGATATATGGCATTCATGGCTTTTATTGACCAACATGATTAACATGGAACACATGGGTGATCTCTAAATAACACGAGAGACATAAATTCTTGCCTTTCTCTATGATAGATTGGGTGATTCTATTCTTAAGGGTATTAGGTCATTATTATTTCCTTTGGGGTCATGGATGTTCTATGCACTAAAATTGTGAAATATGACAAATGTGTGACAATATAGAGTCCAAATAGGTTAGTGTTGTGATAGAAGAGTCCCATGAGTTGTAATGACGAAGTTGCCTTGCATCCACCTTCATTTGTCTTTAGCTTTATTTTCTTTCTTAATATATAAAAATCATAAGAACATGTTTTATCCTTTTTCTTTTACTTTGGTTTTGGTGTTTTTTTTTATAGGTATGTGTCCAAGGATGAATTGTCCATGGGTGCTAAGAAGGGCCCCACTCATATAAGGATGATTCATAAGCTACAACAAAAAAAAGTAAAGAACCAACCTATAAAGTAATGCAACAAGTCCCAAAAGTGCAAACCAAGATGAGTTGCCTTTTGTAGAAAGCCCTCTTAAAGGAGCCTTATCTGATAAGGCTCCTATTGAGATAGTTCGACTACCCACTGACATGGACACAAGCTCCTAGTGTGCCACATGGAATCTTTAGCTTTATTTAATCTCTTTCTATTTTTGGTTTTATCATTTTGATGTCTATTTACATTTTACATTTGTGTTATTTATATATGTTAGCCTTCATAGGGATTGAACTTTTATGCTTACTTACTTTGGTCCTCGAGGGGCTTGTTTCTCATTAACGACATGGATTCAGATTGGCCCTTATTGGGTATATTGATGATAACATCGGATGGTTCCCTTTTAGAGATTGTTTCATGAACTTAATATTAATGTAATACTAGATTTGTTGCGGATTGTTCATGTCAAATTTTGTATATAAGTATCCAATAAACTCTAAAGGATTTCTTCGAAACGCAGTTCTTTCCTAAGGAGCAAAAGTTGTGTTCTCTCTTTCTTTTGATATTTTGTCTTTATTTTAGTTTAGTTTCTTTATCAAACCGATTGATTGTTCACCTATGATGGATTATAAGGTGACATCCTTAGGGGAAGTATCTAGTCTTTTGAGTTTATTTTAAATAGGCAAAAGTTTGAAAATACTTTCAAAATGTCAATGGAAAGTAATGAAATAATTTTTAGATTTTTCAAAAAACAAGGATGTTCTTGAGCTTACTCTTGAATGAGATCATAAAATTGTATATTTTGCTCTCTCTTTCCAAGGAGGAGTCTTCAACTCAAAGTAAATTATAAAGATCAAATTGCTTAAATTGGTTGGGAGACTAAATTTTTTCTCTATGGGTACGATGCCATATGGTGTGATTTTTAATGAATTATTATACATATGTGTAGTCTAGAACATTCCCCAAGTGTATTCAAAGATAAACCCTAGTCAAGCTTGGTTTGGTAGATGACCCGAGGCTATTTTTGACCAGTCATATAGTGGAAGTCCCACCTTAACATTCTTCCGTAGTTAACTCCTTTGAGACTTTTGCCTATATTTCTTTCCTCTTGTAATGATGAACATGCTAAAACACCTAAACCCTTTTGAAAAAATTTCTTTTAGCACTTATACTACTTCGATGCATTGCATGATTCTAAATAATAAAATATCGAGAGAAATCTATGCTTTGGTGGTTTTGTATTTGGGTGAATAATGTAAGGATGGCTCAAACTACAAGTTTAGGGGAAGAATGTAATATGCTAAGATGAGCCAAGAAAGGTGTATCTAAGATTGTCAAATCATGTGTATAAGAGACAAGATATATGCTTGATGACATAGTTGAATAGCCTAGCCCATAGAACTTGATGTTAAATTAGACAAATTAGGAGCTAAGAAGAGCTTAATGTTAGAAAATCTAGTGAAAAGTCAAAGAAGTAAATTTATAAAATCTCTTGAAAAGTCAAAGAAGAAAACGGTGAGTTGGATTTGATTGGTCAATACTGTGCTAAGGGTTAATGGAAGTAAAGGAATAGATTTGAAAGTTAATAAGTTGGATAATTTGAAAATTTTGGGGTAGCATGGGATGAGCGATTCGGTTGAAGGAGGTATTTTAGTCACTTCATCCATAAAGTCCTTCTTGTACCATAAAACTTCCTCTAGACCCGCAAAACCTCGGTGATTCACAACTAGGAAAGTCTACATTAGTGGCAAAAAACACAATGGGCAAGCTTATGGTTCAACTCATTATACTTGAATTTCTTTGTGAGAGTGAGTGTAAATTCTTTTATTATTTTATCCCCTTTAAGAATTGAAATGACTGTGTGTGGAGATAACTCTTGCATGTGAGCGGCGTCGAAACTTTGGGATAGATGGTGATGTCTTTCTCCCGATTTGGGTAAATAAGTGATGTAAGTTGCATTGTGAAGTGTCACGACATGAACTAGAGCCTGACCGTAATGGGTATCTCAAGCCCACCATGGATCAGAGATCACCCCCTTGACAAACCTCAAGAGCATAATAACAATAATAAAGTAAAAGACAAACAAGATAGAGATAAAATATGAATATATAACTTAAGAAAAACTAAGAATCAAAACAACAACCAACCCACACTTGTCCATAATAGCCTCTCAAACCATAATAACATTAAAAGTTGGGACATGCCCCCGACTATGACAAATGAAAAGAATTTAATGGTATTAAATAGAAAGAATAATGAAATGATAAGGATCACGTTACGTAATTCATCCTAGTTTGACAAATATGTATCATGATCTTAAGGAGATTTATTAGTGGAACAATATGAAATGAGATGTGGCCAATTTTGTGTCAAAATGCATGGTTTGTCAACAAGTAATGGTTGAGCACTTAAGGCCCTGTGGGTTGACTCAAGAGATTGAGTGGCCTGTACGTAAATGGAAAATAATTAATATGGACTTTGTTACCGGTATTCCTTGGTCTCAGAGGCAGTTTGATTCTATTTGGATCATCGTGGATACGTGTTATGACCCAAATTTTGAGTCATGATGGCACCTACCACATCCCACTGTTAGTAAGTTGGTTCCATAACCCGAAGCTAATGCAGTGGGTTACCTCAATAGAAATGTCTAACACGGACCCTATATATGAATACAATATAAGCAATAGAATTTTACAACTAAATACAACCGATATTCAGCACCAATCCCATGACCTGATAGTATTAGTACAAGAGCGCCTAGACTTAACAATAGAATTTACAACTCCATTTCTCAAATGTCTTAAATAATCTCATACATTTGTCTCGAAAATAAAAGACAAATAAAGATAGAGGGGAAAGAGGGCAACTCGAGCTCCAAGAGCTCACCCTGTCTCCATATAGTCAATGCGGGATGAACTAGCTCTACTACAACAACTAGAACCTGGGTCTGAACCAAAAAAGGTACAGAAGTGTAGTATGAGTACCAAAACATGGGTACCCAGTAGGAATCATCGGCCGACTGAGCTAAATTATAATATAAAGACGATATAAGGTAAGACAATAATCTTAACATCAAGTATAAGATCGGGCCTGAATCTTCTTAGATATCACTATATCAATAACTATACTAATAAGGCAATAGCACGATATACTATATCACAATACCCCAATATTGCCATACAAACTAAGTTCCATTTTTGAATCGTAAAGTCATTTGTATGATAAAAAGGCAGTTATGAATCATAAACAACATCAACCATCCTAAGAACACAAGCATAAGAACTTACCTCGACGTCCTATACAATCGGGAAGTGTACAAAAGAATGCAACACAAAGAACTCATCACGACATCCCATACCACCGAAGAGTACACCAAAATATCAACCAATAATACAATAAAGCACACTACTCCACAAATGCCGAAGCCACAGGTAACACAACCCCGCCATGGCTTATTCCCGAGATCTATGTCCAATGTCCATACCGTAATGGAATCATAATGAAACCAATATAGTTATAGAATAATCATATAATTGCCCATCCTCTAAATTGCCAATATAATCCACGTGAGGTCTAAATTATTTAACCTCTATTTTTGTAAGAAACTAGGTTACAAGTCTTATAGTTTCTAGCCATTCAATAGAGAAAAGCTACAAGTTACCACTACTGTCAGTTTTTCATCTTTCATAATGCCATTTTCTAGTTAGTATGCTCATTATAGATGCCGTCAATTAAGCCACCACGGCATTACATATTAGATATCAACCTAGTTATTCATCATGCAATACTAAGACCATCATCATTAGGTATGTCACAACCTTAAAACTAGCTTCCATAGTTTAGGCAAGTAAGGTCCACCAACTAATTTACAAGACATCTAGTATTCAAATCATAATCATTTATTACAAATAACTAGTTGTCATATAAGACACTTTACGATGCAAAAATCTATAACATAACAATAATTCCAAGTCGGATAGATTTGCTAGGAAGCCCTTGGTCCTACACAAGTTTTTATCTACCAATTAGCCTTTACCCAATAAAAGACATAAGCTACTTGTAATTACCAATTGGGGTCAACAAGGAGCACACCTCTAATTTAGTGAATAACGACAAGGAATCAATAACCATTTACCAAAGAAGACATCATGTCCCAAAGACATAAAAGGTTTGGACCTACGCAGCCTAACCTCACAAGTATCACTATATTTATGTAAATTTGCCCCATACAACATCATAACATCTTTACCTCTTCCGGATTCACTAGGTATAAGCATAACATCAACATATTATCCGGGTTCACCGAGTATCATTATAACATCATCCTCTCTTTCAGATTTACCAGGTACTAATATTACATCAACATATCCTCCAAATTCACCAGCGAGAAAATTATAACATCAACATATCCTTCGAATTCACCAAGCAACATCATAACATCAATATCCCCTGGATTCATTGGGCAACATCATACATCAACATATCCTCCGGATTCACTGGGAAACATCATACATCAACATATCCTCCGGATTTATTATGCAACATCATAATCATTACCTCTTCCAAATTCACTGAGTATTATCATCACATTAACACGTTTTTTGAATTCACCAAGCATCATCATGACATTTCACAGTTCTCAAGGAAACAACATATATTCACGTACATAGCCAAATCAATAAGCAAATATAATCCCATAATAAATAGGGTAATAAGGGTGTAAGAGACCATGTATCACCATCCCTTACTATTAAGCATTACCATATAACATGAGCATGAGTATTCACATGGTATATACATAATCATCACTTTCCCAAGCCTATCCATATCATGATTACAAGATAATCATCAAGTTTACATATTAACTAACCATGGAACACATATATAATCCAATAACCGGGTTCAACCATCAATAATCTCCATGACATAATTTAGACACTCACCTATCATCTAGTTCTCTAAGGAATTTTGTAGTTCAAGCATAAGGTGGGTCAAGTCCAACTCCTATATTCCAAGAATACCAAAGTCCACCATTACCAGGCTAACATCTACCCGAAATAGACTAAATTATATAAATCACATCATAAGGGTTTATCAATACTTACTAAACCTATTAGGGAAACCTTCTTCAAGTATTCCTCCCAAGTCAATCCAACACCAAGGTCATTTCCTAACAAAGCACTAGCAAGGTCAACATAATCTTAAGGTTAAGGAGCAACACCATTCTCATCTATTAGAGAAACTAGAGTATTATCATGCTATTCATGAAACTACAAGTAGACTATCCAAGGTTCTAGGCTAAGGGTCAAGCATATCACCATGCAAATTCAATCACCTATAAGAACAAACTAATCCCAATTATCACAATTCAGCAATTTAATATCTAAATCCCGTCCAATCTCACAAGATATCGACAATTAAACTAGAATCAAACTCAATTTAACTACAAGTAAGCCTAACCTACCTTGAGTGCAAGCAACTCATGAACCAACAAAATTTTCCTTTTCATTCATTGAAGCTCCTTACTCCATGAGCAAAGCTATCAATAATACAATATAAGCATTACAACAAGATTAACAATACCCATTATGGGGCCATTGTGTCATGGGTTCAATATAACACCAAAACCCCATGTTGGTTTCACCTTTGAAAAATGAGTTTTCAAAACCAACACATTGTTCAACTACCTATATGGAGTCATAACTCTCAAAAATTTATCAAATTTAGGTCTACTCTTGAGACTCAATGATTTAGTGGTTTTTAGTCAAGAGATGATTAAATCAATACTAAACGAGAAGAGATTTTACCTTAGATTTTAGCAAGATTCATTTTCACAAGTTATTTAAGCTCCAATTCAACCCTTAAGACTCACTTAGAAGGTTTTACACTCCATTAGGGTTTAAGGTTTAAGGAGGCACAAAAGACCAAAATCTCATCAAAGAAAACACTTAAGAAGGCTTTTCGTAGTCCTCGGATAGCACGATTATGCCCTCTACTTAGCCACAGTCGCAGAACTATGGTCATACCTTAAAAATCATGGTCATAACATATCGATCAACAATAGGTGTGGATGAAGCTTAGAACCTTTTGGTCAATGCCTCGAGATGCATTCGGGGTCTGTTTTGAACAAATAAGATATGCAACCTAATACTTTTTGACGTTTTGAATGAGTTGGTGAACTTGAATTTTGCATATGAGGCTTTTTTACAAAAGTTTTTACTTAGTGGTCAATTAGGACCAATGAAGATTTCTAATTAAGTAAGTGGTTCAATGAACCAAACAAACCACCAGGTAACTGAACTATTGGTCTGTGCAAGTCACTAATGACTTGGGACGGCTATAGAGAAGCTCTATCAGCAGAAATAGGCAAGAATATTGATGCCTCAACTACTAAGGAACTTTTATCCCCAAAAGTTAAGGTTAAGAAAGTACCTGAAGTCTCGAAAAAGTGAGGATACTGGGCTTGCATCTCACTCTCGGTATCCCAAGTAGCTTCCTTTATTGGGTGATGCCTCTATTGGACCTTGACTACCGAAATCTCCCTGGTACGCAGTCGCCTAACATCACTAGCCAAAATTAGCATGGGCTCCTCCATAAAAGTGAACTGCTCATTGAACTAGACCGAGTACCACTAAGAACATCAGAAGGTTCAGGAATATATTTTTGCAACATAGAGACATGGAAAACTAGATGAACTATGGAAAAGTCTAAAGGTAAGGCCAACTTATAGGCCACTTCACCAACTACTCTGAGAATCTCAAAAGGGCCAATATAGTGAGGTCTAAGATTACCCTTCCTCCCAAATATCATCACACCTCTCATAGGTGAAACACAAAGGAACACATGGTCACCAACTCTTAATCTCAAAACACGAAGTCTACGATTGACATAGGCCTTTTGCCTACTTTGGGCTACTCTCAGCCTATCCTGAATCACCCTGACTCTATCCAAATGAGTCCTGAAGCAAGTCTATACCACATGGTCTAACCTCAAAAATCTCAAACCATCCTATAGTGGAACGACACTGCCAACCATATAACGCCTCATAAGGTGCCATCTCAATACTCTAATAATAACTGTTGTTGTAGGTGAACTCTAGAAATACTAAGTGTTGATCCTATGACCTCCAAAGTCCATAATAAAAGCTTGGAGCATATCCTTAAGCACCTGAATAGTCTTCTCGAACTAACCATCCATCTACGGATGAAAGGTTGTATTCAAATCCACTTGAGTACCTAACTCCCTCTAAAATGCTCTCCAAAACCTCAAAGTAAACATAGAACCATGATCTTATATAATATACATAGGGACCCAATACAAACAAACTATTTCCTGCATATATATTATGGCTAATATCTTGGTATTGAAGGTCATTTGAATAGGAATAAAGTGTGTCAACTTGGTTAAGCAAGCCACAATAATCCAAATACCATCATTACAATGGGAACTATGAGGCAACCTACTAATAAAGTCTATGGTGATCCTTTCCCATTTCAATTTGAGAATGAGCAATCTCTAAGTGAATCCACCCGGTCGTTGATCTCGACCTTAACCTGCTGACAAAATAAGCAACGAGCCACAAACTCTGCCACATCCTTCTTTAGACTATCCCACAAGTAGAACTACCTTAAATAGCTATACATCTTAGCTGTACTAGGATAAATAGAATATTTAAAACTATGAGCCTCATACAGAATCAATGGAATCAAATCATCAAGTCAGGGATTGCAAATATGACCCTAAAATCTCAAGATATCTCAGTATCCACTGTGTGTATCCCAGACTAACCACTCACTACTGGATCATGGAGAAGGAACAATTTACTATCCTCTATCTGACAGTCATGAATATACTCAAACAAAGTGCACTGCCTATCCACACAAGCCAATACCCTCATAGGATCTGAAATAGTAAGGCAAACCATTAAATTTGCCAAGGATTGGATGTCCCGTGCCAAGGACCTCTGAGAAAATAAGATACAAGACAAATTACCCATGCTCACCGCCTTATGACTTAAGGCATCCATACCACATTAGCCTTAACCTAATTATACAAGATAGACATATCGTAATCCTTTATTATTTCCATCCACCTATGTTGGCAAGCATTAAACTCTCGCTAGGTCATAAGATCTTGAAGACTATGATTATCGGTGAGAACTCACAATGCTTACCATACAAGTAATGCCTCCAAATCTTAAGCGCAAAAACTATAGCCACCAACTCTAAATCATGAATGGGGTAGTTGCACTAATGGACCTTAAGTTGTCTAGAAGCATAAGCAATGACACGACCCTGCTTCATAAAAAAAATCCAAGAACAATACCAGAAGAATCACAAAACACAGTAAATCCCTCGCCCTCTACTAGAAAAGCTAACACTGGTGCTGAGGTGAGACAATCCTTGAGTTTTTTAAAGCTCAACTCACACTCTTCAGACCATCAAAAGGGAACTTTATTTCGTGTCAATCTACTCATAGGGGATGATAAAGTAGGAAAGCTCTTAACAAAATGCCTATAATAATTTCCCTACCCAATAAAGCTACAAACTTCAGTCGGAGAATTACGCCTAGCCTAATCACAAATCATCAAAATCTTAGTCAGGTCTACCATAATACCCACTTTGGATACCATGTGTCCAAGAAAAGACATCAATTCAAGACAAAACTAACACTTAGAGAACTTGGTAGAAGCACATGCAGTCTCAAAACCTGGATCTCAATCCTTAAATGTTGCATGTGCTCCTCACTACTCCTTGAATATACAAGGATATCATCAATAAACCCAATAACAAAGGAGTCTAGATAAGGTCTGAACACATGGTTCATCAAGTCCATAAATACAACTGGGGCATTATTCAGCCCAAAAGTAATCACCAAAAACTTATAGTGACCGTAAAGAGTCATGGAGGATGTCTTAGGGATATCCTCAACCCGATTCCTCAACTGATGATAACTAGACCTCAAATATATTTTAGAAAATACTGTTGCGCCCCAAAGTAGGTCAAACAAATCATCATTCGAGGCATAGGATAATAGTTCTTCATTATCAACTTATTAAGCTGCCTATAATTAATAAACATCTGCATCAAGCCATCTTTCTTCTTTACAAACAAATTAAGGGCTCCCATGAGAACACACTTGGTCTAATGAACCCTTTTCCAAGAAGATCCTAGAGCTGAGTGTTCAGCTCCTCAAGCTCTGCGGGAGCCATATGATAAGGATCCATAAAAATAGGTCAGGTACAAAACTCAAGGTTAATAGCAAACTCAATGTCATAGTTAGGAGAGATACAAGTTAGATAGTCAGGAAACACATCAGGAAACTTACACACAATAAGAAAAGAGTCAAGCCATTTCATATTAACACGTCTTCTGAATTCACTGGGTATTATCATCATATTAACACATCTTTCGGATTCACCAGGCATCATAATGCCATTTAACATTTTTCAAGGCAATAACATACATCTATATACATAGCAGAATTAATGATTAAATACAAGCCCACAACAATAGGGTAATAAGGATGTAAGAGAACATGTATCACCCTACTTTATTATTAAGAACTACCATATACTGTGAGCATGAATATTCATATGGTATATACACAATCATTACTTTCGCAAGGCTATCCATATCATGACTATAAGATAATTATCAAGTATACATATTAACCAACCACCGAACACATATATAATCCAACAACCAAGGTTTAACCATCAATAATCTCCATGACATAATTTAAACACTCACCTAACATTTAGGTCTCTAGGGAATTTCATAGTTCAAGCTTAAGATGGGTCAAGTCCCACTCCTATATTCCATGAATGCAAAAGTATATAATTACAAGGCTAACATCTGCATGGATTAGACTAAGTTAGCTAAATCATATCATAAGGGCTTATAAATCCTTGCGAAGCCTATCAGGAAATCCTTCTTCAAGTGTTCCTTCTAAGTCAATCCAAAACCAAGGTCATTTTCTAACTAAGCACTAGTAAGGTCAACATAATCTTAAGGTTAAGGAATAATGCCATTCTCATTTATTAGATAAACTTGATTATTATCATACTATTCATGAAACTAAAAGTAGAATATCCAAGGTTCTAGGCTCAGAGTCAAGCATATCACCTTGCAAATTCAACCAACTAATCTCAATTGTCCCCATTTAATAATTTATTACATAAACCCTTTCCCAATCTCCGAAGATATCAACAACTATAATACAATCAAGCTCAATATAACTACAAGTAAGCCTAACCTACCTTGAGTCCAAGGAACTCACAAACCATCAAGATTTTTCTTTTCTTTTGTTGAAGCTCCTTCATCTACAAGAAAATCTATCAACAATACAATTTAAGCATTACAACAATATTAACAATACCCATTATGGAACCATTGTGCCATGGGTTCAAGGTAACACCAAAACCCCAAGTGGGTTTCCCCTTTGGAAAATGAGTTTCCAAAACCAGCCCATTGTTCAACTACCTTTAGGGAGTAATAACTCGCAAGAAATTTGATTCAATTAATGAAATTTGGGGCTACACATGAGCCTCAATTATTTAGGGGCTTAGAGTCAAGAAATCATAAAATCAATACTAAACGAGTAGATATTTTACCTTAGATTGTAGCAAGATTCAAATTCACAAGTTTCTTAAGCTCTAATTTAACCCACAAGATTCACATAAAAGGTTTTACACTTTATTAGGATTTATGGTTTAAGAAGAAGGCACAAAATACCAAAATCTCATCCAAAGAAACACTTAAATAGGCTTTGTTCAAGCCTTAGGTAGCACAGTGGCGCCCTCTTCCTAGCTGTGATTGCAACATATCGGTCAACATGAGGCATGGTTGAAGCTTGTAACTTGGCTCTAAGCTTTAGTCAATGCCTCAAGATGCTTCTAGGGTTCGTTTCAAACAAATACGATATGCAACCCCATAGTTTTTGACGTTTTAGATGTGTTGGCAATGTTTAATTATGAATATGAGGCTATTTTACCAAAGTTTTTTCTTAGTTGTCAATTAGGACCAGCGAAGACTTCTAATTGAGTAAGTGGTTTGAGGAACCAAATGAATCAGCAAGTAACCAAACTATCGGTCCCCACAAATCACTAATGACTTGGGATGGCTATAGAGATGCTCTACTAGTGGAAATAGGAAATATTATGGATAATAACCTCAAGGATAATTACAATAGGATGACTAAGTTTGCTCACTTTTTATCAGTGAAGACTAATTATTAAGCTGAAGATTATGTGAAGTTGTTTCTCTAAAAAATTGTACAGTTTCATGGGGCTCCTATTTCTATTATGTTAGATCATGGGACTCAGTTCTCATCACACTTTTGTTGCTTATTTTAGGGAGGTTTGGGAACTAAGTTTAGCCTTAGTACTACTTTCCACCAACAGTTGGATGGGCACGCAAAAAGGACTATTTAGACGTTGGAAGATATGCTTCAAGCTTGCATGATCTATTACGGTTGTAGTTGGATTGATCATTTGCCTCTTAATGGGTTTGCATATAATAATAGCTACAACTCTAGTATTGGGATTGATCTTTTTGTGTCCTTGTGCAGTAGCAGGTGGAGATCTCCTATTAGGTGGTTTGAGGTTAGTAAGGTGGAGAAGTTTGGCTCAGATGTGGTTCACCAAATGATGGAGAAGGTGAAGGGGATTTGGGATAGACTTAAAGCTACCCAAAGTTTCCAAAATTCCTATATAGGTGTGAGTCATAGGGAGTTAGAATTTGAGGGTGGCGATTGGGTCTTTTTGAAGGTATATCCTATAAAGGGAGTAATGCAATTTGGGAAGAAGGGAAAGCTCAGTCCTTGGCATATTTGCCCATACTAGGTCTTGAAGAGGATCGGTAGTGTTTCATATAAAGTGGAGTTGCCCTCTAGTTTTATCTTTATTCATTCGCTGTTTCATGTTTTGATTGTGAGAAATTGTGTGGGTGATCTTTTGATGGTTATTCCTTTGGAAGTTATAGGTATTTAGGATTCTGTATCTTATGATAAAGTCCTGTTGAAATTTTGGATTAGCAAGTTCATCGGTTGCGGAATAAGGATGTGACCACGGTAAAGGATATATAGAGTAACCACAAGATTGAAGAGGCTACTTGGGAAGCCAAAGAGAAGACGAAGTCAAAGTAACTATTATTGCTTTCTATGACGTATAATAATGCCTATGGTATGTGTTAATCGTAGCACCTTTTTTCTAACTTTTCTAAAGAAAATATTGATTTCCTTGGACTCTTTATTTTCTGAGTTTTTTAAAGGTAAGATTAGAGGTATATGGATTCAAATCATGCTAGAAATTACCTTGACCCATCATTCGAGGATGAACAATCCAAGTGTAGAGAATTAAAATACCTCGTATTTTGGCCTTTGAAAATTTCCAGAGCTTTGAGAATAATGCCCTGGTTACGACTGGACCCTATGATTTTTAGGGTGTCCTGACGAGTTATTGGAATGAGTCATAAAAAAACCAGTAAGTTTGTCACTTGATTCTACTCTGAGTACAAGTGGCTCACTAAGAGCCATAAGGTTATGTTATGAGTCGTTAGGTGTAATCATAGGGTGTCAAAGGTAAGTCCCAAATTGGGTTCTGTATTGACTATGACTAGACACTATGAGTCATAGGGTCCCATTATAAGTGGTGCCATTGAGTCGTAAGGATACCAGTGTAGGGTTACTTGGTTGTACTTCTTTTGTTACAACTCGTGGTGACGATTCATCAGGAGAGGTTATAAGCCAAGGGGTAGATTCGTGATCAAAGCCGACCCTTTTTTAGCTTTTAAGTTGAGGACATTCTAGATATTTCCCCTCTTACTCAACTTGAAACCCACGTCTTATAACCTCTTTAGGGTGTAATTATATCTCTGAAACAATCTAAGTAATATCTTAAATACTCCAAAATTCTCAAGGTGAAGAACCATTAGGGTTTTCATGAGGTTGATTAATTCGGGATCTCAAGGGTGATTTCTCTCCATACATCTTACAATTACAAGCATGTTACTCTTCCCTTATTGTTAATTGATAATAAACATCTATTTTAAAGTATTGTTTCATGATATGTTATGTTGATTTTGAAACCTAGGTTCGGGTTTTGAATGTTTATGAAGTGAACAATGTTTCTCATGGTTTACATATGATTTTCATGCTTTAATTATGGTTTTGAACTTATGGGTGCATGGATATGGTTAATAAACCAGGGAATTGTGATTTCCCAAACTTGTGACTTTTGATGTAGTTATGACCCCAACCCCATAATGTGAAATTGGTTTTGATTATGAGAACTGTGGGAATTTGTAAAATTTAATTAGTCTTGAACTATTGCATTATACAAATAAGAATTCTAATTACAATGGTCTGATTTAATGAACAAAGGTAGTCGGTGACCCAATCCATGTATTAATAAATAAAGGGAGTTATTTTTCTGAGTAATGGGAATTATTTTGACATGTTGTTGTTACCTTGCAAGTGTAGTTGGTATGACGATAACAATAATGTATGCCTTGATGTGGAATGTGGTTAAATTAATGGGAATGTGTAATACATGATTTAATTTGGCTTTAATAATGGTTGTATTGCTGAGTCATGAAAGTGAAGGTCTGAGTTACAGATACTAGAAACCGCATTTGCCGATACGGGGGTCAAAGTTAACAGGGAGGTTTGAGTCCCCCATATTATTATTTCATGACTAGGGAGATTTAAGTCCCCCATAAATCATTATATGATTGGGTGCTTAAGTCACCTTGGTATAGTTGGGAGGTTCGAGTCCCCGGGGCCCATATAGCCCATGGGTACTATTAAATGATGTGTGAGCTACACAATGCAGGCTAAAGTTTTGAAATGCATGTTAAGCCTTGTTCCCTATCTCGATATACCTATCTCGATATATGATATATATATTTATGTTTATGCATGTGATTATGCGCATTGGTTTTTAAATTATTTTAAACTATTTTTCATGTCATTATGCTATCCTTATCCCTGAGTTATATGCTAGCGTTCACCCCACTAACCATCATCGGGTGAGATATCCCGATGCAATATAGGAATTGGTCATAGTTCTACTCATCCTGCTCAGCGAATTGGATTCGGGATCAGCTAGAAGGTCAGATTAAAATGGTGATATTCCATACATCAGTTGACCCTATTTCATGAATATGGTTTCCTTTATAGTTTGACTATTCCTATGGATTTGGTTTTTAGCTATTATCGGAAACATGTCCCAACACTTTATTGATATTTATATTTGACTCATTGTTTAGAAGACTTTGTTTGGACTACTATGGCTATTGAGTGATGTCGGTCGGTTGTTTGGGCGGTCATCAGTCGATGGTAATCGACTTGATTAAAACATTCTTACACTATTGTATGCTATCTTGTTATATATTTGGAATTTAGCTGACTTTAGGGTGTGGTGTGTTTGATTTGATTAGGTGAAGGGGGTGATGTCAATTATGGGGTGTGGTGTGATTCATTTATTAGGTGCAGGGGTTGATCTCCGATCCACATGGGTCTTGAAATACCCATGATGGCCAGGACTTGGTTCGGGTCGTGACACTCTTAGAATACACAAAGATATCATTAATAAACACTATCACAAATAGATCCAAAAACTATTTTAACACCTGGTACATAAGATCCATAAAACCAACCGGAACATTAGTTAAACTAAATGACATAACTAGGAATTCATAATAACCATATCGGGTTGGGAAAGAAGTCTAAGGGATATAATTTTCCCCAATTTTCAACTGATGATAACTCAAACAATGATCAATCTTAGAGAAGCATCTAGCACCCTGAATCTGGTCAAAGAGATCATTAATCATAGGAAGAGTATATTAATTCTTCACTGTAACCTTATTCAATTGTTGATTATCTATTCAAATTCATAGAGACCTATCTTTCTTACGAACAAAAAGCACAGGGGCACCACATGGAAAAACACTAGGACGAATAAATCCCTTATCTAGGAGATCCTTTAACTGCTCCTTTAGCTCTTTTCATTTAGCCGGATCCATTCTATAATAAGGAATAGAGAGAGGATGGGTATTTGGTAAAAGATAAATCCCAAAGTCTATTTCCCTATCCATAGGAATGCCAGGAAATCATGGGGAAACACTTAAGAAAACTCATAGACAACAGGGATAGATTCCAACAAGGGGCTCTCAAAACTAGAATCGTTAAACCAAACTAGGTGATAAAGACACCCCTTAGAGATCATCTTTGGTGCTCTAAGATAAGAAATAAACATCCCTTTTAGGCGCTAAGGATTTTCCCTCCTATTCGATTATCGGTTCATTAGGAAATTTAAAACTGACCTTTCAGGTCCTATAATCTAAAGAAGCATATCACGAATGAAGATAATCAACCCCCAAGATTACATCCAAATATACCATATCTAGCTCTACCAAATCCATCATTCCCTATGAAAGATAGGCACCACATAACCCCTATAGATCCTTCTAGAAACTATAGAATCACCACCGGAGTGGATACAAAAAGTGGTTAGAAGTACTTTCGGGACCAAAACCAAAATACATAGCCATGCAAGGGGTCACGTAAGAAAGGGTACAACCCGAATCAAGCAAATAATACACATCTCGAGAGAAAAGTTGTAGCATACCAGTAACAACATCAAGAGACACCTCTGATTCCTTATGAGTAGCAGGAGCATAGAGATAATTTTGTCTATAGTCGGTACCAGAAGTAGCACCCTTTAGTGCTAGAGCTGAAGAAATGCCAATTGAAACCTTATCAGCCTCAGTGGCAACCTTAGCTGCCGGACAGTTACTTTGTATGTGTCCAGGATGACAACAATTGAAGCAAAAATTTCTTCCCACATCACAATAACCCAAGTAAAGTTGACCAAAAAATCTATAAGAAAGATATGGTGGGGATGACTGAGCTCCACTAGCCTGAGCCTGGGTGCCCTATGACTTATGTAAGACCCCAAAAAGTTATCTCGTAGTCTAAGACTTAAAGCATGTCAAGTGAAGTATAATTCCGGCCTTAAAAGATTGAGAAGTGACTTCCAAAATGAGAAATATTTTAAATCGTGGAGAATATCCCTAGTATCGACTTTTTTCATGTAGAGAATTGAATACGCTTTCTACCAATACAAAATTCACCCAAATCCCAAACTCGGCCGAAGAGTTAGAGGCATTTTAGTAAGACAGTGTGCCACCTGGCACTTTAGCGCGTCGTGGAGCTAGCCATAATGGCAATTTTCAAATTCCAGTGAGCCTCCGTGATTCCACCGCATCGCGGTGTATTTCCAGTTCACAACCAGGGAGGAAAAGATTTCCACTGTGTTACGCCAAGGCTCAGTTTCCCAATTGTCCAATTTACAGTAAGCTGGCGCAATTATGGCGCGTCGCGCCAGCACGTAAAATTGGGATTTTTCTAGTTCTGATTTGAATTCCAAGGGCAAAAAGGGTCTTGTCCCAACCCCTGTATATACTCTTTAACATGATATTCAGCTTATTTATTCCCAAATATTATTGGTGTCTCTAAATTTTTTTCAAGAACAAGATCTATGGTTTCTAATCCAAGACCCAAATCATCAGGGTTTCACCGTGAATCTTTCAAGAATTACATAGCAAGGTATGCTAGATGTTGATTCTTGGGTTCCTTCCACCCAAGAAGTTCAAGAATCCTTTCTGTAAATTCAAAGATCTTATAATTATGTGTTTTCATGATTCATGTGAATTGAAATTAAAGTTCATGTTATTATTGAGTTAAATTCATGTTTCGTTAATAAAATCAAAAGAGTTGATCCTAGTATATGATATTCATGTGATGTTCATGATAAACTCTCTTCAAGTTGCATGTTAAGTGATGTGTTTATGTTCATTGAGTGTAGAAATTGTTGAATAACCAAATCATGCTCCCCATATGTTTGATAAAATGCTTATGTTAAGGAATTAGAGCCATTATAGCATGTTGACTAGAAATCCCCAATTGTGTGCAAGCTCATGCATGCCAATGTTTGTTAAAAAGCCTTAATGAATTAATTGTGACATATTAGCATGAAATCCACAAATTATATGCTCTTCAATGCATGTTAAATGTTTGGTTCAATATCTTGTTGAATGGAGTATGAGCCAAGAGCATTTATGATTTCCAAGTGCTTGAAGAGATGCTTTAATGATTGTAACGGTGAATAAATTTCCATGGTCATGATTATTCGAGAATGTTTATGTTTTACTTTTATGTTATCGAGTCCTGGGGGTATTTATACCCAACAATTTAGCTGCAAGTTTAAAGCATGTGTCAGTTTTCATGGTAATCTCAGTCAAGCCATGATTCTTACAACTCAGTGAGTTACGGAACTCAATACTCTCAGACAGTTACAGAACTTAAGAAATCTCAGTAATCTAAGTATTATTAGCATTCCAGCTTCAGTTTAGTACTCAGCTCAGATATTAGTAGTATTTAAGAATCCAGTTTCAGACCTTAGTAGAATTCAAGTAATCAATTCAGAACTTAGTATCGTTCAATCAGATAACGACATTCAGAAGTATTCCGTCAGTCTTCGAAATCAAGTGAACTCAGCTTAACTTAGATACTTAGTATGATCAGTAATAGATTCATCTTAGTCTCGTATAGTTTAAGAAAAATAATCAGTTCAGAGTCTTTCAGTTGGGAGTAGGACTTAGCACCAAGCGAATCTAGGGATGGGGACTCACCCATTAGATAGGACTGAGATCCCTAGGAGAAATCCCTAATTTTCAGAACTATGTAGCCAGCGTAGGTATGAGATGTCATACACTAGATAGGACTGACATACTCAGGGATCACCCATTAATATATATATATATATATATATATATAGGACTTATCCCAGGGGCCACCCATTAGATAGGACTGACTCTATAAGAGAGGCCTTTACCCGTGGCACGGTACTGACACCTTTCCAACTGAGGTTACAGGTTAGATCCCAACTTAGCTAGAAGGGAAATGTCAGTTAAATGACTACTTCCCACAGTCTCAGTTTCAGAATCAGCCTTAGTAAAGGAACTTAGTTCAGTAGTACAGAGTAAGGACAGTCGGATACAGTCAATCATTATGATTATCAACAGACTAAGAGATCGCCCGCTAGATAGGACTGGTCTTAAATTTAGTTGATCAGCTTCAACATTATTAAATTCATAGATCACCCGCTAGATAGGACTGATCTCAGATTAAGTCAAATCATATCCAGTATCAGTATATACAGAGATCACCACTAGATAGGACTGATCTCAGATTCAGCTAAGTACTTTCATTATCAGTAGATACAGAGATCACCCTCTAGATAGGATGGATCTCAGATTTCAGTCGAGCATTCCATTATCATTAGATTCAGAGATCCCCTACTAGATAGGATTGATCTCAACTTAAGTACTTAGTTATCAATATCAGAAGATTCAGTTATTTAGTGTCTCAATATTAGTAGTGAGCTCAGATGTCAGTAAAGCAGTATCCAAGTATTAGTATTCAGAGTCACGATGATTTCAGTTATGGTTTGTTCATTAATGCATATGTCCTCATTCAGTACTCTCATGTTATTAAGTTAAGCTATGTTCATGCATAAGCCCTTGCATTTAGCCTTACCTCATCTAGCATACCATTACATTCAAAGTACTGATGCATACTTTTCTCTTGTGCTATAGTGTCGCATACCGTAGGTTTAGAAGTTCAAGATCCAGAGCACCCTTAGCAGTACAGACTCAGTCTGCAGCAGTAGACGTAGCAATGGGTCCTCTTCATTCGAGGATGATCCTTATTTTATTATAGCATTCGATTTAGTTTATTTTCAGTAGACGGAGTTAGTTAGGAACATGTCCCATCAGCTCCACAATTCAGACAGTTATAGGCTTTTCGGACAGATGTATTAGTATTCAGTTTTCAGTATTGATTATTTTAGACGTTTTGAAACTTATGGCAAGTTTTCCGATAGTTTTCCACATTTATTTCAATATATTATATAGTGCTCAGATACAGATATCAGAAAGGGTTAGCTTGTGGTCCCTTGGAGTCATGAGCACTATGTGGCATTCTGGTTCCAGAAAATTGGGGCGTTACAACTTAGGACCACTGCTAGCCTAAAAATGGTGATCACTCGAAGGCTTATGATAATGAGCACTAGCTGAAGAATATGAAATAGAATTTCCCCAACTATTTTTCTTACTCCACTCTCTACCATCTCTCTCACTTGCTTGCTGAACTCATCGCTGCTCTAAATACCTAAAGGTCTTATTCTGCCTCTCCCCATCTTTATATTTCTCTTCTATTCATCATCTACTTGCTGTATATAAACCACATACCTTGAGATATCCATATCACTGTTCATCGTCACAGCCTTACAGTCCTATATTATGTCATAGAACAACCCAAATAAAAATTTCCTCATCTTATATATATGGGTGGACATCAATTTTGGAGGATAATGTGAAAAAAACTGAAAATGTAAGGCATACTCCTTCACACTTATCTTGCCTTGCTTGAAATTCAAAAACTCCTCAGCCTTAGCTTCTCTCAACTCCTGAGGAATGAAATGATCAATAAAGGACCCTGAGAACTCAACCCACCTGACCAACTCAACATTATCACCCTTAACTGCTTCCACTTCTTATACCTTAGATAAGCTACATCCTTCAAATTGTATGCAATAAACTCCTCACCTGCAGAATTAGTAGCATGTATCACCCTGAATATCTTCTCTATTTCACCAAAAAATCCTTGAGTATATCCTTAACCTTATAGCTTGTAAAGGTTGGGGTTCAACCTCATAAACCAATCAACCTGAGTAACCTCAGATGAAGGGAAACAAAACCAACAAGACTAAACTGATAAGATTGAGAGGTCAATAATTTAATAAGTAGGTGAATAGACTAATAGAACTACGGATTATAGATATATCCCTGAGGTGACTGAGCACGAGTGACACTAATCAGGGAAGGATTAGATGGGACCAGTGGGGCAGAACAATTGGGAATAGGGACCCTACACCATCTACGTACTCCATAAACAGGGCGAGTTCCATCCACGTTGTCCTCGGGTAGGACAAAGTTACAGCAGAGTTTATACGAATATAAAATCTTTGGGAAGGCATGATCTGAAACACGAGTAAATTAGAGATTAGAGGAATTTCAACACACTAGACTTAGTATTGTGAAATAGAAAACAAGAAAGGGAGACATTCCTAAATGCCTTGTAACCTCCCTCATATAAGTGTGGCACGTTACACACCCATAAAATGGATTCTACTCAACACGACTTTAAGGACACCCAACGACCCTGAACCTATGCTCTGATGCCAAGATTGCGATGACCCAAACTAGGGCCTAGTCGTTATATGTATCTTAAGTCCACCGAGGACCAGAGACCACCCCTTTTTTCTAGCCAACCAGAATGCAAAATAATATAATAGCGGAAGAAACTCAAACAATCATACGAAAGATAGGTAGAAAACTCAATAGAGTTACAAAATCAATAAAACAATATCAACCCATACTTAGTCCACAAAAGAATCTAACATGAAATATCAAATTAGGTCAGAAGATGCCCACGAGCATGGCCAAAAAGGGAATCCAAGAAATAAAAAAATCAATGAAATTTTAATACACATAATAAAAGCTGTGAAATATCTAGTCTTCTGGAAAATAGAGGCTCATCACTTCAACAAAGACCAATCGACGAAGAAAAATAACTTATCTCTACACAAGGTAATCGAAGAAACCCCTAGGACCTTAAATTATGAGATAATGTAGCATTCGAGGATGGTTAGTGGGGTGAGCACTAGCATATAACTCGCAGTAGGCATGAAATAATGCCATTTCTAAAACAAAACTAATACCGATGTACATATTTATGTACATGCATATACATATATATATCGTATTCAAGGATAGTGTATAGGGCTTAAGAGATAGATTTAAAAACTATAAAACTAGAATATGTAGCACTAACAGCCAAAAGGGCACCCACGGGATATATGGGTTTAGATCTTCCAACTGAAAAGGTCCCAATGTGTGTTAGATGCATGAACCAAGAAAAATCCAAGGAAGGGAAAGGGAATCCATGACCTCAGCCATCCTAAATCCCTTATAAAGTTTGAACTGTGCACATAGTCATAAAGACCCCAACACCAAAAAATATAGTTTCAAGTGTTGGTTCCCCCAGGAACTCCACCTTTAATGATAAACTATAGAACCCACTTTAATCTCAATTTAAATATTTATGTATAACCCATTCATTTAACCAAGTAGTTATCTATTTGGGCATTTACCGTTGGTATCGTCATACCAATTAATTATGCTTGCAAGATTATAGAGTTTTGTCACTGCAATCGTCCATCAATCTTGGGAATCCACTTCCCCGTGTTCTAGCACAACCTATGATTAAACACATGGTTTTAGATAAAAAAAAGTTAGGGAAGAGGTACATGCCTGAAAATACCAAGAATTTAGAAAAGGAAACCACAATTTGAACCCTAGGTTCTCATTCATAAAAAACCCTATCTTCTTTTTGCTTTTGGAGAGTTTAAGAGAAGAGAAGCGTGTTTTTAGTTCTTTATGGATAATAATGGGACCCTAGAAGCTTTTTTATGTCATAGGTAATGAGATAAGGATGGTAAAAGACTGGAAAGCCCATAATAAGTAAGTGCAAGGAAATTATTGCCAGTCTTTATGGGTCAGGTGATGACTCATAATATTTGTCTATGGGTATTTTCCTAGACTTGTAGTTTAGGTAGTAACTCAGGGCACCCTTACTGTTATAGTCCTGAGTCACTCCCCAAGACTAGTGACCACACCTTACGACTCGTAGGGTCTTTGTTGTGGTCATGATAAAAAAATGGGCAATCCTCACTGGATAAGCTATGTCTGGCTCTATATGCTTGTGATGAGTGATAACGATTCATCATGTAAGTCATTGTTTGGGAAGTGATAACCAAATTTAAGAATTTGCAATGGCCAAAACCTGGGGTATTACACAAAATTTACATACGAGATCATGTTATTAAAGTTTTTGCTCGGTGACCATTTGGAAACATTGAAGACTTCTAAAAAGGGATTGGCTCTAAAAAATAAATAAAATGCCTGATGATCGAACTATCATCCCAGCATGTCATAAATTATTTTGGATAGTTATAGAAAATCTCTAACGACAAAAATAAGCTAAAATATGGAAAATAACCTTAGGATCATTACGATATCCACTCCTAAATGAACTTTCATTTGTAAAAGTTAAGGATTAATATATACCAGAAGTGTCAAATAAGTGAGTATACTGGGTCTGTATCTCAGTTTTTCTCTCCTAAGTGGCCTCCTACATTGGACGTTACCACTATTTGACCTTAACTACAGGAATATTTCTAGTGAGAAATCGCTTAACATCACTAGCCAATTTGAGCATTGGCTCATCTACGAAGGTTGAATGCTCGTTCAATTGGACTGACTCCTATCTAAGCACATGAGATGAATTCAAAATATATCATCGCAACATGGAGACATGGAAAACTGATTGAACAACAACAAAATTTGGAGGTAGAACCAATTCATAAAATACCTCACTAACTACAAAAAGAATCTTGAAAGGTCCAATATATCAAGGACTGAACATGCCCTTCCTCTCGAACCTCATCACACCCTTCATGGGTAATATGCTTAGAAATATATGATCACCCACTCTAATTCTCAGGGCATAAAGCCTATGATATACATAGGCCTTCTACCTACTCTGAGTGACTCTCAACCGATCCTAAATCTACCTGACTTTATCTAATGACTCCTAAAGAAAATTAGTATCACGAGTTTGATTATCGGATGTTTCAAACAATTTAATCAAAGAATGCCATCTCTACCATAAAAAGCCTCAAAAAGAGCTATCTTAATACTCAAATAATAGTTGTTATTATATGAAAACTCTGCCAAGGATAAGTGCTGCTCCCACTAGCCTCTACAATTTAGAATACAATCTTGGTGCATATCCTCAAGCACCTAATTGGTCTACTCAAACTAGCCATCTATATGTAGATGAAAAGAATTACTAAGATCCACATGAGTACTCAACTCCTCATGCAATGCTCACCAAAATCTTGAAATTTAACAAGAAACTATGCTTCGAAATAACTGAAATGAGCACATCATTCAAATCGACTATTTCCTAGACATAGATATGGGCTAATCTCTCAGCACTATAGGACATCTAAATAGGAATGAAATAAACTGACTTGGTCATCATAATAGACTAACTACCTGGTCCTAATTATCAGCTATCGAGTCAGATTAAAGTGGTGAGATTCCATACATCGGCTGATTCTATTTCATAGATATGGTTTCCTTTATAGTTTGACTATTCCTATGGATTTAGTTTTTGGCTAATGTCGGAATCATGTCCAAACACTTTATTGATATTCAGATTTGAATCATTGTTTAGAAGTCTTTATTTGGACTACTATGGATATAAAGTGATGTTGGTCAGTTGTTTGGCCAGTCATCAGTCAATGGTAATTGATTTGAATAAAAATTCTTAGACTATTGTACTCTATTTTATTATATATTTGGAATTCAGCCGACTGTGGGGTGTGGTATGTTTGATTTGATTATGTGTAGGGGGTGATGCCAACTGTAGGGTGTGGTGTGATTCATTTGATTAGGTGCAGGAGTTGACCTCTGATCCACGTAGGTCTTGAAATACCCATCATGGCCAGGTCTTGGTTTGGGTCGTGATACTCTTAGAATACACAAAGATATCATCAATAAACACTATCACAAATAGATCCAAACAACTATTTTAACACCCGATACAGAAGATCCATAAATCCAATCGGATTATTAGTTAACCCAAATGACATAAGTAGGAATTCATAATGACCATATCGGGTTCGGAAAAAAGTCTAAGGGATATCATTTTCCCTAATTTTCAACTGATAATAACTCAAATAATGATAAATCTTAGAGAAGCATCTAGCACCCTGAAGCTGGTCAAAGAGATCATCAATCTTAGGAAGAGGATATTTATTCTTCACTATAACCTTATTCAACTGTTGATTTTCTATTCAAATTTTAAGAGACCCATCTTTATTACGAACAGAAAGCATAGGGGCACCCTATGGAGAAATACTAGGACAAATAAAGCCCTTATCTAGGAGATCCTTTAGATCTTTTCATTTAGCCGAATCCATTCTATAATGAGCAATAGAAATAGGATGGGTATTCGGTAAAATATCAATTCCAAAGTCTATTTCCCTATCCATAGGAATGCTAGGAAGATCCTAGGGAATCACTTAAGAAAACTCATAGACAATAGGGATAGATTCCAACAAGTGGCTTTCAAAACTAGAATCCTTAACCCAAACTAGGTGATACAGACACCCCTTAGAGATCAAATTTTGGGCTCTAAGATAAGAAATAAACCTCGCTTTAGGAGCTAAGGATTTTACCTCCCATTCAATTATCGGTTCATTAGGAAATTGGAAGCTGACCTTTCTGGTCCTATAATCTAAAGAAGCATATCACAAATAAAGTTAATCAATCCCCAAGACTACATCTAAGTCTACCATATCTAGCTCTACCAAATCCACCTTTCCCTATGAAAGATAGGCATCACCTAACCCCTATAGATCCTTCTAGAAACTATAGAATCACCACCGGAGTGGATACAAAAAGTGGTTAGAAGTACTTTTAGGACCAAAACCAAAATGCATACAGACGCAAGGGGTCACATAAGAAGTGGTAGACCCCGGATCAAGCAAATAATACACATTTTGAGAGAAAAGTTATAACATACCAGTAACAACATCAAGAGATGCCACTAATTCCTAATGAGTAGTAAGAGCATAGAGATAATTTTGTCTATAGTCGGTACCATAAGTAGCACCCTTTGGCGCCAGAGCTGAAGAAATGCTAATCGAAACCTTATTATTCTCAGTGGCTACCTTAGCTGCAGGACAGTTCCTTTGCATGTGTCCAGGCTGACAACAATTGAACAAAAATTTCTTCCCACATCACAATAACCCTAGTGTAGTTGACCAAAAAATATATAAGAAGGATATGGTGGGGATGAATGAGCTCCACTAGCCTAAGAATGGGTACCTTATGACTTATGTAGACCTCATAAAGTTCTCTCGTAGTCTGAGCCTTAGAGTGTGACAAGTTAAGTGTAATTTTGGTAATAAAAGATCAACAAGTGACTTCCAAAGTGTTAAATATTTTAAACTGAGTAGAATTTCCCTAATATCAAATTTTTTCATGTAGATAATTGAATAAGCATTCCGTCGATACCAAATTCTCCCAAATCCAAAACACAGGCGAAGAGTTAGAGCCATTTTAGTGAGACAATGAGCCACCATGCACTTTTGTGCATCGCGGAGCTAGCCAAAATGGCAATTCTTAAATTCCAGTGAGCCTCCGCGATTCCACCTTATCGTGGTGTCTTTCCAGTTTGCAATCAAGGTGGAAACACGATTTCCACCCCATCACACCAAGGATTAGTTTCCCAATTATCCAATTTCCCGTAAGCTAGCGCGATTATGGCGCGTAGCACCAGCACGTAAAATCGCGTTTTTTTCCAATTCTGGATTTGAATTCCAAGGTCAAAGAGGGTCTTTTACCAACCCCTATATATACTCTTTAACACAAGAGTCAGCTTATTTACTTACAAATATTATTGGTTTCTCTTATTTGTTTTTTAAAAACAAGACCTAGGGTTTATAATCCAAGACCTAAATCATCAAGGTTTCGCCGTGAATCTTTCAAGAATTACATAGCAAGGTATGTTAGATGTTCATTCTTGTGTTCCTTTAAGCAACGAAGTTCAAGACTCTTTTTTATAAATTCAAAGATCTTATATTTATGAGTTTTCATGATTCATGTGAATTGAAATTAAAGTTCATGTTATTATTGAGTTAAATTCATGTTTCATTTATAAAATCTCAAGAGTTGATCCTGGTATATGACATTCATGTGATGTTCATGATAAACCCTCTTCAAGTTGCATGTTAAGTGATGTGTTTATGTCAGCTGAGTGTAGAAATTGTTGAATAACCAGAGCATGCTCCCCATATGTTTGATAAAATGCTTATGTGAAGGAATTAGAGCCATTATAGCATGTTGACTAGAAATCCCCAATTGTGTTCAAGCTCATGTATGCCAAGTGTTTGTTGAAAAGCCTTAATGAATGAATTGTGACATGTTAGCATGAAATCAAACAATTATATACTCTTCAATGCATGTTAAATGTTTGTTGCAAGACCTTGTTGAATGGAGTATGAGCCAATAACATTTATGATTTCCAAGTTCTTGAAGAGATGCCTTAATGATTGTAATGGTGAATAAATGTCCATGGTCATGATTATTCAAGAATGTTTATGTTTTACTTTTATGTTATCGAGTCCTAGGGGTATTTATATTGGACAATTTAACTGAAAGTTTAGCGCTCGTGTTAGTTTTCACGGTAATCTAAGTCAAGCCACGATTCATAGAACTCAGTGAGTTATAGAACTCAGTACTCTCAGATAGTTATAGAACTTAAGAAATCTCAGTAATCCATGTATTATTAGAATTCCAGCTTCAGTTAAGTACTCAGTTCAAATCTTAGTATTATTTAAGAATTCAGTTTCAGACCCCAGTAGCATTCAAGTAATCAATTCAGAACATAGTATCGTTCAATCAGATAACGACATTCAAAAGTATTCCATCAGTCTTTAGAATCAAGTGAACTCAGCTTAATGTAGTTATTCAGTATGATCAGTAACAGATTAAGCTCAGTTTAGTACAGTTTAAGAAAAAGAATCAGTTCAGAATATTTTTGTTGGGAGTAGGACTTAGCACCAAGCGAACCTAGGGATGAGGACTCACCCATTAGAGAGGAATGAGATCCCTAGGAGCAATCCCTAATTTTTAGAACTATGTAGCCAGCGTAGGTATGAGATGTTATATACTAGATAATCCTGACATACTCAGGGATCACCCGTTATTTATTATATATATATATATATATAGGACTTATCCTAGGGGTCACCCATTAGATAAGACTGACTCTATAAGAGAGGCCTTTACCCATGGCACGGTACTGACACCTTTCCAACTAAGGTTACAGGTTAGATCCCAACTTATCTAGAAGGGGCATGTCAGTTAAATGACTACTTCCCACAGTATCAGTTTCAGAATCAGCCTTAGTAAAGAAACTCAGTTCAATAGTACAGAGTAAGGATAGTCGGATACAGTCAATCATTATGATTATCAATAGACTAAGAGATCGCCCGCTAGATAGGACTAGTCTCAAATTTAGTTGATCAGCTTCAGCATTATTAAATTCATAGATCACCCGCTAGATAGGACTGATCTCAGATTAAGTCAAATCATTTTCATTATCAGTATATACAGAGATCACCACTAGATAGGACTGATCTCAGATTCAGCTAAGTACTTTCATTATCAGTAGATACAGAGATCACCCTCTAGATAGGATGGATCTCAGATTTCAGTCGAGCATTCCATTATCATTAGATTCAGAGATCCCCCACTAGATAGGATTGATCTCAACTTAAGTACTCAGTTATCAATATCAGAAGATTCAGTTATTTAGTGTCTCAATATTAGTAGTGAGCTCAGATTCAGTAAAGCAGTATCCAAGCATCAGTATTCAGAGTCACAATGATTTCAGTTATGGTTTGTGCATTAATGCATATGTCCTCATTCAGTACTCTCATGTTATTAAGTTAAGCTATGTTCATGCATAAGCCCTTGCATTTAGCCTTACCTCATCTATCTTACCAGTACATTCAAAGTACTGATGGATACTTTTCTCTTGCACAATGGTGTCTTATACCATAGGTTCAGAAGCACGAGATCCAGAGCACCCTTAGCAGTCCAGACTCAGTCAGCAGCAGTACATGTAGCAGTGAGTCCTCTTCATGATGATCCTTATTTTATTATGGCATTAGATTCAGTTTATTTTTAGTAGACGAAGTTAGTTGGGAACATATCCTATCAGCTCCAAAGTTCAAATAGTTAGAGGCTTTTCAGATAGATATATTAATATTCAGTTTTTAGTATTGATTATTTTAGACGTTTTGAACCTTATGGCAAGTTTTCCGCTAGTTTTCCACATTTTTTTAGTATATTATCCAATGCTCAAATACAGATATCAAAAAGGGTTAGCTTATGGTCCCTCGGGGTCATGAGCACTATGTGGCATTCCAATTCTAGAAAATTGGGGCGTTACAACTTAGGTCTACTACTAGCCTAAAAATGGTGATTACTCGAAGGCTTATGATAATGAGCGCTAGCTGAAGAATATGAAGTAGAATTTCCCCAAGTATTTTTCTTACTCCACTCTCTACTGTCTCTCTCACTTGCTTGTTGAACTCATCCCTTCTCTAAATACCTAAAGGACTTATTCTGCTTCTTCCCATCTTTGTATGTCTCTTCTTTTTATGCTATACTTTCTGTATATAAACCGCATGCCTTGAGATATCCATATCACTGTTCATCGTCACAGCCTTACACTCTAATATTATGTCATGGAACAACCCAAATTCTAATTTCCTCATCTTATATATCTTGGTGGACACCAAGTTTGGAGCATAACGAGAAAACAATTGAAATTGTAGGGCCTACTCCTTCACACTTATCTTGGCTTGCTTCAAATTCACAAACTTCTCATCCTTAGCTCCCCTCAACTTCTGAGGAATGAAATGATCAAGAAAGGGCCCTGAGAACTCAGCCCACTCGACCAACTCAGGATCATCACCCCTTAAGTACTTCCACTACTCATACCCTAGATAAGCTACATCCTTCAATTTGTATGTAATAAACTCCACACTCGCATAGTTTGTAGCATGTATCACCCTGAATATCTTCTCCATTTCACCAAAAAATCCTTGAATATCCTCCTTAACCATATAGCTTATGAAGGTTGGGGGATTCAACCTCATAAACAGACCAACCCGAGTAACCTCAAATGAAGGGAAATAAAACCAACAAGACTATACTGATAAGACTGAGAGGTCAATAATAAAGTAAGTAGGTGAATAGACATAGAACTACGGATTAGAGATATCTGCCTGAGGTGACATAACATGAGTAACACCAATCAGGGAAGGACTAGTGGGGACCAGTGGGGTAGAACAATCAGGAGTAGGGACCCTACACCAGCTATGTACGCCATAAACAGGGCGAGTTCCATCCACGTTGTCCCTGGGTAGTACAAAGTTACAGTAGAGTTTCTACGAATATAAAATCTTTGGGAAGGCATGATCTGAAACATGAGTAAATTAGAGATTAGAGGAATTTCAACACACCAGACTTAGTATTCCGAAATAGAAAACAAGAAAGGGAGATATTCCTAAATGCCTTGTAGCCTCCCTCGTATAAGTGTGCCATGTTACACACCCATAAAATAGATTCTACTCAACAAGACTTTATGGGCACCCAATGACCCTGAACTTATGCTCTAATACCAATCTTACGACTACCCGAACCAAGGCCTAGTCGTGACAGGTATCTCAAGTCCACCGAGAACCAGAGACCACCCTTTTTCCTAGTCAACCAGAATACAATATGATATAATAGCAGAAGAAACTCAAATAATCATACAAAAGACAGGTAGAAAACTCAATAGAGATACATAATCAATAAAATAATAACAACCCATACTTAGTCCACAAAAGACTCTAACATGAAATATCAAATTAGGTCAGAAGATGCCCACGAGCATGGCTAAAAGGGAAATCCAACACATAAAAAATTAATGAAATTTTAATACACATAATAAAAGTTGTGAAATGTCTGGGCTTCTGGAAAATAGAGGCTCACCACTTCAACGAAGACAAATCGATGAACAAAAATCACTTGTCTCTACATAAAGTAATTGAAGAAACCCCTAGGACCCTAAATCATGAGATGATGTAGCATTCGAGGACGGTTAGTGGGGTGAGCTCTAGCATATAACTCATAGTAGGCATGGAATAATGTCATTTCTAAACCAAAACTAATATCAATGTACATATTCATATACATATATATAGTATGCAAGGATAGGTTATAGGGCTTAAGCATTAGATTTAAAAATCATTAAACTAGAATATGTAGCTCTAATAGCCAAAGGGCACCCACAGGCTATATGGGTTCAAATCTCCCTACTAAAAAGGTCCCAATGTGTGTTAGATACATGAACCAGGAAAAACCCAAGGAAGGGGAAAGGAATCCATGACCTCAACCATCCTAAAATTTGTATAAAGTGTGAACTGAGCACATGGTCATAAAGACCCAACACCGACAAATATAGTTTCCAGTGTTGTTCCCCCCAGGAACTCCACCTTCCATGATGAACTACACAACCCACTTTAATCCCAAGTAAAACATTTGTGCATAAACTATTTATTTAACCAAGTATTTATCCAGTTAGGCATTTACCATTGGTATCGTCATACCAATTAATTATGCTTCCAAGATTATAGAGTTTTGTCATTGCAATCATCCATCTATCGAGGGAATCCACTTCCCCGTGTTCTAATTTTAAAACTATACCATGGCCACTGAGTCCCCTTTTAAAACTATTTTTATCTGTTTATCCATTAATGCAATACAATAGCTTAGAATGATAAGCAAAAATATGTAATTGTCCATAATTCAAAACCAATTATGCAGGTGGGTTGAGGTTAATACCAATTCTAAACAAAAACTCATAATTGCAAGGGAATCCATCATAGCATCCTATTCATCATGCCCATGCATCCAATTAGTTCAAAAATAACAAGTTAAAGCATAAATAACAAATCCAAAACAATGGGAAAACCAATCAAGTACGACCACTCAAAACCCTCAACCCGTCATTTAAAACCCAATAATTAAATTTTCACAACCCATGATTAAACACATGCTTTTATATAAAACCAAACTTAGGAAAGAGGTACATGCCTGAAAATATCAAGAATTTAGAGAAGGAAACCCCAATTTGAACCCTAGGTTCTCAATCATTAGAAACCCTATCTTCTTTTTGCTTTAGGAGAGTTTAAGAGAAGAGAAGTTTATTTTTATTTCTATATGGATAATAATAGGACCTTAGAAGTGTTTTTATGCCATAGGTAATGAGAAAAGGATGGGAAAAGATAGGAAATCCCATAATAAAAACATGCAAGGAAATTATCACTAGTCCTTATAGGTGAGGTGATGACTCATAATAACTGGCTATGGGTATTTTCCTAGACTCATAGTTTGGGTAGTGACTTAGGGAACCCTTACTGTTATAGTCCTGAGTCCCTCCCCAAGACTCGTTACCATACCTTTTGACTTGTAGGGTCTTTTTCGTGGTCATGATAAAAAAATGGGCAATCCTCACTGGATAAGCTACGGCTGGCTCTATACGACTCATGATGAGTGATAACGACTCATCGTAAGAGTTGTCATCAGGGCAGTGATAACCAAAGTTAAGAATTTGTAGAGGCTAAAACCTGGGGTATTGCATAAAATTTGCATACGATATTACATTATTAAAGTGTTTGCTCGGTGACCATTTGGAACTATCAAAGACTTCTACAAAAAGATTGGCTCTAAAAAATAAATGAAATGCATGATGATTGAACTATCATCCCAGCATATCATAAATTATTTGGGATAGTTGTAGAAAATCTCCAATAACGAAAATAAGCAAAAATATGGAAAATGATCTTAGGATCATTACAATATCCACTACTAAAGGAACTTTCATTCGTAAAAGTTAAGGATTAGGATATACTTTAAATCTCAAATAGGTGAGTATACTGGGTCAGTATCTCACTCTTTCTCTCCTAAGTTGCCATCTCCATAGGACGATACCTCCATTTAACCTTAACTATAGGAATCTGTCTAGTATGAAATCGCCTAACATCACAAGCTAATATGAGCACTGGCTCCTCTACCAAGGTCAAATGCTCGTTCAATTGGATAGAGTCCCATCTAAGCACATGAGATGAATCAGGAATGTATTGTTACAACATAGAGACATAGAAAACTGGATGAACAACAACAAAATTTGGAGGTAGAACTAACTCATAAAATACCTGACTAACTGCATGAAAAATCTTGAAAGGTCCAATATATCTAGGACTGAGCATGCTCTTCCTCTTGAACCTCATCACACCTTTCATGCACGATACACTGAGAAATACATGATCACCCACTCCAATTATCAGGGTACAAAGACAATAGTCTACATAGGTCTTCTACCTAATCTTAATCACTCACAACCGATCCTAAATCTCCCAAACTCTATCTAATGACTCCTAAAGAAAATCAGTATCACGAGTTTGAATCTCGGAAGTTTCAAAACATCTAATCGAAGAATGACATCTCCTACCATACAAAGCCTCAAAAGGATCCATCTTAATACTTAAATAATAGTTGTTATTATATGAAAACTCTGCCAAGGATAAGTGCTGCTCCCACTAACCACTACAATCCAGAGTACAATCTCAGCACATATCCTCAAGCACCTGATGGTTCTGATCCAACTATCCATCTATATGTAGATGAAAAGAAGTACTAAGATCCACCTGAGTACTCAACTCCTAATGAAATACTCTCCAAAATCTTAAAATTTAACAAGAAACTATGATTCAAAATAACTGAAATGGGCACACCATTCAAATGGACTATCTCTTAAACATAGATATGGGCTAATCTCTCAGCACTATAGGACATCTAAATAGAAATGAAATAAGCTGACTTGGTCAGATAATCCACAATGACCCAAATACCATTGGAACCATAGGATGTACGAGGAAAACTACTAACAAAATCCATGGTAATCCATTCCCATTTCCACTCGAGAATAGGCAACCTCTGAGTCAAACCACCTAGTCGCTAATGCTCATTATTTACCTGCTGGTAACATAGACAACGAGCTACAAATTCTGCCATATCTCTCTTTATAACTCTCCTCTAATAATGTTGTCTCAAATATCTATACATCTTGGTTGTGCCGAGATGAATGCAATATCTAGAACTATAAGCCTCATGCAAAATTTACTTAATTCATTCATCAACCCTTAAAATATAAATGAAGCTATCAAATTTGGCAAACTTTTTAGTTTCTTCTGGATCAAGATCAATAGTCACCAACTTCTTAGCACATCATTTCCAGCAGCCATTAGAGCTAACAATTGCACGTGATATACTCCATTTTCCATTACCCAACAACACTTGTCCATGCCAGTCAACACCTCTATTTTTAATAGCTTTGTGTATGGAAAAGGAAATAACAAAAACACAAAAACACAAGGAAAATTGAATTTACATTGCACGCCACGTTCCTTCATAAATTTTACAGCAAAAGCTAGATGTCGAGCATTTGTGCCTATTCTAAAAAGTAGTCACACATTTCTAAGCTTTAGTTTTTGCCCATTTGCTACCACTAGCTCTAAGATACATCTAAAGAAATTGCTTTAGTTTGCCTATTTGCTACCATTAGCTCTAAGATGAGCTTAGAGTTACATCTAAAAAAATTACTTTGCTAAAGGCGGGACAACTTTAAAATGTCATTGGCAATAAATGATAAAAGGTTGTTTGGGTTTTATCAAAGAGCACCAATAGCTATAGTAATGTCAAGAACTAAATTGTTATACAAATTAGGAGATAAGAGAATTATAAAAGCTCTTTTTAGCTAATTTAACTTAGTTTCTCAACCTTGAACAAGGCCAGATCTTGAAATTGACGTACGATTCTAGATGAAATTCATATCTTTAGTTCAAACCCTATATTTTCATCAAGAAATTAACTAAATATGTACAATAATTAAATATAAAAGCCCAAATGACTTAATGTTTCTACCCTAGAATTTAGACAAAAGGCATAAAATTCAAATATTGGTTGCGGCACTATATGCACCCCAATAATACAGGGCAGGTTTCTTTTAATCACAAGGTAGTGGAAAAGAAACCACCTTTATATCTAATAAACCAACATCACAAAATCTAATACCATAACCTCTATTTTTCTAAATCTATAGCATATGACCAAGATAGCCACCGCAAGGTAGGGAAAGGTCTGCGTACACTGTATCCTTTCCAAATTTCTCTTTGTTGTTTTTGTAGTTCGTTAAGTGGCCATTCTCCAGACCAAAAGAGGAAAGAAGCAATGGCCATGCTATAGATAACTGAGTTTGGACTCAAAAAAATAGTTTGAGCAACATCTCAAAAGTATTAAACCAGAAGTCATTCCTAATCTAAAACTAAAACAAAACTTAAATGGGTTAATTAAACCACTCTTTGAAATCCTTATATAATAATACAGGAAGAATGGTGCAAAATAAAGTAATTCAGCAATTGACATTAATACAACAATTCAACAATGGGTCAAACTAACCACTCTCCAAAACCCTTTATATATTTTATTGTTAGAGAAAAAGAAAAATTAGATGAGTAGCTTGAATAAAACAAGAAAAATATTGACAATAATACAACAATTCAGCAGCCTATGAATAAAAAAGAGCAAATCGATCAATTGGAAATTGAGGTGTGGCATGCTCTATTTTCTCCAAGGTTAAACAAAACATAACTCGTGGACTCTAAAAGAGTTGAAATTTTGTACAGAGTCGCCACCTAATTTTAAGGAAAATAAGGAAACCTATTTATTTATTAACATGTATGATTGATGTTTTTAGTCTGCGAAAAATCAATTGAGATTATTGGTAACGACTCAAATTATTCTGAAGAAAAGAGATTACACACCCTTCGGGATCCACAACTGTGGTACCCGGCTAGACTAACTTTATCAAAGATGGAGGAGGTATATGAAAAAAGTATGTATTAAGTATAAAATGATTCTTTTGAAAAATATAAATATTTAAAATTATGTAAAAGTATATGAATATTAAATATATATATATATATAATATATATATATATATATATATAATATTGTTATAAAAATATTTAAAAGACATGTATAAAAATGTACGAATACTTGTGAAAAGGTAAAGTATTTTATGATGCATGAAAAAGAAATGTATTTTTTGTATGCCATAAAAAGAAATGTATTTACAAGTAATATTTTTATCTAATTAAAATTATAAAGAGAAGTAAAATTTATTTGAAAATAAAATACTACAAATATATAAATTACTTAATTAACTTGACTCTTTTATTTAAGTGTAACAATATATATGTTTTGTCGTAAATCAAAATTATATTAGTATATATATGTAAACAAATAAATTAAAACAAAATAAGAAAGCCTATTTAAAAGAAAAGACTATGTAATATATAAATGTGTGAAGTAGTTGATTAAATTAATTATTTTATATAAATATTAATGGTCTAAGTTTTGCTTAAAACGATGAAATTATCTAAAAGAAGAATATACCGCCCAACACCCAAAAAATAAAATTTTCACTATGATTAACATTTATACAAGTGCAAAAATATAAAAAATATAAAGACAAAATTTAAAGTCTTCTTTGAATGTCATTCCCGATAAATATTCTTGATAACCTGTATAAACACTAGTAATAAAATGTTAGTAACAAATAAACAATAATTAAAATAAATTAAAAAAATATGTGTGCATATAAGTATTTAAAAATATAATTTTTGTTAAAAAGTGGGCTCAGATAATGTTTTGAAATGTTCTAAAGATTTCGTCATCGCCCAAAAATATTTATTTTTATTACGTATTTATATACGTAAAATCCATCCTTTTATTTGTGAAGGCGTCGAAAATCGATGGATAATTTCTTCATCGGCCATGCGTCAGTCCTTGATGTAAAATAATACTTTAGGAAAGTAAAATCCGTCTTTGTAATGTGATGGCCTAAAAAATTCGATGGAAAAATAATATCATTGGCCATGTGTCTATTTTTTATATAAAATAAATAGCTTAGAAAGTAAGGATCCGTATTTTGTATTGGGGTGGCCTCAAGTATCCGACAGAGAGATAATATCATTGCTCCTGCGTCTATTTTAAATAACTTTAAAAGAGTAAAAAATCATCTTTTGTATTGGGGTACCTCAAATATTCAACGGAAAGATAATTTCATCGGTTGTGTGTCTATTTTTGATATAAAATAAATAACTTGGAAAGTAAAGATTCGTCGTTTGTATTGGGGTGGCCTCAAGTATCCGATGGAAAGATAATTTCATTGGCCAATTACATTAATCCATATAAACAAGAAAAATATATTAAATGCAAAATAATTAAAAAGCAATTTCACAAAAGCAAACAAAAAGGATTACTAACGTATAATATCAAAGGACCCTTTAAATAATTAAAATAATATCAAACCTCTTAGGAATTTAAAATAAAAAACAAAAATAAATGTTAGAATTGGGGACAACACTTTGACAAGACTTTAAACTAATATCAAAACCACTTTGACAGAAAAACAAACCAACAAAATAAAAGGAAAAATGAATGTTAGAAGTAATCCAACAAGAATAATACATATGAATAAATTCAATGGAAACAAATCAATTAATAACAAAGATAACAAAAAAAAAGTGATCATCAAACAATATCAACAAAAATTGATGAAGTCATCGGAGGAGCCAACTATTTTTCTAGAGCTAAAGCTCATTGTCTATTGTTAATGGTGATTTGACCAGATTTGGAACTAAAAAAAGAACGAGGGGATGGGTCACTGGTGTTGATTTAATGGGTTCACCAGAGCAACACTGCAGAGGCACAGATCTGGTCGGATCTACTCATTTTTTCTTACGAGCAGTAGCGAAAAGGAATCAGGGGTGAAGGGGTAGCGCGTGTGTCGGAGCTCTGGTGGTGGTGTAGCTGAATTTTAGAAAGAAGGGAGAGAAAGAGATAGTTTAGAAGGAGAGAGAAGATTTTCCTTTTTTATTCATGTATTTTGTGTAATTGTATGTGTATGGTGGTGTGTTGGTGTGTGTTGGTATGTGGTGTATATATTGTTATTTCTGAGAAAAAATGTTGCTCCCCCTTTTTTGTGCTGCTTTGTGTAATCTTTTTTTAATTTTGTGTTATACTGCGTAAAAATAATTAATCCGACTCAGTGTTTGTAAATAGTAAAAATATAGACATTAATTTATAATATGAAAAATATAACGAATGTTGAAAATATTTAAAAAAATGTAATTAATTTCAAAATATTATAAAAATATGATGTAATGTCGTGTACATGTATATATTGTGTATTTATTATATGTGTGTGTATGCTGGGTATTTTAAAAAAGAAAAATAATAATAAAATAAAATATCAAATCTAACTTTTCCCAAACACATCCATTAAATTATGAATAGTAGGAGAGAAAAAGTCGAGTGCCATAAATATGATGAGACCTTGACTTGACCGATTTGCTATTATGTGTATTAAAATAAGTGATCCAACTCAACTTTTGCGGATTGTAATAAATGTACAAAAATGTAGGTATTGTATTGATATGTAATTACAAAAAAATGTAAAGAATATTGAAATTATTGAAATATAATTAATAAGAAAATACTGTAAAAAAATGTATTGTGCATGTGTGTGGATGATTGTAAAATGTAAAAAACGATAATGCACTGATAGAATCGTAAGGTTAGAAAAATTATTTATAAATTCTGAAAGGTAAAATTGTGACAACAAATTGATTAAAAATCCTAAAGTAAGGGTGATTATCAATAATTTATCAAATAATTGTAAAAATGATGTAAAAATTATATTTTGTGCCCTTCAATGATCAAGAAGCCTGAAGACGTTAATCTTAGGCACGGAGAGCCAAAATTGAGTGTTAAAAGTTTCCCTTTTTCATTTGAGGATGACGTAAAGGTCTTTAAATGGAAAAAGTTGACGTGCAACTAATTTTGCTCAATAAAATATTATTTTTGATAAAAAATTCAAGCAAACTCCAATTTAGAGTTGCTTATACATACCTTGAGTTGTATGAGGATTAGGTCGTGTGTAGTTCAAAAAAATTAGGCAAATTGCCATGCTATTAATGGTTAAAGGCTATGTCAAATGATGATAGAGAAAGACTATTTGAGAACAGAAGTGTTCATCTATTCCCGATGCTCTTTTCAAAATTACTCCAGCATCGAGTTGTGAGATGTTGGGGATGGAATATTGTTTACTTGCTGTGGAGAAAGAATGGTTATGGGATTTTAATGATCGAACTCTTCATAGAGCTTCCTACATATCTTGAGTATCACGAGAATCAGGCCAATGTAGTTAGGAAATGAGAAAGTAGAAAATTTTGAGGCGGTTTTCAAAATGTGCCCCAGTGTATGATGTATGGTATTTGAAAAGAATGGGTTGTTATTCTTGATTGAAAAGATGCATAATGTCTTCAATTGTCTAGGGAGACTTGAGGATGAATGTTGCCACTGATTATTTATGAAGACTTGAAGATAAATGAAGCCTCCGATTGTTTAAGGAGACTTAAAGATGAATGACACCTCCGATTACTTACGGGGACTTATGTGATGGATAAGATATGTCTTCAATTGTCTACGAAGACTTGATGTATGACATCTCTAATTATCTATGGAGATTGATGTCGATCATCATCTTCGATTGTCTATGGAGTCTGTGTGATGAATGATGATGTCTTCGATTGCTTACAAAGACTTAATGCGTGACACCTCCAATTGTCTATGGAGGGTAATGTGATGAATGATGTCTTCGATTGTCTACGAATACTTGATGACATCTCCAATTGTCTGTGAGATGGATATTGAATGATGGTGTCTTTGATTGTCTACAAAAATTGTGTGATGAACGATGATATCTTCGATTGTCTATGAAAACTAGATGCATGACACCTCCAATTGACTATGGAGGCTAACGTGATGAATGATGTCTTCGATTTTCTACAAAGACTTGATGACATCTCCAATTGTCTATGGAGATGGATGTTGAATGATATCTCCAATTATATATGGAGACTGATGTTGATTTTCGTCTTCGATTATCTACGAAAACTGATAATAGTTGTCGTCTTTAATTGTATATGAAGACTAATACGTGATACCTCCAATTGTCTATGGAGAATGATGTTGATTTTTGTCTTCAATTGTCTATGAAGACTAATAATGATTGTCGCCTTCAATTATTTATTAAGACTAATATATGACATCTATAATTGTCTTTGGAGACTGATGTGATGAATTGTCATTTCCGATTGTCTACGAAGACTGATATGATGTCTTCGATTGTTTACGAAGACAGATGCATGACATCTCCAATTATCTATGGAGACCAATGTATGATAGCTCCAATTGTCTATAGAGACTGATGTGATGAATCGTCGTCTCTGATTCTCTACAAAGACTAATATGACGTCTTCAATTATTTATGAAGACAGATACGTGGCATCTCCAATTGTCTATGGAAATTGATGTATGATATCTCTGATTGTCTATGGAAACTGATGTATGATGCCTCTGATTGTCTACAGAGACTGTGATGAATGTTGTCTTCGATTGTCTGCGAAGACTATGCATGATATCTTCAGTTGTCTATGGAGAGTGATGATAAAATGACGTCTTTGATTGTCTATAGAGACTATGTAATGAATTTTGCCTTCGATTATCTACAAAGAATATGTTGATTGTTGTCTTCTATTGTTTATAAAGACTGAGGCTAACAATTTGTGAGGTGACTGAAATCTAATAGTCCTATCAACTTTTGATACTATTGATGTGTAAAAAATTCTCGACTTAGAAGAGAAAGAAACAAAATGTAATAGCCTCTCGACTGGCAGGGCCATAAAAAATATAAAATACTCAAAGATAAGTGCCTGACTAAGAAAATAAAATTTTGGATTTAAAGGTATGTGCTTAAAAGGAAAAAAGAAAATCATTCGTATTTGAACATTAAAAGCCTTAAATAAAAAGTAAAAAAAGCATGCATGTAAAAGTGGGTGTCTTGAAAAAGTAAAGAAATGTATGTATGTGAAATTGGAACCTTGGAAAAAAGAAAGAAACAATTTTGCATTTTCTTGGTAAAAAGTGTTGAAAGATGAAGAAGGCACAATCGTGTCTTGACTTCAGTTGGTACCAATAATTAGTTGTGTGTATAAGAATTTACCATTTCTTTCCCAACTGAATGATATCGACTTTAGGGTAACTCCTATAGTTTCAAGTGGTACCTCAGACATACCTAAGTATCGACAAGATTCGTTCTTCTTGCTTCAAGTAAAAATTTGGAACTATGTCTGTTCTCGTGTTTCAAGTGCCTTCTCCAGAAAGAAAGACTCATTTCACACATATTTGAGTATTTTTTTCATTTGAGGACGTCGAGTGAAATACACTCACACTCAAAAAGAAATCAATATATGCAATTGTGATACCATAAGCTTGTCCTTCATGTAAGTATCCACTAATGTGAGTACACTTCAAATAGGATCTCGTAGGACTTATTATCGGCTTGTAATGCAGGCTTGGGGATGGGTAGGGTGATATTTGGAATGAAAGTGACTAATTCTTCAATGAGCGTTGCACTGTATCTATGCTTTCAACATTTCTTGCACTTTGATGTGTGATCTTCATTATTGCGCTTCGTTGTCTTTTATTTTTGTATATGCTTCGACTTCTTTTGAATCTTGTGTAGGAGTTTCCCACCCCTTTCCAATAAACTATATATTTTTTGTTTTATTCTTTTTTTTTGGGGGCTTTTTGCTCTTTTTGAAGTCATTTTTTCATTTTTGTTCATCTAGGACAATATACACCTATCTCGTATGAGGAACTACACCATAAGCTTCTCAACAGAGAGCTTCTTCTCAAACACAATACGCCTAATCAGGCCTCAATTACAGCTGCAGTGGTGCAAAAATCATCACCAAATAACTTTACTTCCCGCAATAATAAGAGAGGACAACCATGGCGTTCATAACATCCCAATCAGCAAAATGGACAAACCTCATCTATAAATTGGCGTCCAACAAATGCACCAGCCACATCACCAAATTGGCATCCAACTGCCCCTCGACAAACTCGTCCAGTTTGTCAGTTATGTGGTCGCACTGGGCATACTGCCAATGTGTGTCGTTCATGCTCCCACAATCACTTGCAAGCCAGATCAAACTTTGCTTCCATACCTTGGGTTGTCGGTTCAGGAGCATCGCATCATGTGACTGCTGATTCTCAAAATCTTCAACGTCCGGATGACTACACTGGTACTGATGATATTACCAAGGGCAATGGTAACAAAATCCCTATAACTCACACTGGTCATGTTCAAATAAATACTTCAAATAAAAAGTTTCATCTTTTGAATACTTTGTGTGCACTAGAGATTAAACGTAACCTTATATCTGTGTCTCAATTTTGCAATGATAATCTGACATCCATAGAATTTTTTTCCTTTTGATTTTCTTGTGAAGCATCTAAGTACGGGTGCACCATTTGCACGAGGTCGGAATAAAGAAGGATTTTATGAGTCGCCTGTTGGAAGATCCCAATGCAATCTGAGCTACCAATCCTATATGGTAGAATCTTAACAATCTTGGCATAGAAAATTAGGACACCCAAATAAAAGAGTGCTTAAAACAATCTCACATAAGTTTTCAATTCCAATTCCAAATTCTGAAATGTTTGATCATTGTAATTAGGGATGGCAATGGGGCGGTTCGGGTGCGGTACGATGCAGGTTTTAAGCTATGCGGTGCGGTGTGGGTTTTACGTTATGCGGTGCGATGCGGGTGTGGTGCGGGTTAAAGTAATTTTTTTTAAATGGTGTGGTTCAGTGCGGGTTGCGGGTATATACGAGTTTGAATTAACAAAAAACCTAAAAATTACTATTGTTCTCGTGAATATACCTAAAATTATATGTGTTCTTTACTTAAATTTTATGATACTTAGAACTACATGCATAACACTACAAATAAATAATTTTATAGTAGCTTTTTTAACATCTCTATTCATTTGAATAAAAATATGATATTTGATCATTACTTGTACACGTTAAACTTTTTGACAATGTTTGAGTGAAAAGTGATATAATAAAAATTAATTATTATTTTCTAGTTGTAGATTTAAAATATTATGATTTTCAATGGAGTTACAAATTTTTCAAAAAAAAGGAAAAAATAAAAACATGGGGCGGTGCGGTTATCCGCGGGTATGAATGTGAGGTGGGTTTATGCGGGTTTAAATATGATGCGGTGCAGTTTTAAAACTTGCGGGTTTAGTAAAAACCTACACCGCACCGCACCATTGCCATCCGTAATTGTAATTCCAATTTTTCTAGTAAAAGCCATCGGCACCCCTTTTCTGAGAATACTCTAGTGAGCCAAAAGCCTTTACAAATTATTTCCAGTGATGTATGGGGCCCATCACCTATTTGTCAATTGACAAAAAAATTATATTATGTAATTTTTGTTGATCAATTTGCAAAATACATTTGGTTTTACACACTTAAAAATAAAAGTGAGGTCAAAACAGGTTTTTCTAAATTTAAACCCCTTGTTGAAAATTATTTTCATACAAAAATACTCTCAGTTTATACTGATGGTGGTGTTGAGTTTGAAGGTCTTAAGTCATTTCTTCATACCACTGGAATTGAGCACCTTGTATTGCCACCATATACACCACAACAGGTAGCTATGGCTGAACGTAGACATCGACACATCATTGAAACATCAAAAACCATTTAATACCGAGCCTCCATGCCTCAAATATTTTGGTCCTTTGTATGTCAACAAGCCACATTCTTGATTAACAGGCTTCCCAAACGCACACTTCATTATGATTCTCCATACTAACGATTATTTGGAGAAATTCCAAATTATCAATCCATTCGTACGTTTGGTTGCCCATGTTATCCATGGCTTAAACCATATGCCAAACACAAACTAAAACCCAAGCCCACCCTTTGTGTTTACTTAGATTATGCTAATACCCATCACAACCATTAGTGCTATGATCCTATTTCACAAAGGATATACATTTCACGAGATGTTATTTTTTATGAAAATAAATTTCCTTTTTTCTGATATATTTTCATATTTGAAAAACAAAGGAATTTTAAAATTAGAGTGGGATATCTTGTACAAAGAGTCAAATGACCTATGTGTCAAGTCTATTCCTCCAGTGGATTATGAGATTCTCCAGCCAATCAAGGTTTCTCTAAAATTGCCAGTGACACATTTTACAAGTTCTTTTTCAGGTCCTTCTTTGCCAGTAACACCAACTCCTGCCGTCGGCTTAGATTGCTCCACACAGCCTAGTGTTGTCCCACCTACCACACAACTACTAATCCAGTATCAATGCCGAAATCAGCACACCCCGACAAACCCTTTATCTACACCAACTCCATACCCCTCGTCGTCCATTCCATATCACAATCATCACCAATCCTCCACTACAGCTTCCGCACATACCCAACAACCATCCATTCACCGACCTATTACTTATTCATAAAATAATATCACCAAACCCAGGCGAACATTTGATTATCTTGCAGTTGCATTAACTAAACCACTTCCCAGCACTTATAACCAAGCCCAAAAAAGTGCACACTTGAGAGAAACAATGAAACATGAGTTTGAAGCATTGATGAACAACAAGACGTGGGACCATATACCACTATCCTCTTCTTAGAATGTTGTTGATTGTAAATGGCTCTATCATATCAAAACCAAATCAGATGGAAGTGTTGACAGGTATAAAGCTCAGCTAGTTGCAAAGGGCTTCATGCAACGACCGGGTGTGGATTATAACTCTACATTCAGTCCAGTGGTAAAACCTATTACTGTTAGACTCATTTTGTCGCTTGCAGTTTAGCACAGTTAGTATTTGCACCAATTGGATGTGAATAACGTATTTCTATAAGGACACCTTGAAGAAGATGTTTATATACATCAACCTCATGGGTATGATTATCCTGATTTTCCTCATTATGTCTGAAAGCTAAGAAAAGAAATTTATGGACTTAAGCAGGCCCCTCGAGCCTGGTACTCTGAGTTAAAGCAATTCTTGCTTCAAATTAGATTTCAAAAGTCTAACTCTGACTCTTATCTGTTTATTCGTCATCAAAGTGAAGTATTGATCTACATTCTTGAATATTTTGATGACATAATTCTCACTGGATCGAACTCTGAGGTTATCAAGAAAACTATCCAGGTTCTTTCATCCAGATTCTCTCTCAAAAACCTCGGATATCTCCACTACTTTTTGGGTATTGAGGTTCTCCGGACTAAAGAAAGGATCATCCTTTCTCAGGCAAAGTATGTTTCTGATCTTCTTTCTACCCATAACATATCTGAACGTAAGCCTATTACAACTCTCATGAGTTTCATGGCCTCGCTGTCCTTAAAGGATGACATACATCCAGTGGATGCCACCTTGTATCGTCAAGTACTTGGTAAGCTTCAATATCTGTCATTCACCAGACCAGATATAATCTTTGTAGTTAATAAATTATCTCAATTCATGCATGCTCCTACACAAACACACTGGTCATCTGTTAAGCGACTTTTACGATACATCCAGTACACCAAAAATCATGGCTTACAAATAACGAGCAAGATATATCCTGGGTTGTTTATGTATTTAGATGCCGATTGGGTTGGTCACATTAATGACAGGAACTCTACTTCTGGATATATCCTATACCTTGGTTCAAATCCTATTAGTTGGTCATCCAAAAAGCAACGCACTGTTGCGCGCTCCTCTACTGAAACATAGTATCGTGCAGTATCTTCTGCACTTGCTGAGGTCAATTGGGTTCAAAAAATTCTTGTTGAACTACATGTGCAACTGCTTAATCCACCTATAATCTATTGTGATAATGTTGGTGCTACCTATCTTTGTCAAAATCCGGTACTACGCAGTAGGATGAAACACATTGAAGTTGATTTTTACTTTGTTAGAGATCAAGTGTAGGCAAAATAGGTGCTAGTTTAGCACTTACATGCCACCGATCAGCTCGCATACACGTTTACAAAGCCTTTGCCTCGTCTGCCATTTCATGAACATCTGTCCAAGTTAAAGGTTATTGACGCCACCTTCAACTTGCGGGGGCGTATTGGGACATGCTTGATTGAGTAGTAAATTGTGCAGATTTATCTCCCTAATTTGTGCTCTCAATTGTGCAGATTTCTCTCCCTAATTTGTGCTCTCAATTGTGCAGATTTCTCTCCCTAATTTATGCTCTATTAAATGTATATAATTCTCTAGCTGATTTCTAGTGATTTAGATAGCTAGTTACCTTAGTTAACCTTTCCTTTACTTGTGTATATATATATATATATATGTAACCTTTGGATAATACACAAGCCTAATACATTACTTCTTCATCTCTCGAACCTTTAGTTATTTGTTATTAATGTCTATTTGACCAGATCTAGAATAAAAAAACAAAGAGGGAATGGGTCACCGGTGTTGCTTTAACAGGTTTCACCAGAGCAACACCGGAGAGGCACGAATCTGGTCGGATCTACCCATTTTATTCGGGGAGTAGCAGCGAAAAGGAAACAGAGGTGAAGAGGCTGCGCATGTGGCGGAGCTCTGGTGGTGGTGCGGCTGAATTTCAGAGAGAAGGGAGAGAAAGAAAGAGTTTAGAGAGAGAGCATTTTTTATACGTGTGTTTTGTGTGATTGTGTGTGTATGGTGGTGTGTTAGTGTGTGTTAATGTGTGGTGTATATATTGTTGTTTCTGAGAAAAAAATGTGACTCCCTATTTTTTGTGCTGCTTTGTCTACTTTTTATTTTTATTTTGTGTTATACTGTGTAAAAATAATTAATTTGACTCAGTGTTTGTAAATTGTAAAAATACAGACATTAATTTATAATTATGAAAAATATAAAGAATGTTGAAACTATTAAAAAAATATGATTAATTTTAAAATGTTATAAAAATATGATATAATGTCGTGTACATGTATATATTGTGTATTTATTATGTGTGTGTGTGCATGTTGGGCATTTTAAAGAGGAAAAATAATAATAAAATAAAATATCAAATCTAACTTTTCCTAGACACATCCCTTAAATTATGGATAGTAGGTGAGAAAAAGTCAACTGTCATAAATATGACGAGACCTTGACTTGACTGATCTGCTGTTATGTGTATTAAAATAACTGATCCAACTCAACTTTTGCGGATTGTAATAAATGTACAAAAATATAGGTATTGTATTGATATGTAATTATAGAAAAAAATGTAAAGAATATTGAAATTATTGAAATATAATTAATAAGAAAATACTGTAAAAAAATATGTCGTGCATGTGTGTGGATGATTGTAAAATGTAAAAAACGATAATGTACTGATAGAATCCTAAGATAAGAAAAATTATTAGTAAATTATGAATGGTGAAAATGCGACAACAAATTGATTAAAAATCCTAAAGTAAGGATGATAATCAATAATTTGTCAAATAATTGTAAAAAGATGTAAAAATTATATTTTGTGCCCTTCAATGATCAGAAAGCCTGAAGACGTTAATCTTAGGCACGGAGAGCCAAAATTGGGTGTCAATAAGGTGTATCTGAAATTTCTCGAGTTTAGGGTAGAATTGTGAGAATTATTGAGATTACGCAGAGAATGATCGGTGTAAAAGCAAGAGCAAGCTAGGGTTTTGCGATGAGGTTTAATTTTCCAAAAAGGAAGCATTTTTTAATTTTCACTTTCAACATATAATTATATGTTCAAATTTAATTTGATTTGGCACTTGATTAAAAACAATTGGCGCTTTAATTTTTGTTAAAAGAAAAAAAAATTTCCCCCGCCCATGCTTTAAATTATATATTATTTGGGACCACAAACTAAATTTTTTGGGACCCTATTTAATACCTTCACAATAAAGTACATAAATAAAGACCAAAATATAATCTTGTCTCAATACCTATACTTTTAAAGACGGGATTATCAGCTCGTCCCAACATGTTGATCATAAAAAAAGTTTTTTCTTGTAGTGCTTCCTACTTGAGAACCTCCTCGATTACCCTGGAAACCACCCTTACAACAATGAGAACCACATCTAACTTAGGGATGAATTTCTCTAATCGGGGAAACACCCTAAGCTGAAACAATAATTTCCCCACAACTAGGGAAATCTCGAAAATAGTGACTAGGAGATCCACATTTCTAAAATAACACCAGAGCTAAAATGGAACCAACATATCTAACTGACCTAGAATACATACTACATCTAGAATAATCAGATGCTAAACCTCTTAAAGACTTACCACTGCCCTTACCAAGGCGATCACTGGATGGCTAAGGAAATGTTAGCAAAACAATCCATCATTGCATGATAATGAGATAACACTCGATGCCCAGAATTACTTCAAAATCAACCATATCAAGAATAATAAGAACAGTATAAGTATCAACATCTCTAAGATCAGTATAAGTATCAACATCGCTAATAGTCACAACACATGATCCAAAAACTCGATCCACTATTAAAAAATCACCTAGGGGAGTATATGTGTGCAATAGCACAGATAATAGGTCACAAAATAACTCCAACTATGGTGTATAATAAGCAGATATATAAGAATCAGTAGATCCCAGGTCAAATAAAATAAGGTCCAACTGGCAGCATCCAAAGTCTCAGCCTCAGGTCTAGCAGATACTGCATATAACTGGCCATACCCTCCACCGGGCTGGGCACCTGACCCATCTCCCGTCCTTACTACCTGAGAACCTCCTTGAATACCCTCAAAATAACCCCTACGACTCTGAGAACCACATATAACTTAGGAATGAATTTATCTAATAGGGGAAATACCCTAAGCTAAAAAAATAATTTCCCCAGCACTAGGGAAATCTCATGAATAGTGACTATGAGATCCACAATTATAACATGACACCTGAACTAAAAAAGAACCAATAGATCTGGATGACCTAGAATAAATAATACATTTAGAATAATCGAATGATGAACCACTTAAAGACTTACCACTTCCCTTACCAGGGCGATCACTGGCACTAGACTAACCTCTGTCAGTAAATAAAAGTGCCTCCTAAATAGGTTAATTATGCTGACTCTAAGACTAATAAGATGGACGTGGAGGATACCAACTTTGAGAACTACTATCTCTAGGTCAAGAACTACAACGACTCCTACATAATCTTCCCTAAAACCTGGGCCTCTTATCATGACCCTCACGGTGCATCTTATCCATCACTCAAGCGTGATATGATACCTCAGTAATAGACCTACCCACAACAACTAAACTCTGAGTAGACACATGAATGGAAAGTGTAAACCCTTTGACAAAGGAACAAACTCTCTCATACTCAGCATCCAGAATAGAAGTATCATGCATAGCCAACTCATGAAAATAAGCCTCATACTGTAAAACTATCATGGAGCCTACTCCAATATAGGGAACAGATCCCGTAAATGATCTTTAAGGATACGAGTCATATATTACTCTAAGAATGTCTCAGAAAGTAAAGCCTAGGCTAAGGGAGAAGATCTAGCTAATCTAGAATCCATGTAGCCTCTCCATAATGTCGAGCAACCAAATCCAAATTAAATATGGTGTAATCCTCAGCACTAGTCACAACAAGGCCTAAATTACAGAGCATATCCTTACAAGTAATCAATAAATCATATGCATCCTCGCTCAGTGCACCAAAAAACCTAAGCAAAGCCAATCTCAAGAATCTAGCAAACATCTTCTGCTCATTTGAAGACATCATATGCTAAGTAGCCACCGATTGAGTAACTAATGGTGTAGGATCAACATCAACTTTGGAAGCCACAGCTACAAGTTGCGCCCCTGGCTCAGTACTACTCTGATTTATAGATTGTGCACCATCAGATAATGCACCACCAACTAAACCCAAAGTTGAACCAATGCATCTCTAATCACTAACGATAAAATAAACCTTTGTGGAGCCTAGGCTAGTCTTAGGCCCGTCGCTGGCTCAGGCAAAGAATATTTATCTTAGGATCGAGAATAGGACCTTGGGAAGGTGTCCTATCCTGGCCCTAGCTAGGGATACATCTCACGGCTGTCCACGAACTATAAGTAATCCACAAACATGAGTAGGATTCCTAGGCTCAATCTCGAGACCTTCTTCTCATGTAGTGGTAGCATGTGTCCTAGGCATATGTGAAATAATGAAATCAAAGGAATGTTCTATAAACCAACTCAAACTCTTAGCATAATATGAGTGAATAAAGTAAAGAGCTCCTACGAATTTCCCATAGCCGATAGGAAATAGACATCATTATTTTTATGTACAGGACTCTACTATACACTTGCTCATCTACTAGTAATACCGGTAACCTAGGATCAAATACCAATTTATCACAACCCAATTTACGAGTCATGATGGCACCTATTAAATCCCACCAGTAGGTAAGCTAAACCATAACCCAGACCTAATACACTGGGTTAATTTAGTAGGAAATTCCCAACCTAGAAGAATTTCCAAAAACACAATTTATATAAAAGCAAAGGGTTCTAGGTAGATAAAATAATTAATACAAGATACCATCCCACGAGCTAGTAGAGCTAGTATAAGAGAATCTTATAATAATACAACTCAAAAGTTTAGAATATTCAACAACATCTTTCTCGATAACTAAAGACTGAATATCAAAATATAGAAGGAAATAAGTAACCCTAACTTGAAAAGGTCACCCTATCTTTAGATAATTAACACAACAAGATCAATGATCAACGACGATAACTAATACTCGAATCTGCAATAAAAAGGTACAGAAGTGTAGTATGAATACTAAAACAATAGGTAATCAATAGGCATCATCGGCTGATTAATATAAATCATGATATAAGTATGATAAAAAGTGCAAGATAACATAACTATGTCAAGGTACAAAAATGAACCCGAATCATCTTCAATACCATTACATACAATAAGTAATCTCACTGAAATAGCAATATAACACAAGGCATAAACAATGGCCAACATAGCTATGTAATATAAGTAAATAAATTGGAATGATAACACATCACATAAGTAATCACAAAAAATGAAATTGGCTCCCATACGTCAATTGGTGCAAAAAGTAAAAAACTCATGACAGACTCCCATATGCTTAGAGAGTACACTTAGAGATGGAATAAAACAATTAACCAATATTATAACTAATCTTCATCGTCATTTAATCATAATTCTATAATTCATCATCAATCGGCCAATTATCAATATTTCACAATTTACCAATATTTGACAATGTACCTACATCCCATAATGTTCTAGTCACTTAAAAAGCATATTATCATTGTTCACTAACCACCGTTCATTGGATAACCATCTCTTATTAACTAATTTATTTAATAACTATTCATCATATAACTTCTAGTTATTATTTATCCATTATTCACCACATGTCTCCTAATCTCTATTCATTACATAACCATCATTTATCATCTAATATCATTTATTGTCTAATCATCATTTACCAACTAATCTTCGATTATCAAATAGTCATTATTTTATCATTTAAATGACATTCACCACTAATCATCAAATATCACTAATCATCAATTATACCATCTACTTATTATTTACAGCTTTCGGGCCATATCCATCCTTGCTAATATTAAGTTCATACCCAACAACATTTAAGTGTACATATATATATATATATATATATATATATATATATATATAATGGCCATACATAGGGCATGGTCAAACTCAAACTAGTTGATGTACACATAGTAACATTAATATAATAATCCTACATCCTTATCGGGTATCAATGCATTATCATGAATATCCTCCAGCCTTTTCAAGTATTAATATATAATCATAATCATCCTGTGGCCTTGACCAGTATCAATGTATAATCATAATAATACTTTGGCCTTTTCGATATTAATGCATCATCATAAATATCCTTTGTCCTTACAAAGTACTAATATATCATCACAATTATTCTTTGGCTTTTTGGGTATCGATATATCATCATAATCATCCTCCGTCCTTGTTGGGTATCAATATAAATAAAATCATAATATCTGGACTTAAACCGGTAGCCATTTCATCATAGTCGGTGGAAAAATCAATAGCATAAGTGATCATATAATTAAGAATTATTATTTCAAGCATAATTAATTGCATACATACCATATAATCAATAATCATGACTTCAAGCATAATTCGTGGCACAATTGCTCATATCATCAATAGGGATGTTTTCTAGTATGATTACTAGCATAATTTTTTTAGTATGATCATAATCATAAGAAATATCATGAATAATGACTTACCAATAGTATATTAAATGGCTTTTCATTATCATAAAATATAGTTATCATTTGAATCATCGATAGTCATCATAGTATGAATTCTGGCAGATTCATAGAGAAATTCATAGTGTTTTCCATAACTTACCATAATATGATCCATAGCTCATCATAAGGTAACCACAATCTAGTCAATTAGTCCATGATCATTACTCATAATGTCATTATCACCATAATCAATTACTATGGTTCCTCAATATTGCCTAAAAAGGCATTCTCTAGGCATTAAATAAGTATATAAGGGTTTTAAGAGACCTAATCATCAATCTTGACTTAAGGTGGGTCAAAGAGCCCACTTTTTAAATCCTAAAACAATTCTCTAGGGTAAATTCTACCCAATACTAGGCTAAGGTATCTCAATCCACACTTAGATATATAGCAAGACATAATTGGCCTTAAGGTAGAAATTCTTCTCAAGCACTTAGTTTTCATTGTGTGTTAAATCCAGAACTTGCTCGGTTGGTCTTGCCTTGGTTGTAGGATAGCTGTTAGGAAAGGATCATAGGCTATTGTTGATATTAGTCCACTTTTAGCCTAAATGACCTTCCATGTGTGAATAATATCCCTTGATCCTAATTTTGAGCCTGAATGCCTATTCTTTTTATTATACCTATCACCTTCCTATTTGTATCACAATGAACCTGTTTTGGCCTTGGTCCTCCTTGGACATTATGCCTTTGACTTAGGAAAATAGCCTAAGTTGAGGGTGGCTATCATAGGGTGCGTGATATAAAGTAAGTAGGAAGAAGGGTAATATTAAAAAAAATGCAAGGCAGGGTGTGGTAGGAAAAGAATTAGAAAAGAAAAGTTGTAAAAAAAAATAAAGGAATAAAAACTGCACCCAGCTTGAATGTAGTTTAATCAAGAAAGGGAGAAATAAGGTAAAGGCTGATAAGTGAGATCCCAAAAATAGTGTAGTGCCAAGGAAGCTTAGTTACTTTAAATATCCTTGTGTATCATTACAAGCCTACATTACAAGCTGAATAAAAGTCCTATAGTGATCCTAACTTAACTGTCTGAAAGCTTCAGTAATGGAAATAAGACCAAGCTTATGGTATTTAGCATACATTGATTGGAATTTCTTTCTGAGAGTGAGTGTCTCTTCACCATCTCTGCATTTACATACTTGATTTCATATATGAGTGAGGAGGGACTTCTTTGTTGTGAGGGCACACTAGTTATGTTGCTAGTTACTAACTTATTTGGATGGTGTAATATTGGTACATGCATGGTTGTTGTTGCTGAATTGATGCCATATCTTGATTCCTATGTGTCGCATAGTTTTTTTTCATTAATATACACAATTCGGTTAAAGTGATTGAACTTAGAGAGAGTGACGAGTTTTGTGCTAAAATTAATGATCAACTATCATAGGTATCTTATGTTTCTTTTGGTTAAGCATCGTAGTGTTGTCTTATGTAGTTGCTTGAGGACAAGCAATTGTTTTAAGTTGAGGGTGTTGATGTGCTAGCATTCTGTTAACACATTTAGGACTTTAACTTGGATAATTGTAAGTTCGTAAGTGACTACTACTGTTTTTTATTATATTTTATATGATTTTGTAGGAAAGTCAAGATGGATGAAAACTCATGAAAGCTATGTCAAGAAGGATGATTTTTGGCTAAAGATTCAAGAAATTAAGTTCTTAAAATTTCATCTGATGACTTGGTCTGATAAGCTATCAGAATATGTCGTCACATATAGGCAGAGAACAAAAAAGGTGAAGTATTTCTGATGACATTTTGTGATAAGTCGTCAGATTTGTGATAAGTCTTCATAAATGTCGTCACAAATGTTGTGATAAGTCATCACAAATATCGTCATATTTTTGATAATTCATCAGAAATATTGTCATACATGGGCAGAAGGTCTGAAGATATTTTGTGATAAGTTATCAGATTTGTGATAAGTCATCACAAATGTCGTCACAAATATCGTCAGATTTGTGATAAGCTGTCACAGATGTCGTCACCTAAGGGGCAAAAATTTGAATTTTTAATTTTGACTTTTTCTTAAGTTACGGCTATAAATAGCAGCTTTTAGGGTTCATTCGTCATCTGGAACTATCGGGAACTCATTCCAAAGGCTATTTTACTTCCCTTTAGTCTCTAAGCTTGTAATTCAATTCTTCAATCCTTTTATTTAGTTGTGGGAAATTCTTATTGTACTTGGAGGGTAATCAACTTTGGATTTCATTTTATGTAAGTTTAATTGCTTTAAATTATGAATCCAATCATTGTTATCTCTTTCTATCTTATGAGCAACTAAAACCCACATTAGGGTTGTTGTGGGATCTATGACATTCTTTCATAGATTTAGTAGTTGCTTAGGGTTTGAGTGATTATAGGAACATCTTGATAATTCTTTTGTATTAATTACTTTTTGTTCATTGCAAACAATAGGATTTGCTTACTGTTGATTTGCTTGAGATGAGAAATCAACCCGAGTAAGAAGTAAATTATCAACGAGGATTTGGGAAGGTTAAGTTCTTATCTAATGATTAATGCTGTAACAAGATTTATCAACTTGAGATAAAATCAGTATGAATAGAATGACTTCTTAAGTTCGAGAGAATAAGGGAGTTCAACATCTAGGTAGGTTGAGAAACACTTAGATGGACTGTCGAAACTGGTAATCTGGTGTTTCCCGTAAATCATGAGAACCCGATGCCACAAATATTATTTAATGGGGATTAGTAATCATAGTGATCACAACCCTAGATTATTCTTTATCATTTATTTTAACTATTGAACTTTTGGCTTTCAGTTCTGAAGCAAGTTACAACTTTAACATGTTGATCATTAAAAGCCCCCATTTTATCTTTTCATGCCAGTTGTTTGAATTTAACTTGTATCTTTAGTTTCAAACTAGTTTAATTGCCACTCACATTGCTCCCTGTAGATTTGACCCCAAATCCAAAGTTGGGTAAATATATTGACGACGACCGCCTTGCACTAAGTTGACATATAAGTTGAGCGTTATCAGTGCTCAATAGGCATCATTAGCCGACTGAGCTAAATCATACTATAAGAATAATAAAGATGCAAGATAAATATGCCAAGTCATGGTAAAAGGGAAAATCTAGAATAATCTCTAATATTGTAAATAAATAATCAAAAAAGATATAGTATGAAATAAAGAATAACTAATACTATAAGATTGGCCCCTAAAAGCCAATAAGTGCAAAAAAGTAAATAGCCCATATGGGACCCTATAAGTTCGAAGGGTGTAATAGAATAAAGTAAATAACCAAAATTTCATTAATTAACCGTATCTCAATCCATAACCATGAATCCATCAATATCATGACATACATAAATAATATCTCAATGTCGGACTCAAATCGAAATTCAATATCATCATTGGTTGAAGGAATTTGATATAAAGATCCAAAAAAATTGCTGGACTTGAATTGGAACTTAATTTTAACAAATCATCAGATGTAAACCAAAACTAACACCAACTCACAAGAATAAATCTAGAATAAATATCATGGATCTAGCTTCCACAATATCTATCATAAGCATTTCCATTAAGTAGTGTGTATAGAAGTATAAAAGGAACTTTTAAGAGTCTTGCCCTAAGGTTGGCTTGAAGGTCCAACTTTTATTCCCCAAAATCTATTCTAAGACAATTTCTACCCTAGACTAGGTGATGACTCGTGAATTTACCACTCATTTGCACTGAATGTTCGTGAACATTACCATGTTTTGAATGATTAAATGAGACATATTTGTGATTAAATACACTAATATAAACATTTTGGTTTATCAAAGGTGATGAGGTTGAAAGATGTGGATTCGGGCTAAAAAAATAAAAAGGGAGCAAAAGAGAGCTGCTAGAAGACCTAGGGCAGAAACATGCATCAGTTACCGCAATCATGATTAGTCAAGATAGGTCAAAATGCTCTAATCACAAGGTTCTGATGGAGGTTGTAGTATCCAAAATCATACATAAGTTGCCGCAATTACAGACTAGCGGGATTATGCCTAGGGGCAACTATGTCATTTTGGCCAGGTGACCCTAAATCCTATTTAAGGCTCAAAACCCATTCATTTTGTAGCATCCATCATCATTCCACAAGTCTAACACTCATCATTCACTTAGGGTTTTTGTAATTTCTTAGAGATTTGAGAATAAATTTACACTAATCTGAGGCAAGATTTAATTAGAGGAACTCTGAAGTGTAGATTTGGTTTTGTCTATTAAAGATTTATTTGAATCTAAAGTGTAGTTTGTCCTATCATTATTTTTCTTATGAATAACATTGATGGACATTTTTATATATTTGTGTTCATTATCCTTATGATGTGCTAGATCTACCCCTTTGGATTGTGTCAGAATAAGGTGCAATTTTGTGTAGGTTATGATAAATTTGTCTAAATTCTAGTTTGTTGTTGATGGTTTACTATTTCTTGATTAAATTGGATGGGATTTATAGGTGAAATCCCTAAATACCTAAATAGGTTTGATGGGTTAATATCCTAAGCTCTTGAAATCTAAACCATCCTTGACAAAGGGGTTTGGGTGAAATTTTGGAACCTATATAATTCTTGAAAAAGGGATGTGCGAACCACGAAAATAGTAGATAATTTATAGGAACGGTTTGCTAATTCTCAATATCTTAGACATAAGGGTTATTAGGATGCTAACTATACCAAGAGTATTATCCTATAAATATGGATACTCAATTCAGGTATTGGGTGGCTTTAATTGACACACTCGTTAGGTACTCAAAAGGGTTAATGAGTGATATCTTTGTGATTTTGTTAACAAACTAGCCTCAAGGACTTTCAACATAGCTTACCACGTCTTCATGATTAGATTTTACCCCGAATTATCATGTTCCCATGCATAACATTCCCCTAGGATAGTGTAATCCCAAGATCTATGCCATATTGATTACCTACTAATTATTTATAGTATCAAATTAGTCCTTTAGAAGCCCAAGAATTACCGTCACATTGAAAAACATTGAACACCCCCAAACCATCTTGTACCATAGATTTGAACTTAGCAAGAAACTATATTTTTGAATTTACTCAATTGCCACTCACATTGTTCCTCGTGGACTCAACCCCAAATATTAGTTGGGTAAATATATTGGTGCTGACCACCTTGCACTTAAATTGATGTATAAGTTGAGCGTTATCAAAAATGGCATCGTTGCCATGGAAAAAATTAGCTTAGTGAGTTAGTTTGGAATTTTAGCTTACTTTCTTTGGTTCAAACTTGTAAATATTTGTTTGTGATTTTCTTTGTTTCTTGCATTAGGTAGATTTTTTTTTTGTTTTCTGTTCACTATGGCATCTTGGGAAAATATGATTTTTATGGTTAGAAATCTTATCTTAATAACCCTTGTCCATATTATGATGGACCCCATATTTTGCAAGATTGTAGATTTGCTCCTCGAAAAGAGATGTGTGCACCATCTCGATCCTATTTGGAGTATGATTGGTTTTTATGTAGTGATCGAGATAGATATTAGAGTGATTGTCCAAATGTCCCTACCCCTTGTTATACTAACCTAAATACTAGTTCTTATTATGAGTTTTATAGGTTTTATTATGAGAAAAAGGAACAACAACTTGCCAGATATAATGGTGTTGAAGTAATACTTCAACTTATCTTGTATCAGGTGGAAATAGCGGGGGATAACATACAATTCATGCATCAATACATAAGGGCGGGTAAAGAGAAAATCCAAAGGATAGAAAAAGTGGGTATGGAGGCTAATCTTTCAATTACCATAGGTATTCCAACTCTTCCACATGAGCTCAATGATGAACAATCCTCGCTGATTTCTAAACCAACCAAACAAATCATGAGAGATGATGCCAAGATTAAAGAAATGGTACTAGATTCGAAAAAAAAGCCAAGCGAATCATTTTTAAAGGCTCTAGTCCATTTAGGAGTGAGAATGTCTAGAAGGTTTCGACTCCAAAATTAGGGAAAAGTCCTCACTCAAACAACTTTTCAACATTATGCTTGGTGGATGTGATAAAAGTTGAACAACCCAAGAAAATGATGAAATGTTGAGATGAGAAGGAAAATTCATATATTTTGGAGTTTTTCATCCCAAGAGGTAAAAATGAAGCCCACTACTTCAAGGTCAATAAATGCAAAATTAAAAGTGTAGCAAGTGCATTCTTGATGTTCGCACCAATACCCAATGAGCCTACTCAGAAATTTGATGTGAAATTCGGTAGAAGAATTAAGTCTTTAATGTGGCACGATAGAGGTAGTATTGTGGTGCCCTCTCCTCACCCCTAAGTACCACAAAGATGTATTGATCGAAAGTTGGGGCTCCATTTCAATTCCTCCAAGTGGAGACATAAATAAAAGATAAAGAAATTCGATCCGCAATAATAAATAAGGCATTTGATTGGAGAAAACCCATCATTTTCAATGTTCGCTCCATAAGCTTTTGAATAGGTCACCTAATTTTGATGTTTTATAGGTGCTTTGGATAGGTTGAAAGTAAAAAATAAGGGAAAATCAAGTTTAGAAGTATGGCATTCATGCAGAAAAATAGGATAAAATAGAGGAGCAAATGACCTCAGTTACCACGATCGCAGACTGAGGACCACAATCGTGGTACCTCTATCGCACCAATACTGTCGCAATCGTGCCACTATGCCCATCTTTCAACATGGTTATCAATGCGGTTTTAGGGAGACGTTTGACCTTTCTTATAATTTTATATTATTTAGTGAGTTCACTACAAGTCTTTTTATTAGGGGTGGGTGGCCCTACCCTTTTATGAGTACACATTGCCTTGCAATACTTGAAATTAGTTCACACGAAGCATCAAAATTTCTTTAATTGATTGTTTTCATACTTAGTTTTCTGTTTCTTTTAATAATAATGTTGAGTGAACCTTTCCCTATGATAGATTGAGTGACATCATTATTAAGGAAAACTGGTCATGATTATATCTTAAGCTATGGAGGTAAGGGAAGTCTGAGTACCCATGGCATCAAGGTCATAAATGCAATGGAAGTCTAAGTATCTATGGCATTTTGGATGTGGGATCGTACTTATTCCTATGGAGAAGTCTGAGTAGCTATATGTTTTGCCGTATAATAGCAAAAATATAAGACTAAGGCTTGGGTTGGTACCATAATTATCCAATTTTGCGTGGTGCAAATGCAAAGCAAACATACCCATCCGTCCAAAATATTTTCAAAAAATCAAGGGCATGGACATGAGCGATCTCATTACAATTCTTTTTCTCTTTTTGTGACTCCAACTTTTGGTTTGTGAAAGATTGATAGATACTCTATTTTGTCTCTAGCGAGAGGGGTAATTGAGTCTTCTTGGCAAATTTTCATGCCATGTGTGGTGAGATTATTTGTCTACTTCTTATGTATACTTGTACATCTAGAACATGCCTCATTAGTCTCTCAAAACTAATTTTGATAGTACATGGGGTTTGAGATGATCCTAGGACATCATTTTTTACATTGGAAGTCCACTTTATCCTAAAAAGCCTATCATTGCATAGATGTTATCCCTGCTCACCCACTTCGAGCGTTTTGACCTTTCTTTGGAAAACATATTACAAGCCATGGGCCTTTTAATTCTTAACCCTCCTTTGAACCACATCATCCTTGAATATAAAGGTGCAAATTAAGGCTAAAATCCAAAGTTTAGGTGAGATTGGAAGAGGTAACTTTGGGCCACAAAGTTGTAAGTGAGTTCCTAAGAGCTTACGCCTTGAGAACAAATGTATAAGAAAAAGAAAGGATCCAACAAAGGAAAAAAAAGTACAAAATGTGCAAGAAAAACAAATGAACAGAAAATGGGTGAACCAAGGAAATAAAAGTGGGAGCTTTTGTAAAGAAAAGAAGTGGCCCATGGTCAAATGTTGGATGGAAGAGTGTGATGTATATGTTCAAGGAGGGTGTTGCCATATGTTCCTATATGATATCCTACACTACCCCGAACATATGTTACAAGCTAATAAAATGCCCATTGATATCTCCAACAAAGTTGACTTATGATAGTGGAGATTGAAAATAGGGGCAAGCCTATGGGATGGTACTTTTTAACATTAAGAGTTCTTGAGAGAGAGAGAGTTTTGCACTTAGGTTCTTTGTTGCATATTTGATAACTTGGTGTGTAGAATCTAATTTCTTGTGGGGAGGCATGTAAACAAGTTAAGGTGGGTGATTTTGTCATCTCTCAAAAAATGAGGCAAAAAGAGTATACTGTAATTGAGGTCAAAGAGGATTCACTTCTAGAGTATTAGTGATTGTAGCATGATTGCTCGTTGAAGTCTTTTGCATCCTTTAAAATTGCATTTTATTTTCAGGGGTGTCGTGAAAATAGTCTTGCCTATATTTGAAGAGACATTTATAGTAGTAATTAATTTGAAGTCATCATTATCATTGGGTCATCTAAATTTGGAATAAATGTTTATTGTCTCAGGGTAAGAGGTAGTGTTACCTGAGAACAAGCAAAGCTTTAAGTTGGGGTGCTGATGAGTGGTGAACTTACCACTTATTTATACTAAAAATTTGTGCACATTACCATGTTTATAATGATTAAGTGAGACATATTTTGTGATTAAATTCACTAATATCCACATTTTGCAGGAACACACATGATGAGATTTAAGGATGTGGATTCAGGCTAAAGAGAATACAAAGACAACAAAGAAGTGTAGTTGGAAAACTTGGAGAAGAAATAGGCCTCAGTTAATGTGATTATGGTCATTCAAGATAGTTCAATATGGTGAGATAACAAAGTTTTGACCACAGTCATGGTAGCCACGATCGTGCCCAAGCTGTCGTGATTGTGGACTAGCGGGATTATGCCCCAGGGTAATTATGTTATTTTGGCCAGCCAACCCCAAATCCCATTTAAGTCTCAAAAACCATTCATTTTTGAGCATCCATCTTCGTTCCACAAGTCTAAAACCCATCCTTATTTTAGGGTTTTTGTAATTTCTTGGAGCTTATAGCTGAAATTTACACTAATTTGAGGCAAGATTTAATTACAGGAACTCTGAAGTGTAGATTTGGCTTTGTCAATTGAAGATTTATTTGAATCTAAAGTGAGGTTAGTACTATCTTTATTTTTCTTATGAATAACTTTGATGGATAGTTTTGTATTTTTGTGTTCATTATCCTTATGATGTGTTGGATCTACCTCTTGGGTTATATTAGAATAGGGTGCAATTATATGTGGGTTGTTATGTATTTTTGTAGATTCGAGTTTGTTAATGATGGGTTATACTATTTCTTGATTAAATTAGATGGGATTTTTGGGTGAAATCCCCAAATACCTATATGGGTTTGATGGGTGAAAATCCCAAGCTCTTGATAGCTCAACACATCCTTGAAAGAGGAGTTTGGGTGAACTTTTGGCATGTAAATATCTTTGAAAAGGGGATGTGGAAACCAAAGCAATAGAAGATAATTTATAAGCATAGTTTGCTAATTCTCACTATCTTAGACATAAGGGTGATTATGACGTTGACTATACCATGAGTATCATCCTATAAATAGGGATACCCAATTAAGGTATTGGGTGGCTTTAATTGACACACTTATTAGGTAATCGGAAGGGTCAATGAATGATAACTTTGAGATTTTGTTGACAAACTAGCCTCATGGACTTTTAACTTACCCTACCATATCATCAAAATTAGATTTTTCCCCGAATTATCATGTTCCCATGCATAACATTCCCGTAGGATAGCGTAATCCAAAGATTCGTCCCTAATTGATTACACTCTTATTATTCTTAGTCTCGAATTAGTCCTTTAGAATCCCAAGAATTATCGTTACATTCAAAAATATTGAAACCCCCAAAACTATCTTGTACCATAACTTTGAACTTAGGTAAATATATTGACGACAACTACCTTACAGATAAATTGACGTGTAAGTTGAGAGTTATCACTAGGCTAATGTATCTAATTCCTCTAATAGATGTTAAATAAGCGACAATTAGCCCTAAAATAGCAATTCTACCTAAAACATAAGCAACTAAATCAATTACACCTAATTTACGATTCCTTAATAGGCTTCATATTAAAAATAATATTAATTATACCCCTAAGCCCTAATTCCCAACTCATATGTAGCATATTATCATTAACATACTGCAATTTACCCTAATCTAGAAGAAAGGTAAACCTAGCCTACCTAGATGCCAAAAAGTTGCAAAGAAATCTATTAAGTTGGTGAATTTACGTTCCAAGAAACTTCTTCAAGATGCCACACTATCAAAATAATAATCTACTCATTAGTATGAGAACAACGGTACCCATATTGGACTTTTGTTCTTTGGGTCCAAAATTACGTAAAAATCCCATAGTAGAGCCTGCTTGTGGAATTTGCACTTTTCAAAATTATAGCACGTTTATTTATTTTCAATGAACATTTACCCTCAATAAAGGGTAAATTTCAATCTCCAATTGTGCTAAAATCAACCTACCAATATTCTAGGAATATTTTGAAATAATTAGAATTTAACCATGAATTCAATGATCATGCCAGGAATTCTTAGAAGAAATGAGTAATTCAACCTTATGAACACTCCAAAATCACCTGTTAATGTTTCTCCAAAGATTCCATATGTTATATGGTTTACACTCTTGAATTTGTGTGAAAATAAGGGAAAATTGGGCAAATAAGGATTTTATTGACTCCTAGGTACCGCTTAAGCGGGTATTGGTTCATTAGCAGTCATAGATAAAGCTTACAAGTTTTGCTAAATTGGTACCTTCTAGAACCTAGCATGATACTAAAATGGAAAAGCCAACACTAAAGTGTCTTGCTCTTTAACGGTTAACCTGCCATGAAAGCAGCTCACTAGGGCATGCTAGGCCGCTAAGCCACTCGAAGGTCTTGTTTAGCAGATGAACCAGTTGAGCACATTAGATGAGGACTTGAAACTATTTCAAGTCTCTGCCGACCCCTCGAGATTTATTCAGAATCCCATATATGCAAACGAACTATTTTACCCTACAAAATTTGATGTTTCAAACTTAATGGCATAATGAAAATTTCCATTCGAGGTCGTTTGGACCAAAAGTATGTCTCACACCCAAAGGATATTTTTTTTAAGTTTGAAGAAATAGCGCAGAATAAGTTTAATAACCTTGGGACCAAAACCAAAGGTCAATTTATCCTAAAATCAATGTTCAAGAGCTGTTAGAATTCTAAAAAATTATATACGAGGCTGTTTGACCGAAGTTTTTGCCCAATATCCAATTCTTACCATCATTGACTTTAAAATAGTAATTTGGCTTTAAAAACTAAATGAACTATTCAATAACCGAACTGTCAACTTTACCAAGTCATAAATGAATTGGGATAGTTATTGAATAGCTCTAAATGACAAAAATAAATAAAAATAAAGAAAATAATCTAGAGGGTCATTATAATTCAAGGGAGTTTTATTATGGACTATACAAAGATTTGAGGTATGATTCTGATTCCTTTATCTTATGGTTTTTTTTTAATTATAAATCATTATTGCATGTTTAGACATTGGATTAGAGACCCTAATTATGCCAACTTTTATTCCTATGTGATTAGGATGTATTGAGATTCCAGATCTACTACCTTAGATCATAGCCATGAGTTAGTCTTGTTTACCTAAATGTATGTACATATATCTAGCTATTAGATCACCATATATCTCTCTCCTCCCTTATTTATTTATATTCTATATGTACCCCTTGCCTTATATACTACTATATATCTTTCTTCTACTTTTTACTTATTTATTGGCAAATGATATACACTATAGTGCTTAGGTTACTGATTATGGCTAAAATAGGATAGTTCTTCCTTATTTCCTCTCTAGTTTTACTATGTTAGTTTCTTAGATATTTGGTTGTACTTTACATTCTTGCTTGCATGTTATTTATATTTGCATTATCTTTGGACCTCACTCGGCAGTTGCCTACTGAGTACCATATGTTGATACCTATACTACACGTCTACAGCCTGCACATCATAGTACAAGTCCTCACTATTATTGTTTCCATCATATGGAGAAGCTATAGATTGGATGTTTAGTGTGATATCCTAGCATTCAAAGAATTATTGTTCTCCCTCTTATATATTATACTGATCTTTGTGTTGTATTCATTGATGGGTTGTACCAGTATATTCATTTAGTATCTCTTTTTGTATTATTATATTAGAATATCCTGTACTGATTCCATAATGTTTTAGGGTTGTTATATATATATATATATATATAAGTCTTTTATCATGATTATTTTGCATTTTCCTTTTATTTCTCATGGTAGTTTTCTAGTAGTTCTACACTTTGGGTTTGCTTACCTACTGGTGGGTTATAGTAGGTACCATCATGACCTGAGAAATTAGGTCATAAGATTTCCATATTAGCCTCTTTTGATTTTGATACGACTTAGGATAGATTTTATGATATCATCCTTCTCTTGTTTTGAGGTAATAAAGATATCATGACCCTCTGGACATTTGCACATCAGCCTCCTCCAATTTTTATATGACATTTGAATAACTCTTTTAATGTCAACCTCCTTCAATTTTGATGCAATAAAGATATAACGACCCTTTAGGAATTTGCACATCAGTCTTCTCTGGTTTTATTACTAGTTTTGGATACCTTTTTTGACGTCATCCTCCTCCAGTTTTGATGCAACGTAGATATCATGGTCCTCTTAGCAGTTTCGCATCAGCCTCCTCTAGTTTGATGCTACTTTTTGATACTATTGATGTTAGCCTCCTTTGATTTTAACATGATAAAGATATCATGACCCTCTCTACATTTATACACTAGCCTTCTTCAATTTTTATGTAATACAAATATCATAGCCCTCTTGGAGAAATTAATAAGTAATGATCAATGTGTACCTGCATTTGGAGCACACAATTAGTAAACTTATTATCGCTTTAACTAGTGACTTTAGTCAAAATCAAAAATAAAACTTTAGAAAGACCAATTAAGGAATGAATACCATCCTTTTGAGAAGATCATTGTGGATGTGTTGGTCCATTGTAGAGTCACAAATTGATCCATCAAGAATATATATAATGGTCTGTAAGAGGGAAAATATTGATAAATCAATAAGGTGTGTTTACGCATTGCTTGAACAAAGTTTAATCAATCGTCATGATATATTGATCTGTCGAGGGGATAATAGTTGATCCATCGATAGGATCTATAGATCTGTCGGGGGAGAATAGTTAATCCATCATATAAAATCTGTTGGTTGATCCATTAATAAGATTTATTATTTCATCATAGGGGCAATGTTTATTTTTTAATGGCCTTTTTATAATGCTTTATTGAAATTTTCAAGGTCATCCTTAAAAGTTTTGTCCAGTTACATACTTCAAGTCAAATCTTATGTCCTTGATGGGTAAAACTGACATCTTGTGCAATTTGTAGTCTTTCTCCAAACTTGACACTTTGGTTGCAAATATTTTTTCGTGATCTTAGACCTTGGCTTACTGGAGAAAATTATCTTTTCGTGAATTTTTGAGATCTCCAAAAAAATGTTGTCCATATTATGTGACAGAGAAATATAAATCTTATCGGGAATATGATCGAGCCATTATAGTGCCTATGTATCTTTTTAACCTAGGAATTAAGTTAGACACAGTTTAAATTCTTGATGTAAAAACCTAAAATGAAACTATTAATAATGAATGTAGTATAAAAATTAATCCAAAATACGATATGGAAGATCTATCCTTAGGTCACGTTCTTAGGGTGGACAACCTAATTCTAAAATAAAAACAACTTTGTTGGGGAACAACAAGTTATTTTGATAGGTATGAATAGTTAGGCATCTAACTATTTTAAAAAAATAAGAGAAGATAATCAAATCTCAACTTCAATAAGTACCAGCTGTTAGTATTGGAGGAAAATTTTCTCATTTTCTTCTCTTTAACTGAGACTACTTTGAGATAATTCCTATAGCTTTGAGTGAATCCTCAAGAATACCTAAGTATCGACAAGATATTTTTATCTTGTTTCAAACAATGATTTTGAACTACACCTTCCCTTATGCTTCTAGTGCCCTTACCATAAAGAATTTCCTATTCCACAATCATTTGAAGTATTTGATTTGAGGACTTTAGCAAAGCCCTCTCACACTCAAAAACATATACAAAGCATGTAATTGAGATTGTATAAACTTGACCTTCATAAAAGTCTCCACTAATGTGCGAATTCTTGGAATAATATTATGTAGGTCGTGTTATCGACTTTTAATGTAGGGTTAGGGGCAAGTAGGATATTTTTTTGATGTAAAAGTGACTTAATCACTCCTTAAATATTGTATTGATTTTGTGCTTTATAAATTTGCTATGCCTTTGATCCTCGATCTTCTTGATTATCCCTTTCTTTTATACTTTTTTCCTACTTCTTTTGAATTTTTTATTTTGTAAGACTTTTTCTTTATTTGAGGAGTTATCCTCTCTCTTTTGAAGTTTCTCCCTTTTTTGTTAGTGTATTTTCTCTCTTGTTTTTCATTGAGATTTCTCCATGCTTTATGGGAGTTTTTTACTCTTCTTTCGCAAAACTTTTGATCTCATTTTTTCATTCTTGAACTTAGGGACTTTGTATCTTTTTCCTTCATACACTTCAAACTTGAGCTTCATTTCCAATTTGCAGATTTTCAGCATGATTAAGGAGGTCGGGCCAACAGAGGGGTAGTGTGTAAGCACTCAAATGGCTATAGGCTATAATGTGATTTCCAAACAAAACGGCGTTAACTTCAAAATGGGACATGCAACGATTAATGTCAATTGGTAGGCATTGAAATGCACAATCAAATCAAAGAAGGCCTACGATCCTTTCTCAGAATTTTGCCTTGACAAATAGTCAAGCTAAGTTCTAGATCAATAATGCAATGTGATTGAATTAAATCTAAAACTTTCCATACAATACACATGAAAAAAAGTTGGTTCCATTCTTATCTTAGATTAACACAATGAAAAGTTTTGAGAGACTTAAGAGTATGATGAGAGGTATCAAAAGAATTTATAGTTCACCACAAAATCAGTCCTCTCTAACAAATCAATTATTTTAGTCAAAGACATGATCTTATTTTTTTTTGAATAAAATGTATTCAAATTAAGTAGGGATGTCATCCTATCTCACTCCAAAGAATGACAATTAGGTGTGTGTAGTTTATTCAAATGCAATAAAACATATGCACAAAATAATTCAAAGTTAAGACAAACTCAAAGTGGTGCCGCCTAATCTTGATGTTCTCAGTTAGAAGGTGTCTACTTGTCACTTGCAAATATTGTTATGGTATCCCAGTTGTCTTGTAGGGGGGCATTTTTTCTTGTGATCATCACCTACTATCCTAATGGATGACATGCAAGTGGACTTTCTATTATCAGTGAGTACACTTATTGTTGCTTTGTGTAACTGTTATTTATATTGCTTACAAAAACTATTTGTTGTTTCTGTTTTATCCTTGAATGTTCTCAAAGTTTATTGGTTTCTTGAATATTTGTCAGATACTTATATTATTGTGACCATTCTCAAGCATTAATGAGAATGACCTTTTAGTAGCGAAACAAGAAACAGGTAAAAATAGGGAAGACATAAAAATAACAAAATAGAAGGGTGCTATCAAAGACTACCCTTATTTGTCTTTTTGACAAGATATTAGTGCCTTGTATAGTCCAAGGGAAAATATAATCTCCCATGATGTTCAAGGATTGCATCCTATAAAATCAAAAGAAATAAATTAAAATCCTTCTTAGATAATAAAATTAAAAAGGATTAGAAATAGGAGTCGGCAAAGAGAATCTTCGGCAAAGAGATTCTTCAAATAGGAGATTGTTGTGATTCTTTTATGAGTTCTGAGGATGATGTTGCTTATCTTGTATCCATAGAAAACTTCTTAGTACAAGGAAAGGTATTTGACTTCTAGGGACTTTGAGATTTCAAATGTCTCCATCTAGCAGTACCCTATAAAGAGAATGATCGACCTTTATTAAACCCTACATTAAAAAACATCTTAGTTTTGTGAGACTAATTATATTTGTTTTGCCTTGTTATCCTGTTGCTCCTTCCAGCCTGGCTTGAAAACTATTCTTATCTTGAAGCATAACATTAGTTGAATTTTTGAGGATCCTCATAAAAAATTCTACTTAGTTTAGAACATAAAGGAACTCTTGAACGTTGTTTCTTTGTATGGAACTTTTGAGATCTTCTAGTAAGTCCTTTCTCTATCTAATATTTAACAGGCTCTTGTATTTAGTCTTGTAGAAAATGTCCTTCATTGTGGAATTTTTGAGATCTCCTCAAACATTCTTCCCTATTTGTGATGGTAATAGAAATCTTGTAGGGAATATGACCGCAATTGACATAGGCTTCCTACGTATTTCATTCTTGAGAATTTATGTCAAATGTAGTGCAGGTTAAGGATATTGCAATTACATGTAAATTAAAACATAATGTGTGATTAGTAAAATGTTAAAATAATGAAGTGTGATTATAGGGAAAGAAGTAAATAAAGTGCAATTACAAAGACAGAAATCAATATTCTTAAGATTATAAGACCCCAAAAGTGCAACTTTTAAAAAGCTTTGTTTTTCTTTGCAACTAGTTATATCAAATGCCTATTTTTGCAGTCGAACTACAAGTTGCTATTAATCTTGGTGGAAACTATGTAAGAGGTGTCAGTTGTCAATTAGGACTTGAGCTTTATTGATAAAGATAACACACAACTACACCTGAGTGATAGGTACATCATTAATTTGGATTGTAAGACTTGTCCAAAGTATTCATAAATTTTTATTTGGTTATGTAAATGATTCCTTCTTCTTTTAGCTTTTCATAAAGTTGAGCCAATGGTTCTACTAGTGATGTGAAAGCTTTGAGAGGCAAAGATAGGATGCGGTATACTATTTTGATGATATTTTAGTGATTCTATAGAATGATATGATGGATATGGTATATAGACATGGCACACCATTTGGGGAAATTGAGGTTGACACGGTGACAAGTAATGGTATGTGAATATTGACCATGCAGAACATTAGGCTAGTACTGTGATTATTATTAGTGATATGATGTAACTCCTTATTTTATTGATCCCATAATCTTTTTTTCCCTTTTTATTCCTGAGAAAACCAACTTGAAAATCCTTTTTAGAAGATTAAAATGTTGTTAGACTTGTTATTTTTTAGGTCCACAGGCCATCTCCAATTATTTTCCCCACCTTGATGACTTCATTAAAGGTTACTGTGCCCATTACAACCATTCATTTGTATTAGTCTGAGTCTTATACTTTAATTAAGTGAGTGGTCATCTTTTTTTCATCCATGGAGGAGTTTACCTTAGATGCTTCTTTCCTCTATTGTGTAACATATTCTCAAAAGAGTTTAAATGCATTTTTCTTGACCTTTCTTATCGAGATTCTATCATGTGTGATCTTAATACAGAATCTGTATTGGTCATTAAAAGCTTTTTTCAAATCATCCAAGATATACTTTCTGTTTGAATCTTACTTAGAATACCACTCTAATGCTAGGCTAGTAAAGCTTTGACAAAGTTTAATTCTTATTTATTTGTTCTCCCTACATTGATCAATTTTCTAGAATAATCTTCTAAATGAAAGTAAGGTTTCCTGATCCGTCAAACTTTTTAAACACTAAGATCGTGTATCCAGGTGGCAACTCTTATTTAGGAAGCTCACACACCTCTTCATATTTCACTCTTTGGTTTTTATTGAACCTACAATGACCTTTCACCATATCTTCTAATTCTCTTAGATTTAGTAGACTTGACATCTCTTTTTGTGTTAACATAAGGATCAATATATAGACAACCCAATTATTTAATTATTGCAAAAACATAAGTATGCGCAAGTGGAACATGGTTTGTCATTGATACATCCTGACCATTTAGGGAAGAAAATGTTTTCATAATAGGAGCATGAATGTGTGGAGTATCTTGAATTTATAGAGAATTAGTATGATAATTTTTCTTATCAACATTATTCAAACGTGGTAGGGGACCTTCTTAATGAATATCAAGAATTGTGTTCATTCTTGGTGGGAGTTGAAAAGCTGCATTATTTTGCATTATGGCGGACCTTAGTTCAATCACTTACTTTTCAATATGGGTGATGGATTCCACGTATGGTTTTGTTTTTGTTGAAGTGGCAAAGTTGGTTGCGACACAGACATTAGTAATTGAGTCAGGTATAGTGATGCTGTTGATCTAATTTTCATCCATGTTTAAATAAGCCTCTTAAGATTCTTCACTTTGATTGTAGGTTACCAACATAAATCAACCTCTTTAAGAAAGAAGAATACCTTTGTAAGGTAAAAATGTTAGTTTTTTTATTAACCAATATAATATATAAAGTAGATAACACTTTTTTTATACTAAACAATAGACTCCAAAATTCAAAAATTAAGACACCTCAAAAATATGAGTGGATGATTTTGACCATTTGATGAGTTTTGGGAATTTTTTAATACGGAGTAAAATTAACCATACGTTCGAAGAAAGGAATGAAGACTCAAAGATTAAGAGAAAACTAACTTTCTAATTTGTATCTATTGAAAATGATAGTCCTAAAATCATTGATTGAACTATTATTTACCTAACCATGACTGGATTATTGATCATTGGCATGAGCAATGTGAATTAGATGATGACCCCTCTTCCTGAAATTTCATGAAGTAGAAATATTATTAGTTTTGAACAAATTAGAAGATGGAATTTTGAAAAGTGCTTTAGGAAGAATTATATTTTGAGTTTGTTTTCCAACTATGTTATAGAACTTTAGACAAGTCATGTTTAAAGAAAAACATGTGCATTACACATAATCACACAAGCATGGATGAAGCATACTATTTAGCATAGAATGTGAATAACATATAATGCGTCCTAGTATTCATGTGACCTTTTAAGACAAGGGTAAGACTAACAATTGAAGGATGCATATGCCATTTGTGAAATATTTTGTTGACCCCAAATATATTTATACAAACTTAATGAATAAACCAAATGGGAATACAAAATATAAGAAAATAATGTATAAATAAGTACCAGTTCCACAGGGATACAATAATAATCTAAGTCACCATATAAATTATTCTATCTTGAACTCTTACAACTCCAAATGCCTTTTGAAAGAATATCTTTCTAAATCTAGGAAGACTGCCCTATATTCTATTATAGTGTCTTCTCCTATAAACACTTTTTTTCATACTTGATTTATAGGCTTGACGCCCATTTTCTCTAGGCTAGTTCATTCCTAAAAAGAAAACTAGTGTAATTAGCAAGGATCCTTAATAAACAAGGTTCTATTCTGTTAGCTTCATCCTAATAGATATCTCTTCTCTCAAACATCAACCTAAGGAATCTCTCTTTTTATTAAAATTAAGAAACTATCTAGATAATTCCCAACCCTAAGGTAAAACAGACCATTCAAATTGGCATGTCATTCTTCAAGTAAAAACATAAGAGTATGATTGTCTTTTCAGATTGAGAGCCCTTTTTGACACAAGTTAGTCTCATTAATGGTACCAATACCTCTGAGGTACTGGGCTACTTATGTCACTACCCAAAAACTAAGGGTTCTAAGAGTGTTATATCTTATCTTTAGGTCCATCTCTTGGTTGAAGGAGGTGTTTATTTGATTTAGATTATATTTGTGATAATAGTATTGCTTCACTTTTTTTTTTTTTGGATTTTATTGATATTTTCCATGCTTTCATGTATGTTTTCCCTATAGATTCGCCTGGTATACTTTCAGATTATTATATTACTTTTGCCATTAATATTGAGCTGAGCACCAAGCCTATTTATATTCCATCTTATAGCATGGCCCAGTAGAGTTGAAGAAATTAAAGGATCAGTGTAGGAGTTTTTGGATAAAGGTGTTATCTTACCTAGTATTTCACGTTGGGGTTTGCCTGTGTTGTTTGAAAAGAAAAAGAATGGGTCTACACATATGTTTATTGATTATCATTAGTTAACAAGGTGATTATTAAGAATAAGTATCCTCTTCTTTGTATTGATAATTTGTTTTACCATCTTCAGGGTGCTTTAATATTTTTGAAGATCGATTTGAGGTTTTGGTATCACCTTTTGAGGATTAGAGCTTTGAATATTTCAAAGACAAATTTTTATAATCGATACGGTCATTATGAGTTCTTGGTCATGTCTTTCTATTTGACCAATGCCCCATCTACGTTCATAGAGTTGATGAGCTAGGTCTTTCGATCATATCTTAACTTTTTTTTCATTGTATTTATAGATGATATCTTAGTTTATTCCAATAGTAAGGACAATAATGGGAACTTTTTATGGATTATGCTTTAGATATTAAGGGTTGAGAAGTTGAATGTAAAGTTCTCTAAGTGTGAGTTTTTGTTGGAATCTGTCTTGTTCTTCGGTCATGTGGTGACTAAGGATTGTACTATGGTTGATTTAGATAAGATTGTAGAGGTTCGTGATAAGGCTTGGCCTATTTCTCCTATTGATATTTGGAATGATCTAATATCGGTGTTTTGTTGAGGGTTTTTCATCTATTAAAGTTATATTGACCAAGTTAACTCAGAAAAAGATTTCCTTTCAGTGGTCCAATTCTTGTGAGGCCAGCTTTCAAAAGCTCAAGGATTTGTTGAATTTAACTTCAACCTTGACATTTCCTAAGGAGGGTGTGTGTTTTGCCATCTTTTGTGATGCTTCAAATATTGGTTTAGGTGTTGTATTAATGTAGGAGGGTAGGGTAATTGCGTATGCTTTTTCTCAGTTGAATCCCTATGAGAGGAATTACCTTACCCATGATTTAGATTTGTGCGCATTTGTATTTGCATTGTAATTATGGTGGAAATACTTGTATGGATTCCATTGTGAGATCTTATTAGATCATTATAGCCTTCGGTAATTCTTCATTCAGTGAGATCTTATTATAATGAAATGTCATTGGCTTAAGTTGCTTAAGGATTATGACCAGACTATTTTCTATCATTAGGGTAAGGCTAATGTGGTTGCGGATGCGTTGAGCTCGAAGTCGACTAGTATGGGTATCTTGTGGAATCTTTTGACAAAAGAAAGTCCTTCAGCCTTAGAGTTTAGTCTTTGGCTAACTAGATGGTTAGACTGGATATTTTGACACCTAGCATGGTTTAGCATTTGTGGATCCTAAGTCTTCTTTGATAGAGAAGATTTAGGATCATCAGTTTAATGATATTTATTTTAGAGTGATTCGGCATAAGGTGTTGAGTGGTGAGGCTAACACAAACTTACTTGATTTAGATGTTTTTTGAGAATTGAAGGATGAGTTGGTTATTAGGTTAGACTGATTTTGGAAGAGGTTTATTGTTCCAAATATTCCATCCATCTTTGAGTCACTGAGATATACCATTATTTATGGTAGCATTACCAATGGGGTGGTATGAGAAAGGATGTAGCAAACTTTGTGTATTGTTGCTTATGTTTCCAGCGAGTGAAGGAGGAGCATTTGAGACATGGTGGATTGCTTTTGAGGTTACCCAGTCCTGAGTGTAAATGGGAATGGATCGCCATGGATTTTGTGACTGGGTTGCCTTATACATCCCTAGGTTCGAATAATGTTTTGGTTATCATGGATCGATTGACCAGATTTGCTCATTTCATTTATGTTTAATTTTTTTTCAATTCCATGAAGTTGGCCCGTGTCTATATTAATGAGATAGTGCATCTTCATTATATACTAGTGTCTATTATCTTGGATTGATGTTAGGTATTCACATCTCATTGTTGGAAGACTTTTCAGGAGGATTTAGGTACTCAGGCTAATCTTAGTATAACTTTTAACCCCCAGACCGATGTCCATTCGAAGCGGACTATTCAAGTTTTGGAGAAGATTCTTCACACTTATGTTATGGGCTTTGAGGTTAATGGGAGCAACATCTAGTTTTGGCAAAGTTTGCATATAATAATAGCTACCATTTCAGTAATGAGATGGGTCCTTCCAAGGATTTGTATGGTAGGATTGTCGCTCTCCATTTGGTTGTTTTGAGGTTTTTAAGATTAGAACACAAGGTACAAACTTTCTTGGTGAGTCCTTGTATAGAGTTTTGATAATTTAGGATAGACTTTGAGTGACTCAGAGTACGTAGAAGTGCTATACGGATCGTAGAGTTTCTGCCTTAAGATTTAGTGTTAGAGATCGAGTTTTCCTTTGTGTGTCACCCATGATGGCCATGATACAGTTTGGGAAGAAGGAAAAGCTTAGTCCCAGGTATATTAGACATTTTGAGATCCTTCATAATATTGGCGATTATAACACCACAGATTTTTGCCTCTGAAAATTTCTTGACTTTTGTGTTCACTGCCCAAGTAATGACTTGCCTAATGAGTCATAAAGACTCATTATGAGTTATAGGACCTTAATATTATCGTGACCTATGTAGATACCAAAGTTACCATTCTAATACGACCTCTACCTTATGAGTTGTAAGGTAAGGTCACGAGTCGTAAAGAGGGACTCGTGACAAAACCAATGTATTTTCCAAGGTTTTTGTCTTGAGTACGATGAGGACCCTACTAGTCGTAATGTCACATTACAAGTCATATGGTACGACTCGTAGGGTCAACAGTAAGGATGCCTTGAGTCACTGCCCAGACTACGAGTCCAGGCAATGACTCATACCAAGATGTCAAAAGTCATGACATGACATATAGCGACTGGGGATAGTTTTTCCTACACGTTCTCATTAAGTTCAAATCATACTTTTCTCCCATCCAACTTCTATTCCACGACTTAAAACACTGTTATAGTATTGTTATCATCAAACTATCATAACATAAACACTATTCTTCTCTTTTAAATCCCCAAGGTAATAAAAATAGGGTTTCAAAGGATTTGTCTTCTAAAGATCCAATCTGTGGTTTTCCTCCATAATTCTCAATACTTTCAAGCATGTATATCTTCCCTACAAACTTGTGTTTTATTCATGGAATGCAATATTGATATTCATGTGGTTTTAAATGTTGATTTTAGAACTTGGGTTTAGGGTTTTTGATGATTGTTGCTGGAATGGTGTTCCCATGTTTTTATATGTACTATTTATGCTTTATTAATGTTTTATGAACTGATTGGGTGCATGGACATGGTAATATGCGATGGGTGTCATGGAATCCCCCCAAAATTAATGATTTTTGGTATTGGAATTGGTTTGGAAATTGTGTAATCTCAACCTACTTGCATAATTAGCTTTGAAACATGGTTAATCACATGGTTTGGCTTCCTATCCTAAACTATTTCATTGCATCAAAGGATAAATGGAATACAAATGGTTTTTAAAGGCCTTAATGGCCATGTGATGACTTAGTTATAAACTACGGGGGTCGACGCATTCTCTCGAGTTGATTTTTATAAAGTACGAGAGTTGTGGCATACCTCCATAATTTGACTTAATAAAGCATGGAGGTCATGGCATTCCCCAATGGTTATGAATAATTTGAATGGCATAATGGTAGTAGCTTGCAAACGAAATTAGTATGACGATACCAATGGTATATGCGGTAATGGATAATTCTTAGTTAATAAATATTAATGTGTAAACTATTTTAATTGGGATTAATGGGGTGGTGTGTAGCTTATTGTGAAGGTGTAAGTCCTAGGGAGGATAAATAATTGAAACCATATTCGTCAGTGTGGGGGTCTTGACAACAGTGTGCATAGTTCACACTTATACATATTCATGTATCATAGAATGAAGTGGGGTTGGGCTTTCTTTATTCTTTCATAGATATGTCTGGTTAGTAGGGCTAAAGCGTAGTGGGCCCCTTTTAGAAGTGGGTTCCTTCTCTAAGTTATATGTTAGTGGTCACCACGCTAACTATCCTCGAACTCTGTATCCTGATGCGATGCAGGGTGTAGATATGTTTTTCTTTTCCTACGTGTGGTAGGTAATTTCTGTATTGTCAAAGTGTCATCTTTGAAGTGGTGAGCTTCCATTTCTTGGATGGCTCTAATTTAATGGTCTTGTCTTAAATTTTGTATTAGACTATTTTAGCGGGTATTTTGCTATGGTCAGGGGGCATGTACCCACTTTGGTTGATGTTTAGTTTCTTAAAGGATTTTGTGGAAAAGTGTGGGTAGATTGTATTATGGATTTTTAGATCCCTCTTGATATAATTTCTCTATTTTGTTGTATGTTCAAAACTCTGCTATATCTTATTACATGTTTGAAACTCAGCTCTATCTTGTTATTTGTTCAAAATTCATCTAATGCTAGTTATTCTATTCTAGTTTGCTAGGCTAATAGGGGTTGTATTTGATCCTCAATGGACTTGAGATGCACATCATGACTAGTCCCTGGTTTAGGTCGTGACAAGCTTGGTATCAAACCTTAGGTTCAGGATCATTAGGTATCCACAATGTCAACTTAAGTATAGTCTCTTTTATGGGCATGTAGCATGCCATACTTTTAAAGGAGATGCTACAATGCATTTAGGACTGTTCCTCTTTCATGTGTCCTATTTTTGAGCTATAGAGTGTAGGGTATTGAAATCTCTTCTAATTGCATTTGTTCGCATTTCTGATTATGCTTCCCCAAAGATCTGATGTTTGTGGAAACTCGTTTGTCTCACCTAAGGACAATGTGGATGGAACTTTTTCTACTTATGGAGTACAGACTTAGTCTAAGTTCCCTGCTCTAAAATGCCTACATGGAGTTCCATCGGTCCCTACCAGTCCTCCTCGAGCTTCTTGAGATGATAATGTTCATGCCCCAATACCTCATCTAATTTTAAATTCCACCAATCTATTCATCTTGTTACCTAATTGGTGACTTCTTAGTCTAGTTAGCCGAACCATATTGGCTCTTTTGCTCCATCTTTTGAGGTCACTAGAGTTAGTTTATGAGGTTAAATCCTTCGACCTTTACTAGCTCTAAGGTTGAGGAGGATCCTCAAGGGTTCATCAATGAAATAAAGAAGATATTTAAAGTGATGCATACTACTGATGTAGAAGGTGTGGAGTTTACCATATATCATTTTATTGATATGACATATCAGTAGTATGAGGAGTGGGAGAAGATGAGGGGTAATGATGTTGAGTAGGCTATGTGGAAGGAGTTTTTTGGTGCTTTCCTTTATTGTTTCTTTCTACAAGAGTTTAGGAAGGCTAAGGCCGGAGAGTTTGTGAACTTGAAGTAGTGAAGAATAAATGTAAATGAGTATGTTTTTAAATTCCACCTGTTATCTCTTTATGCCCCAGAGATTGTGTCTAGTATGAGGGCATTAATGAAGAAGTTTACTTTAGGTTTGTCTTGAAACTTGGTGCCATAGTGTAAGGCTGCAATTTTGAATAATGACTTCCATAACTCTAGGCTTGTGGTGTATATACAGTAGGTTGAAGATGAAATAAAGCAACAAGTAGAAATGAGAGAGAGGCAGAATAAGAAGTTCGGATATTTATAGTAAGGTAGAGGCCAACAGAACAGTGGTAGAGATAGTAGTCAATGGGCTAAGAAGGGAACTTAGGGAAACTCGGGTTTATATTCTAAAGCTAGGGCTCCATATCCTAAGTCATCTGGTGATTGTTACTTTCAGATGAACATTGGTTTTAAAGCATAAAGAGCCTAGTCTCAGGCTAGTGGAGCTCAGTTAGCCCCACCTTATCCTTCTTACAGGTTCTGTAAATAGTTGCACTATGGTTATTATGATGAAGGGAGGAATCTATGTTTCAAATGTGACCAACATGGTTATATTAAGAGGAACTATCTATCAACAAATATTGCTACTGCAGCTAATATAGTTTTGATTCCTACTTCTTTAGATCCTACACCAAAGTGTGCAAGTTCTGGTACCGGCATTGGCTAAAATTATCTTTATTTCCTTGTGACTCGTCAAGAATCTAAAGCATCTCCTGATATTGTCACTGTTACATTACATCTTTTCTATTATGATGTATATTATTTGCTTGATATAGGGTCCACCATTTTTAACGTGAACCTTTATATGGCTGTTCATTTTGGTTTTGGTCCTGAGTGCATTTCTGATCTATTCTCAGTGTCTACCCTGGTGGGTGATCCTATTATGGCTAGAAAGGTTTGTAAGGGTTGTGTGGTGTCTATCTATGGTAGGGAGACTTTGGTGGATCTGATAGAGTTTGATATAATAGACTTTATTGTAATCTTGGGGATGGATTTTCTTCACTCATTCTATGCATCTCTTGATTATAAGACCCAAAAGTTTAGTTTCCAATTCCCTAATGAATGGATAATAGAGTGGGGAGGGCAGGAGTTCTCTAGTTCCTAAGGCAAGTCTTATTTCCTATCTTAGAGCCTGGAAGTTAATTTCTAAGGGGTGTCTTTATCATCTGGTTTAGTGTAAAGATTTTAGTTCTGGGTTCCCTCTTTACAATTTGTATCTGTTGTTAATATGTTTCCTAAGGTGTTTATCGAGGATCTTCCTAGTATACATCATGATAGAAAAATAGATTTTGCGATTTATCGTCTACCAAATACCCATCCTATCTCTATCCTCCATATAGAATGGCTATAATTGAGTTGAAAGAACTTAAGGAGCAGTTAAAGGATCTACTTATAAGGGTTTCATCCATCCTAGTGTGTCCCCATGGGGTGCTCCTATACTTTTTATATGTAAGGATAATAGTTCCCTTCGGATGTGTATGGATTATCAGCAGCTGAATAAGGTGATGCTGAAGCATAAGTATTTTTTCATAGGATAGATGATTTTTTTCATAGGATAGATGATCTTTTCACTAGCTTCAGGGTGCGAGATAATATTTGAAGATTAATTTTTGATCGAGTTATCATCAGTTTAAGATTAGGGAAATGGATATCCCTAAGACTACCTTCCGAACTCTGTATGGTCATTATGAGTTTCTAGTGATGTTATTCGGGTTGACTAATGCTCCATCTGTATTTATGGATCATAAGAATAAGGTATTTAGGAATTTTTTGGATTTGTTTGTTATCATTTTTGTTGATGATATCTTTGTATATTCCAAAAGTGAGGAAGATCATGCCAATCATCTCCAAGTAGTGTTGTAGACTCTATCATGCCAATCATCTCTTGGTGTAAAGGTAAAGGAGAAGCAGTTTTTTACCCCATGTTGATGTAGATTAAGGATGATGTGGGTCAGTTGAAGGTCATAGAATTTGATATTAGTAAAGATGGCATCTTGAGGTACCAAGGTATTTTGTGTGTTTCGATTGTTGATGGGCTGCAAGAAAAGATTTTGGTTGAGGATCATGAGTCAACACATCTATTGGTGGAACAATATAAAGAGGGGCGTGGATAACTTCATATCTAAGTGTATGGTGTGTCAGAAAGTAAAGGTTGAACACTTGAGGCCTGGCAGCATTTCTCAAGAGATTGAGTTGTCCATATAGAAGTGGAAGGTGATCAACATGGATTTTATTACTGGTCTTTCATGTACTTGAAATTAGTATGAATAAATTTGGGTCATCGTGGATAGGATGACTAAGTCATCACATTTTTTGCCTATGAGGACGACTTACTCTTGAGATAATTGTGCTAAATTGTTTATTCAGGAGATCGTCAAATTGTATGGTGTCCCAGTTTTTATTATTTCTCTTTTCGCTTTTGGCATTCATTACAGTAAGGTTTGGGGATGCAGGTTAACCTTAGCATTATGTTCCACCCTTATACAGGTGGAAATATAGAGAGGACCGTTTAGTCTTTGCAAGATATGCTAAGGTCCTATGTGATTGATTTTGGAGGTAGTTGTGTGGATCTATTGCCTCTCATGGAGTTCTCTTATAATTACAGTTATCACTCTAGTATTGGGATGTCTCCTTTTGAGGCACTTTTTGGTAAGAGGTGTTGATCTCCTATTGGGTGGTTTAAGGTTGGTGAAACTAGATCATTCAGTCTGGACTTGGTTCACCAAGCTATTGAAAAGGTGAAGGTGATTCAAGATAGACTTAAATCGCTCAGAGTCACGAAAAGTCCTATGTAAATATGAGGCGAAGAGAGTTGGATTTTGATGTTGGCGATTGAGTGTTCTTGAAGGTGTCTCCCATAAAGGGAGTAATGTTACTTATGTGTTGGAATTGCCTTTGATATTGGGTTCTATTCATCGATTTCTATGTTTTGATATTTAAGAAATGTGTGGGCGATCCTTCTTTGATTGTGCCTATTAAGAGTGTTGGTATTTCTTATTCATTGTCTTATGAGGAAGTCCCGGTGGAGATTTTAGATAGATAAGCCCATCATTTTAGGACTAAGTATGTAGCTTCGATAAAAGTTCTATGGACGAACCAAAAGGCTGAAGAAGATACTTGGTAGGCTGAAGGGACATGAAGTCCATATATCCGTTCTTGTTCCTCGGGTTGGATAATCATGCTTAAGGTATGGGTTTTCCAACTCTTTTGTTTTCCAACATTGTTAAAAGTTTTGTGATTACATTCCTATCTTAAAATCATCCTAATGGATGCCTTGACTCCTCATTCGAGGATGAAAGTTCCTAGGCAGAGGAGGTGGTGGTTAATATAACACCCCAAATTTTTGCCTCTAAAAATTTCTTGTCTTTTTGCGCACTGCCCAGGTAACGACTCGCGTAATAAGTCATAAAGACTCATTATGAGTCGTAGGACCCCAATAATAGCCTGACTAGTGTAGGTGCCTATGTTACTATTATGATTACGACCTCTACCTTTTGAGTCAGAAGGTGAGGTGACGAGTTGGATGGAGGGACTAGTGACCAAACTAATGGATTGGCCAATGTTTCTGTCCTTAGTACGGATAGGACATTACAAGTCATAATGTCACATTACGAGTTGAATGGTACGACTCATAGGGTCAATACTAAGGATACCCAGAGTCACTACCTAGACTATAAGTCTAGGCAACTACTCGTACCCAGATGTCCCGAGTCGTGATGTTACTTGTATCAACTAGAGACATTTTTCCTACATATTCTCATTAAGAGAAAATTGGTCTTTTCTTCTATCCTACTTTTATCCCACGACTTAAAACACTATTATAGACCTATTATCATCAAATTATCAAAACATAAGCGCTATTTTTCTCTCTCAAATCCCAAGACAAGAACAAATAGGGTTTCTAAGAATTTGGCTTCTAGAGCTCCAATTGGTGATTTCCCTCCATAATTATCAATAATTGCAAGCATGTATCTCTTCCCTAAAAACTTATAATTTATTTATGGCATGCAATGTTGATATTCATGTGGTTTTGAATGTTAATTTTGGAACTTGGGTTGAGGGTTTTGGATGATTATTGCTTGAATTGTGTTCCCATGGTTTTATATGCATAATTTATGCTATATCAGTTATTTTTGAACTGATTAGGTGCATGGGCATGGTAATATGGGATGGGGGTCATGGCATTCTTTCAAATTAATAATTTTTGGTATTAAAATTGGTTTCGAAATTTTGTAACCTCAGCCCACTTGCATAATTAGATTTGAAACATGGTTAATCACATGGTTTGTCTTACTATCCTAAACTATTGCAATGGATAAAAGGTTGAATGAAATACATATGAATTTCTTAGAGGCCTTGATGGCCATGTGTAGAATTAATTATAAACTAAGTGTCAAGGCATTCCCCAAAGTTGATTTTTATATACTATGGGGGTTGAGGTATTCCCCTAAAATTTTGACTTGATAACTCAAGAAGATCAGGGCATTTCTCTAAGGTAATGAAATTTTAATGGAATAATAATATTAGCTTGCATGCATAATTGGTATAATGATATCAATGATATATTCTATAATGGATGATTCTTAGTTAATAAATGAAAATATGTGAATTGCTTTAATTAGGCTTAATACGGGGCAATGTAGCTTACCGTGAAGGTATAAGTCCCAGGAAGGACGAACACTAGAAACCACATTTTCTGGCATGGGCGTCTTGACGAACAATTGCATAGTTCACACTTATATATATTCATGTATCCTATAATGATGTGGTGTAAGGGCATTTCCTGGTCTTCCTTGGATATCTTTGGACCATGTGGCTAATGCACATAGGGGCCCTTTCAGCAGGGGAAGATAAACCCATATAGCCCGTAGGTGCCTTGATGACGAGATAGCTACTAGTCCAAGTTAATGTTTTAAATTACATTCTAATCCTTGTTCCCTATACCAGTGTTATATATATATATGTATATGATTTTGTGTACATTATTTTGAATGATCTTGGACAGACATGATCCTGGCATTATGTTTCCCTTTCCTGAGTTACATGCTAGCTCATACCCTGCTAAACATTCTTAAATGCTGTATCTCCATACAATCCAGGGTTTGCAGACACTGCTGCTTTTACTGCATAGTGATAGGTGATTTTTGGGTTATCCGTAATGTATCATGTTTTGATGATGAGAAGTTGACTATATGGGACCAGTTCCTAGGATATTCAAGAGTACAATATAGCTGGCACGCATCCACACAGTTTTATCCTCTTGTGTAACAAATTGAGAAGGTGTTGCCTATACTATTTGGGACACATCTTGTAATCATATTATAACCCTAATCATCACTCTTCTATATTAAGGAAAAGATACTTCTTAATTGAGCAAGTTTTCACAATCTAGAAATCAATGAGTCAGAGAAGAGAAAACTCATCCTAGCTCAAATACTCAAGTATAGCTCAAGTTCTTAATTCATTCTGAGTGTTGAATGCAGTTAGAATTCTTGAGTGTGTCATGGTATGTAATTGAATTACTCATAATTTAAGTGTAATAAACTTTTCTTTTGGTTTTAAGAGTGTTTCTGTGAGTTGCCTAAGTCCAAAACTGGTTAGAGTTAACCAGTGTTGAGTAAGTCTTTGCAGAGTATCCAAGGTTAGGTTGTGTAGAGTTACTATAAGTTTGACGAGCTTAGAGTTAGGCTGAAATCAAGTCTTTAAATAAGAGGTTGATTATAGTGGATTTCTGATGTACTTATGAGGGCAAGCCATGGTTTTTTCTCCCTTAAGCAAAGGATTTTAAACGTTAAATCTTATGTTTTTTTAAGCTTTCTGCACTGTTTTATGTTCCTGGTTAATGTAGTGCTTTATTTCCTATGATTAACTTTGAGGGACTAGGTCCCTCACTGTGTGGGGCAACCCCCAAGGGTTTCTACAATTGGTATTAGAGACAGAAAACTATAAAAGGTTTTCACCTAGAGTGATTTGGTTAGCATAGTTGCTCCACCTAACCTAGAAGAAGGGCAATCGCCCCTAGACCACCTAGATTTAATAGGCAGTATTATGGATGTTGGAAAACCTGGATGTTTGACTTCATTATGGTTGAAGATAGTGAGCTGATGAACATAGTTCTTGATGGTCCTCATGTACCTATGAGAGAGGTCAAAGAAGAAGATATTACAAGAATGGTTGTGAAAAGTAGGAGTGATCTCAATGATGAAGATAGAAAGAAATTTGAAAAGAACTATAAGGCAAAGAAACTGCTAGTGTGTGGTACAGGACCAGATGAATACAACAAATTTTAGCCTATTAAACAACTTAAGAAATTTGGGATAGCTTGAAACCTTCACTATGAAAGAAAGAAAAACTATTCAAGAGATGCACAAAAGATTTACTTCTATCATAAATAAGCTTCACTACTTGGGAGTAGTGATTTCTTCATATAAACAAGTGACGAAGATTCTTGGTGTTCTAACAAAGTCCTGGGAAAGCAATGTGCATTCCATAATTGTGGAAAGAAAACTGAAGATCCTCACTATGGATGAGCTGATTGGCAACCAGAAAACGTATGAACTCAAGAAGTAGTAAGGAGAATGGATGAAGGAAGTAAAAAGAGGAAAATATTTTGCTTAAAAAGATTCAAAGATAGATATAAATGAACAATACATTGATGTTGCCTACTTGGAAGAAAGAATTGTTAAAGTTATGAGGAAAAGTGGTCAGTTTCAAAGAAGTGGAAGTGGTCGCAGAAAAGAAGTCACTATGGAGGTATGTCACAAATTTAGTAGTCCTAAGAATTTCTTTAAAGATTGTCCAATGTAGAAAATGGACTATTAAAAGTATATCAATATTGGAAGTGTCAAAGGAATGAGCAAGGTACAGGTCCATATAAAATTTAGAAGACAGGCTGCAACTGATTTTGCAGTTAAACAAGCTTAGATGGTTGGGGTGACTCCTCTAGTGAATCTGATGAAGTTAAGAAGTCTGCAGATTTTTCTATGCTTGCAATGGAGGATGAGAAAGTGATTTTTTATTCCTTGTTTTCTTTTATGGAAAACACTAAAGATAAAGAAGAAAATGAGATTACCCTTTCTAACCTTAAAGAAAACTTGAGCAAGTATTCTACTAGAAAGATAAAAAAACTTGTAAATGTGCTGATTGATTCTATATCTGAAATGATTGAGAAAAAAATTGCTATAGAAGAAAAAGTGGAAAGTTAGGAGCTTGAGTTAATTGTTATAAATCTTCAAATATTTGAAACTGAGGAGCAGGTTACTAAATTAAAATATGAATTTAGTAAGTCAACAGGAGAAAAGATATGGTGCTAATGATAAAAATAATAATGCTCTAGAATTAAAAATAGAAAATCAGGAGCTTAAATTGATAGTTTTTACTCTCTAGATATCTGAAACTTAGCAAAAAGTTGCTGAGCTGAATTTTGAAAATCTGAGTTTTGTAAGTCAATTAGAGAAAGTAGATACTTATGAGAGTAAAGGGAATAAAGAAGCATCAAATTTTTAGGTTGAGCTTGAAAAATTGGAGGATTTTCAAAGGTATCTCATGACTGCACTCTACAAGAATGAGGAGTTAAAAGGGGACTTTGTTCGTATGAGGGAAGAACTCAAAAATCTCTACCATGGACTTCATCCTCACAAATTCTTTCTATCTGAACTAGTCAAGGAGTCAATAATGGTAAGGGCCTTGGGTATCAGTACAAAACTTAATCATATGGGGCATAAGGCAAAGTTGTTCAAGAAGTTAGAAACAAAGTCCATAAATCTTTGTGCACTCACTGTGGGAGAGATGGACACATGAACACTGTCAAAGTTGGAATATAGCAAGAATAATTAACGATAGATATACTTTGTAAGAAAATACCTGTCACAAAGATTGAAAACCTTTGAAAAATAAGAAAAAGTTATCAATGCCTAGATGGGAAGAGAAGGATTTAATCACACCTCTGTCCTCCTATTCGGAACTCAAACTCAAGTAGGTTTCTAAACTTAACAAATGATTTTGCTTACAGGACGGAGAAAGGGTTTGCAGTAAAACTACCTTCTTGAATGTAATTGTTCAAAGCTATGGCTAGAAGTTTTGATTGTATTCTCTATCTTAAGATACTCCTTAGTGGAGGTGTCTTATATGGAAAAGGTAAAAAAGATCAAGAAAAGACGTATGTGTGGGCTGCTCCTAAACAAGAAGGATGTTGATGAAGATGAAGGTCAATGAAAATTTTGATGCAGTGGGGAGTGATGATAGTGATGGTAATCCAAGAATAACCTCAAGAAGTATCTAGTCAAAATTTCATAGGGACTTGGCCTCAGTGAAATTCATCTTAGAAGATCAAACTGGAAGCATATATCTTCTTACCCTCCTGGACATTCTAGTTTGATGGTTGGAGTGCAAACAAAGAGCTTAAGTCAGAAATCTCATGGATTTTTCAGCATTTCTATTCAAAAAATTAACTCACAAAGGTATAAAAGATTCTGAAAGATGAATGAAAGTTTAATGTAATACAGAAAGAACTCTGTACATTTGAAGGATGCCAATTTTGGGACCTATTCCTTAGACCTATTACCAGAACAAGTCGTGGCATGAAGTGGTATAATGAATCTAGCAAAATGAGGCTGGGATTGATAATATTGGCCTAACCTACTATCATGTGAATCAGTAACTCTTCACAAAATTGGCTATGATGAGGAGACAGGTATCCTTGATAAGGTAAGTGCATATTAGTCTAAATCAATACCATACCTTTACAAGTATACACCCATGGAAACAACTGCAGAGGAAGATAGATGTGACATACACAAGATTAAAGATTCACTCAATCAATAGAGGGACCTGGTCCAATCTCTCAGGTTAGTATCATGTATGTGATTTTTTTCTGTTTTGTAAAAAAAAGACCACGTCTTCTCTCCTCTTCTATCAAAAAGAATTATCCTAATCCAAAAAGGTAGATGAGTAAAATAAAATTTGAAATTGATCATATCTCATTCTTACATAAAACCCTTCATTATTTTTATTATACTTATTTGTTCCTTTAAATATTGTTGCTCACACTCCTCTTGACAAAAGGAAAAATCTAGTCCCAAATAGCCTTTCTAAGAAAAAGACCTTACTGATTGTTGCAACACTCCTATTTTCATGTCCTTCAAAGGATTTGGAGATTTACTTTGATAAAAATTCGCTTCCAAACTTTCCAGAATAACACCCTTTATCTCCTACTCTTCAAAAGCCAAACTCCTTTATCACTCAAATTATTGATGAAGAATAATCCCTGAACTCTCAAAGTTTTTCTAATAATACATTGATGGATGATGCTTGGGTCGCTGAAAATGTTATCTTGCTATAAAAGAGCTCAGTGTATAATTTGTCTTAAGAAAATCAATGGTAATAAAACACCAAGAAAATTATTGAGGGACCTGGTCCCAAAAGTAGAAAAGTGGCTAAAAATGAATATGTGATTAATCATACTAAAAGGAAGAATGGGAAAAAAAGTAAGGTTGTATCTAAGGAATTTAGAAAAAGGTTCTTGAAAAATCAAAAGGTGTTACAGGAAGGATTTTTTATTCAAGTGTGCTAACATAACTTGTATGTTCTAATTAGTTGAGCAGGTTAAATATCAAGGTTAGTTATATCTTATGGAAGGACCTATTCCCACTATTTTTGATTAGACAGTCAAGGAATTCTATTCCATATTGTATTTCTCAAAAGATAGGTTTAATCTGACTGCTCATGTCCAAGGAAAGAAATAAAAATTAATGAAGAAACATTAGGAAGAATTCTAGAAGTTTCTTTTTGTTATGTAAGGAACGTCTCCAAGAAGCATCCCTCAATAGAGTTTTTAGCTAAGACATCAAAGGAGAAAGGAAAATTTGTGGTTGTAATAAATATGAAATTACTCAAAATTGAGATTTAATTGGTGTATGACTTTGTGAACAAGGTGATTCTGCCTAGATAAAAAAAAAGAGAAACATTATTTCAACTACTGATTTGTATATGATTTAGTGCCTTAGTAGCTTGACTTCATTAATCTACCTACATTAATAACGAAGAAATTAGCAAGCTCCAGGTGATAATTCAGAAACACTCCAAAAGAAACCTATGTGTCTCTAAAATTCTTAGAACTGAAAATGTTGAATTGAAGAAGAGGGTGTCAATCTTAACTGATGAGGTCCTTGGCTGAATGAAGAGATAAGGCATCTTAATAACAACCTGAATCTTATCCTTCAAACTTTCTTTCCCAGTCCTTCACCTCTTAATATTTTCTTAATTATTATGGCTTTTTCTCTAAAACATTCAAATTATTCACTGTATTGACACTTATCCTCTACTTATGAATTAATTTTTGTTATGTGTGTTTAATTTTTTCCGTATAAATTGCAAAGTTTTTCTTAATGTTATTGTTGCCCCAGTGGACATGAGTTAACTAATTTGTGCTTATTTACTTTTGGTTTACTGTTTTCACTTTTTAATGATGCCAAAGGGAAAAATACTAATTTCATATATTAGGGACCAGGCAAAAGTAAGTGATGTGGTAAATAGATGAATGAAGGAAGACATAATTATAGAGGGAAGTGAGTATAGTGGCAAGGGGATATGAATGAATGATTAGATATGAAAAAGATATTTTTTAATGTCAACCGATATCAAGGGACCTGGTCCCTATGTTGCATGGAGGTGGAATGATATTGATTGAATGATAGGGGGAACATTCATCTTCAGTAGTGGTAATAATTTTGATTAAATATGATGTATGAATATTCATTCTTAAAGCTCTACGGTTAGTTTTTTATCATCAAAATGGGGGGAAATTGTTGTATCATGATTTGATGATGAGCAACTGACTACAAAAGACCAGGTCCCTGCATATTCAACAGTAGAGTACAACTAGCATGAGTCTGCACAGTTTTGTCTTTTTTTGTATAAGAAACTGAGCAGGTGTTGCCTGTACTATTTGAGACACCTGGTCCAATCATATTATAACCTTGATCATTACTGCTCGATTTAAATAAAAAGATATTTCTCAATTAAGTGAGTTTTCACAATCTAGAAATTTATGAGTGTAAAAAGAGAAAACTCATTCTAGATTAAATGCTCAAGTATAGGTCAAAATCTTAATTCATTTTGAGTGTTAAATGCAGTGAGTGTTCTTGAGTGTGTCATTGTCTATAACTGAATTACTCATGCTATAAGAGTAATGAACATTCTTTTGTCTTTGAGAGTGCTTAGGTACTTGTTAGAGTTAACCATTATTGAGAGTGTCTTGGCAGAGTTGCAAAGTTTAGGATATAGTAGAGTTAATATAAAAAGGATGAGCTGAGAGTTAGGCTAAAATTGAGTCTGTAATCAAGAGGTTGATTATAGTTGATTTTAAAGGTTCTTTTGAGTACAAGACGTGGTTTTTTCTCCCTTGAGCAAGGGGGTTTACACTTTATATCTTGTGTTATTTAAGTTTCCTACACTATTTTGTGTTCTTGGTTAATTTACTGCCTTATTTCCTATGATTAACTTTGAGGGACTAGGTCCCTTACTATATAGTGCAACCCCTAAGGGTTTCAACACTTCAAGTGTCAGATTTGAAATTGTGAGCTTTCATTCTTTGAAAGGCCCTCATTTTATGGTTTTGTATTTATTTATATATTTGACTATTTCAGTTAGTATTTGGATATGGCCGAGAGCATGCCCAAACTTTGATTGATGTTTCGTTTCTCAGAAACTTTTGTGGACAATGTGTGGGTGGATTATGTTGTGGATTCTTAGATCCCTCTTGATATAGATTTGTCTATCTTGTTTTATGTTTGAAACTTAGCTCTATCTTATTATACGTTCAGAACTCAACTTTATTTTGCTTTTAGTTCTAAATTCATCCGATGCTAGTTATTGTGTTTTGGTTGGATAGGCTAATAGGGTGGTATCTAGTCCTCAATGGACTTGAGATACTTGTCATAACTAGACCCTTCTTTGGGCCGTCAAAGAGATATAACTTATGAGTTAGCATTGCCCCCAAATTTATCATTTGTTTATCTAGTTTTTTTGTCTCCATTCTTCGGTGTTAAATTCTAGATGGGTCTTATGTCATTCATTGGGATTCAGTCTAGTTAGATGAGAGATTATATTTTGTTGGGGAGTCTGTCTTCATTTTAGTAAGGAATGCTAGACGATTACGTTCTAGAGATATTCTAGTGGTTAAGGTCCAGTAGAGCCATCGATTTGTAGGTAAGGCTATTTGGAAGGTTGAGTCTGATATGCATCGTAGTTATCCCCAATTTTTCATTGATTCAAGTATTTCCCCTTTTCTTTAGTTTAAGGTTGAACAAGATTTTTTTATGGTGGATGATGTAACGACTTGATTATTGGTGATATTTGTGAAATATTTATTTTTATTTGACTTGACCATTTTACCCATCCTCGTGGTCTCTTATCGATATTTCTAGGGTATGGGAATGATTTGCACAGTTCCCAATGTATTTTAGTGTATTTTACGTCAAATTATAGTTTTTTATGGTTATAAAGGCTTTATAGTTGACTTTGGTCAATACTTATTTATCTGTGCATTGGATGACAAAATGGGCTGCACTAGCAAATCCAAAACATCAATTTTAGGTTGGTAACATAGTTGGTACAGTTTTATGACTTTAATATCTCATTTCAACCCTCGATTGGAAAGTTGTGAAATTGGGTGTAGAGGGTCAATTTTGTAAAAATGATGTTTTTTCTCAAAAATCCAATATCATCATTCAGTTCGAAAGGTCAAATTTGGATTAGTGGCGAAGTTGGATCGATTTTATGGCCTTTGAATCCCATTTCGACTCTTGATTTGAAAAAAGTATAAATAAAGTCTCAGGGGTCAATTTTTTTATAATGAACCTTTTTAGTAAATTGGATGATTCCATTAGATTCAAAAAGGACTTTACAATTAAATTTTATTATTGGATCATGTTCATAGGGTTCCGACTGAGTTTCGAAGGTCAAAAACAAGCTTTTGACAATCCTGGTACTGGTGTATTTGTGGAAGCAAACCTTTAACCATATGATCGGGTCGCTTAACAGAAAATATTTCCACTTAAGAGGTATTTAGACCTTTTGACCTGATCTCTTAAGCGATCAAAGTGTACCTTAAGCGACCATTCCTAAGTATAAGACTTAAATTTGTATTTTTGACATTTGGGGATCTAGAAATCTTCGATTTCTACAATTTTGATGCGTTTTTCTCATAGAATCATTGTATATCAATTTAGAACTCTATTTTACCCATTCCTCAAGAACTTCTATACTATTTTTCTGGATTTCCACCCCATGTTAGGCGTCACAACACCAATTTCACCATTTTTAGGGCTTGGGAGCTTCGATTTAGGCGGTTCCAGAGGTGTTTTTGAGATTTCTTCCATGGGTAAGATTAATATCTTATAATTACCATTTTATCTTGATTTAATCTTTGAAACAACTTTAAATCCTTAATTTTAAAATGGGTTGCAGAGATTTTGGTGGTAATGCTTGAAAGTAGTTTTTCTTTCATTTAAACCTCATTTTTAGCTCATTTTTGCATGGATTTTTAGCTGTTAACCTATGAGTATGGGAAAATGTTTCTAAAATAAAATTATGATCTTACCTTTCTTTTTAAGAAACCTATTTTGAGGGTCCATTTTGACGCCTGCTAAAAAATAGGCAATGTGGGTATCGTTGACTTTCTTTTGATGCATGAATATATATGTATTTATATGTTTTAGTTGATTTTGGATCCATTCGTGAGGGGAAAGCTCCGAATTGAAAGCTTTTTGGATTGATTTTTTGAATTTGAGGTAGGTTATGACTTAACTTTCTTCAGGCTGGGTTGGGTAGTTTGAAATAATGTAAAATCATGCTATGGGTATGGGGTTGTATCATGGAAAATATGTTTAGGTTATTTACGTTACCATGTGTCGTCCTATGTGGATAATATTTGGTAGTTTTGAGATATTATTTTATATGTGTAACCATTTAGGGTCTTATATGATGTTGTTGGCCTGGTATTGATTTATGTATGTTTGGTTACACACTCTTTGGTGGGAAAAGGCCGAGATTTTAGAAATTATATGGTATCAATGAAACTTTCTTAAATGTTTCATTTGATGGTTTTTGAATAATATTGGATCATGGATGGTTGGTTGATTTAAGTGAATTTTTGGATCATATGGTTGGTATATTGGTTGGACATCGGATATTCTCATTTTGGTTTGTTATGAGCATTACATCCTTATATCATATTCATTCATGAAACATTAGTACCATCATGGAAATACTGGCTTTTCCTAATAGAAAATATGACATCTTTGAAAACTCTCTATCGATGTATATGCCAAAGATGAGTTATGGATATTGGTATTAGATATTTATTTTATATGGGTTCAGAACCCCCTATGGGTCTTACCTCAGAAGCACAACTTTGTAGGTGTATATGGAGGTTTTGAGGGGGCCTCATGCATCACATCATCATTCTCATTAATCTTATACTATACACCTACTATTATTGTATGTTGTGCAGACTTTTGTCTTATGTCAAACATGTATGAAACATTGGTACCACTGTGGTAATACTAGAATACTAGCTTTTCTGACAGAAATGGGACATCTTTAAAAACTTTTGTCGATGTATGTGCTGAAAATAAGTTATGGATACTGGTTTTATATGGGTTGACAAATCCCCCATAGGTCCTACCTCAGGAGCACAACTTCTTAGGTATATACAGATACCTACGGAGTTGTGCAACAACCTCAAGCATCACATCATCATTATCATTATCTTCACTGAATTACATATATATTGTGATTATTTTGGGTTGTATTATTGTCTTTAATATGATATTTGTCTATGTGTGCTTTTTTTTCCATACTTACATGTGTGATATTTGTATATCTATGCTCCTTTCTAGTATTTGTGTGTGGTATATGTGAATGTTGTAGATTTGTTAGTGGAGATAGTGTGGGCTACTATTTGGGACATTTCTTAATGTAGGTGACATGCCCATTCTTTGTACTTATATGCTTTATTTTCTACTTTACTCAGTCGACCTATGATACCTACTGAGTATAAATGGACCATACTAATCACTACTACACCCTTTCGGTGTAGATATATGTACGAGTGTACCACATGACAACTGGTTCAGACGGTATCTAGAGTATATTTAAGGTAGCAGTTGATCTAGGCTTTCATAGTTAATCTACTACCATTCCTATCTATTACATGTGTTATTTTTTATTTAGAGATAGTGTTTTGATTCTTTTTGGAATATTATTATAGCTTATGACATTTAAGATATATTTAGTTGTTCTTATGTTGTGACCCTTGGTTTTTGAATATTGTATTAGTAACTTTAACTATGTATTTCCACTTATACTATATATGTGTCTTGTTCGACTCCGCTCTAGGAGTCTTGCCTTGGGTTTTTGTATTGATTCTTTTTTCATATTAGGTTGGGTGATTGATGATGTGTTGAGGAAACAAGACACTTCGATTTTTAAAACCTTGAATTTATGCGTGGACTTAGGTTATTTTAGTAGGTATGATGCACTTTGGTGTTTATTGCAGATAAAATAGGTCTACAATAGTGTTGGGATGAAAATGGAAGAAAAATAACTAGAAAGACAAATTCTTAATAAGATACGAGTTACCTAATGAGTCATCAACATACCATACGACTCATAGGATAACTCGTAAGCACAACAGAACCGAAAGACAAATTGAGAATCTAAATATGGAGAAGATACGACTGGAGCATCTAAGTCATAAGTTGAAGGTACGAGTCATGACAAGGAATCATAAGCATAACAGAATCTAAAGATACCATTCAGGATTGAAGTCTTAAAAGTATATTAGTCGGAAGTCTCAATACGACTCATACGAAAACCGTAAGCAAAAAAGTGTTCAAAGCTTAGAAATACAAAAGTCCCAGGTAGATATGAGTGAAAGCTATGAGCCGTATGGTCAAGGTACGACTCATAAATAGAAGTCATAAGAAGAATAGAAATTTGAAGCTTTCGTAGATCAGATACTGGAATGGATACGAGAAGCATGGTATGACTCGCATGATGAACGTATGAGTAGATTAGCGAGTCGTATGAGTGGATCAGCGACTTGTACCATTTGCCAACATAACTTTACCTTTCCTATTTTTGTTAGGATTTCTAAGTATTTATGAGATACTATAAATACCCTAGGGTTTATCCTTGATTAGGTTACATTCTTTAGCATCTTTTTCTGTTCCAATATACTTTATTACATACTTTTGCTTTGTTCTTGAGATTTTGGGTTATTACTCCGTAGTAGATTCTATATTTTATTCTTCTCATTATTGTACAATTAATTACATGCTTTCTTTATTGATTATCATGGATTATTGCATGAACATGAGCGACTAACTTCCCTGACTAGGGTTGTGGGAAGCCTAGTGGATTAACTTTGGAAGGAAAGTGGGAGATTCATCTATTCTAAAGTAAACTGTATGTATCTTAATCTTATTAAATTGACCTCCAAGACATTATAGAGGCTTCGGGATAGCCTGTATTCATAAACATCATCACAAGGGAGTCTGTGATTGGTTAAAAAAGATTAACATTGTAATTTGAGATACACTTCCATCATTACTATTCTTCCATCTCATCTGATCAACTCTAGATCCAAAAGGTTAGAGTTGCACTAGAGTAATATACAAGGATCAATAAGGTGACACCCTGAGACTCACAAGGTAAAGGTTGAGATTTATCAATATGTTCAGAAAACTTCTGATAATACACAGCTTGTCGACTTTATATACAGAGTAGTAGAATAGGTGGGTTGAGCAAGAGAAACTTATAGAGTTAAGAAGCCAGGGGAACAAAGTCCTAGTGTTCGTCTTCTATTTTTTACAACTCAAATTATGCAAGTTTGGTTACTACTTAATGATTATTTCTAAAATCCCCCATTTACTTTTCCACATTTCTCATGAATTACATCAAGTTAAACACCTATTCATTATCTTCCCTGTGGGTTCGACCCTAACCTAGTTGGGTTACCATATTGTCATCGGCCATAACATACTTCTTTGAATGTTATTTTTTTGCGACATCAAGTTTTACCATCATTGCCGGGGAATAGGATTTGAGTATTAATTGAATTGGTGACGTTCGTTGGTTTTATTTTCTATTTTTTATTTTACATACACTAATATATATCAAACATTAGGAGAAGAGTAAATCCCTTACTCCCTTTTGATTCAGAGCCAGAAAGAATTCTTTGAACAACACGAAGGATGGATGAACAATTTCGTCATGGTGTTCCGACTGGGGTTCAAGACCCTCATAATGTGTCTCCTATTCTACCAATGGAAGATCTATATAATATTATTGATAGACAAACAAAAGAATTATTTACAGCAGCTAAAAAGGCTAGAGTGGCAGAAGAGCAGGCCCGATCTGAAGAGGCTAAGCTATCTCAGAATGCAATGCTAACCAAGCCAAGAAAAGAGCCTACATAGAAAGATAAAGTCTAAGGAGTCAGAGCTGCGATGATTCCTGCTTATCAACACCTTCAAACATATGATTTAGAAGAAGACATAGGATATGTTGAACCTGCTAAAACAGGAGCTATCATTCCTCTTGCATTACCTCCTAATGTAAAGTTTGATATTACAAGCGCCATGATCCAAATTTTGAACTTAAAGGGTGTATTTTTTGGATAAGCTACATTTGATGCAAACATAAATCCTATAAAATTTATTAGGATCTGCACATCATACACTATTTTGAGGGTGGATCAAAAGCTTTACGATTGAGGTTGTTCCTATTTTCATTGACTGGTGATACATCACTATGGTTAGGGGAAATTTGAAGTGGGTCAATAACTACTTTGCATGAGTTACATAAATAATTTTTGAATAGATTCTTCCTTTCTACAAAGATGCTACAGTTGAAAGATGAGATTTATAACTTCAAATAGTTACCTACAAAATCCTTATACGAGGCATGGTTTAGATATAAGAAGATACTGAGTATGGTACCAAATCATAGAATTACAAGGTTGAATTTGTTAGAAATCTTCTATATATCACTGAATGTCTATTCTAGAGCAATAGAAGATATAGTTTCAGGAGGTGGACTCATGCCGCTTTGGTGGGATGCTGCAAAACTAATGTTAGGCGATATTTTGATGGCTAATAGAGGATGGCATATTAGAGATGTTGAGCCTGTTGCAGTTACATATGTTATTGGGGATGATAATGCATATACAATTGGTCATGATATAGTGGCTCAAGAAGTTGCACAACTTTGAACAGACATTGGGCTACTTACAAAATAGTTCAAAATAATGAGTGTTGAGAAAGTGAATGTAGGGTTGGCACAAGCATTTACTTCTAGGATTTTTGAGATTGAATTTAAAGAGGAAGCAAAGTATCTTGATCAAAGTTTAGTGGATTTTTTAGCCCAAGGGCAAGGGAATCAAGGTCAAAAATATTATAATGACAGATACAAAGATTGAAGTAGAGAGATGGTGATTAGCCATAAAAATATGACTACAAGGAGAAGAGTGATAAATATGTTCCAGCAAGTATTTGAGATAACGAGTCTAAAGTGGAGGCAATGTTCTCAAACTAGTCAAAGGGCAAGAAAGTCAAGAGAGCTGTCATAAATAGATTATGGCAGATCTATCTAGGCTAAATTAAAAAATTGAGTCATATATTATAGAAATCAAACAACTAGAGCAACAGTATGTTTAGATGTCGGTAACATTAAATTAAAGGCAATCTGGCATGCTTCCTAGTAATACAATTTCAAATCCAAAGAATGATGGTCACTGTCATACCATTACAACTCGGAGTGATAAAACCACCATAAACCCACCTGTACCAGTTGTAGATGAGCAAATGAATGATGATGACCCTGTGGATGTAAAAAGCAGTATCAAGTAAGATAAAAGAATAGACAAGGTTGAGGAGCCTTTGTTGAAGACAATTCCAAAACCCCCTCCTTCTTTTCTTGTAAGGCAAAAAAAGAAATAAGTGTATGGTAAGTATTAGAGGTTTTTGTCAGTACTAAAATAACTATCAGTGAACATCCCACTTGTAGAGGCATTGGAGAAAATGCCAGGATATGAAAAATTCATGAAGGATCTAGTCACTAAAAAGAGGTCAGTCAGTCACAAGCCAGTCGACAATATTCTTCATTACAGTATTGCTGTTACTAGATCATTGGTAGAGAAAAATAAGGATCCTGGTGCATTCACTATACCATGCACTATTGGATCTATTGAGTTTGCTTGTGCATTATATGATTTGAGGTCTAGAATCAACCCATGCAATTTGTAGTGTTTAATAGTTGGGGTTGGGAGTACCTAAACCAACCACTATGATATTAGTGATGGTAGATAGAATAGTGAAATAACCAGTTGGTATTTTATATGGCGTATTGGTGAAGTTGGCTTCTATTATTTTTTCCTGTGAATTTTATGATATTGGACTATGAAGTTGACTTTAAAATCCCAAGTATTCTGCCAAGACCATTCTTGGCTATAGGAAGGATGTTGATTGATTTGGAGCTAGGTTACCTAATATAGAGACTCATTGATGAACAAATATTTAATGTATGCAAGTCCATGAAGCAGCCTGATGAGTTAAGAGTGATATCAGTGATTGATATATTTTATGAACAAATAAACTCTTTCTATAATATTGATGAAGTAAAAACTTGGGAGGATACTTCTGATATTGTTCCTATTGAAGAAAGGTTGGGTATTAAAGCTTTAGAAGCTGTGAGCATGGACATTGATAAATGTAGTATTGAGAAGTATGATGAGATGGTATGCCCTCTCTATGGAAGTGGTTCTTACACTTATGCACCAAAGAAGCTTGATTTGGATTTGAAGAATAGAACTACTCCACATGCTCGTCCATCCATTGAAGAGCCACCGATCTTAGAGTTAAGGGCTCTCCCTTCTCATTTGTGATATGCATTTTTGGGGTCTAACAACACTTTGCCAATAATTATTGTAGTTGATTTTATTGACACAAAAGTTGAAGCATTGTTATTAGCATTATAGAGATTCAATAGGGTCATTGGTTGGTCCATTACAGATATTGTGGGTCTACCTTCTGGTATTTGAACTCGTAAAATTCAACTTGATCCAAATTGTATTCCAAGTATATAGTATCAACATCGACTCAATCTTCAAATACACGAGGTGGTAAAAAAAAGTTAATCAAGTGGTTGGATGTTGGTTAGTGTATCCCATTGCATATAGTAAGTGGGTCATTCATGTATAATGTGTTTTAATAAAAGGTGGTATTACTATTGTTCCTAATGAAAAAAATGAGCTAATGTCGATGAGGCCCATCATAGGATGGAGAGTATGTGTGGACTCTAGAAAATTAAATGCATGGACTCAGAATGACCATTTTCCCATGCTCTTCATGGACCAGATGTTAGACTGGTTAGCGGGTAGAGGATGGTACTATTTTCTTTATTGGTATTCAGGATATAACCAAATCACTATTACACCTGAATACCAAGAAAAGACCACCTTCGCTTGTCCTTATGGGACCTTTGCATTCCGACGTATTCCATTTAGGCCATGCAGTGCTCCAACCACATTTAAGAAATTTATGATGTCAATCTTCTCTGACATGGTAGAAGACACCATCGAAGTGTTTATGGATGATTTTTCAAATGTTGGTTATTCTTTTGATGATTGCTTAATGCTCTTAGCCAATGATCTTAGAAGGTGTGAAGAATGCAACTTGGTACTTAACTGGGAAAAGTACCATTTTATGCTAAAAAATGTATAGTCCTTAGGCACAAAATTTCAAAAAGGGGCATTGAGGTATATAGAGCAAAGATTGAAGTGATCGAGAAATTACTTTCGCTAATTTCTATGAAGGGTGTTCATAGCTTTTTGGGACATGTCGGGTTTTATAGGAAATTCATTAAGGATTTCTCTAAGATTGACTACCCTCTTTGTAGGCTGCCTGAGAAAGTGTGAAATTTCAGTTTAATAAAGCATACTTAAAGGCTTTTAAATGTCTTAAAGAGAGGTTGGCGACTACTCCTATTATTATGTCTCCAAACTAGTCTTTGCCTTTCGAGATTATGTGTAACGCGAGTGGTTGGCCTTAGGGGCTGTACTAGGTCAACAAAAAGAAAAGATCCTTCATCCTATTTACTATCCTAGCAAGGCACTAAATCTTGGCGGAATAAAAGTTGTTGGCTGTGGTTTTTACCTTTGAGAAATTTAGGTCTTATTTGATTAGGACAAAGGTGATTATGCACACTGATCATGCTGCATTGTGACAATTAATAGCAAAAAAAGATGCAAAGCCTAGACTGATTAGGTGGGTGCTATTGCTGCAAGAATTTGATTTTGAGGTCAAGGACAGAAAAATCACTGAGAATCAAGTTGCAGATCATTTGCCTAGGCTTATAGAGGAAGCTATGTAGAATGTTAAAGATGGGTTTGAGATTGATAACAATTTTCCAGATGGGAAGATAGTAGCATCTTCCCAAAATCTAATTCCATGGTTTGTAGACTATGAAAATTATGTAGCAAGTGATCTAATTCTAGAAGATCTTTCCTTTCAACAAAGAATGAGGTTTATGCATGAGGTACAGAACTTTTTCTGGGATGAGCCATATTTATTCAAAATATTTGCAAATGGGATTATTCCAAGATGTATACCTGAGGTAGAGATGAAGAGCATACTTCTGGCTTGTTATTCTTCGACAGTTGGGCTCATCATAGAGGAACCCACACAACCCATAAAATCTTTAAATGTGGGTATTATTGGCCAGCAATCTATAAAGTTGCAGATGATTTTTCTTCTATTTGTGATCAACATTAAAGACAAGGTAATATCTTTAGATGCCATGAACTTCTTATGACTTCTATTATAGAAATAGAATTATTTGATGTATGGGTTATAGATTTCATGGGACCTTTTGTTAGTTTGTTTGGCATGGAGTGTATACTTGTGGTTGTGGGTTATGTATCCACATGGGTGGAAGCAGTTCTGCTTCCCATCAATGAAGTATGTCGTGTAACTACATCCTTGAAAAAGCACATCTTTTCTCTATTTGGCACCCCACGTGCTATCATTAGTGATGGTGAGTTATATGTTTGTAATAGTCTATTAAAAAGTCTTCTTGAGAAATATGGAGTGAAACACAAGGTGGAAATACCTTATCATCTGCAAATTAGTGGACAAGTTGAGGTGTCCAATAGAGAAATCAAGTCCATCTTGGAAAAGAAAGTAAATGCCAATACACTGAACAGTATTCAAGACCTCAATTAGTTCCTTACCTTATTAGATAGTGTATGGCAAGGCTTGTCACTTGCCTATTGAACTTCAACATAAGGAACTATAGGCTTTGAAGAAGGTAAATTTTTAGTGGAAAGATGTAGCCAAGTCAAGGATGAATAGTATAAATGAGTTGGATGAATTTTAACTCCGGGCATATGAAAGTTTTGCACTTTACAAGGAAAAGATGAAGCTGCATCATGACCACAAAATTGAGAAAAGAGTCTTCACAAAAGGTGATCGGGTGTTACTCTACAATTCAAGGCTTCGCTTATTTACATGTAAGTTGAAGTCTAGATGGTATGGTCCCTTTAATATGCTAAGAGTGTTCCCATATGGTGCTTTGGAATTGAAGTGGGATGGTAAAGCCCCATCAAGGTGAATTGGAAAATAGTCAAGCAATATATGGGTAATACTAAGAAAATGAATGCTGCTAAGTAACAAAGGTAATCACGTCTTGCCGTGATGTTAAATCAAGCACTGTATGGGAAGAAACAATAAGGCTAGTTGGTTAAATCTAAGTACCCGACTTAGCCATGTCGTGCTGTGATATTAAATCAAGCACTCCATGGGAGGTAACCCATGTTTTTGTACTTATTTATTTATATGGTAATATGTTTGTTCAGTGTGCAAGACTAGATAATGTAGGAAAGATCCAGAGAAATTCAAGTAAATAGGTAATACGGACTCTTCACGAGTCATATCTAGATGTTATGACTCATGAGTAGGAGTCGTAAGGACCTGGGAGAAAATTCAAAATAAAGTAAAAGTTTCTGGAATGGATATGATTCTTAGAATGAGTCATACCCTCAATGTACGACTCGTCATATTGAGTCGTATCCACTCAAGTACCCAGGTAAGGTTCCAGGTCTATATGAGTTGAAGAAAGGACCTGTAAACCTGTGTATAAGTCATACAGATAACTTGTACCCAGGCTTACTAGGTTGGGGTAATGGTCAACTCAGAACAACAATCTTGATTTCAAAAGAAATAGGATACCCGTTAGGTACCTAAAATTTAGAACAACCCCTAAACCAAAATACCTCCATCTTTGATCGATTTTTAATCTCCAAAATCATAAAAACACTTTTAATTAGTTACCAACTTGCTCAAATTCCTTACTTTGCATGAATTTAAGAACGAATTTGGGAAGAATTTTGATAAATTAAAGCAGCCAAAGATCTAACTTATTCAAGTAAGTGTTCGAATCTAAATTGCTCTATTTTTGAGTTTAAATCGTAAATATGAGTTAGTTCTAACTTGCTTTAAGTTGAAATTACTTGGTTGCTGCATTTTGTAACCCTAATTCTTAGGTTTAAGTTGAAAATGGAATTGGGGAAATTTTTGATATTTTATGTGACTATTATGTGTATTTTGGATTGATATGGGGTAAAAATGCTCTACAATAGATAGGTAGTTTGGTAATTTTGATTTTAAGTCAACTTTAACTTCTATGTTGCAGTAGATACGAGACTCTTTATGACTCGTGTCATCTGAGAATGGGGTCATAATAAGACTTATAACCATTGGCAACATAGAAGTATAACTAATTTTAAATTCTGGTATGGGGATAACTTGCCTAAACGAGTCGTACCCAACCTATAAGACTCGTACACTAAAGTCATATTGACCCAGTAGAAACTTAAATATTATAAGTTGTTTCTGATCTGCTTACAACTGTTGGTAATGAGTTTTACTTAGTTGGTACGACTAGTAAGGGGGGCTCGTAAGCAGACCAATGAACAATCATCACTACACTAAACATCATACAAATTGAATATATACGACAGGTACCTCCACTCGTACCCTAGACAGAACATACACACTAAACTTTAATTTCTTATTTTTGCTTTCTTTTCCTTCTTTACTTACTAATGAATGTGAACTTTTAGGTACAATTCCTCCAAAAAATACATCTTATTCCAAACAAGTGCCTAAAAATGGAATGAAAAAGGAAAAATCTTCAAGTTTATAGGCTACCAAGTCATCCACTAGTAGCAGTGAATTATAATACTGCTCACATACGAGAAAGGTTAACCCAAAGGAACAAAATAATGCAAAAGGAAAGAAGATAGAAACTTTGGAGGATACACCTCCATGAGGTTCAAAGAGGAGAAACCCGACTATCTCCCCTCCTTACTCACCTCAATCTTCAGATGCTGAAGATAATTTGGAATCTAGTTCTAAATAAGAAAGTTTCTAAAATCTAATGGTATAGAAGAGGTTGATACTACACCGATCGATAGACAATACCCTTCCTTAGCAGTTACCACTGCTCTGGTGCCTATCAGTGACTGATGGGGGTACCCGATATACAGAAGACATTGAATAATGGGTTGAAAAGAATTCAGAATAGAAGATCAAATGGGTCATGTGCTTGGAAAGGAAGTTGACTACTACTAAGATGAAAGAGTTACCCCGGTTTGAGGCACACTTTAAGAAATATGTCTTTGAGTGGATGATGAGAGCACCCAAGGATTATAGTGTAGTGTTATTCAGAGAATTCTATGCAGCATACAAGAACAAGTTAAAGAGACAATATCCACAAGGTCAATTGTGGAATGGTGGTGACCCTATTCCTTCACAGACTATTTGGAGAGTGCTGGAAGACATTTCCCCATGCACTATTGGTCAATTCTTGTATGGATCGGATTTTCATCCTATAGTAAACACTCAGTAAATGGATTACTGTCTAGAGGAGATGTGAAAGATTACATAAAAACAGATTAAGTCAGATAAGAAGATGAATTACTTCAGGTGGATTGCAGAAAGGATAGCGACAAATAGTGAGAATGTTTTGTGGGTGATAAGAAGACTGGGAGTAGTCTCATAGAAGAGAGAAGATAACACTCTAAATTTTAAGTCCAAATTATGGTGGACATTGGCCAGGCACAAATTATGTCCCACTACTAGTGACAGTGTATTGAGTCCAGCCTATGCTGCACTGATTGCGAGATTGAAGGCCAGTTATGAGTTTGAAATAGGGAAGTTCGTTTCCCTAGATATGAAGAATCATGCTGTGGGTGGATTAAAGACTATGCCTGCATACCCATGCATAATTACATACCTATGTTTAGATGTGGAAGTATAGGAACAATCAGGTATTAATGCGATAATTGAGGCTACAAACATTACAGACCTTGGTCTGATACAATATGTAGTAAACTTGATGGCTAGATAGGCGAGAAGAGTAGCAAATATATTATCTGATATGTTTTAGAAGTGTAATACCCCGTATTTCTCAAGCTTAACTTAAATCTCAGTTCATGAGTCATCCTATATAAAAAATTTTAAATACTTAATATATTTTAATTTAGAGCCTACTATTGCGTAGGAAATTGGATTAGCTTTCCAACGATATAAAATTCACTTAAATTCGATAACCGGATAAGAAATTATGACTATTTTAAGTTTCAATTGTTAAACATCATTCAGTCCAGTAGCACATCGCGGAGTATGTTAAAATGAAAATTTTTAGTTTCTAGTGTTGCTCCATGATATTGGCATGTCGCGCCAAGGCTTATTTTCATATATGTCACTTTTCAGTGTATCAATGCGATCTCACCGCATCGCAGTGAGTCCAGATTTCATAACCAAAGGGGCGCCATGATCCCACCACATCGCGCCAAGCCCTCAATTTCCAGTTGTCATTTTCCAAAGACACGACGCGATAGCACCACATCATGCATGGGGTTCAGGTCAGGAAAATTTCTCAAAAATTAAAAGTGACGTACAGGGATAAGTTGGTCTTTTCCGATGATTTTTGCATGACCAGATATAGATTTAATCCCTAAAAATGGTTTAAAGGTCATTCTTAATCAATTTTCCCTAAATTAAAAGCATTCTCTCTCAAGAAAATGAACCCTATCTCTAATAAATCATGATCAATATTAAGAATTTCAATAAGATTCTGTAAGAACAAATATTCCAAGGTATGTTAGGTGTTCATCTATTGGCCCCTTTCACCCATAGAGTCCATGAATCCACCTTTAAAACTTCAAGATCTACGATTCATGATTTACATTCATGATATTTGATTGTATTAGTGTTCTTGATATTAAATGAATTACAATTCATGATTAATTATAGTCTCTATGAAGTTTGAATAGCATATACAATGAATTGTGAAATTCCCATGTCATAAACCATGAGTTTGAAAGTTAAGGCATTGTAATTGCCATGCTTATGCGTTAACCATGATTATGTGCATTAAGTTGTGCTCTCTAGGTGTTTGATAGAATGTCCATGTGAGTGAATTAATAAAATCATGGCATGTTATTATATGTATAAGCTTATGCCCTACAAGTGTTTGATAAATTATCTCTATGAATGATTATGATTTTCAATATTATATTATGCTTTATTTTTTATGCTATCGAGTCCTGGGGGTATTTAATACTTGGAAATCTAGCTGCGTGCCTAGAGCCAGTGTCAGTTACAGAACCTCAGTGATGACATGATCAGTAGTACTCTCGGTCAGTTATAGAACTCAGTAGAACTTAATCAGTTACAGAACTCAAGAAAACTTAGTAAATACAGTATCAATGCAGTGCAAGAAGTTCAGTGTCTTTCAGTTGGGAGTAGGATTTAGCATCGAGTGAACCCAAGGATGAGGGTTGACCTGCCTATAGAGGGTGTGATCCTTAGAAGCAATCCTTGCATTCTAGAACTACGTAGCTAGCGTAGGTTGAGACATCTAACCCGATATTTAAAGGTTGTTGAGGTGTTTTAACCTGATAGATAAGGGTACCACCATTCTTATTAGAGTACCTACCAGATGAGGGTAACTCTTCTGTGTCTTTACCCGTGGTACGGTACTGACACCCTTCCAACTGGTGTCACAAGTTGGACCCCAACTCAGTTATCTTATTTGGGGCACGTTGGTTATATGATTACCTCCCACAATCTTAGTTTCAGTCTTTAAAGTAGAACTCAGTTCAGTTTTATAGAACCAGGACTGTCAGAAACAGTCAACCAGTATAAGTAAATTAGTTATCAATAACTTCAGATATCAGCTACTCAGTATCAGAATTCAGAACTTATCTTTAGATAAGCTTAGTCACAGTATTTATTTATATGCACATTAGTGTGTACTCAGTATTTACAACAATATCAGTTATCCATGTACTCTCATATTCAGTTACTCCATATCATATAGTAAGTTATTGTTCATGGATATGAACCCTTGCATTCATCCTTACTTCATCTAGTATACCAGTATATTCCAGGTACTGATGTATACTCTTTCTTTATGCTATAATGTCTCATATCATAGGTTCGGCCACTCAGGTTCCTAACCACGCATAGATAGATTCAAATTCAGCCAACAGTAGCAGATTAGCAGTGAGTCCTCATCATTCGAGGATATTCTTTTATTTTATTATTTCATTAGACCCAGTATTTCAGTAGATGGAGTTAGTTGGGGGATTATCCCATCAAATCCACTTTCAGATATTTTCAGCTAAAGGCTTTTTAGACTAGACTTTTAAACAGTATTCAATTTTATAGATTGTTATTTCACTTGATACATTTTATCAGTATTTATAGATTTTTAACCTTATAGGATTTCTGCTTATTTTTCTTTATTTATTATAGTATCATGTTTCAGTGCTCACAGAAAATATTAATAATGGGTTAGCTTGTGGTCCTTTGGGGCCGTAAACACTGTGTAGCATCTGGGGGACATACTTGGGGCATTACAAACTTAGTATAAGAGACTAAGGTTTCACAGTATCCTAGGAAGTCTAAAAGCTTCATAAAATAGTCTTGTGCATAGGTGTGTAGCACGCCACACTTATGGATAGGAGGCTATGAGATGTTTTAGGAAATAGTTTCCCTTCTTTTAGTATTCATGTCATGCGAGTGAGTATGAGCTCAAGTTGAACTCTTAGTCTAATCCATTCTTCCTTTCATTTATAGGATATGCCTCCCAAAAAGACTAACGGAATGAGAACTAGAAATCAGTTAGCACCTGAGCCCGTTCAGCAGATCCCCTGGACAAGTATGTCTCCCATGCAAAATTTTAAGCTGCATTCACTACTCTAGACAATTTCATAGCAGACCAGAATGAATGACCAACTACTATTTTGGCCAACCTAGTGTCCAATGCTGCAACTAGGATTAGGGACTTTACCTGAATAAATCCTCTCCTATTCTCAGGATCTAAGTCAGAAGAGGATCCATAGGAGTTCCTTGATCAGGTTCAGAAAGTAACAGATATTATGGGAGTGACTTCTAGTAAGAGTGCTAAGTTAGCCACCTATCAACTACAAGATGTGGCTCATACATAGTTTAAGTAGTGGAAGGTAGACAGGGGTGCAGACGCAGAGCCCGTAGAGTATTAAGAGTTTACTACTGCTTTCCTAGAGAGATTCTTTTCCTTATGGCTGAGAGAAGCCATGGTGTTAGAGTTTATCAATGTTAGGCAAGGTAGTATGACCGTAAAAGAGTATTCCCTCAAGTTAACTCAGTTAGCTAGGTATGCTCCCCATGTAGTAGCAGACAGTACGTCAAGAATGAACAAGTTTGTATTGGGGGTGTTAGATAGTGTGGTTAAGGAGTGCAGAACAATGATGTTTATTAATAATATAGACATATCCAGGCTCATGGTCCATGTTCAATAGATAGAAGAGGCTAAGATCAGAGAGAGAGAGAGGCAGAATAAGAGAGCTAGAGTAGATGGATTCACTTTTAATTAGCCTAAGTTAGAGGGTAGTAACCATTCCTAGGTTCATCCAAAATCTTTAATTCTAGCTCCGTCCTCAGCTAGTGCTCCAGTACCTAAGTTCATAAATAGTAACCAAGATAGAGTGCCAGGCTCTGATTCTTAGGGTAGTTTCAACAGTGCTCGAACAAATCCTCTCTGTCAGACATGTGGAAAAAACCATAAGGATATCTGCAGAGCTGGCAGTGATATTTATTTTGAGTGTGGCAAGTCAGTCCACAGAGTCATAGATTGTTGTCAGCCGAGTTCTCAAGGTTAGTATAATTGTCCTTCAGCTTAGTTCGATTGCCTAAGTCAGTAGGGTGCCACTTCTAGTGCCATTAGTAGGAAACACCCAAATAGGCTTTATGCACTTCAGTCCAGATAAGATAAGGAAAATTCTCTTGATATAGTCACTAGTATGTTATAGATCTTTTATTTACATATTTATACCTTTCTAGATCAGGAGATTCTCTATTTCTTGTAACTCCTTGCATAGCAGTCAACTTTAAGTCAGACTTGAAAATTTTAATAGGACCTTTCTTAGTGCTTACCTTAGTAGGTAAATCTATTCCATCCAAAAGAGTGTATAGAAATTGCTCGGTTACAATATGTCAAAAAATTCCTTCAGTTAATTTCAGTAATAGAGTCATTCCATTTTAGTATCCTAATGGAATAATCATTGAATGAAGGGGAAGTACCTCAGTTTCAGTTGATCTAAGTTTAAATCTCTCGATTGAACTAGTAGAAAAAGAAGTTGAGAATTCTAAGCTAGTCAGTGTTGAGGCTTCTATATGATGATTTTTTGGACAATAGAAGGATAAGAATCATGTATCAGAAGGAAGTACTAGCAGTGGACCTTACATCATCAAGAGTAGTCCTTCAGAATGTGTTTAGTGTTTACGAGTATTGTCATATATCAGAATCTAGAGTAAAGTGGTTTCAATTTGATTTAGAGTTTATTAAGTGCCTCACAGTCTTACAATAATAGCTTTAAGCTAAGAGGGAGATGGTAGCACAGGTAACTAAGTGAGGCTTTTAGATTTTAGTAGTAATGCCAATATATGTAGAAAAACAGTAGGAGAGGTTGATGCCCAACCCTTTCTTATCTCAGTGAAAAGTTTTACACTTCAGCTGTCATGATATAGATATCTACTCATGCAGTACATATCAGCTCTACGATCCAAGCCCATATTCGTGCACATCCACAAATATCATGTATGCTTATAGTTCCTAGTATAAGGAGTTCCAGTTCACTCAGTGTTTTGAATCATGTTCCATGAAAATAGAAATTCCAAACTCAAGTCATGCAACTCATAACTCATGTACTCATGCTTTACAATGTGCTCAGTTCAGTATTCAGTTCTAGACTCAGTCTAGTTTCAGGTTTGCTTGACCAAGCGTACAATTATCAGTTATTCAGTTGTAAGTATCTCAGTATTTTAAAATCATGTCATGCACTTAGTCTTGCATTCTTATATAATACCATTTCCACAAATTCATGCTCAGTCACCTCATGTTCCTCAGTCATCCCTTACCTCAGATGCATAGTACTTTATAGTTTCAGTCCAGTTATTTAGGATAAGTACAGTTTAATCTTACATGACCAGCATCCAACTATTAGTTATCCAGTTAATCAAATAAGTTAGTATGTTTATGTATTCGTTCTTAGTGCGCATGTGAATATTTTCAGTATCCCTAAGTGAAATGCAGTGTTGAAGTAGAAATTACAGTTGAAGGAATAGTTGAGAAATGTGGATTGGATGGAAAGCTTGTAGTCTTAGTGCAAGAGGCATAGTAACTCTATCTTAGATGACATTTCATAGGCCTCGATCCATATTACAGAATTATAGCCATGATGTGATTTGTTATTAGGATGTCGTATTCAGACCATGCCAAGATTTCTTTTCTCCCTAAAGTCAGTAGAACTTTTTAGAAAGTGTGTCAAGAAATCCTCTAGTTGAGTATAAGATTTTAGTATAAGTTAGTTCATAAAGCCAACAATTTAGTTTAGCAGTTAGGCGGACAAGTTCATATGGTTTCCCATCTTTTTGCCCAGTCGTCCTTCCCGAAATTTCATGAATATGATCGTTCTAGGATGGAGCATCCTTTTAGTTGCAAGTTCAGCTCAGTTTACGTATCATTCCTCAATTTAAGATCTCAGATATTAGTCACAATTTACTTCGTAGATGCCCCATTCATTATTTTATTTTTCTTCAGGATCCCTTCCAAGTCAGCATTCTTCTGGGGTTATAATGTCCTAAGGGGGAGATGTATCATAACCCCTGAGTCTTCATGTCCTAAACCTTGCAATTTCTCTTCACATAAAAAAATCCCGTTTGGAGTAGTGAGTACTCATAAGTTGACTTTCTCATTCCTATCTCAGGCGTATGACCATTCCCTTGGCATCGTATGTATTCAAGGAATCAGTTTAGTTCATGATATTTAGTTTATGTATCACGTTTTAGGTTCAGTTCTATCCTTACATTCCCATTCATGTGTTTCCAATAAATAATATCGAGTTAAGATTGGTGATTCTGTATTCTTGAAAATCTCTTCCATGAATGGAGTGAAGAGCTTCGACAATAAGGGAAAGCTCATCCCCGATACGTCAATCCTTACAGAATTCTCAAGTCATTTCAGAAAGGTAGCTTATGAGCTTGATTTTCCTTCAAACCTAGCTTCAGTTCACCCAATATTCCACGTATCCTTGCTAAAAAATGCATTGGTGACCTTGCAGTCATAGTTCCCTTAGAGAATGTAAATATTCAGAATGATCTCTCTTTTGAAGAGGTTCTAGTCAAGATCCACGATCATTAGATTCATAGACTGAGGAACAAAGAAGATACCTTGGTCAAAGTTCTTTGGCGGAATCAGTCCGTTGAGAGAGCTACTTTTGAAGTAGAAGCAGATATGCGGACCAAGTATCCTCACCTCTTCTCTGAAAAATCAGCTCCAACTTAAGGTAAAAATCTTCCTTATCTTTACTTAGTTCTATGATCATTTATAATTATAACTTGGTATTTATTACCATTGCATATTCAGTCATGCATTCATAAATCAATTCAGTCATGTACTAATGCATCATATATGCATGTTCAGTGTAAAAACTCAGTTTATTAGTAGTTCAGTCATGTAGTCATACATTAGATATGCATGTTAAGTGTGTAAACTCAGTCTATCAGTGTCTAAGCTTAATCAGTCTCATTCGAGGATGAATGATCTCAAGGGTGAGATATTGCAATACCCCATATTTCTCAAGCTCAATTTAACTCTCAGTTCATGAGTCATCCAATATAAAATTTTTGAAATACTCAGTATTATTCATTGTAGATCCTGTCATTGCGTAGGAAATTAAATTAGCTTTCCAACGATATAAAATTCACCTAAATCCGATAACCGGGTAAGAAGTTATGGCTATTTTAAGTTTCAATCATTAAACACCGTCATTCAGGCCAGTAGCACATCGTGGAGTATTTCAAAATGACAATTGTTAGTTTCCAGTGTTGCTCCTTGATATTGGCGCATCACGCCAAGGCTCATTTTCATGTTTATTACTTTTTAGTGTATCAACACGATTTCACCACGTCGTGATGAGTCCAGATTTCAGAACTAAAGGGGCCCCATGATCCCAATATATCGCGCCAAGCCCTTAGTTCCCAATAGTCATTGCCCAGAGACATGGCATGATAGCACCGCATCACATCAGGGTTCCAGGTTGGGAAAATTTCTCGAAAATTAAAAGTATGTACAGGGATAATTTGGTCTTTTCGCATGATTTTTGCATGACCAGATACATGATTTAATCCCTAAAAATGTTTTAAAGGTCATTCATAATCTATTTTTCCCCAAATTAAAAGTATTCTCTCTGAAAAACAAACCCTAGATCCAAGAAATCAAGAATCAATCTCAAGAATTTTTCCAAGAATCTTCAAGAATAAATATTTCAAGGTATGTTAAATGTTCATCTATGGGCCCCTTTCAACTATAGAGTTCACGAATCCACCTTTAAAACTTCAAAATCTATGATTCATGCTTTACATGTATGAAATTTGATTGTATTAGTTTTCTTAAAATTAAATGAGTTCTAATTCACGATTGATTGTAGATTCCATGAAGTTTTAATAGAATGTACATTGAATTGTGACATTCCTATGTTATAATCCATGAATTTGCAAGTTAGGGCATTGTAATTGCCATCCTTTTGTGTTAACCATGATTATGTGCATTAAGTTGTGCTCTCTAGGTGTTTGATAGAATGTACATGTGAAAAAATTAATGAAATCATGGAATGTTAGTATATGTATAATCTTATGCCTTACAAGTGTTTGATAAAATATCTCTATGAATGATTATGATCTTCAAGAGTATATTATGCTTTATTTTTCATGCTATCGAGTCGTGGGGGTATTTAATATCTGACAATTTAGCTGTGTTCCTAGAGCCATTATCAGTTATAAAAACTCATTCATGTCACAATTAGTAGTACTCTCAGTCAGTTACAAAACTCAGTAGAACACAATCAGTTATAGAACTCACAAAAACTCCATAAATTGAGTATCAGTTCAGTGCAATCAGTTCAGTGTCTTTCAATTGGGAGTAAGATTCAGCACCTAGTGAACCCAAGGATAAGGGCTCGCCTGCCAATAGAGGGTGTGATTCTTAGAAGCTATCCTTGCATTCCAAAACTATGAAGCCAACGTAGGTTGAGATATCTAAACTGATTGTTGAGGGTTGATGAGTTGTTTTAACCTGACAGATGAGAGTACCACCGTTCTTATTAGAGTACCTAGAAGATGAGGGTAACTCTTTAGTGTCTTTACCCATGGCATGGTACTACCACCCTTCGAACTGGGGTTACAGGTTGAACCCCAACTTAGTTATATTATTTAGGGCATGTCGGTTAGATGATTACCTCCCACAGTCTTAGTTTCAGTCTTTAGAGTAGAACTCAGTTCATTTCTATAGAATCAGGACTGTCAGATACAGCCAACCAGTATCAGTAAATTAGTTTTCAGTAACTTCAGATATCAGCTACTCAGTATAAGAATTCAGGACTTAGCTTCAGATAAACTTAGTCACAGTATTTATTTATATGCACATTAGTGCATACCTAATATTTATAGTACTATCCGTTATCCATGTACTCTTATGTTTAGTTAATCTATATCATATAGTTAGTTATTATTCATGTATGTGAACCCTTGAATTCAGCCTTACCTTATCTAGCATACCAGTACATTCCACATACTGACACATACTCTTTCTTCGTGCTATGATGTGTCATATCATTGGTTCGGACACTCAGGTCTGACTGTGTATAGATAGATTCAGACTGAGCCAGCAGCAGTAGATTAGCGATAAGTCCTCATCATTCAAGTATATTCTTTTATTTTATTATTTTAGTAGACTCAGTATTTCAGTAGATGGAGTTAGTTGGGGGATTTCACCTATCAACTCCACTTTTAGAAAGTTTCAGTTAGAGACTTTTGAAACTAGACTTTCAAATAGTATTTAGTTTTACAGATTGTTATTTCAGTTGATACACTTTATCAGTGTTTATAGATTTTGAACCTTATGACAATTTAGCTTATTTTTCTGCATTTATTACAGTATCATATTTCAATTCTCACTGATGTGTGAGTGGATGCTAACATATTTGAGGCTTTTAACTGAGAATAATTGCAAATTCTTAAGAACTTTTATCATTTTTGATTGTTTTATCTTTGATTTTGCAGTATAATCCAAGATGCATGAGAACCAACAAGGATGGAAGCAAAAGAGTTGAAATCAAGAGCAAATAGAAGAAAAGTATGGCTGATGATATTTTTGATAAGTTGTCAGCCCTGTGATAAATTATCAGCTTCATCATCAGCCTCAGACAAATAAAGCACCTGAGTTAAGAGTTGTAACGAAATTTTGTGATAAGTCATCGAGGAGCTGATAGGTTGTCAAAGTTGTCATCAGCCTAAGGAAGAACATGAGGGCTGAGGTAGAGACTTGACGACATTTGTGATAATTCATCAAAGAGTTGATAGGACATCACCGGTTGTCATCAGCTTTAGGCAGTGAGTATTAAAAGAAAAGAGGAGCAGACAACATTTATGATAAGTCGTTAGCCTCCTGGTAGGTTATCACGAATGGCATCACCTAATCCGAGAAATTTTTGAACTTTATTATTTTGTTTTCATAATTAGGGTGAACTATTTAAAGCATTGTTTAGGGTTTTCTAAGGGGTGCCGAACATCTTTTGGGAGACATATATTTTGTTACTTTTCTCTCTACTTTCTTGGCTTGAAAAACAATTAACTTTGAAGAGATTTCCATCAATACTTTGGGGATTCCTATTGTGATCTAATCGGGGAATCACTAATTTCTATTTATCTTGTGGTAAGTTTATCTTTCAAATCATGAATATAACTAGTTGTTTAAATTATTACATCATGAGCGGCTAAATTCCTTTAACTTGAAATATAGGATCTAGGGTTAAGTCTTGATAAGTTACTGAGTGTTCAAGATTCAAAAGGTGGTAGGACTCTTGATAATTTTGAGGTTTTAACTATCATCTATTGGTTGCAAATGATAGATAACACTTGCTTTGATTTTCTTGAGAAAGAAATTAAATATAGTGGGAAGTGAATTATTAACAGGGACTTGGAAGCACTAAAAACTTCTATTTAATAATTGACGTTGTAACAAGGTTGATTAACCCGAGGTAAAATCTAGTCATGAATATAAACTCCCTAAGTCCAAGAGGATTAGGTAATTAAATGCTTAAGTAGTTCGATAGACATTTAGGCATAACTTCAATAAAGATAACTTGTTGTCCTACCTACTGTGATAATCTTGAACCACCATTAGCATCTGTCAAATACCAAAACCCCTAGTGAATATAATTCTAGTTTTTCCATAAACTCTTGATTACAAACACCAAAGCTAAAGTGACCAACATTCTTTGGGTAATCTCCAAAATCCTTCTTTTATATTTTCATACCATCTATTTGAATTCAACTTGTAGCTATAGTTTTTAATTAGTTTAATCACTACTTACATTGTTCCCTATGGATTTGATCCCGACTCCCAAAGTTGGTTAAGTATATTGACGACGACTGCCTTACACTAAATTGACGTGTAAGTTGAGTGTTACCACTCATAGGAGATATCAGCCATAGGTTAGTTTGTTGTCCTTCAGGGTCATAAGCACCGTGTAGTGTCAAGGGTACAGACTCAGGGTGTTACAAGAAGAATAGTTAGCCTGAGACTATTGAGGCTTCTAGGCTAAGTAGACAGACAGAGACTACACTGACTGATGCAACGAGTACTTCCAGTGCTCCTCCTCCAGTACAGTCTATACCACCTAGGCCAAGAGGTACACTATCTTGGCTTATTATTATTATATAGGCCTTGTGGACCAACAACATGACTAGACTGGGCATATTGAAGGGCAAGATCCACAACATGAAAAGGGGCATGAAGCCCTAGGTTGATACGTAGTTGAAGAGCCAGGATAGATGAGTATAGTAGCGAATTGATGCATTTAAGTTGAGAATTACTTTAAAGTTGGGTAGTGGCCAGACGTTTGATATTGCTGAGATCAAATTTAAAGCTGCTGAGATTAAGAAGATAGTTGTGGAGTTATTTAGTAGATCGGTGATCCATGAGCCTATGATTGAGATAGTTATGTCCACAGTCTATGTGGAGAATATTTGGGCTATTCTGGCCCCTATTGAAGAGACTCGGTAGGAGACCCAAGAGGAGAAAAAAGAGAAAAAGATCTGAGAAGAAGGATGCGACAAAGAAGGCTAAGGTAGCTAGCTTTTAGGATGAGCAGGACCGGGAGGTGCGGGTTCATAAGATGGCTACTGGAGCTAGTGGTTCATGGCCACTAATTATTGATTCTGAGATGGACAGTGTTATTCCCCAAACTACTATTACTAATTTAGTTTTGGCAATTGATGGGGTGATTGCTGCAGAGAGTGGGACCTAACCAGAGGGACACATGTTGATACTGTATGTTTTGGTGCCTTGAGTGCCCAGGTATGACTTCTCATCTATAAAATATATTTTTGTTGACACTGGGGACAATGTAAGAATTTTACTTGGGGATGAGCGTGTATATCTGATTCTAAATATCTAGAAGTAGCTAAAAAATCTAAGTAGTTGAAAGTCTGTTATGGCTTGCACATTTAGTGCTGACAAAGGGCTGAAATAAGGAATAAATCAACACCTATGACAGAGGACTAATTTTACTAATTCTGAAATTGATTTGCAATGAATTGTGTTTTTTCAAATAGATTTGTAAGTTTGAAAGCATGAATAATTGTGGATTTGAAATTATTATGCTGAAAGTATTTGTGTTAAATTCAACTGTATTAAAAAGTTATGACCCCTGCAAAATGTTTGTTAATTGTGTTATATGTGTATGTGTGTGAGACTGTTGTGAATCTGATAATGGCATTAGGATTAGGGATAAAACAATTAGGGAAAATAGTTGCATAACTGGATAAGTAGTACTTAGCAATGTAACCCTATGCAAGTGTGTGTGAGGTATTACTGAGTTCTTGGTGTATCAAAATCAAGAACTTGCCTATTTTCTTTTTCTTAGGTCTAGGATAGTCAAGAAGGAGATGATTATAGGCCCTTCTTGTTTAAAGTCCACCTGATCCTAAATGCCCTAACAAAATGAATGAATCCCTTTGATCCAAATATTTGAGACTTAATTAACTAAAATGATATTGTTTACACCAATTTCACCTTCCCATCTCCTATAAAACAAACTTATTTTGTCCTTGGTCCTCCTTGGACACTATGCACCTCAACTCAAACAAATCATCTATGTTGAGTGTGATTATTATAGGGGTGCATAGGAAAAACCGAGTATGAAGAAAGTCATGTTGAAGAAAAATTTGAAAAAGGATAGGTGCGGTGAAAATATAAGAAAATAAAAGAACAAGAAAAATTGCATTCAAAAGAAAAAGAAAAATGAAAAATATTGTGAGAAAATTGTAGTTGGCCTAATCTAAATGTGTCAAAATAAAAAGAGAGACATAAGGACGCCCATCATTGAATGATGGGGGTACTCCCGTATACAGGAGACATTTAATAATGGGTTAAGCAGACTCCATAACGGAAAGAAAAAATAAGTCTTATATTTGAAGAGGAGGTTGACTAGTACTGGGATGATGTAGTTACCTCTTTTCAAGGAGCACTTTAAGCAATATGTGCTTGAGTGGATGATGAGAGCACCCGGGAAGTATAGTGAAGTGCTAGTCAGAGAATTCTATGCAGTGTAAAAGTTCAAGTTAAAGAGACAATATACACAAGGTCAATTATAGAAAGGTGGTGACCCTATTCATTCACTAACTATTTAGGGAGTGAAGGTAGATATTTCCCCACACTCAATTGGTCGATTCTTATACAGACCAGATTATTAGCCTCTGGTCAACACTGTGGAAATGGACTGTCGTCTGGAGAATATGTGAAAGATTATGAAAAATACATGGGGTCGGATGAGAATATGGGTTACTTTAGATGGATTGATGAATGAATAACGACAAATGGTGAAAACATTGTATGGGTGATAGGAGGCCCGAGAGTAGTCTCATAGAAGATTGAAAAGAACACTCTAAATTTTGAGGCCAAAGCATGGTGGGCATTGGCTAGCCACATATTATTCCTCACTAATGGGGATAATATATTCAGTGTAGTTTATGCCACACTAATTGCAGGATTGATGGCTAGATATGAGTTTGATCTAGGGGATTTCTTATACTAAGAGATGAGGGACTATGCTATGGTTGGAGAGATGTCTCTAGTCGTATACCCATGCATTTGGCTGCGAGAGTACAACAACTCCTGGATATTGATGCAATGATAGAGGCTATCAACATTATCGACCTTGAGATAATCAGAGATACAGTAAAATCAATGGCCAGAAAGGCGATGCGAGCAGCGAATATATTAGTTAATATTTTCCAGAAGAGCGGTTAGGCTGAGATAGCTGAAGTGGTTGAGCCAGGTTGATAAATAGAGACTACACAGACTGATGAAACGAGTACTTGTAGTCCACCTCCTCTAGTAGAGTCTGTACTACCTAGGCCACGAGGTATTCCATCAGGGTTTATTATGATTTTGCAGGTCATATGGACCGAGGCCATGACTTGAGTGGGCATATTAGAGGCCAAGGTCCATAACATAGAAGATGGCGTAAATCCTTGGGTTGACACATAGTTGGCGATCTAGGAAGACGAGTACAACAATGACTTAATGCATTTGAGTCAAGGATTACTCAAAAATTGGGTAGCAGGCCGATATTTGATATTGCTGAGATCAATTCTGACGTTGCTGAGAAGAAGAATATGGTCACAGAATAGTATGATAGACTGGTGATCTAGGAGTCCATGATAAAGACAGTTGTGCCCACAGTCTATATGGAAATATCTGGGCTATTCCAGACCTGCTTAAGGAGTCTTGAGAGGAAAACCAAAGGGAGTAAAGAGAAATAAAGAGAAGAAGGAATAGGATTTGATAAAGAAGGTTAAGGAAGCTGGCCTATAGGATGCGCAAAATAAGGAGGTGTGAGTCTGTGAGATGGTTGTTGGACCTAGTGGTTTGAGACCACCAATAATTTATTATGAGTGGGACGATGGTGTGCCCCCAACTACTATTGGTGACTCATTCTCGATGGTTGATGGAAAAATTACTGAGGAGAGTGGGACCCAACCAAACGGCCCACATGCTGATACTGTATGATTCGGAGCCTTGAGAGCCTTGGTATAATTTCTCATCCTTGCTTTATATTTTTGTTAACACTGGGGATAGTGCACAAATTTTCAATTGGGTGTAGGGTGTTTATCTAATTTTCAATATCACAAAGTATCTGAAAAATCTAAGTAGCTGAAAGTCTGTTATGGTTTGCAGGTTTGATGCAGACAAAGGGGTGAAATAGGGAAACAATCAACACCTATGGCAGAAGACTGATTTTACTAAATTTGAATTGATTTTGAAGTTGATTTGTAATGAATTATTGTTTTTGAAACATATTTATGAGTTTGGAAACATGAATGATTGTGGATTTGAAATGATGATGCTTAAAGTATTTGTGTTAAATTTAATTGTATTGAAAATTTGAGACCCCTCCTAAATGTTTGTTAATTGTGTTATATGTGTATATGTGTTGACTGTTGTGAATCAGATAATGGCATTGGGATTAGGGATAGACCAATCACGGTAAACAGTTGCATAACTAGAGAAGTAGTACTTAGCAATGTAACCCTGTGCAAGTACGTGTGAGGTATTTTGAGTTCATAATGTATCAAAATTCAAAATATTCTCGGTTACTTTTACCTAGATCTAGGATAGTCAAGTAGGAGATGATCATATGCCCTTTTTGTTGTAAGTCCATTTCAGCCTAAGTACCCTAACCAAATGAATGAATCATTTTGATCAAAATATTTGAGCCTTAATTAACAAAAATTTTGTTGTTTACAACAATTTCACCTTCCCATTTCCCTTACAATGAACCTATTTTGGCCCTGTTTTTACTCAGACACTCTTTACTGCAACTTAGGTATATCACCTAAGTTGAGAGTGGCTATTATAGAAGTACGTAGGATAAAATGAGTATGAAGAAAATCATGTAAAAGACAAATTTGAAAAAATGACAGGTACGGTGAACATATTAGAAAATAAAAAAAAAAGAAAAATTACAATGGAAAGAAAAAGAAGAAGAAAAGAAAAATGAATTGAGAAACGTACCTGGCCTAACCTGAATGTGTCAAAATAAAAAGCAAGACAAAAGGGCGGAAATAAAATTAAAGAATAAGCAAAACACAAAGAAAGTGTAGTGCCAAAGAGGCATAGTCACTAAATAAATCCCAAAAGGATATAATACCAACCCTAAACCTATATTACAAGCCGAATAAAGTACTGTAGTAATCCTTCCCCGATTGCCTTAAAACTTATGATGAGATCCAAAGGATAAACCTATGGTATTCTGTCAACATCGGTGATACTTCTTTGCGAGCTAGAGAGTCATTTGTTATATCCCTGAACAAATTGATTGATACATCTGAGAGTGAATTGGATTTCTTTAATTGTAAGCGCATATGGGTTATGTATCTAGGTTGCTAGACTATTTTGTGAATTTAATTTGTCTCTATGCCTAGTTGTCTATTACAAATGTAATGTCATCATTGGTTTTCTCTATGTTTCTATTTATGCCATGTTATGTACATAGTTCAAGTTATTAAAATTTATAATTAGGAGAGAATAACATGGTTGAAATAGAATTCAAAAGCACTGCAATGGGTATCGTAGGATCTTTCTATTTAAGCATAATTTCTGTATTTTGAGATAGAGTTTGATTTCTGTTTGCTTAAGACATACAAAAATCTAAGTTGCAGGCGTTGATGAGTCATTGAAACACTAAACTTTCGATGTTTAAAACCTTGAATTTATGCATAGACTTAGGTTATTTTAGTAGATATGATGTAATTTTGTATTTATTGCAGGTAAAATAGGTATACAATAGTACTGGGATGAAAATGGAAGAAAAATACCTAGAAAGACAAAGTCTGATCAAGCTACGTGTTACCTATTGTGTTGTCAACACACTAAATAACTCATAGAATGACTCATAAGCACATAATAACCAAAGGCCAAATTAAGAATCTAAGTATAGAGAAAATATGACTAGAGCATCCGAGACATAAGCTTAAGGTATGGGTTGTGAAAAAGGAATCATAAGCATAATAGAATCTAAAGCAACAATTCAATATTGAAGTCTCAAAAGTATACAAGTTAGAAGTCTAAGTATGACTCATATGGGGAAATCATAAGTAAACCAGTGTTCAAGCTTGGAATGACAGAAGTCCTAGATGGATACGAGTAAAGTCCACGAGTTGTAGGGTCATGGTGCGACTTATGATCAGAAGTCATAAGAATAACTAAAAGTTAAAGCCTTAGGAGATTAGACATTGGAATAGATATGAGATGCATAGTATGACTCGTATGATGAGAATACGAGTGGATGAAGGTGTTGTACCATGTGCCGACATAACTTTAATATTCCCATTTTATTAGAATTTCTAAGTATTTTTTAGATACTATAAATACCCTAGGGTTTATATTTTATTAGGTTATATTATTTAACATCTTTTTACGTTCCAATATACTCTATTACATAATTTTTATTTATTCTTGAGATTTTTTGTTATTATTCAACAGTAGATTGTGGATTTTATTCTTCTCATTATTGTGCAATTAATTACATTCTTACTTTATTGATTATCATGGATTGTTGCATGAACACTAGTGGTTAACTTCTCTGACTAGGGTTGTTAGAACCCTGGTGGATTAACTATGGAAAAGAAGTGGGAGATTTACCTATTCTAAAGTAAACTGCATGTATATTAAGCTTCTTCGTATAAATTGACCTCGAAGCCACTGCAGAAGCTTAGGGATAGCCTATATTTGTAAACATCATCACTAGAGAGTTTGTGATTGGGAAAGAATATTAAGATAGTAATTTTAGAATCACTTCCATCATACTATTCTGTCATCTCATCTAATTAACTTAAGACTCAAAAGCTGAGAGTTGAACTAAAGTCATAGACAAGGAGCAATAAGGTGATGCCTTGAGACTTACAAGGTAAAGGGTAAGATTTATCAAATCATTCATAAGACTATTGATAATACACAACTTGTTAATTTCACATGTAGAGTAGTAGAATAGGTGGGTTGAACAAGAGAAACTTACAGAGTTAAGAAGCCAGGGGAAAACAGTCCTAGTGTTTGTCTTTTATTATTTACAACTCATAGAATTCAAGTTTGGTTGCTACTTACTGATAACTTCCAAAATCCCTTATTTACTTTTCTACAACTTTTGTGAATTACATCGAGTTAAGAAGCTATTCAACATTTTCCTTGTAGGTTTGACCCCAACCTAGTTGGGTTACTATATTTTTCATCGAACATAGCATACTTCTTTAGAGGTTATTTTTGGGCGACATCAATATACTTACTTGTTAAGGCTTACCGTGAAAAGTTCTATCATGACCTTGGTTTTTAGGTCATGAAAAATTAGTATCAAAGAAACTAGGTTCATTGGTCTCAGCAATGTAAGATTGGGGTGTCTAATAAAGTCTCGCAGATCATTATGTATATGTCTGTATCTATATTTGAGAGAAAATAAGATACCTTTAGGTAAATTTTCTTATTTTGTTCCTTATCATGGAAATCTTTTATACCTTGTATTCTAAGTAGTTTTCATTCTTTTTATGCCTGTATTCTAGTATGGTATTCCCAGTAAGGATTTCAACCTTTGTCTATGTTTCCTCCTCGGGTATGCTCTTATGGTGAGTACATTTATGTCTTTTGAGGATCTAAAGAGTGTTGAGAGATCCACTCGCTTTGGGTCCTCCTAGGTTCAGCAGTGTTGTGGGTGAGGATTTCTATGAGTTCTTGATTTACTATCATAAGAATTTGCATAACCTTGGTTTTCTTAAGTCTCATGGGGTTTCTTATACTACTTATCAGTTGAGAGATATAGCCTGATATTGATAGAGGTTATTTGTTAATTACAAACCTCTTGATTTACCGGATATGACTTGAGATCAGCTTACTAAGGCCTATTTGGATAGTTTTGTACCATGACTATTGCGGAGTATAATTTATAATTCTATGCGTTTTCTTGATTTCTTGTGTTAGCATTGCCATCAAGTCTGAAAAGATTAATAAGTTCGTGAAGAGGTTGGATATTTTTCCTTAGCTAGCTACAACTTAGATGGTAGTGTATAGAGCATCATTTTTGTGTATTATGGATCATGGTAGGATAACTAAGACTATTATTCAAGGATTTTAGGGAGACACCAAGAAGGTAGGCCATAGTTGATAGGTTACGTTCCTTGAGGTAGAGATTTTAAATGCTTTCATAGGTATCATAGTAGGCTAGCATAGGAATTTTTGTAGAGTTCAGGTAGTGGGTATTCTGGTTCTATAGCTTTGGGTTTTTATTCCTCTAGTGAGCCTTTTTCCATGCCTATCTGTGTATCTACCCCCGCATAAAACTCTTTAGTGGAGGATCAAATGTGTTGATCTTGTGTTGTGGCTCTTGTTAGGCGTGAGACTTGGGTAGATCTAATTTTCCTTGATATAGTAGGTTTTGATACCATATTGGGTATGGATTGGTTATTTCCTTACTATTCTTTCCTAGATTGTTATACTAAGACCATGAATTTAGCTTTACATGGTGTACAAAGGATAACTTAGAAGGGTATGATTCATCCGGGTCCCAAGAGCATTATATCATAGGGTGTAAAAAGGATACCTTGGAAGGGTATGATTTATTTGGGTCCCAAGAGAGTTATATCTTTTGTTTAGGCTTGTCTCTTAGTTGAGAAGAGATGTTAGTTTTATTTGGATCATGTTAGTGTTACTAGTGTTGCTTCACCTCTTTCTTTGGATTCTATTTGTATTGTCCATGAGTTCGTGGATGTTTTCCCTATGAATTTTCCTAGTATCCCTTTGAATTATGATATTGACTTTTCCATTGATGTTGAGACGAACACCCAGCCCATTTCTATTCCTTCTTGTAGGATGGACCTATAGAGTTAAAGGAATTGAAGGCTCTATTGCAAGAGTTATTGGATGGGGGTGTATTCAACCTAGTATATCACTTTGGGGTATGCGTATTTTGTTTATAAAGAAAAAATGGGTCTATGTGCACGTGTATTGATTATTGGAAGTTGAACAAGGTGATAATTAAGAATCAGAATCCTCTTCCTCATATTGATGATTTGTTTGACTAGCTTTAGGATGTTTTAATGTTTTAAAAGACTGATTTGAGGTTCAGGAATACCAATTGAGGATTAGAGCTTCGAATATTCCAAAGATTACTTTTCAGGCTCGATATGGCCATTATAAATGCTTGGTTAAGTCCTTTTGGTTGAACAATGACCCAACCATTTTCATGGAGTTGATGAATTAAGTATTTTTACCGTATCTTGACTCTTTTGTCATTGTATTTATAGATGATATCTAGGTTTATTCCAAAAATGAGGTTGATCATGAGAAGTATTTATGGATTGTGCTTCAGAGATTGAGGGAATAAGAAGTTGTATGCGAAGTTCTCCAAATATGTGTTTTTGTTGGAGTCTATCTCATTTTTCAATTATGTGGTGACTAACGATGGTTTTATGGACGATTCGACCAATATTGTAGTGGTTCATGATTGGGCTAGGCCTACTTCTCCTATAAATTTTTGGAGTTTTATTGGTTAAGCTACTATCGGTGTTTTTTAGTATTTTTAATCTATTAAAGCTCCATTGACCAAGTTGACTCAAAAAAAGATTTCCTTTCAGTAGGCTGATGCCTGCGAGGCGAACTTTCTAAAGCTTACAAATTTGTTGACTACAACTCCTATCTTTACTTTGACTAAGTAAAGCGTGGGTTTTACAATCTCTTGTGATGCTTCAGGTGTTAGTTTAGGTGTTGTGTTGATGTAGGGAGTATGGTGATTGCATATGCTTCTTTTCAGTTGAATCCCCATGAGATGGATTTCCCTATCCACGATTTAGAGTTATAAGCGATTGTATTTGCTTTAGAGTTGTGGAGGCACTACTTGTATGGATTCTGTTGTGATATCTTCCTAGACCAATAGAGAATTCTATATTTCTTCACCCAGTGAGATCTTAATAGGAGGCATCGCTGTTGGCTTGAGTTTCTTAAGGATTATGACCTGACTATTCTCTATCATCCTGGTAAGGTTAATGTGGTTAGGGATGACTTGAGCCAGAAATCGACTAGCATAGATAGTTTGGTGCATCTTTTGACCTAGGAGAGGCTTTTAGCCGTAACGATTTATTCTCTCACTAACTAGATGGTTAGGCTTAATATTTTAATGCCTAGCACGTTTTACATTTCATGGAGGCTAGGTCTTCTTTGATACAACAGATTTGGGCTTATCTGTGTAATGATGTTGGTTTGAGAGTGATTTAAGATAAGGTATTCGTAAGGGGAAAGATCTGGATTGAAGGCTTTTTGGATCAATTTTAGGCAGTCAAGGTAGGTTATGACACAACTTTTTTTAGACTGGGTTAGATAGTTAATAATAATGTAAAAACATTCCATGGTTATGGGGTTTTATAATGGAAAATGTTTTTAGGTGATTTATATTCTCTTATGGGGGCCTACATGGATAATGTTTTTTGGTTTTGAGACATTATTTACTATGTGTGACCTTATGGGGTCTTATATGATGTTGTTGGCCTTGTATTGATAAATTTATGTTTGGTTACACTATTTTTGGTGGAAAGAAACCTAGATTTTAGGAATTATGTGGTATTAATGACAGTTTCTTGCATATTTCACTTGTTGATTTCTGGATAATATTAGATCACGGATAATTGGTTGATTTAAGTGGATTTTTGGATCACATGGTTGGTATGTTGCTTAGATATTGGATATTGTCATTTTGGTTGGTTGTGAGTGTTACTTTCTAATATCATATTCATTCATGAAACACTGGTACGACAGTGGAAATACTGGAAGTACTAGAAACACTAGCTTTTTCTAACACAAAATATTTAAAAATCCTCTACTATGTATGTGTCGGAGAGGAGTTATGGATATTGGTATTGGATATTGGTTGTATATGGGTTGGAAACCCCCCATGAGTCCTTTGTGAACCCCCATGGGTCCTACTTCAGGGTCAAAACTCAGTAGGCATACATGGAGGTTGTGCAACAACCTCAGGCTTCAAATCATCATTCTTATTATATCTTATATTATATGCACCTACTATTGTTATAACAACCCAATTTTCTAGAACCGGAATGTCATACAGTGATCATGATCCCAAAGGGACACAAGCTAACCCTCTACTGATATCTGTAACTCTGTACTACAAAATATCTAAAATAAATGCAAAAAAATGGCGCAAACTGGCCATAAGGTTCAAAACATCTAAAATACTCAAAACTGAAAACAGATTACTGATACATCTGTTCGAAAAACCCCTAAACTGTCTGAACTGTGGAGTTAATAGAAAATGTCACCAACTAACTCTATCTGCTGAAAATAAACTAAATCTAATACGATAATAAAAGAAGGATCATCCTCAACTGAAGTGGACTCACTGCTACGTCTACTGCTGCTGACTGGGACTGAGTTGCAAAGGGTACTCTAGATATCATTCCTCTAAACCTATTGTGTCAAATAAAACACCATAGAAAAAATGCATCAACATGGGAATGTACTGAGTATGATGATGAGGTAAGGCTAGATGCAAGGGCTTATGTATGAACAATTACTTAACTGAACAATTATAAGAGTACTGAATGAGAACACACGCATGAATACACAAATCATAACTGAAATCATCGTGACTCAAAATATTGAAACTCAAATACCTCTTTAGTGTCATATGAACTCACGACTAATAGTGCGATATCGAACAATTGAATCTCCTGATATTGATAATCAAGTACTGGAGTTGAGATCAGTCCTCTCTAGAGAGTGATCTCAGAAACTGATGTTACTGAAGCTAATTAATTGAATCTACTTATATCAATGACTGCACTCTGAACTTACTACTCTTAACTGAATAAATCAGAGATCAAACCTCTCTAACGAATGATCCCTGAATCTACTATCAATGATAAGTAAAGATTTTATCTAAGATCGAACCTATCTAGCGGAGGATCTCTTAATATGATAATGACAATCCTCAACTGAATCTGAGACTGAGTTTAAGCCTATATAACGGGTGATATCTTGATCTAATAAAGAGTTTACTCAAATGAATCTGAGACTGAGATTAAGTCTATCTAACGGGTGATCTCTGGATCTGATAATGAGATTACTCAATTGAATCTGAGGCTGAGATCAAGCCTATCTAATGGGTGATCTCTGTATTTGATGATACTGATACTGGATATCTTTATATGAGACCACACATATCTAGTGGGTGGTCCATGAATCAATGGAACTATCTGAGTTCCTTACTAAGATAGGTAACTGTATCTGAAAGTCCTGATTTTTAAGTTCTACTCTAATGACTGATACAGAAACTGTAATTGTGGGAGTTCTCACTTAACCGACATGCCCCAAATCTGAACTATTGGGGTCCAACCTATAAACCCAGCTGGAAGGGTGTCAATACCATGACATGGGTAAAGACCTCTACTCTAGTCAAGTCTCTCTAATGGGTGACCCTCATAGGAAGTCAATCCTAAGGCAGTATAATAGTCAAGCCTTATTCTAATGGGTGACTCCTGTTCTTGCGATGGCTAGGGAATTCTGGAGTTCAAGGATAGCTACTAATGACTCTGCCTCTCTAACGGGAAGCCGCGCTCCCTGCACTTGATTAGTTCTTGATCCTACTTCCAACTAAAATACTCTAAATTGATTCTTAACTTAATTTAAACTGAGCTGAATTTGTTACTGATCATATTTCTCGAATGACCTGACTAAGTTTCACTTAATTCACTTGGTTCCATATCTGATGGAATACTAGTGAATCTCGTTATCTGACTGCATGATACTGTGTTCCGAACTGAACACTTGAATACTACAAGATCTGAGCTGAGTACTGAAATGAGGCTAGATTACTAGTGGTACTAAGATTACTGAGATTTCTTAAGTTTTATATCTATCTAAGAGTGCAGAGTTCTATAACTCACTGAGTTCTGAGAATCCTGGCTTAACTGAGATTATCGAGGAAACTGACATGGGCTCGAGACTGCAGCTAATGTGTGGGTTATAAATACCCCCAGGACTCGATAACATAAAAGTAAAACATAACCATTTTTGAATAATCAAGACAATGGACATTCATTAACCATCACAATCACTAAAGCATCTCTTCAAGTATTTAGAAATCATAAACATGTGATAGTATAGGGAGGCATGCTATTGGCTCATACTCCATTCAACAAGGTCTTACATCAAAAACTCAGCATGTATTAAAGTCTTAGCATGTATCAAAGATCACATAATTGGTGAATTTCATACTATCATATCACAATTCATTCACTATGGCTTTTCAACAAACACTTGGCATGCATGGGTTTGCACACAATTGGGGATTTCTAGTCCATATGCTATGATGGCTCTAATTCCTTCATATAAGCATTTTATCAAACATATGGGGAGCATGCTTTGCTTATTCAGTACTTTCTAAACTTAATTGACATGAACACATCACTTAACAAGCAACTTGAAGAGGGGTTATTATGAACATCACATGAATATCACATACTAGGGTCAAAGCTTGAAACCTCATCAACAAAACATGAATTAGAAACTCAATAATAGCATGAACTCCAATTTCAATTCAAATGAATCATGAAAACTCATAAACATAAGATCTTTGACATTTAGAAAAGGGTTCTTGAGCTTCTTGTATGAAAGGGACCCAAGAATCACCATTTGTATACATTAGGAAACTTTTTCTTAAAGGCTCTTGGAGAGATTCTTTATTTTTTGATTTCTCTTGATTTTTCTAGAAGAAGAATGAAGGGTTTTTATTTTGTAAAAACCCTAGCTTTTGATGTTGAAGATGATAAATGAAGTTGTGAGCCTTGATCGAATATAAATAGGGGCTGAAAAGAGTGGGAGAAAAACCAAAAAACCCTTTTAAAATGTCTTAAAATTACTGAACGGGGGCTGAGATGGTCGAATTGACGGTCTGTCGCTAGTCTGACGGTACATTGGATGGTACGTCGCACATCGGTTAGAAAAAGAATACACTGCCTTGATGTGATGGTCTCAGCAATGGTCCATCGGATCGTCCGTCTCACATTGACCAGGATGAGGCCACACTACTTCAGTGGCGATGGCCCATTGCAGGTTTAATGGTTCTTGATCCTGGCCGTCACACTTGGGTCAAGAAAGGGAGTCACTGCCTTAGTTGCGACAAGCTGGGTGACGGTCCATCGCAAGCTCGACGGTCCGTCAACCCGGCCATCACACCTTGGTATTTTTGATTGCTTTCAATAAAACGAGATAACTTCCTCGTCCAATGCTGGATTTTGATGAAATTTGTATCGATGGAAAGCTTATTCAATGACCTACCTATCAAAAAGTCGATATTAGGGAAATTTTACCCTGTGTAAAATATTTCTCACTTGGGAAGGCACTTCTCAATCTTTTAGGTCTGGATTTACGCTTCACAAAACATGCTCTAAGGCATATACTATGAGAGAATTTTGCGAAGACTTACAATATCTCCTTCTTGGAAATATTCATCCTCGAATGTCGCTTGATACTCTAAGAATACTGATCAACTAAACTTACTTAAGTAATGAGAACATCTAAAACATGATCCTGCAACTGGAACTACTGATATATTGATCTCTCATATTGGACACGCATATCTGATGCATAGAATACTCAACTGAAGCTACTCATAAGCTGAATTCTCAAAATAGACATACATAACTGATGCATAGATCCGTAACGTAGTTTCTCTCATAAATGCATGACTGAATACACTGAAAAACTAAACTCTTTCTACTGAACATGCATATCTAATGCATGAATATCTGACTGTACTAAATCTCAAAAGCATGAATGGCTATGCAATGATAACTGATGTTAACTTCATAAGGAGAGTCTGAACATACAACTTAGTGAGTCTAAGGACATGAAAGAATTGCAATATCATGGGGTGTCTTCCCCTTGGGACTCTATATCTCTCTACACACACTTCGCTGAAATACTAGGGTGGTGCCCGGGGCACCTATGAACTGGGTCGTAATTGACTGACTGATATTTGAAACTAATGCATGATTCATGCTGACATATAATCTCAAAATGGTAGCAAAGGATCTAACAATGCATATCATAAAGATGAAGGACTCTCTAGCGAGTGATCTCAAAAACAGATGTTACTGGAGCTGATAAACTGAATCTACTCACATCAATGACTGCACTTTAAACTTTCTACTCTTAATTGACTGAATCAGAGATCAAACCTCTCTAATAGATGATCCCTGAATCTACTATCAATATCAAGAGGAGATTTTATTTGAGATTGAACCTATCTAGCGGAGGATTTCTGAATCTGATAATGAGAACACTCAACTGAATCTGAGACTGAGTTTAAGCCTATCCAATGGGAGTTGTAGATCTTATAATGAGATTACTGAACTAAATCTAAGACTGATATCAAGCCTATATAATGGGTGATCTCTGAATCAGATAATGAGATTACTCAACTAAATCTAAGACTGAGATCAAACCTATATAACGAGTGATCTCTGGATCTGATAATACTGATATTGTATATCTTTATGTGAGACCATGCCTATCTAGTGGGTGGTTTAGGAATCAATGGAACTATTTGAGTTCCTTACTGAGATGGGTGATTGTATCTGACAATCCTGATTTCTGAGTTCTACTCTGAAGACTGATACTGAAACTATAACTATGAGAGTTCTCACTTAACCGACATTCCTAAAATTTGAAATGGTGGGGTCCAACCTGTAACCCTAGCTGGAAGGGTGTCTATACCGTGACACGGGTAACGACTTCTACAGATGTTGGGTGTATTTATGTATTCTAGCGGAACTATTCTAACCTTTTTAGCCTTATTTTGAGGATGATTCTTATGCTATGTGTGTTAATAAGATATAAATCTGCTATTATCTATCCAAGTACGTGTTTCCACATGAGTTTTGATTCAATTCAACCATTTAGAGTTCAACCGAGAAAGCTAGTGTGACTAGCTTGAGCTAGGTGTTGTCTAGTCTCTTTTGTTGAGTTCTAATGTATTTTATTGAGTTACTAAGGTTTTTAGTATGTTTTTATATGTGAAACAACTTAGTTATAATGTTTAATGGCCAATTGGATCAAGAAAAGAGTGAAAACAATGAGTTAAAGCTCAATATGAATTTTGCCTATGCTTAGCTCATGTTTCTAGTTCATCAGTGAGGATGTTGTGTTGTTTTGAGTTATTGTTTTGAGTTATTAATTGATGTGTTTAATGATTTAGGATGCTTAGTTAATGGATTAGAATGATATATTAAGGATATACAAGCTTTAAATCAAGTGGAAACAACTCAATAAGGCTCGGAATGTTCAACAAAAGAACAAGATGCAAGTTGGACCCCTTAAAATTATTGGGCAAGTGTTTACTGTATAGGTGGACAATGAAGGATTTCAAAAAATCACTAGATTCATAAGAGGCCCAATTTTTTGTAAATATGGCACATGTATCTTAATTTGGAGTTTACAGAGGCCTCGCGACATGTTGATATCGTGAACAGCTACTGGAATTCTATAGATTTTTTGACAATTGTGAATTTACATGTCTCCACATCGTGCCGATGCCCGAAATCGGGATAATTCTGCCCAGCTGAAGTAAAATAGTGTGGAAACCAAATATAAGTCGGTTTATGACTTGTATACTATAAATATAATGTCTCAAACTCCATTTTGATCATCTTGGGACCTCTTGGAAACCCTAGATCAACTTGGAACATCATTGGAGGATACCAATCCTCCAACCTTTCTCGGGTCTAAGGTAGATGAAGACCCTAAGGAATTTAGATCATGTTCAAAAAGTGAAAGACACCATGGGGCTGACTACTGTAGAAAGTGCTGAGTAGCTGTATACCAGTTGCAGGATGTGGCTCATGCTCGGTTTAAACAGTGGAAGTTGGAAAGATCAAATGATGCAGGTCCTATAGAGTGGGAGGAGTTTATCACTGCATTCTTAGACAAATTCATTCCCCAAGAGCTTAAAGAAACAAAGGTTCTAGAGTTTATCAACCTAAGGTAGGACAATATAATAGTGAAAGAGTATTCTTTTAAGTTTAATCAATTAGACAAGTATGCCCTCATGTGGTTGCAGGCAGTAGATCCAAGATGAGTAAGTTCACTTTAGGGGGGAACGACAACGTGGTTAATGAGTGCAGATCCGCCATGCTGAACAGTGACATGACCTTAGCTATACTTATGAATTATGCTCAACAGATAGAGGACCAGAAATTTAAGCAGAGGGAAAAATAGAATAAGAGAGCGAAGATAGGTAGTTTCAACTTCTCTCAGCCTAAGTCAGAAAAAGGAAACCGTTCCTAGTTTCATCCTAAGTCATTAGTTCCAATTCCCTCTACAGCCAGTGCTCTAATTCCTAAGTTCATAGAGGGTAACAAAGATAGATCACCAGTCTCTAAGACCCAGGGCAGCGTTAGTAGTGCACGCACCTATCCTCTTTGCCAAACATGAGGTAAGCACCATCAGGGTGTGTGTAGAGTAGGTAGTGACATTTGTTTTGGTTGTGGTAAGCCAGGCGATAGAGTTAGATACTGTCTGTAGCCAGGTCTTCAGATTCAATAGAATCGCTCTTCTGCTCAGTTTGGTTGCCCAAATCAACAGGGTGCCACTTCCAGTGCTACTAGTGGACAACGCCCAAATCGTCCCTATGCTATTCAAACCCAACTGGATCAGGAAAAATCTCCTGATGTAGTTACTGGTACATTACAGATCTTTTATGTGTATGTTTATGCTTTACTAGATCTAGGAGCTTCCTTGTCTTTCGTTACTCCTTATATAGCAGTTAATTTTAGAATCAATCCAAAAATTCTAGCAGATCCCTTCTCAATCTCTACCCCTGTGGGTAAAACTATCATATCCCGATGAGTATACAGAAACTGCCTGGTTATAATATTTTAGAAAGTCACTTCAGCAGACTTAGTAAAAATAGAGATGACTGATTTTGATGTCATTCTTGGCATGGATTGGCTTCATTCCTGTTGTGCCACAGTCAACTACAAAAATAGAATAGTGCAATTTCAGTTCCCAAATGAACTCGTTCTAGAGTGGAAGGGTAGTGTATCTGCTTTCAGAGGTCAGCTTGTTTCCTACCTTCAGGCAAGGAAAATAATATCTAAGGGATGTGTTTATCATCTAGTTCATGTTAGAGATTCCAGTTGTGAGGCTCCCAGTCTCGAATCAGTCCTAGTAGTGAATGAATATTCAGATTTCTTTCCCAAAGATCTTCCAGGAATTCCTCTCGAAAGGGAAATACACTTCAGTATTGATCTTCTTTTAGACACTCAGCCTATCTATATTTCTCCATACAGAATGGAACTAGCAGAACTCAAGGAACTGAAAGAACAGTTGAAGGATCTCTTAGAAAAGGGATTCATTAGACCCAACATTTCCCCGTGGGTCACACCAGTCTTATTCATGCGCAAGAAAGATGATTCACTCAGAATGTGTATAGATTACCATCAACTCAATAAGGTTATGATCAAGAAAAAGTATCCTCTTCCCAGAATCGATGACTTGTTTGACCAACTTCAGGGTGCTAGTTATTTGTCTAAGATAGACCTCAGATATGGCTATCATCAGCTCAGAGTTAGAGAATATGACATCCCAAAAATAGCTTTCCATACACGGTATGGTCACTTTGAATTTCTAGTCATGTCATTTGGTCTTACCAATGCCCCAGCCGCTTTCATGGACTTGATAAACCATGTATTCAAGAAGTACTTGGACATGTTCATCATAGTCTTCATAAATGATATTATGGTCTATTCCCGCACTGAGTGAGATTATGCAGACCATCTCAGAATAGTACTCTAGACTCTCAGAAATCATCAGTTATTTGGCAAATTCAGTAAGTGCTAATTTTTGCTAAGGTCAGTAGCATTCCTTAGTCATATTATTTTCAGTGATAGAATTAGAGTAGATCCTTAAAAAACCAAAGCAGTAAGAAACTGGCCTTACCCTGTTTCTCCATCAGATATCAGGAGTTTCTTGGGTTTGGCTACAGATGGTTTTTTAAGGAATTTTCTTCTATTGCATCTCTTATGTCTAGATTGACTCAAAAGAAGGTTAAGTTCTAGAGGTCAGATCCATGCGAGAAGAGTTTTTAGGAATTGAAGACTCGACTCACCTCAGCTCCAGTTCTAGCTCTTCCAGATAGTTTAGACGGTTTTATAGTATATTGTGATGCATCCAGAGTAGGTTTGGTTTGTGTCCTTATGCAGCATGGTAAGGTCATATCCTACGCCTCCAGACAGCTTAAACACCATAAGAGGAATTATCCTACTCATGATCTTGAGTTAGTAGCCATAGTCTTTGCCTTAAAGATTTGGAGGCATTATCTCTACGGATTTCATGTAGACGTCTTCACAAATCATAATACCCTTCAGTATGTCTTTTCTCAAAAAGATCTTATTCTTTGTCATAGAAGGTGGTTAGATCTCTTAAAAGATTACAACATGAGTTTCCTCTATCATTCGGGCAAGGCTAATGTTGTGGCCGATAGTCTCAGTAGACTGTCCATAGGTAGTATTTCTCATGTTAATGATTTTAAAAAGAAGTTAGTCTAGGAAGTCCACTAGCTTTCCATACTAGGCATTCGCTTAGTCGACTCTTCAAAGGGCGGTGTATGTGTTCAGAGTAGTTCAGAATCATCTCTAGTTTTTGAGGTGAAAGAAAAGCAAGATAAGGATCCTAGCCTTGTCAAGCTAAAAGAGTTAGTTCAGAATCAGAAAATAGAGGTTTTCTCCCTTGGGAGAGATGGCGTCCTCCGTTGTCAGGATTGTCTATGTGTTCCAGGTGTAGATGACATAAGGCAGTGAATTCTTGTAGAAGATCATGATGCACGTTACTCTATTTATCCAGGGGCCACTAAGACGTACCACGACTTATGGGAAATCTATTGGTGGAGTGGGATGAAAAGAGATGTCACAGAGTTTATGGCTAAGTGCTCTACATATTAGCAAGTTAAGATATAGCATTAGAATCCTAGTGGTTTGATGCAGGAATTTGGTATTCCTACTTAGATGTGGGAAGTTGTGAACATGGACTTCTTGATAGGTTTACCTCGAACTCTTCGTCAACATGATTCAGTCTGGGTTATTATAGACAGAATGACCAAACTAGCTCTTTTTCTTTCGGTTCATACCTCTTATTCAGCCGAGGATTACGCCAAGCTCTACATTAAGGAGATGGTCAGATTGCGCGATGTTCCATTTACTATTATCTTAGACAGAGGTACCCAGTTCACCTCTTATTTTTGGAAAGTATTCCAAAAGGGTCTTGGTACCCAAGTCCATCTTAGTACACCCTTTCATTCTCAGACAGATGGTCAAGAAAAAAGGACCATTCAGACTTTGGAAGAAATGCTAAAGGTGTGTTTAATTGATTTTAAGGGTAGTTGGGATGACCACTTGCCTTTGATTGAATTTACATACAACAATAGCTATTATTTCAGTATTCAGATGGCTCTATTCGAAGCACTCTATGGTAGGAGATATAGATCTCCAATCGGTTGATTCAAAGTTAGTGAGTCCTCAGTCATAGGTCCTGACTTAGTATTCGATGCCTTAGAGAAAGTTGAGTTAATTAGAGAAAGACTCCAGGCTGCTCAGAGCTGATAGAAGTTTTATACAGATGTTTGTAGAAAGGATCTTGAGTTTGATATTGATGATTATGTCTACCTCAAGATCTATTTTATGAAGAGAGTGAAGAGATTCAGCAAGAAAGGAAAGCTCAGTCCCGGTTATGTCGGTCCCTTCAAGATTCTCAGTCGCTTCAGCAAGGTAGCTTATGAGCTCGAATAGCCTTTAGATCGAGCCTCAGTTTATCCAGTCTTTCATGTCTCTTTGATCAAAAAAGTGTATAGGTGACCCATTAGTCGTATTCCCTATTCAGAGCATAGATATTTAGAACAGCCTCTCTTATAAAGAGATTCCAGCTGAAATACTAGACTATCAGACTCGTAGATTAAGAAAGAAAGAAATCCCTCTAGTTAAAGTTCTTTCAAAAAATTAGTTCGCCGAGGGAGCTACTTGGGAAGCAGCAGCAGATATGCGTACCAAGTACCCTCAACTTTTCCCCGCCAACTCAGATTAAGCTCAAGGTAACAGTTCTTCTAAGCTTACTCAGTTTCATTATTAGTGTATATCACTAACTTAGTATTCAGTGTCATGTTCATGTTCCCTTGATAAACTTGGTATCAAGTACCACTACATATTCATCCATGCATTCATGTATCAGATCAGTTACATAGTTATGCATCATACATGCATTCTCATTGTGAGAAAACTTAGTTTTTCAGAACTTTTAGTTATGCATTTATGAATCAGTTATGCATGCATCAAATCTGCATATTTAGTATGTTATGTTCATCTTGTCAGTCACGTCCATCATGAGATTATGTTCCTATTATTCATGTTCAGCTCATTGTTTCCCCTCTCAGTCTGTCTCATTCGAGGATGAATGTTCTCAAGGAGGAGATATTGTAATACCCGTGCTTTTTCTTATCTTGGAAATCATCTCAAAGATGTTAGAACTTTCTTTGAAATAAGAATTCATTCTTATACACGTGGTATTTCCATAATTATCAGTTCCTTCACGTGGGAAACTGAATAAACTTTCCATCGATATATAATTCGCCCAAATTCGACACCTGGGCGAAGAGTTAGAGCCTTTTTAGTGAGATAGTGTTTGACCTGAGCCTTTAGCACATCGCGGATATAGCTCAAATGTCAATTATCAAATTCCAGTGTTTCTCCACGATACTAGCTATCACGCCAAACTTCTAGGTCGTAGATAAGGTGGCAATGCGATAGCTCCGCGTCGTGCCACTATGCAGTTTCTCATTTGTCAATTTCCCGTGACACGGCGTGGTAATACCACATCGTACCAAGGTCCCAACTTGGGAAATTTTATTGAAAATTTAATGATGTGTCCAGGGATAAAAGGGTCAACCTCCTACCCCTATATAATCCCTTTAACACGTTATTCAGCCACTTTTCAAGCAAAATATATTAGTTTCTCTCAAGTGTATCTCAAGAACAAACTAGGGTTTCTTTTGGGGATTCAAATCCCGGAAGGTTTCACCATCAATATTCACGAAATCATGATCTAAGGTATGAATAGTGTTCATTCATAGACTCCTTTTGTCCATGAAGTCCAAGAATCCTTTTTAACTATAAGTTATGGATTTTCTTCATGTTTTCATACTTTGTATCTTCTCTTTCATGTTAATAAATGAGGAATTAATTTCTATTCCATGATTTGATGATAAATTCCATATGGGTTGATTAGTATAGATAAAGATTTACGAAATTTCATGACTAAGACCTTGTATGATGGAATTGGAATTGAATCATGATGTTCTATTGTTGTATCATGTTCTTTAAATGTAATATACCTACAATATGTTTGATTAAATGCCTAGATGAAGGAAAATTATCTAGCTAGCATAATATCATGAAATCCCCATGTATGTACAAGATCATGCCTATTATATGTTTGATGAAATGCTCCTATGAATGTAGTATGTATTATGATGATAGTCAATTCTTCAAGTAAATCATGCTATGTTAGTTTCCTTCTATTGAGTCCTAGGTTTACTTGTACCAAAAATATTAACTATGTACCTAGATCCATGTCATGTTTTCACGATACTCTCAGGAAAGCTATGAACCCTTAGACTTCAGATAGTCTCATGACTCAGGAAAAAAAATCTCCATGATCTTATGACTCAGTCAGTTGTCGATACTAGTAGTATTCCATCAGCCACAAAAATTTAGTAACTCAGTCCATGCTCAGTTCAGTTCAATAAATCATGTTCAGTGTCTATTCAGATAGGATTAGGAATTAGCACCGAGTGAACCTAAGGATGGGAACTCACCTATTATATGAGGGTGTGATTCTTAGAAGCAATCCTTGCATTTCAGAACTATGTAGAAGCATAGGTTGACATATCATAGCCTGTTATATGAGGGTAGATGAGGTGGCTTAACCTATTATGTGAGGGTTCCCACCGTTCTCACTAGAGTTACCTATTATATGAGGGTTACTCACATGTTTTCCTTACTAGTGGTGCGGTATTGACACCCTTCCAATCAGGGTTTAGATTTGGACCCCAGCTCAGCTATTATAGTACATTTGGGGTATGTCGGTTAGATACTACTTCCGACAGTTTCATGTTACAGAAATCAAGACTGTCAGATACAGTCAATCAGTCTTAGTAATAGAACTCAGATAGTTGTTCAGATTTCAGGACTGTCAGATACAGTCAACTCAGTAACAATACAAAACTCAGATAGTTCCATCAAATTTAGGACTGTCAGCTGCAGTCAACCACGTTATCAGTTATACTCAGATACAGTCATTCATGTTATCAGTCATGTCATGTTATCAGTATTCAGATTCAGTAATCAGGAATCACGTTGTCTGTTATAGTTATGTAATTATGTATGCATTTTCATATTCATGTTAGAAAGTCAGTTAGCATTAGAATGCATGTGAACCCTTATATTTAGCCTACCTCACATGTATACTCGGTATATATGTACTGACAAATTCGCGCTATGGTGCATTCTTTTTATGTTACACCATAGGTTTAGAGACACGAGTTCCAGATCAGCAGTAGATTCTAGTTTTAGCAGTCAGAGTAGAAGTGAGTCCTCATCCTTTGAGGATATAATGATTTTCTATGATCTTATTGATTAGCTTATTAGTTGGAGTTAGTTGGGGACTTTTCCCATCAACTCCTTATTTAGATTCTTCAGATAGTAGAGGCTTTCAAACTAGATGCAGATTAGATACAGACTATCATGTTTTAGACTTCAGTTTAGTTTTAGATATTCTATTAACCCACACAGATGTTATGTTATTTAGTTTTATTCATGATTGAACCTTATGGCCTTTCAGTACATGTTTCCGCATTATTATGTTATCTTATGCAATATACAGGTACAAATATCAGTCATGGATTAGCTTGTGGTCCTTTGGGGTCATGAGCATCGTGTAGCATTTTGGTTCAGCGAATCAGGTTGTTGCATTCCAGCAGGTCTTCCATGGTATTTGATTTATATGGTGTACGTGACAATGAACTGTTAGGGATCATTTCATTGGGTATTGACAGTAATAGTGCTCAAAGAAAGATACATTCACGTGTACAAATCGTTGAAAGGTCATTATGATCATGCAGTTGAGATAAAGGAGCTTACTGAAATGTTGTCAACTAACTTGTCATTGTCTGATTTTTTTTAGAAGAAAAAACGCACAGACTGGTCACTACTAGAAGCATTTAATAAAAAGGTAGACCAACATACATTTGATATTCAATTTGTTGGTGGTATTGTGCAACAGTCAAGCGGCAAACTTTATGTATCATTTTTTTTAAATATATGGATTTTAAATAATTGACCATTAGAACTCCAAAACTAATATACTGATATGTTGGAGGAATTATGAATTGATTGTTGCGACATATGATGAATTTTTAAATGATGAACTTCAAATATCTTCATCAGATTTTAATTCAGGGCTACATCATACCAGACACGCGTCACTATTATGGGATTATGGGGTGAACAAGTCATCTAACCGATATATTAGTGACAACCAGGAACCGCCTAGGCCTAACTGCACCTTCATATCATCAGAGGATACAAAGATGATAGATATCGAGCCGTAGTTGTCTAGTAGTTGTTGTTTGACAATTTAATTTAATCATTTGTTATGTTTAAGTTTTATGGATATTTCAAGACTACTAGTTTTCAGTTTTAAGTTTTTTTTGGATAGATGTCGAGGCTATCATTTGTTGTTTTAAGTTATAAGTTGTCTAGTAATTACTGTCATGATATTTTCAATTATGAAATGAAGAGTTTCCATCATTTTGGACCATATTTTTATGCTATATTTATGTTATGATTGTGTTTGACATTGTATATTATATGTTTGATATATTTTACGTAATGTAAATAATTGTGTAGCATATTGACTACACAAGTTAATAAAACACATAAATATTTGATTCATATGTTGTAGATTTGTTATAAGTAATATGAATCACAATTGTAATATTATTTTTTTCATAATTAGTTAAGGAGTTTAAAACGTATCACATATATGTATCACATTTATTTCAACTAGAAAAATATAGCACTAATATACCACATATATCTAGAAGCCTTAAAACTAATTCAGGAGCTATTAATATGAATCACTAAACTTTCATAAACTTTCAATATGAATCACATAACTTTCATAATCATTTAATATGTATCAATTGCAAATAATTATTTGATATCTCATGAAACGTATTTTTGAGAAACTAACTCAAATTATTGAATTCATAACATAGAACTTCACAAACATTTCATATTTCAATATAAATAAAAATATCACATCTCCTTTGAAAAGTAGTTGCAGGTGCCTCTGTTATGACCTTCACTCCCATACTTTCCACAATAATTTGAGGTTGATGAAAACATTTCACTACATTTCTTTTGTCTTACTTTCTTAGGTCTTCCTAGTGGTCTTTTGTATTCTGGAGGCAAAACAACATTTTTCCATACCTCTGCTGGTATATGCCAATTCAGTTTGTTAAGCATTGGACAAAGTGGCATTTCATATGTATTGACTAGTGTCTTTTTTTTTTGTAATAATCAAAACATTATGACTTCATTTTCTTTATATGTTTACTTTTCAAAACAATAATATCATGCGTGCAAGGTATCTATTCAAGCTGAAATCTACCACAGTTGCATATTCTATTATTCAATCGAACTATATATTTTCTTTCTTCTTCATAAACACTGTAGATGTAGTTCGTTGATACCCTGACCTGAAAAATATTTTTTAATGTACAGATATGTTAATCATCATGAAACATGAATGATAAAAATTACTGAATAAATATGTATCATGAATGATTTTTTAAAAATGATGACATATATTTCCAGATGTATCTTCACAATGCGTTTGATTTTCAGATGTATCATTATGATACATAAGGTATCAGTAGAGATCAAAAAACAATGCAAAGAAATTTTGTGATAGCTAAATAATTTATAAATAACTTACCTTCATACGTCATGACTTTGCCTCATTCATTTTAAGAATTTATTGAAAGTTACCACCCAATGAGCTTTTAGCAAGAAAGCTTGACCCATATCTATCTTTGTGGATTCAAGCACCAAATAAGATTTTAACTTTTTCAAGAAAATCTAAAATACGCAATTCATGTGACTCAACAAGATGAGAGTTGATACATTCAGCAATGTTGGAAGTCATCATCCTCCCCCTATTTATTAGAGCATGAACTCGTGATCACTTTTCGTATACAGAATTTGCGAGACATTCCTTTACTCTATTTTCAACCTTTCCCACTTTACACATAAACTCAGCAAAATCATCTAACTTGTAAACTTTAGTCATGGGCAAAAAAACTCGCTGGTCAGCTTGTCCTTAATTGTTTATACTTCGTGCAGACATTATTTCATAGATGCCACATACATGAAAAATATGGTATACATGAATAAACTATATTAACACACTTTATTATTCTTCCATGTCGATTAGAGATAACACCCATATTATCGTGCTCTCATTAAGTACACTTAACTTTTTGAAAAAACTATGTCCACGAAGAATTATTTTCAGAATCTACAAACCTATAAGCAAGTGACAGTATATGACCTGATGCATAACATCAAACAATCATTATGTCTAATTTATAAGACACTTAGCATCATTTAAAAGGAAAAATTACTAATGTCAATACCTTGTCCATCAAGTGTGCTAGCTGAAAGGAATAATTCTTTATATGGTCCACTTATGTGACTCTCGTCTACTTCCAAAATGTGCCTACAATACTCAAATACCCTAATAAATGAATATAGTGCTATGAATAGATACAAGAACTCATTCTCAGGAGACTTATGCATCCATATATGTGAATTGGGATAAAAAAAATTCAATACGTGTATGTAGGTAGGCATTTTCTTGTATCCATCTACTGGTCTCCCTCTCAATATCTTTAAAGCACGTTTTTTGGCATGACATGCCTTCATATAGTATATGTACAAACTAAATTCCCATTTCGTATCTTTAATAAAGTCACTTGGTGTGATTATTCTTTTATGGTTCAACAACTTTGAAGCAGTTATTCCAGCTATAAAAGAAATTGTTGCATGTTTTTGATCAGACACTCTGTTCTTTAGTGGGAAGGTATGTTCATCATTGAAAAATCTCACTTCTAAAGTATCAGAACCAAGCACACATGAATTATTTAATAGCCAACTACATTTTGGAGATTTACACATCAAAACATAATTAAAAGAAAAAAAATTAAAATATATCATAAATATGAATCTTTATTATACTGTTATTAAATGTATCACATATGATCCAAATGTATCTCAAAACTTTTACACCAACTCACACACTTTAAATATGAATCAAAAATTTCAAACTTCAACTTATATGTCAAGTATGCTAAAGGTATCATATATATTGAATACTAATTCTGAAAAAAAAATTACACTGGAATACAACCAAATATATCACACAAATTTTAGATGTATCAAATAATTTTTTAAGCTTATTAAACAAATAAAATCAATCCAAATAAACTATAAGTATCAATCACAAATGTTAATCTAATGTTAAACGACAAGTGAACAATTTGTAAGTTAAGCATTTCAAATGTTTCACGATAAATAATTAACTAATAAGAAATCAATAAATCCTTGTAAAATCATATGACTATCATATGTATCTCAATTTTTGTTATAATATATTCAGAAAAGATAACGTACATTAAAGAAAAGAAAGTATGAATCACAATTTTCAACATACAATTTCTAGGTCAATGCTTATAAAAGTATCACAAATATTAACTAACTAAAACTGAAAACAATAATGCACAGTAATATAGATAAATGTATCACATAATTTTTAGATGTATCACTAAAATAAAATATCATTCACTAAAATGTAACAACTTAAACAAAATCAAATCTCTGTTTGTCAGATCGCTCAACTCAGAAATTAAACCTGTGCTTGATTGCATAGTTATGCATCACCAATACAAGAGTTAATTTATTTTTATACTTTTGTTTCACCTTGACAACACCATTACTGCAATCTGTTAGTAGTCTTTCAACACTGATATCAACAATAGATAGGGCTTCAACATTATCAACTACAACTACTGCAAATCTAGCCGTCTTAACACTATCATGACACTCAATTGCAATATCATCTGCGCCGAAAGTATTAGTATTAATTAAAATATCAGTTGTTCAAATACATAGTGAATACATTCTGAAATCCGGTGCATGATTCAAAATCTCAGAAAAAAGTCTCACAACCATATCATTATGAATTTTCGTTATTGATGAATTTCCTTGAACAACGCAGTTGACGTAAATTTTTTCAGAGATTCATCAGTTTTCAATTGAATTGATATAACATCCATTAATTCATAGTACAAAACTTTTTCATGAATGACAATACCATTGACGCACCTAGTCTCTGAGACCAATATACCAAAATGTCGCAAGAACACAGATATGATCGTCGTTCAAAATAATAAATAAATTGGAGAAGAAAGAAGGAAGAATTTTTTTGATACTATTGAAATTATTAGTTATGGTTTGTTTAAAATTTGAAAGTTGATCATGGGTATTGTTGATTTTGTGTATCTAAGCTCACCGTATAATGATTGTGCCTGATTTGCTCCTCAGAATAAATGATAATTCGTTACTTTCTTATTTAAATTAAAATTCTATTTTAAATGTATCACCATTTATGTATCATGGTATAACATATGAATAACAAATATCAAATTTCGAGATATCGTGTAACTAAATAAAATTATGAAAAAAAATGTTAGAACCCATTAAAAATTCAGAATTTATGTACGTTACCCATATATTGACGCGAAACAGTCCATTTTGGACTTGAATCTTAAGGTTTGGACTTCATTAGAGTATGGACCTTCTTGGCACATAAGAGAAATGCAAGAGTAGAGAAGAAAAAATCCGATTGGACTAACGACAATATCAGATGGTACAAGAGAGAGATGGTGAATTTATATATATATATATATATATATATATATATATATATATATATATATATATATATATATATATATATATATATATATATATATATGTGTGTGTGTGTGCGCGCGCGCGCGCAAACAAACAATTATCATAAATAAGAAATGATAATTTTATGTCTTATTAATTACAAAACCAAAAAAGTTAAAAGAAACTCAAACCCAACTTAAGAATATTATATAAATAGAATTCCTTGTCTCCAGTAATGTAGACATATAGCTCCAAATTTGTCTGAATTTCCTTGCCACCTAGAAAACATTCTCTTAGATTGCAAACCTTTCTTGTATCACGGTATTACGTTGCATTCAAGAAGCTTACTGATGCTAAAAATTTTCATAGTAAACCTTTTTAAAATATAACTCACAATTATGGAGAAGTATTATATTTTTTGCCTCGGTGATTAGAAACACTCCTTTTACTCATACTTACGGAGAAATATATATATACACACATATATATATATATATACATATATATACACACATATATATATATATACATATATATACATACATATATATATACATATATATACATACATATATATATACATATATATACATACATTATATATATATATATATATACGGCATATATATATATATATATATATATATATATATATATATATATATATATATATATATATATATGCCGCAGTAGCTAAAAAACCTACTCTCTCATTCATATTATTGTATTCCGGCTATAAACGTAAGCAATTGGAGTTGGCTTATTGCTGGGTAAGTATGCACCCTCTTTTTTTTTTCTTTCATGTAGCTTCTTTTGTTTTGCCTTGAAATTTTAGCTTATCATTCGATCCTGAATGCTACATGTATTTATTTGAAATGTATTTCTTGGCCAAAGAGGTGTAAAATCATCATATTTATTCCTAGCTTTATACATAGATTATTTATACATAGGTTGGGACATAAAGAAGACGTTGAAGAGACATTTCATTTAAGTAAAGAATGCAAATAGATGGTGTCTTTTTGTTACTTATAAAACATAATTCAATATTATAAGTATGATAGAATTTTTTAAATTATCAAATAAAATTTTTAATGAAAAGAATGAAGGAAACAATTCAAAAAAAAGAGGGAAAAAGATACATAAAAATGGAGATCATAGAGAAGTGTCGCATCACATTGGTTTGTTTCTCCTATCTATCTATCTCTCTATCTCTCTCTCTCTCTATATATTCGATATTATAAGTATGATAGAATTTTTTAAATTATCAAATTAAATTTTTAATGCAAAGAATGAAACAAACTATTCAAAAAAGAGAGGAAAGATAAATAAAAATGGAGACCATAGAGAAGTGTCGCATCACATGGTTTTGTTTCTCCTATCTATCTATCTATCTATCTATCTATCTATCTATCTATCTATCTCTATAAATATCTTAACCACAACTTTCCTTGTTCTTATATTTCATTATCATTGTAAATGAATGTCAACTTAATTTAAATGTTCTTACTCATAATAAAATTGATTAAAAACAGGTTGAGTGCGTGTCATGACTTAAAAATTGAGGTCATAATGGAACCTACCTTGACCAAGCCTTGATAGGTAATCCGAAATTTAGGAAGAATGGAAAAACCGATATAACAAGAAAACAAATGCAAATGAGACTTCTAGAAGGAAGTCGGACCATAATAAGTTCAAATGACATAACTACCCAAATACAAAATAGATAATCCCAAGATACAAGTGTAACAGGTTGAAAGAGCATATAGTAAAAAATACGAAATCTAAAATATAAGAGTCTGTATCCAAAAATAACTGGAGATATTATAAAGAAAGAAGAGGTACAAAATCACCCTCAAACTTTGAATCATACCAATACCTCAAATATCCAACTATCAATGCACAAGATTAGCCATTACAAGTCGCGCAAGATTAGCCATTGCAAGTCGCACTTCTATTGGGATCTGCACTGCAAGGGCATAGAAGTAGGAGAGAGTACAATTCACTTGTACTCATTAGATACCATAGGCCAACTAATCAAGAAAGATAACAAAACAAGTAAAAGATACTTAGAACACGCCATTTGTATAGAGAAAAGTACCAAAATTATAGCTCACAGCGTCTTCACCAAAAGATGCAAGTGCAATGCAATGATTATGGTACCTTTGTATACACCTTTAATGCCTCAACGCTTCAGGATAGGAACCATGAAGGGTTCACAACCCAACTACTTTTATAATCTCAATCAACATTACTGGAATATCACCCAGTATATATATTTTGATAAATTATTTCATTTTCTTACAAAATTTGTATTTCTCAATCAACCTGGTACATCCCTATTTAATAAAGGTCCTTATTTTCTGTAAAAAAAGTTTCTCAATGGTACCAATCTCATAAATATCTATAGATGAAATGAGGATGTAATGCTCGCAACCCATAAGTGTGAAGATAACGATCAATTTAATACTTGTTTGAATAAGCTCAAAATCAGCTCAAAATGATAATATTTCATGATAAAAAGTCATCGCATAGCACCACTAGTATAATAGTCATGTTAGATATCTATAGAATCATTCTAAACCCTTAATCGAGTGTATATAATAATAAAGTCCACTAATACTCAAGTAAGACCAATATTAATAAGTCGAACCCACACTCAGGTTGCATAATAATAAATAAGGCAGTTTAATGCATAAATAAGGCATATAATATCATATAAAGCCTCAACTCAAGCATCACAATAATTAATTATCTCATTTCAACAACAATATACAAATATGCCCTTATACAGGTACATAATAATAATAATAATAATTCTAGAAAATAACTCCCAGGACTAGATTCCCTAACCTATAGTATGCTTTACTATAACACCCCATATTTTTGGTCCTTGAAAAGTTCTAAAATTTATCCTCAATTTCCTTATTACAAATCACCCTACGAGTCGTAGGGTGTTTGATGGGTCATACGACCCTATTCATAAGGTATCTAGTGAATGGTGCCCGAGTTATTGTCCTGACTATGACTTCATGCCTTGAGTCGTAAAGACTCGTGACAAGTCATTATGTCCACTCATAGTGTAACAACTGTATTACCCTAAGTTTTATGATATGACTACGACTACTATGTTACGAGTAATAAGGACTCTAAACGACTCGTGTAGTCTTTTTCGTAAGAAAACTAGTGTGATGCCGAAAGTATTCTTCCCTGAGTAGGACTAGGACATAAGAAGATGTATGCACTCATTACGAGTCATAAGGTCCCTCCATAACTAGACCAGCGTTGGGGGTCCTTGATACTATCCAAACTATGTCTAGAGAAAATGAGTCATAGGGTTACCCACCAATCGTAGGGTCACTCATAACGAATGATGATTTATTTTCCTGCTTTTTAGTTGTAACAACCCAACCAATTAGTGATATTGTGTGCATTGGTCCTTGGCCCGCATGACTTTAAAATGTGTCACTAGGGACTTAGGTTTTCTTACTTATATATCCAATATTTCTCCTGTGTTTTGTTGATATGGGAATCTGATGATAGGCGAATTTACACGCCTATAGCACTAGATTTTGCCTATATTTTAGCCAAGTTTTGAGAACAAATTATATATTTCATGCACTTTTAGTCCTTTTTCCTGTAAGTGAGCTAACGAACATGATTAGCAAGTTTTCAGGTATAAATGATGCAAAATTCAGCATTTTATGGATAACTTGATGCCAAAGAAAGCTTCACGAAAGGAGGAGATCAAATCTTGGACGCCAAGGACCAAAAGTGGCGCATGGAAAATCTGTCCCGGGCAAAAACAACAATTCTGAAGACTTTGGGGACTAGCAGTAATTTATTAGGATTAGGATAATGATACATTAACCTAGTAGGATTGGGTTAAGTAATTCATTAGCTTAGTAGGAATAGGATATGGGTATTATAAATACCCTATCTTGCTAGAGATTTTGAGGAATTCCTCATTAATTCTATTACTCTATAACTCTTCTTCTAACCCTCCCATTAATTCTACTTTTCTTCTTCTATTCATCTAATCAATTCTTATTTTTCCACAACAAGAGAAACGTTACTTTGCAAGGAAGTTCACGCCTAACGCCTACCACACTTTACTACACGAGATCTTTATTGTGGTATAATAACAATGTCGATCGTGATCTCCTTCGCACTCATGGGTAACTAAACTTCTCTGTTGGGGTTATGGAAGCCTTATGAGATACTATTTATTGCTATGAGTTTGTGAATTCGTGACAAGTATGCTGCTTATATCATTATTCTCTTCATCTTAATGCAAATTATTGTGGCTGCAGACGCATAGAATACTCCAGTATAGCATTAACTTGTTCGAAAAAAAAGTTATATGTTTGGAAAAGAGACAATGTCAAGGTAATAGGGTCCCATCCCTATTAAAAAGTTAGTGCCGTAACTGGACTAACCTCTTGGAGAATTTGTACCGTTAGATACATTTTAAGCTCAAAAGAGTTAAAGTGAAATAGTCCTTGTTGAGGTCGAAAGACGCTTGGATTTACCATCGAATACAATTCTCTATAAGCACATGCATGTCTGAATTCCGCATAACTCATAGCCAATAGAGACGTACAACTCATAAGGTGGACATAACCCCAAATTCTCAATTCTCATTGATCAACAACCTACCAAGCAAACCATTTTTACTCTTCTATTTTCTGCTTTTACTTTATTATTTTGTTTACATTACTTGCACGACAAAACTCCCCCCTTTTACGAGACTTGCACTAAAAGTCTTGTAATCTTTGCTTACTTGTTGACCAAGCTATTCCCTGTGGGATCGATACCCAACCCAGTTGGGTTATATATTTGACAATGACCGCTTTACACTCCTACGAGAGTTGTAGATTGAGCGTTATCAAAAATTGGCGCCGTTGCCGGGGAATACGAGTGTCAATTAAGTTTGTGATAATTACTAGACCCTTTGGTCCAAGATTCTCGTACTTTTACTTTTAGTTTTTGTTTTTGTTTTCTGCAAGTTTTTATTTAGTGCATGCCCCATACTCGAAGTTTTGGTCAACCGTTATTACCTATCAATCCTGAACCACAACGGATTGGCAGAATGGAGGCACAACACGAATCAAAAGGATGGCTGCTCAACAGGAACAAGCGAGATTAGCTGCTCTTGCCGCCGCTCAAGTGCATCAACAAAACATTGACAAACCTGGGCGAGCAACAAATCCTGATGATGAGGACCTAGGTGATGACGAGTTACTAAACCCTAGGCATGCCGCTGAGATCGCCACACTTGCCAATAGAAGAGATCGTCAAGCTAGGTTTAGGCCTGGACGCCGAGCTATGCAATTAGCTTTTGACGATGATGATGATGATCTTGATGGAGCCGGAGCCACAAGAGCCATTATTCCTCCACCATTGGCACCCAGAGCCAAGTTCAACATCACAAGCACCATGATTCAGTTATTGCAACTCAAGGAATTATTTGGTGGACTAGCAGGCGATGATCCGAATATGCATCTCATCAACTTTATTTCTACATGCAAGTCGTTTGACAATCCTGGTGCTGGTCAGAATGCAATTCGATTACGTCTATTTTCATTGTATCTGTCTGGGGAGGCAACTCTATGGTTGAATGGGCTGACTCCTGATTCTATTACAAATTAGAGGCAATTGAGAGACGCTTTCCTAGAAAGATTCTTTCCGCCATCCAAAAGAGCACAATTAAGAGATGAAATCATCAACTTTCGGCAGCTTCCAACCGAAGCTCTTCATAAAACATGGGAGAGGTTCAAGACGAAGCTTATGAGGTGCCCAAACCATCACATGACCAATGTCCACCTAATGGAGATACTATACAGAGCCTTGAATTTAATGACTAAACCAGTGGTGGATAATGCGGCTGGAGGATCATTTATGGACCTCACCTTTGGGCAGGCAAGAAATATGCTAGATCGGATGACGAAGCAAAGTAGATCTTGGCATACCAGGGATTCTGAGGTAGCAATCCCTATTATACCTATTTGCATGACTGCAGAACAAAGGAGAAGAGAAGAAGAATGTGATCAAGATATGGCGCACATGAAAACACAAGTGGATCTTCTTACAAAGCATCTATTATCAGGGAAGACCAAACAAGTCAAAGCTATTGTGTCAAAAGGAAGAGACGAATCTGATTCGGAAGAAGAAGCCAACTACTTAAACAATCAGGGGGGTTTCCGAGGCAATGCCCAAGGAAACCAAGGTCGGAACTATTATGATAAATCTGGAAACAAGGACCAAGGTAGTTGGAAGAACAACAATGATAAGAGTGGTTTATACATCCCCCCAGGAAGATGTGACACCACCACATCTGGTTCCGGAAGCATGGAAGATATGATGGCTAAACTGTTGAAAGGAGTGGAAGCAACCAGCGCGGGAGTAACGGAGGTAATAAATGATTTGTCCTCAATGAAGCAACTGGTTGACTCACATTCCACTTCAATCAAGCAAATAGAGCAGCAATTGAGCCAACTTTCAGCAGCACTCAATCAAAGAAAGGCTGGCACTTTACCTAGCGACACTGTGCAAAATCCAAGAAATAATGGATCATGCATGGCTATTACTACCCGAAGTGGTAAGGTGTTGGAAACTTCATCCAAAGGCAAGCAAGTGGTTGACGAGGCAGCAGACATCGATGATAAGGCAAAAGGAGAAGCTACCTGCGACGTCCATGACGCCACCCCTAGTAGGTTGCAGCCTGAGACTACAAAAATTCGGAAGCAAGAGGAGAAGAAAGTCGTAGAGAAAACAATTCCATATCCACCATCACCTTTTCCTCAAAGATTGAAGAAGCAGGCGAATGATACAAGGTTCAGCAAATTCATGACGATGTTAAATCATCTGACCATTAATGTTCCGCTGGTGGAGGCACTTGAACAAATGCCTGGGTATGCAAAATTTATGAAAGAACTTTTGAAAAAGAAGTGGGCAGCAAGCTATGAGTTGAAAGATACTGTTCATCATTGCAGCGCTATTGCTACCCGATCACTAGTTCAGAAAAAGGCCGACCCCGGTGCTTTCACTATTCCTTGCACGATTGGATCTATGAATATTGCCAAGGCATTATGCGATCTGGGTGCTAGCATCAATTTGATGCCACTGTCCGTCTACAAGAAGTTGGGGTTAGGCGATCCGACACCAACCAATATGAGGCTCGTGATGGCTGATAGGTCGGTAAAATGACCTGTGGGTATCTTGAATGATGTGTTGGTGAAGGTTTCTTCATTCATCTTTCCTGCAGACTTTGTTATTCTGGATTGTGAGGCGGATTCTGAAGTTCCCATAATATTGGGACGTCCTTTCCTCGCAACTGGATGTGTGCTTATTGACATGAAAGCTAATGAGCTTTTATTTCGGTTGAATGACGAAGTGGTCCGTTTTGATATATGCAAAGCAATGAAGCAGCCCAGCGATATGAATGTGTTCTCTGTAGCCGATGGTCATCATGAGGATAAAAAAGCATTATCTGTAGAGAAACAACTTACTGTTGAGCCTTTGTCTGCTGCGCCACTGAATGATGAGCATGAGGACAATGAAGATTATGAAGAACTTATGGGTGCTCTAACAGAAAAAGAGTCCTATTACCATACTCCTAAGAAACGGGACCTTGATCTTAAGAATCAACCGTCACCAACAGCGAAGACTTCCATTGAAGAGCCACTAATGCTAGAATTGAAAGAACTCCTCGATTATCTAAGGTATGTGTTCTTGGAAAGTGGAAATATACTTCCAATAAGTGTGGCGGATGAGTTAAGTTAACAGCACGTAGAGACTTTCATCTCTGCTCTGAAGAGATACAAGAGAGCAATGGGTTGGACTATTGATGACATAATTGGTGACCCTCCGGGGAGACGTATGAGTCATATCGAAGAAGATTGCATGCCTACAAGTAAGACTCATTGTCGTCTGAATCCATTCAGAAAATGATCCACCATCTATCTTAACGAAGTCTAAGCACTCGAGGTAACTATGTCGTGCCGCGACAATAAATCAAGCGCTAGATGAGAGGCAACCCATCGTTTTTCATTTTTGTCTTTCTTTCATTCTATTACGTGTTTGCTTTTGATAAATAAAAATCCAAAAAGAAGAGTCGTGCCACAACCAAAACTAAGGCGCTTGATGGGAGGCAACCCATCGTTCTAATCGTCTTTATTGTTTTTGAGTAAATGTAGGTGCGAAGAGGTGTAAAACGAGGAGGTCGGTTTCAAATTTTGATTTGGAAGTATTGCATGTTAAAGGTGGTAAGTTAGGAATGAAGAAGCAAAAGGCTATGGATTGAGCATTGCTCATGAAAATATAGGAATCGAACAAGGCTAAGCATAGGTAAAACTAGGCCACGAACAAGGCAAGGCCTATACTATGGCCCAAGGTCTCGGAATCTAGTGTGCCATAGCATAGGTGTCGCCCATGCCCAAGTGTGACATAGCATAGGCGTCGCCTATGCTAATACCTTTTGTCTCATAATCTCATAGGCAAAGTGAAAGGCGCCGCCTATGCCTAGGAATGCCATGGCATAGGCGCCGCCTATGCTAGACAATGCTTTGCAAAATGCGCCGCCTATGCCAAAGCTAAAGGCGCCGCCTATGGTCACTTTTTGTCTCCAAATCTGATTTTAAATGGGTCAAAACCCAACCCAACCTTCTCCTATAAATATGAGACTTAGTCTTGAACCAAAAACACATTGGAAACCTAGCTTATGCGCCTCCTATAGCCTCCAAATCCTCTCAAAAATTTTCTTTTGCTCTTTTTCTTCACAAGAACATCATCCAAAGGCATCAATCAAGTAAGTACTACTCTGTTCTTCATTTATCTTCCGTAAGTACTACGTTACTACGCCTATTATGATTTGCTAAATCTTGAACAAGTATTGGTGATGTGAATGTGTTTGAATTGTTGTGATGCAACCAAGTGAGTGAATGAATATGTAAGGATGATATTAACTTATTTCCAACTTGAATTTGATTTTGATGCATTGTCATACTTTTGTGGAATCGAATTGGTCCCAAATATTGCATAATCTTGTTACTTGAATACTTATATGTTGGAATGACTTGTTCATCGGAATAAGGATTATAGTTGCCTACCAACATAGGAGGTTGTGATTATTGTTAGATACTATCCCTTGATTCAATCCCTATGTAGTAGTCTTGATATATCCAACATGAATGTATTGCCAAGATTACAAGAAGTGTGACTGCTCTGATTTTATTGTTGGAATATAACACCTAAAATATATGTCGATGAAGTCTGAGTAATCGACCACTTTCACTTCACTAGTTTGTGCCAACAAACTAAGTGTGGGGTGGTACCCCTATTGCTTGTTTATAGATTGTATCTATCGAGAGAATGCTAACATGAACATTATTTTAGTCTCAGGTACAATGGCACCCAAAGCAAGACAAGGCAAAGATAAGGCAACCACTTCACAAAAGGGCAAGAAAAGAGGACGCAAAGAGCAAGGAGAGTCCTCCTCGATGCAAGTACCATGCCGCATGTGCGGAATTAAATGGGTTCTTGAGGAGGAAGCGAAGGAATGGTATAGGAACAACAAGGAAAGAAAATATGTTCATGTGTACTTGATAAACAAGGAAAGCCTAGCGAAGAAGGACCCACGCATGTTGGCCAAGATCATGGCATTACATCTTGATTTCATCTTCCGAGACATGGGAGAATGTAATCTCGATTTGACAAGAGAATTTTATGCCAATTGGTTGCCGAAAACCATAGGCAGCGAGGTCAAGATTCGGGGCCAAGTTTTATAGCTCAATGCGGAATTCTTCAACTCCTTTCTTGGCTTGCCTTCAGTCGATCAATCACCATTCAAAGAGCTGTATAGTAGACCTCCATACAGAGCCATTCGACACACACTTTGTGGAACAAGATCCATGGCATGATGGAGCAAACATAAAGACACCGGTCGACACAACACCTTCCCATATGCTCCTTTGAATAGGGAAGCGAGGATATGGTTGCGCATAGTCAACTCTTGCCTTATTCCAGGGACGCAATACACTAAGATATAAGAGATAGAGTGTGCCTGGTATATGCATTGATAACGAATGTCCCTATCAACATCGGGGCAATCATTCGCTCCACAATGTGGAAAGCTAGGCTACACAAGCTGTCCCACTTCAGCTTCGGCAATCTGTTGACTGCAATCTTAAGGAAGGAAGACATCGAAGAGAAACCGGCTAGTCATAAACTCCCACACAACCCGAAGAAGGTTGACCTCACATAGGTCAAAGATGTTGAATCAACACATGGCGTCAACCTTACTACGGTAGAGAGACATGCTCGGGATGAGAGTTTCTTTCACCATCTTTATGGCATGACGCGGTTTACAATGATGAGAGGAGGTCAAGTTCCAACTGCTGTAGAGCTCCAACAGCTGGATCATGACTATCCAATGAATGTGCATGCAAGGGAGATGTGTGGAGTAGGTACATATTTTGAGGAACCTCTTGATGACGATGTGCCGACCGATGATGAGCGACGAATGCCAGACTCCGACATGAAGGAGAATTCTGATTACGATGACTCCTATGATGATTCCGACGAAGGGGGTATGACCCCCGACATAGAGGAGGAGTACGACTGACCAGGTTCTTCGTATTTATTTTTCACTGAGGGCAGTGTCCTGTCTAAGTGTGGGGTGGTGGTATTTGCATGCTATACTCCTTTATCCGCATTTTCATTTATGTTTGTTTTTTTTACTTAGCTTCGCATGAAATTATTCTAATAGGCAGCATGAGATTATGACAATATTTTGTGCTAAAATCATGATTATTGAGACGTTTAGGCTCTAATTGTGACTCACTATGTGATATTGTGTGGTTCAATTCGTTCATCTGTTGGGGCAAGAGTCTATGCTACTCCCAATAAATTCGACCATGTGCCTTGTGTGTGTGAGGATATAGTATATTCTATGTTTGTGGCTGATGCTAGAACTTGCCTGGTATGTATGTAAAGCGAAAATAAGGAGTGCAAGTCTAGGAGATGATTTAGGCATTTCTTTGGCAATCTATGATTGTTCACCTTCATTTTATCTACCCATGGACATCATCCTAGATAACCCCCTTTGAGCCTTTAGCCTATTTTCTTTGACAACCTCATATGTAAGCCTAAACCATTTTTTTAAGACCATAATTTGATCCAAATTCCTAAGTGTTTTAAATTGAAAGAGTCATGTGACAAAATAAAAGGAAATTGGATGAGTATGATGCCTTAGAATGTATTGGTGCTTGAATTTGTTATGAAAAAGAAGTGCTATCATAAGAGGTATGTTATGAAAAGAAAAAGGAAAGAAAGAAAATAAAACTAAAAAGTTAGTTATGTTCAAAATTGAAAAACAAAAGAGGAGAAAAGGGGTGGTAGAATAAAAGAAAGTAGAAAGGTTGTTTGAAAGAAAGGTATTAATGGCATAATGTGATGTATTAAAGCGCTTAGTGATAACGCTCAATCTACAGCTCTCGTAGGAGTGTAAAGCGGTCGTTAGCAAATATAGAACCCAACCTGGGTTGGGTGTCGATCCCACAGGGAATAGCTTGGTCAACAAGTACGCAAAATTAATAGACTTTTGGTGCAAGTCTCGTAAGAAGGGGGGATTGTATTAAGTAACCAAAGTAATGAAATAAAAGCTGAAAATAGCAAAGTAAAAGAGAAAGATTGTCACGTAAGTTGTAAACAATGAGAATTGAATCGTTGGGGTTATGTCCACCTTCAGAGGTATACGTCTCTATTGGCTATGAGTGTGTAGAGTCTTAACATGCAATTGCTTATAGAGAATTGTAGTCGATGGTAAATCCAAGCGTCTCTCGACCTGAACAAGGACTATTTCACTTTAACTCTCTCGAGCTTAAAGCGTGTCTAACGGTACGAATTCTCCAAGAGGTTAGTCCAGTTACGGCACTAGCTTTTTAATAGGAAAGGGTGTCCTACTACCTTGACATTATCTCTTTTCCAGACAAATAACCTTTCTCTCGAACAAGTTAAATGTTAGACTGGCGTTGGTCTATGCGTCTTCTTTTCTAGACAAATAACCTTTCTCTCGAACAGGTTAGATGTTAGAATGGCGTGTTCTTGTGTTTGAACCGCAAAGGATGTAGATTTAAGATGAAGAGAATAATGATATAAGCAATATACGTGTCTTGAACTCACAAGCTCATAGCAATAGATAGTAACTCATTCGGCTTCCATAACCCCAACTAAGAGATTTAGTTACCCATGAATGCGAAGGATATCACGTTTTGCATGGTGGAAGGCGTGAATAGTAGGTGTTTGGCGTGTGATTTTAGTGATTCCGTAGCAAGTAACGATTCTCTTGTTGTGGAATTTAAGAGTAGAAGAATAGATTAGAAGTGTTTGTAGTGAAAGATGAGAAAGATGGAAGAAAATTAATAGTTTAAGAATGAATTTCTTGAATGAAGGGAGGAGTTGCCTCCACTAAGGGAGGACTTTATTAAAATCTCTAGCATGATAGGGTATTTATAATACTCCTATCCTACTCCTACTATGCTAATGAAATAAATAACCAAATCCTACTAAACTAAGGAAATACTTAACCCATTTGTACTAGGTTAATGTAACATTCTCCTAATCCAAATAAACTAATGAAATACATAACCCAATTGTACTAGGTTAATGTATCATTGTCAAAATCCAGCTTTGTGTCTGTAAGTCCCCAAAGTCTTCAGAAATGCTGTTTTAGTCCTGGATAGATTTTCCATGCAGTCCCCAAAGTATTCAGAAATGCTGTTTTAGCCCGGGACAGATTTTCCATGCAGCAGATTTGGTCCTTTAGGCGTCCAGCTCGTTTCTACTTCGTTTGTGAGCTTTCTTTTGCGTCAAGTAAGCCATAAAATGCTGTATTTTGCATCATTTATACCTGAAACTTTCCTAATCATGTTTGTTAGCTCATTTACAGGAAAAAGGACTAAAAGTGCATGAAATAGATAATTAGTTCTCAAAACTAGGCTAAAATATGGGCAAAATATATTGATATAGGCGCGTAAATTCGCCTATCATCAACACCCCACACTTGCAGCTTTGTTCGTCCTCGAACAAAATATCATGTCCTTCTAAGCATCAACTTAGGGTTTTTACAGCAACAACACAAAACATTCTTCAAGACAAGCACAACAATTATCAACGAAGAGTAGCTTTCCGATTATAAGTAGAAACAATTTAACCTCAAGCATAGACTCGTGATGGTGATCAACTCGCATGCAAACGCTAAGGTACATAGAATCATATACAACTATCCAAAACTCATCAACCATGTGTGTCTCACAATATAGTACCCATAATCACTCACAAATATAGCATATTTTTCAAACATGGGTAGCAAAGTATCCTTGCACTCACTCTCACAAAGAATTCATATGTAGCAACTAATGACCATAAGCTTTCCCTTAATGTAGTACTCTACTAAATGTCGGAATGTTAAGATTAGGATCAAGTAGGTCTTTTGATGGTTGTAATGTAGGCTAAGGGACGGGTAGGATCAGCTATTTTGGCCAGAAATAGTGACTAGGTTCCTAAGAACTTTAATACCTCACATTGTATCATTGACACTTTTTTCTTTCAACCTTTCTTCTTTCCTTTTTATTCTACCACCCTTGTTCTCCTCTTTTGTGTTTTTATTTTTAAGCACAACTTACTTTTCAGCTTTCTTTTCCTTTTTCTTTTCACAACATACCTCTTATGATAGCACTTTCTTTCTTTTTCATAACACATTCAAGAACCATTCCAATTTATACTCACCCAATTTCCTCTTATATTGTCACATGACTTTTTCACTTTAAAGCACTCAGGATTTTGGATCAAATTATGGTCTTGAAAGAAATGGATTAGGCTTACATACAAGGTTGTCAAAGAAATAGGCTAAAGGCTCAAAAGGGTTTAACTAGGATGATTTACATGGGTAGGAAAAACTGAAGGTAAACATGTATAGGTTGCCAAAGAAATGCCTAAATCATCTCCTAAACTTACATTCCTTATTTTCGCTTTGCATACATACCAGGCAAGTTCTAGCATCAGCCACAAACATAGAATATACTATTAATCTCACACACACAAGGCACATGGTCGACTTGCTTGGAAGTAATATAGACTCTCGACCCAATCAATTGAAGGAATTGAATCACACAATAGCACATAATGAGTCACAACTAGAGCCTAAACGTCTCAATAGTCACAATTGTAACACATACTCTTGTTATAATCTCATGCTGCCTATCAAAATAATTTCATGCGAAGCTAGAAAAAAAAAATTTTACTACTAAAAAAACACAACGAAACAAAAATGAAACAAAAGCAAACAAACATAGATGCGAATAGAGAAGTATAGCATGCAATACCACCACCCCACACTTAGTCGGGACACTGTCCTCAGTGAAAAATAAATACGAGGAACCTGGTTGGTCGGACTTATTCTCTATGTCTGGGGTTATACCCCTTGCATTGGAATCATCATCAGAGTCGTCATCCTTAGAAGTTACTCATAAGTATCTCACCTAATTCCAAGCGTGAGTCGGGGTATTTGCTGCGAGGAGGGTTCTCCTTGGTCCTTGCAACTTCTCTTTTTGCCCTTTTGGGAGGTGGTAGCCTTCTCCTTGCCTTGTCTCGCTTTAGGTGCCATTGTACCTGAGACTAGAAATAGTGTTAGTTGTAGCACAATCTCAGTTGATACAATCTATAAGCAAGTACTAGGGGTACCACCCCACACTTAGTTTTGTTGCACAAATCAGCGAGGTGAACGTAGTCGATTTACTCAGATTTCGTCGACATACGTTTTAGGATTGTATTCCAACAAGAAAATCAGCATTGTATCACTTATTTGCAGCCATTGGACTAATTTCATGGTAGATATAGCAACACTACGACATAGGGGTTACCACATGGAATCGTTATTCTTACAACAAGCACAACCTCCTAAGTCGATAGGCACTATAATCTTATCCCGATGGCCGGGATAGTCTAACATGTAAGCATCCAAACAACACTCTTAAGCAATATTCATAGTCATATCTATTCAGCAAATATCATAACAATGCTATTGAAACCAAATTCAAGTCGGAAATAAGTCAAGAATTCCCTACGTATATGTTCACTCACATGATTATGCAACAACAATTCAAACACATGAACATCACCAACAATCTTATATGATTTAGCAATTTATAATAATCATAGAAACGTAGTACTTTCGATAAATAAATGAAGAATATGAGAGTACTTACTTGCTTGAAGCTTGTGGAGACGGTGTTGCGAATTGGAAGAGCAAAAGAAGAAAATTTTGAGAAGATTTGGAAGGTTATGTGGCGCCTTTAGGGTGTTTTCTAATGTGGTTGTGTTGTAAAACTATGTCCCCTTTATATAGGAAGAGTAGGGGTCGGGTTATGACCCATTTACAGAATAGGTTGTGCATCGTTCGTGGCCTATTTTTACCAAGGCCTAGCCTTACTCGAAGCCTATTATGACGTGAGAAAGGCTCACTTCATAGCCTTATGCATCACCATTCCTAACTCACCGACTTTACCATACAATGCGACCAAATCGTCAATTGAAATCAATCTCCTCGTTGCATACTTCTTGCACCTATTTTTGCTCAAAACCAAATGAAAACGATTAGTACGATGGGTTGCCTCCCACCAAGCGCCTTAGTTTTGGTCGTGGCACGACTCTTATTTTTGGATTTTCATTTATCAAAAGCAAAAACAAGTACTAGAATGAAAGAAAGACAAAACGATAAAATGATAAAATGATAAAACGATGGGTTGCCTTCCATCTAGCGCCTTATTTATTGTCGTGGCTCGACATAGTTACCTCGAGTACTTAGACTTCGTCGAGGTAAATGGTGGATCCTTTTCTAAAAGGATTTAGACGACAATGAGGCTTACCTGTGGGCATGCGATCTTTTTCGAACTGGCTCATACGTTTCTCCGGAGAGTCACCAATTATATCATCAATGGTCCAACCCATAGCTCTCTTGTATCTCCTCAGAGCAGAGATGAGAGCTTCTACGTGCTGTTCACTTAAATCATCTGCTCTCTCAGGAAGTATATTTCTACTTTCCAAGAACATATACTTTAGATAATCGGGAAGCTCTTGCGATTCTAGCATCGGTGGCTCGTCAAAGTGAGTCTTTGTTGTTGGTTGATTCTTGAGATCACAATCCGGTTTCTTAGGAGTATAAGACTCTATTTCTGTTAGATCACCCATAAGTTCTTCATAATCTTCATTATCCTCATGCTCAACATTCAGTAGCGCAGCAGACAATGGCTCAACAGTAGGTTGTTGCTCTATAGATAATGCTTTCATATCCTCATAATGAACATCAGCTACAGATGACTCATTCATATCGCTGGGCTGCTTCATTGTTTTGCATATATCAAACCGTACCACTTCGTCAACCACTTGCTTGCCTTTTGCTGAAGTTTCCAGCACCTTACCACTTCTGGTAGTGATGGCCATGCATGACCCATTATTCTTTGGGTTTTGCACAGTATCGCTAGGTAAAGTGCCAGCCTTCCTTTGATTAAATGCTGCTGAAAGTTGGCTCAATTGCTGCTCTATTTGCTTGATAGAAGTGGAATGAGAATCAACTAGTTGCTTCATGGAGGACAAATCATCAATCACCTCCTTAACTCCCGCGCTCGTTGCTTCCACTCCTTTCAATAACTTAGCCATCATGTCTTCCATACTCCCAGAATTAGATATGGTGGTATCACGTCTGCCAGGGGGAACGTACAAACCACTCTTTTCATTATTTTTCTTCCAACTACCTTGGTCTTTGCTTCCAGATTTATCATAATAGTTCCGACCTTGGTTTCCTTGGGCATTCCCACGAAAACCCCTCTGATTGTTCAAGTAGTTGGCCTCCTCTTTAGAATCAGATTCGTATCTTCCTGTTAGCGCTACAACTTTCACTTTTTTGGTCTTCCCGGATAATAAGTGCTTTGTCAGAAGATCCAATTGTGTTTTCATGTGAGCCATGTCTTGGTCACGATCTTCTTGTCTTCGCCTCTGCTCTGCAGTCATGCCAAAAGATAAAGTGGGGCTTGCTACCTTAGAATCCCTGGTATGCCAAGCTCTACTTTGCTTCGTCATCCGATCTAGCATATTGCTTGCCTGCACAAAGGTGAGGTTCATAAATGATCCACCTGCCGCATTATCAACCACTGGCTTAGTCACTGAATTCAAAGCTCTGTATAGTATCTCCATCAAGTGGTCATTGGTCATATGGTGATTTGGGCATCGCATTAGCTTCGTCTTGAACCTCTCCCATGTTTCGTGAAGAGCTTCAGTTGGAAGCTGTCGAAAATTGATGATCTCATCTCTCAACTGTGCTCTTTTGGATGGCGGAAAGAATCTTTCTAGGAAAGCGTCTTTCAATTGCCTCCAATTAGTAATAGAATCAGGAGTCAGCCCATTCAACCACATAGTTGCCTCCCCAGACAGAGACAATGGAAATAGACGTAATCGAATTGCATTCTGTCCAACTCCAGGATTGTCGAATGACTTACATGTAGAAACAAAGTTGATCAGATGCATATTCGGATCATCGCCTGCGAGTCCACCAAATAATCCCTTGAGTTGCAAAAGCTGAATCATGGCGCTAGTGATATTGAACTTTGCTCCAGGTGCTAAGGGAGGAAGAATAATAGCTCCTGTGGAACCAGGTCCATCAAGATCATCCTCATCATCATCAAACGGTATATGCACAGCTCGGCGTTCGGGCCTATATCTTGCTTGACGATCTCTTCTATTTGCTGGTGTCGCCAGCTCAGCAGTATGCTGTGGGTTTAATAGCTCTTCATCGCCCAGATCCTCATCGTCAAGATTTGTTGCTCGCCTACGGTTATCAATATTTTGTTGATGCACTTGAGCAGCCATTCTTTCAATTTCACGTTATGCCTCCATTGATGCACTGAATAAACCTAAAAAAAACAAAAACAACAACTAAAAGTAAAAGTACGAGAATCTTTGACCAAAGGGTCTAGTAATTATCACGAACTTGATTGACACTCGTATTCCCCGGCAACGGCGCCAATTTTTGATAACGCTCAATCTACAGCTCTCGTAGGAGTGTAAAGCGGTCGTTAGCAAATATAGAACCCAACCTGGGTTGGGTGTCGATCCCACAGGGAATAGCTTGGTCAACAAGTACGCAAAATTAATAGACTTTTGGTGCAAGTCTCGTAAGAAGGGGGGATTGTATTAAGTAACCAAAGTAATGAAATAAAAGCTGAAAATAGCAAAGTAAAAGAGAAAGATTGTCACGTAAGTTGTAAACAATGAGAATTGAATCGTTGGGGTTATGTCCACCTTCAGAGGTATACGTCTCTATTGGCTATGAGTGTGTAGAGTCTTAACATGCAATTGCTTATAGAGAATTGTAGTCGATGGTAAATCCAAGCGTCTCTCGACCTGAACAAGGACTATTTCACTTTAACTCTCTCGAGCTTAAAGCGTGTCTAACGGTACGAATTCTCCAAGAGGTTAGTCCAGTTACGGCACTAGCTTTTTAATAGGAAAGGGTGTCCTACTACCTTGACATTATCTCTTTTCCAGACAAATAACCTTTCTCTCGAACAAGTTAAATGTTAGACTGGCGTTGGTCTATGCGTCTTCTTTTCTAGACAAATAACCTTTTTCTCGAACAGGTTAGATGTTAGAATGGCGTGTTCTTGTGTTTGAACCGCAAAGGATGTAGATTTAAGATGAAGAGAATAATGATATAAGCAATATACGTGTCTTGAACTCACAAGCTCATAGCAATAGATAGTAACTCATTCGGCTTCCATAACCCCAACTAAGAGATTTAGTTACCCATGAATGCGAAGGATATCACGTTTTGCATGGTGGAAGGCGTGAATAGTAGGTGTTTGGCGTGTGATTTTAGTGATTCCGTAGCAAGTAACGATTCTCTTGTTGTGGAATTTAAGAGTAGAAGAATAGATTAGAAGTGTTTGTAGTGAAAGATGAGAAAGATGGAAGAAAATTAATAGTTTAAGAATGAATTTCTTGAATGAAGGGAGGAGTTGCCTCCACTAAGGGAGGACTTTATTAAAATCTCTAGCATGATAGGGTATTTATAATACTCCTATCCTACTCCTACTATGCTAATGAAATAAATAACCAAATCCTACTAAACTAAGGAAATACTTAACCCATTTGTACTAGGTTAATGTAACATTCTCCTAATCCAAATAAACTAATGAAATACATAACCCAATTGTACTAGGTTAATGTATCATTGTCAAAATCCAGCTTTGTGTCTGTAAGTCCCCAAAGTCTTCAGAAATGCTGTTTTAGTCCTGGATAGATTTTCCATGCAGTCCCCAAAGTATTCAGAAATGCTGTTTTAGCCCGGGACAGATTTTCCATGCAGCAGATTTGGTCCTTTAGGCGTCCAGCTCGTTTCTACTTCGTTTGTGAGCTTTCTTTTGCGTCAAGTAAGCCATAAAATGCTGTATTTTGCATCATTTATACCTGAAACTTTCCTAATCATGTTTGTTAGCTCATTTACAGGAAAAAGGACTAAAAGTGCATGAAATAGATAATTAGTTCTCAAAACTAGGCTAAAATATGGGCAAAATATATTGATATAGGCGCGTAAATTCGCCTATCATCACTTAGGAACATAGTAACTATTTCTGGCCAAAATAGTCCTACCCGTCCCTTAGCCTACATTACAACCATCAAAAGACCTATTTGATCCTAAGCTTAGTATTCTGACATTTAGTGGAGCATTACACTAAGGGCAAGCCTATGGTCATCAGTTGCTGCATATGAATTCTTTGTGAGAGCGAGAGCAAGGATATATCTATAACCATGTTTGATATATATACTATGCTTGAGAGTGATTATGGGTAATATATTGTGAGACACACATGGTTGATGAGTTTTGGGTAGTGGTGTATGATTCTTTGTACCTTAACTTTTGGATACGAATTAACTACCATCACGAGTCTATGTTAGAGGTTGAATCGTTTCTACTAATGATCGGAAAACTACTCTTTGTTGATAATGGTTGTGCTTGTCTTGACGAATATTTTGTGTTGATACTGTGAAACCCTAAGTTGATGTTTAGACGGACATGATATTTTGTTCGAGGACGAACAAAGCTTCAAGTGTGGGGTGTTGATGATAGGCGAATTTACACGCCTATAGCACTAGATTTTGCCCATATTTTAGCCAAGTTTTGAGAACAAATTATATATTTCATGCACTTTTAGTCCTTTTTCCTGTAAGTGAGCTAACGAACATGATTAGAATGTTTTCAGGTATAAATGATGCAAAATTCAGCATTTTATGGATATCTTGATGCCAAAGAAAGCTTCACGAAAGGAGGAGAGCAAAGCTTGGACGCCAAGGACCAAAAGTGGCGCATGGAAAATCTGTCCCGGGCAAAAACAACAATTCTGAAGACTTTGGGGACTAGCAGTAATTTATTAGGATTAGGATAATGATACATTAACCTAGTAGGATTGGGTTAAGTAATTCATTAGCTTAGTAGGAATAGGATATGCGTATTATAAATACCCTATCTTGCTAGAGATTTTGAGGAATTTCTCATTAATTCTATTACTCTATAACTCTTCTTCTAACCCTTCCATTAATTCTACTTTTCTTCTTCTATTCATCTAATCAATTCTTATTTTTCCACAACAAGAGAAACATTACTTTGCAAGGAAGTTCACGCCTAACGCCTACCGAACTTTACTACACGAGCTCTTTATTGTGGTATAATAACAATGTCGATTGTGATCTCCTTTGCACTCATGGGTAACTAAACTTCTCTGTTGGGGTTATGGAAGCCTTATGAGATACTATCTATTGCTATGAGTTTGTGAATTCGTGACAAGTATGCTGCTTATATCATTATTCTCTTCATCTTAATGCAAATTCTTGTGGCTGCAGACGCATAGAATACGCCAGTATAGCATTAACTTGTTCGAAAGAAAAGTTATATGTCTGGAAAAGAGACAATGTCAAGGTAATAGGGTCCCATCCCCTATTAAAAAGTAAGCACCGTAACTGGACTAAACTCTTGGAGAATTTGTACCGTTAGATACGCTTTAAGCTCGAAAGAGTTAAAGTGAAATAGTCCTTGTTGAGGTCGAAAGACGCTTGGATTTACCATCGAATACAATTCTTTATAAGCACATGCATGTCTGAATTCCGCATAACTCATAGCCAATAGAGACGTACAACTCATAAGGTGGACATAAACCCAACTTCTCAATTCTCATTGATCAACAACCTACCAAGGAAACCGTTTTTACTCTTCTATTTTCTGCTTTTACTTTATTATTTTGTTTACCTTACTTGCACGACAAAACTCCCCCCTTTTACGAGACTTGCACTAAAAGTCTAGTAATCTTTGCTTACTTGTTGACCAAGCTATTCCCTGTGGGATCGCTACCCAACCCAGTTGGGTTATATATTTGACAACGACCGCTTTACACTCCTACGAGAGCTGTAGATTGAGCGTTATCAGACTCCCGATCCTAAGTTGGGGTATTACATACACCCCTTCTTATGGACTCAGTGTCCTCACTGAGGGTTGCCCTAGATAATAGGATTTGCCTAAACTCAGGACTGAGGTTTGCCCGGCATTATCGGAATTTGCCTAAACTCAATTTGAACTATGACCCACATCAACAAGGCTGACACAGAAGTGGCTCTAATACCACCTTTGTCACGACCCTAACCAGGGCCTAGACGTGCCGGGTATCTCTAGTCCCATATGGACTAGAGATCATTCTTTGCACCTAACCAAACACAACCAAACATACCACACCTGATGGTCAGCTAAATTTTGAACATATAATAAAATAGTGTACAATATTCTAAGAAAGTTTTAAGTGCCTATATATAATCGACCACGGACGACGGCCAAACAGCTGTGTAACGCTTCCCAATAGCCACAATAGTCTAAACAAAGACTTCTAAAATATGAGCCAAAACTAAATATCAATAATATGTTGGGAGATTCCCCCAAAATTAGCCAAAAACTAAATCCAAAGGAATAGTTAAAATATAAAAGAAACTATAATCAAGAAATTGGGTCTTCTGAAGTTTGGAAGCTCACCACTTCAATCTGACTCATTAGTTGATCTCGAATCCAAGTCATTGAGAAGGAGTATCAGTATGACCAATTCCTGAATCGCATGGTGATAAAGCATCCGAAGATAGTTAGCGGGGTGAGGGCTACCAAGTAACTCGGGGATAAGGATAAAATAATGGCATGATCAATAATAGTAATTATTTAATACCAGTGCACATAATTAAATGCATAAACACCCACAGATAAATACATACACACACACACACATATATGTATATCAAATGCTTAGATAGGGAATAAGGCTTAACATAATTTCAAAATTAGAGCCTGGATTGTGTAGCTCAACCGTCATATAATAGTACCCACGAGCTATTTGGGGCCCAACTCTCACCCCTTGGTCGAGCCCTAGTACATGTAGTAGTGCGAACCAAAGAATAGTCTAATATATTGCACACAAGGGACTCAAACCTCCCAACATATACCAAGGTGACTAAAGTACTTGATCATATAATGATTTAGGAGGGAATCGAACCTCCCTAATCATGAAATAATAATAAGAGAAATTCAAACCTCCTTGGTCACTTTGACCCTCTCATCGGCAAATACAATTTTCAATATTGCTCACACGGACCTGCACTTTCACGTCTTAACTATACAACCCCTTATTAAAGCCCAATTAAAAAAATTATAACATATTTCCATTCATTTAACCAAATTCAACATTAAGGAATACATTGTTGGTATCATCATACCAACTACACTTTTAAGGTAACAACAACATGCCAAAACAATTTCCATTAACTTAGAGAAAATAACTCTCTTTGTGTATGAATACATAGAAAGGGTCACCGTCTCTCTTTGTTTCTTAAATCGTACCATTGTACTACAAATACCTCTTTGTATTATGCAATAGTTCAAGACTAGTTCAATTTATAAATTTCCATAGTTCTCATAATCAAAACCAATTTTACTTTATGGGGTTGGGGTCATGACCACTTTAAAAGTTATAAGTTTAGAAACATCACAATACCCTAGCCATTCACCTTACCCATACACTGACAAGTTCAAAACCATATTTAAGGTATGAAAATCATATATAAACTATGAGAAATATTTTTCAATTCATAAACATTCAAAAAAAACCAACCTTTATTTCAAAACCCATATAAACATCTCATGAACAATACCTTTAAATACATGATTTTACAAAATAAATGATGAGAAAAGACTAATATACCTGTAATAGTAAGATGTAAGAAGGAAAACCACCTTTAAGAACCCTAATTGATTAACCTCTTAAAAACCCTAAGTGTTCTTGACCTTGAGAATTTGGGAGTATTTAAAACGTTACTGAAATTATTTTTTGAGAGATAATAGCACCTTAAAAAGGTTATAAGATATGGATTTCAAGTCAGGTAAAAGGAGAAATATCTCGAATGCCCACAACTTAAAAGATGAAAAAGGTCGCCTTTGGTTATAAGTCAACCCTTGACTTGTAGCCGCTTCTTACGACTTCTCCCCACGAGTCATAACCAAAGAAGTACCACCAAGGCATCCTACACTATTATCCTTATGACTCAACCAACCAAATCGTAACAATACCCTACGACTCATAGGGTCCAGTCATAGCCAATATAGAACCTAAATTGGGACTTACACTGGATACCCTATAATTACACCTAATACTTGTAACATATCCTTACGACTCTTAGTGAGCCACTGTATTCACAGTAGAATTAAGACACAAACTTACTGGTTTAGTTATGACTTATCAAGACACCCTACGACTCATAGGGTCCATCATAACAAGGGTAGTGAGCTCAAAGCTCAAGAAGTTTTCAATGGCCAAAATCTAGATTGTTTCATTAATAATGGTATTTTAGACATTTTACTCTTATCCCAATAATAACCCATGACTTATAATCATACTTGGGACCTTTTTTGTCATCCATAATACACACCAAACATTCTTTCTTATCTTTTAAGTCTCTAAAGCATCCATACTTAGGGTTTCCAAAGTAGGTCAATTAGAGCTTCAAGAATTGAATTCTCTCCATAATCTTAGGTATTTCAAGCATGTGACTCTACCCTAACTTGTTTTCATTAAATACATGAATGTACATGGTTAATTTAATGGATTTAAACATGGAGTTTGATATGGTTGAGGGATTTTGATATGAATTTTGTATAATTGATTCCCTATGGTTTATTTTGTATTATTCATGCTTTATTAATGGTTTTGAAGCTTGTAGGGTGCATGGATTTTGCTAATAAATATATGGGTTATGTTTTCCCCAAATTTAATAATTTTGCCTTGACTTGTGGCTTTGAAAATTGTGTACCCTCAACCTAATGGTGAAATTGATAATGATAAATGGTTTTGTCACATGATTTTGACTTGCTCATGTGAACTAATGCATTGGAATAAAAGGTTAATGAAACATGGTATGATTTTATTGAACCTTAGGGTAAGTGGATTCCTTGCATTAATGTTTATTAAACCTAAGGGGTTATAAATTTCCCCGTGTGATGGCTAATAAATTATGGCATGACCATGATCTTGTAAGCAGGATTGGAATGATAGAAACGGGATGCCTTAATGATTAATTGGTTCAATAAATTGGAAATATGCATTGAATGTTTTAATTGTTCTTTAAAGAGGGTTGTCTAGTCGGGTCATAAAAGTAGAGGTCCTGAGGGACCAACCCCAAGAACCGTGATAGCCGGTGTGTGGGTCTAAAGGTTTGAGAGGTTTAATTCTCTTTATATTATATGACTGGGAGGTTCGAGTCCCCCATTTTATAAAAATTTGTGCTTAAGCTACTTTGATTTATTTTGGGAGGTTAGAGTCCCACCATAAGGCATTTGACTTCTGATTATCCTCTGTTTCGTACGACTAAATATATTAGGTCCCTTACAGCTAGGGAAGAGATGGTATCATATAGCTTATAGATTCTTTTATCATAATGATTATACTAAACAATCCAGCCAAAGGTTTTCAAAGTTCATGTTAAGGCTTGTTCCCTCCCAACATGTGATATTATGTATAATGTATTTGCGTATAATTGTGTATTAGATTTTGGAATACTTTAGAATTGTTACCCATGGCATTATTTTATCCTCTATCCTTCAGTTACATGCTACTACTCCAATCACTGACCATCTCCAAATGTTGTATTCCCATGTGATGCAGGCACCAAAAATTCTTCTATTTTTCTTGCACAGTGATAAGGTACTCATAGTTAGTTTATGAGTTGACATTAAAGTGGGAGAGATTCCATGCTTTTAAAGGCTTGATTTCATAGCTCTTGTTCCTTATGTCTTAGACTTATTTTTGGTTACTGTACAGGGTATGTCCCGATAATTTATTGATATTCATCTTGGTTAGAGATTTTGTGGATGACTGTGAACTTGCGTGTTGGTTGTTAGTATTGGTTTATTGTTTGGACATATTATCTATGTCTTGATTTTATCCTTACTTTCTTTATTATATCTTTAAAATTCAGTCACTATTCGTGCAAATGTTCTATTTAGTTAAGCATAAAGGGGTGATCTTCGCTCCTCAGTAAACATGAGATACTGTGATTATAGGCCCTGGCTCAAGGCATGAAAAGTTGGTATCAGAGCCTAGGTTCATGGTAAATTAGGTGTCCCTATGTCCATGTCAAGTAGAGTCTCTTGTATGGGTATGTAGTGCACAACACTTAAAAAGGATAAGCTATGAGTTATTTAGGAATGTTTCCCTTTCTTATTGTCTTATTTTTGGTATATGGAGTCTAGTGTCTTGAATCTCTCTAATTCCCATATGTTTGCTTTTCAGATCATGCCTCCTAAATCTGATATTTGTGGAAATTCTTCTGTCCTAGCTAGGACAATATTGACGGAGCTCATCCTACTTTTGAAGAAACCTGGTCTAGAGTTTCTACTTCTAATTACCATCGTGGTGTTGCACTAATCTCCACTGATCCTACTCTAGAGGGTGACACTCATGCTCAGTCACCCTAGGGAGATATTACTAATGTTTAGTTTCATTGATCTATTATTTGTTAACCCAATTAGTGATATCTTAATTTTAATAGTTGGGTCTTACTGGTATTATTGTGGGTTCTTTTAAGACCACTATAGTTGGTCAGTTTATGACGTTGGACCTTCCAACTTTCACTGCTACTAGGTTTGAGGAGGCTTCTCAAGGGTTCATAGATAAAATGGACAATATCTTTTGAGTGATACATGTTACCGATACAGAGGGTGTAGAGTTTGCTAATTATCAGTTGAAGGATATGGCATTCCAATGGTATGAGGAGTGGGATCAGTTTAGGGGTGATGATGTTGAGTTATCCTTATGGGATAATTTCTTTGGTGCTTTTCTTGACCACTTATTTCCTTAGAAGTTGAGGAAGGTAAAAGTTAAGGAGTTCATAAATCTGAAGCAAGGTAGGATGATGGTAAAGGAGTTTGCTTTGAAATTCCATTAGTTGTCATGATATGCTCCTAAGTTAGTGTCTAGCATGAGGTCTAGAATGAGAAAATTTAATTCTTAAGAATAAAGCTACCTTATTAAACAAAGATATGGACATCTTTAGTCTGTGGTGTATATGCAACAAGTCAAAGAGTAAAAGAAGAATCAAGTTGAGATAAGGGAAAGATAGAGTAAGATATTTAAACATTTAGAGTAGGGTAGAGGCTAGCATCAGAGTGGTAGAAATGGTGGGAAATAGTCTCATAAAAAGAATTAGGGGACTCCTAATTCTAATTTGATGGCTAGTGCTCCTTACCAAAAGTCATACGGTGATTGCCATTTTTAGAGTGGCGATGGATATAGATCATAAAGTTCCCAAGCTCAAGACATTAGGGCCCAGTCAGCTCTATCATATACTTTTTGTAGATTTTATGGTCAGTTGCACCATGGTTAATGTAAGAAGGGGAGAAACTGGTGTATCAATTATTGATAGAGTTGACATATGCAATGGGATTGTCCTTCTAAGATTGCTTCTAGGGCCAACAAGGTTCCTATTGCCACTTTATCAGCTCCTACATCAAAGGGTTCCACTTCCGGACATAACAACTGTTAGAACCATCTCTATACTCTTACTACTCTTTAAGAGTTGGAGGCCTCTCCTGATGTTTTCATTGGTATGTTAAAAGTCTTCTCTCAACAGATGTATTTCTTGATTGATTTGGGGTCTATCCTCTCTTATGTGACTCCATTTGTGGATATACATTTTGGTTTGTATCTTGAGTATATTTCAGACCCTTTTTTTATTTCTACCCCGATGGGTGACTCTGTGGTTACTAAAAGAGTATATAGGGGTTTTGTGGTATCTGTTGGAGAGAGGAAAACTCTGGTAGACTTAATAAAGTAGGACATAGTTGACTTTGATGTCATATTGGGGATGGATTGGTTGCATTCGTGCTATGCCTCTTTAGATACTTAGACTCGTAAGGTCATTATGAAATTCCCTAATAATCCAATCATTAAGTGGGAGGGAAGTTCCCTAGTTCCTAAGAGTAAGTTTATATCATATCTTAGATCTTGGAAATTGATTTCCAAGGGGTGTCTCTATCATTTAGTCTAGGTTAAAGATTTTAACTCGAAGAGTCCTTTGTTGCAATCCTGTAATGCCCTAGATTTATAACCCTTGAAAATTCTTGAGTTTTAGGCTCACTGTCTTGGTCACGACTTATGGTGAAGAGTTGTGAGATATGGTTATGAGTCGTAGGAACCTGGTCATAACCGAATCAAAAACATTATGGCAAGGTTCTACTTTTAGTATGAGTGGCTCACTATGAGCCGTATGGATATGTTATGAGTCATAGGTTCGAATCGTAGGATGTCCACTATTTAATTTGTTTGGGTTCTATGTTACTCATGACTAGACCTTATGAGTCATAAGATATCCTTATGGGTGGGTTGGTGAAATCATAAGGTGGATAGTGTATGCAGGTCCTAGTTACTATCTTGGATACGACTCATGGTCATGAGTTGTGAGGTGTGGGTACGAGTCAAGGGGTTGACTCATAACTAAAGATGACTTTTCCAGCTTTTAAGTTAAGGGCATTCTGAAAATTTCCCCTCTTTTCCAACTTAAAAACCTATATCTTATAACTTTCAAAGGGAATCTTTAGCAATTAGAAACACATCAAATAACCTCTCAAAATACTCCCAAATTCTTAAGCTAGGGCTTTCAAGGGTGATTATTCTCTGTACTTCTTGGTGATTAAGGCATATTACTCTTCCCTCATTATTAATTTTGGAAAAAGCATATGATTTAGAGTATTGTTCATAAGGTTATTATTTTGGGTTTTAAAGAATTATTGGGGGCTGTGGAATGCTTTGAACTGAACAATGTTTACCATGGTTTATATACATATGATTTTTCTATATTTAAATATGGGTTTGAACTTATGGGTGCATGGGTATGGTGAATGAACTAGGGAATTGTTACTTTTTTGAGCTTGTGACTTTTGTGGTTATAACCCCAACCTCATAATGTGAAAATAGTTTTAGTTATGAGAACTATTAAAATTTGTAAAATTGAATTAGTTTTGAAGTATTGTTTGATATAAAGAAGTATTTGAAATACAATGGTATGATTTAATGAACAAAGGGAGTCGGTGATCCCCCAATATGTATTAATAAACAAAGGGAGTTGTTCTCACAAAGTTAATGGAAGTTATTTTGGTATGATGTATTACCTTGAAATTGTAGTTGGTATGATGATACCAATAATGTATACCTAAATATGTATCATGGTTCATTAAATGAGAATGTATACAAATGTTATAATTGGGCTCTAATAAGGGTTGTGTAGCTAAGTTGGGAAAGTGGAGGTCCGAGTGACCGATACTGGAAACTGTGTATGTCGGTCCGGGAGTCAAAGTGACCAAGTAGGTTCGAGTCCCTCTTATAATTATTTCATGATTATGAAGTTTCAAGCCCCTGTAAATCATGATATAATTGGGTGCTGAAGTTATCGTGGTATATGTTGGAGGGTTCAAGTCCCCAATGTGTATATATCTAAGATTATTCTCTGATTTGTATGACTATATGTACTGGGCCCTTCCAAGGTGTGAGTGCTAGGGCACATATATTCCCTAGGTGCTATTAAATAACGGTTAAGATTATGATTTTGAAAAGCATATTAAGGCTTGTTTTCTATAACAACATGTGATATATATACTTATGTATTTTTTTGAATGGTTTTAAACTATTGACCATGTCAGTATGTTATCCTTATTCTCAAGTTTCATGCTAGCATTCACCCCACTAACCGTCTTCGAATGCTACATCCCCAATCAATGCAAGAATCGGTCATACTTTTACTTCTCCTGCTCAGTGACTAGGTGATTCGAGAATAAATTTTGAGTCAGACTGAATGATAAGCTTCTATACTTTGTAGGACTCTATTTCATGCTATGGTTTACTTTATGACTTTACTATTCCTTTGGTCTTAGTTTTGTCTATGGTTAGGGGCATGTCCCGACTGAATATTCTATTGTTTTGATTTAAGGCTTTACCAGACTACTGTCAGCATAGGCAATGTCGGTATTGGTAATGGTATTTGTATTTGTATTGGAATTGATACATGTATCGATTGGTTTTTGTTTTAGACTTATTATAATGTCTTTTAATTGATATTATCTTATCTTATTATATGTTCAAAATTCAGCCGACCTTGGGGTATGGTGTGTTTCATTTTGTTAGGTACGGTGGTGATCTTTGGTCCATGCAAAACTTGAGATACATATCATGTCCAGGCCCTATTTTATCTCATGACAAAGATGGTATTAGAGTGCTAGTTTCATGGTTAGTTGGGTGTTCGACAAAAGCCGTGTGAAGTAGAGTCGCTTTTATAGATGTGTAGTACAACACACTTATATGGGAGAGGGTATGAGATATTAAAGGAATGTTTACCTTTCTTGTTGTTATATTTTAAGATATAGAGTCTATGGTCTTTAGTATTTCTAATTCCCGTTTGTTTACTTTTCAGATTATGCCTCGCCGACGATCTGAAGATCATGGAAATTTCTGTCCTACTTAAGTACAATGCTGATGAGACTTGACTTGCATATGAGGTACAAACCCAGTCTAAGGGTCCAGTTCCTAATTTTTCTCTTGGAGTTTCATTGGTACCCTCTAATCCTCCTCGTGCTCCTTAAGCTGATGTGTCAAATGCGGAATTTTGTCAGTCCATTCATATGTTGGCTTAGTTGGTAGATCTCAGTCTAAGTTTATAGGTTCAGTTACTCAATCTTTTGAGGCTTCAAGGGTTGGCCAGTTTATGAGATTAATTCCTTACGTGTTCACTAGTGTTAAGGTTGAGGAGGATCCTCATGGATTCATTGATGAAAGAGAAGATCTTCCGCGTGATGCATGCCATTAATGTGGATGGTATAGAATTTATTTCCTTTTAGTTAAAGGATGTATCATACAATGGTATGAGGAATAGGAATATTCTAAGGGAGATAATATGGAATCCACACTGTGGGATGATTTCTCTAATGATTTTCTAGACCACTTCATTCCTCAGGAGTTGAGGAAGGCAAAAGCAGAAAAGTTTGTTAATCTAAAATATGGCATGATAATGGTCAAGGAGTATGTCTTGAATTTCTATCAGCTGTATCGATATAATCCCAAGTTAGTGTTTAGCATGAGGCTAGAATGACAAAGTTCGCCTCTTGATTGTCCCATGATTTGATTTTAGAGAGTAAGACTGACTTGTTGAACAAGGATATGGATATCTACAGATTAGTTTTGTGTATACAATAGGTTGAGAAGGATAAAAAAAGTAGGCAGAGATAGGAAAAAGACAAAATAAGAAGTTTAGATTTTCTATTCAAGGTAGAGGTAAACAACAAAGTGGTAGAGATGGTAGGAAGTGGTCTAAAAAGAAGAAGGGAAATTCTGGTTCCTACTCTATGGCTAGTGCTCCATATTAAAAGTCATTGTTTGACAATCATTCTTAGCATTATGGTGGGTCTAGGGCATAGAGTTCCTAATTTCAGGTTGGTAGGGTTCAGTCCAATCCATCATTTCCTCCTTGAAGATTCTGTGGGTAGATGCACCATGGGTTTTGTAAGGCGATTGTCCTTCTAAGGTTTCTTTGAGAGCAAATAAGATTCCTATCACCACTTTGCAGCTTCTGCAACAAAGGTGATACTACTAGTTTTGGTACCAACATTGGCTGAAATCATTGTATGCTCTTGCTACCGTCCAAAACTCTGAGGCTTCTCTCAATGTCATTACTAGTATGTTACAAAATTTTTCTCGTGATGTATATTGATTGCTTGATCCAGGGTCTACTCTTTCTTAGGTGACCCCATTTGTGGCTGTGTATTTGGGTTTTAGTCTCAAGTATATCTATGATCACTTTTTTATTTCAACCCCGGTGGGTGACTGTGGTTGTTCGAAGAGTCTACAGGTGTTGTGTGATATCTATTTATAATAGAGAAACTCTAGAAGATCTGATAGAGTTAGACATGGTCAATTTTAATGTCTTATTAGGGATAGAATACTTGTTTTCGTGCTATGCCCCTTTAGATTGTCAAACTCGCAATGTCATGTTTAAATTCCCTAATGAGTTGGTCATTGAGTAAGAAGGAGGTTCTCTAGTGCCTAAGGGAAGGTTCATATCATATCTTAGAGCTCAAAAGTTGATTTCCAAAAGATGTCTCTATCATTTGGTCTGGGTTAAAGATTATAACTCGTAGGGTCCTTGATTGTAATTTGTTCCCATGGTTATTAAATTTTTTGATCTCTTTCCTGATAATCTTCCTGGTATCCCTCTAAATAGGGGGATTACTTTTGGGATAGACCTTGTCTCGGACACTCATCCTATTTTTATCTATCCTAATAGAATGGATCTGGCTGAGTAGAGAGAGATAAAAGAGCAGTTGAAATACCTCCTTGATAAGGGTTTTATCCATCCTAGTATGTCTCCTTGGGGTGCTCCTATTTTGCTCGTGCGCAAGAAGGATAGTTCCCTTCAGATGTGTATTGATTATCAATATAAGTACTCTCTTCCAAGGATATATGATTTGTTTGATCAACTTTAGGGTGCTAAGCTTTTCTCCAAGAAAAATCTTTGGTTCGAGTATCATCAGTTAAAGATTAGGGAAGTGGATATTCTTAAGGCGGCCTTTCGAATCCAGTATGGGCATTATGATTTCTTAGTCATGTCTTTTGGTTTGACTAATGCCCCAGTGGCATTAACGAATTTGATGAACAAGGTCTTCTATTAGTCTCTGGATTTGTTCATCATTATATTCACAGATGATATTTTGGTGTACACTAAGAGTGAGGTGGATCACGTTGATCACCTCCATATCGTGTTGCAAACCCTAAATAATCAGCAACCGTAGGCCAAATTTTTTAAATGCAAATTCTAGTTGAACATTGTTACTTTTCTAGGTCATGTCATTTTTAGTGAAAGGATCATGGTGGACCCATAGAATGTTGTAGTGGTTAACAAGTGGCCTAAGCCCACGACTCTAACCAATATTTAGAGTATCTTGGGTTTAGCCGATTACTATTGGAGGTTTCTGAAAAGTTTCTCGGTTTTAGCTACCTCATTGACTAATTTGACCCAAAAAAGGTAAAGTTTTTGTGGCTTGATGCTCGTGAGGGTTAGTTTTAAGAAGCTGAATAATAAGTTGACTTTCTCTCTAGTTTTTACTTTGCTTGAAGGCACTGATGGTTTCATTGTATATTATGATGCGTCTCATATGGGACTTAGTTGTATGTATATACAGCATGGTAGGATGGTGGCCTATGCTTCTAGGTAGTTGAAAGTTAATGAGAATAATTACCCAACTCATGACCTGGAGTTGTTGGTTGTGGTGTTCGCATTAAAGATTTGGCATCACTATTTTTATAGAGTTCACGTGGATATCTTTTTAGATCATAAGAGCCTTTAATATGTTATCATCCAGAAAGAGTTTAATCTTAGGTAAAGGAGGTGGCTTGAGTTTCTAAAGGACTACGACATGAGTCTTCATTACCACCCATTTAAAGCTAATACAGTTGTTGATGCTCTTAACATGTTATCCATGGGGATTATAGCTTGTGTAGATAAGGATAAGTAAGAATTGGTGTAGGATATTAATTGTTTTGTTAACCTTGGAGTTCGTCTCCTTGACTCTGAGGATGGTGGTGTGTATGTGAAAGAAGTGGCTAAGTCATCCCTTTCTACTAAAATAAAAAAGAAATAGGTAATGTATTCTGTCTTAATAATGATTAAGGGAGATGAGGGTGAGCAAAAGATTGTAGCTTTTGAGATTAATAGTGATGGTATCTTAAGGTACCAAGGTAGATTATGTGTTCCTAATATAAGTGGGTTGAGAGAGAGGATCTTGGCTGAGGCTCATGAGCCGTGTTACGTCATTCATCCTAGTTCAACAAAGATGTATCATAATCTTAAGGAGATTTCTTGGTAGAATATTATGAAGTGAGATGTGGCCAATTTTGCAGCTAAATGCATAGTTTGTCAACAAGTGAAGGTTAAGAACTTGAAGCCCGGTGGGTTGTCTCAAGAGATTAAGTTGTATATACAAAAATAGGAGGTAATTAATATGCATTTTATTACCGGTCTTCCTCGGTGTCAGAATTATTTTGCAAAAGATTATGCGATGTTATTCCTCCAAGATATTGTGAAGCTGCATGGGGTGCCTATTTCTATCATATCACATAGTGGTACTCAGTTCTCATCATATTTTTGGCCTTTATTGTAGTGAGGTTTGGGAACTAAGGTGAGCCTTATTACTGCTTTTTAACCATAGATGGATGGGCAAGACGAAAAGATGGTTCAGGTCTTAGAAGATGTGCTTTAAGCTTACGTGATTGATTATGGTGGTAGTTGGGTCGATCATTTGTCTCTTACAGGGTTTGTATATAATAATAGTTCTCACTCTAGCATTGGTATGGATTCTTTTGAGGCATTGTATGGTGGGAGATGTCGTGCTCCTATTAGGTGGGTTGATCTTGGTGAGGCAGAGATATTTGGACAAAATTATGTTCATCAAGCGATGGAAAAGGTGAAGGCTATTCGCGATAGACTTAAAGCTTCCCAAAGTCACCAGAAATCCTATGAAGATATGAGACATAGAGAGTTAGACTTTGAGATTGCTGATTAGGTGTTCTTGAATGTATCTCCCATGAAGGGAGTAATGCGGTTTAGGAAGAAGGCGAAGTTGAACCCCAAGTATGTCATCCCCTACTTAGGTTTGAAGAGGGTTGGTAATGTTGCATATTCGTTGAAGTTCCTTTCCAGTTTGAGCTTCATTCATTTGCTGTTCCTTGTGTCAATGTTGAGAGAGTGTTTGGGTGATCCGTCTTTAATTGTGCCTATCAAGGATATTGGTATTTAAGATTCCTTGTCTAATAAAGAAGTCCTGGTTGAAATTTTGGATCATCTAATTTGTCGGTTGCGAATGAATGACGTAGCTTTGGTAAAGGTTCTATGGAGGAACCACAAGGTTGAATAGGATACTAGGGAAGCCTAAGAGGACACGAAGTCCAAGTATCCATTCATGTTTTCCTCTCCAGAAAATCAAGCATAAGGTATATGTTATTCTTAACATCTTTGTTTTCTAACTTTGTTATAGGTAAGACTGGAGGTATATGGAGTCCAACTGTGCTTGTGTTTCCTTGACCCATCATTCGAGGATGAATGATCTAAGTGGGGGAGAATGTAACACCAAAAATTTTTGGGCCATGAAAATTGTTGAAATTTGGGCACAATGTCTTGGTCATGACTTGTGGTGATGAGTCATGTTATGTTGTTGCGGGTCGTAGGACCCTGTTCATAACCAAATCAAAAAATTAGTGGCTAGGTTCTACTTTGAGTATGAGTGGCTCACTTATAGCCGTGAGGCTATGTTATGAGTCAAAGGTTTGAATCGTAGGATATCTAGTATTCAATTCTTTTAGGTTTTGTGTTGCACATGACTAGACCTTACGAGTTGTAAGATCTCCATATGAGTGGGTTGGTAGATTTATAAGGTGAATAGTGTATGGGGGTCCTAGTCATTGTCTTTGTTATGACTCGTGGTCACGAGTCGTATGGTGTTTGTACGAGTCAAAGGATTGACTCGTAACTAAAGATGAATTTTTCCATCTTTTAAGTTAAGGGCATTCTAGACATTTTCCCTCTTGTCAGACTTAAAAATCCACGTCTTATAACTTTCTTAGGGAATCATTAGCTATCAGAAACACATTAAATAACCTCTCAAAACAGTCCTAAATCCTCAACGTCAAGAACATTTAGGGTTTTCAAAGGTTGATCAATTAGGGCTTACAAGGGTGATTTCATTCTGTACTTCTTGGTGATTAAGGTATGTTACTATTACCTTATTATTAATTTTGCAAAAATCATGTGATTTAAATTATTGTTCATAAGGTTAATGTTTTGGGTATTAATAAAAAAGGTCGGGGGTTTTGAATTTAATGAATTGAACAATGTTTCCCATGGTTCATGTATGTATGTGTATACATATATATTTGATTTTTCATGCTTTAAATATTGTTTTGAACTTATGGGAGCATGTGTATGGTGAATGAACTAGAGAATTGTGACTTTCCCAAACTTCTATCTTTTGAAGTGGTTATAACCCCAACCCCATAATGTAAAATTGGTTTTAGTTATGGGAACTATGAAAATTTGTAAAATTGAATTAGTCTTGAACTATTGCATGATATAAATATGTATTTGAAATACAATGGTATGATTTTATCAACAAAGGGAGTCAGTGTTCCCCCAATGTGTATTAATGAACATAGGGAGTTATTTTCCCAAGTTAATGGAAGTTGTTTTGGCATGATGTGTTACCTTGAAAGTGTAATTGGTATGACGATACCAACAATGCATGCCTAAATATGTATCGTGGTTAATTGAATGAGAATGTGTGACAACTATTTTAATTGAGATTTAATAAGGGTTGTGTAACTGAGTCATAAAAGTAGAGGTCCAAGTGAACGATACTGGAAACCGCATCTGCCGATGAGGGGATCAAAGTGACCAGGGAGGTTCGAATCCCCCATATAATTCTTCCATGATTAAGGAGGTTTTTTTCCTCCATAAATCATTATATGATCGGGTGATTAAGTCACCTTGGTATATGTTGGAGGTGTTGAGTCCCCAATATCCATATATATGAGATTATTCTCTAGTTCGTGTGGCCACAAGAGCTGGGGCCCGACTAGGGGTGATAGTTTGGCCCATATATCCCGTGGGTACTATTATATCACGGTTGAGCTACACATTCCAGTTTAAGATTTTGAAAACTATGTTAAGCCTTGTTCCCTATCCCGGCATGTGATATATATACTTATGTATTTTTATTTGATTATGTGTATTTGATTTTAAATGGTTTTAAATTATTGATCATATCATTATGTTATCTTTATTCCTAAGTTTCATGCTAGCGTTCACCTCGTTAACTATCTTTGGAAGCTGTGTCCCCATGCTATGAAGGAATTGGTCATACTTCCGCTCCTCATACTCATTAACTAAGTGATTTGGGGACAACTTTTTAGTCAAACTGATGTGGTGAGCTTCCATACTTTGGAGGACTCCATTTCATTCTATGGATTACTTTAGAACTTTACTATTCCTTTGGTCTAGATTTTGGATATGGTCAGAGGCATGTCCCAAGCAGATATTTTATGGTTTTTATTCGAGGCTTTGTTGGACTACTGTAGGCATGGCCGGTGTCAGTATTGGAACTGGTATTGGTATTGGTATTGGCATTGAACTGTTAGCAGTTTGATTTGTTTTTTGACTTATTATAATGTCTTTACATTGATATTCTCTTATCTTGTTATATGTTTGAAATTTAGCCAACCTCGGGGTGTGGTGTGTTTGGTTTGGTTAGGCACAGGGGGTGATCTTTGGTCCATGCGGGAATTGAGATACCCATCATTGCCAGGTCCTGGTTAAGATCATGAATCCGAGTAGGACATGAAGTCTAAATATCTATTGTTGTTTGTAGTTTTGGATAATCGTTCTTGATGTTTGGGTATTCTGTAATATCTTTGTTTTTTGTCATTATTAGAGGTAAGAGTGCCATTGTTTCTATGTTAAATTGTGCTAACGCATGCCTTGACCCATCATTCAAAGAGGAATGATCCTAAGGGGGAAGAATGTAACACCCAAGATTTTTGGTCCTTCTAAAATTTTATCCTCACTGGCTTGACTAGGACTCACCCTACGTGTCATAAGGTGTCCTGATGGGTCATATGGCCCTAGTCGTAAGGTGTCCAGTAAATGGTGCTTGAGTTTCTGTCCTGACTATAACTTACGGCCTCGAGTCTCAAAGACTCGTGAAGAGTTGTTATGTCCATTCGTACTCTAACCAGTGTATTAACCCAAGTTTTCTGATATGACTATGACTGCCATGTTACGAGTCATAAGGACTCTAAATGACTCATATAGTCCTTTTCGTAAGGAAACCATTGTGATGCCCAAAGTATTCTGCCCTAAGTATGACTATGAAATTATGAGTTATCTAGACTCATTACGAGTCGTAAGGTCCCTCTGTAACTAGACCAGTGTTGGGGGTCCTGGAATTGTCCAGACTACGACTGGGGGAAATGAAAAGTCACTTATAACGACTGACCGTTTATTTTCCAGCCTTCTAATGAATGTATTTTAGACATTTCCCTCTTATCCTAATAATAACCCATGACTTATAAACATAATTAGGACTCTATTTTTCATCCATAATGCACTCTTAACTTTCTTTCCTCTCTCTCAAGTCTCTCAAGTATCCATACGTAGGGTTTCCAAGAAGTGGGTCAAGTAGAGCTTCAATGGTTGATTTCTGTCCATAATCTTGGTTATTTCAAGCATGTGACTCTACCCTTAACATATTTTTGTTAAATTCTTAAATGTACATGGCTAATTTTGTGAATTTAAACAATTATTTTAAAGTGGTTAAGGGATTTTAATATGAATGGTTATATAATTGATTCTCGACATTATATTATTCATTATAAATATTTATTAATGGTTTTGAATCTTTTGGTGTGCATGGGTTTTGTTGATAAATATAGCAGTTATATTTTCCCTAAATTTAATGGTTTTGCCTTGACTTGTGGCTTGCTAAATTGTGTGCCCTCAATATAATGGTGAAATTGATAATTAAAAATGCTTTTGTCACATGATTTTGACTTGCTCATTTGAACTAATGCATTAGCATGAAAGGTTAATAAACCATGGTATGATTTTATTGAACGTTAGGGTCTGTGTAATCCCCGTGTGAATGTGCAATTGAACCTAAGGGGTTATAAATTTCCCCATGTGATAGTTAATGAAATGTGGAATGATCATGAGCTTTCAAGTGGGTTGGTATGACGAAACCAATGTGAAACCTTAATGCTTAATTGGCCCTACAAATTGAGAATGTGCATTAAATATTTTAATTAGGCTTTAAAGAGGGTTTAATAGACGGTCTATAAAAGTGGAGGTCCCAAAGCACCAACATCTATAACTGTGCTAGCCGGAGTGGCAGTCTAAATGACCGAGAGGTTCGAGTCGCCCTTATATTATATAATTGGAAGGTTCAAATCCACCATGCTATATAAATAGGCACTTATGTCACTTTGATTTAAGCCGAGAGTTTTGAGTGGCATATGACATATGATTGTCCTCTAGTTCATGCGGCTATACGCATGGGGCCCCTTCAGTTTGGGGAGAGCTAGTGTAATACCCCGCAAAGTCCTCTTCCAGTCTGAGATTTATAGCGTATTAAGTAAAACAAAAATGCGAGTTTGAAAGTTCCAGAAATACCTTCTCAAGTATAAAATATTTTGAATCGTGTGGAATTTCCCTAATATCTACTTTTTACCATGTAGAGCATTGAATAAGCTTTCCATCGATACCAAATTTCCCTAAATCAGACACTCGGGTGAAGATTTATAGCCATTTTAGTGAGACAGTGTGCCACCTGTCACCTTAGCGTGTCGCGGAGGCAGCCAAAATGGCAATTATCAAAATCCAGTGATCCTCCACGATTATGTCGCGTTGCGCCAAGGCTTAATTTCAGAATTGTCAATTTCCAGTTGACCTCCACGATTCCTCCGCGTCGCGATGAAGTTTCAATTTGCAACAAGTTGCCAAAATGATCCCCACCGCGTTTAAAATCAAATCTCCAAAAAACCTTAATTGTCCAAATCAAATGAAGGACCACGATCCCGGCACATCGCGCCAGGGCCAAAATTCAGGATTTTTTCAGTTTAAAATCTCCAATGGTTTTTTGGTCTTTTTACCTTATCCCCACTCTCTCTATATACCCGGTTAAGGGATTTCATCCCTCATTTTATCTTCTTCTACCCAAAAACTAGGGTTTCTGAATTCCAAAATCCTCTCTCCTTCTTTCACAAATTAAGAGAGATCAAGAGAGAATCAAGAGAAACCAAAAAGTCTTTCGAAGGCTTTCAAGAAAAGAGTTTCCACATGGTATGTAGATGTTTATTCTTGGGTCCTTTTCATCCAAGAATCTCAATTACCCTTTTCTAAATCTTAAATAATTTATGCTTATGAATCTTAATGATTCTTGTGAGTTGAAATTAATGTTTTTGCTATAATTATGTTGTGATTCATGTTTGTTTACAAGATTATCAAGTCTTGACCCTAGTATGTGGTATTTATGTGATAAATAGATTGTGTTCTTTTTGTTGATGTTGAATGATTTCAAAGATGGATTATTTACATGGTTTGTATGAATCTATGAGATTATGTGAGTTGGAAACATGCAAAATTGGTTTATTAGGGTGAGTATGTCGATGGATACACTTATGCCTAAGTTGTGAATGTAAGGTGTCCGATGAAATGTCTAAGAGATTAGATATCAAGTATTGTAGTTAAATAGTGAGACTAGATGGATGGATGGATGGAATATTGATATATACACTCTTTCTCATGGATAAGACTTTGAGAACTATGTGTATCGTGAAATGACCAAGTGAACGAATTACTCCATAATAGTAATAAATCCCAAAATAGGTGTTACATCGTATATGTCTTGTGGTTGTTGATAGACCGCAGTGAGTAAGTTGAGACAAGATAGTGGTAAATTTCCCCAAGTAAGTACTCTTTGATATATGACAAGCTTCCCATATATGCCAAGTGGTTAGCAAGTAAGTTATGACATGATAGTGTGTAGTTTCCCCAAATTACGTGATATCCGAATATAAAGCAAGATTGATATAGGTATGAAGTACTTGATATAAGTCCTCGTTGAATGAGGTATAATCTAATAGCATGTCTACCCTAGGCTAGTACATGATGGTGAACCGATGTTGATGATCCTTGAATGTTTGAAGTGACCCATTGATGATTGCGATGATACATGAATTGTTGTAATGATGAATGAATGATTATGTTTTACATTTATATTATCGAGTCCTGGGGGTATTTATACCCGACAATAGAGCTGTTGTCTAGATCCCGTGTCAGTTTTATGATAATTCCAGTCGAGCCCTGATTCTCAAAACTCATTGAACTACAGAAACTCTATATCCTCAGATAGTTACAGAACTTGAGAAATCTCAGAAATCTCTGTTATCTTAGTATTCTCTGTATCGCTAGTAATCTAGCCTTAGTGTTATACTTAACTCAGATCTTGTAGTATTCCAGTTTTAAGTTATAGCCTCGGTAATGACCGAGTAATCTATTCAAATATTGTATCATCAGTAAGATACCATGATTCAGTAGTATTCCATCATATACAGAACTATATAAATTCAGCTTAACTTAGTCTAATCATTTGAGAAATATGATCAGTGTCAAATTCAGCCCATTTTGTGTTCATTTGAAAGTTCAGTTCAGAGTCCTTAAGTTGGGCGTAAAAGATAGCACTGAGCGAGGGAAATGATGGCGATTCCTCCCGTCAGACAAAGAGAGGCCGGAGTCGTTAGTAACAATCCCTGAACTCTAGAAATGCATAGCTAGCTAGTATATATGAGTCCCCGTCAGTAGAGGCTGTCATCGTCAGAGATGTTGACTATTATATTACCTCAGGTCGACTTCCTACGAGGGTCATCCCATTAGACAGGCTTGACCAGAGAGTGAGTCTTTACCCGTGGCACAGTATTGATGCCCTTCCAGTTGGGGTCATAGTTTATACCCCACCTGTGGTAGGTCGGGGCATGTCTGTTAAGTAACTACTTCCTACAGTTTCAATTTCAGTATCAATCGTCAAAAATCAAGACTATCAGATACAGTCATCTATCATTATGAGGAACTCAGATAGTTCCATTGATTCAAGGACCATCCCGACAGATAGGCTTGGTCACATATACAGTTTTTTGATATCATATTCAGATAAGCCGCCAGATAGGATTGATTCACAGTCTTAGATTCTATTGGGTATCCTTGTTGTCAGATTCTGATATAATCATATTTCTTATAATTGATAATAGTTTCTGAATATCATCCGTTAGAAAGGTTGATCTCTAATCCTGTCAGTCGAAAGCTGTGAGCTCACAATTCAGTCCTTGATGTAAGTCCATCCAGATTCTCAGTTATTAGTATCAGATGAGTCAGTGATTCAGTATCTCAGTGTCAGTAGTGAGTTTAGTCTGCAGTAAAGTGGTATCCGAGTTGTGATGATTGTGTTTATGGTTTGTGCATTCATGTATGTGTTCTCTTGCGGCATTTTCATGATTATTCAGTTTAGATATTGTGCATGCATAAGCCTTTGCATTTAGCCTTACCTCGTCTACATACTCAGTATATTCTTTTACTGACGCATTTGCGCTATGGTGTTTTATTTGGCACCATAGGTTCAGAGGCACAAGACTCAGAGTTTCATCAGCAGTTCCATCCAAGTTAGGAGCAGTAGTCGTAGCAGTGAGTCCTCTTCACTCGAGGATGAGTTTCAGTTTACTTTTATTTATATAAGATTTTTTTATACTTTCAGTTGACGGAGTTAGTTGGGGATATGTCCCATTAACTCCATAGCTCAAACAGTACAGAGGCTTTGCAGATGGATGTCGGATGTATTAGTATTTAGTTTTTTGTATTTTGAGTATTTATAGATGTGTTGAACCTTATGGCCAGTTTCCGTATTTATTTCAGATATTATGCAGTGTATAGGTACAGATATCAGTAAAGGGTTAAATTGTGGTTCTTTGTGATCATAAGCACCATGTGACATCTCGAGATGGGATCTCGGGGCATTACAACTGGGCCTATATAGCTTGTGGATGCCTTTTGCATGATGGTTATACAACACAATCTAGGCTAAGGTTTTCAAAGTTCATGTTCACACTTGTTTCGTACCCCGACATGTGAATTATGTATACTTGTATTTTCAAATGATTATGTGCATTGGATTGTGACTAGTTTTGAATTGTTAACTATGTCAATATTTTATCCCCTATCCTTGAGTTATATTCTAGCTCTCCAACTGCTAACCATCTCCGGAAGCTGTATCCCCATATGATGCAAGTGTCTAAAATTATTCTATTTTTCCGAACAATGATCAGGTACTCATGGTTAGTTCGAGAGGTGACATTAAAGTGGTAAAGTTCCATACTTCGAAATGCATTATTTCATGGTTCTTGTACTCTACGTCTTAGAGTTTGTTTTTGACTTGTTTTTTACTACTGTCAAGGGCATGTCCCGACAATTTATTGGTATTAGGCTTTGCTAGAATCTTTGTGGATGATTGTGGACTTGGGTGTTGGTTGTTAGTATTAGTTGATGGTTTAGACATATTATCCATGTATTGAGTTTATCTTAACTATCTTTACTATATGTTCAGAATTCAGTCACTATTAGTGTAAATGTTCTATTTGGCTAGGCAAAAGGCGGTGATCTCTGGACCTCGGTGGACTTGAGATACCCATCACGGCCAAGCCCTGGTTCAGGTCGTGATATTTACATGATTGTTAAATACTCAAGCCATTTTGAAGGATGTTAAGCCATAACTTGCCTCGACGAGTCAAAAGTCCAATCCTAAACCTTCAATGTAAAGACTTTCATTTACAAACGATCTCGAAATGAGCAAAATTAATCAAAAACATAATCTATGTGTCAAAAGGAAACTATTTGTACCCATATCGACTATATTTGAATCGACTCCAAAAATCATTCGAAAAAAGGTTCGAAGTTGAAAGGGGTAAAATAAAAATTTTATTTTAGAAACATGATATTTATATAAATAGGTAATCTAGATATTATGATACCCAGTTAAAATCGGTGCTCAAATTAAAAAAATACCAATTTTAGAGTTATAGGCAAAACATACAAAATTCAGTTTGAAGGTTTTGAAGTTGTTTTTATGATATAATCAGAAGATAATAATAGGAATAGTAGTTAGTGGTTACCCTTATGAGATTAATGAACAAAAACCTAACGAAATAGTCTTTTACAAAGCTCCCACGTCCAAAAATAGTGAAAAACATGAAAATACGGCTTTATACTGTTTACGTAAATCGTACCTCATGATCATGAGGTCAACATTGATTGATCTAAATATTCATAATTAGCCCTTTGCATGTGAAAAGGCTGATAACCCGAACCAATGAGCCATAGCCTTAGATGTGATGGGCATCCCTAACCAATGATAGCACGAGATGACCCCTTAGAATTTTATTGTAATCATAGTCCTAAATAAAGTGCGGAATGAGGCCCATAAAATATGAAAAACAATAACAAATATGATGAAAACCAAATCTTGAAGTGTGACATAAAATAGTTGACTGGCTCAGTATACAAAGCCTTTAACCTAATGGATGATTATCCTATGTTGGGACATGGATCAGGTAAATACCATAAAATTGAAATAAACCAAGTCTATCTAAGAGGAATAAACATATCCCTTAAAAATATGAACAACTCACTATATGCTAGTTGTCATCCCGAATGTAATACTGAACCTGATTGCGAGGATGAGCTTTAGAACCTATATCATAAGAGGTTGTATCTCTAAAGATGACCAGTATGATGAGTAATGGCATGTAACCCTAGGAAACAAGAACCAAAATAGTTTAAAACTATTTATAAAATTAACCAGTTTGGAAACCTTTAGTTCTGGACTATGTAATTTACACCGATATTAAGTAATCCATAGGTTGTATAGATCAAGTTTGTACTCAACTAGTAGGGCCCAATCCATATTAGTCACATGGACTGAGGTAGTAATATTTTGGCCATCGTGTCATAAACACAACGACATATAATTGTGTGAAGAAAACCTACAATGGTTAATATCCATTCATGATAAGACCTCCCACGTCAACAAACACAAGTTTTGGTGTTGGTCACGAGGACTATACCTTCTTGGTGAAACTACACGGTCCTCTTTGAGCCTAATGAAAATATTTTTTCTTACTTTTATTCATGGAGTCTTTCATCTAAGGAATTCACAGTTGGTACCATTATACCAAGACATGCAAGTCATTAATAGCATGACAGGGAAATTATCATAAAATATTATTAACTCCTTAACCGCATCATTATATAACCATAATCATCGTTATATTTGCGTAAGAATATCAAAGCAAGTCATAAGAATTCAACACATTCATTATTTCAAGAGGATGAGATGTTAACTTTTTTCATCAAACACGTTCAAAGCTATTTCAAAAGACTTGAAGGTTATAATTTCTATCATTCATAATATTTAACATATCAATTTCATATTATGAAACCCACCTTTCAAAATAGTATGTTCAAGTCTCAAAATCTTCAATTTGAGATAGGAAAAACAAATTATAAATAGGGGATACTCAGTAACAAGCTTTCTTGAATAACATTTTCATATCTAGCTTCATCTAGACAATCAAACATACATAAGTAATAGTTAAAAATCATAATTAAAAATAATAATTTAAGTAGGGAGTGTTCAATATATCTTTTTGACAAAAATGGTTCAAGAAAAGCCTGACCTTTGGATTCTCTTATGGGATTGACTTGTTTCATGACTTATGGAGCAAAAGAAGAGAGTTATTATTATTGGTTTAGGGTGAAAGGGACTTAGGAAAACCTAATAGAATAATATGGGATAGTTTTCAATGCACAAGGACAAAAATATCCTTAAAAATAACTTAAAAATACAAAGTTCTGGCAGTTACACTAGGAGAACAGTGCACACCCTATCGCTTAGACCAACTTCATGTGGTGGGTACCTATCGTAGGGCTATCCTCGTGCGATATGGGGACATCATGAGGGTGAGTTAGTAGACCCTTATGATGGTCTACGCAATGAAGGGACAACGCACAACCCTCCTCTTACAATGCATTGTCCTTTTTTACGTCTAAAACTTCCCTAAAGTTTTAAAACTAATTTCAAAATGTTTTACACTCATTCTAAGGGTCATATAGGTCCAATTTTAGGCTCTAACAAGGCTTGAAAATATACGAGGCTTTACACTATCTCATTCACAATAATGCAAAAACCTAATTCGGTTATGATAATCCTTTATGATTATGAACCACCTTTAATCACAAAAATAAGAGTAGGGCAAAGCTGAAGCTGAGAACCCTTCTAGGCAGGACCCAATACATACCGAGGAGAATCCCTTGCTAAATGAATAAGCTAATCATAAACATAACATCCTCTGCTACCTAACTCATACTGAAAAGGCCTAGATGATTTTGAATGACCTCCATGCCCTAAAGAAGAGAAACTAGAGCCTCTACTCATGTGACATAATCCCTGGCTACCTAAATCAACAAAAACCATACCCCTACTGTCCAAAACTTGTAATGATGCCTGACTTGTCTACCATTATAACTACTAGAAATTTAATGGGATAAATCTTTACCTCTGTATGTATGTCTTCCAAACACACCCGACCGGTGCATCTTCTTAGCATCACCCTGAGTACCTAGACAAATCGATTCAATCAACTTACCCTACTCCACATTACTCTAGTAAAAACCACTTTAAACCATAAGTTGATCCATTACTGACTAATAATATACTGCCAAACCCTTTAAAAACTTCCTAATCCTATCAAAATCATTGGAGATACTACCAATGAAATATCTTTATAATGCATAGAAGTATGCCTCAGAATCAAAAATGGTGATAAATACCTACTCAAGGTGATCAAAATCATCTCATTTGATACCTCAAAATGTAAGGCATTAACCTATCTCAAAAGCCTAAAAAACTTAGGTCTATGTAATAGCAGGTAAACACAATGGTCTACAATATAATACCCCGAATGTTTTCAAGCTGTAAACCTCATAAAAGTTGGGCCATGAAGTTATCTTTCAAATGCTTCAATTCTAACCTTAATCCGATGTCATGAAAAAGAGTTGTGGAAAATGTCCCCAATGAATTCGATACACTCCTATGACTATGACTTAGGAAACAAGTTGTAACTACTCATGACGAGTTATCACGAGTGAATTCTAGTCACAACAGTATGTAACCAAGAATCCCTTCCATCAAATATGAGTCCATCACATGACTAATATTTATAACTTATAAGTCATTATGTGGACTCGTAGACTATCTAGCAATAGGATCAAAGAATCAATCCTTAAAATATGACTTCACATAATGACTCATTGTCAGACATAGAGAGTCATTAGGTGGAAATTCTTAGTCATAAAGAATGTACCCAGAATCCTAAGATCCTTATTTAAGACTCAGACCATGACTCGTAGTCAGTCCTAATGAGTCATGAGGTGAGTCGTAATGACTGGGAATGTGTTTTCCTATACATTTTTCCAGAGAATTTTATGTCTTTTCCCACTCTCTTAAAATCCAATCCCAAATTATTTTGGCTTCACAAGGGGTGGTTTAAAAGACAACAAAGCCCCAAATAATAACATAATTATCAATTTCACAAAAGAGGAACCAAAGAGGAAATTTGTTTCTCTCTCAGAAGGAAGCTATGGTTCTTCAATCAAGTCCAATTCTCAAGAAGGTTCCTTCAAGTCTTCTACTTCATCAGTGGGTTATTTTCACCCATTGAGTCCTAAATATCTCCAAATTTCTTTAAGTAAAATTCCTTTTTTATCTAAGGTTCCATGAGAAGTGTGAATTTCAAAATTTTTTTTGTTCAACTCACAAGTTCCTCCATGAAAATATATTCCCTCATGGTAACTATGTTTCTATATGTTTTATAATACAAATGTCTAAATCATGATTAATCATTGATTTGGGTGTTATTCATGATTTTTCCATACCATGGATTGTTCAATAGTTGTCAAGATCAGTCTACATTAGATAGTGTTGGTGGTTTATGAAAACCTGATTCCTTTATATTCATATATTTCACAATTGTCAAGTTTCAAGTAATTTAGAGTATTCTTATATCATTAAATTCAGAATACTATCATGTTGAGCATATGCCACTATCAATCTTGTTAAGAATTTCATTAGTATCAGTGTCAATTCAGTTAAGAGTAGGACTTAGCACCGAGAAAACCTATGGGTGAAGGCTCACCCACCAATAGAGGTATGAGAACTTTAGTAGAAGTCCCTAAGTTCTAGAACTATATAGTCAACATAGGTTATGAGATATTACCCACCAGTTAAAGAATGACATTCTCTTAGGGTACACCTTCCAGTAGAGGACTGACACCCTAGTCCTTTGAGACATTATGTTAGTAGATCCACATAGCTAGTGTTGGTACCCGTGTTAAGGTATTGACACCCTTCCAACTAGTGTTACAAGTTGGACCCTGATTAACTTAGGTTGGGGCATTTTGGTTATATTATAGCTCCTATATTTTCTCTTCAGTATTTAGATTATTTCAATTCAGGTTTGCATGACCAGGTTGCCTTATATCAGTGATTCAATTATTCTAATAATTTCAGTACATGTTTATACTTGGACCTACATTTTATATTTATGTTCATCCATTCATTATCAGTATATACGCATATAAAGTAGTCTTTATCTCACATACAAGTATGTTCAAAGTACTAATTGCATACTTTCTTTTGCAATATATTGTCTTATAATATAGGTTTGGATTCTTAGTTTCCTAATCGTACTTAGATAGTTCGTATACTATACAACTGCAGCACTGGTGGTTTCTCATTAGGTGAGGACAAATTTTACATTTTACCATGCTTCCCAATATTTTAGTTCATGTTTATTTTAGTAGTCAGAGTTAGTTGGGGACCTATCCCAAGAACTCATCATGTTTAGAGGATTTCAGACAATTAGTTATGTCTTCTGTGATGTGTTTTAAACACTTTTGTTATATTCTTAATTACTTAAACATTAATTTAATAACTTTTTCATAGTATTTTGTTATTTCTTTTTCAATATTCATAGATTATGCCAGACAATGGGTTAGCATGGGGTTACTTGTAGCCTTAAGCACTGTGTTATGACTAAGGGGTACTATCAGGTTGCGACAAATGTGGTATTTGAGCATAGTTTAAAGCATCCTAGGGTGCCTAAAATTCAGATTAAGTAGAGTCTTATTCATGGGTATGAAGCTCTCCACACTTACGGGAGAGATGCTATGAGACATTTTAGGAAAGTTTCTTTTTTTTAGTATTCATGTCATGTGAGGGAGCATGAGTTCTACTAAATTCCCCATATGAATCATCTTTTATAAATTTATAGAAAATTCCTACTAGAAGGAATAATAAATAGAGGAATGGGGACCAGCTTCCATAGCCACCTATTCCTAATGACACTCTAAATGAGTAGGTCTCCTATGCTGAATTTATGGCCGCTTTCATAATTTTGTCCTTGTCTATGGCTACCTAGAATAACTAGTAGGATGTTGCTCTAACTAATCTAGGAGTGAATACTACAACCGCCTGAATTTAAGATTTCACTTAGATAAATCCAAACTTCTCTGGATCCAAATCTGAGGAGGATCCATAGGAGTTTATAGACTGTGTGCAGAAAGTGACTAAAATCATTGGTTTCACTTCTATTAAAAGTGCTGACTGAGATTCTTACCAATTGCAAGGGTTGGCTCACACTTGAGTAAAGAAGTAGAAAGAGGATAGAGGCATCGATGTAGGTCCTGTAGAGTTGAATAAGTGTACTACTTCTTTCTTAGATAGATTCTCCCCACACGAGTTGAGGGAGGCCAAAGTATAGGTGTTCATTAATTTAAAGTATGGTAGCATGAGTGTGATGGATTATTCACTCAAGTTCACCTATTTATCAAGGTATGCCATGACTATGGTGGATGATGCAAGGTTCTAAATGAGTAAGTTCATATCTAGAGTTTTTGAAGATATGGACAGAGAGTGTAGGGTTACGATGTTGATTAGGTATATAGACCTTTCCAGATTGATGGTTCATTCTCGACAGATTGAGGAAAAAAGCTTAAGGAGAAGGAAAGGTAGAATAAAAGGGACAGAACTAGTAGCTTCAACTTCTTTCAGCAAAGGTCGAATGTAAGAATCGTTCTCAAATTTGCTAGAAATCTGTAGCCCCAGCCCCATCTTCTGCTAGTGTTCCATCAGCTAGGTTCAGATAGGACAATTGAGATAGAACACTAGGATTTGATTCCCAAGGTAGCGGAAATAGTAGTTGCACTATCTCTGTCTGTAAGAGGTGTGTAAGAACCATAAGGGTAAGTGTATGGATATAAGTGATGTTTGTTTTTGATATGGAAAGCCAAATGATAGAATCAGGGATTGCTTAATGGTTGATAATAAGGGTGAAGATTTTTATCCACAGGGTAAGGCTAGTTCTTCAACAGTACCAGCAGGTTTCTTAAATCAACAGGGTGCCACTTTTAGTGCAATTAGTGGCCAACGTTAGAATTGACTCTATACTATTTAGACTTGTTAGGATCAGGAGGATTCTCCTGATGTGGTTACGAGTACATTAAATGTCTTAAACCTTCACGTTTAGGCATTATTATATTCTAAAGCCACACTATCCTTTGTGACTCCTTATATAGCAGTAGACTTCATGTCAACCCAAAAATTCTTACATAGCCTTTATTAGTGTCTACTCTAGTCGATCGTTCTATTATAGCTTGACAGGTATACAAAAATTGCTTGATCATAATATATCACAAAGTTACTTTAGTTGATCTTTTAAAGTTAGAGATGACCAATTTGATATCATTCTTTGCATGGATTGCTTCACTTTTGCATGCCTCAGTTGACTGTACAAACAAAATAGTTTAGTTTTAGTTCCACAATGAGCCTATACTATAATGGAAGGGTAGTACCACAGTCCCTATAAGTTAGTTTATCTCCTTCATCATTGAGAGGATAATAATTTCAAAGGGGTGTATCTATTATCTCGTTTGAGTCAAGGACTTAAGTTCCAAAATTCCACATCTTTAGTCTGTTCTAGTAGTAAATGAATTCCTAAAAGTGTTTCATGAAGATTTTCTCGAAGTTACTCTTAAGAGAGAAATAGACTTCAAAATAAATCTCATTCCAGACACCCAGACTATTTCAATTCCACCTTACAGAATGGCTCAAGACTAGCTTAAGAAATTGAAGGAGAAGTTGAAAAATCTCTTAGATAAGGGTTTCATCAGGCCTAGTATTTCCCAATGGGGTGCTCCAGTTTTCATCTTTCCCAAGATAAATAGTTCTCTCAGAATGTGCATTGACTACCATCAGTTGAACAAAGTCACAATCAAGAATAAGTATCCTCTCCCTAGGATTGATGACTTGTTTGACCAAATTCAGGGAGAGAATTATTTCTCTAAGATAGACCTCAGATCAAAATATCATCACCTTAGAGTCAGAGAATGTGACATTCCAAAGAAAACCATCACAACTTGGTATGGTCACTCTGAATTTTTAGTTAAATATTTTAAACTAACGAATGCTCCTACAACTATTATAGACTTGATGAACAAAGTGTTCCAGTTGTATTTGGACATCTTCATCATAGTATTCATGATGACATTCTCATGTATTCTCGTAGAGAAGGTGAGCATACCGATCATTTGAGAATTATTTTGCAAACCCTTAAGATCAACAACTATTCACCAAGTTTAGTAAATATAAATTTTAGTTGAAATCAATAGCTTTCCTCGGTCACATTATTTTTTATGAATGCATTTGAGTTGATCCTCAAAATACCACCATTGAGGAACTGGCCTAAACACATCTCTCCATTGGAAATTAGAAGATATTTGGGTTTGGCCAGTTTCTATAGACTGTTTGGGGAAGGATGCTGCTTGATTGCCTCTCCTATATCCAGACTGGCTCAAAATAAAGTAACGTTTTAGTGGTCAGATTCCTACGAGAAGAGTTTTTAGGAGTTGAAGACTCGACTTACTTTTACTTCAGTATTGACTCTGCTCGAGGGTTTAGATTATTTCATAATTTATTGTGATGCTTCCAAAGTTAGTCTTGGTTGTGTGCTGATGCAGCGAGTTAAGGTCATAGCCTATGCCTCTAGACAGTTTAAACACCATGAGAAAAACTACCTGATTCATGATCTTGAGTTGGTCGCAGTTGTTTTTTCCTTAATGATTTGGAGGCATTACCTATATAGTGTCCATGTGGATATGTTTACTAATCACAAGAGCTTACAGTATGAATTCATGCAGAATCACCTAAATTTTTGTCAGGAAAAATGGCTTGAATTGTTGAAAGATTATGATATTAGTGTGTTATATCACCCGAGTTAGGCTAAGGTTGTGGCCGAATCCCTTAGCATGTTGTCTTTGGGAAGTGTTCCCAAATTGAGGATAATAAGAATGAGTTAGTTTGTAATGTTCATCAGGTGTCTACATTGGGTGTTCGGTTATTTGATTTAGCCAAAGGTAGTGTTTGGGTTCTAAATCCTCACTGGTTGTTTAAGTAAAGGAAAAACAAGATACAGACCCTATTTTGGTTTTGTTAAAGGAGGAAGTTCGAGATCATAAGGTTGAGCTTTTCTCCAAAGGGGGAGATGGTGTTCTTCATTACTAAGGCAGGCTGTGTGTTCCAAATATGGGTGATTTGAGAAAACGGATTCTACCCAAGGCTCTTGGTTCCCGATATTCTATTCACCCAGGAACCACTAAGATGTAACGTGATTTACGGGAAGTCTATTGATGGAATGGCATGAAAAAATATATTGCAAAATTCATGGCTAGGTGTCTGAATTATCAGCAGGTTAAGGTTGAGAACTAGAGACCAAGTGGTATGCTTCAGGAGTTCAACATCCCCACTTAGAAGTCAGAATCGGTGAATATAGACTTTTTTATAGGGTTACCTCATAAGTATCGTCAACATAAGTTTATTTGGGTCATTATGGATAGAATAACCAAGTCTACCCATTTCCTGTAGTTTGTACTTAATATTCAGTCAAAGGATTATTACAGACTCTATCTCAGGAATTTAGTGAAACTAAATAGGGTTCCTTTGACCATCATTTCAGCTATAGGTACCCCGTTTTCCTCTTATTTTTGGGAGGATTTTCAGAAGGGTCTTAGAACCCAAGTTCATCTTAGTACAACCTTTCACCCGCAGACAGACGGCCAGGTAGAGAGGACCATTCAGACCATAAAGGAAATATTGAGGGATTGTGTTATTGATTTCAAGGGTAGTTAGGATAATCGATTTCCATTAATTGTGTTTACATAAAATAACAGCTATAACTCTAGTATCCAGATAGCTCTATTTGAGGCTCTCTATAGCAGGAGGTATAGATCTCCTATTGGTTGGTTTAAAGTTGGTGAATCTGCTTTGATAAGGCTTGATTCAGTATTTTAGGAAATGGAAAAAGTTCAATTAATTTGTCAAAGGCTAAAGACAGCCTAGGGCCGTCAGAAATCCTATTTAGTTGTAAGGAGAAAAGGGCTTGAATTTTATGTTAGTTACTTTGTATATTTGTAATTCTCTTCCATGAAAATGGTGAAAAGGTTTTGTAGGAAGGGAAATCTTAGTCCTCATGATGTTGGCCCATATAAGATTTTGAGCCATTTTGGAAAGGTATCCTATGAGTTAGAGTTACCTACAGAATTAGTATCAATGCACCTAATGTTTTATCTTTCTATGCTTAAGAAATGCATAGGTGATCCAACATTAGTTGTCCCTTCAAAGAGTTTGGGTGTGAAAGATAGCCTTTTCTCTGAAGAAATCTCAGTTGAGATTCTTGACAGTCAGATTCATATGTTACGGAATAAAAAAGTTGCCTTAGTTAAGGTTCTATGGAGAAACCAATCTATTAAGGGAGATACTTGGAAAATGAAAGCCGATATGCGATCCAATTATCACTCTCTTCTTTATGAATTCATATTAAACTTGAGGTAATGATTCTTTAGATCAATTCTCTCATTTTGTATCTTAGCTATCTAACCATCTGTCATAACTCAATTTCTGAGGTAATGGTGGCGCCTATTATACCTATTAGTAGGAAAGCCAACGTGTATTTCTGAATGGCTAGTAACAGACTAAATAATATAAGGAAAAGAATATGGAATAAATGAAATAAAGATTAATACATAATAGAATCCCAAACCTTGGTGGTATCAGGACAAGAGCCTCTAGTATAACAGGAGTACAAAAGTGGAACAACAATGGAAGTACACTGATACAACTTATCTGTGAACAAAATATAGAGATTAGCCAAATACAAAAGAGAGAGGTAAGTAATACTCCAACCATTAAGAGTTCACTCTAAGTCTGTGAACCATGGTTACTCCGCACGATGCACACATCAATGCTGCTAACTCATACTATGATCTACAGGCTGCAGAAGTGTAATATGAGAACCAAACAAATTGTAATTAGTAGGCAACTACCAACTGAGCTCTAAAGATATAGTAGATATATACAATATATAAACAAAATAGAATCTACATTCAAGAGTCCAGATCTCATATAATAAGTCAATGAGAATTATAAAGGACAACTATCCTTCTCAAGTCTAAGAGTCTAACATAACAAAACTAGGGAAGTATCAGGGTGAACTATTCTATTCCAGTCACAATCAATAGAAGTCGATACTATGCAGTACATACCAAGAAAATATACAAATGAAGAAATATACAAGTCCAACAAACAATATACAATATGTACAAATAACGGAATAGATATATAGTAGTTCCATAACTCCATATAGCTAGATATATAAACATATAACATAGTTCATAACAAAGCATAACCTATATCATCTTATCCTCATTCTAAGATCTCATTGTAATACTACCGGGATTTATTACTATCACACTGAGGGCTTCTAACCCATAGGGCTAGACATAAAATGATTATTCATAATAGTACCATTATAAGATAAAATAGGTCATAGACATAACTCAGATCTTGATATCGGATCAATGATCAATCTTTCATAAGCCAGCCATAATAATGACCATAACAAGGATAACAACAATATTAATAACAATGTGAATAACCGACTACTCCGGACAACCAAATACTTAGTCGATCTTATCCGTACCTCCACCGCCTCAGACTTGGAATTTTCAATCAACATACAACAACACAAGGCAAACTCTTCACCTATATATATATACAGCCATCTCATACCGGCTGATAGATGTAGGTGCATATTGGTGATCGGTAATGAACATGAAATTATAAATATGAAGTACACAATTAATATCATGATATCATCATCATAATAATATATATCATAACTATCATCATCGTGAACATCATCAACATAATCAAACTCCATCCTTGTTGGGTATCAATACATCATCATAGTATCCTTCGGCCTTATCGAGTATCAATATCCTCATCACAATGTCCTCCGGCCTTGCTAGGTATCAACCTCAAAGTCTCTCTCTTTGATTCTTTGGTTGTCATATTTCTTTATTATCTCCTTATATAAATCAGATCTTTCATACGGACCAGATAGAACTCATCCATCTCATTCAGTTGCTCTAATCACAATTCCGCTGCCTCCTTCCAATCCATGTTTAACCATTTGAGAACCCACAAAGCTTTGTTTTCAAGATCGATTGGTAGATGACATGCTATGTCAAAAACCAGTTGATATAGTGACATCACTATGGACATTTTAAAAGCCGTTTCGTAAGCCCACAAAGCATTATCATTCTTTCATGACCAGTCACTTCTATTTGTGTTACATAGTCTTTGCTAAAATTGCCTTGATTTCTCTGTTTGAAACTTCTACTTACCCACTAGTTTGTGGGTTAAATGGAGTGGACACTTTGTGTATATTCACGCCATACTTTATCAATGCTGCCAAAACACTTTATTTTAAAAGTGTCATACTCCATCACTTTTGATTATTCGGGACAACCCAAAGCATGAGAAAATGTTCTTTTTTAAGAAAGAAATCCCCTTTTTTTCTTCATTGTCAGCAAAGGCAACAACTTTAACCCACTTGGATACGTAGTCCACAATGACTAAGATATATTGATGGCCATAATAGCTTACAAATAGACCCATGAAGTATATACCGCACACATCGAATAATTCCACCTCCACCATCTTTGTCATTTGCATTTCATGGTACTTACATATTGAACTTTGAATTTAACATTTGATCGCATTTCTTAACAAAATTATAAGCATCCTTATGAATTGACAGCCAGTAGTAACATCTTTGCAAAACCATTGGAGTAGTGCAATTTCCTGCATGTTGTTAACCAACTGGGAAATCATAGAAAGCTTCCAAAATGTTTTGTATTTCAACCTATGGTATGCACCTTCTAATGATGTTGTCTGCACAACGTCTGAACAAGTAGAGATCATCCTAGAAATACCTCATAGCATCATGGAGAAACCTTTTCTTCTGATGGAATAATACGTTATGTGGAATAATGTCGCTAACAACGAAATTAGCAAAATCAGCATAGCACAGTATCAAGGCAAGAGCAGAAGCTAGAATGTCCTTATCCAGAAAAGAACCATCAATCTCCATATTTTCCATGGTGGACTGGTTATTCTCTAACTTGGACAAGTGGTCTGCTACCTGATTTTCACACCTTTTTCGGTCTTTGACTTTGAAGTCAAACGTTTACAGCAACAACACCCATATGATAAGTCTCGGTTTGACGTATTTCTTTGCCATCAAATATATTAACATGGTATGGTAGGTGTGGACCACTATCTCGGTCAATGAACACACCGCTGCTAGAAGTTCTTGTTCAATGACCGTATTTGTTTTTGCACCCAATTTAATGCCTTGCTAGCATAATAGATGGAATGGAATAACTTCTCCTTCTTCTGCCCAGAACAATCCCAAGTGCTACTACATTTGCATCATATATTATTTCAAACGACTTAGACCAATCTAAAGAAATAATAATTGGCGTAGTTAGAAACTTCTCTTTACAACATTTAAATGCTTTCATACAATCATTGTCAAACAAGAACATGATTTCCTTTTCAAATAATTTGCAAAGTGGATTTGCAATTCTGGTAAAATCTTTTATGAACCTTCGGTAGAACATAGAAGGGCCAAGAAAACTATGAACTCCTTTAATAGAGATAGGAGGAGGTGGCTTTTCAATAACTTTTATTTTAGCTCTATCTACCTCAATCCCTTTTGTGGAGATTCCGTGACCTAAAACAATGCCTTTATTCGTCATGAAGTGGTACTTCTCTCTATTTAGGACTAGGTTAAATTCTTCACATCGCTACAAAGCCTTTCCTAAATTCACCAAAGACAAGTCAAAGGAATCACCTACCACAAAAAATTCATCCATGAACACTTTGAAATTGTCCTCCACTATATTTGAAAAGATCCACATCATGAATGTAGCTAGTGCATCACATAATTCAAACAACATTCATTTGAATACGAAAGTTCTGTAGAGGCATATGAAAGTTGTTTTCTCTTGATTCTCAAGAGTTATCGATATTTCATTGTATCCTAAGTAACCATCAAGGAAACAATACCAGCCCCTTCCTGCTAACCGATCAAGCTATGGTCCCTGAAGGTTATTGGAAAATGATCGTACAAATACAGACTCACCAACCAGTCACCGATCTTAGTGAAATCAACTTATTTCTTTTATTTGTTACAACTATTATGCCTCCTTTCTTAGGCACACACTGTTTAGGGCTCAACCACATACTATCACAGATTGGGTAAACTACCCTAGCATTAAGACACTTTATGATCTCCTTCTTCACCACTTTCTGCATTAGTGGGTTCAACCTGCTCTGATGTTCAATTGTATGAGTGCATTCTTATTTCAACTAGATCTTATGTGTGCAAATGCCAGGTGGAATGCCTATGATGTAGTCAATAGTCCACCCAATAGCTCGCTTATATCATCTTAGTAATGAAATAAGAGCATTCACTTGATGCTCCCCCAAATTTGTTGTAATAATAAATGGTAAAGTGGTTCTATCACTTAGGGACATATACTGTAAATAGCCTGGAAACTCCTTCAGTTCCAACATCAGTGATTCTTTATTCGAAGGCTTAGCAGGTGGTGTTGGATGATTTTTTAAGTCACAATCAAACTTCTTTGGAGAATAAGAGTATGACCTCATACAGGTCAATGCACATACAGTCTAATCATACTGATCAATTCCCTCATTGTGAAAGTTCATCAACACTACAGCTAAAGTCTCCACTGAAATTTTTTCTTCAACTAAAACCTCTTATCATCATTGTAAAACACATCAATAACTAAAACCACATTTATCTCCTTCTATTTCTTCATAGATCGGCATACATCAAACTAACCTCTTTGTCATTAAGCCTAAATTTTAGTTTATTAAAATCCAAATTGGTTAGTACTCTCCCAGTGGCAAAAAACGATCTACCTAAGATTTTGGGTACTTTGAAATCCATATCAAAATCAAGAATCACAAAGTCAATTAGCAATATAAAGCTAGCAACTTTAACTAAAACATCATAAAGAATTCCCATCGATCTTTTCACTGACCTGTTAGCCATCAGAAGTCGCATATTAGTAGGTGTAGGATCTCTCAAACCCAACTATTTGAAAACTACCAATGGCATAAGGTTAATGCTTGCTTCCAGATTGCTAAGGGATTTTGCAAAGTTAGATGATCCGACAGTACATAGGACAGTAAATGCTCCTGGGATAGCCTTTTTTGGACTAGAGATCTTATAGCAATGGAGCTGCAACTATGAAGATTATCCATTAGTTCATAGCACACTATCCTTTTCTCTATCACAAGGTCTTTCATGAACTTGGCATAACATGGCATTTGCACTAGTGCCTAAACTAAGGGTAAATTTACTGTCAACTGCTTCAACATGGTCATAATTTCACCAATATATGTAGGGATAGAGGAGGTAGCCTTGGTAATCTTACTACAGTGTCCTCTACCTCCTTAATTTCGTTTTTCTCAACATCATCAACTTTTTTCTATTTAAATAGATCTTTCAAATTCTCCATTGTTTTAGACTCTCCTGGATGCTCATCAACGTCTTCCTTTTTTATATCCACTGCATCATCTTGAATTGAAGCATTCAAGAATGGATCAGATAACATTTCACCATGTTTAGTGGTAATAACCATACAAAAACTATCATTCCTCAGATTCTGCACTATTCTACTTGGCAATGTCCCACTCTTCCTTTAATTGAATAGTGCCGACAATTTGTTCATCTATTGCTCCAATTTCTTGATAGATGCAGAGAATGAGCCAACTAATTAAATCATGGATGACAAATCACTATTCATCTCCCACACTCCAGCATCAATTTACTCCAACATTGTTAACAACATGTAGGCAATCGCACTACTCCAAAGGTTTTGCAAAGATGTTACTACTGGCTGTCAATTCATAAGGATGCTTATAATTTTGTTAAGAAATATGATCAAATGTTAAATCCAAGGTTCAATCTCTAAGTATCATGAAATGTAAATGACAAAGATGGTGGAGGTGAAATTATTTGATGTGTGCGGTATATACTTCATGGGTATATTTGTAAGCTATTATGGTTACAAATATATCTCAGTCATTGTGGACTACGTATCCAGGTGGGTTAAATTTATTGCCTTAGCTGACCATGAAGGAAAATGGGGATTGCTTTATTAAAGAAGAACATTTTCTCATGCTTTGGGGTGTCCCGAATGATCAAAAGTGATGGAGGATCACACTTTTGAAATAAAGTATTTTGACAGCATTGATAAAGTATGGCGTGAATAGGCACAAAGTGTCCACTCCATATCACCCACAAACTAGTGGGCAAGTAGAGGTTTCAAACAGAGAAATCAAGGCAATTTTAGCGAAGACTATGTACGCAAATAGAAGTGACTGGTCATGAAAGCATGATAATGCTTTGTGGGATCACCGAACGACTTTTAAAATACCCATATTGATGTCACTATATCATCTTGTTTTTGACATATCATGTCATCTACCAATTTATCTTGGAAACAAAGATTTGTGGGCGCTAAAATGGATAAACATGGATTGGAACAAGACAGCAGAATTGTGATTAGAGAAACTGAATGAGATGGATGAGTTCTGTCTGTTCCGTATGAAAGATCTGATTTATATAAGGAGATAATGAAGAAATATGACAACCAAAGAATCAAGGAGCGACACTTTAAAGTTGATACCTAGCAATGCCGGAGGACATTGTGATGAGGATATTGATACTCGATAAGGCCGAAGGATACTATGATGATGTATTGATACCCAACAAGGATGGAGTTTGATTATGTTAATGATGGTTATGATGATGATAGTTATGATATATATTGTTATGATGATGAGATCATGATATTAATTGTGTACTTCATATTTATAATTGCATGTTCATTACCTATCACTAATATGCACCTATGTCTATCAACTGGTATGAGATGGTTGTATATATATAGGTGAAGAGTTTTCCTTGTGTTGTTCTATGTTCATTGAAAATTCCAAGTCTGAGGCGGTGGAGGTACGGATAAGATTGACTAAGTATTTGGTTGTCCGAAGTAGTTGGTTATTCACATTGTTATTGATATTGTTGTTATCCTTGTTATGGTCATTATTATGGCTGGCTTATGAAAGATTGGTCATTGATCCGATATCAAGATCTAAGGTATCTCTATGACCTCTTTTATCTTATAATGGTACTATTATGAATAATTATTTCATGTCTAGCCTTGTGGGTTAGAAGCACTCAGTGTGATAGTAATAAATCCTGGTAGTATTACAATGAGATCTTAGAATGAGGATAAGATAATATAGGTTATGCTTTGTGATAACCTATGTTATATGTATATATATCTAGCTATATGGAGTTATGGAACTACTGTATATCCATTCTTTCATTTGTACATATTGTATATTGTTTGTTGGACTTGTATATTTCAATATATATATACATAAATATATCTTCCTTCACTATTCATTTGTATATTTTCTTGGTATGTACTGTATAGTATTGACTTCTATTGATTGTGACTGGAATAGAATAGTTCACCCTGATACTTCCCTACTTTTTCTATGTTAGACTCTTAGACTTGAGAAGGATAGTTGTCCCTTATAATTCTCATTGACTTGTTATATGATTTCTGGATTCTTGGATGTAGATTCTATTTTGTTTATATATTGTATATATCTACTATATCTTTAGAGCTCAGTTGGTAGTTGCCTACTAAGAACAATTTGTTTGGTTCTCATATTACACTTCTGCATCCTGTAGATCATAGTATGAGTTATCGGCATTTATGTGTGCATCGTGCGGAGAAACCATGGTTCGCAGAATTAGAGTGAACTCCTAATGGTTTGAGTATTCCTTACCTCACTCTTTTGTATTTGGCTAATCTCTATATTATGTTCAGAGATAAGTTGTATAAGTTTACTTCCATTGTTGTTCCACTTTTGTACTCTTGTTATACTAGAGGCTCTTGTCCTGATACCACCAAGGTTTGGGATTCTATTATGTATTAATATTTATTTCATTTATTCCATATTCTTTTCCTTTTATTATTTAGTCTGTTACTAGCCATTCGGAAATACAAGTTGGCTTTCCTACTAAGGAGTATAATAGGCGCCATCATTGCCTGAGAAATTGAGTTATGACAAATGGATAGATAGCTAAGATAGAAAATAAGAGAATTGATCTAAAGAATCATTACCTCAAGTTTAATATGAATTCATAGAGAAGAGAGTGATAATTGGATCGCATATCGGCTTTCATTTTCCAAGTATTTCCCTTAATAGATTGATTTCTCCATAGAACCTTAACTAAGGAAACTTCTTTATTCCATAACATATGAATCTGACTGTCAAGAATCTCAACTGAGATTTTCATAGAAAAGCCTATCTTTCACACCCAAACTCTTTGAAGGAACAACAAACGTTGGATCACCTATGCATTTCTTTAGCATAGAAACATAAAACACTAGGTGTATTGATACTAATTCTGTAGGTAACTCTAACGCATAGGATACCTTTACAAAATGGTTCAAAATCTTATATGGGCCAACATTGTGAGGACTAAGCTTTCCCTTCCTACAAAACCTTTTCACCATTTTCATGGATAAAATTTCCAAATATACAAAGTAACTAGCATCAAATTCAAGACCTTTTCTCTTTACATCTAAATAGGATTTCTGAAGGCCCTAGGCTGTCTTTAGCCTTTGACAAATTAATTGAACTTTTTCCATTGCCTAAAATACTGAATCTAGCCTTATCAAAGCAGATTCACCAACTTTAAACCAACCAATATGAGATCTATACCTCCTGCTATAGAGAGCCTCGAACAGAGCTATCTGGATATTGGAGTTATAGATGTTATTTTATGTAAACACAATTAATGGAAATCGATTATCCCAAATACCCTTGAAATCAATAACACAAGCCCTCAACATGTCCTTTAGGGTCTAAATGGTCCTCTCTACTTGTCCGTTTGTCTGCGGGTGAAAGTTTGTACTAAGATGAACTTCAGTTCTAAGACCCTTATGAAAATCCTCCCAAAAATAAGAGGAAAATGGGGTACCTATAGCTGAAATGATGGTCCAAGGAACCCTATTTAGTTTCGCTAAATTCCTGAGATAGAGTCTTTAATAATCCTTCACTGAATATTAAGTACAAACTACAGGAAATGGATAGACTTGGTTATTCTATCCATAATGACCCAAATAAAATTATGTTGACGATACTTATGAGGTAACTCTCTACAAAAGTCTATATTCACCGATTCTGACTTCTAAGTGGGGATGTTGAACTCCTGTAGCATACCACTTGGTCTCTAGTTCTCAACCTTAACCTGCTGATAATTCAGATACCTAGCCATGAATTTTGCAATATCTTTTTTCATTCCATTATACCAATAGACTTCACGTAAATCACGTTACATCTTAGTGGTTCCTGGGTGAATAGAATATTGGGAACCAAGAACCTTGGGTAGAATCCGTTGTCTCAAATCACCTATATTTGGAACACACAGCCTGCCCTAGTAATGAAGAACACCATCTCCCCCTTTGGAGAAAACCTCAACCTTATGATCTCGAACTGCCTTCTTTAACAAAAGCAAAATGGGGTCTCTATCTTGTTTTTACTTTACTTAAACAACGAGTGAAGATTTAGAACCCAAACACTACCTTTGGCTAAATCAAATAACCGAATACCCAATCTAGACAGCTGATGAACATTACGAACTAACTCATTCTTATCATCCTCAATTTGGGAAACACTTCCCAAAGACAACATGCTAATGGATTCGGCCACAACCTTAGCCTAACTCGGGTGATATAACATACTAATATCATAATCTTTCAACAATTCAAGTCGTTTTTCCTGACAAAGATTTAGGTGCTTCTGCATGAATTTATACTGTAAGCTCTTATGATTAGTAAAGATATCCGCATGGACACCATATAGGTAATGCCTCCAAATCTTTAAGGAAAAAACAACTGCCACCAACTCAAGATCATAAATTAGGTAGTTCTTCTCACGGGGTTTAAACTGTCTAGAGGCATAGGCTATGACCTTAACTCACTGCATTAGCACACAACCAAGACTAACTCTAGATGCATCACAATAAACTATGAAACAATCTAAACCCTCGAGTAGAGTCAATACTGAAGTGAAAGTAAGTCGAGTCTTCAACTCCTAAAAAATCTTCTCGTAGGAATCTGACCACTAAAACGTTACTTTATTTTGAGTCAGTCTGGACATGGGAGAGGCAATCAAGCAGTATCCTTCTACAAATCTTCTATAGAAACTGGCGAAACCCAAAAATCTTCTAATTTCCAATGGAGAGATGGGTGTAGGCCAGTTCCTCAATGGTAGTCTTTTGAGGATCAACTCAAATGCATTCATAAAAAATAATGTGACCAAGGAAAGCTATTGATTTCAACTAAAATTTGTATTTACTAAACTTGGTGAATAGTTGTTGATCTTAAGGGTTTACAAAATAATTCTCAAATGATCGGTATGCTCACCTTCTCTACGAGAATACATGAGAATGTCATCATGAATACTATGATGAAGATGTCCAAATACAACTGGAACACTCTGTTCATCAAGTCTATAAAAGTTGTAGGAGCATTCGTCAGTCCAAAAATATTTAACTACAAATTCAGAGTGACCATATCGAGTTATGATGGTTGTCTTTGGAATGTCTAATTATCTAACTCTAAGTTGATGATATTTGGATCTGAGGTCTATCTGAGAGAAATAATTCTCTCCCTAAATTTGGTCGAACAAGTCATCAATCCTAGGGAGAGGATACTTATTCTTGATTGTGACTTTGTTTAACTGATGGTACTCAATGCACATTCTGAGAGAACTATTTATCTTGGGCAAGAAGAAAACTGGAGCACCCCATTGGGAAATACTAGGCCTGATGAAACCCTTATCTAAGATATTTTTCAACTTCTCCTTTATGTTCTTAAGCTAGTCTGGAGCCATTCTGTAAGGTGGAATTGAAATAGTCTGGTGTCTAGAATGAGATTTATTTTGAAGTCTATTTCTCTCTTAAGAGTAACTTTGAGAAGATCTTTATGAAACACTTTTGCGAATTCATTTACTACTGGAACAGACTCAAGATGTGGAATTTTGGAACTTAAGTCCTTGACTCAAATGCGATAATAGATACACCCCTTTGAAATTATTATCCTCTCCATAATGAAGGAGATAAACTAGCTTATAGGGACTGTGGTACTACCCTTCCATTATAGGATAGGCTCATTATGGAACTGAAACAAAACTATTTTATTTCTACAGTCAACTGAGGCATGCAAAAGTGAAGCAATCCATGCAAAGAATGATCTCAAATTGGTCATCTCCAACTTTACAAGATCAACTAAAGTAACTTTGTATGATATTAAGATCGAGCGATTTTTGTATACCTGTCAAGCTATAATAGAACTACCGACAAGAGTAGACACTAATAAAGGCTCTGTAAGAATTTTTGGGTTGATATGAAGTCTACTGCTATATAGGGAGTCACAAAGGATAGTGTGGATTCAGAATGTAATAATGCCTAAATGTGAAGGTTAAAGACAGTTAATGTACTCGTAACCACATTAGGAGAATCCTCCTGATCCTAACGAGTCTAAATAGTATAGAGTCAATTCTGACGCTGGCCACTAATTGCACTAAAAGTGGCACCCTGTTGATTTAAGAAACCTGCTGGTACTGCTGAAGAACTAGCCTTACCCTGTGGATAAAAATCTTTACCATTATTATCAACCATTAAGCAATCCCTGATTCTATCATTTGGCTTTCCATATCAAAAACAAACATCACTTATATCCATTCACTCACCCTTCTGGTTCTTACCACACCTCTTACAAATGGGGTTAGTGCAACCACTATTCGCACTACCTTGGGAGTCAGATCCTAGTGTTCTATCTCAATTTTCCTGTCTGAACCAAGGTGCTAGAACACTGGCAGAAGATGGGGCTGGCGCTACAGATTTCTAGAAAAATTAAGAACGATTCTTACATTCCACCTTTGCTGAAAGAAGTTGAAGCTACTAGTTCTGGCCCTTTTATACTACCTTTCCTTCTCCTTAAGCTTTTTTTTCCTCAATCTACCAAGAATGAACCATCAATATGGAAAGGTCTATATACCTAATCAACATCGTAACCCTACTTCTACCTCTAAAAACCCATATGATAAGTCTCAGTTTGACATTTTTCTTTGCCATCAAATATATTAACGTGGTATGGTAGGTGTGGACCACTTCCTCGGTCCCTAATAGATACGACCGAAACTTTTAAAATGAACACACCACTGCTAGAAGTTCGTGTTCAATGACCGTATTATTTTTTGCACCCAATTTAATGCCTTGCTAGCATAATAAATGGAATGGAATACATTCTCCTTCTTCTACCCAGAACAACCCCAAATGCTACCCCACTTGCTTCATATATTATTTCAAACGACTTAGACCAATCTAGAGCAATAATAATTGGTGTAGTAAGCAACTTCTCTTTCCAGCATTTAAATTCCTTCATACAATCATTGTCAAACAAGAACATGATTTCCTTTTCAAATAATTTGCAAAGTGAATTTGCAATTCTGGCAAAATCTTTTATGAACCTTCAGTAGAACATAGAAGGGCCAAGAAAACTATGAACTTCTTTAATAGAGATAGGAGGGGGTAGCTTTTCAATAACTTTGATTTTAGCTCTATCTACCTCAATCCCTTTTGTTGAGATTCCGTGACCTAACATAATGCCTTTCTTCATCATGAAGTGGTACTTCTCCCAATTTAGGACTGGGTTAAATTCATCACATCGCTACAAAGACTTTCCTAAATTCACCAAACACAAGTCAAAGGAATCACCTACCACAAAAAATTCATCCATGAACACTTCAAAATTGTCCTCCACTATATTTGAAAAGATCGACATCATGAACGTAGCTAGTGCAATACATAATTCAAATGACATTCATTTGAATACAAAAGTTCTGTAGAGGCATATGAAAGTTGTTTTCTCTTAATTCTCAAGAGCTATCGATATTTCATTGTATCCTGAGTAACCATCAAGGAAACAATACCAGCCCCTTCTTGCTAACCGATCAAGCTGTGGTCCCTGAAGAGCATTGGAAAATGATAGTTCAAATACAGACTCACCGACCAGTCACCGGTCTGAGTGGTATCAACTCATTCCTTTTATTTGCTACAACTATTATGCCTCCTTTCTTAGGCACACACTGTTTAGGGCTCAACCACATACTATCAGAGATTGGGTAAACTAACGTAGCATCAAGCCACTTTATGATCTCCTTCTTTACCACTTTTTGCATTAGTGGGTTCAACCTGCTCTGATGTTCAATTGTATGAGTGCATTCTTATTTCCAGTAAAACTTATATGTGCAAATGCCAGGTAGAATGCCTATGATGTAGGCAATAGTCCACCCAATAGCTCACTTATATCACCTTAGTAAAAAAATAAGAGCCTTCATTTGATGCTCCCCCAAATTCGCTGTAATAATAAATGGTAAAGTGGTTCTATCACTGATGGAAGGAAACTGATGGAATGATCAGGTCTTCTAGAGAATAGAAGCTCACCACTTCACTATAAATGACAATGAACTAAAATGATCCACTTAAAACTAAATAGAAAAAGTAGGATTGCCTTCAGACCCTACATCATGTGGAAATACAACGTACGGAGATAGTTAGTGGGTTGAGCCCTAGCATGTAACTCAGGAGTTTGGGGTAAAATAATGCCATTATCAATGGGTCAAAATTCATCAACAATCTAATGAACACGATCACATACATATACATATCGATATATCAAATGTCGGTATAGGGTACAAGGTTTAGCATAAAATTTAAAATCATTAACTTAGATTGTGTAGCATAAACATCATAATAAGGCACCCACGGGCTATATGGGTCAACTTTCCCCTAGCTGAAAGGGCTTGAGTACATTTGGCTGCATGAACCAGAGAATAATCATATATGTATATGCACTATAGGGGACTCAAATCTCCTGACATATATCAAGAGTGACTTAAGCACTCATAAATATAACATGGGGGACTCAAACTAATAGGTTATTTAGAACCATGTGTCGACAACTTTGGTTTCTAATATTGGCCCCTCAGGACCTCCACTTTCAGAAAATTGCTATACAACCCTCATTAAATCCCAATTAAAATACTTTTCACACATTCCCAATCATCAAACAAGGAATCATTTATTAAGAGAATGTCAAGTGGAATCTTCATACCGACTGTAGCTTGCAATCACATGTCACTTTACCAAATTAATCACTATGCCAATGGGAATCTAACCCAATTAGCTAATAAGACTCCAAAGTTCCATGTAGGAATAAAACCATCTAGTCAAGTGGGACTCTAACCTAACTAGCCAAGCAGAATCCAAATTCCCAATTAGGAGCCAAACGACCCACGTGGGACTCTAACCCATCGGCTAATAGAACATTGAAGTTTAATTCAAATTCAATCCATGGCCATCAAACCCTCTTTAAAAGTCAATTCAAGTTCTATTGCTCTTGTATATTGTACAAGGTTTTAAAATACTTTTCAATATAAATATTCTCATGGTTAAAACTAATTCCATAAGATTGGGTTAAGGTTATTGCAAGATTCAATTTATTAAATCATCAAACTTAGCAAAAAAAATATTCCTCATTTAATTCATACACCCATGTATCCAATTGGTTTCAAAACCACTATTTAAAACATTAATAATGTATATGTAAACATGAAACATCATATAAACAACAATCATTAAAAACCCTCAACCCATATCTAAATACCAATAATTAAACAACATGAGTAACCACTTAAGAACATGATTTTAACAAAATAGTTTTTGGGAAAGAGGTACATGCATGAAAGGACTACAATTTTGGAGGGAATATGCCCCTGGAAGCTCTAGACAACTAACCTAGAGAAAACCCTGATGCTTTTACTTAAGAGAATTTATCATAGGAAAGAAGTTATTTTGAGGTGTTATGGATGGGAATGGGGTCACAATAGAATTTTAAAGTTGTGGGGTATGTTTAGGGAATAATGGGAATGTCCAAAATGCCCTTAAGTTAAAAGGTAAAAAATTGTCGCTAGTGACTATGGACCAATATACAAATCATAGGGTCCGATTCCTAATCAAGACAGAAATATTTAGGTACACACTGGTTAACTTATGATTGGAACCTTAGGACTTGTTGATTCTATTCATACTCAAGGAAGAACACTTTGGTCATCATACTAGTTTGGGTATAGAAGGGGACTATATGACTCGTAGAAAGTCTTTACGACTCACTACCTTCTGAACTTGAAATACCTATCTAAGAGGAAGTACCACCCCTTCTCTTCCAACCGATCAAGAATTTGATCCATCAAGGGCATTGGGAAGTGATCCTTTAAGGTTTGTGAGTTCAGTTTGCGACAGTCCATGCAGTCTATCCACCCAGTCACAGGCTTAAGAGGAATCAACTCATTCTTTTCATTTGCAATAACTGCCATGCCCCCTTTTTTGGGCACTCATTAAACCGAGCTTACTCATTTACTATTGGAAATAGGATAAACCACTCCTGTGTCCAAATACTTAATAATCTCTTTCTTAACCATCTCTTCCATTGATGGGTTAAGTCGGCTCTGATGCTCGGTAGTTGGGGTACAATCCTGCTCTAGTTGTATATTATGAGTGCAGATGCTATGGAGAATGCCAATAATGTCAGCAATAGTCCAACTATTACTCTTTTGTACCTTTAGAGCACCAAAATAAGTGCTTCCACTTGCTGCTCACCCAAATCAGCTGCAATAATAACGGGTCGCGTGTTTCCATCTCTTGAAAACACGTATCTTAAATATCTGGGCAGCTCTTTTAATTCTACCACTGGCGGCTCTTCAATGGATGGTTTAGCCAGTGGTGTTGGTCTATTCTTCAAATCAAGATTGAGTTTCTTAGGATCATAAAAGTATGATCTCATTTCTATCAACGCACAAACCATCTCTTCGTACTCCTCAATGCCCTCACAATTAAAATTAATCAGCACTGCAGCTAAGGGCTCAATAACAAATCTTTCTTCTATAGGTAGCTCCTTCTCATCCTCAAAATATACATCAATAATTGATAACAAACTCATTTCTTTTTGCCGCTTCATTGATTGTCATACATTAAATTGCACCACTTCATCATCTAACCAATAATAAGAACTCATTCGCTCGCAGATCAATCAACACACTCTGCGTTGCGAGGAAAGGTCGACCCAAGAATATGGGCACCTCAAAGACTACCTCACAATCCAAAATAATGAAATCTGCCAGAAATATGAAGCTAGCAACCTTCACCAGCACATCGTATAAAAAATCAACAAGTCATTTTACTGACCTATCAGCCATCACAAGTCGTATGTTAGTGGGTATGGGGTCTCCATAACTGAACATTTTATACACAGCAAGTGGCATCAAATTGATGCTAGCTCCCAAGTCACATAGAACTTTTGCAAAGTCAAAAGGACCAATAGTGCATAGGATAGTGAATGCTCCCGAATCTACTTTTTTCTGCACTAGAGACCTTGTGAAAATAGCACCACAATGATATAGATTATATATTGGCTCAAAACTAACTGACCACTTCTTCGTGACAAGATCTTTCATGAATTTTGTGTACTCGGGCATTTTCTCCAATGCCTCCACTAATGGCATATTAATATTCAGCTACTTAAGCATGGTCATGAATTTTCCAAACTTTGTGTCATCGGCCTTCTTCTTCAACCGATGGGGAAATGGAGGCAGTGGTTTTGGAAGAGTGGTAACCACCACTTTTGACTCTTTTCCCTTATCTTTCTCTAACTCGTCAACCTACTAATTGTTGGATGGTACATCATCATTATACTCATCTAATTTCCCTGACTCCACCGAATGATCAATCTCCACTTCTTCACTTTCATCTGTTACTATATCAACCACAGGTTTTCCCATAGTAGGGCTTACCAATACCTTACCAATTCTAGTGGTAATTGTAATACATGAGCTATCTTTTCTTGGGTTCTGCACTGTGTTACTTGGGAGGGTGCCAGCTGTCCTCTGATTGAATACAGTAGAAAGTTAGTTCATCTATTATTGCAACTGTTTTATAGAAGTAGAGTGAGAGTCAACTAGCTGGTTTATAAAGGATAAATCGCTTTTCATGTCATTCACCCTGGTACTTGTTGCTTCTACCCCCATCAATAGCTTGGCCATCATGTCTTCTGTAGACATCTTCCCTAAACTAGTTACAGTGGCCTCACGATTTTTAGGAGGGATATACAACCCACTCCTGTCACTCTTAATTTTCAAATTTCCTTGATCACGGTCCATATATCATGATTTATCATAATAGTTCAAACTTTGGATTCCACCATTGCCTCAAAAAACCCCTAATTATTCAAGTAATTTGCCTCCTCCTTAGAATCAGAGTCAACCCTTCCTTGTGATTCTACAGCTTTAACATTCTCTGTCTTCCCCTATAACAAATGTTTGGTGAGGAGATCCATGTCTGTCTTTGTGTTATCCATATCTTGGTAACGTTCTTCTTCTTTTTGCCTCTGCTCTGCAGTCATGCTATAGATACAGTGGATCTTGCTACCTCAGAATCCCTAATATGCCAAGCTTTACTTTGTTTTATCATACGGTCAAGCATGTGAGCTGCTTTAGGGAAGGTGAGGTCCATGAATGACCCACCTACTGCATTTTCCACCACTGGCATAGTTACAGAGTTCAAGGCCCGATACAATATATCCATCAAGTGGACATTGGTCAACTGATGATTTGGGCACCGCATAAGCTTCTTCTTGAATCTCTCCCAAGTCTTATAGAGAGCTTCAGTTGGAAGCTGCCTAAAATTGCTTATTTCGTCTCTCAACTGTGCTCTCTTGGATGGCAAAACGAATATTTCTAGGAAAGTGTCTTTCTGTTGCCTCCAATTAGTAATAGAGTCAAGAGTTAGCCTATTCAACCATAGAGTTGCCTCTCCAGATAGAGACAACGAAAATAGTCGCAACCGAATAGGATTTTGTCCTACCCTTGGGTTGTCAAAAAACTTGCATATTGAGATAAAATTAACCAAATGCATATTCGGGTTGTCACCCACGAGTCCATAAAATAATCTTTTTAGATGCAATAGATGGATTATAATGCTTATAATATTAAACTTGGCTCTGGGTTCTAAGGGCGAAGGAATAATAACCCCTGTTGCACTAGCTCTATCCAAGTCATCATCATCCTCCTCTAGATTAAATGGGGCAGCTTCGTGTTCTGGTCTCGCTCTCACAGGGCGATTTCTATTGACATTCCTATTTGTTGGTGCAGGCAAATTATCTGGACGCCTCAGGTTGACTAGAAATATTGAATCATCATCACCCATATCCTCATCATCTGGGTTTTGTCATCGGCCTACATTATCTGCATTCTGCTGGTTTACATGTATAGTTTCCAAGGTGGCCAGTCTGGCTGCTTCATGCTTAGCAGCTACTCTATCTTTGTCTTGTTGACCATCAATTCTGCTAATAAGTTAAGGTTCTGGATGAATAGGTAATAAAGGTTCACTTGGTCTCCGAGTACTTGGCATACAAGATGATCACCCCGCACAAAACAAAAACAACAAATAAAATGTCAAATTTTTTGGAAACTTTGACCAAAATTCAAGCAACAAACACAAACTTAATTGACAACCATATTCCCCGACAATGAAGCCAAAATTTGATACGCCCAAATTACACCTCTCTTACGAGAGAGTAAGCGGTCGCTATCAAATATAGAACCCAACTGTGTTGGATTTAGAATCCCACAGGGAATACTTTGTTCACTAAGTGTTATGACTGTTATTAGACTGTTGATCTAAGGTTCTAAATATAGATGGTTTGGAAATGTAAATAGTGTGCTTCTATATTTGCCTTACACAAAGGTCTAGCTACTGAGAGTAAAAGTACATGTTATTTCAATGAGAATGAATTAACTAAAGTTATGCTCACCAAGATGTTCAAACAATCAGGATTATGAGTTTGTGTTCGAATTCTAACTTATCTATCCAATTGCAAGAATTATTGAATTCTAAGGATTACCCACGTGTTTCTCAACCTAATGAGTATTTTACCCTTTACTTGTCTTGAAATTAAAGAATTCATACATTATTCAATAACACTCTCATGAGGATTGATCATATTAAGGCATCAACCCATTAACCCAAAGAGTAAACCTATGGAGTTCATGTGAGTCACTTCTTTTCCCAACATCCACTTTCTTGTCAGACAAGTGGAGTACATGGGCTCACTTCTCAAGTTTGCAACCAAGAGATGTCATTAAGATGAAGAAAGATTTATGCAATTTCAATAGATGTTAGAAATCAAACCCAATCACAACCCCAAAATAGTTCCCTACATTAAGTCTCCCATAACCCTAGTTATGGGAGTTTAGTTACTCATCTCCATATAAGAAATCAAAGTTATATTGATATTCATAAATAACTTTAGAAGAGTACTGACAAAAGTAACAATATTGTTCTTCTCAATCTTTGATGGAAAATATGAAAACTAATGATCTAATCACAATTTCTAGATTCAAATCCCAATGAAAAATAGTACAAAGCTCTCACTAGAGGAGAAACTATGAACTAAAAACCAAAGATAAGGTGCGGAATCAACCCTAATTCTTGGTACTTATATGATTCCAGAACTGGGGTTTTAAAATTCAAACTCAAATTCTCCATATTATGGTCAACGGGTCAAGCGATGGTACGTCGCTGGTCTGATGATCTGTCGCTTGTACCATCACTGGGTGTCCAATGACTCCATGTTCTACTTCTAGGTGGTGGGTAATGAGACGGTCCACATCAAGGTCAACGGTCCATCACTTGGACCATCACAAGACTTCCAGTGATGATGCGTTCTTTTTTATGGAGATGGTTCAAACTGATGATTTGTCGCAGGGCCAACAGTCCGTCGCCTGGACCGTCACATGATGTCCAGAGTCTATACTTTCTGCTTTTTGTCGACGGTTTAGACCAATGGATTGTCGAAAGTTTGAACGTCCATTGCCTAAGTCGTCGCTGCTCATTTTATCTTTGTTTTGCTCAGATTGTTCAAGTTAGCCTTCAAACTCAGTCCTTATCCTAAAAACACTAAAATACCATGTTAAATACAACAATGGTTTCTTGAAAACACACAATTATCCTAAGGAAAAGGCCTAAAATGTTTTGTCAAAAGCTGGAACATCATCCTCCTAGACTAATGTTTTTTCCCAGTACAAAATTTTAACTATCGAAGACTTCAAAATAGAGAATTGGATCTAATAACCAAATAAACGGCCCGATGAATGAACTATTTGCTATTACAAGTCATAAATGACTTGGGGCAGCTGTATAAAATATCTAAATGGAAAAAATAAGAAGAATTTATAGTCTCTATACCAATTGCAAGACTCTACTCAACTTAACTTGTACTAATGAGACTAATGAACCTGGGGATCTGATACCGATTTGTCACAACCCAAAATAGGCACATGATGGTTCTTGTCAAACCCTTAAGTCAACTAAGCCTAACTCAACCCAAATTTACTATCATTGAAGTATAGAAGTAGAAGAAGAGAAACTAAACACAAATATGAATAATATTTATATATAAATATGAGACACAAGTCTCAAATATACATCTTAGGCCTGGTCGTCATCAGTAAAGGCACTAAATATAGAATGATAACAATAGCTAAAGTATATTAAATGCAGTAAGCATAAGATAAATAAATAGATATTTGAGTAAGCTTGGAGTCTTGTAGCACTACCTCAATCTCCATAGCATCAATGTTGGAAGAAAATAATCTGCCAATTTCTACTCAGTCCAGTACCTTCACGTGGTGCAATAAAAATAAGAAAATGAAGAGAGAAGCAAGAGTGAGTATGGAACAAAATGTAATAAAAAAGTATCATTGATAACCGATCATAATCCAAAGTGATGAAGAGAACCACCATCCTAACTACCCAAGGCTTCCCCCAGTCAATCTATATCTTGTATTTCATTCTTTCATCCTATCAGGGTAACCTAATACAATGATCAACAAATTCACAAAAAATAGGGTAGGCAAACTAATCTAGCAAGTCAACACTATCCCTTTATAGTCAACAACAAGGAAAATAAATAATAATCAATCAAGTAATATAGGATGAAAATGCGGAGAGAGTGCACATATACGAATGTATCTCATTCTACTAAAAGAGGCTACACATCTATCACTTAAATCAAGCCTTGGTCATACCCCACATCTCAAATATTCCAACCTCTAAATTAGTATATAATAATATAAGATAATGTAATGAAATCAAATGAATGCTCAAACATAATATCACAAACAATGTCCTAACATAGAGATACAATACAAGATTAAATTCTAACACTATATCAAACCATACCAATCATGATAATGCAATGCGTTGTAGTGATAATGTTGGGTTGATGATGAAATTTTTTGCAAGTTATCGCATAACTTTCTATATACACCCACCAAGATTGCAACTACTAGGTAGGACTCATAGTGGGTGTGGAACCCATATACTCATGTAGTCTCAATCTTATATCTCAAATCAACCTTACCAATATATCTCTCGGTATAGGCATTTTATAATGTATCTTATTTTCTTACAAAAATCAGGATATCTTGGTGGTACCAATGTATCTTGAATATGCATGTGTTACATGAGGATGTAATGCTCACAACCAATTAGTATGAATCTCATAATCTATTCAAAACCTGTTTATGTGTGCTCAAAATTAACTCATTGTATTAATAATTCATGATATCAATTTGCATTCGGCACCACCAGAATAAATAGTTATGTAGTAATTGATATTATTATTTTGAACCCGTCAGTCAAGGATCACTATAATTACAATTTAATTAAATGATTAAATAAGTACTATAATGTCAAGTCAAGCCCCTACTCTTATCACACAATGATAGATAAGGCCTGTAATGACAAGTCAAACTCCCACTCGGATGATATAACAACAAATAATGTATTAAATGCACAAAAATAACCAATAATATCAAGTCAAGAACCCACCCGGGCATCACAATAATATATCCTTCCAAATCAATAAGCAATATGTATATAACCCCCCCCCCCCACTTGGGCACATGATCATAAACAATTACTCAAGTACTTGATTATGTTAACATAAGCCCCACATGGGCAACACAAATATACAATAATCCCAATAATAATAAATCAAGGACTACCCAAATCTAGCTTATTCCATACATTAAGTCTCTTCAACTATTACAAGACTATTCATACTTTAAGTATTGTCTAAAGACTCAACCATAATGATGCTAATAACATAATTACTCCCTAACACGGTACTAAACCATAATCATCATAATAAAGTCCACTAACAAGATTTGAGATCTAGAAAAGGTAATCCAATAGCAATTATTCAATATCACTAGGTTATCTATCTACATTGTACTTTAAGTATAATTGCAAATATTAAGACTAAATAGGATAAGTAACTATATAACTACAATCCATTAAGGACTCCGGTGCCTGTAGAGATTCTCACCATTACACCTAAGTGGCACTCCAATCCTAAATGATACACAACTACAACAAACAAGCATACAATAGTTAAATACTTTGAAAAAACTCAAGGTACATATCAACTTGCCTTAAATAAAGATCAAAAAGTCAAAAAACCATCCAAAGACTCAATCGAAAGCTTAATTCGCTTGAATAAACACCAAAAATATATAATCTACTCAAAAGTGACATCTACAAATTAAAAGAAAGCTAATGATAGCCATAGTAACAATATTTAAAATGTATACTAAATAGGCTTGAAAAATGAGTTCAAATATAAAAAGGGTAAAATCAAGATTTTACTTTAAAAACACATTTCCTTTGGTTATAGGAATCTATAATTGTATACCCATGCAAAAATGAATTAAAATAAGGTCCGAATTGAAGAAAACCCATTTTAACGCTTTGTTGGCAAAACCCCCAAAATTCCACTTTAAAATCAAGGTTTAAAGGTTTTTTGGTGATATAAATCAATGAAAAAAAAAAGGAATTAAGGTTTTCAAGCTTACCCAAGCTAAAATGTTGAAGAAAACCCTAAAAATCACCCAATTCCAAAACTTAAAGTTTCCAAAATAGTGAGATATTGCAAAATGAGGTTTATATATAGGTTGGCCACTTCAGTAGCTCAATGACCGCTAAAGCGGTCAAGCACCACTTAAGATATCACCTATAAATTGACCCTTGGTTGCTTAAGCATCTTTTGCTTTAGTGGCCTATTAGCTCTTAAGCGACTCTTACTTTAGTGATCAATTGGCCGCTTATGTGACTACACCAGCTGATGCCTTGAACAAGCTACTTAGCTAAAAGGCTAAGTTTCTGATTGGACCCTTAAGATTTGTTTGAAATTTTGTGAATACAAACAAACTATCATGACCCGATTTATGAGTCATGATGAAACCTACTTTACCCCACCTGTAGCTAAGTCAAACTATAGCATGGAGCTAAGAGCAATGGTCTAATTTTGTGAAAAATGACATAAATTCTAAAATCAAGGTTATGAATCGGGATCATAACCATGAATCCTTCCATACCAAACTCACTAGACTCAAATTGATTACACACCAATCATAAATAAATTCTTAATATCGGACATAAATCAGAACTCATATAATCATTTGCTAGACTTGAATTAAAACTCAATATCATAAATCACTAGACTTGGACTAAAAATCTATATAATAAGTTTTCAGACGTGAATCCAGACTCATATCAGCACCCAATTATCAATATAGAAATAAGAATCATATATCTAACCACGTCAAGCTCTAGAATATACATTTAGAAGATGTAATATGTCTATAGTCTACAAGGAGATAATAGTAGTTTGGCCTAAGGTGGGCTGGGGTACCCACTTCTAATCTTTGAGAGCCATTCTAAGGAAAATTCTACCCCGAACTAGGATAAGGTATCTACATTTTCTATTATATATTAAATAAGTCACATTTAGTTCTAGGATAGCAAATCTACCTAAAAATTTAGAAGCTAAGTTAGTTATGCTTAATTATTTGTTCCTTAATTGGATAGAGATCCAAATTACACTAAATATACTTCCAAGACCTAATTTCAAACCCATATCTAGCACATTAACATAAATATACATTATCCCAATTTATGAGAAAGGTAAACCTACCCTACCTAGACGTGAAAGAAAGCTTGGTGTATCTATTAAATTAATGATTTTCCCTTCCAAGAAGCTTCTACATGATGTGATGCTATCAATATTATAATATGCTCATCAATATAAGAACAACGGTACTCATATTGAATTTTTATGATTCGGGCCCAAAATCATGTAAAAATCCCATATGGGGCCTACTTGCAAAATTGCATTTTTAAAACCATCAACATGTCTCTCTATACTCAAAGAACATTTACCCTCAAGAATGGTAAATTTTTTTATCTCAAATGATACTATAATTAGCCCACCAATAATCTTGGGATTTTGGGAAATAACTGAGAAATTAACCATGAATTTAATGAAAACTTACCAAGATTATGATGAAGAAATGAGAAGTTCGAGCTCACAACCACAAAAAAATTACCTAATAAATGCTTCCCCAACTTTTCAAACTTTGTAGGGCTCCAAGCTCTTATAATTTTGGAAAAATATGGAGATTGGCCTCCAGTGCTGCTTAAGCGGTACTCGCCAAACCTACCCCTTCCGCTAAAGCGCATGAGGAGCCGCTTAAATAACTTTTGCTTTAGAGTATAGGCTATATTTTAGCGGCCCTCAGCTAGCATGGTTAGGTCACTTAAGCGACTGGCTAGCTTCTTAAGCAGCCTCTACTAAAGACCTCAAAGGGTTGCTTTAGCAGATCCACCAATTGAGACTTGGAAAAATTTTAAAGTCTCTATCAATCCCTCGGGATTAATTTGGATTCTTGTGAATGAAAACATACTACGTTGCTCTATTTAATTTGATATTTGAACTCAATAACATAGTCAAAATTTCCATCTGAGGTTGTTTTGATGAAAAGTGTGTCCCATACCAAAGTGCCATTTTTATCAATCTCGACCCATAGCTCAAAATGGGTCTGGGAGCCTTGGGATCCAAACCAAAGGTCCCTATAGCTTAAAATTAATGTTCTGAAGCTATTGGAATTGTCATAATTAAAATACAAGGTTGTTTGGTTAAAATTTTTACCTGATAGCCGATTTATACTAGTGAAGAGTTCAAACTAGGGAATTGGCGCTAAAAGCCAAACAAGCTACTTAATAACTAAATTGTCAGCTCAAGCAAGTCATAAATGATTTGGCCAACTATGTGAAGGCTCTAAAGGACAAGAATAAGTGAAAATATAGAAAATGACTTGGAGGCTTATGACACAAACTATGCTACTAAAATATTTTTTATGGTTTAGACTAAATGGTGACATCGAATATTTGAAGAAAGATTATTTTCAAAATATTAACCCGCAGGACCCTTTTTTAACCAATTTGACTATTCTTTAATAGAGGATTGAAATGTAATATAAAATCCTATGACCCAAAATAACCATGCTAGTAACCCAAAATCAACATTTCGTAGCTAATAGAGCTATTAAATTGTCATCCGAGGCTTGGATCACCAAATGTTGAACAAAGTTAACTAACCTTTGTAAGGGTGCTCAAAACCACAATCTCATTTAAAATACTTTCCAACGTGGTGGGAACCATACTAACCATTCCCAAAACTCATAAATGAGATATACCAATCATGAGAAAGGTCAAAGTGATCATAGTAAAGAAATTTCTAGATTATACTACGATGGTCATTACAAATACACAACACACTCAATAGAACATCTGCCTGGGAAATGCCATCCTTACAACCCAACAAATGTATCAACAAATTTTGTAATATCGAGGTAGAAACTAAACTCACAAAACCTGATCTAGCCCTACATCCTCTAATAGATTGTCCTCATTCTCATAATAAATCTCAAGCTAGGGATAGGCACCCTAGCCTATTCTCTGTATGGATTATATCCTCATGACCGACCTCTACCTATAGCTTGTTGATGACCCCTACCTCTCCCTCTCTCTAATTAGGGATTCAACAATAGGTAAGGTCTCAATATGCTCAATATCTCTAGATCTTGTCCTTACTATCTATGAAAATAAGAATGGATGAAAGTTTAGAATATTAGACATGAACAACCCATTAGATAATGAATCAAATTAATGAAGCTTTTCCTATATATATCTTACTCCCTCTCAAAGATAGATATGGAACGTTATTTATGAATTCTTTCAGGTTCTAATTTGTAGTGATTTAGTTTTAATTCATAGTGATTTAGTTCGATACATAATCAATCTTATCAAATATTTTGATTTTTTTTAATTACTTACATATATCCTATGAATTTCATTTTGCACCGAAAACTATTCTAGGAGAAGTTCGAATCGTACAACTCTTCCTAGGTTGTATTTGATCAACCGTGAGACTCTATTATACATCCTAATATTTACTTATGAGAATGGTGAACCTATCACTCTGATACCAATTTATCATGACCCAAAAGCTGAGGTCATGATGGAACCTACCTTTACCCAGCCTTGGTAGGTAAGCCAAAATTCGAAAAGAAAAGAAACATGATATAAGAAGAAAACAAGCAAAAATGAGAATTTTTTAAAAAAAATTAGGCCATATTATTTTCAAAATACATAAATATCCGAAAGGAAAATACATAATCCTTAAGATACTAGAGTCATAAGTATATATATCTAGTATAATAAATGGAATCTGAAATACAAGAGTGTCTCCTAAAATTACAAAAGACATAATAAAGCAAGGGGAGGTACATAATCAGCCTTGAACTCTGAAGCGTACCAATACCTCAATACATAGATTTAACCACATAAGATAAGCCATCATAGGTCGTACTTATATAAAAATCTACACCAAAAAGGGCATAGAAGTATAAGTGAGTATGGTTCATATATACTTGGTAGGTATTATATGATGAATTAACAAGTAAAAGACACTTATGAGCACGTCACTTGCATAAAGAAAAGTTCCCAAATGGTAGATTACACCATCTCTACTAACAGTTCTACAATATAATAAGCCAAAAAAGAAAGCAAAACATAAAAGAACCTTCTTGAATTGCTTCTTTTTAAGAATAAAAAATATAGGTGCCAAAATAACAGATGTTAAGAAGAACAAAAGTACTTGGACACATAATGGATCTTGAAGTACTATTTCTATGTCTTATTGACCAAATATGCCCAAGGTACTTTCTGAGGTAGGGCAACAAGATGATGACCACCACAATTATTATCTGTAGGGTACGTACCACCCTACAAGTTGACTACTACTTAGCTAGAAGATTTTGCCACATCAATGAGTACATAAAAGAAACACAAAAGATGTAAATCTAATGCAATGATGGTGTGTAATAACCTTCCATCTTATTTTCTATATTTTTCTTATTTTTGTAGTTTAGAGCTTTCCTACAGCTACCCCAAGTAAAAAATGACTCATTGGAACTGATTGTTTTATTATCGGGCAGTTAGTTTGGTTTTGGAGCCAATTCTTATTTTTTGAAGTCTTTATTGGTTCAATTTAGCTACTAGGAAAAGATCCATAAAAACAACCTTGTACGCTAGTTTTGAATGTTTCAATTACTCTAGACCATTGATTTAGGTTGGGAAGACCCTTGGTTTGGGTATCGAGGCTTCCAGGCTCATTTTAGGTTGTTGGTCGGAGTTGAAAAAAATGGCAAGTGGGTGTAGGACCCACTTTTCATAGAAATAACCTTGAATGGAAATTTTAACTAAGCTATTTGAGTCTGGAACATCGAATTTGATAGGGTAACATAGTTTATTTGCATATACAAGATTCTGGATGAATCACAAGTGGTCGGTGGATGTTTGAATTAATTATTGAGCTTCAATTAGTGCACTATTTAAATGGAATTTGGGTAGCTTAAGTGGAATCCCTCTAAAGTCCCTAGCCAACTTCTTAAGCAGTAGGTTGGCCTAATGAGGCATCGCTTGATAGGCAAAGGGACCGCTTAAATGATACATGTGTAGATGTTAAGTGTCGTTTTTAGTGTCACTAGATATTTTAATTGGCGACTGCTTAAGAGGACCAGTGTTCTCTTAAGCGATACTCGCATACCTGGGAAGGGTATAAAAACCCCACTTAGCCCGATTTTCCCCATTTTTATCCATTCTGATGTTTATTGAACCCTAAAAAGCTGGAAAATTTAAGAGAAACATTAGTGGGTGATTTAGGACTATTCATATGCTCGATTAATGCATTTCTTCTTCGAATTTATGGTAAGCTTCCATCAACTTCTTGGTTTAATTCTTCATCTTTTTCTAAGATCTCTAAAATCTTGGTGGCTTGATTTTCTCACCATTTGATCTGGGAATTCACCTATTTTTTAGTGTAAATTTTCCTTTAGAATAAAGGGATGTTTTGTTAGTTTCAAAAGTTTGTTTTGGTAAATGGATCCATATAGGTTTTTACATAATTTTGGACCCAAAGCATAATAGTGCAATATGGGTATCATTGTTCTGTTTTTGATAAGTAGATTGTGATTTTGATAATATGAAACCTTGAAAAAGATTTTTGGAAAGGGAAATTAGTGGTTTAGCGTATTCTTTGAACTTTTCTTCGACGTCTAGGTAGGCTAGATTTACCTTTTTCATAAATTGAGCTAATTCATAGTATAATTATTATATCATTCTAGATATTGGATGAAATTTTGGTATCAGAAAATTATTGGTATGTTTAATCTTATTTGGATAGTTTAGACTATCTTGGAACTATAATCTAGGTGAAATTGCCTTAGTTGTTTATGTTTAGGTGAAATTGCCTTAGTTGCTCATATTTAGGTGAAGTTGCCCTAGTTCTTCTCGATGTAGGCGAAATTGACTTAGTTTCTTAAGTTTAGGAAGATGTTCTATCATATGGCTATTTATTCCTTATTTAAAATATAAAAATAAATTTAGATACCCTAGCCTAGTTTTAAATAGAAATTACCTAAAATTAGATCTCGGGGATTTAAAGTGGGCCCTCTGACCCACCTTAGGTTAAGACTTGTGTTAGATTTTTCAGTACTTTATAGGCATATTACATTCTTAGTAGTAATTATTTTGGGACTTTGAGGAGATTAAATACATAATTGTTATGCTAGTTTGATATTTTGGAGTTGATTCTAGTTCTTCGTAAACTCAATGGTTTATCATGACTTTTGGTATGATTTATAGATATGATGATTGGCAAGGTGTATAGATACGATTATTGGTATGGTAATTGATATGGTTATCGATATATTTTATGGATGTGGTTATTGGTATGGCTTATGGATATGGTTATTGGTAGAGTGTATAGAAATGGTTTACTAACATAGTTATTTGATATCATTTTGTAGATATGGTTTATTAGTAAGGTTCATTGATATGGTTTGTCGATACGAGTTTTGGTTCAAGTGCGACAAATGATGTTATAATGTTGATACTATTGAGGATTTTATGATGCTATTGATAATATCCGATTTATGTTCGACAAATAATGTTACGATATTGATACTATTAAGGATGTTATGATGATATTGATAATATAAGTTTGATTCAAACCAGGCAAATGAGGTTATCATATGGACTCAATTGATGATATTATGATAATGATGATATTACTTTCAGTTAAAGTTTGACATTTGAGTTGGTTATGATATGATATTCCATGGGTGGTTTGATAGTTATAGTTGATTTTTTATAATTATGGATCTTTAGTTATTTACTTTCCCTTGATTGTGCCCTTTGCACTTATAGGGCCCCATATTGGGTTATTTGCTATTCTATACTTATTGGCTTATGGGCCCCAATTTAGCAGTTATAATTGTGTGATCTTTATGTTACTTTTCCAAATTTATTTATTTATCTATAGATAGTAATTTTAGAGCTTATTTCCATGTTTTCCCTACTAACTTGACTTAGCTTATTATATCATGATCCTGTCATTTTTATATCAAGATTTAGCTCAGTTAGCCGATGATGCTTTCTGAGTACCTATGGTTTTAGTACTTAATATACTTCTACATCTTTTTGGAGCAGAATCAAGTACTATTATCGATTGTTGGCATGACAATCATGTTCAGTTAGGTTTCAAAGATAGGGTGAGCTCTTGGAGTTAGACTATCTGTTAGACTATTACAGCTACTTTATTGCTGTTTTAATTCTTTAAATGTTGATTTACAACTTTTAGGGTACTTTTCACCAAGTTAGCCCATTACTTATAGCTTTGGGATATGGTTTGGCTTATCTACTAGTGGGATAAAGTAGGTGCCATTATGACTCTTATATTAGGTCGTGACAAATTATTATCAGAGCTTAGGTTTCACTGGTATTATGGGTACAAGAGCAAGTATCTAGTAGAGTCTCGTAGATTAAAACGATGATGTTCATTTCTTATCTTCGTGAGGCTATAGGATATTTGTAGGGGTCCTTCACTTCTTTTAATCATTTTGTGCAAAGAGATTGAGTTGGTTTCTAAAACATTTCTTTGGTTTAACTTTTTAAAAAATGGCTAGGACACATGCTACCTCTATGCGAGACGAGGTCTCGAGATTGAGCCTAGGGATTCTATCATTATTCAGAGATGACCTAGAGTTCATGGACAACCTAGGGATCTATCTCCGGCTAGGGTCAAGGATAGGGGACCTTCACTAGACCATATTCATTTCCTCAAGCAAGAGATTCTTCTACCCCAGCCAACGATGGGCGAGGGGCCATCCCAAGCTCCACTGAGGTTTATTTCTTCTTCAGTTCTCAAGGATGCTTTGGTTTATATTTTGACATAGGTTTGTCGTGCACCAGCTAAGAGTGCATAATCTATGTATCAAAGTAGTACTGAGGCAGAGGCATAGCCTGTAGTTGTAGCTTCTAGAGTCGAGGTGTAACACCCCAATTTGCTGAACCGGAATGCTACACGGTGCTCATGACCCCAAGGGACCACAAGCTAACCCATGACTGATATCTGTAACTGTATACTGCAAATTATGATATAATAATGCGGAATACATAGAACTATAAGGCCATAAGGTTCAACTGAATACAATTATGTGGGTGAAAATACCCAAAACAACTCAATCTGAAAGCTAAGTCTGAACATAAATCTGAACGTAAATCTGAAAGCCTCTAAACTATCTGAATAAGGAGTTTAAGGAACATGTCTCCAACTAACTCCATAAAACTGAAATGAAGAAATAATTAAGTATATCAAATCATATTGTCCTCGAATCAATGAGGACTCACTGTGTCTCTGCGACTAGAATGCTACTACTACTGCTGCGCTGGAGCTCGTGTCTCGGAACCTATGGTGTAACATGAAAAGAAAGAACCATAGCGGAAATGCGTCAGTACAACTGGAGTACTAAGTATACAAGGAAGGTAGGTTGAACATAAAGGGTTTCATGCATGAACAACACAGACTGACGAATATGAACGTGGGAGTGCAAACACACATATATAAAAACTGGGACCATGAATACGTGATAGCATGATCTATAAGCTAATACATGGTTTACTGATAACTGTCATGACTGATACTAAAACTGATAACATCGACGACTGTATCTGACAGTCCTATATATATTAAAATCTGAAGAACGCCCTGAGTTCTTTTATTGAGACTGATAATGAAACTGTGGGAAGTCGTGTTAAACCGACATGCCCTATGTATGCCGTTATGGCTAAGCTAGGGTCCAATATCTTCCTCGATTGGAGGGGTGTCAATACCGTGCCATGGGTAAGGATAGCTTGTGAGTGACCCTTATCTGGCGGGTACTCAATAAGAACGGTGGGAACCCTAAACTGACGGGTTAAGCCACCTCATCAACCCTAATTTGACGGGTTAAGATGTCTCAACCTACACTGGCTACGTAGTTTTGGAACACAAGGATGACTACTAAGAATCACACCCTGAACTAGCGGGTGAGTTTCCATCCTTGGGTTTACTCGGTGCTAACCTCTACTCCCATCTGGTGGGACTGGACATGAATAACTGATTGTGCATAACTTAATCTTACTGAATTCCATTGACTGGCGGAATATTACTGATATTTGACAACTGACTAAGATTATGAGGTTTTCCTGAGTCAGATGACTGACTGAAGTCTATGGAATCATTGCTTGAGTTCGGATATCATGAAACAGGACATGGATCTAGGCACACAACTATACTTTTTCGGTACAAGTACCCCCAAAACTCGATGGAAGAAAACTGACACACATGATTGACTTGATCATAAGAGTAGAGTCCATAATTTATAATATCATAAGTAGGGATCTCATACTAAGCATGGTTATCAACAATGTATTGCATGGAAAGTATTTCATATCATATGGAAGTACTTGCACAATCTTAATATCATGTCCATTGCATAATCATATTGGCAACACATACCAATAGCATGGAAGTTCATATGGATTGCATGGTTATCATATATCTTTTTCATAAGTAGGATTTACAAGTAAACATAGCATAATCTAATAAGAATAGTTCATGAGTACTCCAACTACATTTACAAGGAACATTATCAACATAGAAGTCATTGGAACGTTAGGGCATATCATGAATCCTTCACTTTGTCACAATTTCGCTATATTGCATGATTTCTAGTTTCTTAGGCATTTTATCAAACACCTTACATGCACATCTTAAACATAGGTGAAATCATCAAATTACAGATCATGAACAACCAAATTTACATGTTTCCAACTCATATGATATCATAAAATTCAAAAAAAGCTATAAAGATTCCATCTTGGGAATCGCCCAATATCAACAACATGATCAACAACACCCAACAATGTACAAATCATACTTTATAATGAAAAAGAGGGTTTTTGAGATTTATGGATGAAAAGGATCCATAAATCAACTCACGCATACCTTCGAAGGAAGATTCTTGATGATTGACGGAGGAATTTCCTTGAAATTGGATCTTCAAGCTTAGTTACACAACCCTAGTTGTTTTTATATTTTAGTGCTATTGGATGATGATCTTTGAGATGATAATAGGGTTGTAATATGTTTAGAAGCTATATATCTCATAGGGTTAAGTTTAGGGACGTGTAAGGAGTGTTACAAGACTTAATTACCCTTAAAATAACTCAAAACGGAGTGTTTTTGGCACCTGGAACTGACTTAGGCAGCGCTCAAGTGATTGCCTAAGCTAGGTTGGGCGGAGCCTAACCAATCGCCTATGCTTGGGTTGGGTGGTGCCTAACTAATCACCTATCCTTACTGTCTCTCACAAAAATGGGAATAACTTTTCGCTCGGGTATTGGATTAAGGCAAAATTAGTAACGTTAGAGAGCTAATTTGATTCTATACAATTTGGTGGGTCTAAATCAGCCAAAATACCACATTAACATCAAGTTATACTTGTTCAAAGATGAACCTTGCAAAATTGAACACTAAAACTTGATGGATTCAAAAACTCTTAGCTTGTATTACCTTAAGTGACTCATATGAACATTCTTAATGAATCATAAGCTATCCTATCACTAAGATATTCATTCTAAGTCACGTACTCAAGTATGAATCAAAGGATAGGAGATTTCATTAGTAGGAATACCTATTCATTTCCTAGCTTAAAAATATGCAGGGTATTACAATATCTCCCCCTTGGAAACATTTGTCCTCGAATGAGAATTTACTAAAAAGGGATACAAGACAATAGAACCCGAACTGAACATGAAGAACTGAAACTTGATCTCATGACTGACATGCTAAACATACTGAACTCATGCATATCTGATGCACGGACAACTGACACATGAATGCATGACTGAGTATGAAACGATTAATAGGTACCAATTTTATACGGGAAACATGAACGTAAAACTGAATAAGATTATGGAGAACTATTACCTTGATCTTGATTTGAATTGGTGGGGAAGAGGTGAGGATACTTGGTACACATATATGCTTCTGCTTCCCAAGTAGCTCCCTCATGAGACTGATTTTGCCAAAGAACCTTGACTAAAGGGACTTCCTTGTTCCTCAATCTACGAGTCTGATAATCTAAGATTTCGACTGTAATCTCTTCATAAGAGAGGCTGTTCTAAATGTCGATGCTCTAAATAGGGACAAAAATTGCTAGTTCATCTATGCACTTCTTTATCAAAGAGACATGGAAGAATGGATGGACTGAGGCTAGATCTGAAGGAAAATCAAGCTCATAAGCTACCTTGCTGAAGTGACAAAGAATTCAGAAGGGACCGACATACTGGGGACTGAGTTTCCCTTTCTTTCCAAAACTCTTCACTCCCTTAATGGGAGAGATCTTAAGATAGACATGGTCATTGACCTCGAACTCGAGATTCTTTCTACGAACATCTGCATAGGATTTCTGTCAGCTCTGAGCATACCGGAGTCTCTCTCTGATCAACTCAAATTTCTCTAAGGCATCGAATACTAAGTCAGGACCTATGATTGAGGCCTCACTAACTTCGAACCAATCAATCGGAGATCCATATCTCCTACCATAGAGAGCTTCGAATGGAGCCATCTAAATACTAGAATGATAGCTATTGTTGTATGCAAACTCAATCAAAGGCAAGTGGTCATCCCAACTTCCCTTGAAGTCAATTACACACTCCCTTAGCATATCTTCAAGAGTCTGAATGGTCCTCTCTGCTTGACCATCTGTCTGAGGATAAAATGATGTGCTAACATGGACTTGGGTACCGAGACCCTTTTGTAATGCTTTCCCAAAGTAAGAAGTGAACTAGGTACCTCTATCTGAGATGATAGATAGTGGAACACTGTGTAACCTAACTTAATCCCTGATATAGAGTTTAGCATAATCCTCGGTGGAATAAGAAGTACGAACAGGAAGAAAATGAGCTGACTTGGTCATTCTATCTATAATGACCCAGACTGAATCATGATGATGACAAGTTATAGGCAAACCTATCGCGAAGTCCATGTTAACTTCTTCCCATTTCCAAGTAGGAATGGTGTACTCTTGTATGGAACCACTAGGTTTCTGATGCTCTATCTTAACCTCCTGACATGTAGAGCACTTAGCCACAAACTCTGCAATATCTCTCTTCATCCTACTCCACCAATAGATCTCCTACATATCGTGGTACATATTAGTGTCCCCTGGATGAATAGAGTGTCGCGTACTATGCGCTTCTGCAAGAATTTGCTGCCTCAATTCATCTACACCTGGAACACATAGAGGACCTTGACAACGAAGAACACCATATCCCCCTTGGGATAAAACCTCAACTTTTTTATTCTAAACTGACTCTTTAAGCTTTAAAAGGCTAGGATCCCTGTCTTGTTTCTCTTTCACCTCGGAAAGTAGAGATGACTCTGAACTACTATGAACACATACACCACCCTCTAAAGAATCGATTCAGCGAACGCCTAGTCTGGCAAGCTGATGGATCTCTTGATCTATTTTTTTCTTACTATCCTACACGTGAGAAATACTACCCATGGAGAGTCTACTGAGAGATCGGCCACAACACTGGCCTTGCCCAGATGATAAATAACACTCATGTCGTAATCCTTCAAGAGCTTTAACCACCTTCTCTGGCAAAGATTGAGATCTTTCTGGGAAAAGACATACTGGAGGCTTTTATGGTCTATGAAGACATCTACATGAACTCCATAGAGATAGTACCTCTAAATCTTCAAGGCAAAAACTACCGCTGCTAACTCAAGATCATGAGTAGGATAATTCTTCTCATATGGCTTTAACTGTCTGGAGGCGTAGGATATGACCTTGCCATGCTGCATGAGGACACAATCTAAACCCACTCTGGATGCATCACAATAGACTATAGAACTGTCTGAACCATCTGGAATAGCTGGAACTGGAGCGGAGGTGAGTTGAGTCTTCAACTCTTGAAAGCTCTTATCGCATGAATTTGACCACTAAAACTTAATTTTTTTCTGAGTCAATCTGGACATGGGAGGTGCAATATAACAAAATCCCTCAATAAATCATCTGTAATAGCTAGCCGAACCCAAGAAACTCCTAATACCTGATGGAGATACGATTCTGTGCCAGTTTCTTACTGCCTTAGTTTTTTGAGGATCAACTCTAATGCCATCACCAGAAAAATATGGCCAAAGAATGCTACTGATCTTAGCCAAAATTTGCACTTGCTGAACTTAGCGAATAATTGGTGATCCTTAAGAGTCTGAAGAACAATCCTGAGATGGTCTGCATGATCAGACTCTGTGCGAGAATAGACCAGAATATTAGCTATAAAGACTATGACAAATATGTACAAGTACTTCTTGAACACACGGTTCATCAAATCCATAAAATCTGCAGGGGCATTGGTAAGACCAAATGACATGACTAAAAATTTAAAGTGATAAATACCAAGTACGAAAAGCTATCTTCAGAATGTCACATTCCCTAACTCTGAGCTGATGACAGCCTGATCTGAGGTCTATCTTGGAGAAGTAACTGGCACCCTGAAGTTGGTCGAATAGATCACAAATCCTGGAAAGAGGATATCTATTCTTGATCGTGATATTATAGAGTTGACGATAATCAATACATATCCTGAGAGAATCGTCTTTCTTGTGCACGAATAATAATGGTGCACCCCATTATTTTATTGAGTTCTTTTATTGAGACTGATACTGAAACTGAGGGAAGTAGTGTTTAACCGACATGCCCTATGTATGCCGTTATGGCTAAGCTAGGGTCCAATCTCTGCCCCGACTGGAGGGGTGTCAATATCAAGTCACGGGTAAGGATAGACTGTGAGTGACCCTTATCTGGCGGGAAATCAATAAGAATGGTGGGAACCCTAAACTGATGGGTTAAGCCACCTCATCAACCCTAATCTAACGGGTTAAGATGTCTCAACTTATGCTGGCTATGTAGTTCTAGAACACAAGGATGACTACTAAGAATCACACCCAAAACTGGCGGGTGAGTTCCCATCCTTGGGTTCACTCGGTGCTAACCTCCACTCCCATCTGGAGGGACTGAACATGAATAACTAACTGTGCATGACTTAATCTTACTGAATTTAATTGACTGGCAGAATATTACTGATATCTGACAATTGACTAAGATCATAAGGTTTTCCTGAGTCACATGACTAACTAAAGTCTATGGAATCATAGCTTGAGTTCGAATATCGTGAAACATGACATGGATCTAGGCACACAACTATACTTTTTGGGTACAAGTACCCCCAAAACTCGATGGAAGAAAACTGACACACATGACTGACTTGATCATAAGAGTAGAGTCCATAATTTATAATATCATAAGTAGGGATCTCATACTAAGCATGGTTATCAATAATGTATTGCATGGAAAGGATTTCATATCACATGGAAGTACTTGCACAATCTTAGTATCATGTCCATTGCATAATCATATTGGCAACACATACCAATAGCATGGAAGTTCATGTGGATTGCATGGTTATCATATATATTTTTCATAAGTAGGATTTGCAAGTAAACATAGCATAATCTAATAATAATAGTTCATGATTATTCCAACAACATTTACAAGGCACATTATCAACATAGAAGTCATTGGAACGTAAGGGGATATCATGAATCGTTCACTTAGTCACAATTTAGCTATATTGCATGATTTCTAGTTTCTTAGGCATTCTATCAAACACCTTACATGCACATCTTAAGCATAGGTGAAATCATCAAATTACACATCATGAACAACCAAATTTACATGTTTCCCACTCATATGATATCATAAAATTCAAAAAAACATATAAAAATTCCATCTTGGGAATTACCCAATATTAACAACATGATCATCAATACCCAACAATGTAGAAATCATACTTTATAATGAAAAAGAGGGTCTTTGAGATTTATGGATGAAAGGGATCCATAAATCAACTCACGCATACCTTAGAAGGAAGATTCTTGATGATTGATGGAGGAATTTCCTTAAAATCGGATCTTTAAGCTTAGTTACGCAACCGTAGTTGTTTTTCTCTTTTAGTTCTCTTGGATGATGAGCTTTGAGATAATAATAAGGTTTTAATATGTTTAGAAGCTATATATTTCATAGGGTTAAGTTTAGGGACGTGTAAGGAGTGTTACAAGACGTAATTACCCTTAAAATAACTCAAAACGGAGTGTTTTTTGCACCTGGAACTGCTTAGGAAGCGCCCAAGTGATTGCCTAAGCTAGGTTGGGTGGCGCCTAACCAATCGCCTATGCTTGGGTTGGGCGGTGCCTAACCAATCGCCTATCCCTACTGTCTTTCACAAAAATGGGCATAACTCTTAGCTCAAATATTGGATTAAGGCAAAATTGGTATCATTGGAAAGCTAATTCAATTATCTACAATTTTGTGGGTCTAAATAAGACAAAATACCACATTAAAATTGAGTTATACTTGTTTAAAGATGACCCTTGAAAAATCAAACACTAAAACTTGATGGATTCAAAAACTCTTAGCTTGTATTACCTTAAGTGACTCATATGAACATGCTTAATGCATCATCGGCTATCCTATCACTAGGATATTCATTCTAAGTCGCGTACTCATGTATGAATCAAAGGATAGAAGATTTCATATGTAAAAATACTTATTCATTTCCTAGCTTAGAAATATATGGGGTATTACACGAGGTCCCTTCTGCATTGGTAGTTGCCCAGCTCGTTGTTGCTTAGTCGATGTTTACCAAGTTAGCTATGTATGTCTTGGATTATAAAATATTAAGTAGATTCTTAATATTGTCTTTACCTAGTTTTTGTGGTGCATCGAGCGAGGATGTGTATGAGTTCTTGATTTATTTGTGTGGATAGGCTTCCTAATTTATACCTAGTTGAGACTCGTGGTGTAAGTTGCACTACTTTTTAGTTGGACTTAGAAGCTTAACATTGGTGGAAAGGTCATCATGATTCTGTGCTATTTGGATCTCTCTCACTAATATGGACTTAGTTCTGTGAGATCTTCTTGGAGAATTATATGCCTCGTAGTCTTTGGGGTTGTCTAAGAGACTAGTTCTTAAGGTTGTAGCAGGGTTCCAAGACTATTTTTTAGTATGATGCTCGATTTTATGAGTTATCTAAGCATGCTACTTCTATTCTTACTAGTGAGTATGAGAGGGTTTGCAGCTTTGTTTAAGGATTGATACTTTCTTTTTGTATGTGTACATAGAGTTTGGTTGTTGTGGGTATGTATTTTATTAAGGTTTTTTATCATGCTTAACTTATGGAGGGGATGCATTATGAGGCCCAAGGGGGCAGTGATAAAAGGTCATGATATTAGGGTAGTTTTAGTGAGAGACATAGTAGCTCATGATTTAGCGGTATTGGTTATCAGGGTAGGTACCTTTTAATATCCTGGTTAGTCTAGTTGGCCAGTTTAGGCTGCACTTTATTTTATCAATAGAGGCTAGTCCAGTTTCAGTAATCGTCTTGTCCAGGGTCATAGACAATATTTGAGGGGTTCATTATCTTGTTATTCTAGTCATGGTGCTTATTCCGAGTTAGTCGGATCTTCTAGTTTTATTAGAGCTTTCGTTCATTTCTCAAGCGAGTTCCCTAGTCATAGAGTGATTGTTCCTTCAGCTTAGAGTATTTCTTTGATTAGGGTGGTACATCCTTATACAAAGGTTGTATGGCTGGTCTATAAGATACTTATGGAGGTTCTCAAGAAGGTAAGACAAGAGGTTGATCAGGAGCCCAAACAGGTGGTGAGCGTGGTTAGTTAAATGTCATACTTTCTAGACCTGAGGTTGAGCCTTCATATACTATTATCATTTGTGTGATCTTGTCGTTCCATCAATTGGATTTTTCATTGTTTCATTTAGGATCTACTTATTCTTATGTATCTTCTTATGATGTCCCATGATTAGAGTTATCTAGGGATTCATTATCTATTCCTAAGGATGATTCTTTAGTAGTGAATCAAGTTTATAGATCATGAGTTGTGATTGTTGTAGATTTTGATACTTAGGTTGATCTTACTGTGTAAATATGGAGGATTTATATGTATTCTAGATAGACTGGTTATCCCGCTATCATATAATCTTGGATTGTTTTGCCAAGATTGTTACCTTCATCATGCCTGGCATAACCCCAATTGTGTGGCAAAGAGGGGTTAGTTGCCATCCAATGGGAATTATTTCTTATATTCACGCTAGGAGGCTTAGTTCTAAGGGTTGCAAGTCTTATCTTTCTTACATTTGTGATGTTAATGCGAAGGGTCTATTACTTAACTCCGTTCCTATAATTTAAAAGTTTCCTGATATTTTCCCTACAAATCTACCCGATCTTTCTCCTGAACATGATTTAGAGTTTGTTATTGATCTTGAGCCAACAACCTAACCTATTTCTACAGCACCCTACCATATGACTCCTATCAAGCTGAAGGAGCTAAATTCTCAACTTTAGGATTTTCTTGGTAAGGATTTATTTGACCAAGTTTATCCCCTTGGGGATATCCTATGTTTTTTGTGAAGAAGATGGATAGATCCACGCATATGTGCATTGATTATAAGCATCTTAATAAGGAGATGATGAAGAACCAATATCTTATGCCTCACATTGATGATCTGTTTGACCAGCTTTAGGAGTAGTGATGTTATATAATATTTATTGAGGTTCGGTTACCATTAGTTATGGATTCAGGCTGAAGATATCCTAAACACAACCTTTAGGAACTGTTATAGTCATTATGAGTTTCTAGTGATGTCTTTTAGGTTGACCAACATCCCAGCCGCATTTATGGATTATATGAACCGAGTGTTCAGACATTATTTGGATTCTTTTATGATTGGGTTCATCAATGTCATCCTTACATATTTGAAAAGTAAAGAAGAGAATATGAAGCAGTTGAGGGATTACGCTCCAGACTTTGAGAGATCATATGCATTTTTCCAAATTCTCTAAGTGTTGGTTTTGAATTTAGTTGGTGATATTTTTTTTGAATGTAGTGTCTAAGGATGGTATTTTGGTAAACCCATCAAAGACTGAGGCTATTAGTGATTGGGCTAGTCCTACTTCTCCAACTAAGGTTCGTAGCTTCACTGGTTTGGCCGATTACTATAGATGATTCATTGAGAGGTTTGCTTCCATCGTAGCACCTATGACTAGATTGACTCAAAAGGAGATTCCTTTTTAATAGTGCAAGTAGTGTGAGTAGATCTTTGGAAATCTTAAGGGATTTCTCACTTCAGTTCCTATCTTGGATCTTCTTATTGAGTGTGGGAGATTCATCGTGTATTGTAATGATTTTGGTGTTGGTTTGGGTTGTGCATTGATACAGCAGGGTTGAGTTATTGCTTATGAATCGAGGTAGATAAATTTGTACTTATTCAACTTCCCCACTCATGATTTGAAGTTGGCAACAATAATTTTTGCATTTTAGAATTAGAGGCATTATCTTTATGGTGTGCATTGTGAGATCTTCATGGATTATCATAGTACTCAACATCTTCTGACCCGGAGAGAGTTTAAATCTAGGCAGTGCAGATGGATGGAGTTGCTTGAGTATTATGATATCTCTATCATGTATTATCCAGGCAAGACAAATATGGTATCCTACACCTTAAGTCTGAAGATGGTGAGTATGGGTAGCTTGGCTTATATTTTATTTTCTCAGAGGTCCTTGGCATGGGACATATAGTCCTTAGCCAACTTGATAGAGCGACTTAATATTTCACACCCTACGAGAATTCTTGCTTGTGTTGAGGAAAGGTCGTCTCTATTTGAGCAAATTTGGTATCGTCAGTTTGAGGATAAGAGACTTTTCATGCTCCGTGATCAGATGTTGAGTGGTGAATTGTAATGCCTTGGGATTTGGTCCTTCAAACTTTCTGAATTTTTATCCTCGCTCTATTGACTATGACTCACACTATGAGTCATAGAGTGTCTTGACGGGTCATGTGACCCTAGTTGTAAGGTGTCCAGTGAATGGTGCTTTAGATGTTTTCCTAAGTATGACTTAGGGATATGAGTCGTAGGGAGTCTTGATAAGTCTTAGGGACCCAAGTCATAACCAAATCGATAATTTAGTGGATAATTTCTTCTCTGAATATGATTGGCTCACTAAGAGTCGTAAGGACTTGTTACAAGTTGTTGGGTGCAAATTATAGGATGTTCAGTATTTACCCAATTGAGTTCTTTGTTGACTATGAGTGGACCCTATGAGTCGTAGTGTCCCATTATGAGTGGTACCATTTGATTCATAATGTCAATAGTGTGTGGGTGTCCTGGGAATTGTCTTCGATATGACCTATGGTGATGAGTCATAATGAGACTATGCGAGTCGTGTAGTGACCTGTAGTTATTGATAACTAAAATTTTTCTTTTTAATTTGAGGGAACTTTGGACAATTCCCTCCTTGCCCCATTAAAACCTCACATCCATAAATTACTAAAGGGTGTTATATTTCATCCTTAATGTACTTAAACACTTCAAAGGCTCTTTCAAATTTTCTCAAGTATCCATACTTATGATTTCTAAGAAGTAGGTCGTCCAAGGGCTAAAGGGTTGAGTTACTTTCGTGGAACTTGGTATTTCACGCATGTTGCTCTTCCCTCATTGTTAATTTTTTAAAATCATATATTTTAAAATATTGTTCATGAGCTATTGATGTTGGTTTGAAACAAGGGTTGAGGGTTTGAATGTTTATTGATCGAACAATGTTTCCTATGCTGTACATATGATTATTCATGCTTTAATTAAGGTTTTGAACTTGTGGGTGAATGGTTGTGGTGAATGAACTAGGGAATTGTGATTTTGCCCAAACTTGTGACTTTTGAATTAGTTATGACCCCAATGCCATATTGTGAAATTGATTTTTAATTATGAGAAATGCAGTAATTTGAATTATCCTTGAACTATTTCATTATGATTTTGAATATAACCTTACGGGGTTATGTAATTCCCCAAGATAATGTAAAATTAAACCTAGGGAGTTGTGAATTCCCCCAAATGATGATAATTGGTTTGGCATATTGATGTTACCTTGCAAGTGTAGTTGGTATGATGATACCAACAATGTATGCCATAATTGTAATATGGTTCAATAAATGGGACTGTGTGATACTTGTGTTAATTGGGATTTGATGAGGGTTGTGCAGTTGAGTCATAAAAGTGGATGTCTCGAGGGGCAAACACTGGAAAACATGATTTCTGATGCAAGATGCAAAGGTCTATGAGATGGGGAGGTTCTAGTCCACCTTATTATTATTATCATATGATTGAGAGGTTTGACTATATTATATTACATGATTTGGTGCTTGTGTCACTATGATATGCCAGGAGGTCCAAGTCCCCTATAGTGCATATGTATACCTTCGGGTTCGTTCAGCCACACGTACTGAGGACCTACTAGAAGGGGGAGAGTTAGGCCCATATAGCTCGTGGGTACCTTTGTATGTTTTGAAGGATGGGCTTAACAATCTATACTGAAGTTTTAAAGTGCATGCTAACACTTGTTCCATGTTCCAGAATGTGATTTCAATATATATATAGACACACACACATTTGCGTATGTGCATTGGTTTTGAATGATTTTGAACTATTGATCTTAGCATTATGTTATCCATATCCCTGAGTTTTATGCTAGTGTTCATGCCACTAATAGTCTCCGGGCGCTATATCTCTATGCAATACAGGGTCTAATGGTAAGGGTACTTTTCCTGGGCAGAGTTAGGTGGATTATCTCAGCTCGTTGGTTCGTTATAATGAAATGGTGATCTTTCATACTTTCACAGACTTAAGCATTTCATCAGTTCTTATCATAGACTAGAGTTGAGAGTTTCTTTATCATTAGCATTACCACTTTCATTCTCATTGTCATCTATCAGAGTCGGGGACATGTCCCTACCAATACTAGTTTTGGTTCTTCTGTTAGGAGGCTTTGTTGGATTACTATGGATATTGGGTGATATTTATCGGTTGTTTGGTCAGTCACCGAACATCGATTATAGACATGTCCTTAAGCCTTATGTATGTTTTCTTGTTATATGTTTGGAATTCATCAAACAATGGGGGGATGTTGTGTTTAGTTTGGTTAGATGTAGGGAGTAATCTCTAGTCCATATGGGACTTGAGATTCTCGTCATGGCTAGGCCCTAGTTTGGGTCATGACAGAGATGGTATCAAAGCCTAGGTTTGGTGTCATTGGGTGTCCAATATAACCTTGACAAGAAAAGTCTCATTTATGGGTGTGTAGCGCACCACACTTATCAGGGAGAGGCTATGAGGCAATTAGGAATGTTTCCCTTTCTTGTTTTTCAATCTTTCAGTTATAGAGTCTAAGGCCTTGAATGTCCTTTATCTCATGTTTTCTTTTCATATCACCTCTACCAGAAGTTCTGATATTTGTGGAAACACCTCTATACCATTTAAGGATAATGTGGACATATCTTGTCCAACTCCAAGAATTCATACCCAATCTAGGGTCGCTGCTTCTGATTTTCCTGATGGTATCCTTCCAGACTAAGCGTGTTGCTTTTGTTGCTCTATCATCTAAGGCAACTAAAGGTATCCAATTTATTAGGTTGAGTCTTTCTATTTTCACTAGTTCTAAAGTTGAGGAAGATCCTTAAAATTTTATTGATGAAATGGAAAAAATCTTCCATGTTATGTATGCTACTAATGTGGAGGATGTAGAGTTCTCCGCCTATCAGTTGAATGATGTAGCATACCAGTGGTATGAAAAATGGGACCATCTTAGGTGCAATAATGTTGAGTCGGCTTTATAGGATGACTTCTCTAGTGCTTTTCTTGATCGCTTCTTTCTCGGGTGTTGTGGGAGGCAAAAGTTGAGGATTTTATAAATTTAAAGAATGGAAGAATGTTAGTGAAGGAGTATACCTTGAATTTTCACCAGTTGTCGCGTTATGCTCCAAAATTGGTGTCTACCATGATGGCTAGAATGAGAAAGTTTACCTCTGGGTTATCCCGTGAGTTGATCTTGGAGAGCAAGGCTGCCTTATTGAACAAGGATATAGACATCTATAGACTTTTGGTGTATAAGCAACAAGTCAAAAAAAAAAGCAAGCGGAGATAATTGAATGGCAGAGTAAGAAGTTTTGATATTGGGATCAGGGTGGAGGTCAACAGCAAAGTGGTAGAGATGGTGGAAAATAGTCTAAGAAAAAAGTGAGGCAATTCTAGTTCCTACTCTATGGATAATGCTCCTTATACAAAGACGTTAGGTGATCATTATCCTTAGTATAACACTGGGTTTAGAGCACCAGAACCCCAGCCTCAGGCTAGTTGGGCTCAATCAGCTCCATCGTTTCCTCCCTATAGACTCTGTGGTCAGGTTCACAGTGGCGTCTATGAAGAGGGGAGGAACAAGTGCTTTAAATGTGGTTAGATTGTTTATATGCAGAGGGATTATCCTTTTAAGGTTGCTTCTAGGGAAAATAAGATTCTTATTGCTACTTTATCAGCTCCAGCACCAAACGGTGCTAATTTTGGTTCAGACTCTAGCACTGGATGGAATAGTTTGTAAGCTCTTACCACTCACTGGGATTTTAAGGCATCCCCCAATATTTTTACTAGTATGCTAAAATCTTATCACGTGATGTTTATTATTTACTTGATCCTAGATCTACTCTGTATTTTTTGACACCTTATGTGGCTATTCATTTTGTCTTTGATCTTTAATGTATTTCGGACCCCTATTTTGTGTCCACCCTAGTGGGTGATTCCATTATATCTAGAAGGGTCTATAGGGGTGGTCTGAAGTCGGCCTATGGTAGAGAAACCTTGGTAGATCTGGTAGAGTTGGATATATTAGTCTTTGATATGATTTTGGGGATAGATTAGTAGTATTCGTGCTATGCATCTCTTGACAGTCAGATATGATTGATCAATTCATATTTCTTTAATGATATAGTGATTGAAGGGGAAAGTAGTTCCCTATTACCTATAGGAAGTTTAATCTCATATATTAATGCCTAAAAATTATTTTGTAAAGGGTGCTTTTATCACATAGTGTATGTTAAGGATTCTAGATCTGAAGTTCCTTTTTTATAGTATGTCCCTGTGGTCTTTGAATCTCATGAATGTTTCCTGATGATCTTCCTGGTATTTCGCCCGAAAGGGAAATTGATTTTGGGATTGTTCTTTTTTTGGATGGTCGTACTATATCTATCACTCCTTACAGAATGGCTCTGGATGAACTGAAAGAACTCAAGGAGTAGTTGAAGATCGTCTTGATAAGGCTTTTAACTGCCCTAGTGTGTCTTCGTGGGGTGCTCATGTTCTTTTCGTGCATAATAAGGATGACTCCTTTCGGATGGGTATTAATTACTGACAATTGAATAAGGTTACCTTAAAGAATAAGTAACCACTTTCGAGGATTAATGATCTCTTTGATCAGCTTCAAGGTGGTAAGTTTTTTTCTAAGATTGATCTTTGGCTGGGGTACCATTAGTTGAAAATTAGAGAGGTAGATATCCCTAAGACTGCCTTTCAAACCCAGTATGGTCATTTTGAGTTTTTTGTAATGTCTTTTGGTTTGAGTAATGCCACGGTAGCATTTATGGATCTTATGAATTGGGTTTTCTATCAGTTCTTGGATTTGTTCATGATTGTCTGTATTGATGGTATTTTTGTATATTCTAAGAGCGACACGGATCGTACTGATTTGAGGTGGATATATGCACTTCAGTGTTGCTATCCTAGCTTATTGGGCCTAATTTTGATGACTTCTCAAGTGGTTAATGTGTTAATGATGATATAATTGACCATCTAAGTGTTTATCTATGTGATTACAATGTTTAAAGTGTTTTCCAAACAAGTTTGTACTTAAATTGGTCAGTTAGAGTGAAAACGAGAAAACTAGTGTTACTAGCTTGAGCTAGGTGTTTGTCTAGTTGATCTTGATGGATTCTAATGCATAATGAGTTCATAATGGTTTTATTATGTAATTATTTTTTTAAAAACTTGTTTATAATGTGTAAAGTTCAATTGAATCAAGCCAAGAGTCAAAACACTAAACTAAATATTTAAAGGACGACACTAGTCTTAGCTTGAGTTTCAAGTTCATTGTCTTGAACATTATGTTTCTTTGAGCTCTAATCCGTGATGTTTTATGATATAGGATCCTTTATGATTTGATTATGATGATATATGGAGGATACAAAAGCTTGAAATCAAGTGAAAACAACACCACAAAACTTGGGATGGAAAGACAAGTGCAAGGCAAAGTTTAAACGTCATAAATGCAATTTCCAATGTGCCCTCGGGATAGAGGGGCAATCCACCCCTTATTAAAGGGGATAAAGAAACATTTTTCACACCTTATTCCAAGGGAGAAAGAAAAGCATGGTAGACCATACTACCTGGGAGTAAGCAACGCGTCGCTACGTTATTCCCACGCGACCAAATTTTGCTCCTATAAATAGGACACTTGTACTCATTAATAACACCTTGGAAGTCATGGAGTCTTTTAGAGAATATAGAAAACAATTCAAAGGGTTTTTATTAGTTTACTTTATTTGATTTATGGATTATATCATCTATTTATTTATCTTTATTATGGTTATGTCCATTAGCAGTTAAGTGCCCCCTTTCCAGGGTTAACTCCAAGAACATGTTTATTATTCCTTTGAATTGAGTTTGTTTTGATTTCTTATCATATTTTGATGTTTATTTATCCTTTTTATAACTATTTTAAGGATTTGGCACCCTTAGAATATATCAACTATCGATTTTGTGAGCTCGGAAGGTGAATAAGAAGATAGAAAATGGGGATAAATAGAGTATGGTTCTTATCCTTTTATAAAATAAGGGATTTAAATTAGTGTCTAGGATAGACATATACCTAGAATCATTATTTGATTCAATACGGGATGAAATAAAAATGCGTTTAGCTTAGTTCTCACATCCCCTCTCAATGATTTAGCTGTGGGTCTAAATTAGATAGGTGATTAGAGGCTCGAGATACCAGGATCATAATATCAACCCCATAAATCAATAACCAAGATAAGTAATCCGACAAATGAAGTTCAATAGTGTGGTATGCTTGTTCATAGAGCCTTAACCCCAGATTTTAATCTAGTGATCGTCCAAAGTCTTTACTTTCCCATATTATTACTTTTAGAACACTTTTGGCTGCGTTGCACTAGTTAATCTCAATCGTTAAACTAGAATATGATAGTTGCATAACACAGTCTATAAGGTATCGATATTCGGCTTTATTTAAGACCACTGTATTACTTGGTGAGACCACGTACACTTTTCTGTGCGCTTTGGTGCAACAATTTTTTTGCACCGTTGCCAGGGACTTGTAAATTGGCACTATTTTAGCTTTACTTTTACTTTTTAGATTTCTTTGGTGCTTTATACTTGGACTTGATATTGAATCTGCATGAAATAGGTTTACAGGCTAAAAAGATGGAAAGGAATAGGAAATTAGTTAAACCAAGCCCCAAACCCAACCAATTCTTTCACTAATTAAGAAGAGAAGTAGTACTTCTCCACGGTATCCTGCAAATTAAAGAGGAACAAGATAATTTTGCTCTCATGGCTAAAGATCTACCAGCACGCAAGACAGTTCGTGAAGTGGCAATTCCACTTTCGACAAATTTAACCTCCCATTTTCAAACACCGGCTGCTAGAGGTAACTTTGAGCTGAAACAGAACATGGTGTAGCTTTTGATAAGTAGTGGACAGTTTATTTGACTTTCACATGAAAATGCACAAGTCCATTTATGGAATTTCTTGGATATCAGTGACACATTTATCCCAACGGATGTGTCAACTGACTATGTTAGGCTGAGAATTTTCCCTATTTCATTATTAGGGGAAGCAAAGAAGTAGTTAAATGTTGAGTCAGTAGTTCAATCACCACCTGGGATGACTTAGTCTAGAAATTACTTATCCAATTATTTCCATCTGGCAAGACTGTGAGACTGTGCAATGAGATTGTGATCTTCAAAAGAATGCCAGATGAAAACATATATCATGCGTGGGAGAGCTTCAAAGCTCTTCTTTAGGAATGTCCACATCATCAATAGTCAAATAAGGTACTAGCTCACACTTTTTTGAGGAACTTGATCACAAAACAAAATTTTGTTAGATTCATCTATAGGTGGTCAAGTGTTGGAATGGACGTATGATGAGTTATATACCTTATTGAATCGGATTGCATAAGGGAATCCCAAGTAGAATTTTGACTCAATAAATGCTATAAAGAAGGTTGCAAGTGTATTAGAGGTGGACCAGTTTACTACTATATCTGCTTAGATTGCTACACTACAAAATCAGTTAACTACTTAGTCCAGCAATATGAAATTGGGGGTTACACAGCCTGTAACAACAGTTAATGCAATTCAGCAGACAAATACTTGGTGTGAGGTTTGTGGCAACAGCGATCATTCTACAGCTACGTGTGCTGCAAATCCTGAGTTAGTGATGTTAGTGGACAATCCTCAAAGATCGATTATAGGAATGCCTATAATCCAAAGTGGCAGACTCAACCACCAAATCCATCATAGAATAACCAATAACAACAATTTTAGTAGCAATAGGTTTAAGAAAATCACTCCACAAATCAAAGTAGCAAAATTGAAGAGATGCTAAAATAACTTTTAGCATCTCACACACATTTGGCAGCAAATATCATGAGTCAACAGGTGGATGCAATGAACCTGGAGATCCAGGATGGGAAAATACTACAGGCATAAAATTATAAGCCTCAAGGTGGTTTGCAAAGTAACATTAAACCTTCTAAACAACTAATGGCAATCACTTTGAGAAGTGGTAAGAAGCTAAATGAAAAACCTCCAAATGCAACTAAGGAGGTAGATGCGGAGATAGCTCCTAATCAGGTTGATGACAAAGTTGTTACAAATTCGAGAAAGCCTGAGTACTAGAAAACCAAAGTTGTTGAATAGGTAAAGAAGAGACCACCACCACCTTTCCCACAGAGACTTAGAAAAGCGAAGAGGGATGTGTAGTTCAAGAAGTTCTTTGACACATTTAGAGAGCTTCAAATTAATCTTCCTCTTTTAGATGTTTTGCAGGGAATGCTCAAGTATGCTAAGTACTTGAAGGACGTGTTCACTAATAAATTTAAGTTGCAGAATTTAGAGACACTAGCACTCTCTGAGAAGTATAGTTCTGTAGTGATGTGGAAGGTGCCCAAAAAGCTCAAAGACCCTGGGAGTTTTACTCTCCTTATTCAAATTTGCAATAGTGAAGTGGTATACACACTTAGTTATTTGGGGAAAAGTATCAACTTGATTTCCCTTTCGTTGTTCAACACTTTAGGCTTGGGGAAACCGAGACAGAGCTATGTGTTACTCTAATTAGCATACCGGATCATAGCCCATCCTGAAAAAATTATAAAGGATGTTCTGATCAAGGTTGGTAGGTTTATTATTCCTTTAGATTTTATTGTTTTAAATTTTCAGGAAGATGAAAGAGTGTCATTCATCTTGGGATGTCCATTCTTGGCGATGAGAGGAGCCTTGTACAGTTTTTAAAGTGTACAAACCACGCAACACACTATCCCACTACAAAGATTTGTGCATGATTAAAGTGATTGAAGGGGATAAGTGTAGGGTAGGGAAGTTTAGTCCACCAAAGAACCTCTTCAAACATCATCATTGAGCAGCCCAAGTCACAAATACCCTAGCCTAAAAAGATGCAGATTAAGGAGCCTAAAAAGGCTATTATTGAGAGATTGGTTGACCTTAAGAGTTCACACTCACAAGGTAAGAAACAAATAATAAGATGGCCTCTTTGTAGGAGGAAGAGGATGAAGGAAAACAAATGAGTCCAAGATTGGGTCATGTCGCAACACTAAATTAGGCACTGATTTGAAGGCAATCAATGTTAAGGTAGGTTTTATTGTTAGTATTTTTATAGTTTTTACTTCACTAGTTTTTTTTTGTGTTGATTTACAGGTTGATGGGAAGTCTGAGTACTAGAAAACTTGAGCTAAGAAGCATAAAAAAGACTAAGTGTAGGGTCCCCAAACCCCCTTGATGTACAAAGATGCTACTAGCTAGGCCTAGAGGTCTCATAAAGGAATTCTATCTCTACTATTAAAGTATACTTTGGGGATAAAGTAGATTTTTAAGTGTGTGGTGGGGAAATTCTTATTTTTAAGGTAATTTTAAAAAATTTTGTGTTAGGAATAAATGGTATACTCTTATTGGTGTTATGTGCGACTGTATTATGCAAGTGTTTTAGTTGTAAAAAGCATGTTTATTGTGCAAATTATTACTTTTTAGACTCCTAGTATCATGTTTATGACTCTTGTACTTGTTGTATTAATGTTGAATTCCTGTTATTGTTTGGTTGAGTGTCTATGATGATTCTTCTTGAGTTGAGCATGTACCATGTGTGTGTGAGCTTCTTGTACATTCCATGTTGCACTTGATGTTAGAACTTGCTTTGTGTATGTGCAGAGTGAAATAAACAATGTGGGTTTAGGATATGATATATGCATTTCTTTAATATCCATGTTCATACCCTCTTTTAACTACACTTATGCTTAATTCTAGCTAGCCTCATTGAGCCTTTAGCTTATTTTCTTTGCCAACCGTATATGTATAATGTATCCCCTTGTTTGATAGACCTTAATTTAATCCAAAGCTCCTAAGTGATTTAGTGTAAAATTAATTCAGTATGGAGTTTGAAAAAGTAAGGGAAATGTAAAATCAAAAACCCAAAGTAATATTTATTGGTATATGCAATTGATGTGTAGTTGTTGGGAGTTAGAGAAATTTGTGATAAACAAAGCCTCATTTTTAGCCCATTTGTGTTATAATGAACTTGTTTTGACTTTGGTCCTCCTTGTACATTTTGCACCTCAACTAAGGCAATTACTTAAGTTGAGGGTGGCTATCATAGGGGTGTGTAATATAAAATTGGTGTGAAGAAGGTAAAATTGAATGATGTGTACATAGCAGACTCCCACCATAGTGTATGTTAATGAGCTTAATGAGACAGGGAAAAACAAAAGATAGGGGTAGATATAAGTGGTGTAAATGGGTTGTTAAAGGTGAATCAATGAAAAAGTGTGATGTATCAAAGTGCTTAGGAAAGATAGTCTCTATTACTTGAAAGAATAGTTCCTACCCATCCCTTAGCCTACGTTACAACCCTTACAGACCTACTTGATCCTAATCATTAACATTATGATAATAGTTAAGTACTACACTAAGGGAAAGCCTATGATTCGTCTTGTGTAACTTGTAAATTCCTTGTGAGAGCAAACGTAATTTTATTTTTATACCTATTTTGTTATAAATTGCATTTATGTAAGTGATTATTGGTAACTCTCTTTTTGTGAGGGAACATGTTGGATGATAGCTAGGAGAATTATATGATAAGTTTGATTGGTCATTATGCATGAGTTTGCCAACTTGGTGAATTAATTCTTGAAGCTAGGATGTTTTGGAGTAGTATTCTTGAACTTTCAATTGTGTACATAACATGCTTAGTCTAGAAACTTGCATTATGTGTAGTCATTGAAGTTCTAGATTGAGTGTCTTGCTTGTAGTATAGGTGTAAAGTATCCATTACTTATGATGCTTACATTAAAGAGGTTTTCTGGGACTAACATGGTTTTATGTGTGGGGTGGTGATTTGAGGTGGATTTATGCACTCCAGTGTTGTTATCCTAGCTTATTAAGCCTTGTTTTGAGTCCTTCTCGTGTTCTTAATGTGTTAATAAAGATATAATTGAGCATATAAGTGATTAAGTATGTGATTACAATGTTTAAAGTGTTTTCTAAACAAGTTTGTACTTAAATTGGTCACTTAGAGTGAAAACAAGAAAACTAGTGCTACTAGCTTGAGTTAGGTGTTTGTCTAGTTGATCTTGATGGATTCTAGTGTGTAATGATTCTCTAATATTTTAATTGTATAATTGGGTTTTGAACAACTTTTTTATAATGTTTAAAGTTCAATTGAATCAATCCAAGAGTCAAAACACTAAGCTAAAGTTTTAAAGGACAACACTAGTCTTAGCTTGAGTTTCTAGTTCATTGTCTTGAATGTTGTGTTTCTTTGAGCTCTAATGCGTGTTATTTGATGATATAGGATTCTTGGTTTGTTTATTATTATGATATATGGAGGATACACAGGCTGTGAATCAAGCTGATAAATCACCACAAGACTTGGGATAGAATGATAAGTGCAAGGCAAACTTTAAATGTCAAAAATGCAATTTCTAGTGTACCCTTGTGATAGAGGGGTGACACACCCCTTATTACAGGGGAGAAAGAAACATAATTCACACCTTATATTATGGGAGCAGGAAATTCTTCACGTACCATACTCCTTAGGAGCAAGCAATGCATCGCGACCCTTATTCCCACAAGACCAAATTTTGATCTTATAAATAGGACACTTGTACTTATTGTTAAACACCTTGGACATATTAAAGTATTTGAGAGGGGATGTAAAACACATAAAATATGGTTTTTATTCTTTTACTTTACTTGATTTATGGATTATATCATGTATTCATTGATCTTGATTATGGTTATGTCCATTAGAGGCTAAACGCCCCTTTCTGGAGTTAAGGAAAAGAACATGTTTACTATTTCTTTGAATTGAGTTTTTTTTTATTATCATATTTGGTTGTTTATTTATTCTCTTTATAACTATTTTAAGGATTCGCAACCCTTAGAATATATCAATTATCGACTTTGTGAGCTTAAGAGGGAGAATGAGAAGATAGAACATGGGGATAAATTAAGTAAAGTTCTTATTATTTCATAAAATAATGGATTTGAATTAGTGTATAGGATAGATATATACCTAGAAATCTTATTTGGTTCACTAAGGGATGAAATATAAATGTGTTTATTTTAGTTCTCATATCCCCGCTCAACGATGTAGTTGGGGTCTAAGTTAAATAGGTGATAAGAGGCTCGAGAGAACGTGATCATAATATCAACCCCGTGTATCAATAACCAAGATAAGTAATCTAACGAATGAAGTTCAATAGTATGGTATGCTTGTTTGTAGAGCCTTAACCCCGAGTTTTCATCTAGTGATTGTCCAATGTCTTTACTTTCCTGCATTATTTTAGTTTAACTTTAGTTTATAAATTTTCAAAAATCTTTTGGCTACATTGCACTAGTTAATCTCAATTGTTAAACTAGAATTCGATAGGTGCTTAACATAAGTCTTCAAGGGATCAATATTCAATATTTTTAGGGACACTGTATTACTTGGTGATATCAGGTACACTTGCATGTGTGCTTAGGTGCAATACATGCTTATAACCTCTGCCTTGTGTTGCAGAACCTAAAGGATCACCATTTGTATCAAAAGTTCTCTAAGTGTTAGTTCGAGTTTAATGTTGTAACTTATCTAAGATATGTTGTTTCTAGTTAAGGGATCATGGTGGATCCACAGAAGGTTGTAGTGGTTAAGATGTAGCCTAGGCCCATGAATCCATTTGATATCTGAAGCTTCTTGGGTTTAGACAATTATTATAGAAGGTTTATGGAGAGTTTCTCTTCTATCATTGCCTCATGGACTAAGTTAACTATGAGAAAGGTAAAGTTTCCTTAGTCTAATACTTACAAAGGTAGTTTGAGAAGCTAAAGAATAAGTTGACTTCAGCCCCGGTCTTGACTCTGCCTGAGGGAACTAAGGGTTTTGTTTCCTATTGTGATGAATCCCGAGTAGGGCTGGATTACATGTTGATGTAACATAGCAAGGTGGTTGCATATGCTTCTAAACAGTTAAAAGATCATGAGAAAAATTATATAACTCATGATTTATAATTGTTAGCTGTGGTTTTTGCATTAAATATCTGGTGATATCATTTGTATGGGGTCCATGTTGATATATTTTTTATCATAAAAGCCTACAATACGTGTTCACTCGGAAGAAGATAAATCTCAGGCAAAGAAGGTTGATTAAGTTAATCAAGGACTATGACATAAGTTTTCACTATCATCCAGCTAAAGCAAACATGGTTGCTAATGCTCTTAATAGGTTGTCCATAGGAAGCTTATCTCACGTGGATGAGGATAATTGAGATTTTATAAAAGATGTTTATCATTTGGATAATCTAGGAGTCTGTATCTTAGATTCCAGGGATGTGGGGTGATTGTTCAAAGGTGGCAAAGTAACTCTTGGTGCTGAAGTAATGGAGAAGCAAATATTGGATCCTATTCTGATGCAAATCAAGAATGATGCAGGTAGGAAGAAAGTGATGATTTTCAAGAGTGGTGGTGATGGTATCTTGAGATACCAAGGTAGATTATATGTTTTCGATATTGATAGGTTGCACAGAAGAATTTTGGTCAAAGATCATGAGTTGCATTGTACTATTTATCTTGGTTTGATAAAAATGTATGATAATCTTAAAGATATTTATTGGTGAAATAACATGAAGTGGTATGTGTCAAATTTTCTTGCAAAGTTCAAGATGTGTTGGGTAAGTGAAGGTAGAGCACTTGAGGCCCAATGGGTTGACTCAAGAGATTGATCTATCGGTGTGGAAATGAGAGATAATTAATATGGATTTTGTTACAAGTCTTTTGCAGTTTTTCCAGCAGTTCTATTCGATTTGGGTCATCATGGATAGCATGCCAAAATTCTACTCACTTTTTACATGTGAGGATTAATTACTCTTCTAAGGATTATGCAAAGTTGTACACTAAGGATATTGTGAAGTTACATGGTACTCTGGTCTCGATTATATATGATCGGGGCACCCAGTTCTTATCTCACTTTTGGAGTTTGTTCCAGTGAGGTTTAGGGACTAAGATAACCCTTAGTACCACTTTCCATGCGCAGACGAATGGGTAAGCAGAAAGGATGATTCTAGTTTTGGAAGATATACTTCGGGCTTGTGTTGTTTATTTTGGTGGTAGCATGGTTGACCACATCCCTCTCATAGAATTTACCTACAATAATAATTATTACTCTAGCATTGGTATAGATCCATTCGATGCCTTATATGGTAGGAGGTGTAGATCTCCTATTGGGTGGTTTGAGGTTAGTTCACCAAGCCATGGAGAAGGTATAGCTGATTTGGGATAGACTTAAAGCCACCGAAAGTCACCAAAACTCCTATGTGGATGTGAGGCAAAGGGAGTTGGAGTTCAGTGTTGGTGATTGGGGGTTCTTAAAGGTGTCTCCCATAAAAGGGGTGATGTGGTTTTGAAAGATGGAGAATCTCAGTCCCCATTATGTCAATTCGTACTTGGTTTTTAAGAGGGTTGGTAATGTTGCATATGAATTAGTGTATCCTTTTAGCTTGAACTCCATTCACTCGATGTTTCATGTTTAGATGTTGAGAAAGTATGTGGGTGATCCTTCAATGGGTTTACCCTTGGATGAGGTGAATATTTCTAGTTCCTTATCCTATGAGGAGGTCCCTATTGAGATTTTGGATTGATAAGTCCATTGGTTGCGGACAAAGTATATGGCTTCAATAAAAGTTCTTTGGAAGAAACAAAAGGTTAAGAAAGCTACATTGAAATCCAAGGAGGACATGAAGTCCAAGTATCCATTCTTTTTTCCCATTTTGGTTAATCGTGCTTGAGGTAGGTGTATTCCTTAACATCTTTTTTTTCTATTATTGTTAAAGGTAAGTGTGGTTGTGTGATGACAAATCGTGCTAATAAATACCTTGACATATCATTTGAAGATGAATAATCTTAGGGGGAAGTATGTAATGCCCTGAGCTTTTTGTACTTGAAATGTTTTTGAAATTTTATCCTTACTGTCTTTACTTCAACTCACCCTATGAGTCGTAGGGTGTCTTGGTGTTTTATGTGACCCTATTCGTGAGGTATCCAATTAATGGTGCTTGAGTTGTTGTCCCGAGTACGACTTAGGGATATAAGTTTTAGGGAGTCTTGACAGGTTCTAGGGACCCAAGTTGTAACAAAATTAGTAATTTAGTGGCTAAGTTCTACTCTTAATACAATTGGCTCACTAAGAGTCAGAAGGACTTGTTACGAGTCCTTGGCTGCAAATCGTAGGATGTCCAATGTTTACCCAATTGAGCTCTATATTGACTATGACTGGACCCTACGAGTCATAGGGTCCTATTATAAGTGGTACTAGTTGAGTCGTAGGGTCAATAATGTGTAGGTGTCCTGGGAACTGTCTTGGCTATGACTAGGGTTACAAGTCGTAATGATACTATATGAGTTATATAGTGACTCGTAGTCATTGATGACTAAAATTCAGCTTTTAATTTGAGGGAATTTTGGACAATTCCCTCCTTGCCCCACTAAAATCCCATGTCCATAAAGCACTAAGGGGGTTATATTTCATCCATACGATACTAAAACACTTCAAAGTCTCTCAAATTCTTCCAAGAAGCCATACTTAGGGTTTCCAAGAAGTAGATTATCTAAAGGCTCAAACGTTGAATTTCTTCCATGAAACTTCATATTTAAAGAATATTGCACTTTCCCCATTGTTAATTTGTTAAAAGCATATGTTTAAAGTATTGTTCATGATTTATTGATGCTCGTTTGAAAAGGGATTGATAGTTTGAATGTTTATTAATTGAACAATGTTTCCCATGGTTTACATATGATTATTAATGCTTTAACTAATGTTTCGAACTTGTGTGTGTATGGGTATGGTGAATGAACTAGGGAATTATGATTTTCCTCAAACTTATGACTTTTGAAGTGGTTATGACCCCAACCCCATATTGTGAAATTGTTCTTTAATTATGAGAAATATGGGAATTTGAATTATCCTTGAACTATTGCATTGTGATTTTGAATATAACCCTATGGGGTTGTGCAATTCCCCAAGCTAATGAAAAATTAAACCAAGGGGGTTGTGAATTCCCCCAAGTGATGATAATTGGTTTGGCATGTTGATTTACCTTGCAAGTGTAGTTGGTATGATGATACAAAAAATATATGCCTTATTGTGTAATGTGGTTCAATGAATGGGAATGTACAATACTAGTTTTAATTGGGCTTTAATGAGCGTTATGTAGATGAGTCATGAAAATGGAGGTCCCAAGGGACCAACACTAAAAACCATTATTGCCGACATGGGGGTCTATATGACCTGGAGATTTGAGTGCCCCATATTATTATCATCATAAGACTTGTAGGTTGGAGACCCCCATATTATATTACATGATTTAGTGCTCATGCCACCTTGATATTACGGGAAGTTTGAGTCCCTTATAGTGCATATGTATATATTTTGGTTTGTGAAGCCATACGCAATATGGCCTTACCAGCTGGGGGAGTGTTGAACTATTATCACGGCATTATGTTGTCCTTATCCTAGATTTTCATGTAGTGTTCACCCTACTAACCATCTTTGGACACTTTTCCCCATGTGATGCAGGGTCCGAAGGCAAATGTACATTTCATGAGCAAAGTTAGGTGGATCGGCTTAGCTTTTCTGTTTATTTTTTTGAAGTGGTAAGATTTCATACTTTGGTAGACATAGACACTTCATCAGTTTTTATCATAGAATAGAGTTGAGAGTTTCATGATCATTAACATTATCATTTTTATTCTTAATGTTATCGGTTAGAGTAAGGGACACGTTCAGACCAAGACTGATCTTAGTTTTTATGTTAGGAGGCTTTGTTGGATTACTGTGGATATTAGGAAATATTGTTAGACTGTTTGGACAGTCACCAGACAATGGTTATAGACATGTATTGAATTTACTTAATCTTGATACATGTTATCTTGTTATATGTTCGGAATTCATCCGACAATAGGGGATGTTGTATTTTGGTTTGGTTAGATACAGGGTGTGATCTCTGGTCCACATAGAACTTGAGATACCTGTCACGGTTAGGCCATGGTTTGGGTTGTGACATGAGTCCAAGAGGGCTACCATAGATTTCGAGGTAATTTTTAGGTTTGATAGTTGAACTTATGTCCCAAGGGTTGATAAATTTATTCAGTTGATTTTGTGTGAGGCTTATAGATGCAGTTATTCTATTCTCCTAATACAACCAAGATGTATAGAGATTTGAGGCAGCATTATTGGTTGAGTGGTATAAATAAAGATTAGTGGAATTGTATCTCATTGTATGTTGTCAGCAGGTGAAAGCCGAGCATCAGAGACTTGGTGGCTTAATTCAGAGTTTGTCAATTCCAGAGTGAAAATAGGAATGGAGTACCATGGACTTCATTAATAGTTTGCCTCATACTTTCTGTAGTTCTGATGGTATTTGGTTTGTTGTTGATCGGATGACCAAGTCAGTCAATTTCATTCCTATTCATATATCCTTCAGTGTTGAAAGGTTGGCCCATATCTATGTATGTGAGATAGCCTATCTACATGGCTTGCCTATATCTGCCATTTCAAACCAGGGTTCGATATTTACTTCTATATTTTAAAGAGGTTTTAGTAGGAGTTAGGTACTCAATTAGATCTTAGTACAACCTTCTATCCTCAGACCAATGGGCAGTTGGAGCAGACCATTCAGGTTCTCAAGGATATGCTCCAAGCATATGCTATGGATTCTTTAGGTCAGTGGGAGCAACACTTAGCTCTGGCAAAGTTTGCGTATAATAATAGCTATAATTTTAGTACTGAGATGGATCCTTTTGAGGCCTTGTAAGGTAAGCGATGTCTTTCTCTAATTAGTTGGTTTGAGACCTTCGATATTAGACCTCATGGTAATCACTTGCTTCAGGAGTCGTTGGATAGAGTCAAGGTGATTTAAGATAAGTTGAGGAAAACTAAGAGTAGGTAGAAGTCTTATGAAGATTGTACACTTTGAGCCTTGATATTTGGAGATGGTCACTGGGTATTCCTCTGAGTATCGCCTATGAAAGGTGTGATGAGGTTTGGTAGGAAAGTCAAGCTTAGCCCCAGATATATTGGACCCTTTGAGATTCTTTGCATAGTTGGTGAGGTGGCTTATGAGTTAGCCTTACCCTTAGATTTTGCTATTATATATCCAGTTTTCCATGTTTCTATATTGCAATGATACATTCCTAATCTTTCTTATGTGCACAGACGACACTCAGTTTAGCTGGATGAGCGATTGACCTTCATGAAGAAGTCGATGCTCATAGTGGCGAGTAATGCCTAGCTATTTCACACTAGAGAGATTCTAGTAGTAACAGTTTAGTAAAGGCACCGACAAGTAGAGGAGGCTACTTGGGAGATTAAGAGAAAGATTTGGACCCAATATCATCATCTATTCAAGGCTTCATGCACTTTCTAGTCCTTTACTTTTGCAGATGAAAGTCCTTTTAGTAGAGGATATTGTAATAAATCTCGAGGTAATTTTTTATATTTCTTCTTATTTTCATCATTTAGAGCTTTTCTACAGCTGCCCCAAGTCATTTATGACTCACCGGAACAGACAGTGTGATTATCAGGTAGCTCGTTTAGTTTTTAGAGCCAATTCCTTATTTTGAAGTTTTCATTGGTTCAAATTGGCTATCGGGCAAAAACTATAGTCAAACAACCTTGTATGCCAATTTTGATAGTTCCAATAGATCTGAAACATTAATTTTAGGCTTGGTGGGCGCTTGGTTTGGATCTCGAGGCTTTTGGACTCATTTTGGGCTATTGGCAAGAAGTTAAGAAAAAAGGCAAGTAGGTATGGGATCCACTTTTTGTTGAAACAACCTCAAATGAAAATTTTGACTGCACTATTGAGTCTATAATGTCAAATTGGATAGGGTATCATAGTTCATTTGCGTACACGAGATTCCAAATGAATCTTAAGAGGACGGTGAAAGTATAGATTAATTATTGAACTTTAACTTGAGCATTGCTTAAGCAGAATCCTGCTAAAGCACCTATCCAACCACTTAAGCCCTAGGCTGGCCCAGCGAGCTATTGGTTAAGCAGCGCCCTTAAGGCTTAAGCAATGGCTGCTTAAGTGGCAAAGGGACCGTTTAAGTGGTACCCATGTAGATGCAAAGTTCCGCTAAAGGGACATTAGGCTGCTTAATTGGTGACTACTTAAGTGGCTTAGTATCTACATAAGCGGTACCCGCATACCTAGGAAGGGTATAAAAACCCCACTTATCCTGATTTTCCCCATTTTTCATCCATTCTCAAGGATAATGAACCCTAAAAAGTTGAAAATTTGAGAGAAACTTTAGTGGGTGATTTGGGAGTATTCATAGGCTAAGTTATCGCATTTGTTCTTTGAATTTGTGGTAAGCTTCCATCAATTTTCGGTTTAATTCTCCATCTTTTTTCTAAAATTCCTAAAATCTTGGTGGTATGATTACAACACCATAAGAGCTCGGAATTAACAATATGTAAATGTACTTGGCCCATTTTGTCTACTTTTCACTTAGTCTATGCTAATAAAATAGGATAAGAATATACAAAAAGTGAGCCCAAACAAAAGCAAATGCAAGAAAGACATAATTTCTTTGCTCTTGAAATGAAATTTACGTTAACTAGAAGTACAAAATTAGTATAAAGAAGTTTTTATATCATCAACCATTATTTTTGTCTTTGTAGTATTCACCTATTTTTTAGTATCCAAAGCATGATAGTGCGATATAGGCATCATTCCTTTCATTTTTATGAGTAGATTGTGATTTTGATAGCCTGAAACCTTGCAAAATGGGAAACAGTGGTTTAGTGGATTCTTAGGGCTTTTCTTGGCGTTCGGGTAGGTTAGGTTTACCTTCTTCATAGATTGAGCTAATTCATAGTATAATTATGATATTATGCTAGATATGGGGTAAACTTTAGGTATCGTAAGCATGATTGGTATTATTAGTCTTATTTGCATGGTTTAGGCTATCTTGGAACCAGAATCTAGGTGAAATTGCCTTAGTTGCTCATGTTTAGATGACAGTACCTTAGTTGCTCATGTTTAGGTGAAATTGCCCTAGTTGTTATTGATTGAGAGAGAATTGACTTAGTTTGTCATGTTTAGGAAAAAGTTCTATATTAGGGCTATTTATGGATGGTCTTACATCTATAAAATAAATTTAGATACCTTAGCCTAGTCCGCGGTAGAAATTACCTAAAAATAGATCTTGGGGATTATAAGTGGGCCCCTCTAGTCTACCTTAGGTTTAAACTTGTGCTATCTTTTGTGTACCTTTATATGCATATTACACCTTTAGTAATAATTATTTTAGGACATTGAGGAGATTAAATATGAAATTCTTATGCTAGTTCAGTATTTGAGAGTTGGTGCTAATTTTAGGTAAACATGATACTTTATAGACATGACTATTGGTATGCTTTATAGATATGATGATTGGTAAGTTTTATAGATATGATTATTGGTAAGGTAATTGATAAGGTTATCAGTGTGGTTTATGGATGGGTTATTGGTACGGCTTATGGATATGGTAATTGGTATGACGTATATATATGGTTTACTGATATAGTTATTTGATATCATTTATTGATATGATTTATGGGTATTGTTCATTGATACAATTTATTGATATGAGTTCTGGTTCACGTTCGGCAAATGATGTTATGATGTTTATATCATTGAGGATGTTATGATAATATTCATATTATGAGTCCCAGTTCAAGTCCGACAAATGATGTTATCATGTTGATACGATTAAGGAAGTTATGATGATATTGATAATATGGGTTCCGATTCAAGTCCATCAAATGAAGTTATGATGTTGATTTAGTTGAGGATGTTATGATGATGATTATATGAGTTCTAGTTCAAGTTTTTCATTTGAGTTAGTTATGATATGATATGGTAGGAGAGGTTGGATGGTTATAGATGATTTTTTATAAGGTTATGAATCTTTGGTTATTTTGTTTTCCTTGATTGTACCATTCGGTCATATGGGGGACTGTGTTGGATTATTTATTTTCTACAGGTTTTGGCATATGGGGTCCAATTTAGTAGTTAAAATTATGTGTTCTTTATGTGACTTTTCTTGATTTTTTTTATTTATCTATGCATAGCAGTATTGGAGATTATTTCCAGGTTCGCCCTACTACCTTTACTAAGCTTATTGTATCTTGTATCCTATCATTTTTAAACCATGATTTAACTAAATCAATCGATGATGTCTACTGAATGCCCATGGTTTTGGTACTCATACCATACTTTTATACCATTTTGGTGTAGATTAGAGTACTAGTAGTTGCTGACATAAATATCATGCTGAGTTGGATTTCGAAGATAGAGTGAACTCTCGAAGTCGGAGTTGCCTCTTTTCCTTCTATTTATTTATGTCTAGTATTTCATTTTTGGGACTTATTGTATTTGTCTATTCAGTACTGATTTCTCCCAAAAGTACAGCTCCTTAGAAGTAAAAAATTGTCTATGTCAAAATATAGTAGTAACCTAACTAAATTGTGGTCGAACACATAGTGAATAGGGCAGAAGTATCTCTAGAACTTTTTGAAAGAGTAGGGCAGTACAAATAAGTAAATTGGGGGATTTGTTTTTATGAGTAGAAAGTAACAAAACTAAAATGCCGGTTCCTGTAAACAATCTGAAACGAACACTAGGACTGTATTCCCCTAGGCTTCCTAACTCTGTAGGTTTATCGTGCTCCATTGAACTAACCCAAAATCTTTCATGCAGAATCTGCTAAGTTATGTATCACTAACCGTATTGTGAGCGCCTTTAGTTAATTTCACTCTTTACCTTATGAGTCTCATAGTGTCGCCTTACTAACCCTTATCCTAGATCTAAGATAACTATTACCCTTTGAGTCTCTAGTTAATTAGATGAGATGGAGAAATTATAAGATGGATGTGAATCTCAAATTACCAATGTGATCTTTTTTTCCTATTTGCTATCTCTATTTTGAAGTAAGTAGTGAATACAGGCAGGCTCTTAACGTTTGCAACTGCTAAAAAATCTATTAAACTGAAAATGATCACAATACATGTAAGACTATTGGTTGGGAACAACGTTACACTTTCCCTACTTTGCTACTCAACCAGGGTTCCCACAACTCTAACTAAGGGATTTAGCCGCTGATATTTGTGAAACAATCTATGGAATTCATAAGTGAAAGCATAGAATAAATCTCACAATAATATATGAAAAAAACCCACAGTCTTATATATATAAATCAACCAATAACTAAGAACAGAAGAATCTAAAGATCAAAGATAATCTTGGAATCAAAATATATGATTGTGAATATTATGTGTGCGTAAACGAACTAAAAATGTCAAAAAGTATATTTCTAGATTACATGGAAAAATTTCCAAAATAAAAGAGGAAAACTAGAGTCAGTGGCCACCTACGAAGCCACTTACAGGCCATAGGTGGCCCCACATAGGTGCCAGACTTCCAAAACTCCTATAGGACTATCTGAACTTCATCTTCTGAAACTTCATCTGGAACTTAAGGGTCATAGATGCCCATCGTAGGTAGCAAGGTAGTTTATTTGCTCCATATCTTTTCTCCAATATTCTATGTATTCGTAGTTTATCATTTTATCCTATAGTAGTTCTGATTTTATAAATTTCTGTGTAATAACTTATTCTAATCATACTATATTTGATATGTAATTCTGTGTAATCTATGTGATTCATTAACATTTGTTGTTCATGTATAGTATCTTTTTCTAAGGTTAATTTTATTCTAAGTAATCTTTCTTCTAATTATTTTTTTATTCTTTTTTGAGTTGATTCTTGTAATTAATTTCTTTATATTGCCAACTTTGTTTTTCTCTAACTCTTCTAATATATTCTAACATTTTTTATCTATATAATATCAGTCTGAATAATAATTATCTGGGTATGAATAGTAGCTATCGTCATTTAAGTGTATTTGTTCTAATTCATCTTCTATCCAATTTTCTAATTCTCCATCTTCAATATTGAATACCTTTTTTCCATATAATTTTCTTTATATCTACTATCTCTATATCCTTAAGTACATATAAAATAAGTATCCTAAATTCATCTATCATTTCATTAGGTAAATAATTATTTATTTTTCATATGATGTTATTTTTCAAAATATTCCCTCCAATCATATACATAACAAAATATGATCATCTTAGATTACTATATACTAGATTATTCTTAATAATATGTTCTGCGGTCACTATTAGTATGGTAATTTGGATACTTTTTCCCTAAACAGCGCCACTATTCTGGTTACTCCCCTATCACGACTTCTTTGCCTCACCGGTTTAACCTTTAGGATGGCATTGTTCTTGGAAATTTTTGTCCTTTTCCACTTTGCTAATAAACTTCTTAATATGCTATTTTTCGAATAATTCTACTGTAAAGTAACTACTATGAGCTTATTGTAATATATCATGATTGTTAGGAATTTATAAATTTAGCTATTCAGAATTATAAATGAAAATACATGTTCTAGTAGATTTGATAAATTTGTGCTTTGCTCATCCATAGATTAGTGTAAAACTGAATATCTTTATTGATTATATGAGAGATTATTTTTTGTGTACAAGAAGGCGTGCTTCTCGTGTAGAAAGTGTTGCCTTTTCTTGGCAAATGCCTTGCCTTTAATAATCTACAAAACACGTGAATTATCTTACACTATTCCTACTTTATACTATTCCTATACTATTCCTACTTTACACTTGTACTAATCTTTACAAAAAGTAGAAAATATCTTTACAAAAGTCAAAGTAGCTTTATGAAAGAAAAGACTTAAAGCAACTTTACATTAAATAGAAAAGACTAAAAGATTAAATAATTTATGTAACTTTAATAATACATTTGTCCTTTTCTGAATCTTCTTATTAACTTGTCTATTTCTATCTCCTTGTGTCCTTATCTAGTTGGTTTCGTCTTTGTCATTACTCCATCCGTTATTTGCTTTGATTGTCCCTTTCATTCTAACTGTACATTTGGTATAATATTGTCTTCTCCATTACACCTTAAACATAGATGGTTTGGATATTTATGTCCAATTATCTTGCAATATCTAGTCAATAATTCTTCTGAAATAAATTTTTCTTTAATTGGTCTGGTTGTTTGTTGCCTTTCTAAATTAAGTAGTGTCATAATCCATCTTTGAATTTTCTCTATATCTGTTTGTCTTAACTCTCTTGAATTTGAATAAATCATTAGCTGGTCTCTTCAATAGTAACTCCAAATTGGTTTCCCATTTAAGTAATTATTTGATAACTCTTGGATGATTGTGGATATTCCAATAATTCTTTTATTTGCTTAAAAATTTGTTATACCTATTTTTGGTATTTCTTCCTGTGGTTCAATATCTTCTGGTATGATCATATCTTTTTTCATTCCTATTTTCATGACTTGTATAACTGGTTTAATCTCATCGTACAACATCTCTGCTGGTGTTGTATAATACTTTATAAAAAATAAGTTGCCTTTGGTTATCTTTTTGTAAGTGGTAATTGTTTTATATATCTCTAATATAGATGCTAACTCACTTTCGTCTTGGGTATATACTGTGTTGAGTAATCATTACTGAAATATGTTCTAACTAGATTTGGGTTAGTTTTTGGTAATGCAATTAACTTATTATATCCTTGTAGTTTTTGGGTTATGTAATCTGTATTTGGTTCTTGGATTTTTATTGCTCTGGGTCTAAGTTTTAAATGAGTTTGTATTTTTTGGATGTTTTCAATATATGATCTGGTTATGCGATTATAGGCTTTCTTTTCTTAGTTTAGGATTTCTAGATATGTGGTAGTTTGTGGGGGTATAAACAAAGGGTCATTTGGTATTTTTGTTATAAATAGCTAGTCAAATATTTTGTTCAAGTTCATATTTGGGTTCCTTCTAACTCCTTTGCTTATACCTACAAAAGTAGATAGATAAATGTTATGAGTTTTTTGGAGTGTCCCAACATCTACTTTTATCTCTGGAATTTTACTGCCTTTCGATCGATATTTTTCTACACACTACTAAGTTATCTGAGTCATAGCTTCAGACTTCAATTTAACTTTATTAGTCTTTAGCTTTTCTATCTCATTTCCCATACTATCCACTTTCAGTGAAAGCGTAGTTAGGGTTTTGAGTATCTTTGCTAGAGCAGCATCTTTTGTAATATAAGTTTGGGTAGCTTTATCTTGATATGTAATCTACAATAACATATTTGTTAGTTTTGATTACTTCAATTGTAAATGTAAAATTCAATATATTCAATACTAATCTCCAAATTTCCTTCGTTGTAACTGAATTTTGTATTTTTCTTGTTAACTACCATCGGACCAATATATTGTCTGTTCATACAATAAACTTGTTATATACAATATAGGACTCAAATGCTAATAAACATTTATATAATGAACATAATTCTTTACTATTTATTTCCCGTTTTATTTCAGTGTCATTAAACGTTCCTGAGTAGTATCTACAATGATGTTCTAATTTTTCTTCTTCATAACTATACTTAAGTACTCCTCCATAATTAGATTCACTTGCATCTGCTTCTACTATATATGTAATTGTTTTATTTTCGTCTGAAAATTGTAATCTTGGTAATTCTTTACAAAGTATTTTTATTTTCTGAACTTGTTTTTTCTTCTTCATTTTAATTATACTCTACATCCTTTTTAAATTTTTTCTATTATGGCTTTAGGTTTTCTGCTAATTTTGGTATATATTCTCTTACTTTGTTTACTAATCCTAAAAATGATTGTAATTTCTTCTTTGTATCTAATTCTTCTTTTGAATTTATTATTTTTTGTCTTATATGTTGTTGCATTCTTACTCCACTTTTATCTATTTGTATTCCTAAAAACTCTATCTGATTTTTCATAATTTCGGGTTTCTTTTCACTTAAACTTATTCCTAAATTTTCTATTATACCTGCAAATTGTTCTAGTAATTTTAAATGTTCCTCTTTAGTTTTTGTATATAATAATATATCGTGTATTATACTATTCAATTAGGTAACTGTTTGAAATAGTTATCCATAAAATGTTGATATCTACCTGGTGTATTTTTATATCCAAATGGTAATACATTCCATTCGTAAAATCCTTATGGTACTGTAAATGCAGTTAATTTTTTAGATTCTTCTTCTAGCTTTAATAGTAAAATCCTGATTTACAATTGAACTTACTAAAATAGTTATATCATTCTATCTGTCTTATTTTTAATATCTTATTTGGTATTGGATAATTATATGTCATAGTTTTTGCATTTAGGTTTCTATAATCAAGAAACATTCTACTTTTTCCTCTTTTTTGTTAAGTGTGTTTATTTACTATAACTGTTAGGTTATTGTGTTTACTATTACTTTTTTGTATGTATTATTTTTTTTAAAAATTCATCTATATGCATTTCGAGTTCTTTTAAATCATCAAAGTTATATGTTAATGGTTTTTGGGTTATTATACTATTTTTATCTATTAGCTCAATTCTTACATTGATCTTATGTTTTTTCCATCCTTTTAATGGATCTTCACTATATAGTTATCTTAATTTTTTCTTTATTATTTCTACCTTATCTATAGAAAATATAGTATTTCTTCTTTATTTATTGAAAATATAACTAGTTCTATTGTGTCTTCAGTATTTTTTATATTTTCTAATTTTTATATGATTTTTTCACTTCCTTTTATCCAATCAGTTTTTTTTCTTATTTTATTAATAACTCTTTTTTCTCTTACCTTTTGTTTACATGGTGTTGTAAACCACCTGTGTATTTTAGTTATTATATGTGGGTATAGTTTATCTAAAAAGACATTCCTAAAAGCATATCTTTTGATGTTAGTTCATAATTATAGATCTCTTCTATTATTAATATCTTATCTCATACTTGTATTTTTATATTTCTAGCTTTTAGGTAATTAAGCTTTCTTCATTATTAAATTCTTTGACTACTATTGGTGTTTTTAGCTTATCCCATTTGTCTTTTGGTAAATAATTATATCTACATAAGTTGGTTTCTGCTCCTGTATCTATCATATGTGTATAGTATCTATTATAATATCCCTCTACTATTATCTTCATAAGTACATATATTTTAATGTTAAAGCTCTTTTTATTAATAATCTTTCCTTATTGTAGGTTATGGTTAATTGTGTATGTTCTATATTATAGGGTTTTACTTGTTCTAACCATTTATTCCTAATAATATGTCTGCTTTTTGCATATCTTGCTTTATTTTAAATTCTATTTTCATTTTTCTAACTCCTATTATTATTTTCTTTTCTGCTGAATCTTTAATAGTTATTAAACTTCTTGGTAGATCTGGGCATATATTACTATTAGATTTTATTTCTTCATTTTTCACTAGGTATTTTGCTATTTGGTTTTCTTCTTGTCTTGTGTTTAGGAGTATTAAATATTCTTTTTCATTTATTTTTCCCATTATATAATATTGAGTTAAATTAACTGTTGAAGTTATTTCATAATTTGTTTTTTTCGATGATCCTGATGATTCTAGTTTTTCAAAAGCTATCATTTTTGTTGTACTTATTCTATCATTTACTATTTCTAAATCTTCTTTTATATCTATGTCTTTGTAACTATATTCATTGTTATCAATTGTTTTTGCAATTTATTCAAAAGGACTTTCTATTTGTATTTTATTAATTTTATTTTTTCCCGTTATTTTGTGTTTTGTTGTTAATACATATAGATTTTTACATCTTGCCGTAAATATTTTACTTCCTGGGGTTAGATCTATTCCTGATATTTTCCAATATAATACCAATGATTTATCTATGTTTTTATCTATTATTGCTACTGAATAATTTTCACTTATTATAAATTTAAATTTTTGGTATATTAAATTTCCTCTTATAGCAGTTATTACACTTTTTTCTATTGGTTTTATAATTCTATCATCTGCTAAATATAATTCTATTTGTGTATCTATTCCTTCTCTAAAGCATGCTTTTTTTAATATTTTCGTTCCTCCAAGGTGTACATATTTTATTGGGTCTTTATTTTTTATATCGTTTATTTCTTTATTAATTATTCTTTTTGTTACTAGTGGTATACTAGTTCTACCTTTTGCAAATCTACAGTCTATTGCATGTTCTTTTTGGCTTACTACAGAGTATTCTATTTTTCGTCTACTCAATATGTTTTTTATTGTTGGTATTTTAAATATTCTTTCTACACTTAAATCTAATTCTTTTCCTTTTATCTCCTCAAATATATTATTATCAAATATTATTTTCTGATCTGTTCCTTCTTCATTTAAATATTCTTCCTTTGTTATTATTTTTATATGTTCTTCAGTCATATTATTCATCTGATTTACTATCTATTTCATTATCTGTTTCATTTTCTGAAATTTTATCTATACTATCGTCACTTTCTAATTCATAATCCATATAATCTATTGGCATATATTCCGCATTTTCTATCTTTATTTCTGATATTTGTTTCTAGGTTCTTTAGACATTTTACAATCTCTAGCTAAATGTCCTAGTTTTCCACAATTATAACAAATACATTCTTTTATAAATTTCTTTTTTCTATATGGTCTTTTATATTTATAATTTTTTACATAATATCTTTTTCTTGGTTTCTTATACTTATATTTTGAATTTCTGTACTTCTTATATTTCCTATGTCTTTTTCTTTTCTTATAATATTTTTCTTCACATTTAAATTGGGGTGCTATTTTATCCTTGCAACATGTTAAATTCCTTATTAATTTTTTTTCCATGTTTATTTCTTCTCTGTATTTTTCACATAGATTTCTGTACCATTGTTGTAGAAATTCTATTCTTGCTCCTAGGTTATCTACTATTTTTGATTTATCCCAACTCTTTATTATTTTTGAGATAAATGGTTCAGGTAATTTACTAAAATATAATCTTCTTACTTCTTTACTTTCTTCTGTATTATATGTTCCCTTATAGTAGTATTCTTTAAATGCACGTGTATATTCATCTATATAGCATATATTCCATATTGCTAGTTTTAACATTAAATTCCTATTTGTATCTTTTTTTTTTGTTTTGTTCTTCCTCTTCTGTTGTCATACTGCTAAATTCATCTTTTATAGCTATTTCATATTTTTTCAATATGTCTATAGGTGTTAGTTTAGTTACTGTTGTTCCTTCCATTTTTTTTATCAGCCCTTAATACCTTTTTACTTTTTTCAGTTAAATTTAAAAACCATAATTTTGTTGTTCCTATTAGTATTTGTTCTATATATTCTAGTGTATCGGTTGCATTTATACCATTGTCTAATATTTGTTTTGCTATATATCCTATCCATAATTGTATCGTTTTATCTACATCTATTACACAGTCTAAGTCTAAGAAATTATAATTTTTATTATTTATTTATTTTGGTGTCCATTTGTTATATTCATCCTTTATGTTATATCTTTTAAACTTATCTTTAAAATAATATATAGGTTTTCTTATTTTTGATGTACTAGGTATTATGTTTTCATCTTCTTTTTTATTAAGAGTGTTTATTTTTGTGTTTGTATTTTCTAAATTTTCTTTATTAATTACTAGTTGTTTTTCATTAATTTCTAGTTTTTCTATATTTGTTAAGATTTTTGTATATATTTCACTATCTTCTGAATCATAATTATCTGTTTCTTCAACATCTATTGTATTTATTTCTATTTCATTAGTTTCTAATTCTTTATTTTCTAATTTTTCTTTAAATTGATTTATCTCAATTAATAATTTTTGTTCTTTATCTTTTTTGTTCTTTTTCTTTCTGTCTTTTTTCATACAACTCTTTTAGCATTTGCAGTTCTTTTTCTAGTTCAGTAATCCTATTATTTTTAGTTTCTTCTATTTTTCGTATTTCTTCTGTAGTCTGTTGTTTTTTTTTATCTATTTCCTTTTTCCTGTCTATTTCTTAATTTTCTCTTGCTATTCCTACCATGGCTGTTAATTTATCTTCTAATTTTAGTTCTTCTTTTTCTAGCATTAAGTATAAATGTTCACCTATTTTCGTGTATTTTCTTCCTAAATTAGAAAATACTATTCTTATTTTTAATCCTTCATGATTTTCATATGTTTTTAATCTACTATAAATTCTTCTTTTTTTATTTTATCTACTTGATAGTGCATAGATCATGTTGATATATGTATTCTAGACTATCTCTTTATGATTCTAAATATGATATTTCTTCTTTTTGTGCTTTTATTGATTTTTGGCATACTCCAACAATCATGTTATATTGTTATATTTTTAATCCCAATAAAATGATTGTTGGAGTATGCCAAAAATCAATAAAAGCACAAAAAGAAAAAATATCATATTTAGAATAAAAAATAGATTGTCTAGAATACATATATCAACATGATCTATACACTATCAAGTAGATAAAATAAACAAAGAAGAATTTATAATAGATTAAAAAACATATGAAAATCATGAAGAAATAAAAATACGAAGAATATTTTCTAATTTAGGAAGAAGATACAAGAAAATAGGTGAACATTTATACATAATGCTAGAAATAGAAGAACTAAAATTAGAAGATAAATTAACAACCATGGTAGGAATAGCAAGAGAAAACTAAGAAATCGATAGGAAAAAAGAAATAGATAAAATAAAACAACAGACTACAGAAGAAATATGAAAAATAGAAAAAACTAAAAATAATAGGATTGCTGAATTAGAAAAAGAATTGCAAATGTTAAAAGAGCTGTATGGAAAAAGACAGAAAGAAAAAGATAAAGAACAAAAATTATTAATTCAGATAAAATAATTTAAATAAAAATTAGAAATTAAAGAATTAGAAGCTAATGAAATAGAAATAAATACAATAGATGTTGAAGAAACCGATAATTATGATTTAGAAGATAGTGAAACACATACAGAAATCTTAACACATATAGAAAAACTAGAAATTAATGAAAAACAAGAAGTAATTAATAAAGAAAACGTAGAAAATACAAACACGGAAATAAACACTCTTGATAAAAAAAGGCGATGAAAATATAATACCTAGTACATCAGAAATAAGAAAACCTACATATTATTATAAAGATAAGTTTAAAAGCTATAACCAAAAGTCTGAATATAACAAATGGACACCAAAACAAATAATTAATAAAAATTATAACTTCTTAGACTTAGACTGTGTAATAGATGTAGATAAAATGATACAAATATGGATATGATATATAACAAAACAATTATTAGACAATGGTATAAATGCAACAGATACACCAGAATATATAGAAAGAACACTAATAGGAACAATAAAATTATGGTTTTTAAAATTTAACTAAAGAAAGTAAAAAGGTATTAGTGCTGATACAAAAACGGAAGGAACAACAGTATCTAAACTAACACCTATAGACATATTGAAAACATATGAAATAACTATAAAAGATGAATTTAGCAGTATAGCAACAGAAGAAGAAGTAGAAGAAAACAATGAAAAAGATACAAACAGAAATTTAAGGATAAAACTAGAAATATGGAATATGTGCTATATAGATGAATATACGTGTGCATTTAAAGAATACTACTATAAGGGAACAAATAATACAGAAGAAAGTAAAGAAGTAAGAAGATTATATTTTAGTAAATTACCTGAACCATTTAGAAGATTATATTTTAGTAAAGAGTTGGGATGAAGCAAAAATAGTAGATACCTTAGCAGCAAGAATAAAATTTCTACAACAATGGTATAAAAATCTATGTGAAAAATATAGGGAAAAAATAAAAATGGAAAAAAACATTAATAAGGAATTTAGCATAATGCAAGGATAAAATAGCACCTCAATTTGAATGTGAAGAAAAATATTATAAGAAAAGAAAAAGACATAGGAGATATAAGAAGTACAGAAAGTCAAAATATAAGTATAGGAAACCAGAAAAAAGATATTATGTAAAAATTTATCAATATGAAAGACCATATAGAAAAAAGAAGTCTATAAAAGAATGTACTTGTTATAATTGTGGAAAACTAGGACATTTAGCTAGAGATTGTAAAATGCCTAAAGACCCAAAAAAGAAATAAATATCAGAAATAAAGATAGAAAATGCAGAATTTATGCAAATAGATTATATAGATTACGAATTAGAAAGTGACAATAGTATATATGAAATTTGAGAAAATGAAACAGATAATGAAATAGATAGTAAATCAGATGAATTAAATGACGGAAGAAGATATAAAATAATAACAAAGGAAGAATATTTAAATGAAAAAGGAACAGATCAGAAAATAATATTTGATAATAATATATTTGACGAAATAAAATGAAAAGAATTAGATTTAAGTGTAGAGAAAATATTTGAAATACCAACAATAAAAAACATATTTAATAGACAAAAGAAGAATACTACGTAGTAAGCCAGAAAGAAATATGTTATAGACTGTAGATATTCAAAAGTTAGAGCTAATAAACCACTAGTAACAAAAAGAATAATTAATAAAGAAATACACGATATAAAAAGTAAAGACCCACTAAAATACATACACCTCGGAGGAACAAAAATATTAATAAAATCATATTTTAGAGAAGGAATAGATACACCAATAAAATTATATTTAGCAGATGATAGAATTATAAAACCAATAGAAAAAAGTATAATAACTTCTATAAGAGGAAATTTAGTATACCAAAACTTTAAATTTATAATAAGTGTGAAATATTCAGTAGCAATAACAGATAAAAACATAGATAAATCATTAGTATTATATTGAAAAGTATCAAGAATTGAACTAACCCCAAGAAGTAAAATATTTATAGCAAGACATAAAAATTTATATGTATTAACAACAAAACATAAAATAACGGAAAAAAATAAAATTAATAAAATGCAAATAGAAAGTCCTTTTGAACAATTTGTAAAAACTATTGATAACAATGATTATAGTTACAAAGGCATAGATATAGAAGAAGATTTAGAAATAATAAATGATAGAATAAGTACAACAAAAAGGATAGCTTTTCAAAAACCAGAATCATCAGAAACATGTAAAAGAACAAATTATGAAATAACTTCAACAGTTAATTTAACTCAATATTATATAATGGGAACAATAAATGAAAAGGAATATTTAATACTCCTAAACACAGGACAAGAAGAAAACCATATAGCAAAATACCTAGTGAAAAATGAAGAAATAAAATCTAATAGTAATATATGCCTAGATCTACCAAGAAGTTTAATAACTATTAAAGATTCAGCATAAAAGAAAATAATAATAGGAGTTAGAAAAATAAAAATAGAATTTAAAATAAAGGAAGATATGCAAAAAGCAGACATAATATTAGGAATAAATGGTTAGAAAAAGTAAAACCCTACAATATAGAACATACACAATTAACCATAACCTACAATAAGGAAAGATTATTAATAAAAAGATCTTTAACATTAAAATATATGTACTTATGAAGATAATAGTAGAGGGATATTATAATAGATACTATACACATATGATAGATATAGGAGTATAAGCCAACTTATGTAGATATAATTGTTTACCAGAAGACAAATGGGATAAGCTAAAAACACCAAAAGTAGTCAACGAATTTAACAATGAAGAAAGCTTAATTACCTAAAAGCTCGAAATATAAAAATACAAGTATGGGATAAGATATTAATGTAACATCCTGTATTTTGCTTTTACTTGTTCCAATTATATGGAACCTAGTATAGCCTTGTGGTATAGGTAACAAATGAGATTTGTTATTCAAGTATTAATGGTGTAGATGGAATTATAGATGCTGCCCATACAGTTTAATGTGATGCAACCAAGTTAACATCGATACAACTATTTAAACTTGGGATCGTAAGCTAGCATTTAAATCTAAAGTTTAAAGTGACCAAGTATGTATAAGTTGTATGTAAGATTAACGTGATTAGGAGATGGAAATGGAATAAAATATTGTGGTTCTTGCTTGACTTAATTAAGCTAGTAAGGGAGTCGCCTACTTAAGCTTTTTGGAAGAATTAATGGACCCATGGCTATGGACCAGATTTGGGTCAATACTAATGTACTCATTTGGGCCCAAATTGAATAAAAGAGGAAGAAATGGAAAAAAGCCGAATGCTCAAATCTGCCAAGGCCCAAATATAATTGAGCCCAACTAAGAAATTAAGCCAGTAGGTGCATCACCTACTTTGACATTTTGAGTTTCTTGAACTCCTTAAGTAGGTGCATCATCTATTTGGACTAATTTGATTAAATTTGTGGTCCAAAATTAGCTAGGTGGATGGCCAAAAATAGAGGCTTTATAAGAAGAAGTTGTTGGTCATTTCCCTCATTATTAAGTCATAAAAAAGGGTTACACTTCACAAACTCTCTCTACTTCATTTTAAGAAACTAGGAGCAACCCTATTTTCCTTTCTAGGGTTCTTGAAGAAACCCCAACTTTTGCAGCCCAAGGTAAGTGAAAACACTTATATTTTAGCTTAATTATCTCATGGAAGCTTAAGAAAATATGCTACAGGTGGCTAATTATAAATATATGGCAGAATATAGAACAAAATACTTGCTCACTTTTTCTTGGTTATTAAGAGGTCTCTTTTCTTCTTTAGTTTAAAGTGTGAAGGAAAGTGAAAGTTGAAGTTCTTAAGGATTTCAAATTTAAAAGAATATGTTGCAGAATTGAGGTAAGGTGACTGCTCTATTTTTTTCTCTGTGTATATGAATTTGATAGAGAATTATAGATGTGTTGTTATTGAGAACTCATGAGATGATAAGTTTAATAATTGATTGCAACAATAAAAGGAATTTGGGGATGTTTTGTGGAATGTTTTGTGGGTATATATCGTTGGCTGCCAGGTTTTTGTTGGAGAAAGGTGTGACTAATTCAGACTGAAATGTAGAAAAAAGGTGTGGTGGTACACCACCGAACTAATTATTGCATTTTTATCGTACAATCTATTTTGCATGTTCTTTGGAATATGTAATGAAGCTTAACTGGTTTCTCTTAATCTTATAAGAACATGTACGGTATGTAGGTGTAATTAGAGGAGGAAAAAAGGTTAAGATAACACCCTTGATTGATAAAGTAAAGGCTTACTGCCCAATTGCTGTTTTGGTGAAGTTAAATAGCCAAAATGTGACGGTTGGTTACTTATATTAGTTTTCCATATATTTCATTATAGATAAGTAATCTAAAAGGTCGAGAAGTCGAGTTGGGCTTGTATTGGAGTTGTACAACCAGGTATGTAAAGCATACTCCATTATGTACTCTTTGGCATGAAATCAAACACTTGTTCCATCAAGTAAGCTTTCGAGGTTATACTATAACAAGTGATACATAATCGCAGCATATTATATCCCTTGTAGCCAATGACCTTATTTCCACTCTCTAATGTGTTAAAACACCTCGATACATGCTGGTTATTTGGCCTGCACATCTATTTTCACTAGAAAATTTCAGAAGTTCTCTGTTTACTCAAATAAGACCCATGTGTATTTTTAGCTTCTAAACACTTCATTTGTGTGCCAACAGCTCCCTACCTCATTGTTTTTGCATTAAGTGTCCATTTATATGTATCATATTAGCAGATTATTGGTTCAAGGTACCATAATGTAATGACCACCAAAGTAACAATCTCAAAGGCTAAATAAACTAAGTAACGCAAATCTATAAAATGAGTGGCAGCTCGGGGGAGTAAGTCTAGCATGGGCCGATCTCGATACCTTTATATATTGGTGGCAGCTCAGGGGCATAAGCCTAGCATGGGTCGATCCCAATATTTATATGTAGGTGGCAGGTCAGGGGCATAAGCCTATCATGGTCCAATCCTAATTTATCTATTTACCACTAATTAGCTGGTTATTTGCATTATATATGGCTTATAAAGATTATGAAGTAAGAAAGGTAAGAATGAAGAAAGGAACGTAATGTATGTAGTCCCACAACTATATATAAAGGTGGTCTACTAGTACTACTTATACACTTGTATCTGATTTCTATTGAGCACTCATATTGTATGTTGTTACCTCTAACCTTACATATTTAGTACATATTTTTGTACTGACATCCCTCACAGGGGACCTGCATTTCATGCTGCAGGCACAGGTACTTCAACTCATACACCTCACTAGTAGGAGTGCAGGCTTTTCAGTGACTATTGGTGAGATCCAAGTTGATTTGGGGCTTTCCGAGTCTATTTCATATATTTTGGTATTATGTAGTGAGTCAAGAGTAGGGCGGGGGTTTGTCCCGACCCTAACTAAGTCTATATATCTTTTAGAGGCTTTGTAGACTAATCTAAAGTTATGGTAGTGTTTGTCTTTAGATGTGGTGGCCCCAACGACCAAGTAATATATGTATAAGTTTGTGCTTGCCTATGTAATTATTCTCATAGATACATAATATCATGTTGGTTGTCATAGTTACATGCATGAGAAGTACAATGTTATGAATTGGTTCTCTTGGGACTTTACGACTACGGGTACCTGTCCGCCCTAATAGGAGTTGAAGCATGACAAAAGTGGTATCAGAGCAGGTCGTCCTAGGGTGTCTTCAAAATGTGTCTATATAGAGTCTTATTTATGGGTGTGTTTTTCATCACATCTATAAACAGGAGGCTATGGGACATTTAGGGGTTGTATCTTTTTCTTCATACCTTAGGCCGTGCAATAAAGCCCATGTTGTAGGTGAAGTCATATTTAACCATTGAATCTATTTTTTCCTTTTAGTATAGTAAAGATACTGGTTACGAGATGGAGTAAGAATACAGGTAAGCAAATAGATGTGGCTGCCGTAGAAGGGACCAGCAAGTCACCACCTAGATAAGGTAATCAAAGAGAGGCTCAAGCTGAGTTTGTATCTCAAACTTCTTCCACTCCTCCATTTCCAAAAGAACTAAGGAGGAGAAGAACCACATCCTCAGAACTGCCTATTAATTCTACTGACTAAGATATAAGGAATGCGGTACAATTATTAGCTCGTATAGTTGCTGGACATGCTCAAGGACAAGCCATTCTAACCACAAGTTCTAGTGGTTTAGATAGGGCAGCTAGCCTACGAACACAGGATTTTCTTAAATTGGATCCTTCCTCGTTCACCGGATCAGATCTGATTAATGACTCACAGGACTTTATTGATCAAATCTAAAGGGATCTAGATGTCATGCATGTGTCAGGTAAAGAGACAACTGAGCTAGCAGTATATAGATTCAAAGGGGAGGCTATATTCTGGAATAAAGACTGGAAATGATCTAGGGGTACCAATGCACCTTCAGCTACTTGGAAAGAGTTCAAAGAGGCATTTCTTTATCATTACCTTTTATTTGAGATTCGAGAGACTCGTACAGATTAGTTCTTGAATCTTTGCCAGGGGAATATGAGTGTGAGGGAGTACAACCTCCAATTTAACTCCTTTTCTAGGTATGCTCCTAATATTGTAGCTACTATGGATGATAGAGTTCATCGATATATGTATATGTTGGATCCATATTTGGTTAAAGATTGTACTAGTGATAGTTTGAACAAAGACATGGATATAGCAAGGATACAAGATTTTGCACAAAAAATGAAGGATAAGAGGTAAAGAAGAAGAACACAAGAATTGGAAAAAGGATATTCCAAGATGGCCAGATCTACGGGGAAGTTCATGGCATCCCAAGGAGAGTTTAGGCCTCGGTTTTCATATAGACCACCTGGTAGATTATCTTTTTATTCTACAGCTAGTACTCCACCATAGTTTCAAGGGTCTAAAGGCAACCGGTCTGGGCAAAGAATTGAGATTCAAAGTTCACAAACAGTGAGGTATCAAGAGCAAGAGAGTATGAGCCAATTAAGGCCTCTTTGATAGCCATGTAAATAATGTAGAAGGCTTCATTTAGATGCATGTCAATTCAGGACAAATGCTTTCTTTTAGTGTGGTACGTCAGGACATATGATAAGAGAATGGCCTAAAAGGGGCATAGGTGGTATGGAATGACCTACGGGATCAATTGTTGCATAATCATCATCGGTGCCTTATTCAGGAAGAGGTGTATAGCCTATGGGTTATGGTAGAGGTGCTAAAGAAGGAGCTAGCTCTAGTGGAGTTCATAATTGTACATATGCTTTAGCGAACTGACAAAATTCAGAGGCTTATCTAGATGTGGTTACAGGTACATTGTCCATCTTTTCACATGATGCATATGCATTAGTTGATCTGGGTTCTACATTATCATGTGTCACTTCATTGGTTGCTGGAAGCTTCAAAAAAACACCAGAATTGCTAGTTAAGCACTTGAAGTAGCTACGCCGATTAGTGAATCTGTTACAGCTAAGAGAGTTTATAGTAATTGTATAATAACTATTTACTATCACGATATAAAAGCTGACTTGGTTGAGTTAGAAATGGTAGACTTTGATGCTATAATGGGTATGGATTGGTTGGCTTCTTGTTATGCCATAGTATATTGCAGAACTAAGAGGGTGTGTTTCTATTTTCCAAGAGAGGCAGTCCTTGAATGGAGAAGTAATATTAGTGCGCCAAGAGGTAAATTTATTTCTTATTTTAAGGTGAAAAAGATAATTTCCAAGGGCTACATATGTCATCTAGTTAGAGTGAAGGATACAGATGCGGAGACACCTACTCTTCAAACTATTCTAGTGGTAAATAAATTTCTGATGTATTTCCTAAAGATCTTTCGGGTTTGCCTCCAGAATGAGAAGTAGAGTTTGGTATTGATGTGATTCTAGGTACTAAACCAATTTCAATTCCTCCATATAGAATGGACCTGGTAGAATTATGGGAGTTGAAAGAGTAATTTAAAGACTTGCTATAAAAAGGATTCATAAGTCCTAGTGTGTCCCTTTGGGGCGCACCAGTGTTATTTGTGCATAAGAAGGATGGCTTATTAAGAATGTGTATTGACTATAGGCAATTGAACAAGGTGACTATTAAGAACAAATATCCCCATCTGAGAATTGATGACTTATTTGATCAGTTGTAAGGCTCCAAGAGGTTTTTAAAGATTGATTTAAGGTCTGGTTACCACCAAATGAGGGTCAAAGAGAAATACATACCCAAGACAACTTTTCAAACACGGTACGGTCATTACGAGTTCGTATTCATGTCTTTTAGGCTAACTAATGCACCTGCAGCTTTATGGATTTGATGAATAGGGTGTTCAAGCCATTCTTGGATGTGTTAGTGATAGTTTTTATAGATGATATTCTGGTTTATTCGAGATCAAATGAGGACTATGCCAATCACATACGATAGGTGTTGCAGATTCTTCTTGATCGTAAGCTATATGAAAAGTTCTCTAAATTTGAGTTTTGGTTAAAATCCGTGGCATTCTTAGGTCATATTGTAGTAATTGAAAAAATAAAAGTTGATATTCAGAAGATAGAAGGCGTGAAGACCTGGCCAAGACCTATAACGCCTACGGAGGTTCGTACTTTCCTTGGGTTGGCAGGTTATTATAGAAGGTTTGTCGAAGGATTTTCTTCAATTTTTGCACCTTTAACAAAGCTAACACACAAATCTTCCAAGTTCAAATGGAATGATGCATGTGAAAGAAGTTTCCAAGATCTAAAGAATAAGTTGACTTCTACACCCATATTGGTACTTCCAGAAGGCACAGAAGGGTATGCAGTGTATTGTGATGCTTCAAGAATTGGATTAGGGTGTGTACTGATGCAGCATGGTATAGTCATAGTATATGCCTCAATACAATTGCAGCCACATGATAAAAATTATCCAACGCATGATCTGGAGATATCAGCGGTTATATTTGCCTTAAAGATATGGCGTCACTACTTGTATGGGATTCATGTTGACATATATACGGACCACAAGAGTTTTTAATATATCTTTTAATCAGAAGGACCTAAATTTGAGGCAGCAAAGATGGCTTGAGTTATTAAAAGACTATGATGTTGATATTTTGTATCATCCGAGAAAACAAAATGTGGTAGCTGATACATTAAGTCATAAGTCTATTGTGGTCACTTATGGCAGTCTATAGAATGACAAGAGATGACTAAGGATCTACACCGACTGGCCAATTTGGGGGTTCACCTTCTTGAAATTCTAGATGAGGTGCTTATTGTGCATAATGCTACAAAATCTTCACTAGTTGTTGAAGTGAAAGAGAAGCAATATGCAGATACCATTCTATTAAAGCTTAATGAAAATGTGCAATGTGGTATGACGAGAGCATTTGAGCTTACGTAAGAGGGAGTACTTTGGTGCCAAAATAGATTGTGTGTGCCGACTGTAGATAAGCTAAGAAAGAGGATTATGATAGAGGCACATCATTAAAGGTTTTCCATCCATCTAGGATCAAATAAAATGTATCATGATTTGAAATAAATATATTGGTGGGGTGACATGAAGAAGAACATTGCAGAATTTGTAGTCGAATGTCTAAATTATCAAAGAGTTAATGTAGAGCACCAAAAGCCCGGGGGTTATATGCAATGTATAGATCTTCCAATCTAGAAGTGGGACATGATCAACACGTATTTTTTCACTTGTTTTCCTCATACATCTTAAAGGTTTGATTCCATATGGGTGATAGTTGATAGGCTTATCAAATCAGCACACTTTCTATCGGTTAGAACCAATTACACAGTAGAAGAATATGCCAAATCATATATTAAAGAGATAGTTTGGCTGTACGGAGTTCCAGTCTCCATTATATCAGATCAAGGAGCTCAATTTACTATAAATTTTTGGAAGTTTTTCCAGAGAAATTTAGGAACACAAGTGAATTTAAGTACAACTTTTCACTCTCAAACAGATGGACAAGCAGAACGTACTATTTAAACACTTAAAGATATGCTACGAGCTTATGTATTGGACTTTAAAGATTCTTGGGATGATCATTTAGCTCTCATAGATTTCGCCTACAACAATATCTATCATTCAAGTATCAAAATGGCACCATGTGAAGCTTTGTATGGAAGAAAGTATAGATGACCAATTAGATGGTTTAAAGTGGATTACACTGCCTTGTTTGGGCCAGATCTTATTCATCAAGCTATGGAAAAGGTTAAAGTGATCCAGTGGCAACTAGAAATAGCTTAAAGTCGATACAAGTTATATACATATATTTGAAGGAGGGGGCTAGAGTTTTCTATAGGTTATTAGGTATTCTTGAAGGTGTCACCAATGAAGGGGGTTATGGGATTTAGTAAGAAAAGAAAACTAATTCCACTTTATATAGGCTCATACAAGGTTACTCGGAGGTTTGGCCAAGTCACTTATGAATTAGAGCTACCCCAAGAGCTCTCAATAGTTCATCCAGTATTTCAGGTCTCAATGCTTCAAAAGTGCATGGGAGATCCATCCCATATAACTCCTACTAAAGATGTACAAGTTATGGAAGATCTAACCTATGAAGAAATACCTATTGCTATCTTAGATCAAAAAGATAATAAGTTAAGGCATAAAGAAATAACTTCTGTAAAAGTGCTTTGGAGGAACCAACAAGTAGAAGAGATGACATGGGAAGCTAAAGAAGCGCTGAAATCTAAGTACCCTCATTTGTTCAAATGCGAAGAGAAAGTACAAGATGCTGAATTAGAGAAATAACAAATAAGTGTAATATATAAATACTATGTGATAATTGGGATATTAAACTTAGGCTTGAAATTATTTTGGTTGGATAGTTATGCTAACATTCAAGGACGAATGTTCATAAGGGAGGAAGGATGTAACATCCTATATTTTGCTTGTACTTGTTCCAATTATGTGGAACTTGGTATAGCCTTGTGGTATAGGTAACGGATGAAATTTATTATGCAAATATTAATAGTGTCGATGGAATTATAGATGCTGACCGTACAGTTTAATGTGATGCGACCAAGTTAACGTCGATACAACTATTTAAATTTGGGATCGTAATCTAGTATTTGAATCAAAAGTTTAAAGTGACCAAGTGTGTATAAGTTGTAAGTTAGATTAAAGGGATTAGGAGCTAGAAATGGAATGAAATATTGAGGTGCTTGCTTGACTTAATTAATCTAGTAGGTGAGTCACCTACTTAAGCTTTTTGGACCAAATTAATGGACCTATGGCTATCGACTAGATTTGGGCCTATACTAATGTACTTATTTAGGCCCAAATTGAATAAAAGAGAAAGAAAATGGAAAAAAGGCCCAATGCTCAAATCTGCCAAGGCCCAAATATAATTTAGCCCAACTAAGAAATTAAGCAAGTAGGTGCATCACCTACTTTAATATTTTGAGCTGGTTGAACTCCTTAAGTAGGTGCATCACCTACTTGGACCAATTTGATTAAATTTTTGGTCCAAAATTAGATAGGTGGATGGCCAAAAATAGAGGCTTTATAAGAAGAAGTTGCTGGTCATTTCCCTCATTATTGAGTCATAAAAAAGGGCTACACTTCACAAACTCTCTCTATTTCCTTTTAAGAAACTAGGAGCAGCCCTATTTTCCTTTCTAGGGTTCTTGAAGAAACCCCAACCTTTGCAGCCCAAGGTAAGTGAAAACACTTATGTTTTAGCTTAATTATCTCATGAAAGCTTAGGAAAACATGCTACATGTGCCTAATTATAAATACATGGTAGAATATAGAACAAACTACTAGCTCCCTTTTTCTTGGTTATTAAGAGATCTTTTTTCTTCTTTGGTTTAAAGTGTGAAGGAAAGTGAAAGTTGAAGTTCTTAAGGAGTTCAAATTTAAAAGAATAAGTTGCAGAATTGACGTAAGGTGACTGCTCCGTTATGTTCTTCGTTTATATGAATTTGATAGAGAATTATAGATATGTTGTTATTGAGAACTCAAGAGATGATGAGTTTAATAATTGATTGCTACAGTAAAAGGAATTTGGGGCTGTTTTGTGGAATGTTTTGGGGCTATATGTTGTGGGCTGCCAGGTTTTTGGTGGAGAAAGGTGTGACTAATTCAGATTGAAATATAGAAGAAAGGTGTGGTGGTACACCACCGAACTAATTATTGTATTTGTTACTGCGCAATCTGTTTTGTGTATTGTTTGGAATGTGTAATGAAGCTGAAGTGGTTTCTATGAATCTTACAAGAACATGTATGGTATGTGGGTATAATTAGAGGAAAAAAAGATTTATATAACACCCTTGATTGATAGAGTAAATGCTTACTTCCCAATTGCTGTTTTGGTGAATATAAATTGCCAAAATATAACGGTTTGTTGCTACTATTAGTTTACCATATATTTCATTGTATATAAGTAATCTAAAAGGGCAGGAAGTTGAGTTGGGTTAGTATTGGAGTTGTACAACCAGGTATGTAAGGCATACTCCATTATGTACTCTTTGGCATGAAATCGAACACTTGTTCCTTCAAGTAAGCTTCCGAGGTTATCCTATAACAAATGATACATAATGGCAGCGTATTATATCTCATGTAGCCAGGGACCTTGTTCCCACTCTCTAATATGTTAAAACACCTCGATACATGCTTATTAATTGACCTGCACATCTATATTCACTAGAAAATTTCAGAATTTCTCCGTTTACTCAAATAAGATCCATGTGTATTTTCATCTTCTAAACACTTCATTTGTGTGCCAACAACTCCCTACCTGATTGTTGTGGCATTAATTGTCCATTTATATGTCTCTTATTAGCAGATTATTGGTTCAAGGTACCATAATGTGATGACCACTAAAGTAACAATCTCAAAGTCTAAATTAACTAAGTAACGCAAATCTGTAAAACGAGTGGCAGCTCAGGGGTGTAAGCTTAGCATAGGCCGATATCGATACATTTGTATGTGGGTGGCAGCTCAGGGGCATAAGCCTTGCATGGGCCGATCCCAATATTTATATATATGTGGCATCTTAGGGGCATAAGCCTAGCATGGGCTGATCCTAATTTATCTATTTACCACTGATCAGCTGGTCATTTACATTATATACGGCTTACAAAGATTATGAAGTAAGAAAGGTAAAAATGAAGAAAGGAACGTAATATATGTAGTCCCACAAATAAATATAAAGGTGGTCTACTAGTACTACTTATACACTTGTATCTGATTTCTATTGAGAACTCGTATCGTGTGTTGTTACCTCCAGCCTTACATATTTAGTACATATTTTCGTACTGACGTCCCTCATGGGGGACCTGCATTTCATGCTATAGGCAGAGGTACTTCAGCTCATACACCTCACTAGTAGGAGCGCAGGTTTTTTAGTGACTATTGGTGAGCTACAGGTTGATTTGGGGCTTTCCGAGTCTGTTCCATATACTTTGGTATTATACAGTGAGTCAAGAGTAGGGCGGGGGTTTGTCCCGACCCTAACTAAGTCTATGTATCTTTTAGAGGCCTTGTAGACTAATGTAAAGTTATGTTAGTGTTTGTCTTTAGACGTGGTGGCCCCAACGGCTAAGTGTTGTATATATAAGTTTGTGCTTATCTAATTATTCTCATCGATACATAATATCATGTTGGTTATGAATTGGTTCTCTCGGGCCTTTACTACTATGGGTGCCTGTCTGCCCCAATAGGAGTTGAGGCGTCACAATTAAAAATTGAAGAGATCTATAATTATGAACTAACATCAAAAGATATGCTTTTAGGAATGCCGTTTTTAGATAATCTATACCACACATAATAATTAAAACACACTTGCGGTTTACAACACCATGTATACAAAAGGTAAGAGCAAAAAGAGTTATTAATAAAATAAGAAAGAAAACTGATTGGATAAAAGAGAGTGAAAAATTACACAAAAATTAGAAAATATAAAAAATATTGAAGACACAATAGAACTAGTTATATTTTCAATAAATGAAGAAGAAATAACTATATTTTCAATAGATAAGGTTGATATAATAAAGAAAAAATTAAGACAACTATATAGTGAAGATCAAGTAAATGGATGGAAAAACATAAGACTACTGTAAGAATTGAGCTAATAGATAAAAATAGTATAATAACCCAAAAACCATTAACCTATAACTTTGATTATTTAAAAGAATGCGAAATGCATATAGATGAATTATAAGAAAAACAATACATACAAAAAAGTAATAGTAAACACAATAGCCCAACATTTATAGTAAATAAACATAGTGAAAAAAAAAGAGGAAAAAGTAGAATGGTTATTGATTATGGAAACCTAAATGCCAAAACTATGACATATAATTATCCAATACCAAATAAGTATTAAAATTAAGACAGATAAAAGAATATAACTATTTTAGTAAGTTCGATTGTAAATCAGGATTTTACCATTTAAAGCTAGAAGAAGAATCTAAAAAATTAACTGCATTTACAGCACCACAAGGATTTTACGAATGGAATGTATTACCATTTGGATATAAAAATGCACCAGGTAGATATCAAAATTTTATGGATAACTATTTCAAACAGTTACCTAATTGTATAGTATACATAGAGAATATATTATTATATACCAAAACTAAAGAAGAACATTTAAAAGTACTAGAATAATTTGCAGGTATAATAGAAAATCCAGGAATACGTTTAAGTGAAAAGAAAGCCAAAATTATGAAAAATCAGATAGAGTTTTTAGGAATACAAATAGATAAAAGTGGAGTGAAAATGTTACAACATATAGTACAAAAAATAATAAATTCAAAAGAAGAATTATATACAAAAAAAATTACAATTATTTTTAGGATTAGTAAACCATGTAAGAGAATATATACCAAAATTAGCAGAAAACCTGAAGTCATTACAGCAAAATTTAAAAAGGATGTAGAGTATAATTACAACGAAGAAGATAAAAAACAAGTTCAGAAAATAAAAATACTTTGTAAAGAATTATCAAGATTACAATTTCCAGACGAAAATAAAAAATTTACATATATAGTAGAAGAAGATGTAAGTGAATTAGTTATGGAGGAGTACTTAAGTATAGATATAAAGAAGAAAAATTAGAACATCATTGTAGATACTACTCAGGAACGTTTAATGAAATAGAAATAAAATGGGAAATAAATAAAAAAGAATTATACTCATTATATAAATATTTATTAGCATTTGAGCCATATATTGTATATAACAAGTTTATTGTACGAACAGATAATACACAGGTCCGATGGTGGTTAACAAGAAAAATACAAAAATTCAGTTACAATGAAGGAAATTCAGATATTCGTATAGAATATATTAAATTTACATTTACAATTGAGGTAATCAAGACTAACAAGAATGTTATTCCAGATTACATATCAAGACAAAGCTACCTAAACTGATATTACAGAAGCCGATGCTCTAGAAAAGATACTCAAAACCCTAACTATGCTTTCACTGAAAGTGGATAGTATGGGAAATGAGATAGAAAAGCTAAAGACTAATGAAATTAAACTGAAGTCTAAAGCTATGATTCAGATAACTCAGTAGTGTGCAGAGAAATATCGATCGGAAGATAGTAAAATTCCAGAGATAAACGGAGACGTTGGGACACTCCAAAAAACCCCTAACGTTTATGAATCTACTTCTACAGGTATAAGCAAAGGAGTTAGAAGGAATCCAAATATGAACTTGAACAAAATATTTGAGAAGCCATTTATACCAAAAATGCCAAAAGACCCTTTGTTCATACCCCCACAAACTACCACATATCTAGAAAGCCTAAACCAAGAAAAGAAAGCCTATAAACACATAACCAGATCATATACTGAAAACATCTATAAAAGACAAACACATTTACCCTTAGACCTAGAGCAATAAATATCCACGAACCAAATACAGATTACGTAACCCAAAAACCACAAGGATATAATAAGTTAATTGCATTACAAAAAACTGACAGAAATCTTGTTAGAACTTGTTTCAGTTATGGATTACTCAACACCGTATATACCCAAGATGGAAGTGAGTTAGCAGCTATACCAGAGATATATAAAGCAATTATCACTTACAAAAAGATAACCAAAGGCAGCTTATTTTTTATAAAGTTCAATACAGCACCAGCAGATATATTGTATGATAAGATTAAACTAGTTATACTAGTCGTGAAAATAGGAATGACAAAAAATATAATCATACCAGAAGATATTGAACCACAGGTAGAAATACCAAAAATAGGTATACCAGATTTTTACTCAAATAAACGAATTATTGGAATATCCACCATCATCCAAGAGTTAGCAAATAATTATTTAAATGGGAACCCAATTTGGAGTTACCATTCATGAGACCAGCTAATGATTTATTCAAATTCAAGAGATTTAAGACAAGTAGATATAGAGGAAACTCAAAGATGGATTATGACACTACTTAATCCAGAAAGGCAACCAAGTACCAGAGCCATTAAAGAAAAAAATATTTTAGAATAATTATTGACTAGATATTTCTAGATAATTGGACATACATATCCAGACCATCTATGTTCAAGGTGTAATCGAGAAGAAAATATTATACCAGATGTACAGTTAGAATGAATGGGACAATCAACGCAAATAACGAATGGAGTAATGACAAATAAGAAACCAAGTAGATAAGGACAAAAGGAGATAGAAATGGACAAGTCAATAAGAAGGTAAAGAAGATTCAGAAAAGGAAAAGTGCATTATTAAATTTACATAAATTATTTAAGCTTTTAGTCTTTTCTATTTAATGTAAAGTTGCTTTGAGTCTTTTCTTTCATAACGCTACTTTGACTTTTGTAAAGATATTTTCTACTTTTTGTAAAGATTAGTAAAAGTGTAAAGTAGGAATAGTATAGGAATAGTATAAAGTAGGAATAGTGTAAAATAATTCACGTGTTTTGTAGATTATAAAAAGGCAAGACATTTGCCCATAAAAGGCAAGACTTTCTACATGGAAAGCAAACCTTCTTGTACATAAAAAATATTCTCTTATATAATCAATAAAGATATTCAGTTTTACACTAATCTATGAATGAGCAAAGCACAAATTTATCAAATATACCAGAAAAGGTATTTTCATTTATAATTATGAATAGCTAAATTCATAAAGTCCTAACAATCATGATATACTAAAATCAGCTCATTGTATTTACTTTCTAGTAGAATTATTTGAAAAATAACATGTTAAGAAGTTTATTAGCAAAGTGGAAAAGGAGAAAAATTCTCAAGAACTATACCATCCTAAAGGTGAAACCGATGAGGCAAAGAAGTCGTGATAGGGGAGTAACCAGAGTAGAGGCGTTGTTTAGGGAAAAAGTGTCCAGATTACCATGCTAATAGTGATCGAAGAACATGTTATTTAAGAATAATCTTGTATATAGTAATCTAAGATGATCATATTTTATTATATATATGATTGGAGGGAATATTTTGAAAAATAGCATCATATGAAAAATGAATAATTATTTACCTAATGAAATGATTTGATGAATTTAAGATACTTGTTTTATATGTACTTAAGGATATAGAGATAATAGATATAAAGAAAATTATATGGGAAAAGGTATTCAATATTGAAGATGGAGGATTAGAAAATTGGATAGAAGATGAATTATAACAAATACACTTAAATAATGATAGCTACTATTTATACCTAGATAAGTATTATTCAGACGCATATTATACAGATTAAAAAAGTTAGAATATATTTGAACAGTTAGAGAAAAACAAAGTTGTCTATATGAAGAAATTAATTACAGGAATCATGTTAAAAGAGAAAAAAGACAATTAAAAGAAAGATTACTTAGAATAAAATTAACCTTAGAAAAAGATACTATACATGAACAACAAATGTTAATGAATCACATAGATAACATAGAATTACATATCAAATATAGTACGATTAAAATAAGTTATTACACAGAAATTTGTACAATCACAACTACTATAGGATAAAAAGATAAACTATGAAAACTTAGAATATTGGAGCAAATATATGGAGCAAATAAGATTAATAGAAATAGTAAGTTATCTGCACTACCTTCGCCCCCTTACAATTGGTGTGTATCCATGAAGCACAATAATGTGGCACAAGGGAATCAAGATATGGTATTACATTAGCAACAAACAATCATGCATATATACAAGTTACACTACCCAAACAGATAAGTATCTAGCAATACAACTCATGTACTCTCACAATAAAGAAGTCCCACTCACTTAACTTAATCATGCATGTAAAGGCAGGGATGACCACGAGACACTCACACTCATAAAAAAGTTCAAACAATGTGCACAAAATACCATAGTCTTGCCCATATTTTCTTTACCTTAACTTACAGACAGTCGGGTTAGGATTACTATTGGACTTTACTCGACATATAATGTAGGTTTGGGGTTGGTATGGTACATGTGAGAATCTAGTGATTAAGCCCCTTTGGCACTACACTTACGTTAGGGGGTCCACTTATTTACCATTTTTCTGTTATTCCAACCTTATTTCTCCCTTTTTATTCTTTTACACCTCATTTAGGTTGGGAGTGGTTTCTTTTATTCTTCATTTTTCTATTTGGGTTTATCTTTTTTTATCTTTTTTTTCTATTTTCGCTTTTTCTATCACACCCAGCCCTAATTTCTTTTCTCTTATTTATGCTTCTTCATCCCACTTCACATTAGACACCCCTATGATAGCCACCCTCAACTTAGGAGATTTGCATGAGTTGAGGTGCACAATGTCCAAGGAAGACTAGGGCCAAAATAGGTTTATTGTAACAAAAATGGGAAGGTGAAAGTTGAAACAGCAAAATAGTCTTTATAGGCTCAAAATAGGGATGAAGGGATATGTATTCAAATTTTGAAGGTCATTTAGGCTAAAAGTGAACTTATTTCAGATTTGTCTCACGATCTTTTCCTAATCGACTATCCTACATCCTAGGTAAGACTAAATAGGCAAGCTCTGGATACCATACACAAAGGAACAAAGTAAGCATCTCACACACACTTGGCATAGGGTTACAAGACAAGTTACTACCTATCCGATTCATGTAATTGTTAGCTATGATTATTATGTCCCTAATCCTAATGCCATAACGATATTCACAATGGTTAAATATATGTACATATCATGTAGTTTAAAAATAGTTTTTTTTCAAGGGTTATCATTTTTCTCAAAAATCAAAACAAAACATATCAACTGCCTTAGATACTTAATTTTCTCCTAGTTACACAAAAACACAACACAATATGAAACAAAACACAACATAACACAATATTTGCTACACATGTTGGTTCTACAATATACCATGACCGATAGAAAAAAAGCATAGCAATAAATAATTACAGTGGCTATGGTATTCCCCACCCCCAACAAAAAGACTATGCATTGTCCTGTGTGCATTACAATAATATAAAGCAAGGGAATGAGGACATAACTGGGATACGCTAGGCTTCTGTATCATACTAGTCCTTCTCTGGGATATTTCAACTGGTGACGGTGGGGGTGGGGGTGGGGCACTACTAAAAGATGCACCTATAATAATCGTATCTCATCGCACCTACTGTGGATGCCCTAGAATTATAGGTAGCCCATTTTAGGGCCTGATCAAATAGAATATAGGGTACTGTAGGTCCTCCATCCTTGCTCTCTCTGTCACCACAGAAAATATTGACTCCTTATTCTCCACGAACAAATCAAATCGTCTAGGACTACATAGAAGCATAGGCTAAGAAAATAAAAGAATAACTGGAGGAATGGACATAATCTGGCTATTAGTAAGAGAGCGTACCACTGCTTGTAGTGTAGCTACCTCCTCTTGAATCCCACTTAGGTTCGGATCCTCTATATCACTGAACCGATCTAACACCCGACCCTCAAATACATCAATGCAGGTATACAACTCAGCAGTGAACTCTAACATCTCAGCTCGAAGTGCATCCCGTATCCTAGTCTCAGCAATCTCTAATATCGTCCAAACCCAAGGTCAGATCTACCCATACAAAGATGCAAGATCAGTCTAAATATTGTAATGTTGGGTATCAGTCACATCATGGTGGTCTACTAAGTGCTGTAAAAACGGCCATGGAACCGATATCAAACTTGTGGTTGTGGCTATAGAAAAGGGAAGAAGGGGTAGAGAAGCTGCCCCTACCAGCTTAGAAATAGAAATCGGGGACAAATTAGAAATAGTTAGGGCCCCCTATTCGAGTACTTATCTCCGGTGCATATCTATGCTTGTCCATCTCAAACTCAACATGAACACCCGCATTATCAACATCTATATTTGGCATATCAATATGCTCAGATGACATAACCCGAACTGAGTCCTTGTCATAATGGACATTCCAAGTCTAACCAAGAGCGGTGACAACTCCCATTACCCAACCCAACCTCCAAACATGTACCCTGATTTAGATAAATTCTGAACATATAATAAGATGGTGTTTTGTACAATTCCAAACTCTAGGATAGGTCCATAGCAATAACCAACCCAAGCAAGTCCAACCATCCAATACCCAACCAATAACCATAGCAAATGAAGAAATAACCAGGTACAATTCCATAACATAATAGGATGGAACAATTATAAATGTAGTCAAATGGTATCATCCATAATACCAATACTAATTCCAAGGCTGACACCACTACCGACACCACACATACCAACCCATAGTATTCCTACAAAGCCTCTAACAAAAAATAAAACAATATATTATCCGGATATGCCCCTGACCATAGCTAAAACCATAGTTTATATAATGAACAAATTATGTAAAAACATCCATGACATGAAATAGAGCCTTTCAGAATATCAAAAGTCACCATTTAAATCCTACCAGGCTAATCCGTAATTCGACCACTGAGCAGGAGGAGTAGAATAGCCGATTCTTGTATCGCGTGGGGGATACGACTGCCAAAAAATGGGTTAGCGGGTAAACACTACCATGCACTCAGGAAAAGAATAAAATAATTCCAACCTTTAAAATCAATCAAGCCAACCATATGCATTAACAACCATACATACATACGTATAAACATGTTGGGCAAGGGAACCGAGTTTAGCATGTCTTTAAAACCATTAACCTAGGTATGTGTAGCTTAACCATCCTAGAGCCACTAATAAGCTCAATGGGTCTAGTATAACCTCCTGAACAGGCCTCGATGTGTGTAGCTACATGAATCAGAGATACAATATAAATAGCAGATTCCTGAGTACCTTTCGCTTTCCATGATACATATGTACAAGTGTATTTAGGGGATTCCCATGTTCCCCGTAGGTATCCTATATGGTCGCCATGACCAATCCTCATATCGGCAAACATGAGTTTCTAGTGTCCATCCATTGGAAATAGCTATCACACCGCACCATTATTGCCCAATTCAAACCATTACCATACAACCAAACCACTATTCCATTTATTATTAATCAAGATTATAAGTGTTGGTATAGTCATACCAACTATAGCTTGCAAGCAATGTCCTTGGCCATCATTTTTAAGAAGAAGGGATTCCTATGTACCTATAGATTACATTATTAAGTTGACTTGGCAGAATCCCATGTGCCCCACAAGTGATCATTATTATGTTTGCTTGGGGGATTCCCTTGTATCCCATAAGGCTTCCAATTAGAACAACCATAACCACCAAGACCTTACCATTTAACCATTCCAATCCATTTAAACCATTTATACCATTTAGGGTTCCATTACCAAGTTATACCATGCACAGTTCCATGAAAGTTTTAAAAATTTAACAAAATACATTCTCATAGGCATTTTATCAAACAAGTTGGGGGCATAGTATTTCTAGAGCCAAAACCACGTACCAATTATGCATTCCCATGAAACCAAATGTTTAAAATATCTTAGTAATATAAAAATAATACATAAAAGACATGGGAAAACCATAACCAACCATTGTAACCAAAAACTCCAATATATATTTGAAAACCCAAAACCATACAACATTTATACCATGAAAATAATTCATAAAACATGCCATTGGTTGGAACTAACAACGAGGGAGGATTAACATGCCTAATATTATGAAGATGACAGAGAGAAATTGCCCTTGTAAGCCCCAAATGGATCTTATTAATAAAACCCTAGCCTTCCTTAACCCAAGACCCTTGAAAGGATTTAAGAATGTTTTAAGAGAGTTTGAGTGAATCCAAATAGGTTAAATAATCCACAAAAGTGTTATAAGTCATGGGGCCTTAATAGGTTAAGAGGGAAAATGTCCAGATTACCCCTACCTTAAACTTCTTAAGATTCTCGCATGATTGTACGACCACCCCAACCAAACTATACCCTAGAGTATGAGTGGTACCCTTAACTCGTACCCTAGGGATCCTATTGGACCTCAACATTGTCAAACATATGATCTCCCAAGCCAAACTATACCCAACCATATGACTAGCACCAGGAAATCATACCATAGAAACAATAGAATCACCTAGAATAAATTAGGCAACATACAATTGATACCTTACTATTAATAACCTAACGTATGACTCGTATGTTCCAATCTAACCTTGGACATAATCCATCCAACCCACACTGGTCATCATACAACCAAGACCAACCAAACTATACCACATCATATGACTAATACCCCAAGTTGTATGATGTCCAGAAGCCAAAAAATGGAGAAATTTTCTATGGGTCAAAACCCAGGGTGTTTCATCTCCCATTGTAGGATCATTCATCCCCGAATGACAGACAAGGTAGTACAAGCACGAATTACACCCGAACATATACCTTTCCAACATGAACTAAGTTAGAAAACAAATATGCAAGGAAATCAATCTATCTTTAACCAATTTAGAAAACAAAGATGTGATCAAGAACACATACCTTCCGCACAAATATCTGGAGTAGAAAACAAATGCAGATACTTGGGCTTCATGTCCTCTTCCTAAGAAGCTTCTTCAACCTTGTGGTTCCACCATAGAACATTAACTAAAGCTACATCCTTGGTTCATAACCAATGAACCTGCCGATCCTGAATCTCAATTGAGATCTCTTTATAAGATAGAGAATCTGAGATACCTAATCTTTCTAAAGGAACATCCGATGAAGGATCACCTATACACTTTCTCAACATAGTGACATAGAATACCAGATGAATAGAGTTCAAACTAGAAGGCAAATTCAATTCATATGAAAAATTAACAACCCTCCTCAAAACCACATAAGGACCAGCATACCACAGACTAAGCTTTCCCTTTTTCCCAAATTGTATTACGCTCTTTATGGGAGATACATTTAGGAATACCCTATCCCTAACCTCTAAAACTTCAATTCCCTATGCCTTATATCCGTATAGGACTTTTGCGACTTTGTGCCACCTTAATCCTATCCCAAATCCCTTTTACCTTCTCCATATCCTGATAAACCAAATTTACACCAAACATATCCTCTTCACCAAGCTTGAAAAATCCAATAGGGGATCAACACCTCCTACCATATAATGCCTCAAAAAGTGCCACCTAAATCCCAGAATGATAGCTATTATTGTAAGAAAACTCTACAAGAGGTAGATGCTAAGCCCAATTACCACCATAATCAATCACACATGCACAAAGAATATCTTCCAATGTCTAAATAATCCTTTCTTCTTTCCTATTCATCTGCAGATGAAAAGCAGTACTCAAACTAAACCTCACTACCTAAACCCTTCTAAAATAACCACTAAAAGTGAGATGAAAACTGTGTACCATGATCATAGATAGTCAAAACAAGTAACCCATACAACTTCACAATAACATGAAGATACAACCTCATATAATCCCCCGCCAAAATGTTAGTCCTCACTGGAAAAAAGTTGAGATGACTTTGTCATCCTATCCATGATGAACCAAATTGAATCAAATTGGTTTCAAGATCGAGGAAGACCAGTAACGAAATCCATATTGATCACTTCCTGTTTACTTTCAGGCAATTTAATTTCCTGATACGAGCCTCATGTGCTCAACTTTCACTAGTTAACACACCAAACATTTGGCCACAAAATTAGCCACATACTTCTTCATACCATTCCACTGATACATCTCCTTGAGATCATGATACATTTTTGTTGAACTAAGATGAATAATGTAGAGCAATTCATGCGCCTCGGCCAATGCCCTTTCTCGCAAACTATCAATGTTAGGAACACATAACCTCTTTTGATACTACAAGGTATTGTCACCACTGATCTTAAATGCCATTACCATTTTCCCACCTACATCACCCTTGATTTTTATCAATACAGAATCTAGCATCTACTTCTCCTTGATCTCTACACCAAGAGATGATTTGACCATTTTTTGTACCAACACACCACCATTTTTGAGTCCATATGTCAAACTTCAAAATTTGCTAAGTAGTAAATATCCTTCACCAATTCCCATCTTTCCTTATCCACATGAGCTTAACTCCCCATGGATAACCTTATGAGAGAATCGGCATTAATGTTAGCCTTACTTTGATGGTAGTAAAGACTCATGTAATAGTCCTTGAGAAGCTTAAGCCATCTCCTCTACCTGAGGTTAAGCTTTTTCTGAATGAACACATACTGCAGACTCTTATGATCCAAGAAGGTGTCTGTGTGCACTCCATGGAAATAGTGATTCTAAATTTTTAATGCTAACACCAAAGCTAAGAATTCCATATCATAAGTAGGACGGTTCTTCTCATGCACCCTCAACTGCCTAGAACCTTAGGCAAACACCTTACCATACTGCATTAAAACATTGCCAAGTCCTACCCGGGATACATATAGTAAACCACAAACCCCTCATTGCCTTTAGGCAAGGTCAAAACTGGAATTGAAGTTAGATTATCCTTTAGCTTTTCAAAACTACCATCACAAGCATCTGACCAAGAAAACTTTACCTTCTTCTGAGTCAACTTAGTCAATGGGGAAGCTATCATTGAACAACTCTCCACAAACATTTTATAACACCCATCCAAACCCACGAAGCTCCGAATGACGATTAGAGTTATGGGTGTAGGCCACTTCTTAACCACTACCACCTTTTGTGGATCCATAATGATCCCCTCACTAGAAATAATATGACCTAGAAAATTAACAATTTTTAATCAAAATTGACATTTTGAGAATTTGGCATATAACTACTGCTCTTTCAAGGTCTGTAATACCACATGGAGGTGATTGACATGATCCACCTCAGTCTTAGAGTACACCAAAATGTCATTCATAAAAATAATGAAAAATAGATCCAAAAATAGATGGAATACCCTATTCATCAAATCCATGAATGTCATTGGGGCATTGGTCAAACTAAATGACATAACCAAAACATAAAATACCCATAACAGGTATAAAATGTCGTCTTAGGGATATCCACGTACCTAATATTTAGATGATCATATCTAGACCGAAGATCTATCTTTGAAAAGAATTTGGCACCTTACAACTGATCAAACAAGTCATCTATTTAAGGAAGAAGATACTAGTTCTTAACCATCACCTTATTTAACTACCGATAGTCAATACACATCCAAAATAAACCATCTATTTTACGCATGCATAACACAGGTTCACCCCAAGAGGACATACTAGATGGATGAAACCCTTATCCAAAAGATCTTTAAACTGCTCCTTGAGCTCCTTCAACTCAGTTGGAGTAATTCTATAAGTAGGAATAGATATTGGATGAGTGTCCAAAACTAAATCAATCCCAAACTCAATCTCCCTATTAGGAAGAACACTAGAAAGATCATCCAAAAAGACCTCAGGAAAATCTTTCACCACCAAAATTGAATAAAAAGAAGAACCTTTTGAGTAAGAGTTTTTAACCCAGACCAAATAATAGTAACACCTTTTTGAGATTAACCTGTAAGCTCTAAGATATGATATAAACTTTCCCTTAGGAGCTAGGGAACAACCCTCCCATTCAATCATCGGTTCACCAGAGAACTTAAAGATAACCTTACGTGTCTAACTATCTAAGGAAGCATAGCACAAGTGTAACCAATCCATCTCCAGAATAACATCAAAATTCACCATACCTAATTCGAACAAATCCACCAATGTCTGCTTACTACCAAAAGATACCACACGACCCTTATAGACTCTTTTAGAAACCACATAGTCACCTATTAAGGTTGAAATAGAAAAAGGATACAAAGTAATCTTGGGATCAAAAAAAAAATACACAGCCATAAATAGGGTCACATAACAGAGAGTGGACCCTAGATCAAATAAATAATACACCTCACAAAAAAAGAGTTATAATATGCCAGTTATAATATCAGGTGATGCCTCAGACTCTTGTTGGGATGTAAGATCATATAACCTATTCTGGCTTGTACTAGTAATAGAAGTAGAAATAGATACTGAAGTAGCCTACTCAGTGAAGGAGCAGATAAAGAGGCAACTGGAACCTTGTTCACAACAGAAGAAACATTATAAATTAGATAATTTCTAAGCATATAGCCTGGTTGACCATATTTAAAGCACTTGTCCCTTCCCTCATCATAAAAAACCCAATGCAATCGACCATAAAACCTACAAGAAGGACATGATAAATCCGACTGAGCCTTACTAGCATGAGATTGGTCACCTTGTGCCCTAAAGTTATCGCTACCCTACTAAGACCTATCACCTGATGGCTTCGGATAAGGTGCACTAGCTATGGAGAAAGAATAAGAACTCCCCCACTTCTTTTTTAGCCACTTAACACCATCTCGACCACTTTTTATTGTACACCCTGCTCAGATAACCTAAACTTCTTACCCTTCCTATTACCTACCTCAGCCCACTTTCACTTTTCTTTCTCCATTTGTTGTATATGAATAACCAATCAAGAGATATCTATATCCTTGATCAGCAATGCAATCTTGCTTTCAAGGATTAACTCACAAGATAGTCCTAAGGAAAACGTTCTCATCATGGACCTCATATCTGATACTATCTCTGGAGCATACTTAGATAGCTAGTAATATTTCAAGGCATACTCCGTGCTTGACATCTTCTCCTACTTCAAAGTAACAAATTCCTCTACTTTTTCTTCCCTTAACTCCTAAGGGAAAAACCAATCCAAAAAAGCATTAGATAAAGTCTCCCATAGAGATGACTCATCAACCTCACCCCTTGACTATTCCCATTACTCGTACCATTGTTACACCACTTTCTTTAGTTGATAGGTAGCAAAATTCACCCTTTACATATTGTGGCATGTATGACTGATGAGTGGTGATTTAGCCACTCATTTGCACTCAATATTCATGTATATTACCATATTTTGCATAAATAAATGAGACATAATTGTGATTGAATGCAATAATATCCATATTTTCTAGGTACATAGTTGATGAGATAGAAATATGTGCGTTGGAACTAAAAATCATCTAAAAGAAAAAAGAAAGTCCAACTAAAGACCTGGAGTAGACACGACCTCAGTTACCATGGTCGTGGTCTAAGGACTGTGATCATGGTCAATCAATAAGGTCAACCTACCACATTATATAAGCTAATCGCAATTGCGGTAGCCATGATTGCGACCAAGCCTATGCAATCACAATCTAGCAGAAAACTACAACCGAAGGGCAAAAATGTAAATACAAGTGGTTGATCCCAAATTTGACAAAAAAATGATTCAAACCCTATCAGTGGATATATTCCATCTTTCCCAATTATTGAACATAGTTCTAGGGTTATAGCCTCCATTCTTGGAGAAGAAAACATTGTACAAATTTTAGGTAAAGAATATTTTGGAGTCACTTCCAAGTGAAAAAATAGTGAACTCCCATTGAATATTTGTTGAATCTCATTGTTTGAAGTAAAATTCACTTAGATTTTCTTGAATCAATTCAATGGAGATTTTGGGTAAAACCTTTACTTATTTATCTTATGAGTAGCTAGTTTTGCCTCGTGGGGTTATTTTAGAATAGGGTGCAATTGCATATGGGTTGAGATTTATTTGTTCATATTCTAATGTGTTGTTGATGGGTTCTATTGTTACTTGATTAAATTGGTTGGTATTTTTGGGTGAAAACCCCAAATACTCAAAGGGTTTGTGGATGAAAATCCCAAGCTCTTGAAATCTTAAACCATACTTGAAAGGGGGATTTGGGTGAACTTTAGGAACCCATATCATCCTTGAAAGAGGGATGTGGGAACAAAAGCTATAGTAGACAATTGTTGGCATAGTTTGCTAAATTTTCACTATCTTAGACATAAGAGTGATTGTGTTATTGATAATTCCTTAGGCATCATCCTAGAAATAGGGATGCCTAATTGTGGTATTGGGTGGATTTATTTGACACACTCATTAGGTACTCGAAAGAGTCAATGAGTGAAATCTTTGAGGCTATGTTGACAAACTATCTCTAAGGACTTACAACCTAGCCTACCATATCATCATCAATTAGAATATGCACCAAATTATCATGTTTGTATACTTATTTTTCCCCTAGGAAAGCATAATCCCAAGATCCATACTTAATTGTTTAGACCCTAACCATTCGTAGCCCTGAATTTGTACTGAAAAAAACATAAATAAATCTTAAATGTGATTCCTTTCAAACCATCTTTTTTTATATTTTTGTACTATTTGTATGAATTTAGCTAGTATTTATCATTTCAAACTAATTTATTCACCATTCATATTGTTCCTCATGGATTCGACCTAGCTCAAAATTTGGGTAAATATATTAACGATGACCACCTTTCACTTAAATTGATGTGTAAGTTGAGCGTTATAAAAATAGCGTCATTTTCAGGGAACAAGTTAGTGTATCGAGTTAGTTTGGAATTCTAGCTTACTTGCTTGAATTCAAACTTGTAAATATTTTTTTCATGATTTCCTTTTATTTTTTGTGTTAGGTAGATTTTTATTTTTTCTTTACCTTTCTCTATGGCATCATTCGAAAAATACGATTTTGGTAGTTTGAAGTCTTTTCTTGATGATCCATGTCCATATTGTGGAAGACCTCACTTTGGAAGAGATGGTACATATTATCCCATAAGAGAGATGGAAACACTATCTCGATCCTATTGGGAGTATGATTGTTTTTTGTTTGGAGGCAGAGATGGACATTGGAGTGATTGCCCAAATAACTCGTCCCCTATTATGCTAACTGAGTTGCTAGTTTTTCTTATGAGTTAATAGGTATTATGATGAGAAGAAGGAATAGCGACATACCAGGTCCAATAGTTTTAAAGCAATGCTTTAAACTATTTTGACTAGGTAACTACAATGGGGGAGAAGGTGAAAGACATACACCAATTCGATGAGCCATTCAGAAGGGAGATTGTCAAAATAGAGGAAGTGGGCAAGGAGATAAACCTTTCAAATACAACTACCTTGCCCATTTACCAAGAGGAGCTTAATCAATAAGAGAAACCCAGCTATGATGATGAGCTTGTTAGCGAGGAATCCTCAGTGATTTCCCAATCAACTAAATCAAATAATGTTGAAGATGTCAAAATAAAGGAAATGGTACTAGAGTCAAAAGAAGAACCAATGCACATTTTAGGGTGAAGGTTCTTCGAAGGAGGCGACCCCAAAATTAGGAGTTAGGCCTCACTCAAACCTCTTTTTAACATTTTTCTTAGAGGATATGATGAAGTTCCATCTACATAAGCAAATGATGGATTGTAGAGAGAAGGAGTGCCATCCCTATATGTTGAGATTTGACATTCCAAAAGACCATAAGAAAACTCTCCAATCAAAGTCCAAGGAAATCAACTACCGATATACAACTAGTGGCCTATTGATGTGCTCACCTTTAACCAGGAAACAAAACCACAAATGTGATCTGAAATTGGGTAAAAGGTTCTCGTCTTCAAAATGGAGAGATAGAAGCTACCTCATCATTTCTTTGCATCTTACAAGTATCATCTTGGAAGATCTGAATCTTTTATCCCTTTGATGCTCAATACATAGTGAAAAAAATTAGGGATAAAATTAAATATCCTAAGTGGAAGCATAAATGGGAGTTGAGGAGGTGTCATGCTAAGACGTTAAACTAAGCACTCGATGGGAGGCACCCTATCAAGCCACTAAAAGTAGCCCATATCCTTTTATTTATGCATGATTGAGTAGATACTATTTTTGCATTTTTTCAAGCATAATCCATGAAAAGGGGTGCTATGGGAAGTGTTGATGGAAATTGAATAAGGAAACATGTGAAATTGGCATGTTTGGACTAAACGGGGGAATGCAGAGACCCCAATTTTCATCTCAGTTAGCACAACCGCAGCTTACGTGAATCCATAATCGAGGTGTAAGCGTGCTCAAGATTGCAGCACTAAGAAACCATGATCATGGTCAAATTAGTTTAAAAATGACCATCCGACTGCCATTTTTCTACACATACCTATATCAAATTCTCTAAAAATTTTGGTATTGTGTAGAGTATACAAGTGTTTATTTCAGTCTAATTGCATCCTCTAACTTGGTATGTTGTCTCTACTCCATTAATTTTTGTCTAATTGTATGCTTAGATCTTGTAGTTTAGGGAAAGGCCTAAAGTATCATTTTCAATATAAAATGCATGTTTGTTTATTAGTATTGTGGTTGTAAGCTGTTGTAGTTGGTGAACACACAAATGGGAAAGTATTGAGTATCCATATTTAGGCCTAAAACTGTAGAACTTAATATGCACACTATGTGTTCGATTCAATGCCCCAATAAGTTCTATGTGAATTCCTTTATGTTTGGGGCTATAATTATGTATTCTTGGCTTAAGTTCTCTTATTATGATGTTGATATGCCTAGTTGGAACACAAATTTGGGGTTAAAATTATGTGTTGTGAGTGATGTGCAGAAATATCAACTATGGTCTTAGGTACCATGATCGCGGCCTCGATGACTGTGATTATGGTGCAACGATCGTACTCTTTTCCCCATGATCACCACACCTGAAGGTGGTTGTCTATAGAAACCAAAATTTCTGCACACCCATTTCTCACTCCACAACCTTCTATAACACTACCTCATGAGTTTATCCAAATAATCTAGCATGCTTTTGGTATGATAATACTAATGATGGTCTGAATTGTATTTCATATAGATGCTAAGCCACAAAAATGGGAGATTTCAAAAACACCAGGTTCATGGAGCCAAGGATGAAATTACTCCTGGAAAGGGGTATTTGACTTGACAAAGTAGAAGATATATGTCACGACCCGAGCCTAGCCCCTAGCCGTGACGAGCATCCCGAACCATGAAGGCCCGGAACACCCATTCTCTATCTGGTTATCATGCACAACATTCGTAGTCATAATAAAATGCGGAATTGAAACTGAGTACGGAATACATGGTCAAGTTCTGCAACATTTCTGAATAATACTATCTGACATCAGTCTGCGAAATCTCTACTAAGAACACAAACATCTGTCTGAAAAGAAACTGGGAAAAGGCCCCCAGTAAACCAAAAACATAATAAATAAGATAATGTCTGACATAATTAGGCCTTCCGAATAATAAAAGGCTCACCACTGCGAGATCAAGTCTACAAATTCGAGAATGTCTACTAAGTAGCTGGACCCCTAGACTGTGCCTCAAGACCTGGAAGGAGGGGGGGTCAGCACCAAAGTACTGACACGCGAAGCAATCCAAAAATAGTATAATGGAACATATATATATATATATATATATATATATATTAGGTGAAAGCAATTTTTCATCAAGACATCATGTATAAAACTGTTTCCGAAAAATACATAGGCACTTTCTGAAAACATGTAACCTGCCTGTTCATTTAAAATCAAGATCTGTGTTTTACTTCTGAGTTAGGTGGCATTCCCCTACAAGTCTGATATTCCACGGGCTGTATGGAATCCGCCATTGACTCGGCGGGGAAGCCCCCAACCCAAGTATGCCGCAAGGGTTGGAGTGTCTGAGTCTAATACGCCACAGGATATTTAAGTCAGCGCATAATAGTATACCCGGGTCGGCAAACCACGGTTTTAGGCAATGAGTCGCTTGAACTCAAGCCAACTTCGGGGAACCACCTAATATCTCTGTATGCCCATTTTTAACCTTTTCTGTACATGCAACATTATGAATGTCTAAAATCATGAAAGTCTGAAATGTCTGTTAGTCTGAGTTTGATATAGCGTTAGTCTGAATTGGTATCGCCATACCAAGACATCGCAAGTCATGATTTTTCTGAGCCATAATGAATTAAGCAAGAGCTTTCATTCAAAACTTATTTTAGACCACCAAAACATGTAACTGATGTAAAGGATTTCATATTCCGAAACTTAAAGTTCAATTCATGCAGAAATTTCATCAAACACCTGGTGGTCAAATGTCTTTAGCAAGTTCATGTATTCAAAATTGAAACACATTCATTCATATATGTATATAAACTGTCAAATCGCTTTGGAGATGGTCAAATGACCAAAACAATGATGTTAAAACATCTTATACATAAATATATATACATAATTTAAAACCCCATTCTAAAACATGATTTTGTTTTATGCCCATGAGAATTTAGGAAAAACCTCGCGTACCTCTATTTCCAAGGATAATAGATGTTTCTTGAAGCTTGCGGATTGGTGATTCCGAATATGTAATTATCTTCGAAAACCTACGGTCGAATCTTGAACTATTTGGGTTTTTATTTTGAAACCCTAAGGAGAATTCTTGAGTAATTTTGGAAAAGTATGTGTATTATGGTGTTTGAGGGATTAAATCCCGTGTTGGTGGTATATATAGGGGTGGAGGATGACCAAAATACCCCTAAGGAACAATTAAGGTCAAATCTGTCCCTCAGTTGACAGTTTGATAGGCTGGAGTAAATTGATTATAACTTTTTACTCATATATTCAAATTGGATGAAACCAACTTCATTTTAAAGAGGACTCAAATAGCTTTCGCTTTATATATTATAGCTCACACAATTCATTACATACAGGTAGTTATGATCGTTTGAAATTGCCCCAGAAATACTGAAAACTGGGCAATAGGCTATGCGTTTTGCTACTGTTTTGAAATCCAAATGTAGCCTTATGCATTCCGAAAAATTTCAAAACTTATCCGAGATGTACTATGAGCTTGCCCGATCGTAACGCAACTTGAAAATCTAAAAACGAATATCGGAAAGGTTGAAAAGTTGTATCTCGAAGATTGCCAGCTAAAATGACACTAAGTCCTCATTACACACACAAAAAATTTCAAGTTTTTAAGTCTAAGGGCACTCTATTAAAGGCTAATCTATGCACGAATTTTACGGGGTATTACATTATCTCCCCCTTGGGATCATTCATCCTCGAATGATGGATAGGAACTTGTTGAAGCCTTAAAGATATAGAATAACGCGGACACGACATGTCCTTTAATAAAGAATACATTGATTTGAAACATGACCATATGGCTGGAACTACTGATATTTTGAATTCTTATATCGGACACGCATATCTGATGCATGGAATACACGACTGAAGCTATTCATAAGCTGAATTCTCATAATGAACATGCATATCTGATGCATGGATCTGTCCTTGAGTTGTTCTCATGAACGCAGGACTAAATACACTGATAAGCTGAAATTTTTCTATTGAACATGCATTTTTAATGCACGCATATCTGACTGGACTAACGTATGAATGTATGACTGATTACGCAATGATAACTGGTGCAAGGCTTGTAATAAGAATCTATACATGCAACTGAATGAGGTATCTCCCCCTTGGGACACTATGTCCCTCTATGAATGCTCAATTCATTAAGATACTCAGAAAAAAAAAATTGAGGCGATGCACTAGGCACCTACAAATTGAATCATAACTGAACATCTGGAATCTGAATCTAATGCATGACACATGAACTGAGCTATACTCGCAACTACTGGTATACTCTATCTTGGAATAGTAGCATGTCTGAGATTTCGGGTAGCATGAATAAATGAAAAGACGAGTAAACAAGTCATGCGAATCTGCCTGTTAAACTGACTTACTGACTATACAGATTGAATTATGCTGGACTTTCATACTTAAATGTAGTATCTCTTCAACACTCTCTCTAAAGAAGTTCTAACAGTAATAGGGAGCCACGAATCGTGGGTATGGATTATACAAGACATCCAACTGAGGAAATCACAACATTAACTCTACTCTGCAGTCTGAAATATAGACATATAAATCCTAAATTAGGATAGAATTTTCAGACCTTTGGCAATACGACTTCTTACTTTCAGGCTTAGCGCACTTCCCGAATATCCCTTAACTATACTAGTCCCTATAAATATGATATTCATTCAATCCAGCTTAAATTTCTCATATGAGCATTAACAAATTTTTCTACTAATGTCTAAAATAGCTTAATCCTTACCCTGCGATCAAGCCTAACTCTAAGTCACAAAAATATAACATGCTACACCACGCTATTATTCTAAACCATATGATGCCACCTTCTATACCTCTAAGATCACATTCTAAGCATAACATGCCTTACCACTTTAATGACTACACTGAACTCTTAATATGAAGTCGCTAATGCATATTGCAACCTTCCACTACAATCCCAAAATGTCATTCAAGCCTAATTTATAACCACATGTTAACTTCAAGGCAAACACCCATAAATACATACTTCACATAGTTTCTAAACTATTATCAATATAACTCCCACGCACTATCCTAAAAACATACACACACAAACTTTTCCACTAAACATCACATGTATCAAAGATTGGCCCCAAATCTCACTTAATACTTATGGCCTTATCTAAACAAATGTACTATGATCTTTCATCAACAAGAACATTTACGTCATCACCACTATCATTGCATAGGGAGGACACTAAAAGGTTAAAACATAAGACCCTAAAGCATGAGAAGATTTTTATATGGGACTGAACACATTATAAAGAGTGAGTACATGCGTCATGAGTTGCATGACCTCAACTAGAGTTCCTAACATAAGGAATGTAATTCCGACTACTTGAATGAACTAGAACTCATTATCTTGGAACTGGAAGAGTACGTGACTCTCTATCATATACAGAAATCACGAACTATGATCACGGAACTGAAACGTAAAGCTTGAGTAGGCATTGGGATCACTGAAAAATACTAAGATAAGAATGGGTTGAGTCTCACCCTCACTTTCTAACGTTCTAAATCATACTGCACCACTACTAGAATCTGAGAGCCTTACTTGGTCATTCGTTCTGTCATCTCCCCCTTAGCTTCAAGTCATCATCTAGAGTTTGGGAGATCCTTTACCATATTCTAACTGAACTACACTTACTACACTCTAGGGTCTGAAAAAAAAATAACAATACATGCATATCATAGAACTTAGCCCGAATGACTACCTTCCGGGATACACTCTATCTTTCTCTAGCCACCAATAGTCATAGTATAATGCTTGCACACTTATTCTATCGGTTTAACCTTCAAAAGTCAAGCTTAGATGCTAACACTTAACATGGATATCACCAAGCCTTTGATGAACCATATCTCTTTCGATAGAGCATACCACTATTGCGACTCCAAATTTATATCCCTCTACTATGAGAATCAAGATCACCGCAAAAGGCCCAACATTATCAATCAAAATACCTTAACATAGCTATTTAGATCACCATGTACTATCTAACTAGTCTTTCTCCACTTAACAATTCAATGGTACCACTAGCCACGCATAACAAGTAATAGCCTTAGAAAAATGCCACAACCTGATGTCACCTTAGGCATACTTCTACATCATACATGCAATATCATATACCACTACGAATCAAATAAACTTACTCTATTGCATGCACCGTTTAAGTCTATTAAATCATTTCTATACAACTAGTATTCATTAACCAAGAAATCTTCACATCCAACTTCATGGACATCAACTGTTCAAACTTAATATCTAGTGCTATGCATGATTTACAACCCAACCTTACACGAAATTTTCACTTGGAAACTATGAAATAAACATCACGAAACACTAGTGCACTAGAACTTCATAACCACAATAATCGATCATGACCTAACGGTTTTCCTTATCATAATCCATTAGCATGTACTATTTCAGCACATCAAGCCTACTAATTTAATCCCACAAAACATGCATCATCAAACTCGTGCCACTATTTACCACCACACCATTTAAATTCAAGCCTATAGTTTAGTATCAATCATTTACCACCAATGAAGAATGCAACATAATATAAATATACTAATCCATCAAATTAGGATATTCTACCCAAATATCTCAAAAATCTACTAAATACCTTCTCACAAGTAGCACTAGTTTACAACTACCAATGAAAAGAGGGTCAAGGGGGTTAAAGCCTCATAATAGACATGGTCAACTTTATCCTTACATTATAACCGCGTACAATCGTATCTACTTATACTTCTTTCTCACATCACAATTACTTACCCAAGCGTACATTTACACTACCTTCAAAATCCACAACAACCATGAGTCTATACTTATAACCTACTGGCTAATCTGGCCATTTTCATACTTCAAACAAGGACAATTCACCTCGCCTAATAACTCCTTCTCTGTCTTCTACTAATAAACTAACACACAAGGACGAATTGCTTTATTACCAAGTCTATCTCATGCAAAAAGATACAGCTATACATATATTCAACCAACACAAGAACCACACGTTGAATGACAATTTGCTAGTGAATCGAAATAGGCCTCACACGGCTTTACTAGACTTTGATTTTTTTGTAGTTTGAAAAAGAAAATAAGAAGAATGACAAGGCAACTATGCTAGTGAATCGAAAGAGCCCCACACGGCTTTACTAGACTTTTTAGTTTCACCAACACGATGATAAAATATTTTCAAGAGATAGAAACTTGTCACACAACATTCCATAATCTGAGAATACACATCTTACTTTGTATGGATAAAAAAAAAATCTGAGTCAAATATTTCCCCCACATATTATCATACAATCCACACACGCTACTTGCTACCAATAGGTCGTGACACAGACACTTTAAATTATACTACTATTTGGGTGGAAATACAATTCCAACACTTCTACTACACATTTTTTCCCTTAAGCATGACATCTGCAACATAAATTTCTGAAAAGGGTCGAATATACTCAATACAGAAGGCTGAAAAGCACAATTTCATCAAGATCAAGGGTCACACTTGAACCCATACACTCTGAAGCTATAACGGACTCTTCTCAAGTCCTTGCACAATTTTAAGATCTTATATGACGCGATCTGAAGGGACAATACCATTTAGACTCTAAACTTCTACACTTGATTCACCCTAGAAATGTGATGGGTCTGAGAACATCAGAGTAAGAAAAGTATTTGGGATGATTTTACTTTCGTATAGACGTCACCATAGCACGAATTAGAGTAAGAAGGAGGAACATTCTGACTCTGTTTCACGAACTAGAACATGAAGAAAGAGAGACATTCCTAAACGTCTTGTAGACTCCTGCTTATAAGTGTGGCGCACTACACACCCATAAATAAGACTCTACCCGACGCAATTTCGCAGACACCCTGGGACCATGAACTGTGCTCTGATACCAAGTTTGTCACGCCCCGAGCCTAGGCCCTATCCATGACGAGCATCCCGAACCATGAAGGCCCGAAACACCTATTCTCTATCTAGTTATCATGCACAACATTCGTAATCATAATAAAATACGGAATTGAAACTGAGTACGGAATACATGGTAAAGTTCTACAACATTTTTGAACAATACTATCTGACATCAGTCTGCGAAATATCTACTAAGAACACAAACATCTGTCTGAAAAAAAACTGGGACAAGGCCCCCAGTAAACCAAAAACATAATAAATAAGATAATTTCTGACATAATTAAACCTTCTGAATAATAGAAGGCTCACACTTGCGAGATCAAGTCTACAAATCTGAGAATGTCTACTGAGTAGCTGGACCCCTAGACTGTGCCTCAGGACCTGGAAGGAGGGGGGGGTCAGCACAAAAGTAGTGGCACGCGAAGCAATCCAAAAATAGTATAATGGAACATATATATAAATATATATTAAGTAAAAGCAATTTTTCATCAAGACATCATGTATAAAAATGTTTCCGAAAAATACATGGGCACTTTCTGAAAACATGTAACCTGCCTGTTCATTTAAAATCAAGATCTGTGTTTTACTTCTGAGTTAGGTGGCATTCCCCTACAAGTCTGATATTCCACGGGCTGTATGGAATCCGTCATTGACTCGGCGAAGAAGCCCCCAACCCAAGTATGCCGCAAGGGTTGGAGTGTCTGAGTCTAATACGCCACAGGATATTTAAGTCAGCGCATAATAGTATACCCGGGTCGGCAAACCACGGTTTTAGGCAATGAGTCGCTTGAACTCAAGCCAACTTCGGGTAACCACCTAACATCTCTGTATGCCCATTTTTAACCTTTTTTGTACATGCAACATTCTGAATGTCTAAAATCATGAAAGTCTGAAATGTCTGTTAGTCTGAGTCTGATATGGCGTTAGTCTGAATTGGTATCTCCATACCAAGACATCGCAAGTCATGATTTTTTTGAGCCATAATGAATTAAGCCAGAGCTTTCATTCAAAACATAGTTTAGACCACCAAAACATGTAACTGATGTAAAGGATTTCACATTCCGAAACTTAAAGTTCAATTCATGCAGAAATTTTATCAAACACCTGGTGGTCAAATGTCTTTAGCAAGTTTATGTATTCAAAATTGAAACACATTCATTCATATATGTATATAAACTATCAAATCGCTTTGTAGATGGTCAAAAGACCAAAACAATGATGTTAAAACATCTTATACATAAATATATATACATAATTTAAAACCCCATTCTAAAACATGATTTTTTTTATGCCCATGAGAATTTAGGAAAAACCCCGCGTACCTCTATTCCAAGGATAATAGATGTTTCTTGAAGCTTGCGGATTGGTGATTCCGAATATGTAATTATCTTCGAAAACCTACGGTCGAATCTTGAACTATTTGGGTTTTTATTTTGAAACCCTCAGGAGAATTCTTGAGGAATTTAGGAAAAGTATGTGTATTATGGTGTTTGATGGATTAAATCCCGTGTTGGTGGTATATATAGGGGTGGAGGATGACCAAAATACCCCTAAGGAACAATTAATGTCAAATCTGTCCCTCAGTTGACAGATTCAAATTAGATGAAACCAACTTCATTTTAAAGAGGACTCAAATAGATTTCTTTTTATATATTATAGCTCACACATTTCATTATATACAGGGAGTTATGATCGTTTGCAATTGACCCAGAAATACTGAAAACTGGGCAATAGGCTATGCATTTTGAAATCCAAACACAGCCTTCTGCATTCTGAAAAATTTCAAAACTTATCCGAGATGTACTATGAGCTTTCCCGATCGTAACACAACTTGAAAATCTAAAAATGAATATCGGAAAGGTTGAAAAGTGGTATCCGGAAGATTGCCAGCTAAAATGATACTAAGTCCTCATTACACTCACAAAAAATTTCAAGTTTTTAGGTCTAAGGGCACTCTATTAAAGGCTAATCCATGCACGACTTTTACGGGGTGTTACAATATACTCCCAACATTCCACAGCCGACTCAGTGCTATCGGGTGGATTTGTTTTGCCCTGAACCCCTACTTTGCAAATGAGCATTGAGTAACTGAGTTCAAAACGAAACTTAGTATAGTTTATCTCACAAACCCAGTGATGATAATTTGGGGAAAACAAGTGAAATTCAGAGAGGAGTGGATTAATGATGTATATGGGCATTGGGATGCTGACATGGGGTAGTTCTAAGCAAAAGGATGTAAGCTAGGAAACCGGATGGAAAACATATTATATATGGGTAAAGAAGTACTCTGGGCCACTACCAAGAGAGATATTTTAATGAATGACTTCATAGCTGAGGCCAGGCTATGGCTGAATATCATATGCAACACAGTATCACCATGCAATCATATGACTATTGTCATAGATTTGTGATCATGATTTGTGGCTTGTATTATCTCTTGAATTACTCTGAATGTGGGAGAGATTGTTCTCTCAGAGTGGCAACATTTTAAGAACCATAGTGGTATGCTTTTTCTATTTCCACTGATTAACACTGAGCTTTGCAAGAGGGCAGATGGAGAGAAGTATTCTGCAGATACTTGGGTACACCCAGGTCCTCGCATCTTCCCACTTAAATTTTTTGGTCAGGGTGCCCCTAGTCAAAGTAAGAAAAGAAAGACGGACTTAGGCTAGTCGACTCAGGAGGACGCAAGCTCTTGCAGACCTTCATCTTCCAACCCCTTAAATGAGATCTCAGGTCAAATGCAAGAGGTTAGGGAACTAGTGTCCATATTTCCTCAGGGACCAGGAGAGTTCTCCACTGCTCGCCAATCATATATGACTCGGTTGAATTATGACATATACCGTGAGGGGCGGAAGAAACAGAAACCTATTATTCCAAAGTTGGAGAGAGCCTACTCAGCCTTAGTCGAATCACATAGAGATCTCAGGGACTCCCATGAGAAGATGAAGAAGAGGGAGAAGAAGAGGGACAAATTATTTAATAAGATGTGTATAGGGTAAAGGTCCTAAAACCCCATGATAGATTTCCTTCTGCACGGGTGGAGTGATGATGAGGGCCATTCAGATTGGTCAGTTGATGATGCCAGTGATAATAGTGTAGAGTCAGTAGGAGAGGGCAGCTCCTAATGCAGATCCAGGAAGGACCCTTACTTTTTGCCTATGCGTTTATTAATTATGCGGTGGGGACACTGCTATTCTCTTAGTTGATGGTGACCTAGGATTTGTATTTTTTGATATGTTCCTGGATATTTTTATGTTGGATGACGTTTTTTTGTGTTTTTGGGATTTTATATTTAGGTACTCTGATGGTTCCTATGTTTTCATGGATTATCATATAGTTTTAGTTTTAGTTTTTCTTTTTTACTTAAGTTTTATTTTGATTATGATGATGCATGATGAGACTTCCCCTGTGATAGATTGAGTGATGACATTCTTAAGGTTAAAGAATCGTGTTTGGGTTTTAAACCATCGATGTAGGGGAATTCTGAGTACCCATGGAATCTAAGACATTAATGCAAGGAAAGTTTGAGTACCCGTGGCATTGTAAATTTGGGATCCCATTATGCACTATTGGCGAATTCTGAGTAGCCATATGGTTAGGTTACCTATATTAAGCCAAAATATGAGGCTAAAGCTTTGGTTGTAGCCATAAGTTAGAAAATTGAGCATGGTACAAATGCAAATCAAACAACCCCCTCCATCCAAAATCTTTTTAAAAATCAAGGGCATGGACGTGAGCAACCTTGTAACAAAACTCTTTCTCTTTTTATGACTCCACAAATGTTTGACTTGTTAATAGTAATAGAGAGATAATCTTAGGCCATTTTTGTGACTTTTGAATCCACTTTATCCTAAAAATTCTACCCATGCATGAATTTAATCCCTAGTTACCCTCTCTGAGCCTTTGGACCTTTTTTTGGCAAACTCATTACAACCCGTGAACCATTTCTTTTATCCCTTTTTTTGAACCATACCCTCCTTGAGCTTCAAATTGTAATTTGAGGATAAAATCCTATGTTGGGGGTGGTAATGATTGATGGAAGAAATTTTGGGGCCACAAAGTTGTAAGTGAAATGCCTAAGTGCCTAAGTATTGAAATAGATGAATTGAAAAGAAAGGGTCCAACAAAGAAAAGAATTTCAGGATAACTGCAAGAAAAAGAAATAGAAGAAAATACATGAACAAAGAAAGCAAAAAGTAGGCATATGAAAGAGAAAATATCAAAGAGGAGTATCCCATACTCAAAAAAGTGGATTAAATAGTGGGATGTAGATATTCAGGGAAGGGTGTAGCCATGTTTTTCCTAAATGATATCCTACTGTAATCCAAACCTACATTACGAGCTCAAAAAGTCTAAACCACTTTCTTTGTAGTGGCGATTGAAAATAGGGGAAAGACTATGGTATGACACTTGTTGACACAGAGAGTTCTTTTGTAAGGGAGAGAGTTTTTCACTTAAATTCCTTATTGCATATTTGGAAGCTTGGTGTATGGAGTTTTCTTTCTTGTGAGGAGGTATGTGAATGATTTTAGGTAGGTGATTTTTTCATCTTCCAAGCAATAAGGAGAATAGAGTATAGCTTAGTTTTGATCAAAAGTGATTCCCTTTTAGAGTATTGGCTGTTGTTGCTTGGTTTCTCTTGAAAGTCTTGTGCATCCTTAGATATTACATTTTATGATGAGAGGTGTAGTAAGAATAGCTTAGCCCATGTGCAATGAGCTACATGTGGTAGTGACTAAGCTTAAAGTCATTATGATCTTTGAGGCATGAAAATTGGGCATAAAAGTGTAATGACTCATGATAAGGGGTAGTGTTTCTTGAGTACAAGTAAATCTTTAAGTTAGAGTGTTAATGATCGGTGATTTTAACACTATTTTGCACTCAACATTCATGAACATTAACATGTTTTGAATAAATAAATGAAACATAATTGTGATTGCATGCACCAATATCCATATTTTGCAAGCCAAACACTGTCCAACATGACCTTTCAAGCCTCTCCTTGGACCCTAACACTGTCCAACATATGACCTCCCAAGCCAAACCATGCCTAATCATACGACTAGTACCATGAAATCATTCCCTAGGAAGAATAGAATCACCTAGAATAAACTTAGGGCAACATACGATAGACACCTTACCATTAGTACCCTAACATATGACTCATATATTCCAACCAAACCCTGGAAAAAATCTACACAACCCAAACTAGTCTACATAAAACCAAGACCAACTAAACCATACCACATCATATGACTAGTACCCCAAGTCGTATGATGTCTAAAATCCCAAAAAATGAAGAAATTTTCTAAGGTTCAAAACCCAGGGTGTTTCATCTGTTGAAACTAACGGCCTCTTAGACTGGGGATAAACTACTGTAGAAGGTGCACAAGCTCTCTAGGAAAGAACCGAGTTTGTCAGATCCTTGATCATACTCATCTTTATAATTCTCACTATCTCTAGTCTCCTATCAACATTTGGGAACTCAAGAACTCCTATGTCATCACGCAAATGTTGAATGATGCAAAGAAAGGTGGTAAAATCCCCAAATGCTCTATCATGTAACTTATACCTGATAACTACTGGAAAGTCGACCTCATATCCTGCTATTAATTTTGCAATTAATGAAGCTCGGTTCGATGTTAATAGATTTCCCTCAGTAGTAAAAAATAACTAGAAATGAACCACAATCCACCGAATCTTTATAGAAAAATTTAGTGATGCCTTCTGAATCTCCCACTTTTCCTCAATCAGGGGATGTTATCTCCCCAATCATAAATTAGGTTGGTGATCTATCTTGACAAATCTATATTCTATGATCTAGATTCCTCATCACTTTTTTGTCCCATGCAAACCTCAATATCTTATCACACTCAACAATAGATGTCGAGGCAACATAATCAGGACCAAAACAAACTCGATGAATGGCCACTGCTGAAAGATTAACCTAAACCCATCTCACTAAATTAAACTATAGCTAGGGATATACTATGCCTCTACTGCCTCTAGGTATGGTCAAAGCAATTGTGGTGGAATAAGACATTTAGAACTCGCAAAATACAGCTTGACTATAAGAACCCTAATAACTCATTCTCGTCTTATCCCAAATAGACCTCATAGATTGACCTGCCTCAATAATAAAGCAATTTTGCTCATAAAGAACCTTCGTCCATGCTACACACCACCTTAGGTTTGCCTTAGTAATAGGAATAATCGAGGTGTGAGTGGATACTGAAATTAGGTCATCCTATGGTGAACTAGGAGGCTAAGGATCCTATGCAGAAAAGCTCTGTGAATGGTTCGAGACATAAGGGCACCTAATGTAATGCCTGAGTTATACCTTCCTCAAACTAGGGTACTACTGATGTTGAGCTAATGTTGAGTTGTTTTTGTGGACTCATCATGTAAAATCTCCTCATATTGGAGGTCCTGTGTAGTCTCCTCCTCTACTGAATCGAACTCACCCTTCTCTTCAAAAGCTTTTGCTCCTTCCTCGGACTAAGGATATTAAAGGGGTAAAGTAATGTCTGACTTTATCCTTATCCTAGGAACTTGTATGGCTAAGGTTATCTAGACTCCAGTATGCATAGATGTAGGATAAGTGTCCCACTGTGTCCATGCTAGAAGCTTATACCCAGGGTGGCTGTAACAATGTCTTCAACTGTATCCTGTCACAGGACCTGAGTTTGTGTGGCTACTGGTCTGTCTGGGATGATCGGGTAATGCTCCACTGAGCCATTGTACTCAAGGGGTTCATCCCTATATCTTGACTTCCCAGCCCTCTTTGTTGAAGCCTTTGGTGCCATAGTACTTAAAAAACAAATATTAGTGATTGGAGAAAGATAAGGGAGTACAAAATTTGAACAAAAATAAAAATTGTAAAATTTTGAAAATTTCCCAAATTTGACATCCCTATAAAGTGTAATCCGCCCATTCCAGTCCTTTTTTTCACACTGGTAATGCTTAACTGACTCACATGATTTAGGGGTGAGGTGATCGTTGTCAGTAACCCAACTAAGTTGGGGTCAAATCCACAAGGATCGAACTATAAATTTTGAGTCTTATAGGTGTCGTAGTTACTAAAATGGTACCCGAAATGCTAACAAATACAACAAGTAAAATAAAATGGAGGATTTTTATTTGCAGATGTTTTTTCAACTAACAAAAAACGAATTTAACACTTTTGATTTAAGATTAATATTAGAGAGAGTCTTGGGATCATGTCTACCTAAAGACAAAGTATACGGGTAAATGATGGTTTGGCATGAATTTTAGGTATTGATCTAAGGATAGGCTATGTCGAATGTCATTGTAGTTAATATTTAAATAAAACTACAACAATTTCACCCATTGGCTCTTTCGAGCACCTAACAAGTGTGCAATTTGTAATCAGCCAACACTACAATCAGACATCCCTATTTCTTGGATGATGCTCTTGATATGGCTTACACTCCCATCATACTTATTTCTAAGATTTCTAAAGTTAGTAAACCATAGACTTTATTTTCCACCATTATTTTATCCCCTATAACCCTTTTTCAAGGATGTTATGAGTTACCTCAAGTTTACTTTAATCCTTCTTTCAAGGATTACAAAGGGTTTCTAGAGTTTGGGGTTTTTACCCATCAAACCCATTTGGAAATTTGGGGTTTTCACCCACTAAATTCCAACAAATAATGTCAAGAAATGGTGGAATCCATACTTAACAACTATCAATCATGCAAACACAGCAACACCCACACATAATTACACTTTAGTTCAACATAATCCCATGACTAAATTACTTAGCTACTCATGAAGAAAGTAAAGAGAAATATACCATAAGGATTATCCAATACATTTATTCTTCACAAAATCACTAAGAAATTAAGCCTCCAAGAGTAGTTACACACTTGCCCAATTAGTCTTCCCTTTTTCAAATAAAAAATAGTTATAAGGTAAACAATCCCAAAGAAGAAAGGGTTTTTTTCTTTAAAAAAGTATGGGATTTATCTAATTTCATTTACAGATCTGCCCCTAGGTATATTCCCGTTGATCCATGATCACACAATATTATCCGTGACCGCGTACATAAGACTGTAATTTTGTGCTATGACTTCATTGTGCTAACCGTCATGAGTGACTGCGATCGCCGATTGAGGACAGTGGTCGTGGTAACTGAGGTTGATGTGGTCCAGGTCTTTAGTTGCACTCTTATTTTCTCCCCTTTTTATCATTTTAGCTTCAATCCAAATCTTTTGATCTCCTCAACTCTATGCCTACAAGGAGTAGGTGTTAGTGCATTTTATAACCAATATGTCCCATTCATTTGTTTAAAACAAGCTAATGTGCATAAATGTTTGGTGAGAATGAGTAGAAAAATGACCACTCATCAACACCCCTAGCTTAAGACCTTGCTTGTCCTCAATCAACACCACCCCTTATTATGAGACAATTTATATGTATGCCGTCATGCTACCACCCAACGATCATGATGACTTAAACTTGATTGCTATGACCAAAATCTTTTCACACACAGGCAAATAGGCTATTAACGACTCCCCTCCTCATAAAATAGAATAGTGAGGGATACAATAGATTTTGGGGAGAAACCATGTAACAACTACTAAAACTCTTGAAATTAATCACATGTTAACTACAATCGTGCTATACCTCCATTTATCTCATTGTGCAGAAGATGAAAAAAGTCACCCACCTCAACTAGTTCACATGCCCCCTCACGAGAAAGGTAAAATTTACACACCTAGTTACCAAGCATGCAATAAGGAATTTTAAGAGCAAACACTCACTCTCTCAAGAAATTCTCCATGTTAACAAGTACCATGACATAGGTTTGCCCCTATTTTCAATAACCACTACAATGACTACACTTGGTTGGGAATCACAAAAGGATATTTGTGTTTGTAATGTAGGTTTAGGGTTGGGGTAGGATATCATTTTGGAATAACATAGTTACACCCTTCGTTGAACATTCACATCACACTTTTTCAATCCTCCTTTTTGGCTAAGGGCCACTCTTCTTTAATTTCTTTCTTTTCTTTTGCCTACTTATCGCTTTCTTGTTACACCACTTTTCTTTCATTTCTTTTTCTTGCAACTTACGCCCACTTTGATGGACTCATTCATTTTTTATTTATTTATTTTCACATTTAAAGCTCATAAGGAATTTCACTAACAACTTTGTGACCTTACACATTCTCCCATCAACCTTTACGAACCCCAACTTAGGCTTTTAGACTCAAGATATATTTTTAAGTTCAAGGATGGTTTTGTTCAAAAGAGAGACAAAAAGGATGGGTCACGGGTTGTAATGAGTTTTCAAAAGAAAGGTCCAAAGGCTCAAACTGGGTACTAAGAATAATTAAGCATGGGTAGGCTTTTCAGGCTAGAGTGGTTTCCCAAAATCAGAACATAGCCTACGATCATTTCACCAACTAAGCACAATCAAAATTTAGCTTTCAAAGACTATAGGGGAAAGTTCTAGATGGTACAAGTACACATAGCATGTTGACAATTAAGCTCACACACATGATATGTGAATGTTATAAAAGGGGTTCAATTGTTATACCCGCTCGAGACAAAGATGGATTATTTATAATTTTAAATTCGAAGTCAATTTTTAGAGTCATAGAAAGAGGAAAAGTTTCATCACGAGGTTGCTCAAGTCCATGCCTTCAAATTTTGTAAAAATTTTTAATACAGGGGGTTGTTTGCTTTGGTTTCCGCATCCGCACCACGCATAATTTTCTAGTCATATCAAAAACCCAAGCTATAGTCTCACATTGCGAACTGTAGTACGGGCGAACCACCCACATGGTTACTCAGTCCTCACCAATGGGTATGAATGCAATCCCAAATCATTAATGCTATAGGTACTTATACTTCCCTTGTATTTCATGGTCTCGGTGCCACGGGTACTCAGACTTCCCCTGCACCTATGGTTAGAAAACTAGTCTCAACGAAAAAAATCGTCTATTAAGACTAAAGTAATGTAACAAATGAAAAAACAAAATAACTAATCTGTGCAAATGTTGGCACCATCAGAGTGCCTGAATATTACAACCTAAATAAAAATATGAATTATCCAAAAGATTAGAAAGATATGCAATAATATAAAATTAAATGAATAAGGAGACACCCCAAACTGAAAAGGTAGTTGTTCTCTCACTTCATAAATAATCAAGGACAAAAGAGATAAGAGTGATCCCTAGAACCATATCAAGGTCTACTATAACTGTCAGACTCTGCGTCGTCACCATCCTTCCCAAGATCGGATCAATTATTCCATCAAAAACTTAAAAAGGAGTGTAAAGAAAATAAGATGGAAATCAGGGAATAAGTGGTCTGAATGAACGCGATCACAACTAAGTAACCGTGATCTAAGAACACAAGTGACTGTGTTCATGCTTGGGTGCTGTGATCATGGAAACTAAGAGCACTTCTTCTCCCCTGTTTTCCCCTGTTCATCTTTTTTTTTCCATTTTGCACCTATTTGTTCCCTGTTAAGTTTGTGACGCACATTTCTGCCTACTTACCCTTTCCAAAACTTAACTAATGCACTCAATAGTGTCACACTTGCATAATTTATTCATATGCAAAACCTAGCATTAACACTACAAAACATAACAACAAGGATACGAGCCACTTTTGTGGCATTTATGGGTCGACTCCTATATAGGGCCTTAGTTATCATCATGAAACGATGTTTTTCTTTCTTAATTTTCAAGGGGGGGGGGGTCTATAAGTACCAATCTCTCCATCATCAATTTGTTTTATGGCCATTTTTGCTATATTTTTCTTCCTGTTTTTGTCTTGACTTTGGGATAACTCCTTCTCTTTCTTCTTACTCCTTGTACATATTGCCAAGACTTGGTCGTTGCTTTTCGGATTAGGAATTTTATCACTAGAGTGAACGCTTCTAGGTTTTGCATCCAGTCATTCAAAGATTTGCCTAATTTGGGTCTCAAATTTCTTAATAGAAGCAGAGTGAAACACCACGATTTTCGAGAGTTGAGAGAAATCCCCTTTTAATTCATAGACCATTTTGTCCGTACCTTCTACTCCATTCAAGATTCTTTCTACCATATATTTGGTCTTGAACTTTGTTGGATCAATTGGGATTGTCTCTTTGTTATAAATGCAGAATAAGCATGTTCGTGGTCTCTGCAAAATTGACCAACATCCGAATTTATCCAACCTTAATTTCCACCTTGCCGTTGATTGGCCGAGTGCAAACCCTTCCAATGGTTTGGAAAATACTTGATCTCTTCATCCAAATGTTTAGATTTCTCTCCATAGCCCCTAGACACTGTGATATTTTCCATTTTCGCATGTGCGCCCATAACATATATGGTTAGGAACTCACTTTGGGTTAAAATCTTTGCCAAAGTCTTATCTTATTCCTCTTCCATCTTCCTTTGCTCTATATTGACCATGGGTATAGAGGGAGAGCTATTCAAGACTTCGGTGTCATGGGTATGCCATTCCTGATTTTGTTTAGTCATCGCTCTAAAAAATTTCATAGTCTTATGGAAGTGCAAGTTTAAGAGAGAACTTTTATCTGCTTTGTTCACTATAGATTGATTCCAAGGGTCTAGCACCCGGTAGAAGATTTGGAGAAGTTCTTCCCTAAAACCTTGTCGTTTGGGCATTTGGCTATCTTTCTATTAAACCTCTCCCGTACTTCATGAAGAGGCTCCCCACTCCTTGGGGGAAAGGGAGTATTGAACCAAAAACATCTATGTAAGCTTGTTACAAAAAGTGGTTAAAGTTGTAGGGAGTGAACGGTGCAACAACAATGCTTCGGCTATTATTGAAAATGGGAAAATGTGGATTGAAAAAGCTTCTTGAGTGTTATGTGCAATGTTGAATGGTGCACACACCTCCAAGAAATTCTTTAAGTGAACATACAGGTCCTCATACTCTTGACCCCCATACAACCCCTTAAATTGTAACAAATAAAGGTGACAATCATCACGTGAAGGGTCCCGCTCTTATGTGATGGGATATGGGTTGCTCTCATTTGTCCCACACACTTTGGTTTGCTCTCTCAATCAAAGAGAACATCAAATGACTCCATATTATTAGTGCCTTCACTCATAATTCTATTCATATTAGGCATACCTTCAAGAACTCCAAAAACAACAAATATAATAGAATACACAACCTTGGATATACCGAAGTAAAAAATACACCACACAAGTAAAATCTATATTTCACTCCCCGACAATGGCGCCAGATTGATAATTCTCAACACACTCTCATGATTTAGGGGTGCGGTGGTAGTTGTCAATTACCCAACTATAGTTGAGGTCAAATCCATAAGGAGTGAATTATAAATTTTGAGTTTTATGTGTGTCCTAGTTACCAAAAGGGTACTCGAAATGCTAAAAAATACGACATGTAAAATAAAATGGGGGGATTTTGATTTGGAGATGGTTTGTCAACTAACAAAGCACGGATATAATACTTTTGATTTAAGATTAAGATTAGAGAGGATCTTGGGATCATATCTACCTAAAGGCAAAGTGCATGGGTAAATAATGGTTTGTCATGAATTTTAGTTATTGATCTAACGATAGGCTAGGTCAAAAGTCATTTTAGTCAATCTTTCAATAAAACTACAACGATTTTACACAATGGCTCTTTTGAGCACCTAAAAAGTCTGCAATTTCTAATCACCCAACATCTCCATCAAACATCCCTATTTCTAGGATAATGCTCTTGACATGGTTACACTCTCATCACACTTATTTTTAAGATTGCAAGGGGTTGTAATCCATAGACTTAATTTTCGACCATTACTTTGTCCCCCTATAACCCTCTTTCAAGGATGTTATGAGTTACCTCAACTTTACCTTAATCCTACTTTCAAGGATGACAAAGGGTTTCTAGAGTTTGGGGTTTTCACCTATCAAACTGATCTGGAGATTTGGGGTTTTCATCCTTCAAATTCGAACTAATAAGCTCAAGCAATGGTGGAATACATACTTAACAACTAAAAATCATGCAAACACAGGAACACCCATACGCAATTACATTTTAGTTTAACATAATCTAGGACTAAATTACTTAGCTACTTATGAACAAAGTAAAGAGAAATATACCATGAGTATTATCCAAAACATTCATTCTTCACAAAATCACTAAGAAATTAAGCATCCAAGAATAGTTACACACTTGCCCAATTATGGTTTCCTTCTTTCAAATCAAAAATATTTATTAGGTAAGCAATCCTAAAGAAGAAAGGGTTTTTTGCTTAAATATGGTATGGGATTTGTCTAAGTGGATTTACAAATCTGCCCCTAGGTATATTCTCGCTGAGCCGCGATTGCGTAAGACTATCCGTGATCTCATCCACACGACGGTGATTGTGTGTTATGGTTGTGCTGATCGTATTGATTAATCGTGACCGTGAATTGAGGACCAGGGTCACAGTAACTGTGGATGATGTGATCTAGGTCATTAGCTACACTCTTCTTTGCTTCTTTTTTATCATTTTCAGCTTTAATCCACATTATTTTTATCTGCTTTACTCTATACCTACAAAGAGTGGATGTTAGTTCATTTTATTACCGATATTTCTCATTCATTTATTCCAAATAAGGTAATGTACACAAATGTTTAGTGAGAATGAGTGGAAAAATCACCACTCATCCACACCCCCAACTATTAACAATTTTCAGAACATGGGGAAGGCACATAAAACTTTTGGGATTCATCAACCTTTTTAACTTCTACTTCCATTTAGGCTATGATCAAAGAGTTTTAATTATGAATAATGCACAAATTTCAATTTCTAGATTATTCAAGCTCCTAAATATAAGTTTGTTGATTTTTACATAATTCGCAAGCAAATGCACATACTAAGTAACTTAATTTTGATCAAGCACAGAATTTACTAATTGGATCCAAGAAATTTACCTTTGATTTTAAGAGATAGAAGTAAAAACTTGAACAAGTGTAGAAACCCTAAACTTGGAGAATGTTTAAGAACACAAGTGATGGACTAATGAATGAGTCTTTCCTTTAATAAAATTTAAGAGGAAGTTGGAGAGTTTAAATTTAAGATAGAGTTGGAAATTTTTATATTAAGGGGCCTACGAATCATCTTTTAAACTTTTAAAAGTTGGGGTAGGCCGGTTTTGGGTCGGGTTAGACTTGGGTAGGCCTAAAATTTAAAAATAGTTGTGCTAAAAGTTTTTTGATGCCTATGGCACCACTTACGACCGTAGGTGGCAGGACGTAAGTGACCAAAAGTTTTTATAATTTTCTGGATCTATGGACTTTTTGTTCAGACACCTACGACACCACTTACAAGGTCGTAAGTAGTGCTTACAACCCCATAAATAGGTTTGAAAGTAAAAGTTTGGAGTCCCCAAAATATTCAAAATTTTCTTCAGACATTTATTGCATACCTTACCTATCCCGAATGGGACTTATGACCCTCATAGGTGGACTAATAAGTCCCCTTACTTGGGATTTGGTAAATTTAACAATGTTTTATCATGTTCCAGGTGGTTTCCCATGCTACTCATCTACAAAAAAGGAAACACAATATGAACATTAAAATAGTGGGTTGCCTTTCACCCAGTGCTATTTAACATCACGACATGATATGGCAATGTTGGTTACTCAGACTTCACCAACAAGCATATGGGTTGCCTCCCATGCAATACTTGATTTATTGTCACAAAAAAATGTGGGTACATTGATTACCCAAACTTCATCAAGGAAACCATAAAAATAGCCTCTAGTATCATAAATACAGTCTATCACTAAAACCAACCGCATGTCGATCGGTTGCCTCATGGTTCTATGAACATTGAAGGTGACTTCACCAACATTTATCCTGAACTTAAGCTCCCCCTTTTCCATATCCATCAAAACTCAGCTCGTGGCTAAAAATGGACTCCCCAACATTATGGGAACTCAAAATCAACTTCAAAATCCCAAACAATAAAGTTAGTCAAAAAGATAAATTATTCCTCTTTAACCATCACATCGAATGATATGCCCATGGGCTTCTTCACTGTATGATCTACCATCAACAACCGCATTGTCATTGGTTTGGAGATCTTAAGCTTAATTGTTTGAACACTCCCAGCGACATCAATTTAATTCTAGAATCCAATTGACATAGTGCTATGGCAAACCTAGATGTCCTAATTGTGCATAGGATCATGAAGGCTCTAAGGTTACACTACTTTTGAGCCCGACATCACAAAGTGATTGTATTACAATAATTCAACCCACCAACATCCTCATAATTAACAGCTCTCTTTTTTGTTACAAAAGCTTTCATAAATTTTGAATATTCGGAAATCTTCTTAAGAACGTCAAGAAGAGGGATATTCATACTCAAATTTTTAAACATAGGAATGAAATTTTTGAACTTTCCTATTTGTTTCTTCGGCTTCAACCTTTTAGGAAAAGGTGGGGGAGGTCATGGGATTGTCTTCACTAGTGGCTTATCAAACTTTAACTTACCCATGTCCTTCTTAGTATCATGATCAACACTTACCAACTTTTCTAATTCAACATCAGATGTCTCATCAACCTCAACACTATTATTCCTTGGCTCATCAACTGCAAGAGTGGGAGGATCAATAGTTGCTATGTAACTTTCAGTGGTGATGGCTAGATAGTGATTGTTGTTCTTAGATTTTGTACTGTAGTGCTTGGAAGGGTGCCCAACTGCCTCTGATTCAAGGTTGCAAACATCTTCCCAAACTGCTACTCCAAATTTCTTGATCACAGTAGCATGTGACTCTACCTTTTTGGTTAATCCTGAAATGTCTACCTTAATCTCCTGAAGGCAATTTTCCTGAATTTCTTGACCCTTTACCGGCTTTGACAACATAGCCTCCATCCTTGAATTAGTGCCAAGACTACCTAGTGGAATATAGGAACCACCCTTCTCTTTGTAATAATCCTTGTATCTCTAATCACTCTCTCTATCTCATCTTCGATCCCTATCCCTATCCCTATAGTAGTTCTAACCTTGGCTTCCTTGTCTATTGGATTAGAAACCTAACAACTCTCTATCTAGGTATTTTTTCTCTTTGCTAAATAAGAATCATATGATCTAGAGGCCTTACCCTGTGAGCCTACTGCATTCACCTTCTCAAAATTCATTACAACAAACTACCTTAGCTATCCTTATCTAAGAAACCTCTTGTGCCATAATATATCAACAACTCTATGCTTGTTGTAAGATCCAATAGCATGAGTGTCGGTGGCTCTCTATGCCTTCGGAGTATGCCACTCTCGATTGGTGAGTGAGATATGATCTAATATCTTTGATGATGCCTCCTAAAGTAGGTGCATGAATGCTTCACTAGTAATAGTGTCTATTAAAGCTTTCGAACTGGTGTTAAGGGCTTGATAGATGATCTCGAGCAAGTTATTTCCCATAATTCTACGATTTGGCACCATAATCAATTTCTTTTTAAATTAAAACCAAGCCTTATACATCGACTCAGAGTACAACTACCTGAAATTATATATCTCATCCTTCAACTGTAGCATTCTAGAAGTTTGAAAGAAACAATCTAAATATTGCCTCCACAACTTTTTCCAAGTAGTGATTGATTCTCGAGAAAGTTTCCCTAACCATAATGTAGCTTCACCAATTAGAGAGAAAGGGAACAACCTGAGTGTAAGAGTTTCCTAATCTACCCTAGGTATAGAGTATGATGAGGAAATCCCAATAAAATTAATAAGGTGAATGTTTGCATCATCAGTGGGTAATTCCACAAACACACCTTTCAGATTCAACAGTTTAATCATGGTGATATCAAAGTTAACATTTATTGGCAATACAGGAGGAATGATAGATCCTATCTTGGTAGGCTCAAAGTATCCCAAGTCCTCCTCCGGTTCATTATATGGTTAAGAGTACTGATAGGCTGGGAATACTTGAGCTCTACCCCTTCTAACTTTATCTTGTGTTTTTCTAGTTCTGCTCGACATCTGTTTTATATTACTACCATATTAGCTCTATATCATGAGCTATATGATGGGCCTCAACATCCTTTTCCATGTTTTCTTCCATAAATAACCTATTATTAGTCTAAATGTAGTCTCCTGAGTCCCACTAGCCGGAGGAGGTGGCAAATTATTTAGGTTATTCTAAAACCCTTTAAGTTCAACTTCTCGTATATGTTCTATCACTCTACGATTCTACTGTAGGATTCTTTTTGATTCAAGATCAATCAGGAGGAAGGGAATTCCTTGACTCCTCGTGCTAGGCATACACCAGTGTATGACCCAAGAATAATAGAAAAATAAATCCCAAAAATAGCAACAAATTCAATTAATAAGTCGCAACCATACTTCCCGACAATGGTGACAAAATTTTAATATCTCCCAAAAGTACACCTACTTAGAATTATAAAGTGGTTGATGTCAAGATATAGTAACCCAATTATGTTCGGATCGAACCCACAGTGAATAGGGAAAAACTATTTGAAACAAGTGGCAGTGCAGAAAAACAAATGGTATTTTTTATCATTAGAAAGCAACAAAACTCGAATACTTTTGGTTGTAAACAATCTGAAACTAATATTGTGTTCCCCCTGGCTTCCTAACTCCGTAGGTTTATCGTGCTCTGTTGAACTAACCCAATATGCTACATGCAGAATCTAGTAAGTTATGTATCATTAACCGTCTTGTGATTGCCTTTAGTGAACCTCACTCTTACCTGGTGAGTCTCAAAGTATCGCCTTACTAACTCTTATCCTAGGTACCAGATTAACTATTACCTTTTGAGTCTCTAGTAAATTAGATAAAATGACAAAATTATAAGATGGAGGTAAATCTCAAATTACTTTCGTGATCTTCTTTCCCTAATGTCTACCTCTCTTTTGAAGTAGTGAATACAGGTGGGTTCCTAACATTTCCAACCACTAAAATATCTAGTAAACTTAGTAAGATCACAATACATGCAAGAATATTAGTTAGGAACAACATTGCACTTCCCCTATTTAGTTACTCAGCTAGGGTTCCCATAACCTAGCAAAGGGATTTAGCCACTCATATTTCTGAAACATTCAATAGAATTCATAAGTTAAAGCGTAGAATCAATCTCACAATAATCTAAGAAGAAAACCTAAATTCTAAAACCAATAAATCAACCAAAAACTAAGAACACAATTACGAAGCCACTTACAGGCAGTAGGTATCCCCACGTAGGTGCTAGTCTTCCAAAAATCCTACAGGACTCTCTGAACATCATCTTTTGAAACTTCATCTGACACTTATGTGTGGTAGATGCTACCTATAGGCTGTAGGTGCCCATTGTAGTTCACAGGGTCAAATTTTCTAGCTTCTAAATCTCTAAATCTCATTATCCTGACATTTGTTGTTGCACCAATTCCACGTATATAGTACCTACGTGCCATAGTATCCCATGTGAGTGATCCAAAACTCAAGTTTTCACTTCTTTTCTCCTTTTTAACTCCTAAATCCTGGTTTCCTATAAAATATAACACAAAACACATCGTATCTAACAAAATGACTTAAATAACTACATATGTTCATAGTTTTAAGCATCAAAAGTTCTATAAAACCGTAGCACATCAAGTACTTATGGTTCATTTGTATTAGCTCTTGTATTGACATTACTAAGTCTTAGGATTGTTGTTGACCTTTCATCTATCTATTATACTATTACGACTTTTTATAGCTATTTAAGTCTTTAAATATTGATTTTTGGCTTTTAGGCCATTTCCACCAAGTTAGCCCATTGCTTATAGCTTCGATTATGGTTTGTCTTACCTATTGGTAGGATAAAGTAGCTTCCATCATGACTCATAAATTGGGATGTGACATGGTAGGACTTTTCTATACACTTTCCAAGACTTAGCATTTTAGGACAGGACCAAAGGGGAGGGGGAGGGGGGTTTGCGATCCATATACTTTTATAATCTCAATAAATATTATAGGAATATACCTTGGTATAATGATTTTATAAAGTGTCTTACGTTTTTACAAAATTATTATTTCTCAATTAACCTTAAGGTATATCCCTGTTTTATAAAGCGTCTCATTTTTAGTTGAAAATAAGTGTTTTTCAATGGTACCAACCTTATGAATATCTCTAGATGAAATGAGGATGTAATGCACATTACCAATAAGTATGAAGATAAAGATTAATTCAATATAGGTATGAATGAGCTCAAAATCAACTCAAAACGATAACATTTCATAATGAAAGACCTCATAGCACCACTAGTATAATAGTCATGTAAGACACAAATAATATCCTTATGAAACTCTCACTCCAATGTACTATAATAATAAAGGAAACTAATGCTCAAGTGAGGCATGTATTAATAAGTCGAGTCCTCACTCAAAAAATACAATAATAAATAAGGCAATTTAATGCATAAATAACGCCTATAATATAATCATAAGCCAACATTTGGGCATCAAAATAATTATATTATCTCTATTCAACAACAATATACAAATAATCACCCACGTGGGCGCACAATAATAATAATGATACCAAAAAACAACTCCTACAACTAGGTTCCCTAACCCATAGCATGCCTTACATGATCGTTAACTACCTAACCTAGTCTAAAGGGAGCTATAATGAAGAGCCTTCCCTTTGTGAACGATCTTGGAATAACATAAATCTATCAAAAACATAATCAATTCATCAAAGGAATCTAATGATACCCATATCAACTATATTTAAATTGGGTCCAAAAAACATTTGAAAAATAGGTTCAGAATTGAAAGGGCTAAAATTAGAATTTTACTTTAGAAATATGATCTCTATATCAATAGGAGTCTAATCCTAAAAACCCAAGTGAAAATGAGTTGAAATCGATGCTCAAATCTAAGAAAATCCAGTTATATAGTTTGCAAATAAAAACCCAAAAATCTATTTTGAAATCAATGTTTTAAAGACATTTTAAAGGTAAAATCAATAGTAATTAATGGAAATAGTAGTCTAGAGGTTACCCACATGAGATTAATGAAGAATACCTAATAAAATTGATTTTTCTGAAGCACCCAAGTCCAAAAATTGTTAAAAAGGGTCTTTATCCTATTCGGGTGAAAATTACCTTACGATTGGGGCCCCCATCTTTCAATTGTGAGGGTCAATGTGAGCTGGACATTTAATTGGCCTTTCACATTAGCGGTAGCTAATGATATGAATCCATCACATTTGTTATGGTCCAATTGCATTCAGGATTAAGTGAAAACCCAACCGAATCTTGATAAACCATTGGGATTACTACTATAATCTCAAAATCTCGATGAAGAATATTTTCCTTCTTTATGTTCATGACCAAGGGATAGCATTTTTGAATATGGTATTAGGCACCAAATATTAGTTGTGAACTAGGTGAATCCAAGACTTCAAAGTTTTCAAATAGATCCTCGATATTTGTTTGGGACCCCATAGAAAGAACTAAATACACTACAAGGCTATTTTTGATGTTCCGTACTCAATGGCACCATTAATATTCAAAAATATACCATTTACAATAAATTAGCCCATGGGGCTACTAAAATATTATATTAACCAGTCTCCTTCGAAAAGGCCGAAATGCAAAACAAAGGTTGGAACAAAATTAACTATGCTCTTAACCCAAAATAGATATTCCAGATCTAATGGAACTGTCCAAATCACAATTAATTCTCTAACTACAAAATATTGACCGAAGTTATACTCATGGTTTTTAAAGCCTCTAAGAGTCTCAAATTCTCCAAAGTCACTCTCGAATGAATTAGGGATCATGCCAACCATCCCCACAAATCACAAATAGCATACAACAACTACGGAAAAGGGCACAATGGTCAAGAAACATAAATTGGGGAAATCACAACTACTATTTGTTATAAGTGAGTTCAAATTTGATTTTTGTTTTAGGATTTTTATTTAAGCTAACCATTATTTTTCTTAACAGTTTTTAAATTTGAAGTTGTCCAAAAGAGGCCTTTTATTGATTAAATAATCATATATAAAGTTTGATACTGATGAGGAGTGATTTTACCACTCATTTGCAATAAATATTTGTGCACACTACTATGATTTGAATGCAAAAGTGAGACATATTTGGGATTAAATATACTAATTCTTATATTTTGCAGGTATATAAGTGCTGAGAAGAAAAAAATAAAACTTAAGGTGAATAGGATCAAAAGGGAATTGAAGTGCAAGAGTTGGAAAAGCTGATTCATGATGAGGATCTAGCTCTCAGTTATCGGGATCGTGGACTAACGCCCACGATCGTGCTGAGTTAAGTTATTCAGCTAACTACGATCATAATGGTCTAATCATGATTGCAGTAAGTGCAATCACGACCAATCTTTCGCGATCGTGTGAGGGCCAAAAATGGACTAAGGGCAAAAACATCATTTTGAACAGCCGACCCCAAATCCCATTTAAGGCTCCGAACTTCTTCATTCTAGAGGAATCAATCCATAAACTTACCACCCATCCTTAGTTTAGGGTTTTTGTAATTTCTTGGAGCTTGGAGCTAAATTTGTACTAATTTTGTGCTAAGAAGACATTAGAGTGACTTCTAAGTGTAGATTTGGCATCACCCATTAAAGATTCATTGGATTCTAAAGTGTGGTTTTCCCTCTCTTTATTTTCTTATAGATAACTTTGACGAAAATATTGGTTTATTAATATTTAAAATTATTATTATTTGCTAGATCTACCTCTTGTGATTATGTTTGGATAAGAAGAAATTATGCATGGCTTGTGATATATTTGTGTGGAATTTAGATTTTTGAAGATAGATTCTATTGTTGCTTGATTGAATAGTTTGGGATTTGTGAGTGAAATCCCCAAATGCCTTAATGAGTTTGATGGATAAAAGTTCCAAACTCTAGAAATCTCAAGTCCATCTTTGACAGAAGGATTTTGGGTGAACTTTAGGAACCTACATCATCCTTGAAAGACAGATGTAGAAATCAAAGCAATGATAGACAATTGTGTGTAGTTTGCTAAATTTTCACTATCTTAAAAATAAGTGTGGTTGAGAATTTAGTTATACCATGGGTATCATCCTAGAAATAAGAATACCCAATTTAGGTATTGGGTGGCTTTAATTGACACACTCATTAGGTACTCAGAAGTATCAATGGGCGACATCTTTGAGGTTTTGTAGAAAAACTAGCCTTAAAGACCTTAAACCTAGCCTGCTGCATCATCAGTGATTAGAATTTGCATTGAATTATCATGGTCTCATACATATCTTTCCCCTCGTAAAGCATAGTCTCAAGATCTATTTTAATTGATTATACTCTAGTTATTCTTAGTCTCAAATTAGTCACTTAGAAGCCTAATAATTACTATAACATTAGCAAATATTAAAAACCCCCAAACTATCTTGTACCATAGGTTTGAACTTAGAAAGAAACTTTTATTTCAAACTTAATCAACAGCCACTCTCATTGTTCCTCATGGATTTGACCCCGACTGTTAGTAGGGTAAATATATTGACAACGACCGCCGTGCAATTAAATTGACTTGTAATTAGAGCATTATCAAAAATGGCACCGTTGTCAGGGAACAATTTGGCCTATTGAGTTTGTTTGGAATTTTAGGTTACTTGCTTTGATTTAAATTTGTAAATATTTGTTTATTATTATTATTTTTTTATTTGTTAGATAGATTTTTAGTTTTTTTTAATTGATACTATGGCTTCTTGGAATGTTTTCTACATTTTTGGAAGATCCATGTCTGTATTGTGACGGACCCCACTTTTGGCTAGATTGTAGATATATTCCCTATGAAGAGATGTATGCACCATCTCGACCCTATTGGGAGTGTTATTGTTCCTTATGTGGTGTTCGAGATGGACATTGGAGCCATTATCCAAATACCTCTTCCCTCATTATGCTATCCCGATTTCTAGTTCCTTTTATAATTTTTATAGGTCCTATGAGAAAGAAAAGAAATAATGAAGCAAGGGAAAGAGTTTCGTTGAAGTAATGCTTCAACGTATCTTGGGGATGACAACAATGGTGGAGGAGGAAGCAATTCTTATACTCCTATCCACTAAGGCATTTGGAGAGAAAATCAAGAAGATAGAAAATGCGGGCATGAAAGTTAATCATTCAAACACCATAACCATGCCCGATCTTCTAAATGAGCTTGAGATTGAAAAATCCTCAATGATTTCCCAACTAACCAAATCAAACATAAGAGAAGATGCTAAAAAGGAAAAAATGGTACTAGAGTCGGAAGAAGAAGCCAAGAAAATCCCTTATGAATGCTCTAGTCCATATTGGGGTGAGGGTGATAAGATTGATGCAATTCTAGAATTAAGGGAAGGACCCCATTCTAACCATTTTTTAATATTATACTGGGTGATTTGATGAAAGTCTATCTACCCAAGCAAATGATGAATTTTAGGGTAAAGGAACTCTATCCCAATATTTTAGAGTTTGATATTCCAAAAAAGCATGCTAAGAGACAATATTGAAGGCCAAGAAACTTAAAGATTGATGCCCAATTAGTGGCCTTCTAAGATTCTCGGCATTGCCCAATGAGCCCACACAAAAGTTTAATGCAAAATTGGGCAAATGTTTTAAGTCTTCGAAGTGGCATGATAGATCATATGTCATCATGTCCTTACATTTGCCCAATGTACCTCAAAGATATAATGATAGAAAATTGGGCAGGAAATTCAAATCCTCTAAGTGTAGACACAAATGAGGATTGAAGAAGCATTGTTCCACAACGTCAAACCACACTCTTGATGGGAGGAAATCCATCATTTTCATGTTTACATGATTTACTTTTGAATAAATCACAAAATTCTAATGTTTTATAGGTTCTTTGAGATAGGTTGGAAGCCAAAAACAAGGGAAAACCAAGTTTTGATATGTAGCACCCATGTAGAAAAACAAGGCTAAATAGAGGATTAGATGGCCTCAGGAACCATGATCGTGAGTCACAAGCTACGATCGCAACACTGTGATGCCATCAATTAGGCCGCAATCATTTCTCTTTGTCCAGCTTTCAACATGGTTATCAATGTAGTTTCAGGGAGTCCTTTAACCCTTCTTGTTCTTTTTAAATTGTGTAGTGAGGTCACTACAAGTCTTATAGTTGGGGGTGTGGACCCACCCTTGTATTTATTCACTGGTTTGAAATACTTGAACTTAGTACACGCGAAACATAGAAATTTTGTGAGTTTTTTGTTTTCATTTTTGGTTTTCTATTTTTTAATTATGATGTAGGTAAGCTTTTCCCTATAATAGACTAAGTTCTGACATTCTTAAAAGGAAAGCATCGTGTTTGGGTTTTGAGTCATAAATGCAGAGGAATTGTAAGTACCCATGGCATAAGGTCATAAATGTAAGGAAAGTCTGAGTACCTATAGCATTGGAAATTTGTGATTGGACTCATACCATTAGCAAAATCTGAGGAGCCATATTGTTGGTTTGCCCATATTAAGCTAAAATGTGAGGCTAAGGCTTTGGTTGTAACCATGAGTTAACAAATTGAGTGTAGTGCAAATGAAAAACAAACAACCCCTCCGTCCAAAACTTTTCAAAAAATTAAAGGCATGAACGTGAGCAACCATGTAACAAAACTCTTTATCTTTTTGTGACTCCATAAATTTTGACTTGTTAATATTCATAAATACTCTATTTTTTTCTCTAATCAGAGGGGCAATTGAGCCTTCTTGGCTATATTGCATGCCATATGTAGTGAGCTAAATTTTCAATATCTTATGTATAACTTGTGACATCTAGAACATGCCTCATTAGTCTTTCAAATCTAATTTTGATTGTATTTGGTTGGAGAAATGATATTAGGCCATCTTTGTGACATTGGAAGCTCACTTACCTAAAAAGGACAACCCATGCATAAATGTAAGCCCTAGTTACCCATTTTAAGCCTTTGAACCTTTCTTTGGCAAACACATTACAAGTCGTGAACCATTCCTTTTATCCCTCTTTTGAACCATACCCTTCTTGAACTTGAAAATGCAACTTATGGATAAAAGCATATGTTGGGGGTGGTGAGATTGATGGAATTAAGTATGGGGCCACGAAGTGTTAGTGAAATGCCTAAGTTCCTAAGCATTAAAAACAAATGACTATAAAAGCAAGGGGTCAACAAAGGAATGAATTGCATGAAAATTGTTAGATATAGAAATAGAAGAAAATGGGTGAATAATGGAAGCAAAAAGTAGGAATATATAAAAAGAGTGAAAAAACGAGAAGTGGACAATAGTCAAAAAGACAAATTAAATAGTGTTTGTAGATGTTCAAGGGAGGGTGTAGCGATGTTGTCCCAAATGATATCCTACCCTAACTCGAACCTGCGTTACAACCTTAAAAGTCCTTTGAGATCTCTAACAATTTATTTTCCTTATAGAGGAAACTAAAAATATGGGCAAGCCTATGGTATGACACTTGTTAACATAGAGAGTTCCTTTGTGTGTGAGAGAGTTTTTGTACTTAAATTTGTTGTTGCATATGTGGTAGGTTGGTGTGTGGAATTACCTTTCTTGTGAGGAGGCATATTAACAAGTTGAGGTGGGTGATTTTGTCACCTTTTGAGTATTGAAGCAAATGGAGTATATCTTAGTTTTGGTCAAAAGTGAGTAAATTCTATAGTATTGGTTGTTATTTCTTGGTTACACTTTGAAGTCCTTTCCATACTTACTTATTTCTTTTATGTTGAGGGGTTTCTGGAGATTAGCTTTGCCCATGTTTGAAAAACTACATGTGGTAGTGTCTAAGCTTGCAATCATATGATCATTGGGTAATCTAATTGGGCATAAATGTGTATTGTCTCATGTCTAGATGTAGGATTGCTTGAGGAAAAGCAAAGATTTAAGTTGGGGTTATTGATGAGGGGTGAATTTACCACTCATTTGCACTAAATATTCATGCACACTACTGTGATTTGAATGTAAAAGTGAGACATATTTGGGGTTAAATGTACTAATTCCCATATTTTCAGGTGTACATGTGCTGAGAAGAAAAAAAGCAAACTTGAGCTGAAAAGGATCAAAAAGGGAATGGAAGTGCAAGAGCTAGACAAGCTGATGCATGATAAAGATCAAGCTCTCAGTTTTCACGATCGCGGGCATCAGCCCACAATCGTGCTGAGTCAAGCTAGTCAGCCAACTACGATCACAATGGTCTAACAGTGATCGCAGTAAGTGCGATCGCGACCAATCTTCCGAGATCGCGTGAGTGTAAAAAAGGGTCCAAGGGAAGAAACGTCATTCTGAACAGCCAACCCCAAATCCCAGTTAAGGCTCAGAACACCTTCACTCTAGAGGAATCGATCCACAACACTACCTCTCATCCTTAGTTTAGGGTTTTTGTAATTTCTTGGAGCTCGGAGATGAATTTGTACTAATCTTGAGCAAATAAGACATTTGAGTGACTTTTAAGTGTAGATTTAGCATCATCCATTGATGTTTCATTAGATTCTAAAGTGTGGTTTTCCCTTTCTTTATTTTCTTATGGATAACTTTGAAAGAAATATTTGTTTATTTGTGTTTATTATTAAGATTTTCTAGATCTACCTCTTAGGATTATGTTTGAATAGGAAGCAATTGTGAATGGGTTATGATATATTTAGTTTGTTGATGATGGACTCTATTGTTTGTTGATTGAATAAGTTGGAATTTATGGGTGAAAGCCCTAAATGCCTAAATGAGTTTGATGGATGAAAGTTCCAAACTCTAGAAAGATCAAGGACATATTTGAAAGAAGGGTTTTGGGTAAAATTTAGGAACCTACATCATCCTTGAAAGAGGGATGTGGAGACCAAAGCAATGACAGACAATTATGTGTGTAGTTTGCTAAATTTTCACTATCTTGGAAATAGGGGTGGTTGAGAAGTTAACTATACCATAGGTATTATCTTAGAAATAGGGATACCCAATTGAGGTATTGGGTAACTTTAATTGACATACTCATTAGGTACTCAAAATGGTCAATGGGCGATATCTTTGAGGTTTTGTTGAAAAACTAGCCTCAAAGACCTTAAACCTAGCCTACCGCATATAAACTATTAGAATTTGTATCGAATTATCATGTTCCCATGCATATATTTCCCCATGGAAAGCATAGTACAAAGATCCATTTTAATTTGTTATACACTAATTATTTTTAATCTCAAATAAGTCTCTTAGAAGCCCAAGAATTACTCTAACATTAGCAAATATTGAAAACCCCCAAACTATTTTTTTCATAGGTTTGAACTTAGTAAGCAACATTTATTTCAAAATTACTCAACCACCACTCACATTTTTCCTCATGGATTCGACCCCGACTCTTAGTTGTAGAAATATATTGACAACGACCGGCTTACACTTAAATTGACATGTAAGTTGAGTGTTATCGTATGCCTAACCCAAGTCATGTACCAAGTGTATTTCTAGATAAAAAAATTAAAATATAAAGAAACAAAAAGGAAACATAAAAATTATTCTACTAGGATCAATTCATTGCTGATCTGAGGTGGATTTATGCACCCCGTGTCATTATCTATGCTCGTTTGGCCATGTTTTAAGGAATTCTTATGGTATTAATGAGTGGTTAATGATATAATTGATCATATAAGTATTTTAATACTTTATTAAAATGTTTAAGATGTTTTTTAAACAAGTTTGGAAATTTGGTCACATAGAGTTTAAACGAGAAAACTAGTGTTACTAGATTGAGCTATGTGTTGTTCTAATTGATCTGGATGGATTCTAGAGTGTATAATGAGTTAATAAGGATATTATTGTGTAATAAATTGTGTATATTATTTTCAATTTACAAAAATCCAAGAGACAAAAACATAAGTGAAAGATCAAAAGGACAAAACTAGTATTCTTAGCTTAAGTTTCCAGTTCACCGTCTGGAATTGTATGCGTTTTGAGCTCTAATACATGGTGTTTAATGATGTAGTATTCTTAGTGAGTATTTTTTAATTATATATGGATGATAAAAAATCTATAAATCAAGTGTAAATAAAACCAAAAGTCTTGGAAAGGATAGAAAAACACATGGAACTTGATTTGGCCAAAAATGGATGTTTGGAGTTATTAGCGTGCCACAAACCTTAGGAACTGCTTTACGGCCATAAAATGGAATTAGGGAAATCATAGGAAGTAAATTCAAGTATATAACCATGATAATTGTATTCCACAGACACTAGGCAGCACGATATGGGTGCAGCACGCTGCTTTGTGAAAATCGGTAGCTTGTGTCCTCCTATAAATAGAACCCTTAAACATTATGTTACACACCTTGTATGACCTTGGGAATTTTATGGAGGATATATAACACTTAAATAAGGGTATTTATACCATTAATTTTGTTTGTGTATAGTTTTAACATGTATTCATTCATTGTGATTACTGTTACATCTATGAGCGGCTAAACACACTTTTCCAGGGTTAAGGCCAAGAACATGAGTATTATAGTTATGAATTGATTTGGTTATGGTTTTTTATCAATATTGGTTGTTTTTAAATACTTTTTTTTTACAATTTTAAGGATTATATACCCTTATAATACATGCATAATCAATTTGTGAACCCGAAAGGAGGAACAAGAGGATAGAAAGAATAGGATTATAATCTTGTAATTGAATGAAGTTATAATTTGTAGTTAGGGTAGGAATATAACTAAGTTCAATATTTGGTTCACTTACTGAATTAAATATGAATGAATTTAACTTAGTTCTCACTTCCCCTCTCAACTATGTAGTTATGGCTTAAAGTTAGATGGGTGATTTGATACTTGAAAGACCATGATCATAAAGTCAACCTCGAGAATCAGCAACCAAGATAATTAACCTAAACAATGAAGTTCTATAACTTAGTATGATAGTTCACGGATCTATAACCATTGGATTTCCCCATTGATTGTTAAAGAACCTTTACTTTTCCACATTGTTTACGGTTGCATTTAGTTTTAATTTTCCTTACTGTTTGGTTACTTGAGCACTTGTTAATATTTATATTGAACTAGATTTTTATAGTTTTCATCACGAGTCCCTGTGAGATCGATATTCGGCTTTTTATAAGGCCATTATATTATTTGGTGAGACCGCGTACACTAGTGTGTGCGCTTAGGCAGAACAACTGCTACCTCTCTTCTTACTTACCTCTCTGCAAGATGCTAAGAGGGTGAAATTGGAGATAACCAAGAAAAAAATATTCTAAATCCATGGAAACGAAGACTTGTGGTTGATTTCACACTTGAATTTTTTAGTATCACAAATGTGATGAAATTGTTCACATGCAAACCTCTTCAAATCATCAGAATAGATCAGAGCTCTTTACTCTCAGATAAGTCCAAATCTTACCTACAGACCCATGAATTCTTTGTTATCTATTGAAACTTTTACCATTTGTGTTGTGTCCTTGATATGTAAAACTCATGCAAGATCTAATACAACTATCTAAGTGAAACAACACAAATGATGCAACTTCAAATATATTAGGTAAGGGAACTCTATTCACAAAAACTAATTTTTGGATTTTGGGTTTTGAGATTTGTTCACTAACTCGACACTTTTTCTTTTATATCAGTTGTGCTCTATAAAGAGGGATTTTCAAAGGATACATCACCTATCTTAGTGTCACAAACATGTACTTTCTTTTCTTTATTTATTATATCTTCCTTATGTACTTTCCTTGATATCGTATTTTTATGTTATTCCATCATTGATGTGATATGTGTGAAAACTGATACTGCTTTATACTTGAAATTTTACATTCTTCTTTTTAACAATTTTTATTGTCTTGACTCATCACATGTCTAGTCTAAGAATAGATCTACCCTTATCTAAAATATCTTGATTTGAATTTTAATTAATTTCTAATGTACCAGCAAATAAGAAATTTGCATTAGCTAAAAAATCTACCACCTTATTTCCTGATCTCATTGTATGAACCACCTCTACTTGATTATGTTCCATCAGTCTTAGAATCCTTTTTACTTCAACAAACATCATCCATGGTAACTCCAAAATTCCATCTAAAATCTTTTTAAGGATTAAAGAATATGGTTCCTTGATAACAGATAGGTGATTTTGAGCAACACAAGACTCTAACCACTTCACCATAGCTCTATTTTTAGCTTCTAAACTAGTTAAAACACCAAAGTTGTAGGCTGCTACTGAAACCAACTCCCCCACATTATCTTTTCTATAAAAATCATGAGTAATTAAGTCTAGTTTACATTTAAATTCACTATCTACATTGCATTTAAACTATCTATCAGCAGGTAGTTTCCATTGCACAATCTTAGCTTTAATGGATGCCTTGTAAGCTTCAAAGAATTTGATCATCATAAGCCAATTGTTGGGCAATTTTTTTAACCATCGGTACCTACTCTTAGCAAAAAGAAATAAGTTTGTATTAACTTAAAGAAGCACACTATGAAAAGACGTCCTACCCCCATATTTAATTATATTCCTTCTCTTCCATAGCTACCATAAAATGAAGGCACTGACTACACTGAATATAGGTTTGAGTTTAGCACAACACTTTGCATTCTACCACTTGAATATAGTATCTTTTATATATAAGAAGGGACCTTGTAACCATGTTGTTGCTGAAAAATACGATCACAAACCACAAGCACCAAGACAATTAACAAAATGGTGTTCAAATAATTCATGAACATTCATATCACAATATATGCAATTTGCAATGTCTTCTATCCTTGCTTTCACTAAGAAATCACTAGTTGGTAGCTTGTTTTTACATAATCTCCAAAATAAAAAAATACACCTTGATAGGTATCCATTTTTGCCAAATCAATTTATGATCATGATTCACTGTGCATAGATGCCTTATGACCTCCCATACAATGCTGACTGGAAACTTTGCTACACTTTGTAATATCCATCATAGCTTGTTCCATTCATCCAAGATCCCACTTAACCAATTTAATTAATCACATGATTGAAAACCTCCTGAGGTAGAAGCTTATTGAGCAGATTCTCATTCTACCCATCTTTATTCATCAATTGTTGCACATCCTTAAACTCCACATTAGTATTATAACAAATAGGTAAATAATAATAAAAAGAACCAAGTTAGTTCTAATTATCAAACTAGCTACTAGTATGATCACACTTGATACCCACCATATCCTTGATCAAGAGAATCCCTAGACGGTAACATAAACTTCCAAGTTTGGGATCCATTGCACCAATTGTGGTCCAAGTCTTTTACACTATTTTTTCCATATAAAGTTAGTCTATATAGTTTTATAATTTTTAAAATATTCCATAATTTTGCAAATAAATCTTTAAAATTATCAAAAAAAGACTGAGTCTACATTCTTTCTTTGGCATACAAGTATCAGCCCAAGCAACCCAGTGCCTATTTCTCCCAACCTCTTTAAAATTTGACAAAAATTTAGCAAAAACTCTATGAATATAATGAATCAAATATTTTACGGGCATCAGGGCTAAAAATTGATACATAGAAATGCTTTGTAAGACACTACCACTTAATACAACTTTTTTCCTAAGAAATAGCATTCTACCTTTCCACAATTGAAGTTTATTCTATACCTTCTTGATCAGGTCTGTGATGTGACTTTTCACCTTCCTTTCATGTCCAGCTGGACACCCAAGATATGTAAGAGGAAATTTCCCCTTAGCAAAATTAGTACATTCTTTCAGCACTTATGTATCTATCAGAGTAGACTTATTGTAAAAAATAATAAGGACTCTTCTTATTATTTATGTTCTGTCCTAATTGCCTCAAATTTTTCATACTAAGAATCAATTAAAACCTATTATAGAAGCATAAATAATAGTATCATCAACATTAACAAGGTAATTCATAGTTTCACTCTATTTAGGATTCTGTAGATCCTAAAAACCCTAGTATAATACAAATTATTTTGTGCTCCAGATAGAACCTCAAGAGAGAGAATAAATAGGAAAAGACACAAAGAATCCCCTTAGTAGAATGGAAAAAAGACCATGAGCCTAGTCATTAATCAAAACAGAATACCAATTATTAACAATGAGTCTCTAAAATCATATCAATAAAGCCTCCAAAGAAACTCATTCTTTCTAATACAATAATCAAAAGTTTCTATCCACCTTATCATAAGTTTTGGCTATGTTATACTTTATCACCACACTTGCATCCTTACTCCTTTTCTTAATATCAATGATAATCTCTGGTACAAGTAGAACATTTTCTATAATGCTTTTGCCTTTAATAAAACCATATTGGTTTTGATAAATAATCTTTTCAAAAACATGCACCAATTTATCATAAAGAATTTTTTAAATAACTTTGTTTAAGAAATTACTCAAACTAATAGGTGTAAGAGCTGAAACGGTCATCGCCTTCTCCTTCATTGGCAGTATCACCAAATTAGTATGATTAATAAATTTAGAAAATGTTACTTCATGAAAAAAGTATCAACCACACTAACAATGTCTTCCCTAACAATCTCCCAACATAACTACTAGTAAAACCATTCGGGCCACAAGAGCTATGATAATTTAACTCAAAAGCTACCTTTTTAACCTTTTCTTCAATAGGTGGAACCTACATCATTTGATTATCTTCTTTTGTGATCCTATTTGGGATCTTATTAATTAAGGATAAATCTTCATGAAAACATCCCTTGGATCTTGATAGAATGAAATAAATTTAGCAGCCACCTGACCTCTATTGACAACTCTAGAACCATCTTGTTTTTATATCCTGATGATCTCTAAGATCTTCCTTCTACCATTTACCAAACTATAGAAAAAAATTATTTCTTTCCCTTTAAGAAAACCATTGCTATCTATTTTCTACTTCCAAAACTCTTTTTCGTAAGGTATGTATTGTTTTAGTTTAGCCTGAGCCTTTTGTAGAATAACCCTATTAATAATAGTATAAATATCTTAAAATAAATCTTCTTTCACTCTTACTATATCTTCCCTGATATATTATTTTTTGAAAATATCTTCAAATTTCAGCCTACCCCATGAAATTTAGTTCTCTTAATATTTTATTTTATATTAACAAAAACAACACCAAATTAGTGCTTATCTAGTTTTGCTGAACAACATCTTTGAAATCATCTTTCTCTATCCAAAGCTTTAAAACCTAAATGATTTATAAAATTATTGTTTTCTATTCCCACATGAAAATAATTAGGGAGCATTCTTAGACCTATTACTAGCTAAGTGTTCCACTTTTACACTCCATTATATGCTAAGGAAAGCTTGATTGATGACAATTCTTTTTATCCTTTTGAAAATACACTGCTCATCAGTCCTACCATTTTACTAAGTAAAAGGATGACCTTTAAAATTAATATCAAATAATTCACATGAATTTATACAAAAGTCAAAGTTATCAAATTCATTAGGATACATTGAAATACCCCTAATTTGCATCTTATCAGACATAATAACATTAAAGTCCCCCTCAACCATCCAAGGACTCTAACATTTTGGCCCAAATAGAATATATCATCTGATAATTCAAGTCTATCAGTTGCATAACATATTATTGTTCAAAAATCCATATCTTAGCATTGATATGGTAGTTTGAATAATGCCTTCATAACCTATTTTGGTATCTCTATAAATGCCTTCTATCTTGAAAAGGCTCTTTAAAGCAATTAGAGAAAAATTATAATGTATATGAAATATTTTACCCTATGTAATGAAGGTTGAGACTTGACTATCTGATATTCCTAAACAAAGCCTTCAACTTCATTCATTACTGACTTTACCACATCTTTTAGGTTTGGATCTTATAGGTTTATCAGCCTTAGTCTTTCCCCTTTTACCTTTTCTATTTGTATGTGGAGATATGATTGCTTCTTTCATGACCTACTCCATGTTTGATTGGTTATCTCCTTGTTTGTTAGCCTCTATAATGTTTTCTACTATATTTATAGTTATTTTATTTATGGCTTTTATTAGTTAATGAGATATTATATAATAAAACACTTTGGATGGAGATTTATTATCTAATATACAATAGAGTTTTCTTATGTTAATGCTAATGCTTCAACTTGATAATCAACTAACTCCTTTACTTTTCTAGGATAAAAGACCCCTACTGCAATCATATATTCACCCCCTATTCTGACACCTAAATCATCTACTTGTATGGGTTCATGATATGTAGCATGTGCAAGACCCATCTGCATAGCTTCAACATCCAAGACAATAAGTAAAACACTCTGTAGTACAATATTTATTTCATCAACAGTATTAATAGTCCAACTATGGTGGTTTCCTATTGCTTCTTGTATTGCAGTCTTATTGTCACTTCTTCCATTTCTTCTATCTAATTGAGGGATTCAGTGGTCCATAATATCATCCATGATAATAGGCAAACAAATCTGCACTACAACCTTCTTATCTTTACCAGTTTTAGCACTATTAGTAGTCACATCTCTTTGTTTATCACTTTTATACTTCCTTGATGTTTTCCGTGTTGTAGTGTTATTGTCACTTATACTACTATTACCCTTACTACCATATTCTTGAATACTTTAATAGTCCAAAATTGTCTCACTTTGCTACACTTAGGTCTTATCTACATCATGACTATGAACTTGCCTCATGTTATTCCTTTTCAACTACTTATTAGACTTTTCATAGCTTGTTCATTATTCTCCTAAATTGTAGTTACATATGTATTTAACTTGACCTCCTACTTATTAATATTAGTTATCTCTCCTTTATGAATATCCATTGCATTTTTTTATTGTGAGTTCATAGGGTCCCCTCTTTTTTCTATAGGATGTTAAAGGGGTTAAGTGTGCATACTTCTTTATCAACCTAAATTATTCCTTGCAACTTGCCATATTTTTTTTCAATGTTGGTCATATAAGCTTAGTGGTCCCTTTTCAACCCCGAATCTTTTATTTTTAGGGGTCCACTTATCCAAAACTACCTATCAATTGATGTATCTTCTTTGCACATGTGTAGAATTAAGATCTTCTTTGTTATTTTACTAGAATTTTTTCCATTCTCCATGGATGATTTAAATTCAGGATGTAGGCTCCTATATTGTACTTCCCCATGTCCTTGTAGTTTGCATGTGAAACAATATTTGGGTAATATGTCATGCTGGATCTTGATAGTTTGAATGCCTGTTTCATTAGTCTTGTTGTTCACCACCTCTATCTCTACATGTTCGGGTAACTTCCTAGCTAAATCAACATGGTCTTTTACTCTTGCACAACTAGACATATTTTTTATTAATTGTATCCATATCTATATGAATTGTTTTTCAACAGCTGAAGCCAATGAAAAAAGAGACTCTTTCACAAAGAACATTGGTACTAAATTAGTGAATCATATTCAGTCCATAGCTTGCATAGTCTCCTCCTCAGGCTTAAACTTGGCATCATAAATAAGGGTGTCATTTAATATTCCACACCATCTTTAGTAGTGATGTAGTAGATTTTTTAAGATGACGTGTTTATAAAATCTTCCATTAGATTAAAGATCGTCAGTATGTGTCTCTTAGCAAACTAATTTTGTAATATTTTACTTTGCATTGTTTGGGAGTTTGGATTCTAAGATCTTCAATCTCCAAACATCTGTAAGAATACCTCCCTATCACTTCAAGTTGTAGTTCTTCTATGATATTCCTCTTTTGGACCTCCTCTTCTTTCCATGTAACTATGGGGACCCCATTGTTGAACATAATCAGCTTTATCTCAATAGATTCCAACTGTCTTTGTTAATTAAGGTGCAAAGTGGTATTTGGCTTCATTGCATCAACATATATCAATTTATTAGTTGTATGTTCTATATGACTATTGTCTTGTTTCTTATCAGATAACTTCTAATTAGGAAACTCTTTAGGCATACTAGGCAAACTAGGGCTTGGTTTTTAGATAAGTTTGGATGATACCATTCAATAAAATTCAAAGGTGAAGTAACATAGAGGGAGTGTTTGGTCATAGCAGGATGATCGGGGTCTGATCTTTCCATGCTAGTGTCAACAACATGGTTAGGGTTTTATAATTTAGAAGAAAAAAGAGAAAATTTAGTAAAAAGAAATATATGGTAAGAATTAGGTTTATTTTTCTTCACCTAATATGTAGAAGTAAAATTTGAAAGAGACCTCTTTAGCTAGTAAAGCTTGATAATTCACTAGACCTGCAAAAGTGTTCCTCCTTATGCATTAAAATTAGAATTAGAAGATTCAAAATTTAATAAGACTAATTTCACCAATATATATATATATATATATATATATCTGAAAGAAAATTCTACATTCACCACAAAAGTATAAACTTGAATAAGCATAGATTTAACATAATAGAATTTGAAATTTTATGGACATATGGATAATCTCTACAAGTATTTTAAGTCCTTTCACATTCATAATTGTAACGCCCCGAGACTACTCCCTAAACGTCATATGGTTCTTAGAACCATAAGTGATCCCAAGCTAACCAATGGTACTGGCATCATGCGTGACCTACTGATTAAATATGTATTAGATCTAAAGTTATTGAGCAAAAGCATAATCATGAGATAATAGATTTCATTACAGAACTATTAAAAATGTACCATACTAATTATACAAAGAAAACTAGAATTGAATACATAATCTTGAACTAGTTGTCTATAAAGCCTCTATAAGTATTGATACCGGGTAGATAGGACATGAGCCCCAACTATCCCTAATCAATATAAAGAAATAAAAATAAAATAATAAAACTATAACTGAATTGAGTTCCCAAATAAAGAGAAATCAGTATCTTCTTGCTGGAAATTGTGAACTGCCTGATCATTTGTTTGTGTGCTAGAATTGATACCTACATTAAAAAATAATATAGCCACAAAAATGTATATATGGTCAGTACTTCTAGAATGTATTGAGTATATGGGGGTCAATGTAATAAGTAAAAACTGATTTAAATCATAAGCTTATAACATGCAGGCTAAGTGTATACATACCATATTCATGTAAAACTAGAAACAGAGTCACAAAACATAAGTAAAGCAAAAGCTAGTAAAATTAGTGATCCATTATGTGAGTAAGATGTGAGTAAGATGGATTTATGTGGGAGATTTTCTTAACCGACATAAACCATGTGAGTAAGATGGAGTCTGCTGTAAATACCCCCATAGAAAGGACTCGATATACCTTGCCAGGGTATAAATGCATATAAATGTGATCAACTATACATGCCCATTTAGGAAAGTTAAATAATGAAATTTTTAGAGGCACGTAGTTTATAGGACTCGGATAAGCTAAACCCTCACCCCTCGATGCTAGATGCTGCTCCCAAAATCATACTATTGCTCATAAAATAAATAAAATTCACCATAATATAAGTATATGAGTAGGTAGGTCTGAAAACCATAATATACTTCAATTTATATTTTATAACCATAAGTATATATGTGAATATCATTCTAAATCTAAAATCATAAGTCTGGATTTCTAGTAAACTGAGTAAATCATGCTAAAATCATATATATTTACCAACTTATGTATTTCATGTCAAGAATACTAAAATTCACTTCGTGAGATCAACCATACAAGTTAAAAAATGAGTAAACCATGAATTTTCATAATAATTAAAATATAATTCATAATGCAACATCATAATTTCTGAATAATGTAAAGTGGGTACGAACCCTAATCAACAAATCCATAAATTCATATGAAAACTAAGTTTTTGGGCACAAGGATGAATGTAAATCTTTTTTCAAACCCCACATATATGGTCTTGATTATTTCTTAAAGGAATTCTGGAATTGGAGCCTTGAAAGTATGAATTGTTAGAGAGGAAACTCTTTTTTTTATGTTATTGTAAGTTATAGGATCATTTAGGATGTATATGAGTAGTTTACCCTTGAAAAACTAAAGAAAAATGGCATTTTAGCATCGACATGACCAATGGTGTGGCATGACCTAATTGCAGAGCACAACTAGCATGTCACATCCTTAAAGTAGAGCATGACTTCCATGTCATGCCACTATCACAGACCCTACTAGTTCTCTCACAAAAATGCACATAATTTTTCACTCTGGTATTAGATTATGGCAAAATTAGATACGTTGGAAAGAGGACTCTAATATCTTTCATTTGGTAGGTATTTACCTCTAAAACTCCATATATTATAATATATAATTATTTAAATTGACCCTTGTTATCATATACTAAAACTCAATCAATTAAAAATGCTCTCAACTCAACTTTGCTCTAAATATTTCCTATGACCATGATTCACATTAAAAGCACTTTACACACTAGGTAAATGATTGTGAATCATATATGATTGAAATAATCACTTTTGGGCCTTTCAAAAAATGAAGAACGGTTGAAACCTAGCTAGGAGTTTGTTAGTTATTACAATATCTCCCCTTGGGATCATTCGTCCTTAAATGTATATTGATATTGGGATGAAAAGAATGTAGTTTCCAACATGAAACTAAATTTCTAAAGTTTATCATGTTTCATAACTGGAATCACCTTTTGATAGAGTACTAACTCTGTTGATACATATGGAACTTGATCACATACATAGAAATCATATGAAAAAATGAAGACATAAAATTAGAAGAGCGCAATGCTAGGAGGGAAATGTATTACTCATGTTGGATCATTGTTAGGAGCGAAAAAAATAAGGGTACTTGCGATCATGTCTTCAAATGAAATATATATCTTAGCTGAAAAGATAAAAACCTTGACATGAAACTAATTTCAAAGATGACTTGATTGAATATAAGGAGTTGATTCATGCTGGGAGTTTAGAACTCAATTGAAGCATTCATGACACGATCGTACATATAATACTACTAAGTGATGAGTGGTGTTTCTTGATAACGCCCAAACTACAACTCTCGTTAGAAAGTGTAAGCGGTCGCTGTAAAATATAGAACCCAACTGGGTTGGGTGTCGAATCCCACAGGGAATACTTGGTCACTAAGTGTTGCAATTATTAGCAGAATGTTGGTCGAAAATTCTACAGAAAAAGGGGGGATTTGATTATGCGTGAATTAATAATATCAAGGTAATGAATGAAACGATGTATTTAGTAAGATTTAATCACAGAAAATAATAAGTTAGGGTTATGTCCACCTTGTAAGTTCTACGTATCTATTAACAATGAGTAATGCGGAATTTAGACATGCATGCACTTATAGATATTCGTATTCTAATGGTAAATCCTAGTGTTTTCCAACCATCAAGGATTATTTCACTTTAACTATCCCGAGCCTAAAGTGTATAACTAATGGTACGAACTCTCCAAGAAAGTTAATCCGGTTAAGGCATTAACGTGTAAACAGGGGTTGGTAGCCCTATTTTCTTGTCACACTCTCTTTTCCAAACATGTAACTTTTCTCTCGAATAATTTAATGATATACTGGCGTATTCCTACATTTGCAACCATAAGAATTCAATTAGAACGAAGAGAGTAATGATATAAGTAGCATATACATCAAGAATTCACAAACTCATAGTAATAGATAGTATATTACGAGGCTTCCATAACCCTAACAGAGAAGTTTAGCTACTCATGATTACAACGGAGATCAAATAAGACATCTTCATCATACCAAAGTTAGAATAATCTCACGATGGAAGAGATTTTGGCGTCAAATAGAGATTGACGTTTTGCCTCTAGTCGTTTGTTGTAGCCTTAGCATTTTTTTCTGTAAAACTTACAGAATCTGTAAACTGAATAATTTAAGATAAAACTTAATGCATGCTGAAAAATTCAGCAATAGGGTTTTTATAGTATCCTTCTCCACTAAGTTGCTACTCCCTCCTTAAGTATTTAAAAATACTGGGTTTGCCTAGGAAAAAGTTCCCATGCATCACTTTCAGTCCAAAAGTTGCCTTCCCTCTAATGTGAAGTTTTACTTTGTTGCTCATAAGTCCATAAAGTGCTGAAATCTTCACCATTAATACCTGAAAAACATGCTAATCATGTAGGTTAGCTCATTTAAAGGAAAGTGGACTAAAAGTGCAGGAATTATATATTTTGTCCTCAAAACTTAGCTAAAATATGGGTAAATTATGGTTCTTAGGCGTGTAAATACGCCCAACATCACCACCCTACACTTAAATCTTTGTTCGTCCTCGAACAAAATATTACGTCCATGCCAACATCTAACTAGAATTTTACAGTAGCAACACAAAATGTTCAACAAGACATGCATGACAATTACTAACAAAGAGTAGTTTTCTTGATCACTACTAAAAGCAATTCAACCTCAAACATAGACTCGTGATGATGGTTAATTCGTATCCACAAGTTAAGGCACAAAGAATCATACAAAAATACCCAACAATCATCAACCATGTGTGTCTCACACAATATATCTCCCATAATCACTCACAAGTTTTGCATTTTTCGAAACATAGGTATAAGACTCTCCTTGCTCTCTCTCTCACAAAGAATTCATATGTTGCAACTGATGACCATAGGCTTGCCCTTAATGTAATGCTCCACTAATATCAGAATGCTAAGATTAGGATCAAATAGGTCTTTACAGGTTGTAATGTAGGCTAATGGACAGGTAGTACTATTTTGGCCAGTAATAGTGACTATGTTCCCTAAGCGCTATAATACATCACATTATGCCATTAACACTCTCTTTTAAACAACCCCTCTACTTTCCTTTCATCTACCACCCCTTTTCACCTATTTTGTTTTTCAATTATAAACAAAACTATCTTTTTATTTTTCTCTTTCTTTTTTTTTTCTTATTTGATTTTTTTTTCTTTTTTTTTATAACACACCTCTATGATAGCCATTCTTTTTCACAAGTATTTCAAGTACCAATACACTCTGAGGCATCACTCTCAGCCAATTTCCTGTTATTTTATCACATGACCCTACAATTTAAAGCGCTTAGGAATTTGGATTAAATTATGGTCTTGAAAAAAAAATGGATTACGCTACATATGAGGCTGTCAAAGAAAATAGCTAAAGGCTCAAAGGGGGTTAACTAGGATAATGTACAAAGGTAAGTAAAAAGAAGGTAAACAAATTAGGGCTGCCAAAGAAATGCCTAAATCATCTCCTAAACTCACACTCTTTATTTCACTTTGCACACACACCAGGAAAGTTCTAGCATCAGTCACAACACAGAATATACTACAACCTCACACACAAAAGGCACATGGTCAACTTTATTGGGAGCAGTATAGACTCTTGATCCAACAGATGAATGAATTAAACCACGCACTTATCACACAGTGAGTCACACTTAGAGCCTAAATATCTCAATAGGTAATGATTTAGCACAAACTCTTGTCATAATACCATGTCGTCTATCAGAACAATTGCATGCAAAATCTAAAAAAAATCTAAAAATCTAAAAATTTAACTACAAACTAGAATAAATGCAGGCAAAGAAGTACAATACAGCATACATATACCAGCACCCCACACTTAGAAGGGACACACTACCCTCAGTGGAAAATAAATAAGGAAAACCTAATTAGTCGGACTCCTCCTCTATGTCTGGGGTCATACCCCCTGCGTCGGAATCATCATCAGAGTCGTCGTCATCAGAGTTGTCCTCCACGTCAGAGTCTGGCAGTCGGTGATCATCGTCAGTTGGCACGTCATCATCGAGAGGTTCCTCAAAATGTACCCCCACTTCACACATGGCCCGCGCATGCTTATTCATCGAGTAGTCATAATCCAACTGCTGGAGCACTGCATCAGTCGAAATATGACCCCCACTCATCATGGTAAACCGAGTCATGCCATATCGTTGGCGAAAAAAACTTTCATTCCAAGCATGTCTTTCTGTAGTGGTCAGGTTGACGCCATGCCCAATTTTAGTATCTTTAACCTTTGTGAGATCAACCTTCTTCGTGTTGTGCGGAATCTTATGATCTGTAGGTTCCTCTTCAATGTGTTCCTTCCTTAATATCGCAGTCAACAAATTGCCAAAGCTGAAATGGGACCTCTTGTGCAGCCTAGCCTTACGCATGGATGATCGTATAACCTCACCAATGTTGATGGGGATATTAGTCATCAGAGTGTACACCAAGCATACTCTATCCCGTGTGATCTTTGTGTACTGAGTCCCTGGAATCAGGAAAGAGTTACTATCCTCAACCATATATGAACTTCTCTGTTCAAGGAAGCATACGCGAAGGTATTGTGCCGATCGTTATCCTTGTGACAAATCCATCGTGCCATTGACCTTGTTCCGCACAGTGTGTGTCTTATTGCCCTGTAAGGAGGTCTCTGATAAAGCTCCTTGAGCGGTGATGGATCGACAGATAGAAGATTCAGAAAAGTGTTAAAGAACTCCGCATTCAGTTGCAAGACTTGGTCCTGAATCTTCATTTCGCTTCCGGTAGTCTTTGGGGACCAATTGGCGTAAAACTCGAAAAATGAAATCAAGGTTTAGTGCCATGATTTTAGCCAAAATGCGGGGTTCTCTCTCTGCTAGACTCTCCTTTTGCATCAAATCCACGTGAACATATTTCTTTACTTTGTTGTTGTTGTACCACTCCTTTCCTTCCTTCTCTAGCACCCACTTTATCCCGAAAGTGCATCGAGGTACTTGTAAAGATGAGGACTCATCTTACTCCTTTCTTGACCTTTTCTGTCCTTTCTGTGAGGTGGACGCTTTTTCTTTTCCTTGTCGTCCTTTTGGGGCCATTCTTCCTGAGATTAAAATAGAGTCATGTTAGCATTATCTCAGAAGATTTAACCGACAAACAAACAGTAGTGGCACCACACCACATTTAATTTGTTGGCAAAGACTAATTAAGTGAGTGATGTCGGTTACTCAGACTTTATCGACATACGTTTAGGCGATATGTTCCAACAACATGTTCAGCACAGTCATACTTTCATGTTTGGATTAATGCACTACTTGAATAAGACTACTTCATAGAGATCGTATCAAAGTTATTGCATAGAAAGAATCACACAATGTTATGCTTGTGGTCAATCATGATCTTTATCTAGATAAACGAGTCATTCAAACATTCCAGCTTTCAACTTTTAAGATTATGCATTAAATTCACCATTTCGATCCAGCACAAAGATGACAGTGTATAAAAATCAAATACAAGTCGAAACAAAGTCAAAAGCACCCACACAAAGCATTTCACTCAACTAGATGTATCATAAGAAAATAATCATAATCTTATCACCAAACACCATTTCAAAATCTAAAATACTATTATAAGCGTAGATGAGCAAAAAGAATAGTTTCGAAAGATTGCAACAACTATGGAATATAAAAGAATAACTTACTTGGTCATAGTTCGGGAAGATGATCTTGCAAGACTAGATGAGCAAAAAGAAAAACTTTGAGAGATTTGGAAAGCTTAGGCGACGCCTAGGTTTAGCAAACAATGAGATTGTGTTTTAAGATTGGGGATCTATTTATAGACAAAGCCATGGGTCGAGTTTGATCCATGAAAAATCAGGTTAGGAGACAAAAATGCATAAGTAGGCGGCGCCTAATGCTTTGCCTATGCTATAGCCTAGTTGAGCATAGACGGCGCCTATGTTATTGCCTAGTTGAAATAGTGAGCATAGGCAATGGCATAGGCGGCGCCTTTTGCTTTTCTTAGATTTGCATAGGCGGCGCCTATGTTATTGCCTAGATTTGTATAGGCCTTGCCTTGTCCATTGCCTAGTTGAGGCAGTGAGCATAGGCAATTACATAGGCCTTGCCTTGTTCATTTCCTAGATTTGTATAGGGCTTGCCTTGTCCATTGCCTAGTTTTGTATAGGCCTTGCCTTCTCCATTGCCTAGTTGAGGCAGTGAGCATAGGAAATGACATAGGACTTTCCTTGTTCGTTGCCTAGATTAGCATAGGCAATGCCTAACCGATAGCCTTTGCTCCTTCATTCCTAACTTACCACCTTTAACATGGCTCACTTTCAAATCACAATTTTGGGATTAATCCCCTCCTTTGTACGTCTTGTACCTACACTTAATCAAAAACAACAAAAATAATTAGAAGGATGGGTTGCCTCCCACCAAGCGCCTTAGTTTTGGTCGTGGCTCGACTTTTCTTTTTGAATTTTTTATTTAACAAAAACAAAATCCTAATAAAATAAAACGATTAAAAATGATGGGTTGCCTCCCATCTAGTGCTTGATTTATTGTCTCGGCACGACATAGTTATCTCGATTACTTAGACTTCATCGAGACATATGGTGCATCATTTTCTGAATGGATTCAGACGACGCTGATGCTTAATTGTGGGCAAGCAATCTTCTTCTAGATGAATCTTATGCATCCATATCCCAGGAGGGATACCAATTAGATCATCAATAGTCCAACCAATGGCTCTCTTGTACCTCTTCAGGACAGAGATGAGAGCCGCTACTTGTTGTTCACCTAAATCAGCCGCAACAATAACTGGAAGTGTATTTCCACTTCCCAAGAATGCATACTTTATATGACGGGGGAGCTCTTTTAATTCTAGCACTGGTGGCTCTTCAATGGATGCTTTCGCTGGTGGTGACGGTCGATTCTTAAGATCAAGGTCCAGCTTCTTAGGGGCATTATAATAGGACCCTATTCCTGTTAGAGTACAAATAGTTTCTTCATAATCTTCAACATCCTCACACTGAAAATTCAAAAGCCCAGCAGACAATGGCTCAACAGTAAGCTGCTTCTCTACAGATAATTCTTTCTCATCCTCATAATAAATATCAGCTACAGAGAACACATTCATATCTTTGGGCTGCTTCATCAATTTGCATACATCAAAATGGACCACTTCGTCATTCAACCGAAATAAAAGCTCATTAACTCTTAAATCAATAAGCATACTTCCAGTTGCGAGAAAAGGGCGTCCAAAGATTATGGGAACTTCAGAATCCACCTCGCAATCAAAAATAACAAAGTCTGTGGGAAAAATAAAGGTAGAAGCCTTCACAAGTACATCATATAAGATACCAACAGGTCGGTTTACCGACCTATCTGCCATCATGAGCCGTATATTGGTTGGTGTAGGATCGCCCAACCCCTACTTTCTGTAAATGGATAGCGGCATCAAATTGATGCTAGCTCCTAAATCGCATAATTCCTTAGCAAAATTCGTAGATCCCACCGTGCAAGGAATAGTGAAAGCACTAGAATCTGCCTTCTTCTATACTAAAGACCTCGTGGCAATTGCACTGCAATGATGAACATTATCTGCCAGCTCATAGCTTGCTGCCCACTTCTTCGTCAAAAGGTCCTTCATGAATTTGGCGTACCCAGGCATCTGTTCCAGCGCCTCCAACAAAGGAACATTAATAGTTAGTTGCTTCAACATGGTCATGAATTTACTGAACCTAGTGTCATCAGCTTTCTTCTTTAATCTCTGAGGAAAAGGTGGTGGTGGAAGGGGAATAGATTTCTGCACCACTTTTTTTTTATCTTGCTTCCGATTATCGATCTTTTTATGTTGCAGACATCTAGGGGTAACGTCATGAACGTTCTCTTCAGCTTCAACACCATCATCATAATCTGCTTCACTAACATTCTCATCTGTATTATCAACCACTTGCTTGCCTTTGGATGGATTTTCCAACACTTTACCACTCCGAGTAGTAATAGCCATACACAATCCATCATTCCTTGGATTTTTCACAGTGTCACTAGGTAAAGTGCCAGCCTTTCTTTGATTGAATGCCACTGATAGTTGACTCAATTGTTGCTCCAGTTGTTTTATTGTAGTAGAGTGCGAGTCAACCAATTGATTTATTGATGACAAATCATTCTTTACCTCAGTTACGCCTATGTTGGTTGCCTCCACTCTTTTCAATAGCTTAGCCATCATATCTTCCATGGATATCTTCCCAGAGCCTGATGACACAGCCTCACAATTTCCAGGAGGAATATACAAACCACTCCTGTCATTCTTGTTCTTCCAACTACCTTGATCACTGTCTTTGCATCCAGATTTATCATAATAGTTCCGACCTTGGTTTCCTTGGGCATTGCCTCGGAAACCCCCCTAATTATTCAAGTAGTTCGCCTCCTTCTCAGATCGGATTCATCTCTTCCCTGTGATATCACGGCCTTTACCTTTTCCGTCTTCCCTGATAATAAATGCTTGGTAAAAAGGTCCATCTGCATTTTCATGTGATCCATATCCTGGTCACATTCATCTTGTCTTCATCTCTGTTCTGCAGTCATGCCAATAGATAAAGTAGAGCTTGCTACCTCAGAATCCCTGGCATGCCAAGCTCTACTCTGCTTTGTCATACGATCCAAAATATCACTTGCCTCAATAAAAGTAAGGTCCATGAATAATCCTCCTACAGTATTATCAACCACTGTCTTTGTCACCGAGTTCAAAGCCCTATATAATATTTCCATCAAGTGGATATTGGTCATCTGATGATTTGGGCACCGCATAAGCTTCATCTTGAACCTCTCCCATATTTCGTGGAGAGCATCAGTTGGAAGCTGTCGAAAATTGCTTATATCATCTCTTAATTGTGCTCTCTTGGATGACGGATAGAATCTTTCTCAGAAACCGTTTTTCAGTAGCCTCCAATTAGTAATAGATTCAGGAGTTAGCCTGTTCAACCATAGAGTTGCCTCTCCAGATAGAGACAATGGAAATAAGCGCAGCCGGATCGCATTATGTCCAACCCCTAGATTGTCAAACGCCTTGCATGTTGAGATAAAATTAATTAGATGCATATTTGGATCGTCTCCTGCAAGACCACCAAACAATCCCTTAAGCTGCAATAGTTGAATCATGGTGATAGTGATATTGAACTTGGCTCCAGGTGCCAAGGGCGGAGGAATAATAGCCCCTGTGGTACCAGCTCCATCCAGATCGTCATCATCATCAACAAAAGGAACCTGCACAGCTCGGCGTTCAGGTCTCATTCTAGCTTAACGATCACTTCTGTTCACAGGTGCCGCCACATCATGTGCACGCCATGGATTTAGTAACTCATCATCACCCAGGTCTTCTTCATCAGGATTTGTTGCCCGACCTAGGTTATCAATATTCTCTTGATGCACTTGAGCGGCTGCCAATGTAGATAATCTAGCCTGCTCTTATTTAGCAGCCCTTCTTTCAATGTCTCGTTGTGCATCCATTCTGCCAATAAGATGTGGTCCAGGATTGATAGGTAATAATGGTTGACCTGAACTTCGAGTGTTTGGCATGCACTCAACTGAACCTGAATAAAACAAAAACAACAACTAAAAGTAAAATCTGAGAAGTTTTGACCAAAGGTTCTATTAACTATCTCAAACTTAGTTGACAACCGTATTCCCCGGCAACGGTGCCAAAATTTGATAACGCCCTAACTATAACTCTCGTTAGAAAGTGTAAGCGGTCCCTGTCAAATATAGAACCCAATTGGGTGAAAACTCCAAATTCCTAAATGGGTTTGAAGGGTGAAAGCTCCAAGATCTAGAAACCCTTTTTCATTCTTGAAAGAGTGACTTAGGTGGATATTAGGTAGCTCATAACATTCTCAAAGGAGGGTTACTGGGGGACAAGGCAATGGTGAACAACTAAGCCCATGATTTACTACCCTTTCCAATCTTAGAAATAAGTGTTTAGGAAGTGTAAATCATGTTAAGAGCATCATCCTTGAAATAGGGATGCTTGGTTGAGGTTTTGGGTGGTTACATAAAATCTACACATATTAGGTGCTCGAAAGAGCCAATAGGTGAAATCGTAGTGGTTTGATTGAAAGATTGATCTCAATGATATTCTACCTAGCCTATCCATTACCCAATAACTAAATCCCTTGATAAACCATCATTATCCCACATATGTTACCTCTAAGGAGACATAATCCCAACATTTCTCTAAACCTTGGATTTAGACTATAGATGGCATTTACTTCATACTAATTAAAGTTTGTGTGAATAATTTTTGACAAAACCCCCCATTTATTTATACATGATGTTTCTATTATCATTCCGGGTGACCTTATAGTAATTTGAGTACCCATTGGTTGGAAGTCTATAGCATTCACTCCTTGAGATTCGACCCCGATTTACATTGGGTTACTGGAGAACGACCACCTCACCCCTTTACTATGGGAGTGAGTTGAGAATTATCATGAAGCAATAGGTAATGCAATAAAATCTTCAAAATTTACTAAGAAAGGAATATGAGTTTCCTCAGACTCTTCTTATCATAATTTCTAATAAAAATTGAGGAAATGAATTTTGGGCTTAATTTGAGTATGTAATTTGAATATGCAATTGCAACATAGTCTATATAATCTATTGATATAGGTTCATATCTTAAACAATAATTTTATGGATAAAACTATATAACTTGGTTATTATGACTTAGGAGATGCAACTGTTAACTTGCAAACTTAACAACACTTCTCAGCTATACTTTTCCTCTTAAATACTACACTTCATTTAATGCAACTTATAATCCTCACTTTGGCACATATGACTACCCCAACCAAAGTCTGAGTTGAACTACATATTCTGACCGTGTCCAATTCTAACTCGAAATCACAAGGTACTACACATAACACAATAATACTAATCTAAACTATGGAATTCAATATCCTATATATTTTCAAAGATCTCATCTCAAGAATAATACCCCTTACACCTTCAACACTAATTTTGAGCTCTAAGAAGGAATTTAGTAGTGCACAACGCATTCATCCTCTGATATACCAACATGACATTCAAGCCTATTGTTAAAACCACATATGAATTTCTAGGCAACCAACCCCTCTAGGAATTTTTTCCATATTCTACTATAATTAACAATTTCATGAATTATCTCCAAGAAGGCACACAAAATTCTCAATTAACTATGTCATATACCAATGCTTTTCCTCAATCTTACTTTACACTAATAGTCTTAGATAAAACACACATACAACAATTTTCCTTAATAAGGGACATCCACTCTCTCCCATCTAAACCATTATTCTCCATTTTCATCACCATGGTATTAAATAAGGAAGGTCACTAAAGTAATAGAACATGAGGACCTAAAGCATGAAAGAATATTGTACATAGATTTGACACCTGATTATGGCCTAAGAAATAGAGTATCATAGGCATGGATTTGTTATAGAGATCTAAATTGAGGACATATATGACATAATGTAAATAACACTTGTCATTAAGGGTATAATGAGTTCCGGGGACTAAGCATACTATGAAACATGAGTTCATATATATCATAAATTTCATAACATAGAATTAGAATTCATTGGTTCATGGGGAATGACTAGGATCACGGAGTGAATATATTACTTCTTTTACTAGGATTTGAGAATGAACACGAATACATATGAAGTGTATAAGCATTTTTCATAGGTGTGGCTTTATCAGGAAAGACATGGGTAGAGAGTCATAATGACCAAAACCCAAGGAATATTCTAGAGAAGGAATAAATCTCTCTCTCATCATAACTCTTATTGACATGCATCACAATCTAATTCACAAAACTTGATTTGGTTCTTCACCCTATCATCTCCCCCTTAGATTAAAGAGGGAATTCTCAGCTATGGGCCTATTCCATGTTTTCAAGACTAAGCCATAATTTCTTTACTCTAATGGTCTACACTTAAATGCTCAACTCAAGTAGATAAACTGTATTTGGAAAAAACTAACTTCATTTGTCAACATTCCTTTCAGCTATACCACTCTTAACTCTCTCTAGCTTCAATAATCATCATTTACTTACACTCTTCTTCGCAAACATGCCTGCCTATTTAAACAAATATTCTACCATTTTCTTCTTAGTTTACTAGTCATACCTCTAAATATATATCTTTCTCAAAACTATGAGAATTAAGATTATACAAAAACACTCAACATCGTCTATCAATAACTCCTCTATTTATCTATAAAGAACATGATATACTATATAACTAGCCTTATTTACACATAGAAACTCAAAGGTACTAATGTCACGACCCAATTTATTAGGTTATGATGGCACCTACTATGACCCACCAGTAAGTAAGCCAGCTTGTAGTCTGGAACTGCTAGTAATGGACTACTAAGAGAAATGAAAGGAGAATTATGGAATAATTATAATAAAAGAACCCATATTATATATATATATATATATATATATATATATATATATATATATATGACAGTCCTAAAACCTGGTGGAATCAGTACAAGAGCTTCTAATATATCAAGAGTACAAATGAAACACATAATAAATATACTAGTACAACCCATCTCTGAATACAACATAGAAATCAATCTAATCTAATATAGGGAGAATAGTAATTCTGTAAACTTCAGGAGCTCACCCTAAATCTTTGATCCATAGTTGTTCCACACGATGAACATAATAATGACAATAACTTGTACTGTGATCAATAGGAGACAAAAGTATTGTATGAGTACCAACACGTGGTACTCAGTAGAAAAATGCCTACTCAGCTTCAAAGATAATGCAAATATAAAAAACATGCAAACAGGAATGTAAACTACCACCAAATATCTAAGAATATAACATAGTAAAACTAGAGAGGCAATAAGGATGAACTATCCTACTTTGTCAAAATCAGGAACCTAAGCACTACCATATATCACTGGCTAATATACAAGTAAAAAGTAGAAGAAGGATATGTAGTAGTATACAAGGTCAAAGAGTACAAATATAGTATACAGAAATAATCGAAGAAAGGGATATATGGATACTAGTGTCGTCCAAATTAAACCACCAAGGAAGTATAAAATAATCGCTTGTCAAATATAGAATCCAACCAGGTTTGGGACGAACTCATGAAGAATAGTCCAAAAATCTATCAAGATCTTGCTAGTGTAATTGGAAAGTTGATAAAGCAAAAGGGGGTTTTGTAGTAATAAGAGTAATAGTAGTGATTGTTGGGCAATTAGGGTTGTGATCAATATAAAATGAGCTATAGGATTGTGTTCCCTCTAACTCATCACTCCATAGACTATTTGTGTTTATCAAACTACCTTGATGCCTTGCATGCAAAATCTAAGAAGTTATGTATCACCTAATCATCTCTTGACCTTGGTTTGGATAAATTTCACTCATCTCTGCTCGGTTTTAGAGTGTTATATTACTAACCCTTATTTTATGATCTCAGATTAACTATCTTATCTTGGTCTTAAGTTAATTAGATGAAGGTTGATTGTTTCAAATTATTATTGTGATCTCTTTTTCCTAATTGCTACCTCTCTCACAAGAAGGTATCAAATACGGGCAAGCTCCTAATATTTGCAATCGTTAAGAAAGCAATCAAATCAAAGGAAATCCCAATAAACACAAGAACACCAATCAAGAATGACTTCAAACTTAACCTACTTAGTTAATTCATTAGGGTTCCCACAACCCTAGTTATAGGATTTAGCTACTCAAAGTTGTAAGAACAAATATATATTTCATTAAAAAAAGCATGATGATGAACTTATGAAGAATAAGAATGAAAACCCAGAAGTTCAAATTAATTGTAAACCCTAAAACTAAGAACAACAATTAAAAGATCAATTATGTATATCAGAACTTAAATAATTTAAAAAAGTGTATAAAGTTCATAAACTGATAATAAAAATCCAAGGTTTATTTATAGATACAAAATAAAATATATCCTAAATAGTATAGAAAACTAGGGTCAACATCAACTCATGATTCATGAATTGAGTAGTAGATACAACCCAGAAATCGCTCCTTGGAGTCATGGAAATCAAATCACATCTTCAAGTTCCAAAATCTTCAACTCACAATTGCAACCTATGATTCATAGGTTATACTTATGAGTCATGGGTAGACTCGTGGAAATTAGATTTAGCTGATGCCCTCAGAACTTTAACCAAATAATGCTACACATAAATAGTGGGTATACCCATAAGTCATAGCTTGACTTGTAAGTAGCTCTTTCAGCAACTCTTAGTCCTCTTTTTCTCAATCTTTACTCTGAACCCTATTTTCCTGCAAAATCAACACAAATGCACATCATATCTAACAAGAATATCTAAGTTCCTATACAATTTCTATATTTTAAGCATTGAAAGTGCCATAACCTATGAAACATTAATACCCTTAACTTAGAACATTTACAGATCCTCAGGCAACTAACACACAAGACCTAAACATGATTCTTAACTAAAAAGAACCTAAGGCACCTACGATAGTCAATGTATTTATTTTAGCTCAACTTTGTACCCTTCCTATGTACAACTTTTAAAAATACTATGTGTATCGATGTAACACAATATCATGACACTAAAGTAATCAAGTGATGACATCAGATTCGCAACAAGCAACCAAGCATGTATACAATTGGCACTACCCAAACAAATAAGTAGCTAATAATGCAACCCATGTAGCCTTACAATAAGGAAGTAACAACTCTCACAGTATCATAGTGCATATCAATACAAGGACTATATCAAAACATTTGTGCTCATAAAGAAGTTCAATCAATGTCTATGAAATACCATAGGATTGCCCTTGTTTTCTATGCCTTAGTTTTTTTTTTGGGATTATTGGACTAGGATCACTATAGGAGTTTTCTTGATTTGTAATGTAGGCTTGGGGTAGGTATGGTGAATATGGAAAATAGTGACTTTTGATGCTACTCTTACATTTTTGGCTCCACTGCTTAACCATAATTTTTTTACTATCCCTTTTTCTCCTATATTACTATTTATATTGGGTGTGGTTTTCTTCATTATTTACATTTATTATCTCTTTTTCTTTTATATTTTTCTTTCCTTACTTTTTTCCACTTTTATACCATACCCAACCCAATTTATTTTTTCTTTTATTCAACATCTTTCTTCATACCGATCATCAATTATACACCCCTATGATAGCCACCCTCAACTTAAAAAGTTTTCCTGAATTGAGATACACAATATCCAAGGAGGGACCTAGGCCAAAACAGGTTCATTGTAATTAAATAAGAAAGTGAAAAGGTCAAACAAGTAAATAGGTCACTTAAGGCTCAAATTAGGGATCAAAGGATACTTATTTTCATTTGGTCGGTCTTTTAGGCTAAGAGTGGACCTATCCAAAAATAACCTATGATCATGTCCCAACCAACTATCATACAACTTAAGCAAGTCTAATTGGACAAGTTCTGGATTAAACACATAAAGTGAACTAGGTAAATACCTCACACACATATGGCACAAGGTTCACATTATTAAACTACAACCTATCCGATTCATGCATGTGAAGCTCTAATTATTTTTTCCTTAAAAATAATGCAATGACTAGACTAAATAGTGGTCACAATATTTTTTCACAACATACAGTTCACAAAAATTTTTAAAAGGAGTATCATATTTCAAACATATACAAACACGTAAAAACGCAAAAAATTAACTGCACCAAGGTTCCTTATTTTTCTCCTAGTAAAACAACAAAAAACTGATGATATATAACACATATAAATAAAAACACCTAAACATGCTGGCTCTACCATGATAGAAGACCCTAGGGAAAGGGACATAATAATAAAAACCCTAGGCAGTTGGTACACCCCTACCCCAACTAAAAGGTAATGCACTATCCCTAGTGTATATGAATAACATTCAAAACATATGGGTTTAGAGACATAGTTGAGACGATCTAAGTTTGGATGCGGCCACTCCCCAACTAGAGCCTCAAGTGATATAAAAAGTGGGTTAGGAGGTGGTGGTGGTGCTCAACTGAAGGAGGCATCCAACTTGTGATGGAATACTCACTCATGTCAATATATAGCTGGATAACAGACTCTGTGGTGAACCTCTTCAGGTCCTATGCAAACTCATTTGAGCTATCACTCTACTCGATGTGCTCTTATCCACTTTAGCCCTAATAGTCTGGCCTCATCCTAATCAGTAAATAAATTAAATATCAAAGGTGGTAGTATGTCTATTGGCTACGTGATGGAAGGTATAATTGGAGGGATTATAGGAATGTGGCTCTTAACTAATATACGAACATTCAATCTTAATGTAACCACCTCTTTATGCAGGCTTAAAAAGCCAAGAACCTGAGCCTTACGGAGTAGATCTCTCATTCAGATCTTAAAACTTTCAATCTATCGATGCAACTTCTAGTAAACCACTCTATAGTGGTTATCATCCTAGACTTCATACGCTCCTCAAATGCCTCCAAAATAGTCCATACCCTTTGCTAAATCTGACTAAATAACTTTGCCAATTTGTTGTCAGTGTATGTCTTGAACTCAACCAACTCATGCTGGTTGCCCAAGAACAATAGCAAAAATTCTCATAACACTTTTACTATACTTAGAATCAGTTGTGAGGTGGCACTATAGAACTAAAAGCTAGGGTTAAAGTTCATGTAGCCCTTTCGCAACCCGGCGTAGATGAAGGAATGTCTATCCCAATATTGTCACCGACTATCAACCTTTTAACCTACTCAACTGACTTAAAATGCCCCTTAAAGAGGGTTGCTCCTAAAGATGTAAAAGGTTGGTCTTTCTTTAGTGAAACTTAGTTAGATTTATCATGAATTAACCCTATATCATCCATGCAGGTAGCCTCGACACGATGCTAAACCTCAAGTAATAATGATACTATGGCCACATAAAACATCCTCAAGATCAAAGAGGGGAAAGGAATACTAGTGATCTCCTAGAAATCTCTCTTAAAAATTACATCACAGATTTATCAAGAGAAATCTATATCATATCCAGCCTTAAGGATGGCAAGCAATACTGCTTGGTCCCTTATGAGTGCATTATCTACAACTATCAAACTCAACTTTGCCTTACTATTGATAACATAAACTTCATTATGAAGTGTAGTGAGGACTTTTTATCTCTACTTTCCCCTCTACCCTAGGGACATCAATACAAAGCTTATCAATCTGTTGAGCTACCCATCTTGCTAACTCTCCCCTTTACTTAGTTTTATAAGTCTCTATCATCATCATCCTACTACTCACAACCCTCAATCAATAGTCAAACTCAGTTGTAGTCATCATCCCCATAAACTCTAACTCAAAAATGAATCTGTGAATTATCTCTTCAGATAAATAAACTTTAACCCCTCGAACTAGTGTATGAGCCAGTGAAGGTTAGTCCAAAGCTCTCATCCCTACTAGTCTAATCAAGTCAATAGATATGGTGTAGGATGCATAAAAATCATGTACCATATCAGAGATATAAGATCCTAAATTCTCACCTAATTATTTGAGCCTATGTCTACCAAATACGGCCTTTAGGTATGGAATACTTGCCAAAGACTCAATAATACATCACTGAGGTATGGACTGATAAGTAATTGTAATATCTATATTGCATATGATTTGCATGTCCTCCACACACCATTTTTGACTGGCCTAAAATGGTATGGCAAAGATGTGTGGTGGAGTCTTGAGCTTGCTAAAACAGAGGTATTCGAAGTGACATCTAATATCTCCGCAACCTTATCATACCGGTGTATATCTGTCTCTCTATCTCTAATAAATAATGCAGACTCTACACCGTCTATGGATAGGGGGACAGTTGACTCCTCCTCACCGGCATTGGGACTAGAATTTTCCTCTCACTTATCAGACTAGAAAGGGACATGAGTGTGTGGTGGTGATGTCTGTGTAGTATTCATCCTAGGTTGGTATGGACAACAGGAGCTAACGAGGCTTGGGCCTCGAATATGATGCCAACAGTGGTACAGGCTGAGAACTAGGTTGAATAGAAGCTATGGCTGCTGCATATCTCTTAAAATGGTGCTGGTTCTATTATGGAACCAAAGAAAAACTATCAATGGAGTACTTCTCCATAGATCCACTCCACTCAGGAGACTCATCTCTTAATCTAGATTGTACGCCCTTCTTTGGTGTCACATCGGTAGACTCAATCATATAGATATGTAAAATACAAGATTTCTAATCCTAGTAGGAAAGTGAGGGAAATGAATACTCAATTTAAAGTGAGTAAACAGAATTCCGTACTCGATCTCATAGATATATATAGAATTATATGAAAAGTCATATTCGATGAAAGTCGTATTTATGGATTGGAGGGATATCTTTCATATCTTTCGAGATCCACCCTAGTACTTTTAATGAGGATTGTCAATAATTGAATCACAGTAGTGAGACAACAAAAAGAAAGAAAAATTATGTACAATTTTAGGTCCAATCTAGGAGTCCAGGTCACGACTCATAGGTTGTACTCCCGAATCACAAACTAGATTCATGGGTTAAGAAACCAACCTATAATTTCAACTCATGATTTGTGGATTCAAGTCACGAGTTGTGACTAGCCCTTATGAGAATCAGAGAAAGCCTATGAACTTCAGGACTTCAAGTCTGATTCCTACCAGTCTAACCCATTATTTGTGAGTTTAACTTACAGTTGTAGGTTGGGTTTGTAGGTCCAATCTAAAAAATTCACATATTTCAATTCCAAATCAGACCTTAATTCCCTTTTATATTGTAATTTCAACCAACATAATTCAAAGCAACATGTATCTATTTAATTTTCATAATTTTGGGTTCCAAGTAATGCAAGAACCATGAAAGTTAAGCAAATTCTATTTTAAGTGTGATCAGGGGTTTCCACAATCAAGATCACTTCATCACTAAATTTTAACCATGAGAGATATTATCTTAAGATTAAAATTTGAGAAAAAGCAAGAACAATTGATTTTGCACAAGCCAAAATCTTTAATATACGCAGGGATGTTGATTTGAAGTAGGGTTATTTGAAGGTGATATGGAAAAAGAAGAGATTAAGTTTGATTGGGACATATGATCTTTGGGAGGTGAATTGGGTTTAGGGTTTTAATTTAAAGAAACTGTCTATTCGGGTAGGGTCACAGAGTCCAATGTATTTTTAATTTCATAAGCATATTTCTTGTCTAATTTCTTCAGCATCATCCACAAATCATGGGTTGGACCAACAACTCATGGGTAGGAGTCATGAGTCAAGGTTCTACAACCATTAACCATATTTCTATGATTCCTACGACACCACCCATAACTCATTTTGTACCCACAACTCATGGGTTGTAGTTGTTTGTGGATATTAGAGACATGCTTATTAATGTTTGATTACCATGACTTACTCACGATTTGTTGTTTGGACTCATGATCTGCGAGTAGAAATTTCCTCCACTTACCTAGACTTGTCTAAATTTTAGCTATTTTATCATACTCCAGTTCTTTCCTATGCTTCCTATCCTACAAAATAATACAAAATGAACTCTAAAACATTAGGTTGCCTTCCAAGAAGCACTTGGTTTAATATCATGGCACTATGTGGCTATGTTGGGTACTCAGACTTCACCAACAAGCCTATGGGTTGCCTCCTATGAAGTTCCTGATTTAACATCGCAGCACAACCCATCTCCCTCATCTACTTAGACTTTGTCAAGGCTAACTTTCTCACACACTTCCAATTCTTCCATACTTCCCATAAAATATTTAACACGATGGTCGTTCACCTTGAATGCGGTATCCCTATCTCTCTGTAACTGAATCACCTTATATGGGAGTATACTCTTACAATGGTGAATGGTCTAGAACGTATACTTTAACTTTCCAGAAAACAAGAGAAATCTCAAATAATACAAAAAAACAAAATTACTAGGTTGGAATTCTCTTCTCTCAATTCTTTTGACATGGTACAATTTCATATTCTCTTTATAAAAGGTTGAACTCTCATAAGCATAGAGACGAAACTCGTCCATCTCATTCTTTTTTTCCAATCTCACAGGTAAGGCATCACTCCACTTTAAATTTAGCTTCTTCAACACCTATAGTTCCTTATGTTCAAGTTTAACCAACAAGTGGAATGCCTTTTCATACACATGGTGATAAAGAGAGGCACCTATGGGGTTCTTGTAAGCTGAATGGTATTCCTAAAGTGCATCATCTAACTTTGTTGACCAATTAGTCCGATTGTCATTCACAGTCTTTGACAAAATAGAATTTATCTCTTAGGTGGAGACCTCAACTTGCCCACTTGTATGCAGATGGTGCGGTGTTTCCACCTTATGATTTACACCATATTTATTAAGTAAGGCTTTATATAGAGGATTGCAAAAATCTGAACCACCATCACTGACGGTAGATCATAGAGTACGAAAATGAGACAAACTATTTTTGTTCAAAAACATCGTGACTCTCTGACCTTTATAGTTATGAAACACAATAGCTTCCACCCACTTGGACACATATTTGACTACCACCAAGATGTACTTTATCCCATGTGAACACATGAATGGACCTATAAAGTCAATACCCCACACATCAAAAAACTCAAGCTCAAGAATGGGCATCATAGGGAGCTTGTGCTTTCGTGAGATATTGACCTACCTTTGGCGTTGTCACAGTCCCAATAATAGTCTTGTGCATCCATATAAATAGTTGTCCAATAATAACCACATTACAGAATCTTATGGGTGGTGTGAGTGCCTCCATGGTGACCCCGAACTTGACACACATGACAAGCCTTTAAAACAATCATCATCTTGACTCTGAGTATACACCTTTGAATCATACCATCAGCACACAACTGAAATAAGTATGTATTATACCAAATGAACGTTTGTACCTCATGCATAAATCATTTTCATTGCTGAAAGGACATGCCTACTAGGATGAGGTCACTTTCCAAATAATTGGCAAAATCACAAACTAAGGATTAAGTCATATGATATTGCCAAAGCGTGTTCATTTGGAAATAAATTATCAATTTCAAAATCATCCCCTAATTTAAGCATTTCCTTCTCTTCTAAGTGTGATAGATAGTCTGTAACCTAATTTTTTGTACCCTTCCAGTCATTTACCTCAAAGTCAAATTCTTATAGCAATAGTACCCATTGAATCAATCTAGGCTTAGCATCCTTCTTCACTATAAGGTATGTTAGAGAATCATGATCAGTGTGCCCAATGAATTCGGTAGCAATCAAGTAGGACCAATTTTTTTCAAAAGAAAACACTACAAAAAGTATTTTTGTTCAGTAACTATGTAATCTTTCAAATGAGGTTTGAGTGTTTTGCTTGTATAATAAATGGGATGAAGTATCTTATTGCTTCTTTCGCCTAGGTATGATCCTAGGGCCACTCCACTATCATCACACATCACTTCAAATAGAAGGTTCCAATCCAGAGGCACAGTAATAGGAGTTGAGATCAACCTCTCTTTTACGCATTCAAAATCCTTGACACAAGCATCATCATAAACAAACTTCAGCTCCTTCTCTAACAACTTATACAATGATTTTATCTTGGTCATTGGGAGCAGTAGAAATCTAATTATAACCTGAATGCAACATCAAGAAAACAATACCATCCTCTCATAAGCATCTTAGCATCTAGTCCATGAATGAAATAGAAAAGTGATTCTTTTGAGTCCAAGTGTTCAGCTTTCGATAATCCATACAAACTCCCCAACCCATGATTGGACTCACAGGAACTAACTCATTTTTCTATTAGGAACCACAGTGATACCATTCCCTTTTTTGAGATTCTTATGTTCCAATTATTGACAGAATATTTTTTATTTTTTGTTGGGAAAACGGCATGTTTTCAAGCAACTAAGGTTGCATTTCTTGCTGGTTTTTAGTGTTTTAGGGTAAAGAGCTAGCTGCAGGGTAAGACTCAGAAAATTAGCAGAAAAAGACTTCTGATGGTCAAAATTATGGACAACCATTCTTGCAATGAACCACCTGTTCAACTGTCAGTATTATACAGAATAAGGAATCCTGAACCACTCAGCGACGACTTATATGGTGGATTGTTAGTCTTGCAGTGGACCATCAACTCAATCGTTAGGCCTTAATAAAACCTATGTCTTCATATGACTTAGTGATGGCCCATATAATGAACCGTCAGTCTTTCAATGGACTACTATTTTTGTCGTTAGTTTTAACCAGAATTGGGATCTCCAAGACCATCAACAATGGCCCATATTGTGGACTGCCAAATTTTTGATAGACCACCACTTTGCCCGTCAAGCTTAAGAAGAACTGGGCTTTAAAGGACAATCAACAATGACTAATTTGGTGAACCGTCGGACTTCCAACGGACCACAACTTTAGCCATCACTTTGGATGCAGATTGTATAATTTTGAATTTTAAATTCTTTTTACCTGAAAACATATAAATACCTAGTCTTAGGTTTTATTAGAGATCTTTTATCCATCTCCTATATTTTTACTAGGCTTTCCATACTGAAAATACATTGTTACATAGTTTTTCTCTAAGATTCATTGGAGATTTATAGATCTAGATTCCTTTACCATATTTTTTATTTAAGCTTAAAGAACAACAATTGTAACTTTTTGTCAGTAAACTTTGAATTAATTTATGAATAACACAATGGTTTCTTCTCTTTCTTGGGTGGAAATATGAGTATAAGCTCCCATAACTAGGGTTATGGGAGCCTTCATGTGAAAAGCTGATTTTGGGTTGTGAATCTAGTAGATTCCCATGATTAATTAATATTGAATAAACTCTTCTTCACTTTAATGACTTTTCTTCATTGCAAACTTGAAAAGTGAGCCCAATAATAACACTTAATCAAATAGAAAAGTTCTTGTAGGGAAAATAAAGTGTTTACATAAATCTAAAGGCTTTAACCATTGGATAGAAGGTAGATACTTTAACCAGATCAAGCATTCTGAGATTATAGTTGAATTAATACTAGGTTCCTTATGTTTGAAAGAATTAAGGGATAAGTTACTCTTTTAGGTTGAGAAATTAATGGGTAAACCATAGAATTCAATTACTCTTGCAATAAGAGTTATTCATTGGGAGTGCATAAAAGTTCACAACCCTAGCTTCCTAAGATTCTTGGTAACTAAAACTCTAATTTGACTTTTCTTATGGAATTACTATTAGCAATATAACCTACAGTTGGATTACTTTCTGTGACAAACATTTGAATTTAATTGATAAATCAAAAGCCCCCTCTATTCTGGAACCTTCGATCAACAGTCTAGTAACAACTATAATACTTGGTGAACACAGTATTCCCTGTGGGATTTGACACCCAACCCAGTTGGGTTCTATATTTTACAGAGACGGCTTACACTTTCTAACAAGAGTTGTAATTTGCGCATATCAAATTTTGATGCCATTATTGGGGAATACGACTGTCAATTAAGTTTGTGTTTGTTAATTGACCTTTGGTAAAGTTTCCAAAACTGTACTTTTGTTTATTGTTTTTGTTCTATGTAGGATAGTTATTATGTATGCCAAGTACACGGAGATCAGGTGCACCATTATTACCAATACATCCAGAACCGTAGTTAATTGGCATAATGGTAGACCCCTAAGATGCTAAAGACTAGACACTCTGGCTAGAGCTCAACTAAATTAGTAGAATGATGGCCAGCAGACACGTCATCCTAATCCTAATGATGATGATTTGGGGGATATTGATTCATTATATCTTGTTAACCCAAGACGTGCAGAGAATGTAGCTACACCAGTGAATAAGAATGTAAACAAAAATCTCTTCTTTAGGGCAAGACAGGAACATCAACCAGTGCAGTTTGATCTGAATGATGATGAAGATGGAATGGATGGAGTAGGTGCAATTGGAGCTATCATTCCTCCACCTCTAGCACCAGGAGATAAATTTAATATTACCAGTACGATAATTCAACTCCTTCATCTTAAGGGGTTTTTCGGTGGTCTTCCTATAGATGATCCAAACATGTATTTAGTGAACTTTGTCACTATTTGCAAGTCTTTTGATAATCCAGGAGTGGGTCAAAATTCTATCCACCTACGTTTGTTTCCATTGTCTCTGTTTGGAGAGGTGACACTATGGCTAAATAAACTGACTCCCGACTCAATAACCAATTGGAGATAGTTGAAAGAGGCTTTCTCAGAAAGGTTCTTTCCACCCTCTAGGAAAGTACAGTTTAGGGATAAAATCAGCAACTTCCGACAGCTTCCCACTAAAGCTCTACATGAGGCCTGGGAGAGGTTTAAAAAAAAGCTGATGCAATGCTTGAACCATAACATAATGTATATTTATTTAACAGATACTCTTTATTGGGCTTTAAACTCTATTGCAAAGCGAACTATGGATAATGCTGCAGGAGGGTCATTTATTGACTGCACTTTTCCAAAGGATTTGGAGATGCCTAATTAAATGACCAAACAGAGTAGAGCTTAGTATACCAGGTATTATATGGTAGAAAGCCCTACTGCGTCTGATAGTATAACTATAGAGTAATGCAAGAAGGAGGAAGAACATGACCAGGAAAAGGTATATTTAAAGACACAGATGGATTTGCTGACTAAGCATTTATTATCTAGAATAATGAAGAAGGTGAAAGCTATTGCATCCTAGGGAAGAGCTGACTCTAATTCAGAAGAAGAGGCAAACTATTTAAATAATCAAAGGGGTTTCTAAGGTAATAGCCAAAGAAATCAAGGTCAGAACTATTATGACATAGATGGTTAAAAGGATTGAGATCAAGGGAACTAGAAGAGAAAAATTGATAGGAGTGGACTATATGTACCTCTTGGAAGTAGAGATAATGTTGCAACTAGATCTAGCAAGATATCTATAAAGAACATGATGGAGATATTATTAAAGGGAACAATATAATTATGAACTAGCATGGATGTACAGGCCACCAAGAGTGTATCAACTGAATTGGGTAAGAGAATTCTTTGCCAATTATCTTAAAAAAATAGAAAAGAACTGTCCGAAGGGGACATCATTTACATGCATGCCGAACATAGATTTTGTACCTTTTCAAGGAGTCACTCGATATCTCAGCCAGAACAATTAATAGGATGCTTCTTGGTCCAGAGTACAAGGCTCCACTTGCTATACCTGATCTTGAGTATAGGTTGAGGACTGTATCTACTCAAAGGCCTTGGGTGGCTTTGTTATTGACTGATGACGGCTACCCCTCTTGGTTGACTAATCCATGGGAGCGTATTACAAAATATTCCATTAGATTCAAGGCTAATTTCTTATGGGGTATTGTTCGCTTAAGGCTGATGCCAATAAAATGTGATGGAAACTTGGATAAAAACAGAGCTGTATTGGTGGCAAGTTTAGTTTCAGGGATGTAAGTTAACTTTGGCCAGATTATTATGGATGTGATGTTTGTAAGGTCACATAAAACAAGTAGTGCATTGTCATTCCCATGCTTAATTAATGAATTCTGCAAACAGGACAGTGTGCCACTAATTCATGGAGTTCATAATGAAATCTCGACTATACATAGATAGGACATTGAGAAGTCAAAAGACGACTGAAAGATTGAGATATGTGTCACCAAGCCTCCAGTTTACTAGACTCAATCTGGACCAGCTCCTGATGCTACAGAAATTCCTACAGGTATGCCGTTGCCCATCACTACTTATATGCCACCTGAGTATGTACCTCCAGGTACTTCTATAAGGTTGGGTTCTACACAATCTATGGGAGGAGCATACTTTACCGAATATAGGTTAACGCAAGAAAATTTTGGAAAATCAGCAAAGCTGCAAAAGAGGTTTCAAAGACAGTTAGATAAATGGGCGTCAAAATTTAAGCCTTTTGTTGATGAAATTGTAGCTGAGGCAATCTATCCATTCCAGACTATTCAAGCTAGGATGGACAGCATGGATAACTACATCAACCAAAGGCTAGATGCACTATCCCTCCCTGGTCTTGCAAAGCTTATGGCAGAATTTAAGCAGGAAAAGACCGATATAGCGGAGTTAAAGGGAAGGCTACCACAACAGACTATTTTTGACCAATCCTTAGTGGAAAGTGATGATGATGAGGGTATTTTGGACCTGATAGGAAGACCTATGAAAAACAAAGAAAAGTAACACATGGATGAACGAGCTGCAAGGAGAGTTGAAAATAGAAAAAAAAGAGCAGAAATGACACCAGTGGAATAGGAACAACATGATCTAAAGAGAGCTTGAAAGAAATCAAAGAAAGATGAAGGAAAGAGAAATAAGAAACATAAAGATGAAGCAGCTGGAGTATCTACTAGTGCTGCCCAAGCAAGGAGAAATAGGAGGGTAAGGTTTTGAGTGACCCTACCACCATAGGGGCCAACATTGCACTAGGTGAGAACGTAGGGTCCTCACCATACTTCGCAGATGCCTTAGATGAATAAGAGGCAAAGCAAGTATACCCATTCCTTTGTACTTTCATTTAATGCTTTGAAGACAATGCATATGTTTTTATGTAGGTGTGGTGTACTTGTATCATGGTGAGTTGTATTGCCGATATTATGAACCCTACCATGTTCTATCTAGGAGAATTGGCATATCTACGATCATGTTAAGTTTGTATTTTTATTTTCAAGGTTTAACTTCAGATTTGTATTTTTTTCTCTTGTTTTTAAGTCTTATTATGTTGTTGATGTGGTCCATGAAATAAAAGTGTTGTTTATGTTAGTATCTTGTTGTAAATATGGATGATGTATGATGTTGCCATCAAGCTATGACTATTTCCATTTGACTGTTACTTTTGTCTCCTAGGATATGTGTTCAACTGTTAGTGAATCTATAGTTGGCATTAATCTATAAATATGCATGACATGTGAAGCATATCTTAAGAGAATTAGAATGAGTTGAACTCAGTTGCCGCTGTGTGTGTAAGTATTTGTATTAGTTCATACATGGTATAGCACCTAGAACTTGCCTAGTTCAATTGATGCTAATCTATAGTTGATGGGATAAGAAGTGATGGCAGGCCACTTTCTTCTTTTAGTCCACTTAGCCAAAATAATTAACCCCATAAAAAAAAATTTTCCATTTTTGAACCCTTCTTTGAGCCTTTGTTAATTTTAGTTTCATCACCAAGCATACTAGTTAACTCTCTTTCAGCTATTGACTCCTAGCTCTGGCCCTGGCCTAGTAATAGGCAATATGTACCTAAACTTAAGCAAAACACCTAGGTTAAGGGTGGCTATTGTAGGTCTGTTAATTGCCTAAGGGAAAGTTTATCTAGACTTTGAATTTTAGCATTTGGCCCTGGTCGAGTTAAGATAATGTGAACCTCGACTTATGGCATCAGCCTAAGTTGAGGGTTGCTGATGCTTGTATATATATAAAAAAGGAGAGAAAATAGGGAGAAAATGGAGTTATTATGGTAAAGCTTGAATCGATAGAAAAAGAGATAAGTCAGCTAGCAAACCAGTGGCCTTGGTACGAAGAATTTGTAGGCAAAGAGAGTTAAAGTGTAATTTTTAGTCACTTTTGTCCAAAATTCCTTCTTGGCCTACTCTGATACCTCTTTAATAGCCTAGAAAAGACCTTCTTGATCTTGGAACTCAACTAAAAAGGGGAATTGAATAATATAGGCAAGCTTATAAGTGCATGTGCTATGTTGGCAACTTCTTTAATGAGTTAGAGGGTTGTGATTTGTATCCACAAAATATATTGAGTGGTGGATCTCTTTGACTGTGAGGGCTAACTAAGTAATACTTAATTTGGCTGATTTTTGTAGATTCTTGTATCTATGTTTGTGTAGATGAATTGAATTTGAAATAATGTTGTTTATGAAGTTTTACATGTTACACCATATGATGTGGATGACAAGTGAATGGTTGTGTGAAAAGTGGTTCAGTAGTAAATTTCTATCATTATATAGTACATATTTGCAATTTGGTACTGAGTTGCTTTAGGAAGAACAATTATCTTAAGTTGAGAGTGTTGATGTTTCGGTTTTTGACAGAATATTTTTCATGGGAAAATTGTATGTTTTCAAGCAACCAAGGTTCCATTTAATGCTGATTTTTAGTGTTTCAAGGTAACGAGCTTGCTGCAGTAAAAGACTCCAAAAATAAGTAAAAATAGACTTCTGATGGTCAAAATAATGGACCGTCTGCCTTTTGATGGACCACCAACTCAATCGTCGGGCCTTAACAAAACCCATGTCTTAAGATGACTCGGCGACGCCCATATGGTGGACCGTCAATCTTTCGATGGACCACCATTTTGGCCTTCAGTTTAAAGCAGAACTGGGCTCTTCAGGACCATCAGTGACGGCCCATTTAATGGATCACTAGACTTCCAATGGACCACCACTTTGGCCATCAGAATCAAGAAGAATTGGGCTTTCAAGGACCATCAACGATGACTAATTTGGTGAACCGTCAGACTTCCGATGGACCACCACTTTAGCCGTCACTTTGGATGCGGTTTTTATAATTTTGAGTTTTAAATTCTTTTTACCTAAGAACATATAAATACCCAATCTTAGCTTTTATTAGGGATCTTTTATCCATCTTTTATCTTTTTACTAGTTTTCTCATACTGAAAATACATTGTTACATAGTTTGTCTATTAGATTTATTGGAGATTTGTGGATCTAGATTCCTTTATCGTATTTTTTATTGAAGCTTGAAGAACAACAATTGTAACTTTTTGTAAGTGAACTTTAAATTAATTTATGAATAACACAATGGTTTCTTCTCTTTCTTGGGGGAAATGTGTGGTTAAGCTCCCATAACTAGGGTTATGGGAGCCTTGATGTGAAAATCTGATTTTGGATTGTGAATCTAGTAGATTCCCATGAGTAACTGATATTTCATAAACTCTTCTTCACTTTAATGATTTTTCTTGGTTGCAAACTTGAAAAGTGAGTCCAAGAACAACACTTGTTCAAATAGAAAAGTGCTTGTTTGGAAAAGAAAGATTTTACATAAATCTAAAGTCTTTAACCTTTTGACAGAGGTTAGATGCCTTAACTGGATCAACCCATGTGAGATTATAGTTGAATTAATACTAGGTTCCTCAAGTTTGAAAGAATTAAGAGATAAGTTACTCATTTAGGTTGAGAAACTAATGGGTAAACCATAGAATTCAATTACTCTTGCAATAAGAATTGTTCTTTGGGAGTTCACAGTAGTTCACAACCTTAGCTGCCTAAGCATCTTGGTAACCATAACTCTAGTTTCACTTCTCTTATTGAATTACTATTAGCAATATAACCTACTGTTGGATTACTTTCTTTGATTAACATTTGAATTTAATTGATAAATCAAAAGCCTTCTATATTCTGGAACCTTCGATCAACAGTATACTAATAACCACAATACTTGGTGAACGCAGTATTCCCTATGGGATTCGACACCCAACCCAGTAGGGTTCTATATTTGACAGCGAGCACTTACACTTTCTAACGAGAGCTGTAATTTGGGCGTATCACATTCACTAAACTAGTATCACCTATTTGCTATCAATAATAGGGTAAACAACCTACATCTAACTACTTAATGATCTCTTTCTTCACCACCTCATTTATAGTTGGTTCAATCAATGTTGATGCTCATTGATAGGTACACATTTTGGTTCAAATAGAATCTTGTGAGTCCAAACTTCAAGTGGAATTCCGATAATGCAGATGTTATCTAACAAATAGCCTATTTAAAACCAATATAATACCAATATCAAGGCCACAACCTATGAATCTAACAAATTTAAATCAATAATAATTTGCAAGGTATTATTAGCCCCGAAGAATACATAATGCAAATAAGAGGGGAGGGCCTTCAATTTTGAGACCAATAGCTCCTTAATAGATGGTTATGTCAAAAGGGTTTCTCTATTTTAATAATCAAGGTTCAAATTATTTAGTGCAAGTGTATGAAGCTCTATCAATAAGAGCACTCACCGTCTTATCATACTCATCAATACCTTAACTATCAAAATTAGTGATCACAACTACTAGTGCCTCAAAACCAAGACTCTCATCAATGGGTAAAACCAATGTATTTTCATCTACAATGTTGATGCTATATATAAATATAGCACCTTCAATTCATAAAATGATAAAAAAATATTCAAATTTCTGAAAAAATATGCAAATTTCTGAGGTTGTTTTGTTAGATATGATGCATTTTGGGTATGTTTTGGAAGAAATCATGTTTTTGATGCTAAGTTCATGAAAAGATGGAAAGGGTGTTTTTGGATACTTATTGGAGCAATTGAGGATGTTCAAGAGACTTTTTGGCTTGTTCGTGATCACACAGTATTGGTCTCGCGCTTGCGGTCGCCTCTTGCGCCGTCTTTGCGGGTTGTAAATACTACTTGCACCCAAGGACCAGACAAAAGTAGGGACCATAAGTGGCCACAAACTCTTTTTTCTCCTAATTTGTTCAGACATTGATTTTAGGGATTCCTCATGTACTATAAATACCCATTATGTGTTTTTAGTAGAAGGGATGCACTTTTGATACTCAGATACATATTTTGATTCTGAGATTCAATTTTGATCATAGAACTCTCTTGTATTGACTTCAATTGATTAATGTTGTTATGATTTTTGGTTTTCTACTTCTTATTATTGTGATTTCGTCTATACATTCAATCATGAATGTTGTTGATTATTTCACAAGAATGTATGACTAAAAACCCATAGCTAAGGTTGTGGAAACCCTAGCGGATCGACAAAGTGGGGGAAATGCTACCTTTGTCCTAAACCGATACCCATGTGTGTTTTGATTTACCATCAATATAATAGTTTTCTTAATGGGTGCACGCATTAGGATCCCGCCTGGATTATTGCTACTTACTCCCAAAGAGGAGTAGTGACTAGGAAAAGATTAAGATAATAGTAAGTTGGAGTTTAACTATCGATCCACGCTTCTAGGGTTTATCTTAGTATAATGGTTAGATTTCATCTAACAACTATAAAATCAATAGGTAATAATTAATTAGGATCAAGATAAGGGTTAGTAAGGCAACAACCTGAGACTCAAAAAGTAAAGGGTGAAATCATTTTGCTCGTCCAAAAGACTGTACATGGTACATAACTTATTGTTTCTACATGAAAGGTATCGGGTTTGTTCAACAAAGAACAATAAGCATACAGAGTTGGGAAGCTAGGGTGAACACAATCCTAGTGTTTACTTTGGACTGATTACAAACAAAGTTGATATTCACCACTTGTTTGATATGTCTATACAAAACCCCTCATTTACTTTCCCAGTTCTGGTTGTTGATTAAAATAACTGAAAGTTGTGAGTCCATATATTACCCTTGGATTTTACCCAGCCTTTGTTGGGTTACTTTATTTAGCAATGACCATATCACCTTCTAAGAGAAAGTGTAGATTAGACGTCCCCAAATGTCTATCACAGAAACTACTCACATATCTATTTGTTGGCTCATCGATTGGCACACATTGAATGTGACTTGTTCATCAATAAGTCTGAATTTCATCTTTCCTATATCTACGTCAATCAATGCCCGACATATGGCTGCAAAAGGTCTTCCCAAGATGATAGAGACTTGAAAATCAACCTCACAATCTAGGATCACAAAGTTAGTTGGGAATATAAAATAAGCCATATTTACAACCACATCATTCAATATGCCAATAGTATTCTTCAAAATGCAATCTATGATCAATAGTCTTATAGAGGTAGGCTCGAGAGACCCCAACCCTAACTACTTATAGACAACTAGCGGCATCAAATTACTGCTAGCTCCAAATTTACATAAATTTGGTGCAAAGTTGAAAGACCTAATATTACAAGAAATAGTGAAAGCTTTGGGATCCTCCTTTTTGTAAACTAAAGATCGTAAAGTAATAGCACTGCAGTGGTGCATATTATTAGTGGGCTTAAAAATCACCATCCATTTCTTGGTCACCACATCCTTTATAAACTTTGCATAACCAAGAATCTTTTCTAAAACTATCAGGTTGGTTTAACAAAGCATGATAAGCCTATAGAGTTGAGAAACCAGGTGAACACAATCCTAGTGTTCACTTATGATTGCTTACAACCAAAGTTTATATTCGCCACTTGTTTAATAATACTATTCAAAAACCCCATTTATTTTTTTATTTTTTCTCGATAATTATAACAACTGAAATCCATGAGTCCATGTATTACCTTAGGATTCAGGCCCAACCTTTATTTGGTTATTATATTTGGAAGAGACCGTATCACCTTCTAAGAGGAGGTGTAGCTTGGATATCATAAAATTTTAGTGTTGTTGCCGAGGAATATGGTGTTGATTTATGAATTAAAGTTGTTGTAGTTTTTGGGTTTTTATTTTTTCTGTTTTTGTTGTTAGTTGGGCATACACTAATGTATCCCTAGAACAAAGTTTAGAGGCAATCCCTAACTCCTAGTGAATCTAAATCCAAAGAGGATCCTAAAAACACCTAGTAGGATGTTGGAACAAAAAAGTGATGATAATCCTGATGGGGTTCGTGATGTCGTTCCTTCCACTCCTCCTGAAGGAGTTCCGTATATTATTGATTGACAAACTAATGATCTTTTAGCTCAAGATGAGAATGAGAGAAGGGCAGCAGAAGAAGCTCAGTAGGTATCTCAGGAGGTAAAGCTAGCTGAGTAGAGACAAAAAATAGATCGCTGAGCAACACTCAGTGTAAATCAGAACATAGCTAGAGATGCTCGTGTTCAAGTGATCCTAGCATATCAGTATGTGCAACCTAATATAGATGATGAAGAAGATTTGGAATATGTTAAGCCAATAGAGACTGGAGTAATTCTTCTTCCTTCTTTACCCCCAAGCATCAAGTTTCACATAAGGAGTGCAATGATCCAACTCTTAAATATGAAGGGTATATTTTTTGGTCTACCTATAGATAAAATTTGTACCTTTCCAATTTCATGGGTATCTATAGTTCATACATAACTCTAAGGGTGAATCAATATGTTCTTAAATTGAGGTCGTTCCCCTTAACACTTATAGGAGAATCATCTTTATGGTTAAGGGAACTTCCAAGATGTTTTATCAATACATGGAACAAGTAGCGTAAGTGGTGTAGGCAATTCTTGAACATGTTGTTTCCTACATCCAGGATGCTGTAGCTCAAGGATGAGATATATAATTTTAGGCAGTTGCAGTCAGAATCTATGTACGAGGCATGGTTCAGGTTCAAGAAGAAGTTGGGTATGGTGCCCAAACTTTGGACGTTAGGGATGAGCTTATTGGAGATATTTTACCAAGACCAAGCTCCAGAGCCATGGCAAATACCATATTTGGAAAACCTTTTATGAGAATACACTGGGAGGGAGCTTTAGAGATGCTAGATTAGATCTTACTTACTAATCAGGGGTGGCAAACTTAGTAGATTGAGGGGGATAAGGCACGTATGCTATTGGTTCCTCCTTCGACCAGAAATTAGCTGATGATTTAGTAGCACAAGAAATTATGTTGCTATACACTTATCTAGGGTTACTAGCAAAACAGCTTGTAGCAACGCCTTTTGAGAAAGTAAACACAGTTGCAACATAGATGTAATGCCCCAAGATCCCATCCCGAGATGTCACACGGTGCTTGTGACCTGAAGGAACAAAATCTAACCCTTTTATGATATTTGTACCTGTACACTGTATAATATCTGGAAAAAATGCAGAAACTGCCCATAAGGTTCAACACATCTATAAATACTCAAATTATAAAACTGAATATTATACAATACATTCGTCTGAAAAGCCTCTAATCTGATTGAACTGTGGAGTTGATGGGATAGGTCCCCAACTAACTCCGTCAATTAAAAGTAAATAAGATTTTGATTACAATAATAAAAAGATGAAACTCATCCTCGAAAGAAGAGGACTCACTGCTATTGCTGCTGACTGGGACTGATCTATTGATGATACTCTAGGTCCTGTGCCTCTAAATCTATGGGGTCAAATGAGACATCATAGCACAAATGCGTCAGCAGAAATGTACCGAGTATGTAGACGGGTTAAGGCTAAATGCAAGGGCTCGTACATGAAAAATATGCATAACCTAAATGATCATGAGAATACCGCACGAACACAAGAACACATACAAGAATGCATAAATCATACTCATAATCATCACAAATCTAGAGACTTGACCTTGGATACCGCTTTACTGCGAGCTAAACTCACTACCATCACTGAGATACTAAACCACTGACTCATCTGCTACTGATAACTGAGGATCTGAGTATACTTATATCAAATACTGAGTTCTGAGCTTACCACTTTTAACCAATAGAATTAGAGAATTAACTTTTCTAACAGATAACTTCAGAAGCTTTATCAAGGCTAATAAAGGAGGATTATATCCGAATCCGACAATAAAAATAATCAACAAGTTCTAAGAAGGAGATCAAGCCTATCTGACGGGAGATCTTTAGATATAATAATAAGAATATTCAACATGACCTGAGATTAAGATCAAGCCTCTCTGATGGGAGATCTTTAAATATGATAGTAAGCATCTGTACATGAGGCTAGGCCTATCTGACGAGATGGTCCATGAATCAATAGAACTATCTGAGTTCCTTAATGATATAGACGACTGTACCATATAGTCTTGACTTTTACAGATTGATAATGAAACTACAACTGTGGGAAGTAGTCACTTAACCGACATGCCCTGACCTAGCACAGGTGGGGTCCAACCTGTAACCCCAGCTGGAAGGGCGTCAATATTGTGCCATGGGTAAAGACTCACTCTCGAGTCAAGCCTCTAAGATGGGATGACCCTCGCAAGAAGTCGACCTGAGGCAATAGAATAGTCAACCTCTATGATGATGACAACCTCTTCTGATGGGGACACCTGCATCCTGCGCCAGCAATGCAGTTCTTGAGTTCATAGATTGCTACTAACGACTTTTGGCCTCTCTCTCTGATGGGAGGAATCCCCATCCCTTCCCTCGCTCTGTGCTAGTTTCTACTCCTAACTGAAAGACTCTCACTAAATCCATAGAATGAACATAATAAAGCTGAATCAGTTTAAATGATCATGTTTCTCAAATGATATGGCTGAAATACGCTAAAATCACTTAGTTCTGTATCTGATAGAAATAATATGGAATCACGGTATCTGACTGACGATACATAGCTTGATGAAATTATTTGAATCATTTCTGAGATTTGAATTAAATCACTTGAGTTCCATTAGGACTGGGTTGAGTACAGTTCTGACGCTAAATTACTAGTAATACAGACATTATAGAGATAATTGAGATTACTGAGCTTTATTAAGCTTCGCACTTGTCTGATGATACAGAGTTCTATAGTTCACTGAGTTCTGAAAACATGGCTTAGTTGGAATTATCAAGAAACTGATATGTGATCTAGACAACAACTCTATTTTTGGGTATAAATACCCCAAGGACTCGATAATATAGAAGTAAAGAATAATCATTCATTCAAGCATCACAAACATTCATGCATTATTACCATCATTTAGGCATATTCACAAGAAACTAAAAAATCATGCCATATATTCAATTTCACAATCATTAGAACATCACTTAAAGCCTCCAAGGATACACAGACGTCTACTCATCATTACAACTACCAAGCGGTTACTCTGAGCATTTCAGAATCATAACATACTTTCCCCCGCACAAACCTTACGGCATGGCATCTATTGTTTAGGAAATAAACCTCTATTCACCATCATGATTACCAAAGATCGCTCCCAACATTTAGGGAGTCATCAATATCGATTCATCGTCACAAACTACCTTAAGAAAGACATGTTATTAAATTATACCCTATTCAGTGAAGTCTTGCATCAAGTACTTCACACCTATATCGGTCTCAACATATATCTAGATATCCCAAAATTTTGGAAAAACATCACAATATCATGTCATTACTCTCTTGATAACCATTAGAATGTATCCAAAACTTAAAATAAATCAAAGAGCACTCACTTGGGAGATTTACCGATATTTCGTCTCAACTTTCTCACTATGGTCTTTCGACAACCACTAGACATGTTCCGTTCTGCACCTACTCGGGGATTCCATATAATTATTATTGCTCATTCCGCTCACTAAGGCATTTTATCAAACACTAGGTGTGCATGGAATAACCCACGACTTTGGGTTTCCCCTTTAACATACTACAATGTCCCTCTATGCTTCACCTCAGTCTTCTATCCAACCTATGGGGTGTATACTCCGCTTATTCAACTATATCTACACCCTAATGTCATGAACACCTTACATAGATACCAACTTCAATAAGGCACATCACAACATCACATAAATTCCATATACTAGGGTCAAAGACCATAAATCTTGCAAACAATCATGAATCCAAACTCAGCAACACAAATAACAACAACTTCAACTCATACAAATCATGGAATATCACAAAACATAAAATCCTTAATTTAAAAAAAAAAAAAGGTACTTAAACTTCTGGGATGAAAGGTACCCAAGAATCAACATCTACATACCTAGGAGTTTCTTTTCTCGAAGGCTCTGGAAAGGAGTTCTTGATTTTTCAAGATCCTTCTTGATCTCTCTTGAATTTTATGAAAGGAGAAGAGAGAATTTTAATTTTGGAAACCCTAATTTTTTGGTGGAAGAGAGAAAAATAAACCTGAAGGCCCTTGGCCCGTTATTTATAGAGATGGGGGAGTATGTGGAAAAGACCAAAATGCCCCCCTAAAATTTTTCTAGAAAATACCGATCAGGGTCTGTGACGGTCCGTCAGAGGGACTAACGGTACACCAAGTCGTTTGTAACTCAAGTGACAAAACTAGGATGTTCTTCCTCAGATTGATTGTCAAAGAAATGGTCCGTCATACATCTGATGGTCCACCAGATCATCCATCACTCGGGGACCAGGAATGGGATATTCCACCTCGGTCTGACGGGCCCCTTGACGGTCCGACAACTTTCTGATAGTCTACCACTTTGACCGTCACATGATGACCAAAAAGGAAAGACACTGCCTTGGTTTGACGGGACACTTGATGGTCCACCAAGGACTTGGCGGTCCATCATACCGATTGTCAAACCTGCGATTCAGACAACACTCAGTAAAGTAGCCATAACTTCTTCGTCCGATGCCAGATTTTGATGACATTGGTATCGATGGAAAGCTTGTTCAATGCTATACATGATTCAAAGTGTTTCATACTTTGGAAGATACTTCTGAAACTTTTATACTCAGATTTTCTGCTTTACTGGATACGCTCTAAGGCTCAGACTAGAAGAGAACTTTGTAGGGTATTGTATTGTCTCCCAATTGGGAACATTCATCCTCAAATTTTTCTTGGTAGTCTGGGAATACTGATCAATATAACTTACTCAAGAAACATAAACATCTCAAGACATGACTGCGCAACTAGAATAACTAACATACTGAGTACTCATACTGGGCACGCATCGCAAACATATGGAATACTCGACTAAAGCTACTTGGAGTTGAATTCTCATAGCATGCATGAACATATGATGCATTGACTCATAGTTAGGCTAATCTCATGAATGCATGGATAAACACGTACTAATAAGTTGAACTCTGTCTACTAAACATGATAGTCTAGCTTCATTAGAAGAATACTAACATGCATATAAATAAACCTAATGATATGCAAACATCATAACGCTATAGGGTATCTCCCCCTTGGGACCCTATGTCCATCTAAACACACTTCGCTGAAATACTAGAGCGGTGCACGGTGCACCTACCCCGGGTTCATGATTGACCGATTGAGATCTAAAACTCATGCATGACCCATGCTAACATATAATGCTCAAGAAGAAATCGATGGATCTAACAATGCATGTCATACAAATCAAGGGCTCATAACATACTCGGGTCTATGTCGGGGAGACCTTCATGGAAAAGACAATGCTGAAGCGCACGGAGTCTACCCCTCTATGTTAATACTCTAAAGTCTCACATTCTATGGCCTGGATCACCATACCAAAAGTACACATCACTACCGACTCTACACATGCCTCGTTGGTGCCTACCACACTCTCCACAAAACGAATGGGTACGAATACTAATAGCACTACTCTGGGCCTTGAAGCATGACACTCTCTCGGATCTGACATCCCCAAACGTAGGTGCAGGTACACTAGCCAAAGATGGAGATGGAACTAAAAATCTCTGACCATGCTGAGAACCATTACCACCTTGGTGCCCTGATTGCGAGAAACCACAACTACCTGTCTTGGCTATCGTACTCAACTCTCTTTCTTTTATTTTATCCGCCTCAATTTGTTGTGCATGCATCATTAGCATAGAAATATCCATATATCTATTTAGCATAGAAGCTCTATATTCTTTCAACACATAACTTGAAACCCTAGATAGAAACTTACTCATGCTCGCTCTAGGGTCAGCTACCAAGTCGGGAGCATACTTAGCTAATTAGTTAAACTTAAGACAGTACTCTTTCACAGTCATAGAACCTTTCCTTATGTTCATGAACTCTTCTACCTTAGCTTCTCTCATCTCAAGCGGAAAGAATCTATATAGAAAGGCACTCTGAAACTTTGACCAAGTCATAGGAGCTACATTCTTCCCTCTACTCTTCTCCCACATCACTACCCAATCATGAGCAACATCCTTCAGCCTATAAGATGCTAACTCCACACTATCCTCCTCAGAGATGTGCACAATCTGGGTGATCTTTGTTACTTCCTCTGGATAAAGCTGTGGGTCATCACCTCCTACTGACCCAAAGAATTATAGCGGGTTCATTTTCATGAAATTTTTAATCCTAGCTGTAGTGGAATTCCCATCTTACTGAGGTGGGACAAACGCCTGAAGGTTTCCCTAAACATTAGTTACAGCTTGGGCTAGCGCCTAAAAAGCTGCTCGAAACTTCGCATATGACACACTCTCATTATCAGATCCTACTAGTTGAGGGGGCTGATCATTGACCCCATGGACAAAACTTCTACGAGGAGGCATACTCTGTAATTGAAAGAAAGAAGTGGATTAGACTGAGGATCAACCTGAGCTCATGGTCACTCGCACGAAATGATTACTAAAAGAAGGGAAACTTCTACTAAGAACATCCTGTAGCCTCTTGTACATAAATGTGGCGCGCTACACACCCATGCACAAGACTCTGCTAGATGTGGCTTTTAAGACTCCCTAGGACACACTTGAACCTTAGGCTCTGATACCAAGCTTGTAACGCCCTAAGATCCCATCCCAAGATGTCACACAGTGCTTGTGACCCCGAAGGACCACACGCTAACCCTTTTCTGATATCTGTACCTGTACAATGCATAATATCTAGAATAAATGCAGAAACTGGCCATAAGGTTCAACACATCTATAAATACTCAAATTATAAAACTAAATATTATACAATACATCCGTCTGAAAAGTCTCTAATCTGACTAAACTATAGAGTTGATGGGATAGGTCCCCAACTAACTCCGTCAACTTAAAGTAAATAAGATTTTGATTACAATAATAGAAAACTGAAACTCATCCTCAAAAGAAGAGGACTCACTTCTACTGCTGCTGACTGGGACTGATCTGTTGATGATACTCTGGGTCCTATTCCTCTAAACCTATGGTGTCAAATGAGACACCATAGAGCAAATGCATCAGCACAAAATGTACCGACTATGTAGACAGGGTAAGGCTAAATGCGACGGCTCATACATGCAAAATATGCATAACCTAAATAATCATGAGAATACCGCACAAAAATAAGCACAAATACAAGAATGCATAAATCATACTCATAATCATCACAACTCTAGAGACTTGGCCTTGGATACCGCTTTACTAAGAGCTAAACTCACTACTATCAATGAGATATTGAACCACTGACTCATCTGCTACTGATAACTGAGGATCTGAGTATACTTATATCAAAGACTGAGTTCTGAGCTTACCGCTTTCAACCTACAAAATTAGAGATTCAACTTTTCTAACGGATAACTTCAAAAGCTTTATCAATGATAAGAAAATAGGATTATATCTGAATCCGACAACAAGAATACTTAACAAATTCTGAGAAGGAGACCAAGCCTATCTGATGGGAGATCTTTAAATATGATAATAAGAATATCCAACATGATCTGAGACTGAGATCAAGCCTCTCTGATGGGAGATCTTTAAATATGATAGTAAGCATCATTACATAAGGCCAAGCCTATCTGATGGGATGGTCTATGAATCAATGAAACTATTTGAGTTCTTTACTGAGATAGATGACTGTACCATTCAGTCTAGACTCCAGAAGATTGATATAAAAATTGCAACTGTGGGAAGTAGTCACAACCGATATGACCCAACCTAGCACAGGTGGGGTCCAACCTATAATCCCAGTTGGAAAGGCATCAATACTGTGCCACGGGTAAAAACTCACTCTCAGGTCAAGCCTCTCTGATGGGATGACCCTCGTAGGAAGTCGACCTAAGGCAATATAATAGTCAACCTCTCTAACTGTGACAGCCTCTACTGACAGGGACTCCTATATGCTATGCTGGCTACACAGTTCTAGATTTTAGGGATTGCTACTAATGACTCTGGCCTCTCTCTCTGCTGGGAGGAATCGCCTTCCTTTCCCTCGCTTCATGCTTGTTTCTACTCCCAACTGAAAGACTCTCACTGAATCCTTAGAATGAACAATATAAAGAAGAATCTTTTTACACGATCATGTTTCTCAAATGATCTGGCTGAAATACACTGAAATCACTTAGTTCCATATCTAACAGAAACAATATCAAATCACGGTATCTGACTAATGATACATAGCTTGATTAGATTATTCAAATCATTTTTGACATTTGACTTGAATCACTTGACTTCTATTAGGATTGGTCTGAGTAGAGGTTTGAGGCTAGATTACTAGCGATACAGAGATTACAGAGATAATTGACATTACTGAGCTTTATTAATCTTTGCACATGTCTGAGGATACAGAGTTCTATAGTTCACTGAGTTCTGGAAATAATGGCTCGGTTGGAATTATTGAGAAACTGACATAGGCTCTAGACAACGGCTCTATTTTTAGGTATAAATACCCCCAGGACTGATAACATAAAACTAAAGCATCATCATTCATTCAAGCATCACAAGCATTCATGCATCATTACCATTATTCAAGCATATTCACAAGAAACTCAAAAATCATGCCATATATTTAATTTCACAATCATTAGAGCATCACCTCAAGCCTCCAAGGATTCACAAATATCTACTCATCATCATAACTACCAAGGGGTCACTCTGACCATTTCAGAATCATAACATACTTTCCCTCTTACAAACTTTACGGCATTGCTTCTATCACTTAGGAAATATAAATCTTTATTCACTATCATGATTACCAAAGGATTGCTCCCAACAGTTAGGGGGTCATCAATATCGATTCATTGTCACAAACTACCTTAAGAAAGACATGCTATTAAATTATACCCCATTTAATGAAGTCTTGCATCAAGTACTTCACACCTGTATTGGGCTCCACATATATCTAGATATCATGAGATTTTGGGAAAACTTCACACTATTATGTCATTACTCTCTTGCTAACCACTTAGCCTGTATCAAAAATTTAAAATAAATCAAAGAGCACTCACTTTGGAGATTTACCACTATTTCATCTCAACTTACTCACTACATTCTTTCGACAATCACTAGACATGTCTGGTTCAAAACCTACTTAGGGATTCCATATTATTATTATGGCTTATTCCGCTCACTAAGGCATTTTATCAATCACTAAGTGTGCATGGACTAAACCACAACTTTGGGTTTCCCCTTTAACATACTACAATGCCCCTTTATGCTTCACCTCAGGCTTTCATCTAATCTATGGGGTGCATACTCCGCTTATTCAACCATCTATACACCCTAATGTCATGAACACCTCACATAGACACCAACTTCAAAAGGGCTCATCACAACATCACATTAATTCTACATACTAGGGTCAAAAACCATAAATCCTGCAAACAATCATGAATCAAAACTCAATAACACAAATAACATTAACTTCAACTCATACAAATTATGGAATATAACAAAACATAAAATCCTTAAGTTTGAACAAAAAGGTACATAAACTTCTTGGATGAAAGGGACCCAAGATTCAATATCTACTTACCTGGGAACTTCTTTTCTTGAAGGCTCTTGAAAGGAGTTCTTGATTTCTCTAGATCCTTCTTGATCTCTCTTGAATTTTACAAAAGGAGAAGAGAGTATTTTGATTTTGGAAACCCTAATTTTTGGGTGGAAGAGTGAAAAATAAAGTTGAAGGCCCTTGGCCCAGTATTTATAGAGCTGGGGAAGGATGTGGAAAAGATCAAAATGCCCCGCTAAAATTTGTCTAGAAAATACTGATCAGGGTCTGTGACGGTCAACCTGACGATCCGTCAGAGGGACTGACGGTCTACCAAGTCATCCGTCACTTAACTGCCAAAACTGGGATGTTCTTCCTTAGAGTGGCGATCAAAGTGATAGTCCGTCAGAAATCTAACAATCCACCAGATCATCCATCACTCGAGGTCCAGGAATAGGATATTCTACCTCAGTCTGACGAGCCCCTTGACAGTCCGTCAACTTTCTGATGGTCCATCACTTTGTCCACGACATGATGACCGAAAAATAAAGATACTGCCTTATTCTGACGGGACACTTGATGGTACACCAAGGACTTGGTGCTCCATCCGATTGACCATCAAACTTGCAATTTTGGCAACGCTCAGTAAAACGGTCATAACTTCTTCGTCTGAAGTTGGATTTTGATGAAATTAGTATTGATGGAAAGCTTGTTCAATGATATACATGGCTAAAGGAATAATTTAGGTAAATTACACATAATTCAAAGTTTTTCATACTTAGGAAGATACTTCTGAAGCTTTTAGACTCAGATTTTCTGCTTTACTGGATACGCTCTAAGGCTCACACTAGAAGAGAACTTTGTGGGGGTATTACAATAGAGTTCAGCTTCCAAAGCTTATGAGTCAAATTAGAGGAGGAAACAAACTATTTGGATCGCTAGTTGGTGTGTTACCAAGACCAAGGGCAAGGGAACCAAGGTCAGAACTACCATGACAGATACATAGACCATAGTAGAGAGTGAGATAGTGATTGGAGAAAGAAGGATAACTAAAGAAAGAAGGTAAATAGGTATATTCTGCCTGGCAAAATAGATGCAGAATCAAGAATGGAAGATATGCAGACTAAACTGGTAAAGGCTCAACAAAGTTATGAGATCAACTTGAAGAAGATTAAGGCCGACATTTCAAGGTTAACCCAAAAGCTCGAGTATCATGCCACTGCTATCAAGTAATTGGAGCACCAGTTTAGGTAGATGTCAGCAACTCCAAACTAGAGGCACCTAGGAATCCTTTCGAGTAACACTGTTTAAAATATAAAAAATGATTGTCAAGTTCTTATCAGTACCACGAGGAGTGGTATTACTACTATGGATCCTCTAATTCCTACTAAAAAAATGCTATTGATGAGATACTTTTTGTAGAGCCATAAAAGGCAACAGGTGGTGATGAGGCAGTTGCTAAGGAAAAAAGTAAAGGTTCAGTTGTTAAGAAAAACATAAGATAAATTCTGAGACCGCCTCCGCCTTTTCCTCAATGACTGAAGTAGAAAAGAGAGGGAGGAAAATTTGAGTGATTCATTGACATACTGAAAGAGTTAAGATAGAATATTCCTCTTCTCGAGGTGCTATAGTAGATGCGTTAATATTCCAAGTTTATAAAGAAGTTGTTTATAAAAAAGAAAGGAGCAATGATTAAGGATATTGATGGCTAGCACCATTGTAGTGCAGTCACTAAGAGGTCTTTGGCTAAGAAAAAGGGTAACCCGGAGTATTCACTATACCATATACTATTGGATCGTCTAGATTTTCCAAAGCTTTATGTGACTTATGAGCTAGAATAAATTTGATGTTGTTGTCCATATCAAGAAATTAGGCATGAACACTCCAAAATTGACTTCAATGTGATTATTAATGGCTGACCGCATGGTGAGAAACCTTGTTAGCATCTCTTTTATTATGATTGTGAGAGTGGATAATTTCATATTCCCAACTGACTTTGTCATTCGGGATTGTGAGGTTGACATCAATATGCCTATTATATTAGGGATACCATTTATTTCCATATAAAGATTGATGGTTGACATGGTGAAAGGAGAGCCAAAAATCAAAGTAAATGATAAGGAAGCCACCTTCAACATCTAAAACTCAATGAAGTAGCCTATCGACATGAGAGTGGTGTAGGTGATTGATTGTATTGATGAACCTAGAGGGTACACCTATGGGTATCTTGATGAATTATGAGTAATCAAGATATAGGTGTCATTCCATGACATTAAATAAAGTGTGAAGTTAAATCAAGAAATGTATGGAAGGCAACCCATGGGTTTTTTAGTGATGTTCGAGTAACTAACACATTCACATTGTACTGCGATGTTAAATCAAGTATTTAGTGGGAGGAACCACACTATTTTAGTGTTCATTTTTTGTTGTTTTTCTTTTGTAGGTTTTTATCTCTTGGACTCACCTGGAATATGGTAAAATTGCTACATTCATCAATTTATAGGTAAGAGGACTATGTGACTAATCCATTATGGTCACAAGTCCCACACAGGCAAGGTAAGTTGAATAATAAATTAAAAAGTTAAAATTTTAAGTGGGGGGAAATGGAAAGTTGTGGACTTTGGCACCTATTCATACTTTTTGGACTATAACTTTATGTTTTTGGACCATTAGTAGCTGGAAAAATATTAAAAAGTCAAGTCTAGAGTGTTGTATAGCGGGCCAAAAGTTTTGACCCAGCACCTGCCGGCCGCAAGTGACACTTGTGCCCCATGCCTAGCCGCATGTGGCACGTGAAAGTAGCTGTCGAGGCTAGATCATGAGTGGGACCATATTTTAATTAAAATTTTAGGCCCACCAACACTTATATAAAACCTAAAATAGTCCTTATCTAGGGATGCTCATGACACGAAGACTTAGCGCATCCCAGGTATGTTCTCACTTCCCTCTATTTTACTATATTTTAGTGCTTTAAGGGTAGTGCACAATTTTTAGTTGGGGTAGGAGATGCCATAGCCACCACGGGTTTTTATTGTGGTACATCTTTTCCTGTCGATCGTGATATGATTGTAGAACTGACATATTTAGGATATTTTTTGTTGTATTGTGTTTTATGTCATATTTTGTTATCTTTTTGTGTAATTAGGAGATTTTTAAGTATTTAGGGCATTAGTCAAATTTTTATTGATTTTGGAAACCCCTTCAAATATTGTGTTTTCAAACTTTGTGAATATATATGTATGAAAATTGTGGATCTTGTTATGGCATTAGGATTAGCGGCTTAATAATCACTTGCTAACAATTACATGAACTGTATAACTAGTAGCTTGTAATATTGACTTTGTGCTATATGTGTGTGTGATGCTACTTAGTTCCCTTTGTGTGGTAAAATAAGAACTTGCCTTGTTAGTCTTACCTAGCTTGAAGGATAGTCAACTAGGAAAGGATCATAGGTTGTTTTTTATTTTAGTCCACTTTTAGCCTAAATGACTTTCCATGTATGAAATAGTATCCCTTGATCCATGTTTTTAGCCTTGTAGTTTGTTTCTTTGTTTTCACCTATTCACCTTCCTATTTATATTACAATGAACTTGTTTTGGCCCTAGTTCTCCTTTGGCATTGTGTACCTCAACTCAGGCAAAACGCCTAAGTTGAGGGTAGCTATCATAGGGGTGCATCATGTGAAGTGGGTATGTAGAAACGTAAAATAAGAAAAAAAAAGTAATGCTAGGTGTGGTATCAAAAGAAGAATTAAAAAATGAAAATAAAAAGAAAATTGTGAAAAAATTTGAAAAACAAAAAATAAAAGACCACACCCAAACCGAATGTATTTTATATTTAAAAAAAAAAAGAGAAATAAGAGTGAAATTAAAAGAAAATTGGTTAATAAGTGAGACCTCACGGTTAGTGTAGTGCCAAGGAAGCTTTGTCACCTGATATGACCATATGTACCATAACAGCCCACAAGCCTACATTACAAGTCGAGAAAAGTTCTACAGTGATCCTAACTTAACTATCTGAATGCTAAGGTAAAGAAAATATGGGAAAGCCTATGGTATTTGATGCATATTAATTAGAAATTATCTTCTGAGTGTCAGTGTCTCTTAACTGGCCCCGCATTGACATGCATTTTTTCTTATGAGTAAGTGGGACATTTTTCTTGTAAGGGCATATAAGTCATATTCCTAGCTATTTTCTTGTTTCGGGTAGTGTAACTTGTACATATGCATGGCTTTTTGTTGATAATGTAATGCCATACCTTGCTCCCATTGTATCACATTATTATGCTTCATGGTTATACACAGTTGGTTTTGAAAAGTAAGGATTAGAGGGGGTGTTGTGTTTTGAGTTTAAAAGTGTTGATTGGCTTCCTCGAATAGCTTAGATTTTCCATGTTAAGCAACATTTTTGTTTTGTTGTGTTTTGTTGCCTAAGGACATCCAAATGTTCTAAGTTGGGGGTGTTAATGTGATATAGAAATATAGAACTTTCGACCCATAAAATGAGGAGAATATGCAAGTTTCTAAGGTTGTTTTGTTAGATATGATGAATTTTGGGTATGTTTTGCAGGAAATCATGTTTTGGATACTAAGTTCTTGAAAAATATGAAAAAGGGGTATTTTTGGCTTCTTATTGGAGAAATTATGGATGTTAGGCACACTTTATAGCTTGTTCGTGATCAAACCATATGCAAGAATTGAAGACGAGCTGAGAAGATGACTCCTGACACTTGCTAAGTCAACATGTGGACCGCAAGTAGTACTTATAGACCGCATGTTGGCAAAGCAAGTGCCAGAAGTCCGAAATCCCAAGAGCTGACTTGCAGGAAATTTTAGTTTTGCACTTGTCTCCACTTGCGCCCTCTCTACTGGTCGCAAGTACTACCTGTTCCCAAGGATATGGCGCATCTAGGGACCATAAGTGGCCACTGACTTTTTTTTCTCCTATTTCATTCAGGCATTGATTTTAGGGATTCCTTATGTACTATAAATACCCTTTGTGTTTTTTTATAGTATAAGGGACGCATTTTAGATACTCATAGACATATTTTGATTATGAGATTCGATTTTGATCTTAGAACTCTCCTGTATTGACTACAATTGATTGATGCAGTTATGGTTTTGTGTTTCCTACTTCTTCTTCTTATTATTTCATCTATGCTTTCAATCATAAATGTTGATGATTATTTCACAAGCATGTGCGACTAAAACCCATAGCTAGGGTTGTGGAAACCCTGGCAGATTGACGAAGTAGGGGAAGTGCTATCTTTGTCCAGAACCTATACCCATGCATGTATTGCTTTACCTTTAATATAATAGTTTTCTTAATGGGTGCACACGTTAGTATTCCACCTAGATTATTGCTACTTACTCTGAAAGAGGAGTAGTGACTAGGAAAAGATAAAGATAATAGTAATTTGGATGTTAACAGTCGATCCACACTTCTAGGGTTTATCTTAGAAAGATGGTTAGATTTCGTCTAATAACTAGAGACTCAAAAGGTAATAGTTAACTAGGATCAAGATAAGGGTTAGTAAGGCGACATCCTGAGACTCAAAAGGTAAAGGGTGAAATCCTTTTACAGATCCAAAAGACTGTAAAAGGAACATAACTTATCGATTCAGCATGCAAGGTATTAGGTTGGTTCAATAAAGCACAATAAGCTTACAGAGTTGAGAAGCCAGAGTGAACACAATTGTAGTGTTCACTTATGTCTGATTACTACTGAAGTTGATGTTCTCCCCGTGTTTGAAATGTCTATTCATAAAACCCCATTTACTTTTCCAGTTCTGGCTGTTGATTACAACAACTCGAAGTTGTAAGTCCATATAATCCCCTAGGATTCGACCCAACCTTTGTTGAATACTATATTTGGCAGCGACCATATCACCTTCTAAGATGAGGTGTAGCTTGGATGTCACCAAATGTCTATCAAAGAAACTACTCTTATATCTTTTGGCTGCCTTATTGACTGGCCGATATTGAATGTGACTTATACATTATTAAGTCAGAGTTTCTTCTGTCCTAAATATTTGTTAAGAAATGCCCTACCCATGGCTGGGAAAGGCCTTCCCAAGATGATAGAGAATTCAAAATCAAACTCACAATCTAGGATCACAAAGTCAGTTGGGTATATCAAAGAAGCCACTTTTACCAACACATCACACAATATACCAATAGTATTCTTCATAGTACGATCTACCATCAATAGTCTCATAGTAGTAGGCTCGGGTGACCTCATCCCCAACTGTTTGTAGAAAACTAGTGGTAACAAATTATTACAAGCTCCTAAGTCACATAAATGTCATGCAAAGTTGAAAGGCACATAGTAAATGGAATAGTGAAAGCTTCGGTATCCACCTTTTTTCCAACTAAAGATCGTGAGGTAATGGCACTGCATTAGATCATATTATTAGCAGGATCAAAACTCACCATCCATTTCTTCTTCACCAAATCGTTGATAAACTTTGCATAGCTAGGAATCTTCTCTAGCACTTCCACAAAAGGAATATTCATAGAAAACTCCCTCAACATGGACATAAACTTATGATACTTCCCTTCTTCAGGTTTCTTTGTAAACCTTTAGGGGAAACCTAGAGGAGGTCATGGAATAAGCTTCAATATTTGTGTGATATCCTTACCCTTTTCTTTATCATTATTAGCTCATTTATTTGTAACTGTCGATTGCTGTGATGCCTCATCATTAGACACCAACTTATCTACTTTAGTTTTGTCCATATCATTAACATGTACAATGTTATCCTCACGTCATCAACCACATGCATAGGTTGATCAGTAGTAGCCTTACCACTCTGGGTAGTAATTGATAGAAAGTAACTGTAGTTCTTTGAATTTTGAATAGTATTGCTAGGAAAAGTGCCCGATTGATGTTGATTAATGTTGCAGACATTTACCCAAACTATTGCTCATGCTGCTTAATCATGGTGGCATGCAACTCTAATTTCTAGCTCAACCTTGAAATATCCATCTTAATTTTCTTAAGGTAACTCTCTTGGCTATCTGAACCATTCACAAGATTAGCAAGCAACAATTCAATTCTCAAACTTTTGGGCTAAGCATCATGGTTCTTTAGTGGAATATAAAGGCAACTCTTATCTTTGTAATCACCATTCCTCCTCCAGTCACAATCACACACTCTACTTATGTCCCTATACCTATCACCAGAGTAGCTCCAACCTTGATTTACTTGCCTTGTGTACTAAGTGTCTTGATAAGACCCTTGGACTTTGTCTTGGAAACCCTCTATTACTCTATCCAGATGCTTTGCTTCTTCCTTAAAACCAGATTCATTAGGTCAAGAAGCGTTACCTCGAGAACCCACTGCATTTTCCTTTATTTCACTCATTACTGCAAACTACTTCATAAGCAGGCTAATCTCAATTCTCAACTGTGCTACATCTTGATCCACTGTCTCATCCAATGTTATCTGCTCTCTGGAAGCACCAAACACAAAAGTATCGATTGATCTATCTACCTCCCGAGTATTCCATGCTCAGTTGGCTTTAGTGATCTACCTACGATTTTTGTGGCCTAATTATAGTGAATGCTCATGAAAGTGCCACAGGTATTAGTATCAACTATAGCCTTGGTATTTTTATACAACGCTCACTAAAATATGTCACGCAAGCTTCTCCTTGTAATTTTCTGACTTGGGACATTCATCAATTTCTTCTTAAACCTCAACCATGTCTCATACAGTGCCTCCGAATGTAACTATCTGAAATTTTAGATCTCAACCTTCAACTGAAACATTCAAGAGGGTGGAACGAATTGGTCCAAGAACTGCTGCCTATACTTATTAAGAGTCATAATAGACCCACTAGACAACACGTCTAACCACAAAGTCGTAGCTTTTATCAGAGAGAATAGAAATTACCTAACTTGCATAGCTTTCTAACTTAACCTAGGCAGATTTTACGAAGTACAAATCCCCACAAAGTTCATAAGGTGAATACTTGCATCATCAGTAGGAAAACCATCAAACACTCCCTTTAAGTTCAACAACTAGATCATTGCACTTGTAATATCAAATTTCATCCCCTCAATAATTCTAGAGAAATGCCTGCACTTTTCTCAATTGGTTCAACATACCCAAAATCTAATTTTGGATCATCATAAATGGGAAAGCACTAATGAATTTGTTTTTGAACTATGTTTCTTCCAATCCGATCTCTATCAAACTCTGCTCAGTGTTCATCCTCTTATCTAGACCTCTTCTACATAGTTACACGATAGGTATCTATTTTCCTAACATTTTCTTAGTCCATTAAAAAATCAGTGACCTGCTCTACAGTTTCATGAAAATTGCGTGATGGTGGCTAATTCAATGATGTTGGTTTATTATGAACCTCTTCATGTAAGGCTCCTTGATCATATGTTTCTTCTCTATCCATCTTATGAATCTGTCGTAAGGTTTGTTCAAGCGTAGGATACAATCGAATCAGGGGATTGCCTTGACTCCGAATACTGGGCATACTTGAGTGTGTGCCTTATAAATTGTAGAATACGAAAAATCAACAAACAAAACTTCAACAAACTTGATCAATCAATCTGTAATTGTATTCCGCAGCAACGACGCCAAAATTTGATGTCGCCTAAATTACACCTCCAAGATTGTATAAAGCGGTCGCTAGTTAAATACAGAACCCAACAAAGTTAGGGTCAAACGACGATGAATATGCCTAAAACCTATTAAGATCTTGCTGATGTAATTAAAAATTGCATAAACTAAAAGAGGGGTCTTATAGTAATAAAAGTAACAGTAAAAATCACTGCGCACTTAGGATTGTGATCAATATGAGATGAGCACTAGGATTTTGTTCCCCCTTACTTCATAACTCCACAGTCTGTTTGTGCTTATTAAACTACCCCGAGGCCTTGCATGAAAAATATAACAAGTTATGTATCACCTAACCATCTCTCAACCTTGGTTTGGGCAAATTTCACTCATCTCCTCTCAGTCTTAGAACGTCACATTGCTAACCCTTGTTTTATGATCTCAAATTAACTATCTCCTCTCGGTCTCAAGTTAATTAGATGAAGGTTGATAGCTTCAAATTACTATTGTGATCTCCTTTTTTCTAATATCTTTCTCGGCCAAGTATCAAATATGAGTGAGTTCCTAAGGTTTTCAACCATTAATAAAGAAAATCAAAGTGAAAGAACTATCACTACATGCAAGAACATCTATCTAGAAAGACTTTGCACTTAACTTGCTTCGTTAATTCATCAGGATTGCCACAACCCTAGTTATTGGGTTTAGCTACTCATGTTTGTAAGAACAAACATAGATTTCAGAGTTAAAAGTATGATGAACTTATGAAAAATAGGAATGAAAACCCAAAATCTTAAATTAACTATAGACCCTTAAATTCAGGAACAGTGATTCCAAGATCAATAATGTATCTCAAAACTCAAAATAATATAAAAAGTGGATAAAATGTGTAAACTGATAAGAAAACGTCCAAGGGGTATTTATAAATAAAAAATAAAACCTATCTTAAATAGTGAAGGAAACCAGTGTTGGTATCATCTCATGATTTATGGGTTGAGTAGTAGGTACAACCCACGAGTCGTTCCTTGGAGTCATGGAAATAATAGCACATATTCAACTTTCAGAATCTTCAACTACGAATTGTAACCTACAATTCGTAGGTTTTACCTACACGAGTCATAGGTAGACTTGAGGATATTAGATCTAGATTACATTCTCAGAACTTCAACCTACTAATGCTACTCATGAGTCGTAGGTTGACTCGTGTGTAGCTTTTTCAGCAACTCTTAGTCCTCTTTTTCTTAGTCTTTACTTTGAACTCTATTTTCCTGCAATACCAACACAAAATCATATCAGATCTAATAAGAACACTTTAGTTTCTACAAAATTTCCTTTTTTGAAGCATCAAAAGTGCTATGAAACCATGGCACATCAGTGATGTCCTATATATTTACCTTTGTATATATATATATATGTTTATGCATTCAAGACCAACAAAAAGGTATGACCTAAGGTAGTATATCTAACATCTCAAGGCACTCTATCATGTAAGAAACTAGAGCTGGCATGACTTGAGTCCCTAATCGACCGTCTAAACATGAGATAATTATCTATAGTAAAATAACTGTAAGAAAAAAACTAGAATCATACCTCAGACCTCGATATCTGTCCATAATCAATCATCCACGAACTAACCATAATCACAACAATACAGTAACCAGCAATTTTGAACAAATAATACCTAAATTAGGCCCCATAACCCAAAAGTTCTAATCAACACATAGAACATAGCAAGCATCACTTATAGCCTACACTTATGCGACCACCCATAAGTCTGATAGATAGAGAAACCAAAAACAACGTACTGGTGATATGCAATGCACATGCAAGAATGAATGCAAAGTAAGTCCATAATACCATAGCCAATCCAAGTGCCATAAAGTAACCCAGTGTATACACCTACTCCATCTCGAAGACTCGCAAAGGCAAGACCTACAATGTTCTTTTTTCAATGGCAAAATGTATCACAGATGAAGGGGAATCTTAGGGGTTTGGGAGTACCCGTATACACCAACCTGATCTCGATCCAAGATTTACAATCATCATAATCATTAATCCACTCCATCCATAATGGAGAAAAGTATATATAATAAATAGGCGGACTCAGCTAGCGGCTAAAAAAGTGTAAGTTTGTAAATCCATTGCTTGGGGTCAACTTCTGGACTAAATCATCATAAAATAAAATAAAGGATTGAAATATCTCTCAATTAAAGTAAATAGTAGTGGTAAAACCATGGACCAAAATCTATCTCGGTCAGATTATAACAACCACAAGAAACCCAGTTGTTCCCACAAAGTGCGGTCTGAGTAGAGTAAGTTATACACAGTCCATACCGCTACCTTTGAAGAAGTAGAGAGGCTATTTCCGATAGACCCCTAGCTCAAGATAGAGAATAGGCGACAAGGAGCTGGATTACATAACAGAAAAGGTGTAAGTAATAATAAAAAGTAAATCAGAGCAATACGAAAATACCAGAGAAATGATAACACGACATAAGCAGCTAGCAACTGAGAATCTTTGTTAGATTCTAAAGTATTATTTTTGTCCCAAAATCTCATAAATCATCCATTAAGGCAGTACAATTCTGGTTATGAAAGAATAGTTAAAACTAAAAAGTGGGAATAAATCCCAATTTAAGAAAATAGTAATAAATTGGAATTTGTCATTTCTTCATGGTCATAACAATCACTTTAAGCATTGGTGGGTAATCATATTTCTTAGAGGTACTGAATATGACTCCATGAATGGAGAAAGTGTTCTTTGGTTGGAATCGTACAACTAAGTCAACATGAATATACCGTATCTATGCATGCCATCAATAGCATCCAAATAATATAATTATCAATGTCTAAATGTCCATAGACTATGGCTCTAAGCTTTGAAAGGATAAAATGTTGCCCTGGAGTCTAAATAATATCATAATCATGACCTTGGTCCCAATAAGATATATATCCAGTATCATTATAATATTGTAATCTAGGAAACCATGATGATCCACCGAGTCAAGTACTAAACCTTATACTAAAGAGTTATTAGCCTCAAGTATGTCCAACATGCTAGCAACCTAGGGTAATAGGATTCTACAAGCATTATAAATATTTCATCTTATGGACTGATTCACCCTTCCATCCCCCGAACTCATAATTTAGACTAAGTCATGGTGTTCTACCCATAATCACAGCCTAACATTCTTACCTAACATGCAATATATATAATACACTATCTCGTGAAGAAGATAGACAGAAGCCTACAACACATCATAAGGAGTAAAAGAAGACGCATATTGCTATATTAAGGGTTGGGCCAAGAACAGGCCTGCGGGGCCTGCAACCGGAATCCAAAATTAATTCCATCAAGAGGTCCCTCAAAGGACAAGCAATATATAATCAAAAGTTGAGCACAAATGGTGCAATAATCGAGGCCCTAGTTAGCCCCTACAGTTTAGGGATTTTAAGACCTAATTTCTAAGAATTTACCATGAAATAGGATGGAAATTGACAGAAAAATTAATGGGATATGACCAAGCAGTGTAAGCTTCAATGGATGATTCTCCATTTTTCCTCTCTTTAAGATGTCAAAATAGGTGTGAAAATGGTTGAACAAATGGTGGACAATTAGGGGAAGAAAGGTTATTTTTTTTACCCTAAGTGCCACTTAAGTGGTTACCCATCCGCTAAAGTAGCACTTCAATTGCAAAATTCGTTTAGCACGATAGGCGCAGGAACCGTAAAATTTTCCACCCTTTTGCTAAAGCAGAGTTCGCTTAAGCGGCCCCCTTGCCGCTTAAGTGGATCATGGGCTCTAAAGCAGCTCCATGATTGCTTAAGCAATCATATTAGATACTAGATATCAGATTATGCTAAGTCCAAAAATGGATTTCGTTTGGGTACTCAGGATTCATTCAAAACCCTGTACGCACAAACAAACTATGCAACCATACAAAAATTGGCATTCAGAACTCAATAGAAACATAAAAACTTTCATCCAATATCATTTCAACTAAATATGGGCCGCACACCTATAGTTCCTATTTCATATTATTCAGCAATAACCCAAAATAAGTCCAGAAGCCTCGATACCTGAACCAAGAGTCCCCAAACCTAAAATCAATGTTCACGAGCTGATGGTGCTGTTAGAATTCTCATCCGAGTTTATCTATTAGAAGTTCTGATCAGAGACCAAATCCAAAATAGAAAAAGCTCCAAAATAGGGAAATGGGCCTAAAACTCAAACGAACTATCCAATAACAAAATCGATAGTTCCCGTAAGTCATAAATAACTTATAGCCACTGTGGGAAGGCTAGAAACATTGAAAATGCACGTAAATAAGGAAATAACCTATAGGATCATAACAATATCTACTACTAAAAGGACATTCATCCGTGAAATTAAATGTATATAAAGATCACAAAAGCTCAAAGAGATAAGGTATTTCTTCTGCATGTTCTGAGTAAGACTCCCCAGATAACCTCTAAGAAGAAACAACACTTCCAAGGGATTTTTCCATAGGTAATCTTCTTTAAGGTTGCTTCCTTACTCCATTCTACTGAAACTCTCCCTGAACCACCAATTAGCGTTCAACTAAATCAAAAAAGTCTTATGTATGCAAATTTTAACCGCAGCACACTAATACCGCACTGGTACCATCCCAACCAATCAAAGACTCAACTAAGCCAAAGAAAATTAAAGGCACTAATCATGCGACCAATTCTAATATCCAAATATAGCCTTCTTTGGCCTTTCCAAACATACTATCTACGCCTAACCAAGTAGATAGACACGCAAGTTCTATCCGTTCAACTACATGACACTAGCCTCAAAGAACTGAAGTTGATCCACCAAAAATCCATGATAGTAAGCATGAGAATAAGCCATTAAGTCACTACTTGGGCACACAATTGGAGATGACCAATATTTGCAACTCACATCCTATGCTACAACTGGTCTGAATGACCCTCAAAACTGATTGTCAGGTGTTCGAAGCACAAACACTCATCACTGAATGATCCACTCCAGGATAACCAACCAATGAAGGATAAAACTAAGTTAAGACCAACCTAATCATACTACTCTTACTGAATAGATCATCAAAAATTTTGATAAAATTAGAAATCAAAGTCAGGAGTGGAAGAAACCACCCTTCAATGCTAACAAGCCACCATCTGAACAGCTATCAAACTCTATCAAACATAACTAAAAAAGACTGAATAGGTAGATAAGTAGTAGGCTTAGCCATCCTATAGATGAAACCCCAAAAAATACAAATTAAAAAATAAAGGTTGCATTGAAGCTCTACAACTCCCATCTAAAATCTCAACACTGAGGCTGAATCGCGTGATCTCAGCTATCTGAACCAATATTGTAGATGAGTAAGCATCCACACTCTAAATTTTATCATAACCCTCAAGCCACTATTCTAAGGCATTAAATACACAATGAATCCAACCAGTCTAAACCAAGGGAAAACACCTATCTCAACCTCACTATCCTAGATCGGCCATATCCCGATTGGATCATGCTAGAGCCAAAGTCTAAATTTTGTTGAATAGAATCACAAAGGAGGATAAACCGCAAGCTAAAAGCATGAGCAACCAACTCTATATATGCGGGAGGTCATGAACCACCCAAGAACACCTAAGAATCCACCAAACCTACAAACTATGCTAAGGATAACCAAAACTCTAGCAACTCAAAGAACTATAACCTTAGCCAGGAATTGGTCAATGTAATACTCCAAATCTCGGTATGAATACCCAAATTATCAACTTAAAAAGAGGTCACAGGAGAGTTTACCTATCTCTACCTCCTTTATCTCTATTAGAATAAGAACCACACCCCAATATGAAAATAGTATCCAACTCTACACCAATACCAGGATCAAACCGCCACCCGGAGACGAGCCCGAAAACCTAAAAGGCAAGTCCAAGACCTCATGATATCAAAACTGAGACCACTACTAAATGGCAAACTATATAACATGGAAAAATGCGCACAAAATTGCTCAATCTTAGAAATAGGCTATGCAACAAATCACTAACTCTAGATCTATCATGGAATTAAGAAGATTTGACCTACCTTCTCCTTGATAAACCCACTCAACAACTGATCTACCCTCACCAACAAAATAGAAAAATGACCAACCTAGCCTCACTATAAGACAAAAATCGTCCAACAAGATGGACGCCCAAACCAATGTACAAGAACTGCAAGAAAAGGAATTATGATAATGTTAGTCTACTGTCTACCAAAGGAAGATCGATCAACATCAAACAATGAAAATAATAAGAACAATAATATAAACATCAAAATAAAGAATAGGAGTACTAAAAATAAAAATCAATAGAAACTACCATTCTAGGGCCATAAGAAGATCAATAATTCAATGCAAAGGGGACTCAAACCCACATGTTAAAACCCTTGAAAAAATATAAATACTGATCTAATCCATCCACAACTAAAAGAAATTATTTATGGGGGTATTCAAATAATCATGAAACCTACACAAAGGCATACAATAATCAATATAAGACTTACCACGACACATAATCACCGATGGGTACAAAAACCTCAATACACTCAAACAAAATATTAAAGGTAGGAAATAAAAGGTGCACCTATCTCGATGGAACCCAAAGTCACATGTTTGACGTGCCTGAGGGATGAGCGGGCCCAAATTCAAATTGAGCATCCAAATCACCATCTGAGGCACTAAGTGCACTCCCTCTAACTGAAGGCATCACATCTCTATGAGACTAGTCTGAATAAGCTGAATGGCTGATAATCCCTCACGGGGGACACTTTCTAGACCAGTGACTGATCTTTATACAGTCTTAGCAAACCCTTAAAGCCCTAACCTAGAAAAAACCATGAGTTTATTCCAAGTAGCTGACCAACCAATATCGGGGACACTCTTATCAAAATAACCATCCGCCCTGATGTTGTAACATTCATCAAGAACTCAAGGCTGATGGAAAACATATATTGGCTCTGTCTAAACAACCAACTTGGTTGTGGTCACTCTTTAGACCAATGACCAATCTTTCCAAAACAATTATAATCTCCTGGAATAATCTAAGGAACTACACCTATTGATCTAAAATAGATAGCACACCGCAAAGATCCTGAATACTCCACAAAGTCTGATGGGAATTTTGACCACTACAACCACCCTGACTAATGTCAGAGCCACCTTTATAAGTCTCAATACATGCTCTCTTTTTGGCTGTTGCATGATCGAAAACCAAAGATAAGGAGGACCCAGTTGTTATCAGATGATCTGATGCCAAATAGAGTGGTAGAGCTAATCCATTAATAAATCCATGTACCATTTCATGCTCTGAAGAATATAGCTTAGGAATATTTTTAGCACACTCAACAAACCCTACCTTATAATCTGGAATCGATAATGAACCCTACTAAACATCAACAAACCTAACTATGGCCTAAGAAATGCTTAATGAACTAGTTATCTCTGGCTGTGTATCAATAAAAAGGTTCAAAATTCCCAATGTTGAATCTCTAAAGGCCGAAGCGATCATAAACTCTATTGGGGCGTGGGATGGCCCCAAATCCTCTAACTGACATAGAATATCTTTGACATCCATCCCTTACTACTTCGTTCTATGCTATGCTAAAGCTCTAGAAATGCATGTTGAAGTCCCATATACATTTATCAACAACCTCTTATCATTTGTTAGGGATAGAATAAAGTCAAATAAGTTAGTTAGGGTTCATAAAAATTCAGACACATGACAAGGAGTCAAGGATAGATTTATAAAGAAGGTCATATAGCCTCTCAAAGATAGGTTACAAAGGTCTCTATATCAATCCATGGGACTCTAATAGGCATTTAGATCATATACCAACATACTGGTAAACCTAGGTTATGATACCAATTTGTCACGACCCAATTTCTTATGTCATGATGGGACCTACTATGACCGACCAATACGTAAGCCAACCCATAGTTCAAAACTGCCAGTAACATAATACTAAGAAAACTAAAATATTAAATAAATATACTGGTATAACCCGTCATTAAAAACAACATAGTTATTACTCTAATCTAATAGAGGGATAACAGTAATACATCGAACACAAACAGCTCACCCTAAATCCCTAATCCATAGATGGTCCACACAATGTACATAATAACAGAGATAACCCACTATGATCTGCAGGCTATAGAAGTATAGTACGAGTACTAACATATGGTACTCAGTAGTCAATAATCGACTAAGATCCAAAGATAATGTAAATATAAATAACATGCCAGCAGTAATATAAAATACAACAAATATCCAAAAGATAACATAGTAAAACTAGAGAGAATTAAGAAAGAACTTTTCTATTTTATCCATACTCAGGAACTTGAGCACTATACTGTATACCATTAGCCAATATATAAGTAAAGAGTAGAAGAAGGATATATAGCACTATACAAAGCCAAGAGGTACATATATAATCCGAAGAAACAAGGGAAGAAAGGAATATATAGTGATGTCATTGCTAGATATATGTATATTATAGGCATACAAGACAAACTCAAGGGTACTGCCTAAGGTAGTAAATGTAGCATCTCAAGGAATCCTAACTAAGTAAGAAACTAAAGCTGGCATAACCAGGGTCCTTAATCAAATAGCTAAACATAAGATTATTATCTATGGTAAAATAACTACAAGAAAAAAAGTCATAATCATACCTAAAATCTCGATATCTATCCATAATTATCCAGCCTACCTTGATGACGAATCGCAAGTCCTCAAATTGCCCATAAATGGTTTGCCTTTACTAAATGATCCCAAAATGCCACAATGCTATCAAAATAGTAATTTACAAATCAACAAGAGTAAAATAAGACAATTTGTCTATATTAATAGTCGGGTCAATATTAGAGTCAAGAATAGACTTGCGAGTCTCATAAATAGAATCCAAAATTTAATCCATCATAAGGTCCCTCGAAGGACAAGGAATGCATTCTCAAAAGCTAAGCACAAATGGTGCAAGAATCAATGCCCAAATTAGACCCTAAAGTTTAGGGATTTTAAGATCTAATTCCATAGAATTTACCATGAAATAGGATGGAAATTGACAGTAAAATTAATTAAAAATGACTAAGGGGTGTTAGGCTAGCTTACCTTATCTTTAATGGATGGTTCCCCACTTTTTTCTCTCTTTAAGCTCTTAAAATGGTGTGAAAATAGTGAAAGAAATCGTGGAAAATCGGGGGAAGGAAGGGGGATTTATCCACCCTAAGTACTAGTTAGTGGTCACCCAGCCGTTAAAGTGGTCTGGCATTCTAGGCGCGGGTATTGCTTAAGCGGCTACCTTTTTGCTAAAGCAGGGCTTGCTTAAGTGACAAGGGGAACTAAAGCAGTTCCATGATTCCTAGAGCATTGGCCGCTGAAGCAGATTCATGATCGCTTAAGAAATGGCTGCTAAAATGGCTCCATGATTACTTAAGTAGTCATATTAGATACTAGATATCAGATGTTGGTATGTCTAAAAATAGGCTGTGATCGAGTGCTCAAGATTTTTTTGGAACCCCGTGTGCACAAACAAACTATGCTACCATACCAAATTTGATGTTCCAAACACAATGAAACCATTAAAACTTTTATTCGAGATCTTTTCAACTACATGTAGGACCCACACCAATTATTTTATTTTTCATATAATCTGCCCAATAGCCCAAAATAAGTTTGAAAGCCTCGGGACCTGAATCAAGGGTCCCCTACATAAAATCAATGTTCCAGAGCTGATGGGACTATCAAAATTCTCAACTGAGGTCATCTACTAAGAGTTTTGTTCTGAGACCAAGTCCTAAACAACAAAAGCTCTAAATAGTGAAATAAGCCTAAAACCCAAAGAACCATCGAATTTTTGGACCAATAATTTCGGCAAGTCATAAATGACCTGCAACCTCTATGGAAAGGCTCAAAATGCCGAAAATGCACGTTAATTAAGGGATGGACCTACAGGGTCATTATAATATCCACTACTAAAAGGGCTTTCATTCGCGAAATTCAATGGATAGAGAGATCATCAGAGCTTAAAAAGATAAGGTACTAGTCGTGCATGCTTTAAGCAAGACTCTCTAGATAACCTCTAAAAAGAAACAAAGCTTCGAAGGATTTTTCCACAGGTATACCTTTTTAAAAAAACTTTTTTACTCTTCTCAAACAACCAAAACTTAGGCTCAACCACCAACTAGTATCCAACTCAATTGAAAAAGTTGAAGCACACAAATTTAAAATACAACATATTTATACCACTTTGGTACCGGCATACAAAGAGAAGACGCGACCAAGCCAAAGAAAATCCAAGAAACAAATCATGTGACCAATTCCAATATCCAAATATAGCCTTATTTTGCCTTTCCAAACCTACTATTTACTTTCAACGAAGTAGATAGTCACCCACGTCCTATTCGTACAACTCTATCACACTAATTTCAAAGAACTAAAGCTAATCCATAAAAATATCAGGACAGCAAGCACGAGAATAAGCCTACGGCGCTAACTAGGCACACAATTAGAGATGACCAATGCACGCAACTCACTACCTATGCTACAACTAGTTCGAATGACCCTCAATACAGATAGTCGAGAGTTTGGAGCATACATACTCACCATTAAATAATCCACTCTATGATGTCCCAACAATTGAGGATAAGACCAAGCTAAGCCCAACCTAAGCACACTACCCCTACTGAGTAGATCATCTAAAATTCTAATAAAACCTAAAACTCAAGGCAAGAGCAGAAGAAACCACCCTCGAGTACCAATGGGTCACCATGAACATCTATTAACCCCAATAAATCTAAATTAATGAAGACCAATTAGGTAGATAGGAGAAATCTTAACCAGCCTATAGATGAAACCCCATTTGAGACAAATCTAAAAACAAAGGTTATATCTAAGATCTATGTCTCCTAACTAAAATCTCAACACCAAGGTTGAGTTGCTTAATCAAAACTTTTCAAACTAATCTGATAGATTGGTAACCATCCACACTCAAAATCTATCAAAATCTTTAAGCCTCATCCTACTCAAAATCTATCATAACCTTTAAGCCACCATTCTAAGTCATCAAATCCATATGAAATCCAACCAATCTAAATCAAGGAAAAATACCCAACGCACCCTCACTATCCAAGATAAGGAATATTTCTACTAGATTATACTAGAACCAAAGTCAAAATATAGCTGAAGAATAGAACACAATAGAGGATAAGCCACAGCCTAAACTCATGAGCAACTAACTCCATATCTGTGAGAGACTATAAATAACCAAAGCACACTCAAGTATTCACTAAGGCTACAAACTATACAAGAGATAACCAAAACTCTAGCAACTCAGAGAACTACAACCTTAGCCGGTATCTGTTCAATCCAATACTCTAAATCTAGGGTGTATATATGATGACGTCATAGAAACATAGCATACAAGACTAACTGAATGGCATGACCTAATGACCCGACCTGAACTAAGACCTAGATGTACGACAATCTCAAGTCCACCATGGACTAGAGGCCACCCTCTTAACCCATTCTCAAGAGCAGAATAATAGTAATAATAAATAATATAGAAGCCAACTAAATAAAAATAAGAAGATGGATGGATAACTTAATGATACTAAAAATTAAAACAATAACTAACCAACCCATATTTGTCCACAATAGCCTTTAAAGATAGAATACCAAATGGGTTAGATCATGGCCCCGACCATGACCAAAAGAATCCAAAAAAACTGAGTGAAAATAAAAGAATATAGAAATAATAAGGGCTTCTAAATATGGAGGCTCACCACTTCACTGCTACTCAATGGAGAGGATAATCCACCAAATGATGCACAAGAGTAAAAGAAGTATCTTTGGACTGTACATTATGAAATAATATAGCATGCAAAGACTGTTAGGAGGGTGAGTACTAGTATGTAACTCAGGGAAGGGATAAAATAATGCAAGAATCAATCAGTCCAAAACCATTAAAAATCATATGCACACATTCATACATACATATATAAGATGTCGAGATAGGAAACAAGGTTTAAGCATGATATTTAAAACCATTAACCTGCACTATGTATCTCTAACCTTCCTCAAAACATCCACGGGCTATATGGGTCTGGCTCCTCCCATCGAAAGGGACCTAATACATGTTAGCTGCATAGTAGAAGAAAATTGAGGAAGGGCCAAAGCCATCGAGGATTCAACCATAGTGGGTGTACACATCAACGAGAAAGTCTTGAGTATCTAGATTTAGGACTAAAACTGTTAAAATCAATGTGTACACCATGTGTTTGATCTAATGCCCCAATGAATTCCATGTCAATTACTTTGAGTTTAGAGGGTATAATCATGTATTTAAAGTTGAAGTTCCTTAAAAATGATGTTTATATGACTAGTTAAAACATAAATTTGGGGTTAAAATGTGATGTTTTAAATGATGTTATAGAATTGTCAAAAATGGTCTCAGTTACCGCGATCATGGTTATCGGAACCATAATCGCAGCACCGCGATAGCAATTAAGGGCATTTTCAAAATGTTTAAACCCAAGGAATAACTACCGTCGTCGAGCGTTGAGAATGATGATGATTCCCCCGATGAGTGGTCAGATGATGATATAGGTAGAGATGATGCAGAGTCTGTATGGGAGAGCAGTTCTTGATCCAGATTCAGGGAGTACCCTTATCTCTTGTCTTGATTTATTATGCAGTGAGGGCACTACTAGCTTTTAACTTTGGGGTGTTGGCCTTCGATTTGTATTGTTGAGTTATTTGTAGATTTTTGGAAGTTTTGACATTGTTTTGCTTACATTTTGGATGATTTCTATTTTTTTTTATTGCTACACTTGGGCTTTTTGATGGTGCCCACATTTTATTAGATTAGTCATTTGATTTTTATTTTTGATTCTCTACTTTACTTTATTTGGATTATGGTGATTCTTGGCAAGATTTTCCCTATGATAGATTGAGTGACGACATTCTTAAGGAGAAAGCGTCATGATGGGGTTTTGACACATCGATGCAAGGGAATTCTGAGTACTCGTGGTATCAAGATCACAAATTCAAGGGAAGTCGGAGTACTTGTTGTATTGCAAAATTGGGATTACACACATTTCATTAGTGAAGTCTGAGTAGCCATATGGTTGGTTTTCCCATAGTAAGCAAAAATATAAGACAAAGTCTTGGTCTGTTGCCATGGTTAACAAATTATGCATGATGCAAATGTAAAGCAAACACCCCCTCAATTCAAAATTTTTCAAAAATCAAGAGCATGGGAGTGAGAAACTTTGTAACCAAACTTTTTCTCTTTTTGTGAATCCAAAATCTTTGGCTTGTACATATTGATAGATACTAATTTTTCGTCTCTAATGTGAGGGGTAACTGAGCCTCCTTGGAGAGTTTGGATGCCATGTGCGGTGAGTTTATTTGTTTGAATCTCATATATACTTTGTCATCTACAACTTGCCCCATTAGTCTCTCAAGGCTAATTTTGATTGTATTTGGTTGGTAAAATGATATTAGGCTATCTTTGTCACATTGGAAGACCATTTAACCTAAAAATCTGACCCGTGCATAGAGGTTATCCCTAGTCACCCACTTTTATCCTTTGGACCTTTCTTTGTCAACCACATTACAAACCGTGAGCCATTCAATTTTTATCCTTCTTTTGAACCATACCCTTCTTGAACTTAGAAATGCAGCTTGAGGCTAAAAGCCTAAGTTGGGGTGGTGATGATTAAAGGAAGAAACTTAAGGAAATGAAGTGTAAGTGAATGCCTATGTACTTAAGAATTGAAACAAATGAATAAGAAAAAGAAAGGACCCAACAAAGTAAAGAATTCCATGAAAGTTTCAAGAAAAAAAATGAAAGAAATTGTGTGGAATAAGAAAATTAAAGTGGCCCATAGTGAATGGTGGATTAAATAAGTATGATGAAGAGGTTAAAGGATGGTATGAGCCATGATTTTTCCTAAATGATATCCTACCCTACCCCGAACCAATGTTACAATTGAAAATAGGGTTAATCCTATAGTATGGAACTTGTTAGCATAGAGAATTCTTGTGGGTGAGAGAGTTTTACACTTAAATTCCTTGTTGCATATTTGGTAGCTTAGTGTGTCAAATTTTCCTTCCTGTGAGGAGGCATGTGAATGAGTTAAGGTGGGTGATTTTGTCATCTTCTGAGAAAAGAGTCAAAAGGAGTATAGTGTGGATAAGGTAAAAAAGTAAGTTGATCCTAGAGTATCGACGATTGTTATACTATTGCTCTTTGAAATCTTTTGCATCCTTCCTTATTGCATTTTATGTTGAGGGTTGTTGGGAAAATAGGTTTGCCTATGTTTGAAGATCTACTTGAGGTAGTAACTAATCTTGATGTCATCGTGATCATTGGGTCATATTATTTGGTCATACATGTGCATTGTATCATAGTAAGAGGTAATATTTCTTGATGACAATCAAGGATTTAAGTTGGGGGTTTTGATGAGTGGTGAGTTTACCACTCATTTGCACTCCTTATTTGTGAACATTACCATGTTTTGAATGAATAATTGAGACAATATTTGTGATTAAATGCACTAATATCCACATTTTGTAGGCACATAGGTAATGAGGTGAAAATATGTGGCCGCGAACTGAAAAACATCAAGAGAATGAAAGAAGTGCAGTTTGAAGACCTGGAGCAGAACATAGCCTCTGTTACCACGATCACAGTCATCAGACCGTGATCGTGGTCAGCCAAGCAGGTCAACATACCATGATTGTGTGACTCTGTTCGCAGTTGCAGATGTCACAAACACAAACAAGATCTTGTGATTGTGGGCTATCAGAAAATGTAGCCTAAGGGAACGAACGTACATGCACACAGTTGATCCCAAATGTCCTCACATATATTCAAACCCTATCCTTTTGAAAAAATTAATTTATTTCCCAAATATTACACATTCTCCTAGTTCTTAGCATCCATACTTGGAGAAGAAAATATTGTATTAATTTTGAGTGAAGAATACATTAGAGTAGCTTCTAAGTGGAGAATTAGCAAACTCCCATTGAATATTTGTTTGAGTCAAAAGTTTGAAGTAATATTCACTTGCTCTATGATAAATCAAATAAATGGAGATTTTGGGTATATATTTACTTATTTATCTTATGTGTAGCTAGTTTTTCCTCTTGCGGTTATGTATGAATAAGGTTAAAGTGTGTGTGGGTTGTTATTATTAGCTTCAATTAGTAGTTCGTGTTGATGGGTTTTACAAATTCTTGATGATAACGTGGAATTTGTTGGTGAACTCCTCAAACTTCCTAATACCTACATCATCCTTGAAAAAGGGATATGGGCAACCAAGATCCTTCAAACATCCTCGAAAGAGGGGTTGAAGGTGACATAAGAATTTGTGAACAATTAATTAGATTGTAGTTGTTCCCTTTTTGTCATCTTATTAATAAGGATAAATTTTGGAATGGCTATGACTTAGTCATCATCCTAGAAATAGGAATGCCCAAATTGAGGGTTGGTTACCAATTTTTGAACACACCCATTTGTTATTCGAAAGAATCTATGGGAGATAGTTTGGTGCTTTGTTGAAAGGCTAGCACCAAAACCCCTAATCGCACCTACCCACGTTTAATCTACTAAAAGTGAAGTTGATTGTTAACACCCTCATATTAGATTCCTTTAGTAATACATAACCCCAAGATCTGTGCCTAATTAATTATACTCTAGTTGTTCGTAACCCCAAATTAATACTAGAAAATCCAAAAAAGAAATATCTGTGGTGACACCTTTCAAACCCCATATTTTTATACTATTGTACTCTAGGTTTTATTTTAGTAAGTATCCATTTGTTTGAGCTAATTTCTTCTCCACTCATATTGTTCCCCGTGTATTCAACCCTAGCTCTTGTTGGGTTATTATAATGACAATGATTGTCTTGCACTTAAATTGATGTGTAAGTTAAGCGTTATCATACATAGAGGCAATTTCGGTCACAGTCGATACCAAAAGTGGCACGCTTTGGTATGGAGCAGAAGATATGGCAATTGGAACTCTATTATCCCCAGTATCAACCTTGGCTAAAGGTCCATCGCGTTGCATGTGACGAAGTTGTCCACAATTATAACACTGATTCCTCCCCTCCTCACAATAACCATGAAGACGTTGCCCACAAAAATTACAAGGAGGATAAGGTGGGGTTGATTGAGCTCCATTAGCCTGTGACTGGGCACTTTTAACATAGAACCTCCATTGGCCTAATAACGACGATCGCCAGAAGGGTTAGGATACGAAGAGCTAGAAAATAAATAAGAATTGCCCCAGTTCTTCTTCTTGGCCTACTGTCTTCCATCTCTCCCACTATTTTAATGACCCCCACACTGCTCTAAATACTTGAACTTCTTACTCTGCCACTCGCCAATGTTTGCCTATTTTTTCTTTTCAACCTCAATCCACTGCATATAAACCACAAGTCTAGAGATGTCTATATCATTATTTAACATTGCAGCCTTACACTCCAATACCAAGTCTAAGGACAATCCAAAAGCAAACTTCCTCATCTTGGATCTCAGGTTGGACATTAACTATGAAGCATAATGAGACAGTTGCTGAAATTTCAATGCATGTTACTTCACACTCATCTTACCTTGCTTTAGATTAATAAAATCCTCAGCCTTAGATTCCCTCAACTCCTGAGGAAAAAAGTTCTCAATAAAGGCACTCGGAAACCCGTCCCATAATGCAACCCTACATCATCACCCCTTAACTACTCCTACTCCTGATACCACTCATAAGCTATGTCTTTCAGCCGATATTCATCAAACTCTACACTTTAAGAATCAATACCATGCATCACTCAAAAAATCTTCTCCATCTCATCCATAAACCCCTAAGGATCCTCCTCAACCTTAGAGCATGTAAAGGTTTAGGGATTTAACCTTATGAACTAGTCAAGCCGAGTGACCTCGAATGAAGGAGCAATAGAACCAACACAATTTGACTGATGAGATTGAGATGTAATCAACTGAGTGAGCAAATAAATAGACCAATGAAAGTGTGCATTAGATATGTTCCCTTGAGGGGGATGGTCATAAGCATAACCACCCCAAGAAGCCTGAGGTGGTCTAGTAGGGACAGTTGGAACTCCACGTGGAGCAATATAATTAAGTACACAGACCCTAGATCAAGTATGCACTCCATACATAGAGCGTGTCCCCTCCATATTATCCTCAGGTAGGACAGATTTTCTATGAACATCAAATCTTTAGGGAGGAATTATCTAAAATATGAGGAAGCTAAGAGTTAGAGAAGTTTTATAACACTAGACTCTATAGCCCAAAAATAGAACAGAACAAAAGGGAAACATTCCTAATTCCTTATATTCTCCTCCGTATAAGTGTGGCACACAACAAACCCATCAAAAGCACTCTACCTAACTCGGCTTTATGGACACCTACCAACTCTAAACCCAGCTCTGCTACCAAGCTAGTCATGAACCAAACCAAGACCTGGCCGTGACGGGTATCTCAAGTCCACCATTGACAAGAAATCACCTTCTTAGAACAACTTCAAGAGAACATTAATAATAATAATAAACACTGCAAAAGCTAACTAAACAAAAAATAAGAAGATGGATGGATAACTCAATAACACGAAAAGTCAAAACAATAACTAACCAACCCATATTTGTCCATAATAGACTCTAAAACCATAATAAAAAATAGTTCGGGATATGTCCCCTACCATAACCAAAAAAATCCAAATATAGAAATGATAAGGCCTTTCTAGTGGTGGAGGCTCACCACTTTACAGCTACTCGACACACATGCTAATCAACCTAACGCTACACAGGGTAAAAGAAGTATCTTTAGAACTACATTATGAAACAATATAGCGTCTCGGATTAGTTAGTGAGGTGAGCGCTACTATGTAACATAGGGAATGGATAAAATATTGCCAAAATCAATCGGTCTAAAACCACTCAAAAACCATATGCACACATTGATATACATATATATAAGATGTTGAGATACATAACAACTTTTAATCATGAGATTTAAAATCATTAACCTAGATTATGTGTCTTTAATCATCCTCAAAACAACCATAGGCTAAATGGGTCATGCTCCCCCCAACGAAAGGCCCCAATATGTGTTCGCCATACAAACTGGAGAAAATTAAGAAAGGTCAAAAGCCACCGAGGCCCCAAGCATTCCAAAATATATATGTAATGTGTGAACTATACACACGGTCATAAAACTCCCATGCTAGCAAATGTGGTTTCTAGTATCGGTCCCTCCTGGGATCTCACCTTTCACTACAAAATACACAACAACCTTTAAGCCTAATTAAAACTATTTACACACATAATTCTAATCATTATCCTAGGAGTCATTCATTAAGGCATTAACCACTTGGTATCATCATACTAATACACTTGCGAGCTAAATTACACATGTCAAAGCAATTTACATAACCCCATTGAATCCCCGAGTTCCATTAAAATATAATCCATGGAAATCAAGGCCAATAATCATTTATCCATTAATACAATGTATTGAGTTCAAAAATAAGTTAAACCATGCAATTTTTAATAATTTAAATCAAATTCAGAAAGTAGGTTAAGGTTCATACAATTCCAAGTCAAAATTCATCCAATTTAGGGAAATCCATGTTTCCCATTCTAACCATTTTATTAAAGTACCAATTCAAACCCAAAAATACCAATTTAAAGCATGAATAATCAATTCAAATCGTGGGATAAGTAATTAAATCAATAAGAACCAAATCCCCTTAACCCAATTTCAAACCCACAATTTAAATCACATAGAAATTCATCAAATAAATGCCACACTGTACCTAAAAAACACAAAAAAATTGATTAATTTAAAGTTTGAAGCCCAAATAAAGAATGCATAGTGAAACGCTTAAATATGCTTAGGTTGTGTTTGAGGGTGAAATAGGGGGATTTAATCTTTTAAAATTGATGGTAATGGGTCTATTTTATGTTGAAAGTCATGAAAAAGGTGAAAAGACCAAAATTTCCTCACCCCAAGTGAATAAAAACAAAATTACACAAAAAGTATGCCTTGGTATGGAACGCCAATATTGCAGAGGTTATCCTTTAAGTCACGCCAATATCACGGAGGGTAACCACTGTGACACGGCAAAAACGCGGAGGCTTACTACCTCGATGTTGTAAAACTACCCCAACCCTTCCCAAAAATTCCAAAACCTTCCCTGGAAAACCATTTAACATCCATAAACATAATTCAAGTGAAAATTGATATTTCAAACATAGGAAGGTCAAAAATAAAATGATAGAAATTTTAAGGGTCTTTCACCTAACATAGTAAATCTAACATCTCAGGGAATCCTAATCACATAAGAAACTTAGTGTCTCCCTAATCCACATCCAAACATAAAATACTTATCCATTGAAAAATAACCTTAAAAAGGAATCAAACTCATACCTCAGATCTCGATATCAGTCCATAATAAACTTGCCATAACTAACCATAATCATAATAATACAGTAACCAGCTAGCTAGAAAAAATAGTACCTAACCCTGGCCCCACAAACCATAAGGTCGAATCAACATACAACACACACCAAACAACACTCAGAACCTATACCTAATAACCCATAATATGGCTATAGATAGAGAAACCATACAACATACAGGTGATAGGAAATGTGTATGTAAGAATGAATCTAAAGTAAGTCTATAGTACCACAACTGATCCAAGTAACATAAAGAAACCTAGTGTATACACCTTCTCAAGCTTAGCGGCTGGAAAAGGCAGGACCAAAAACAACACTTCTCCAACATGATGTCTCAAAAAAAAGGGCCCCTAGGAGATTTCAAATTACCCATATATACCGACCTTGTCTAAATCCAGGATTTTCAATCATCATCAATCTAATCCATCCAATACCAGAGAGAAATATAAATAAGAAATGCACAAGTTTAAATTGAGGATAAAAGAGTGCAAGTCTATAAATTTGTGTTCTGAACTTCGGGACTAAATCATCATGAAAGTGAAGAAAGGGTCAAAATTTATCGCGATCGAAGTAAATAGTACTGATAAATCATGAACTAAAATCTAACTCAATAAGATTTCTAAAACATCATTTTTTTTCATTTCAAAAGCTCGTAAATCATAAATTAAGGTGGTAAGATTTCCATTATGAAAGCATCTATTTCAAGAGTGAAAAGTAGAAATAAAAGCCTTTTTAGGAAAATAGTATTAAATTTATGTTTTTTGTTAGAATTGTACCACCAAGTTAGCATAAATGTACCAAATCTATGCATGTCATCAACAGTATCTAAATAATTTAATTATTGGTGCCTAAAACTCCATAGACTATGGCTACATCCTTTCTAAGGATAAATATTCTCCAAGAAGCCAAATAATATCATAATCGCGGCCTTGGGCCCAGTAATATATATATCCAGCATCACCATAATATCATATTCCAAAAAATATTATAATCCACTAATTCAAGTAGTAAACATTATAATAAAGGGTTATTAGCCTCAACTATGTCCAACATGCTAGAAACCTAGGGTAATAATATTCTAAAAGCATAATAAATAATTTATTGAAGGGGTCAATTCACCCTTTTATTCCTCGAACTCATAATATAGAATAAGTCATGGTAATCTACCCATAATGAAATTCTAAAATTCTTACCAAACATGCAATTTATATAATACACTATCTCTTGAAGAAGAATAGACAAAAACCTACCTTGATGTTGAACTGCAAATCCTCAAATTGCCTTCATAAATTGTTTGCCTTTGCCCTACAATCTCAAAATACCAACCTACAATCAAAATAGTAATCTATACATCATAAGGAATAAAATGATACTTATATTTCTATATTAAGGGTCAAATGGAAACACGGGTCAAAAATTGGACCGTGGGGACTACAAATAGAATTCAAAATTTAATCTGTCATGAGGTGCCTCAAAGGACAAGAAATCATTCTCAAAAGTTGCACAAAAATAGTTTAAGAATTGGGTCCCAAATCAGCCCTTAGAGTTTAGGGATTTTAAGACATAATTTCTAAGAATTTACTATGAATAGAATCAAAATTAATGGAAAATTTAATGGGAAATAACCAACGAGTGTTAGGCTAGATTATGTTAGCTTCAATGGCTGATTATACAATTTTTTCTATCTTTAAGATCTCAAAATGATGTGAAAATGGTGGAAAATTAGGGGGAAAAGGGGATTTATCCACCCCAGGTACCGCTTAAGTAGTCAGCCAGCCGTTAAAGCGATATCTTGACTGCTAAAGCATTCTTCCATGCTAGGTGCAGGTACTACTAAAGTGGCCACCCTTTTGCAAAAGTGAATTCTATTGAAGCGGCCCATTACCCACATGTCCAAGGCCGCTTAAGCAGATCATTGATGCTTAAATATTGGTTGTTAAAGTTGTTTCATGATCGCTAAAGTATTGGCCATGAAAGAGGATCCATGATCACTAAAGTGGATCCATGATCACTTAAGAAGTCATATTAGCTACCAAATATTAGATTTTTTTAAGTCCAAAAATAATCTTTGATTGGGTGCTTGAATTTATTTGGAACGTCGTGCATACAAATAAACTACACTACGAAACCAAATTTGATGTTCTAAGCTAAATAGAACCATCAAAACTTTCATTGGAAATTATTTGAAAAAATATGGGGCCCACACCTACAGTTAATTTTGTCATATAATCCTCTCAGTAGCCTAAAAAGAGTCTAGAAGCAGCCAGACCTGAACGAAGCGTCCCTCGAGCCTAAAAGCAATGTTTTGAAGCTGATGACACTATTGAAATTCCCATCCTAGGTAATCTACTGGATCAGATCCCAGAAGTTCAATCATGATCTAGTTCATAGGTTCCTTATGCATCTCTTTTGTTTTACCAAGTATCTCAATGAAGTAAGCATTCTTAGAAGGACATAGTATCCCAAGAGAGAGATACCCTATGATTTCTATATACTTTTATGTCCTTAAATCCATTTAGTTTCACGCTCAAATTTTCATTACAAACTCAATGTTAGTTACCATTTCATATTCAGTCATGCATTCACGAGTCAGTTCAGTCAGGTAGTCATGCTTCATATATGCATGTTCTGTATAAAATTCCAGTAAATCAGTAATGTCAGTCATATAATCATGTTTCAAATGTTCATGTCCAGTAAGTAAGTTCATTCTATCAGTATTCTTAGTCATTCCCATTCGAGGACAAATATTCCCAAGGGGGAGATAGTGTAATACCCCGTACATTTCTAAGCTAGAAAATGAACCATTATTACTATGAATGAAACCTCTAATATTTTAATTCATATTTAAGTAAATCACTTACAATGAGTATAATAGTGAAAATAGAGCTTATGATGTGTTAAACGTTTTCATAAAAGTCATCTAAAGTAATGCAAGCTAAGAGCTTTCGAATCATTCAAGTTTTAGTGTTTGATTTCACAAGGGTCATCTTTGAACTATTATAACTTGATGTATATGTGTTATTTGGGAATATTTAGACACTTAAAATTGTAGAGAATCATATTATCTTTCCAACGATACCAATTTTTCCAAAATCCGACCATCGAGCGAAAAGTTATGGCTTTGCAATGTGAAGTGTGTTGCCTAGCAAATCGCCTAAGGCTACTGGAATGGTTATTTCATAGGTTAGGTGCTGCCCAAACTAGCTTAGGTAATGGTTTAGGTTCCACCCATCCTAACTCAGGTGATGGACAATGCACCACCGAACCTAGATTAGGCGATGGGCAATGCGGCGCATACCTTATGGACCAAGTGACGTAAACACTTTATTTTTTAGTTATTTTGAGGGAAAATAAGTCTTTTGACACTCCTTACACATCCCTAGACTTAACGTTACAAAATTAATAGCTCCTAATTACATTATAACCCTATTAACATCTTAATTTCATCAACTAAGAGCACAATAGGAAAAAAACAACTAGGATTTTAAATTCAAGATTCAATTCTCTAGAAATTCACCGTCAATCCTCTCCAAATCAAGAACCAAGGTATGTTAGTTGTTGATTCATGTGTTCCTTCGACCCACGAAGATCAAGAATCCTTTTTGAATTATAAAGATTATATATTTATGATTTCCATGATTATGATTGAATTGAAGTTCATGTTTATGTTGTTGTTGTTGTTAGGATATAATTCATGTTCAAGATTACAAGTTACAAGCTTTGATCCTAGAATGTGATGACTTACAAGATATTCATGATAAACCCCTTCAAATTGTATGTTGATTGATGTAGCCATGTTATTTAGATGTAATATATGTTGTATAACAAATGCATGCTCCCTATATGTTTGATTAAATGCTTAGGTGAATGAAGTAGTGCCATTATATCATGTTAATATGAAATTCCTATTTGTTTACAAGTTGATATTTGTTAAATGTTTGTTGAAAGGCTTGAGTGAATGAATAATGCGACATTAGTATGCATACCCATACATCTACAAGTTAATGACTGCAAATATTTGAAAAGATGCTTCAGTGATTGTATTGTAAATGATAGATTATTTACATGTTATTTAAGAATTGTTATGATTTAGTTTATGCTATCGAGTCCTGGAGGTATTTAGTACCCGATAATTTAGTTGTGTACCTAGAGCCAGTGTTAGTTATAGTACTCTCAGTCACGTCATGATCAGTAGTATTCTCAGTTAGTTATAGTATTTAGGAGAACTCAGTAAGCTTCATGACTTAGCAAAACTCAGTAATCTCATTATCAGTCCAACTCAGCTCAGTAACTAATTCAGAGCTCAATAGTTTTCACTCAGTTAATACAATTTAATAGTTTCCCGTCAGTCTACAGATCTCAATAATTCAGTTCAGTTTAGTTAAATAGTATGATCAGTAACATCTCAGTCAGGCCTAGTATGAATTAGCAAATCAGTTCAGCGTCATTCAGTTGGGAGTAGGACTCAGCACCGAGCTAGCCTAGGGATGGGGGCTCGCCCATTATATAGGACTGAGATCCCTATAATAAATCCCTAAGTTCCAGAACTATGTAGCTAGTGTAGGTTATGAGATGTCACCCATTAGATAAGACTGGAATACTCAGAGATCACCCGCTGGTACAGGACTAACTCCGTAGCAGTTCTCTTTACCGTGGCACGGTACTGACACCCTTCCAGCTGGGGTTATAGGTTGGACCCCACTAGTTCAGATTTATTGTATGTCGGTTAGATGACTACTTCCCACAGTCTCAGTTTCAATCTCAGTCTTCAAAATAGAACTCAGATCAGTATTATGGAAATCAAGACCGCCAGATACAATTACTTAAATCAGTAAAGAACTTAGATAGTTTTATAGATCTATAGATCACATGCTAGATAGGACTGATTTCAGATTAATTCAATCATTTTCATTATAAGAAGATTCAAAGATCACCCGCTAGATAGGATAGATCTCAGCTTCTTCAATCAGATATCAATATTACCAGACTCAGACATCAGAAATCTAATTATTAGGATTCAGTCTTTATTGTTACTACGATTTAAGTTATAGTTTATGTACTCGTTCATGTATCCTCATTTAGTAGTCTGATGATATTTAGTTCATGAATGTAAACCCTTGTATTCAGCCTTAGCTCATCTAGCATACCAGTATATTCTCATGCACTGACACAGACTTTTCTCTTATTCTATGGTGTCTTATAACATTGGTTCAAAATCATGGGATCCAGAGTACCCTTAGCAGTTCAGATTCAGCCAACAACAGTAGACTTAGTAGTGAGTCCTCATTATTCAAGAATGTTCCTTATTTTATTATTGTATTAGATTTAGCATTTCAGTAGATAGATTTAGTTGGGGGATTTTCCCATCAACTCCTTATTCAGACAGTTTAGAGGTTTTTTCAAAAAGTTATTTTAGTTTTGGTATTATTATACTTTATTCAGTTTTATTTAAGTATTGAACCTGAAGGCAAGTTTCTGCCAGTTTTTTACAATTTTACAGTAGATTATTCAGTGCTCAGATATAGATGTCAATCATGGGTTAGCTTGTGGTCCTTCAAGGACATAAGCACCATGTAGCATCCGAGTTTCAGAATCTGGGGTGTTACATACTTGGTATCAGAGCCTAATGTTCAACAGTGTCCTAGAAAGTTTGAAAAGATGCATCTAGTAGAGTCTTGTGCATGGGTGTGTTGCGTGCCACATTTATGTATAGGAGGCTATACGATGTTTTAGGAATAGTTTCCCTTATATCAGTATCCATTTCGTATGAGTGAGCATGAGCTCAAGTAAAACACTCTGTCTAATCTATTTCTTCTTTTTGTTTAAAGAATATGCCTTCTCATAGAGCTAATGCCCGTAGAAATGATAACCATCCACCTCAGCCCGCAGATTCTTTGAATTAGAATATGTCACATGCAGAGTTTCGGGTAGCTTTTCAGGTGCTAGCCCAAGCTATGACAACTAATGTTCAGGGTAACCATCAGGCTGTAGCCCCACCTCAACAAGATGGGGATTTACCTACAGCCAGAATCAGAGATTTTATGAGAATGAACTTGTAAGAATTTTTTGGGTCAAAGGCAGGTGAGGACCCACAGTTTTTCTTGATGAGGTAAAGAAGATCACCCATGTTATGCCTATTTCTGAAGAGGAGAGTATAGAATTGGCAATAGGCTGAAAGATGTTGCTTATGATTGGGTAGTGATGTGGAAAAAGAGTAGAGGGAAGGATGTAGCTCCCATGACTTTGCAGATATTTCAGGATGTGTTCTTAGCTAAGTTTTTCCCACTTGAGATGTGGAAATGTAAGATAGAATAGTTTATGAAACTGAGGCAGGGCTCTATGATAGTGAAGGAGTATTGCCTAAAGTTCAACCAGTTGTCTAAGTATGCCCCTTATCCGATGGCTGACCCTAGAGCAAACATAAGTAAGTTTGTGACCGATGTGTCTAGGTTAGTGGTTAAGGAGTGTAGGACTACTATGCTTAGTAGAGACATGGATATTTCTATATTGATGATGCACACTCAGAATATTGTGGCAGAGAAAGCTAAGAAAAGAGAGAGCGTAAATAAGAAAGCCAGGACAGGTAGTTTTAGTTTTTCTTAGCCAGGGTCACAGAGTGGTAACCATTCTCATCATAGTTAGAAGTTTTAAGTCCCAGTTTTATCTTCAGTTAGTGTACCAGTACCAAAGTTTAGGAAAGATAGTCATGATGAGGCGCAAGGCTCCAAATTTTAGGGTAGTATGAGAAATGACTGTACCTATTCGCTTTGTAAAGAATGTGGTAGGAATCACCACGGTCTATGTTTAGCAGTAGGTGAGGTGTGTTTTGGATGTAGTAAGCCAGGCCACAGGCTGCGGAAGTGTTGAGTATTGGCTCAGAGGGGTAAAGATTTATGTTAACAGGATGCCACTTCCACTACCACTAGTGTTCAGCGTCGGAATAGATTTTATGCACTTCAGTCTCGCCATGATTAGGAAAGTTACCCCAACATAGATTCGGGTACGTTATGAGTCTTTCATATTCATTATATAATTTGTTAGATATTTTGCTCCCAGTTGAGCTTAAGTTTTCAGCACGAGTCAGTCAGCAAAGCAGTAATTCAGTTTTGCAGTCAAGCAGTCAAATTCATACGGTTTGTTTTTTCCATCTTTCCATCTAGTCATATTATTAGAAATCTCAGAAAATGTAACTACTCCAAGATAGAACATCGTAGTAGTTGAGAGTTCAACCTAGTTCATGAATCATGCATTAGTTTAAGATCCCAGAAGTTCAATCATAATCTAGGTCATAGGTGCCTTGTGCATCGCCTCTGTTTTCCCCAGTATCTCAATGAAGTAAGAATTCTTAGAGGGACATAGTGTCCCAAAGGGGAGATACCCTATGATTCCCCGATGCTTCCATGTCCTTAAACCCATTTAGTTTCACGCTTAGATATTTTTTACAAACTCTATGTCAGTTACCATTGCATATTCAGTCATGCATTCATGAGTCAGTTCAGTCAGGTAGTCAAGCATCAGATATACATGTTTAGTATGAAATCTCAGTAAAACAGTAATGTCAATCATATAATCATGTTTCAGATGTTCATGTCCAGTAGGTAAGTTCAGTGTATCAGTATTCTCAGCTTAGTCAATTCCATTCGAGGATGAATGTTCCCAACGGGTAGATATTGTAATACCCGAAACATTTCTAAGCTAGAAAATGAACCATTGTTCCTACGTGTAAAACCTCTAATCTTGTAATTCATATTTGAGTACATGACATACATTGATAATCATAGTGAAAAGAGATCTTATGATTTGCTAAACGTGTTCTTAAAGGTCACCTAAGGTAATGCAAGCTAAGAGCTTTCGAATCCATCAAGTTTTAGTGTTTGATTTCACAAGGGTCATCTTTAAATGAGTATAAATTGATGTATATGTGTTATTTGGGAATATTTAGACACTTAAAATTGTAGAGAATCATATTATCTTTCCAACGATGCCAATTTTGGCAAAATCCAACCACCGAGCGAAAAGTTATGGCTTTGGAAAGTGGAGTGCATCGCCTAAGGCTATTGGAATAGTTATGCCATAGGTTATACACTGCCCAACCCAGCTTAGGCAATAGTACAGTCTCCGGCCAGCGTAACTTAGGTGATGGTCAATGTGCCGGCCAACCTAGCTTAGGCGATGGTCAATGCAACGCATACCTTATGGCCCAAGTGACGTAAACACTTCATTTTTGAGTAATTTTAAGGGAAACTAAGTCTATTAACACTCCTTACACATCCCTAAACTTAAACCTATAAAATTAATAGCCCCTAATATCATTATAAACCTATTAACATATTAAGTTCATCAACTAAGAGCACTATAGGAGAAAAACAACTAGGGTTTTTAATTAAAGATTCAATTCTCAAGAAATTCACCATCAATCCTCTCCAAATCAAGAACCAAGGTATGTTAGATGTTGATTCATGAATTCCTTCCACCCATGGAACTCAAGAATCCTTTTTGAATTATAAAAATCATATATTTATGATTTCTATAATTATGATTGAATTGAAGTTCATGTTTATGTTTATGTTGTTGGTAGGATATAATTAATGTTCTAGATTACAAGTTGCAAACTTCGATCCTCGTATGTGATGACTTATATGATATTCATGATAAACCCCTTTAAATTGCATGTTGATTGATGTAGCCATGTTATTTAGATGTAATGTGTGTTGTATTGCAAAAGCATGCTCCCCATATGTTTGATTAAAATCCAAGGTGAATGAAGTAGTGCCATTATAGCATGTAAATATGAAATTCCCATTTGTGTACAAGTTATTGTACGTTAAGTGTTTATTGAAAGGCTTGGGTGAATGAATAATTAGACATTAGTATGCATGCCCATACATCTACAAGTTTATGAATGCAAATATTTGAAAAGAAGCTTCAGTGATTGTATTACGATGATAGACGATTTACATGTTATTCTAGAATTGTTATGCTTTACTTTATGCTATCGAGTCCTGGGGGTATTTAATACCCGACAATTTAGCTATGTGCCTATAGCCAGTGTTAGTTATAGTACTCTTAGTCATATCACAATCAGTATTATTCTCAATCATTTATAGTATTCAATAGAACTCAGTCAGATTCATGACTTAGGTAAACTCAGTAATCTCATTATCAATCCATCTCAACTCAGTAATTAATTCAGAACTCTGTAGTATTCAGCCAGTTAACAGAATTTAGCAGTTTTCCATCAGTCTATGAAACTCAGTAACTTAGTTAAGTTCAATTAAATAGTACGATCAGTAACAACTTAGTCAGGCCTAGTATTAATTAGTAAATCAGTTCAATGTCATTCAGTTGGGAGTAGGTCTCAGCACCGAGCGAGCCTAGGGATGGGGGCTCACCTGTTAGATAGGACTGAAATCCCTAGAAGAAATCCCTAAGTTCTAGAACTATGTAGCTAGCATAGGTTATGAGATTTCAACCGCTAGATAGGACTGGCATACTTAGGGATCACCCACTAGTACATAACTGATCTCAGGGGTCACCCGCTAGATTAAGACTAACTCTATAGTAGTTGTCTTTACTTGTGGAACGGTACTGACACCCTTCCAGCTGGGGTTATAGGTTGGACCCCACTAGTTTAGATTTAGGGTATATCAGTTAAATGACTACTTCCCTCAATCTCAGCTTCAGTTTCAGTCTTCAGAATAGAACTCAGATCAGTATTACGGAAATCAGGACATTCAGATATAGTCACTCTGATCAGTAAAGAACTTAGATAGTACCATAGATCCAGAGATCACCCGCTAGATAGGACTAATCTCAGATTAAGTCAATCATTTTCATTATAAGTAGATTCAGAGATCACCCACTAGATGGGACTGATCTTAGCTTCAGTCAATCAGATATTAGTATTAGTAGACTCAAATATCAGAAATCCAGTTATTAGGATATAGTATTCAGTGTTACTACGATTTCAGTTATAGTTTATGCACTCATACATGTATCCTCATTCAGTAGTCTCATGATATTTAGTCAGTATTGTTTATAAATGTAATTCATCTAGTGTACTAGTATATTCTCATGTACTGACGCATACTTTTGTCTTCCTCTATGATATCTTATAACATAGGTTCAGAAGCACGGGATCTAGAGCACCCTTAGCAGTTCAGATTCAGCCAGCAGCAGTAGACTTAGTAGTGAGTCCTCATCATTGGAGGATGGCCTTATTTTATTATTGCATTAGATTCAGCATTTCAGTTGTAACGCCTCAGAAAATAGGTCCCAGAGCATCAGACGGTGCTTGAGGCTACGAGTGGCCCCAAGATAACCCTTAGAGCCATTTTCATTCAGTTCAACACAAATCAATGGGGTTTCCATAAATAAACCTCAAATATCAACAGAGTAATCATCATCCAAGGATAAAAGAATTTCAGAAAGATAACAAAATACGACTTATTAGTCAACTCCCAACATTTAGACTACTTTGACAAGCCTCTAAGAAAATTAATAAAACCAGCAAGACATTGAGACATGCCCCAACTGACTCATACATAATTATCAAATGTAAACAATTTCATGAAACCAACATCAGACATCACGTCCTCAGAACATGAGGACTCACCACAACAGAGGATGTAAAACAGCGTTCTCAAAGAATCACTGTCGAACCTAGAACTAAGCACCTAAACCTACATTCCAAGAAAATGCAGCCCATATCCGAAGATGTGGGTTAGTACCATGGAAAAAAATCGAGTATATGGGGGTGTATGCAGTTGTATAAACATCATCATCATAAATATTTATATGAAATATGCAGGATGTATGAAGACTCACATAGCCTGAAGAAAATCATCATAATCATGAGAGGATGAAATAAGTACAAGAACATATGTGAGTCATCATATAATTTTTCAATCAATTTCAGTTCATCAAGAATATTAATTCTCATAATGTAAATATCATTTAAATCTTTCAAAAGAATAACTTTCACAATTCCACTTTCAAATCACTTCACCATTCACCATAGACACAAGGAAACACACACACACTCGGAGATCCTATAATCAATATAAACCATGTGAGCTACATGGAGTCCAACGTACAACCCACGTTGGGGAGAGCGGTCCTATCCTTGCCATCGGAGTAGGACTATCGATATCAAATCTACACAAACTAGTCATCACTATATAAATCATCCTCAGGCTCACTCCTACGGGGACACATAGTTCTAGGGAAGTAAGGTCGCTTTATACCTCCTACTCGGTGCTAAAGATTTCTCCCGGACTTAGATCAGATCATTTCAAAGACAATCCATAATAAAATAATTTCAGTAATATATAAATATACATCGGAAGCCATCATGTTTCCCATCTATCAAAATCAACCACGTTGTGGATTTGTTTCACACTCGTGTTCAAAACAACTCCATTAAGATCAAAAGGTGAAATCATTATGTCTTATATATTCAACATCAACGTGTTTATAACACACACTTTCTCAAAAAAAACACAATTTCCAATGGGGATTCATGACCCAAATATCAAAATCGTGATAAATATTGTTCAAGATTCATGCTTTATATCTCAACACATGTAAATTCATCTTTCAAAATCATAAACATCAATATTTCATAATAATCATCATAACATATGGGTTCATGCTTCAAATTCATAAATATCAAATAAAAATCATGCCTTTGTAAAGAAAATTACTTTTGGGCACAAGAACGAAAGAGAGTTCTTGTTGAAAAGCCCCACATACCTTGAATGATGAACTTTAGATCGATACTTGTTTTTGAGATGTTAATCGTGCCTTCGAATGATGGTTTATGGAGTTCTTGAACTAGGAACTTGGAATCTTGAATAAATTTGCAGAATTAATGGTGAACTTGAGAGGTTCTTGAAGTTGTATGTAGGAGCTTAGCATTTTCCTTTTGAGGGAATTTGATGAAATATAACATATAATACTTCTAATAGGCTTTAATATAGGGTTTGGACGGATTTTGGGTGTTGGGAAATGACCAAACCGCCCCTAAAATAAAATAATTCTCGAATCTGTCCTTTGGTGGACTGTTTTGATAGTCTGAAGTAGATCAACCATAATGTTTTACTTCGATATCCAAATTGGATGAAACCAATTTCATTAAAAAGAGGACTCTCATATCTTTCCATTGATGTATAGTATCTCACCTAGGTCATTGTGTATGACGAGTTATGATCATTTGAATTTGACCCAAAAATTAGCTTTTGATAGGCTGAAGTAGATCGACCATAACTTTTTGCTCCGATATACAAATTGGATGAAACCAATTTCATTGGAAAGAGGACTCGCAGAGTTTTGTGTTGATATATAGTAGATCACCCATATTATAATGTACAAGGAGTTATGTTCTTTTAAATTTGCAGAAAAAATATGCCAGGCCTCAGTGCTTTTTCCTACACGTTTTACTGTTTAATACTATTCACGGTTTGATCGGAATGTTCATAACTCGTCGCTCGGGTGTCCGTTTTCAATGATCCACATATCGTTGGAAATCTTATTAGATACTATACGAAATGGTGGGTCATAATCTAAGACATTCCTCATAAAAAGTTTATAATTCACTCTAGAAGATAGAACCCAACATGTTTACCCACAAAATTTCAATGAAAAATTTCCCGGGGTAAGACATCATCCCACCCTGGAAACATTCGTCCTCGAATGATGCTAGACATGCCAAGATTAGATAGGGAATAGCGCATACAACTGAAACCATTCGTTAGACTCATCACGACATCGTTTCTCACTCTGAATGTAACATAGAATGCATAAATTCAAGAAACTACAGCTGAACACATAATAAATGCCAGCTGAACTGCTGCAACTTTTATCAAAAGTGCATGATTTAGGAAAGAATGGTACCTTCGGCTTGATTGGAGTTCATGGAAAATAGGTGCGGGTACTTGGATTGCATATCCGCCTCAGCTTCCCAAGTTGCACCCTCAATAGATTGGTTTCGCCACAACACCTTGACCAAGGGAACTTCTTTGTTCCTTAGTCTTCAGACACTGAAATTAAGAATCTCATCCAAAGAAAGATTTTCTTCAATGTCAACACTCACAGAGGAATCCACCACCACAGCATCGCTAATATTCTTTCTAAGCATGTAGACATGAAATATTGGATGAACAGAGGACAACTCAGAAGGCAACTCGACCTCATAAGGTACCTTACCAAGACGGCTAAGAATTTTGTAAGTACCAACATAACGGGAACTAAGCTTCCCCTTCTTTCCGAATCTCTTCACCCCTCTTATGGGTGAAATTTTTAGATACACTAGGTCACCAACTTCAAACTCAAGGTCTCTCCTTCTAACATCCGCATATGACTTCTGACGACTCTGCGTAGTTTTCAACCTTTCCCTAATCAACTTAACTTTTTTCATAGCCTCAAATACCGAATCAGAACTACTCACAGCCACTTCACCTACCTCGAACCAACCTATGGGTGATCCACACTTCCTCTCATATAAGGTTTCAAATGGAGCCATGCCAATACTAGAGTGGAAACTATTACTATAAGAAAACACTATCAACGGTAAGTGATCATCCCAACTTCCCTTAAAGTCAAGTGCACAAGCTCTCAATATATCCTCTATGGTCTGGATGGTCCGCTCAGCATGACCATCGGTCTGCGGATGAAAAGCAGAACTCAAAAGCACTTAGGTACCAAGACCCTTCTGAAAAGCTTTCCAAAATTGCGAAGTAAACTAAGTACCCCTATCCGAAATGATAGACAAGGGAACTCCATGCAGTCTGTCTACCTCTCGGATATACAATATAGCGTAATCCTCAGCAGTATATGAAGTATGAATAGGCAAGAAATGAGCAAACTTAGTCAACCTATCAACCACAACCGAAATGGAATCATAATGGCGTCAGGAAGGAGGTAAACAAATCACGAAGTCCATATTTATCTCTTCCCACTTCCAGGTGGGATTACTAAACTCTGGCATCATACCACCAGGTCTTTGGTGTTCAACCTTAACCTGTTGGCATGTTTCACACTTAGCTACAAACGCTGCTATATCTTTCTTCATGCCACTCCACCAATAGATTTCCCGCAAGTCTCGGTACATCTTAGTGGCACCAGGATGAATAGAATATCGCACCCCATGTGCTTCAGTCATAATCCTCGGTCTCAGATAATCAACATTCGGGACACACAATCTACCCTGCAATCTCAACACACCATCTCCTCCTTGGAAGAAAACCTCTACTTTTTGGTCCTTGACTGACTCCTTCAGTCTGACCAAACTAGCATCTAAGTATTGTTTTACCTTCACTTCCGAAACCAAGGAGGATTCGGAACTACTCTGAATCCCTATACTACCTTTAGCAGAGTCAAACAACCTAGCCCCCAATCTAGCCAAACGATGTACATCACGAGCCAACACTTTCTTACCTTCTACCACATGCAAAACACTACCCATAGACACTCTACTTAGGGCATCCATCACAACATTGGCCTTGCCCGGATGGTACAACACACTCATATCATTGTCCTTTAACAATTCTAACCATTGTCTCTGCCTAAGCTTCAATTCGCTCTAGGTAAACACATACTGCAGACTCTTATGATCAGTGAAAACATCAACATGGACACTATACAAATAGTGTCTCCAGATTTTCAAAGAAAACATAACAGCAGCCAACTCAAGGTCATGGGTGGGGTAATTTTTTCTCATGGGGTTTCAACTGTCTAAAAGCATAACCTATCACCTTACCCTTCGGTATCAATACGCAACCCAACCTAACTCTCAAAGTATCACAGTACACCACAAAACTATCAACACCATCAGGCAAAGTCAAAACAAGGGCTGAAGTGAGTCCAGTCTTCAACTCCTGAAAACTCTTCTCACAAGATTTGGACCACAAGAACTTTACTTTCTTTTGGGTCAATCGAGCCATAGGAGACGCTATATAGGGGAAACCCTCAACAAAATGGTGGTAATAGCCAGCTAAACCCAAGAAAATTTGAATATCAATCGGAGAAATAGGTCTAGGCCAATTTCGAACAGCTTCGGTCTTCTAGGGATCAACTTTAATACCCTCAGAAGAAATGATATGACCCAGAAAAGCAACTTACGTTAGCCAAAACTCACACTTACTGAACTTGGCAAACAACTTGTGATCTCTAAGGGTTTGCAAGAATGTTCGGAGATGATCAAAATGTTCATCCTCACTACAGGAGTACACCAGTATATCATCGATGAACACTATGACAAACATATCCAGATATGGTCTGAACACTCGATTCATGAGGTCTATGAAAGCTGTTGGGGAATTAGTTAACCCAAAAGACATAACAAGAAACTCAAAATGGCCATAATGAGTTTAAAAAGCAGTTTTCGGGATGTCACACTCCCTAACTTTGAGTTGATGATAGTCGGAACGAAGGTCTATCTTTGAGAAATAACTTGCACCCTGCAATTGGTCAAACAAATATTCTATTCTCAAAAGGGGGCACTTATTTTTTATGGTGACTTTATTCAGTTGTCGGTATCAATGCACATACGCAAAGAGCCATCTTTCTTTCTCACAAACAACACACGAGCACCCCAAGAAGAAACATTGGGCCTTATGAAACCCTTATCTAGTAGATCTTTGAGTTTCTCTTTAAACTCCTAAAGATCTGTAGGGGCCATACGATTAAGAGAAATAAAAATGGGCTGAGTATTGGGAAGAAGATCAATCCCAAAATCTATCTCTCTATTAAGAGGTATCCCTGGGAGATCATCTGAAAAGACATCAAAAAACTCATTGACGATGTTAACAGACTAGAGAGTTGGAGTCTTAGACTTAGTGTCTTTGACTATAACCAAATGGTAAATACACCCCTTGGAAATAAGCTTTTTAGCTTTGAGGTAAGAGATAAAATGACTCTTGGGTGACACAGAATTCCAAGACCACTCAAACACGGATGTACCCAAAAATTAAAACTTGACCACTCGAGTCTGACAATTAATAGATATATAAGAAGAATACAGTCAGTCCATACCCAGAATCACATCAAAATCTACCATGTCTAACTCAATCAGATCAGCCAACAAGACTCTATGAAGAACGGTAACAGGACACTTTTTATACACTTTCTGGGCAACAATCGAATCACCCACTGGGGTAGAAACTAGGATAGGCTCAAGAATAATCTCAGGACTCATTTCAAAATTCACAGCAATCAAAGGTGTAATATATAAGAAATTGTATCCAGGATCCAACAAAGCATACACATCAAACTAAAATATATGAAGCATACCATTAACAACATTGGGAGAGTCCTCCTATTACTAGAGGGATAGTAAAGCATAGAATCTATTCTGGCACTGCTTTCCAGCATTGCTAGAAGAGACACCCTGAGCTGGGGCTGGGCGAGTCACTAGAATTGGAGCACTAACAGTCTGAGTCTGGATTTGAGGACGATAGTCACGACGCCCTTTTCCATCCTATGGACCATCTCTAACTCTGTGAGCCATGTCACCACACTGTAAATAACCCCTCTTCTCACCCCAACACTCACTCAAGTGAGCCCTACCATACTTAGGACACAGGGGATGATTTGGCTTACTGCCAGTACTGTACTGGGACCTGGATGTATATGACCCTCTACCTTGCTCCTTCCTACCTCTAGGCACAAGAGCACTAGTAGATGATGATGGTGGAATAGATAAACGATCCTAATACTGAGGGCGACTCTCTCCCTGCGATCTAGTCTGACCCTGTCTGTGCTGCTCGAACCTAGCTCTCTTATTCCCTCTCATTCTATATCTCTCCTTAATCTTGTCTGCCTCAATTATTAGGCATGGGTCATCAGCCTAGAAAGATTCATCTCACTATTCAGCATAGCAGACCTACACTCCTTAACCACATAACTAGATACTCCAGTCACAAACTTATCCAGAAATATATCCTAGAACTCTTGCCAAGTTGTAGGGATAGTTTCCTCACCTCTACCTTTCCTCAAAGAAATAACCCAGTCATAAGAAAGGTCTTTCAATATATATGCAGCCAAATTCACACTATGTTCCTCAGATACATGCATCACTTGAGTAATCTTTCGTACCTCCTAAAAAACAATCGTGCATCCTCGTCAGACTTAGACCTATATAATTCTGGTAGATTCATCTGCATGAATTCACAGATCCTGGAAGTAGATAAATCACCTCCCTACTGCTGTGGAGCTAAGGCGGGGTTGGCCTGAACATTTACAGTAACAGCTTGGGCCAGTGCATGAAAGGCTACCCGAAATTCAGCATGAGACACGTTTTCAATCAATAGGTTAGCGAGTTGAGGTTTCTGACCATCATTATTTCTTCTCACTCGATGTGGAGGCATATTCTTGAAAGAGGAGAGCACGAATCAATAGCAGAGAGAGACACTTTAAGCATACTAGACTTCTAAAAGAAAGAATCATATTTTTTCCTAAAACGAATTGTAGCCTCTTGCTCATAGATGTGGCATGCTACACACCGATGATCAAGACTCTACTTAACTCAGCTTGTCAGATTCCCTAGGACACCTTAACACACTAGGCTCTGATACTAAGTTTGTAATACCTCAAAAAATGGGTCCCTGAGCGTCACACGATACTTGAGGCTACGAGTAGCCCCAAGATAACCCTTTGAGCTATTTTCATTTAGTTCAACACAAATCAATGGGGTTTCCATAAATCACCCTCAAATATCAACAGAGTAATCATCATCCAAGAATAAAAGAATTTCAGAAGGATAACAAAATATGACTTACTAGTCAACTCTCAACATCTATTCTAGTCTGACAAGCCTCTAAGAAAATCAATAAAACCAGCGAGCCATTGAGACATGCCCCAACTGACTCATACTCAATTATCAAATGTAAATAATTACATGAAACTAACCTCAGACATCACGTCCTCGGAACATGAGGACTCACCATAATATAGTATGTAGAAAAGCATGCCCGAAGAATCACTATCGAACCTGGAATGGAGCACCTGAACCTACATTCTAAGAAAATGCAGCCCGCATCGAAGATGTGGGTCAGTACCATAGAAAGAAACCGAATATATGGGGGTATATGCAGTTGTATAAACATCATCATCATAAATATTTATAAGAAATAAGCAGGATGTATAAAAGACTCACATAGCCCAAAAAAAATCATCATAATCATGAAAGGATGAAATAAGTATAATAACACATATGAGTCATCATATAATTTGTCAGTAACTTTAAGTTCATCAAGAATATCAATTCTCATAATGTAAATATCATTTAAATCTTTCAAAAGAATAACTTTCACAATTCTACTTTCAAATCACTTCACCATTCACCATAGACACAAGGAAACTAACATACACTGGGAGATCCTATAACCGACATAAACCATGTGAGCTACATAGAGTCAAACGTACAACCCACGTTGGCGAGAACCATTATATCCTTGCCATAGGAGTAGGACTATTGATATCAAATCCACACAAACTAGTGATCACTATATAAATCAGCCTCAGGCTCACTCCTACGGGGGCACATAGTTCTAGGGAAGTAAGGTCACTTTGTACCTCCCACTCGGTGCTAAAGATTTCTCCCGGACTTAGCTTAAATCATTTCAAATACAATCCATAACAAACTAATTTTAGTAATATATAAATATACATCAGGAGCCATCATGCTTCCCATCTATCCAAATCAACCACGTTGTGGATTTCTTTCGTACTCGAGTTCAAAACAACTTCATTAATATTAAAAGGTTAAATCATTCAAAATATCTCAAATATTCAACATCAACATGCATATAACTCACACTTTCTCAAAAAAATATAATTTCCAATGGGGATTCATGCCCTAAATATCAAAATCATGATAAATATCGTTCAAGATACATGCTTTATATCTTCATACATGTAAATTCATCTTTCAAAATCATAAACATCAAGATTTTATAATAATCATCATAACATATGGGTTCATGCTTCAAATTCGTAAAAATCAAATAAAAATCATGCCTTTGTAAAGAAAATTACTTTTGGGCACAAGAACGAAAGAGAGTTCTTGTTGAAAAACCCCACATACCTTGAATAATGAACTATAGATTGATACTCATTTTTGAGATGTTAATTGTGTCTTTGAATGATGGTTCTTTGAGTTCTTGAACTAGGAACTTGGAATCTTGAATAAATTTACAGAATTAATGGTGAACTTTGGAGGTTCTTGAATTTGGATGTAGGAGCTTAGAGTTATCTTTTTGAGGGAATTTGATGAAATATAATATATAATACTTCTAATAAGATTTAATATAGGGTTTGGATGGATTTTGGGTTAGGGGGAATGACCAAAACGCCCCTAAAAATCAAATAATTCTCGAATCTGTCCTTGGGCAAAATGTTTTGATAGTCTGAAGTAGATCGACCATAATGTTTTACTCCAATATCCAAATTGGATGAAACTAATTTTATTAGAAAGAGGATTCTCATATATTTCCTTTGATATATAGTATCTCACCTAGATCATTGTGTACGAGGAGTTATGATCATTTGAAGTTGACCCAAAAATGTGCTTTTGATAGGATGAAGTAGATCGATCATAACTTTTTTCTTCGATAGACAAATTGGATAAAACTAATTTTATTGAAAAGAGGACTCACAGAGATTTCCGTTGATATATAGTATATTACCCAAATCATTATGTACAAGGAGTTATGATCGTTTAAAGTTGGAGAAAAAATACGCCAGGCCTCAGTACTTTTTCCTGCACGTTTTACTATTCACAGTTCGATTGGAATGTTCATAACTCGCCGCTCGGGTGTCCGTTTTGGATGATCCGCATATAGTTGAAAATCTTATTCGATACTCTATGTAATTGTGGGTCATAATCTAAGACATTCCACACAAAAAATTTATAATTCATTCTAGAAGATAGAACCCAACATATTTACGTACAAAATTTCAACGAAAAATTCCTGGGGTATTACATTAGTAGATGGAGTTAGCTGGAGGATTATCCCATCAACTCCTTATGCTGACAGTTTAGAGGATTTTTTAGACTAGAGTATTTTAAGACATTTGTTTTAGTTTTGGTATTATAATAATTTATTCAGTTTTATTCAAGTATTGAACCTTATGGAAAAATTTTGCTAATTTTTTACAATTTTACAATATATTATTCATTACTCAGTTACAGATATCCATCATGGATTAGCTTGTGGTCTTTTGTGGTCATAAGCACCGTGTAGCGTCTGGGGTTCAGAATCTGAGCCGTTACAATAGCCCTCAATGAAAACTCTATTGGGTCATTAAACATTCAAAGACTTGGAGGTTGATGCACAACAAACTTTTAGTGCATGATACCTTATTTAAAAATACAAGCAGATCATAAATACAGAGAATGAACTCTTCTTTCATCATGATTGTAAGGGTGCTAAACACAATCAAAAAATATTATTAGTCCAAGTTGAATTTTTTGCCTTATTCTGAATGTGACTGGACCATTAATGAAATAATGGGTCTAGATCACCAGCCTTAACAAATGGAAAGCTCTAGTTATAAATGCAAAGGAGAAATGTTTGGATAAGTCAATGCTGACCCTCAAGATTGTGAGGATTGGGCCATAATTGCAGGGTACTCTTTACAAAATAGTACATAAACTTTACTTCTATAATTTTCCTCCATTTTATGGACTTGGGAGCTTTGGGAAGGGATGAATTTTAGGGTTTTATTCATCATTTAAGTTGTTATTTTGATTTTAAAATGGATTTTTAGGGGGTTTGCCAATAAATATTTATAATGGTTTTTCTTCGATTTGAACATCGATATCAATTCATTTTCATGTTGATTTTCAACTGTATCCTCCTAAGTTGTTGGGGAACATGTTCTTAAAATAAAATTCCAATTTTACCTCTTTATGGTCTAACTTCCTTCAGACTGTATTGGGTAGTTAATAAATATGTAAGTCATATTATGGGTTAAGGGGTTAGAAGTGGGTAAGGAATTTTAAGGTATTTATTATTATTATCATGTGTCTGTGTGGGGGCTTATTATATTTCTGTTGAGTTGAGAGCATGTACTTGTTGTGATGCCCGAATGGGGGCTTTATTTGATATTATAGGACTTATTTGTGCGTTAGTTGCCATTAATATTATTGCATCACACGAGTGGGGGTGACTAGATATTCTGGGCCTTATTTGAGCATTTGAATACCTTTATCATATTTTTTATACCCAAGTGAAGGATTTTTAAGGATATTAATAATGTCAAATATAATTTTTTATACTAGTGGTTCCCTACGTTGACTTGTATCATGAATTATTGCCATATAGAATAGATTTTGAGCCCATTCATACCTATATTAAATTGATTACATTTTTATAATGATTGATTGTGAACATTATATCCTCATATCACCTATACATATTCATGGGATTGATACCACTAAGAAACAATAATTTTTTAGAGAAAAAGATATTTTATAAGACCCTTGGCAAAGGTCATTTGTCAACAAGGTTGATAGCGATATTTTATAAAACTCTTGGTTGCAGTCAATGTCGGCAAGGTTGATTTTGAGATATCGAAAAGCCTAGGCCGAGATTATTTGCTGATAAAGTTATTGAGATCATAAAAGTATGTGTGTTGTTAACCCCCCCCCCCATGGGTCCTATCCTAAAGCACTAAGGCTTCGAAAGTGTATACAAAAGTTCAACCATCATTACATTCCATTTTATTTACATATTTTGTTATTTTTTATGTATTCATTGATGTGTGTTTGGTTTCCTTATATATTTTTCATGTGTGGTATGCTTTTTTCTTTATTATATTGCCGAATTGTTAGTGGAGATGATGTGAGCTATCATTTGGGAAATGTTCTGCTTGTAGGTTTACGTCTCATAGTATTTTTTTCCTACTTTATTTTCTATTTTAATTAGTTGGCCTATGATACCTACTAGGTATAATAGACCACACTCACTCCTACTTTTGTATGTTGTCAGTGCAAATCCAAGTACATGTGTGACCCGTAGTGGTTGATTCGTGTATTAAGACTTAATATGTGAGGTACTGGAGCAGCTGGAGTTTAAGGCTGACTCGATACCTTTTTATTACTAGTTTATGTCTTTATTTACTATTAGAGACATGCTTATGTGGTATGTTCAGATATTCGATATTCAACTTAGATGCTCTTATTACTTATGACACTTGGTTTGGGATTAGTTATATTTTTCTTTGGATCTTATGTTATTTATGTGATATTTCCTAACTTTATTCTACAAGTCTCATATTTTACCATCTTATTTCATATCTTGATTGTTCTTTTCTTTTTATGGTAATTTGATAACCCTCAAAAGTTGGGTCGAGGTAGGTACCATGGTGACATAATTTTAGGGTCGTAATAAGTTAGTATAAGAGCACCAGGTTCATTGGTCTCATTAGTGTAAGATTAGGATGTCAAGTGGAGTCTTGTGGATCAGTACGCTAACATGCATATCAATCTTTAAGAGGCTATAACATATTTTTTGGAAAACTTCTCTAATTTGATTTTGTATTGTGGGTATTATGCATACCCTATATTCTAAACATATGTTCCATCCTTTCTTAGATAGATGGTGAGGATAGATCCAATGATGGTAAGGACACTAAGCTTGTCCTTATTATTATAACACTACTTAGGTGGTACAATAGGGGTCATGGTCGACCTAGAGGTGGGGGATGGGAATAAAAAGCTGCCCTTGTTAGAAGATATGCTAGGGCTACCTCTTCCAAGATTGAGATTGATTATGCTAAGGATAATTATCAAACAAAGGATGTGGAACTAGGTGAGGTCCCTAGGGTTCACCTTCTACTCTAGTATTATAAGATTTACTAATTGTTTTATTGAGTCATCTGGATGGTACTCTCCAAGATAGTGTTCCTTTGAGCAACCCCAGTAGTTCTTAGACTTTAGGATGTATTCAACCTCTAGTATAGTCTCTTACCTATGGTATTCTAGCTTCAGTAGTATAACCATCTTTTATGGTACCCTTACATATTAATTCATTGCCTACTAGGCTCATTGTTTCTCTTAATTCTCAGCCTCTGTGATGTCTTCTGATGATCATATAAGATTTGAGAGATTCATTTTCTAAGCTTATCCAAAGTTGATCGGTGTTATTATAGAGGATGCCTATGAGTTTTTTTTTTACTATCAAGAGAGGTTGTATAAATTTAAATCCTTGACTATGGTGTCACTTATACTATGTATTAGATTACTAATATAACTAGATAGTGGTAGAGGTTTCTTGCTAGTTGTAAGTAATTAGGTTCACTTGCTATGACATAGAACAAATTTTTTAAGTCTTTTCTAGAGAGGTTCATGCCTTATAATTTGAGGGATCAAATGAGAGATGAGTTTGATCACCTTGAGTAAGGCTCTATGACTATTACTAAGTATGAGGCATATTTTTGTGCATTATTTAGACATTTCATAGCCAGTATTTCCATGGGGTCGGAGATAATTCAATAGTTGACCAAGGTTCTAATAGGTTCAGTTGCTTATAGCTCAGATGATAGTTTCAAGATATTTTTTCTAGAGTATTACTGCACATGCTAAGTTGATTTGGTATGCTCCTCAGGGTATTCAAAGTGTTAGCAGTTGTAAGAGGATCTGCCGATAGGATGACTATAAAGAACATACATCCCGAGGTAGCAATTTCTCTGATAGAGGTTCTTATAGTTATCATGATAGATCAGTTTAGCAGCATTAAAGGGTTCGACTAGTAGGTCTATAGTTGTTGTAGGTTTAGGTGGATAGGGCTTCGATAATTCAAGTAGAGCTCTTGTATTAGTTCATTAAGATAGGAAAATCATTCTGGATCATCTACGCACTCTTATTATGATATGAGAAGTAGAGAGTGTTTCATGTATCATGAGTAGGGAATTATATAAGGGATTATTCTCGGTGTGTATTGAGTCCTACTAATTAGGGTTCTTAGTTCATTTTTAATCTACTCCTATCTCTACAGTTAGAGGTGGTTAATAGAGTAGCGGGAGTGGAACTAGAGGGTCTCAAAGTAGATATCGAGAAGCTCGTGGAGGTGGAGTCAAAAAGTGGGCATGGTAGTGTTATGCTATACCTATGAGACCTGAGGAAGAGGCCTCAGATGCAATTAGCATAGGTATTGTACTAGTTTTCAATCATTTTACTTTTGTGTTATTTGACACCGGGCCGAAATTCTCTTATGTGTCTATATACTTTACTATTAGTTTTGATTCTACATATGATAGCCTTTCTATGTCTCCTTATGTTTCTACCCTCATATGATATTCTTTAGTGGTGAATCGAGTGTATCAATATTTTATGGTAACCTTTGTTTGCATGAGAACTAGGTAGACTAGATTATCCGAGATATGGTTGATGTTGATGTTATCTTGGGTATGGATTGGTTAGCTCCCTATCATTCTCTTCTATATTATTATGCCAAGACTGTGCCTTTAACTACCTCGGGTATGCCAAATTTAGCATAAAAGGGTATTTTTAGTTTGGGTTGAAAGGGAGTTATATATTTTTTTACATGCTCACTGCATGGTAGAAAAGGGATGTTTGCCTTATTTGGCCTATGTAAGAAATAATATTGTTGTGTCACCGCTTTCACTAGATTTTTTATGAGTTGATCACAAGTTTAAGGATATGTTTTAATGAAAAAACCTATTTCCATTAATCCTTATAGGGTGGCCCCACTTCAGCTGAAGGAATTGAAGAAGTAGTTACAAGATTTGTTGACTAAAGGCTTCATCAGACCTAGTGCATCTCCCTAGGGTGCGCCTATCTTATTTGTGAAGAAGAAGGACGATTCCATGTGCGCGTGTATTGACTATCGATAATTAAACAATGTGACCATTAAGAATAAGTACCTTCTTCCTTGTATTGGTGATTTATTTGATTAAATTCAGGGTGCTCTAGCATTTCTAAGATTGACTTGAATTTCAGATATCACCATTTAAAGATTAGAGCTTAGGACAATTTGAAGATGGCTTTTTGGATTCGGTATGGTCATTATGAGCTTTAGGTCATGTCCTTTGGGTTGACAAATAACCCAGCAACATTCATGGAATTGATGAATAGAGTACTTTAATCATATCTTGACTCTTTTATGATTATATTTATAGATGATATCTTTGTTAACTCCATAAATAAGGTCAGTTATGTAAGACACTCGAGGATTATACTTTAAAGATTGTGAGATAAAAAGTTATTTTCCAGCTCTGCAAGCGTAAATTTTTGTTGGATTTTATCTCCTTCTTGGTTTATATGGTGAATAAAGATGGTATTATGGATGATCCGGCCAAGAGAGTGGTGATTCATAATTAGACTAGACTACTTCTTTTATCAAGATTTGGAGATTTATTATTTTAGCAGGTTATTATAGTCGGTGTGTAGAGGGTTTCTCTTCTATTTAGTTACTTTGACAAACTTCACTCAAAAGAAAAATTTTTTTAGGGGTCATATTCTTATGAGGTAATCTTTCAAAATCTCAAGGAGTTGTTGACTTTCGCTCCTATCATTACTTTGCCAAAGAAAAGCATGGCTTTTATTATATTTTGTAAAGCTTTTGATAACGCTCAATCTACAGCTCTCGTAGGAGTGTAAAGCAGTCGTTGTCAAATATAGAACCCAACTGGGTTGGGTATCGATCCCACAGGGAATAGCTTGGTCAATAAGTAAACAACGATTACTAGACTTTTAGTGCAAGTCTCGTAAAAAGGGGGGATTGTAATGTGTAACCAAAATATTAAAGTAAAAATTGAAAATAGCAACGTAAAAAGAAAGAATGTTTAGTAAGATGTAAAACAATGAGAATTGAGAAGTTGGGGGTATGTCCACCTTATGAGTTGTACGTCTCTATTGGCTATGAGTTATGCGGAATTCAGACATGCACGTGCTTATAGAGAATTGTAGTTGGTGGTAAATCCAGGCGTCTTTCGACCTATTCGAGGATTATTTCACTTTAACTCTTTCGAGCTTAAAGCGTATCTAACGGTACAAATTCTCCAAAAGGTTAATCCAGTTACGGCACTAACTTTTTAATAGGGGATGGGACCCTATTACCTTGACATTATCTCTTTTCCAGACATATAACTTTTCTTTCGAACAAGTTAATGCTATAATGGCGTTATTATATGCGTCTGTAGCCACAAGAATTTGCATTAAGATGAAGAGAATAATGATATAAGCAACACACTTGTCACGAATTCACAAATTCATAGCCTTAGATAGTATCTCATATGGCTTCCATAACCCCAACAGAGAAGTTTAGTTACCCATGAGTGCGAAGGAAATCACAATAAACATTGTTATTATACCACAATAAAGATTTCGCGTAGTAATAGTGCAGTAGGCGCTAAGCGTGAATTCCTAGCAAAGTAACGTTTCTCTTGTTGTGGAAAAATAAGAATTGATTAGATGAATAGAAGAAAAATAATGTCAACAATGAATTAATAAAGAGAATTGTTTTGATGGATGGATGGATGGTGGATGTATGGGAATTAATGGAATGGGGGAATTGTGAGGAATGGCGGAATGAATGGAATGAATAAAAATCTCTAGCAAAATAGGGTATTTATAATACCTATATCCTATTCCTACTAAGCTAATGAAATACTTAACCAAATCCTACTAAGCTAATGAAATATTTAACCCAATTGTACTAGGTTAATTTATCATTATCCTAATCCTAATAAATTACTGCATTATTATCCTAATCCTAATAGGTTACTGGTGGTCCCCAAAGTCTTCAGAAATGTTGTTTTTGCCCGGGACAGGTTTTCCATGCGTCACTTTTGGTCCTTGGCGTCCAAGCTTTCCCTTCCTTCTTTCGTGAAGCTTTCTTTGGCGTCAAGTTATCCATAAAATGCTGAATTCTACATCATTTATACCTGAAAACTTGCTAATCATGTTCGTTAGCTCACTTACAGGAAAAAGGACTAAATGTGCATGAATTATATAATTTGTTCTCAAAACTAGGCTAAAATATGGGCAAAATATAGTGCTATAGGCGTGTAAATTCGCCTATCATCAACACCCCACACTTGAAGCTTTGTTCGTCCTCGAACAAAATATCATGTCCCTCTAAACATCAACTTAGGGTTTCACAGTATCAACACAAAATATTCATCGAGACAAGCACAACAATTATCAACAAAGAGTAGTTTTCTGATCATTAGTAGAAACAATTCAACCTCCAACATAGACTCGTGATGGTGGTTAATTCACATTCAACGGTTAAGGTACAAAGAATCATACACGACTACCCAAAACTCATCAACCATGTGTGTCTCACAATATATTACCCATAAGCACTCACAAGTATAGCATCTTTTTCAAACATAGGTATAAAAGTATCCTTGCTCTCGCTCTCACAAAGAATTCATATGCTGCAACTGATGACCATAGGCTTGCCCTTAGTGTAATGCTCCACTAAATGTCAGAATGCTAAGCTTAGGATCAAATAGGTCTTTTGATGGTTGTAACGTAGGCTAAGGGACTGGTAGGACTATTTTGGCTAGAAATAGTGACAATGTTCCTAAGCGCTTTAATACATCACATTGTATCATTAACACTTTTCTTTCAAACAACCTTTCTACTTTCTTTTATTCTACCACCTTTCTTTTATTCTACCACCCCTTTTCTCCTCTTTTGTTTTTCAATTTTAAACATAACTAACTTTTCAGTTTTCCTTTCCATTTTCTTTTCATAACATACCTCTTATGATAGCACTTCTTTTTCATAACAAATTCAAGCACCAATACATTCTAAGGCATCATACTCATCCAATTTCCTCTTATTTTGTCACATGACTCTTTCAATTTAAAGCACTTAGGAATTTGGATCAAATTATGGTCTTGAAAAAATGGATTAGGCTTACATATGAGGCTGTCAAAGAAAATAGGCTAAAGGCTCAAAAGGGGTTAACTAGGATAATGTCCACGGGTAGGTAAAAAGAAGGTAAACAAGTATAGGTTGCCAAAGAAATTACTAAATCATCTCCTAGACTTACACTCTTTATTTTCGCTTTATATACATACCAGGAATGTTCTAGCATCAGCCACAAACATAGAGTATACTATTATCTCACTCACACAAGGCACATGGTCGACTTTATTGGGAGTAGTATAGACTCTTGCCCCAACAGATGAAGGAATTGAACCACACAGTATCACATAGTGAGTCACAATTAGAGCCTAAATGTCTCAATAGTCATGATTTTAGCACAAACTCTTGTCATAATCTCATGCTGCCTATTAGAATAATTTCATGCGAAGTTAAGTTTAAAAAAAAATTAACTAAAAACATTGACTACTAAAAAGAAAAACATAAATGCACATGCAGATAGAGGAATATAGCATGCAAATACCAGCAGGAGTATAGCATGCAAATACTAGCAACACCCCACACTTAGACGGGACACACTGCCCTCAGTGGAAAATAAATAAGAAGAACCTGGTTAGTCGGACTCCTCCTCTATGTCTGGGGTCATACCCCCTTTGTCGGAATCATCATTGGAGTCGTCATCCTTAAAAGTTCCTCATAAGTATCCCATTTGATTCCAAGAGTGCGTCGAGTTATTTGCAGCACGGAGGATTCACCTTGCTCTTTTCTTCCCCTTTTCTGGCCTTTTTGTGAAGTGGTTGCTTTTCTTGTCTTTTGGTGCCATTGTACCTGAGATCTCAATAGAGTCATGTTAGCTTCATCTTGGAAGATTCAATCAACAAACAGACAATAGTGGCACCACCCCACACTTAGTTTGTTGGTACAGACTAGTGAAGTGAAGGTGGTCGATTACTCAGACTTCATCGATATACGTTTTAGGCGCTATATTCCAATAATAAAATCAGAGCAGTCATACTTCTTATAATCTTGGAAATACTTTCATATTTGATATATAAAGACTACTACATAGGGATTGAATCAAGGTATAGCATCTAGCAATAATCACAACCTCCTATGTCGGTAGGCAACTATAATTCTTATTACGATGAACAAGTCATTCCAACATGTAAGTATTCAAGTGAAAAGATTATGCAATTTTAGTGATCATGTCAATTCCGAGAAAGTATGACAATGCATCAAAATCAAATTCAAGTTGGGAAGAAGTTAAGATCATCCTTACGTATTCGTTTACTCACTTAGTTATGTCACAACAATTCAATCATATTCAAATCACCAATACTACTTCAAGATTTAGCAATTCATCATATGTGTAGTAGTGTAGCACTTACGGAATATAAATGAAGAACAAAGAAGTACTTACTTGGTTGATGACCTAGGATGATGTTCTAGCAAGGTAAAAGAGCAAAAGGAAAATTTTTGTGAGGATTTGGAGGCTATAAGCGGCGCATAAGCTAGGTTTCCAATGTGTTTTTGGTTCAAGACTAAGTCTTATATTTATAGGAAAAGGTTGGGTCGGGTTTTGACCCATTTAAAATCGTATTTGGAGTCAAAAGTGACCATAGGCGGCGCCTAAGGCTTTGCCTAGTTGAACAGAATGCCATAGCATAGGCCATGCCTAGTTGAGCAGAATGCTTTTGCATAGGCGGCGCCTAATGCAAAGCCTTTAGTGACCATAGGCGGCACCTTTAGCATGGCATATGAGATTCTGAGACTAAATGCTTTAGCATAGGCGGCGCCTATGCTATAGCATACTTGAGCATGGGCGGCGCCTATGCCTTTGCACACTAGATTCCGAGACCTTAGGCCATAGTATAGTCCTTGCCTTGTTCGTGGCCTAGTTTTACCTATGCCAATCCTTTTTCGATGCCTATATTGTCATGAGCAATGCTCAATCCATAGCCTTATGCATCTTAATTCCAAACTTACCACCTTCAACATGCAATACGTCCAAATCAAAATTTGAAACCGACCTCCTCATTTTACACCTCTTGTACCTACATTCACTTAAAAACAACAAAAACGATTAGAACGATGGGTTTTCTCCCATCAAGCGCCTTAGTTTTGGTCGTGGCTCGACAAAATCCTAAGAAAACAGAAACAATAAGAACATTTAAAAATGATGGGTTGCCTCCCACCAAGCGCTTGATTTATTGTCGCGGCACGACATAGCTATCTCGATTACTTAGTCTTCATCGAGATAGATGGGGCATCGTTTCCTGAATGGATTCGGATGACCTGATACTTACTTGTAGGCATGCAATCTTCTTCGATATGACTCTTGTGCATACATATCCCAAGAGGGATACCAATTATATCGTCAATATTTCTACCCATAGCTCTCTTGTACCTCATCAGAGCAGAGATGAGAGCCTCCACATGCTGTTCACTTAAATCATCCGCAACACTCTTCGGAAGTGTATTTCCATATCCCAAGAACGTATACCTTAGGTAATTGGGGAGAACTTTCTATTCTAGCATTGGTGGCTCTACAATGGAAGTCTTCGCTGTTGGTGACGGTTGATTCTTAAGATCAAGATCTAACTTCCTAGGAGTATTAGAATAGGACCCTATTTCAGTTAGAGCACACGTAGTTTCTTCATAATCTTCATCATCCTCATGCTCAACATTCAGCAGCGCATCAGACAGTGAATCAACAATAAGCGGCTTTTCTATAGATAATGCTTTCTTACCCTCATAAGCTACGGAGAACACATCCATATTGCTGGGTTGCTTCATTGCTTTGCATATATAAAAATGGACCACTTCATCATTCAACCGAAATAAAAGCTCATTAGCTTTCATGTCAATCAGCACACTTCCAGTTGCGAGGAAAGGACGTCCCAAGATTAGGGGAACTTCAGAATCCGCCTCACAATCCAGAATAACGAAGTCTGCAGGAAAGCTGAATGAAGAAACCTTCACCAACACATCATTCAAGATACCCACAGGTCATTTTACCGACCTATCAGCCATCACGATCCTCATATTGGTTGGTGTTGGATTACCTAACCCCAACTTCCTGTAGACGGATAGTGGCATCAAATTGATTGTAGCACCCAGATCGCATAATGCCTTGGCAATATTCATAGATCCAATCGTGCAAAGAATAGTGAAAGTACCGGGGTCGGCCTTTTTCTGAACTAGTGATCGGGTAGCAATAGCGCTGCAATGATGAACAGTATCTTTCAACTCATAGCTTGCTGCCCGCTTCTTTGTCAAAAGGTCTTTCATATATTTCTCATACCCAGGCATTTGTTCAAGTGCCTCCACCAACGGAACATTAATGGTTAGCTGATTTAACATCGTCATAAATTTGCTGAACTTTGTATCATCCGCAATCTTCTTCAATCTTTGAGGAAAAGGTGGTGGTGGATAAGGAATTGTTTTCTCCATGGCTTTCTTCTCCTCTTGCTTCCGAGTTTTGGTAGTTTCAGGCTGCAAACCGCTAGGAGTGACGTCATGGACGTCGTGTCCAGCTTCTGCGGAATCTTCTCCTTTCGCGTTATCATCAATGTATGCTGCCTCGTGAACCACTTGCTTGCCTTTGGATGAAGTTTCCAGCACCTTACCACTTCAATTAGTAATAGCCATGCATGATCCATCATTCCTTGGATTTTGCACAGTGTTGCTAGGTAAAGTGCCAGCCTTTCTTTGATTCAGTGCTGCTGAAAGTTGGCTCAATTGCTGCTCTATTTGCTTTATAGAAGTGGAGTGTGAGTCAACCAATTGTTTCATTGAGGACAAGTCATTTATTACCTCCGTTACTCCAGCGCTGGTTGCTTCCACTCCTTTCAATAGTTTAGCCATCATGTCTTCCATACTTCCGGAACTAGATGTGGTGGCATCACGTCTTCCAAGGGCAACGTACAAACCACTCTTTTCATTCTTGTTCTTCCAACTACCTTGGTCCTTGTTTCCAGGTTTATCATAATAGTTCCGACCTTTGTTTCCTTGGGTATTACCTCGGAAACCCCCTGATTGTTCATGTAGTTGGCCTCTTCTTCCGAATCAGATTCGTCTCTTCCTTTTGACGCAATAGCTTTCTCTTTTTTGGTCTTCCCTGATAATAAATGCTTTGTAAGAAGATCCATTTGTGTTTTCATGTGCGCCATATCTTGATCACGTTCTTCTTCTCTTCTTCTTTGGTCTGCAGTCATGCCAATAGATATAGTAGAGCTTGTTACCTCAGAATCCCTATTATGCAAAGCTCTAATTTGCCTCGTCATCCGATCTAGCATATTGCTTGCTTGACTAAAGGTGAGGTCCATAAAAGATCCTCCAGCCGCATTATCCACCACTGGTTTAGTTATTGAAGTCAAGGCTCTGTATAGTATCTCCATCAAGTGGACATTGGTCATGTGATGGTTTGGGCACCTCATAAGCTTCGTCTTGAACCTCTGCCATGTTTCGCGGAGAGCTTCGGTTGGAAGCTGTTAAAAATTGCTGATCTCATCTCTCAACTGTGCTTTCTTGGATGGTGGAAAGAATCTTTCTAGGAAAGCGTCTTTCAATTGCCTCCAATTTGTAATAGAATCAGGAGTCAGCCCATTCAACCATAAAGTTGCCTCCCCAGACAGAGACAATGGAAATCGACGTAATTGAATTGCATTCTGACCAACGCCAGGATTGTCAAACGACTTGCATGTAGAAATAAAGTTGATGAGATGCATACTCGGATCATCGCCTGCTAGTCCACCAAATAATCCCTTGAGTTGTAATAGCTGAATCATGGTGCTAGTGATGTTGAACTTGGCTCCGGGTGCCAATGGCGAAAGAATAATAGCTCCGGTGGCACCAGGTCCGTCCAGCTCTTCCTCATCGTCATCAAAAGGAATTTGCATAGCTCGGCGATCTCTCCTCTGCATGGGTGCCGCCATCTCAGCAGTACGTCGTGGGTTTAGTAGCTCCTCATCGCCCAGGTCCTCATCATCAGGATTTGTTACACGACCTGGGTTATCAATATTCTGTTGATGCACTTGAGCAGTTATCCTTTCTATTTCACGTTGTGCATCCATTGGTGCACTGAACAAACCTGAATAAAACAAAAATAAAAACTAAAAGTAAAAGTACGAGAATCTTTGACCGAAGGGTCTAGTAATTATCACAAACTTAATTGACACTCGTATTCCCCGGCAACGGTGCCAATTTTTGATAACGCTCAATCTACAGCTCTCATAAGAGTGTAAAGCGGTCGTTGTCAAATATAGAACCCAACTGGGTTAGGTATCGATCCCACAGGGAATATCTTGGTCAATAAGTAAGCAACGATTACTAGACTTTTAGTGCAAGTCTCGTAAAAAGGGGGGATTGTAATGTGTAACCAAAATATTAAAGTAAAAACTGAAAATAGCAACGTAAAAAGAAAGAATGTTTAGTAAGATGTAAATCAATGAGAATTGAGAAGTTGGGGGTATGTCCACCTTATGAGTTGTACGTCTCTATTGGCTTTGAGTTATGCGGAATTCAGACATGCACGTGCTTATAGAGAATTGTATTCGATGGTAAATCCAGGCGTCTTTCGACCTATTCGAGGATTATTTCAGTTTAACTCTTTCGAGCTTAAAGCGTATCTAACGGTACAAATTCTCCAAGAGGTTAATCTAGTTACGGCACTAACTTTTTAATAGGGGATGGGACCCTATTACCTTGACATTATCTCTTTTCCAGACATATAACTTTTCTTTTGAACAAGTTAATGCTATACTGGCGTTATTCTATGTGTCTGCAGGCACAAGAATTTGCATTAAGATGAAGAGAATAATGATATAAGCAACATACATGTCACGAATTCACAAATTCATAGCCTTAGATAGTATCTCATATGGCTTCCATAACCCCAACAGAGAAGTTTAGTTACCCATGAGTGCGAAGGAAATCACAATAAACATTGTTATTATACCACAATAAAGATTTCGCGTAGTAATAGTGTGGTAGGCATTAGGCGTGAATTCCTAGCAAAGTAACGTTCCTCTTGTTGTGGAAAAATAAGAATTGATTAGATGAATAGAAGAAAAATAATGTCAACAATGAATTAATAAAGAGAATTGTTTTGATGGATGGATGGATGGTGGATGGATGGGAATTGATGGAATGGGAGAATTGTGAGGAATGGCGGAATGAATGGAATGAGTAAAAATCTCTAGCAAAATAGGGTATTTATAATACCTATATCCTATTCCTACTAAGCTAATGAAATACTTAACCAAATCCTACTAAGCTAATGAAATATTTAACCCAATTGTACTAGGTTAATGTATCATTATCCTAATCCTAATAAATTACGGCATTATTATCCTAATCCTAATAGGTTACTGCTGGTCCCCAAAGTCTTCAGAAATGTTGTTTTTGCCCTGGACAGGTTTTCCATGCGTCACTTTTGGTCCTTGGCGTCCAAGCTTTCCCTTTCTTCTTTCGTGAAGCTTTCTTTGGCGTCAAGTTATCCATAAAATGCTGAATTCTACATCATTTATACCTGAAAACTTGCTAATCATGTTCGTTAGCTCACTTACAGGAAAAAGGACTAAAAGTGCATGAATTATATAATTTGTTCTCAAAACTAGGCTAAAATATGGGCAAAATATAGTGCTATAGGCGTGTAAATTCGCCTATCATCAGCTTTCGGAGTTAGATTTGGCACAGTGTTGATGCATGAGGGTAAGGTGATTGCTTATGCTTATTGTTATTGAAGCCTCATGATAATAATCCCTTTCCATGATTTGGATTGGTCGTAGTTGTATGTGTTAAATTGTGGCGACATTACTTGTACGGAGTCCACTGTGAGATTTTTTCTATTCATTGTAGCCATTGGTATTTCTTCACCCAGAGAGATTAAAATATGAGACATCAACTATTGCTTGAGCTACTCAAGGTTTATAACCTCAATATTCTCTGTCATTCGGGCAAGGCTAACGTGGTTGTGGATGCCTTGAGCCGAAAATCAATGAATATGGGGAGTTTAGCTTATCGCTTAATCCAAGAGCGACCTTTGGCCTTAGAGGTTTAGTCTTTAGCTAACCAGTTTCTTAGGCTTGATATATCCTTACCCGATCATATTTTTCCCTTTATTGAGGCTAGGTATTCCTTGATGGAGAAAATTCGATCTCATTAGTTTAGTGATGATATATAGAGGGTGATTCTTGATAAAGTTTTGAGAGATGAAGCAAAGACACCTTCTTTATACTTTGAAAGTGTTTGGAGTATTAGTAGCTGAGTCTGCGTACTGAGAGTTGGTGGATTTGTAAGTCTTATCTTTGAGGAATCTCATTTTTCTAGATATTACATTCACCAAGAGCGGCTAAGATATATCATAACTTAAAGCAACATTATTATGAGTTGGCATAAATAAGGATTTTATGGATTTCATGTCTAAGTGTCTTAATTGTCAATAGGGGAAGTATGAGCATCAGCGACTGGATGGTGCAATCTGAAGGATGCCCATTCCCAAGTGGAAATAGGAATAGATCACTATGTATCTTATTGCTGCCCTACCCCCAATATTAGGAAAGTTTAACTCTATTTGGGTGACCAACTTTGAATCCTAGAACTAGTCACCATGTTAATAGTGGGTGGCCAGCCACCTCCAGTGACTGTCTTGAACCACCCTCTATAACCTAACTCGCTCTTCTTCCAACCAAGACTATCACCCAACAAAAACATAAATAACCCAAAAATGCAGTTATAAGTCCTAAATAAACTTTATGGATTTGTTAAAAAGTATGGATTCTCATGGGAAAACTATGAAAGTTAATATTGACGTTGAGCCTATTCCAATTAAGATAGCTGATTATATAGATGGTATTCATACATTCAAGTGGAGTGAACAAGAAGTCATCAATAAATATAATTGAAAATTTACAGTATATTATTGTTGGTAAATTCTCAAACGGTTGTCCTGAGATTGCAGAATTAAGGTAATTAATTCCAAAATAGTGTGGTATCATAGGAGAATGTAAAATAGGTCTATTAAGAAATAGACATGTTCTAATGAGTTTTGAGAGGATTAAGCATTACATTAATATTATAGAAAAAAATACTCACTACATAATTGCTAAGGATGGATATACTTATCAAATGAGTCCATTTATATATGACGCAAACTTTAAGACGAAGGAAGAAACATCACAACTGACCACTTAGATATCTTTCGCAGATCTTTTGCCCATTTCCTTTGCTAAAGAGGTTCTAATGTCATTTGCATCGGTTAAGGGAAAACCTCTACATCTGGTTCAAACACTATTAATAAGACTCAGCCTAGTTAAGTTAGGGTGAAAGTACAACAAGACTTGCTTATAGATAAACCTGAGTATATACACATGGAGATAGAAAACAATGTCAATCAGGAAAACAAAATAGTAAAGGTAAAACTCCAGTATAATTCTCTCCCTTCCTAATGCAACAGATGTAAATAACAAGGGCATAATGAAGATGAATGCAGAATTTTACATCTGAAGTTAAAGAAAATAAATTAAGAAGAGCATGGTGCAATAGGGGGGGAACTTTCGGATTAGAGGAGACTGTATAAGGGTCCTTTGATTACTAAATGGAATCCTACAAATAGATTTTTCACAAAAATAAAAGGAGAACTCATGAGTGACTGATGTTGCCCTAAACTAACCTCCAAAAGAAGTATGATGTGGTCGATGTCAAATATAGTAACCCAACTAGGTTGGCCACAGGGAAGATGTTGAATAGTTGTTTGACTTAATGTAATTGTCATACCCCAAATCCCATTGGAGCGGACTGGCACCCTTAGCCGAGGAGGCCCGGGAGAACCCGTTCATAACCTATACTTTCACATTTACATTACTTATGAAAATTAGAAATTTGGGCAGCACTTTGTTGTAAATAGAAGAAAACAGTACCTATATCAGCCCATCAAACACGCATAAATATATATATGAACAGTAATTGGCCGTCAGAGCCATCACGTCTATCAACCAAACACTCCTATGGCTGTACAATATGTCTACAAAAGCCTCTACATAGATACACAACTGAGTTAGGATCGGGACAAACTCCCGCCCACAAAAGAATTTTATACCAATACCAAAAAGTACATATAGAAATGACTTGGGATGCCCCGAAACAACTGGAGCTCACCACTAACAACAGAATGACCTAGCTCTTACTGCGGAGGTGTACGACTTGAATTACCTGTTCCTGCAGGCATGAATACAGGTCCCCCGTGAGGGACGTCAGTACGAAAATATGTACTGAGTATGTAAGGCAGAGAGTATCAAGATGAGATACAAAAGATCAACAGAACCCAGATACCAGTGAATAAACAGTATGAGTAGACCACACTTAAAAGAGCTGATGGGATACCTGCATATTACTTTCATATCATTACTTCCCGTAATCCTTATCAATACATAACATATGTCATACAATGGCCAACTGATCAGTGGTACTAATATAATACATCAGTGACCACCCCTGGAATAGCATATATACATAAATTTATAATATAATGGCCAACTGATCAGTGGTACTAATACAATACATCATATCATCAATTTAAAATAAAGACATTCCATTTCCTTAATTCAATTAATCTTTGCGATTGGTTACTTTGTGGTCACACCTTATGGAACTTAAAACCATGATACCTCAATAGGAAAACATGTAAATAGGTAATAAATATCATGAAAATGAGGTAGAGAATCATGGATACCTCATTAAACCATTTCGGAGTCAACATAGTATATGGACCATTTTTTTTACTAGTCGGACATCTTAAAAGTGAAAACAAGTTCACTTGGTAGTGTCGAAAATCATACGATGTTATTATGTGTCATGTGTCGTAGGACAATGTTGGAAGCTTACTTGAGAGTGCCATGGGTCATTATTCATGCCAAAGATTAGATAGAGTATGTCTTACATACCTTGATATAACCACTTCAATACAAGTCCAACTTGACTTCCCGTACTCTTCGAACACTTATCTACAATAAGTCATTTGTGGCAAACTAGTATTAGCACCCAAACCTTACCATTTAGGTATTAAGTTCACCAAATAATGTCTAGGAAGTAATCCTTTAACTCATCAATAAGAGTGCTACATACATCCTCTTATACTCTTGTTACATTCACATATCATGCATTTTCATGAAATATCCCTCAACATCACTCTTAGCCTTTATTTCCCTTCTTAGTCACCATCCAATACCAACATGATCACTAGGCATACATAACCACTAATATAATGATATATCACCACAATTCATCCTCCATAATCCAATACAACAACTTCCATAATTTACTACTAACAATGTATACAAAACAATTCATAACTATGTTTCTAGTTATCTTCCAACATCACGACAATACTCATAATCCTTTATCAATACTTATTCATGGATAAGAATCAAGAATAAACAATATTCATACCTTAACAATGAACTCTTGTATTTACAATCCTCCTTACATAAACATGGGGTGCTTCTCGAAGCTTTCGAGATGGTGAACACAACTACGGAACCAATTCGAATTTTCTACGGTTGAATCACAAAATATTTGAAGTTGAAATTAGGCTAGGGTTTCACCTTCTCTTAATAATTGGATGATATACGATATATATGAGGCTAAGTGTATGTTTATAAAGACCAATTTTCGTCCAAGAGGTAATACAAAATGACCATTTTGCCCTAAAAATTTAAATAAATCCCGAATTTGTTCCCAGTGGACAGTTTTGACAGGCTGAAGTAAATCGATCATAACTCTTTGCTCCGGTATCGTATTTGGGTGAAACCAATTTCATTGGAAATATAATTTAAAGGGATTTCATTTTCATATAAATGATACCACCCAGTTCTTCCTGTACAAGGAGTTATGGTCGTTTAAAGTTGACCCAAAAATCTGTCCCACAATTCTGTTTTTTTTGTATAGGCTGCAGTAAAACGGGTATAGCTCCTTACTCAGACATTTGATTTGGATGAAACCAATTTCATCGGAAAGAAGACTCTCGGATATTTTCGTCGATATATAGCAGCTCACACAGTTATTTTTGTACAAGGAGTTATGATCGTCTAAAGTTGATCCAAAAAATAATTTCCTAGCTGCAGAAATTTTCCTGCAGATTTACTGTTCACAGGCTTCCCGGCCACCAATTTGAAATTTCGAATGTGCTCGCTTATATGAAATACTCCTCTGTTTTGAGCAAACTTTATATTGTTGGAAAGCTTATTCCAATACCTACACATACAACTATTGACGGGATATTTCCGAACACCATACACTTAATTTAACCTATACGCAAGCATTTAGGACTCCATATAATCGCGATAAGTGTACGAAAAAAAATTTACGGGGTGTTACATTCTCTCCCCCTTAATAACATTCGTCCTCGAATGTTAGCATAGTTACTCAATTAAGACATGTCCAAGCTTACAATTAACATATTCATCATCATAACATACTTGCATAAAAATAAACACTTACTTGTTATTGTTCTTTTTCCGTATCATGAACTTGCTCCTCATCGTTGAATAGGTAAGGGTACTTAATCTTCATAGCTTCCTTGGCTTCCCATGTGATCTACTCAACTTGTTGATTTCTCCAAAGTACTTTTACCGATGTTATCTCTTTATTTCTTATCTTTTTAATTTGGCGATCAAGAATAGCAATAGGCATTTCTTCAAAAGTCAGATCTTCTGTAACTTGTACATATTCCGTAGTAGTGATGTGTGATGGATATCCGATGTACTTGTGAAGCATCGAAATATGAAATACGGGATGAACTGCTGAGAGCTCTTGAGGTAGCTCTAACTCATAAGCAACTTGTCCAAATTTTTGAATGATCTTGTACGGACCTATGTATCGTGGACTTAACTTTCCTTTCTTGCCAAACCTCATCACTCCTTTCATTGGTGATACTTTCAAGAATACCCAATCATCGATAGAAAACTCAAGTCCTCTTCTTCTAACATCCGCATAAGATTTGTGTCGACTTTGAGCTGTTGCAAGCCGTTGTTGGATCACTTTAACCTTCTCCATTGCTTGATAAACAAGATCCGGTCCAAACAAGACCGCATCACCTGCTTCAAACCATCCTATTGGTGATCTACGCTTTGTTCCATACAATGCTTCATATGGTGCCATTTTGATACTTGAGTGATAGCTATTATTGTAGGCAAACTCGATAAGAGGTAGGTGATCATCCCAGTTGCCTTTGAAATCTAATACACATGCTCGTAGAATATCTTCAAGTGTCTGAATGGTACGTTCCGCTTGTCCGTCCGTTTGAGGATGAAAAGCTGTACTTAGATTTACTTGTGTCCCCAAACTCCTTTGAAAAGACTTCCAGAAATTCGCGGTAAATTGGGATCCTCGATCGGATATAATGGAAATTGGAACTCCATGTAACCGAACGATCTCCTTAATATAGAACTTCGCATACTCCTCCGCCGTATAAGTTGTCTTAACTAGTAAGAAGTGCGCAGATTTGGTAAGCCTATCAATGATCACCCATATGGAATCAAACTTCCAATATGTACGAGGCAAACCCGTGATGAAATCCATATTGATCTTGTCCCACTTCCAGACTGGAAGATCTATACATTGCATGTAACCACCGGGTTTCTGGTGTTCTACTTTGACTCTTTGACAATTCGGATATTCAGCTACAAATTCGGCAATATTGTTCTTTATGTCATTCCACCAATATATTGCTTTCAAATCTTGATACATCTTAGTCGACCCTGGATGGATGGAATACCTTGAACAATGTGCTTCTGTCATAATTCTCTTTCTTAGCTCCACTACATCAGGTACACATAAACGATTCTGACACTGAAGCACTCCTTCTTGCGTAAGCTCAAATGCATTTGTCGCGCCACTCTGCACATCCTCCTTAAGCTGTAATAAAATTGGATCTGCATACTGCATCTCTTTCACTTCAGCTATCAATGAAGATTCCGCTGCGTTACGTACAATAACCTCTTCATCTGGAGTTTTGAGAAGTCGAACTCCCAAATTAGCTAGTTGGTGAAGATACTTAATCATCCCCTACTTTTCTATAGATGCCATTTTAGACTTACGACTCAGTGCATCCGCTACCACATTCGCTTTCCCTGGATGATACAAGATATCAACATCGTAATCTTTCAACAATTCAAGCCATCTCCGCTGCCTCATGTTTAGATCTTTCTGACTAAAGATATATTGCAGGCTCTTATGATCGGTATATATGTCAACATGAACCCCATATAAGTAGTGGCACCATATCTTCAAAGAAAATACAACTGCAGCTAGCTCAAGATCATGTGTGGGATAATTCCTCTCATGTGGTCGCAACTGTCTAGAGCCATAGGCTATTACTCTACCATGCTGCATTAATAAGCATCCTAAGCCAATTCTCGAAGCATCACAGTACACTGCATACCCTTCTGTGCCTTCAGGAAGTACCAATACCGGTGTAGAAGTCAACTTGCTCTTCAGATCTTGGAAACTCTTTTCACAGGCACAATTCCATTGAAACTTGGAGGCTTTATGCGTCAACTTAGTCAAGGGTGCAGAAATAGAAGAAAAACCTTCAACAAACCTTCTATAATAACCTGCTAACCCGAGAAAACTACGAATCTCCATAGGCGTCGTGGGTCTTGGCCAATTCTTCACAGCCTCAATCTTTTGAGTGTCAACTTTTATGCCTTCACTGGATACAATATGGCCCAAAAATGCCACTAACTTGAACCAAAACTCACATTTAGAAAACTTCGCATACAGCTTACGATCACGAAGAATCTGCAACGCTTGCCTTAAGTGATTAACATGGTCCTCTTCTGATCTAGAGTAGACCAGAATATCATCTATGAAAACTATCACGAACACATCTAGAAATGGCTTAAACAGCCTATTCATCAGATCCATAAAAACTGCGGGTGCATTTGTCAGCCCAAATGACATAACCAGGAATTCATAATGACTATACCGTGTTCGGAAAGCTGTCTTGGGTATATCTTTATCCTTGACTCTCACTTGATGATAGCTTGATCACAAGTCAATCTTGGAAAAACACTGGGCACCCTGCAACTGGTCAAATAAATCATCAATTCGGGGAAGAGGGTATTTATTCTTGATAGTCACCTTATTCAATTGCCGATAGTCAATACACATCCTCAGTGAACCATTTTTCTTACGCACAAACAATATTGGTGCTCCCCAAGGGGACATACTTGGCCTGATGAATCCCTTCTCTAGCAAGTCTTTCAGTTACTCTTTCAATTCTCGCAACTCTGATGGTGCCATTCTATAAGGAGGAATTGAGATTGGCTATGTGTCTGGCAACATATTAATACCAAACTCCACTTCTCGTTCAGGAGGTAAACCTGGTAGTTCTTCAGGAAATTCATTCACAACCGGAACGGTCTGAAAAGTTGACGGCTCTGCCTCTGTATCCCTTACTCTAACCAAATGGTATATGTACCCCTTGGAAATCATTTTTCTTGCCTTAAAGTAAGAAATAAATCTACCTCTCGGCGTGCCAACATTACCCTTCCATTCAAGGACTGCCTCATTTGGGAAATGGAAATATACCTTCTTATAACGACAATCTACTGTAGCATAACAAGACGCTAACCAATCCATGCCCATAATAACATCAAAATCTACCATTTCTAACTCAACAAGATCGGCCATCGTATCACGACCACAAATATTCACAACACAATTTTGATAAACATTCCTAGCTATAAGAGATTCCCCCACTGGCGTTGATACTTCAAATGGCTTGGCTAATAATTCGGGTGTTCTTCCGAACCTTCGCGCAACCATAGGAGTAGCATACGATAATGTAGAACCAGTATCAATTAAGGCATACACATCAAATGCAAAGATGGATAACGTACCTGTAACCACGTCTGGAGAAGCCTCTAAATTCTGCCGATCTGCTAGGGCATACACACGGTTCTGAGCTCCGCTAGAACTAGCTGCTCCTCTATCACCTCTACCGTGACCCATAGATTGTGCATCCCTACTCAAAGGAGGCACCGATCATGATGCAACAACTGATCCGGTAGGTCGTGTTATACGACCTGTGGTCCTTCATGGGCAATCTCTAGACATATGCCCCGTCTTACCACACCAAAAGCAATTATTCATCCCAAGCCAACATTGGCCAAAGTGAAATTTTCTACATATGGGGCACGGGTGTCGTGGAGGTCTCAATTGACTCATACTCCCTTGCCCTTGATACCCCACTATTCGCGAACTCTGATTTTCACTGCTTTGCCCGAACTGATTACCTCTGAACCTTTGAAATTGTGGTGGAGCACTAATTGCAGGATAAGAAGATAACGGGCAAGGCAATCTATGAGAGAACAAAGGCCTAAAACCTCCCTGAGATGCCATAAACTGCCATATAGCTCTGGCCCACTTAGAATATCCTTTTTCTGATTCCTGAGTTCTTCTTCTTTGCCTCTGATCTTCCATCTTCTGAGCCAAAGCTTGTATCCTCGCTATATCCATGTACTTGTTCAAAGCAGAAATGGTACAATCTCTAACCAAGTATGGTTCCAATCTATCCACATAGTGATGAACTCTGTCATCCATAGTATCTACCACATTAGAAGCATATCGAGACAAAGAGTTAAATCGAAGACTATACTCCCTTACAGTCATATTACCCTGACGAAGATTTAAGAATTGATCTGCACGGGCCTGACGAGTCTCAAATGGAAGATAATGATCAATAAATGCATCTTTGAACTCTCCCCACGTAGTTGGAGGTGCATCAATACCCCTAGATCGTTTCCAATCCTCGTACCACAATATAGCCTTTCCTTTCAGTCTATATGCTGCTAGCTCAACCATCTCATTACCGGATATGTGCATAACATCTAGAGCCCTTTGGGTTTAATCGACAAAGTCCTGCAGGTCTTCATTAATATCTGATCCGGTAAAAGTAGGAGGATCCAGTTTCAGAAAATCCTGTGTCTGAAGGCTAGCTGCTCTATCCGTGCCACTAGAACCCATGGTAGGAATAGCTTGCCCTTGAACTTGACCGGCCACAATACACGTCAGAAGTTGTACTGCATCCCTTAAATCTCGATAAACAGCATTAATAGATGGCCCTTCTAGAGGAGAAGAAGCTCCTGATATATGATCAGCTTGAGACTCACTTTGTTCAGCATGTACCGGTGGTGACTTACTAGTACCTTCTCCAGCCACTACATCTACTCGCTTCCACATATTCTTTCTCCTTGTAACCGGCATCGTTACTGTAATAAATAAAAAAACAATTGGATTAAGTGATCGATTATGACTTTATCTCTAATATGGGCTCTATTGCATGATCTAAGAAATGGAGAGTGGAAACAACCCCTAAATGCCCAATAGCCTCCTGTTTATAGATGTGGTGCACAACACACCGATAAACGAGATTCTACGTAGACACGACTTTGTAGACTCACTAGGACGAACTTCTCTGATACCACTTCTGTCATACCCCAAATCCCATTGGAGCGGATTGGCACCCGTAGCCGAGGCGGCCCGGGAGAACCCGTTCATAACCTATACTTTCACATTTACATTACTTATGAAAATTAGAAATTAGGGCAGCACTTCATTGTAAATAGAAGAAAACAGTACCTGTATCAGCCCAGCAAACACGCATAAATATATATATGAACAGTAATTGGCCGTCAGAGCCATCACGTCTATCAACCAAACACTCCTATGGTTGTACAATATGTCTACAAAAGCCTCTACATAGATACACAACTGAGTTAGGATCGGGACAAACTCCCGCCCACAAAAGACTTTTATACCAATACCAAAAAGTACATATAGAAACGACTTGGGATGCCCCGAAACAACTGGAGCTCACCACTAACAACAGAATGTCCTAGCTCTTACTGCGGAGGTGTACGACCTGAAGTACCTGTTCCTGCAGGCATGAATACAGGTCCCTCATGAGGGACGTCAGTACGGAAATATGTACTGAGTATGTAAGGCAGAGAGTATCAAGATGAGATACAAAAGATCAACAGAACCCAGATACCAGTGAATAAACAGTATGAGTAGACCACACTTAAAAGAGCTAATGGGATACCTGCATATTACTTTCATATCATTACTTCCCGTAATCCTTATCAATACATAACATATGTCATACAATGGCCAACTGATCAGTGGTACTAATACAATACATCAGGGACCACCCCTGGAATAGCATATATACATAAATTTTATAAAACAATGACCAACTGATCAGTGGTACTAATACAATACATCATATCATCAATTTAAAATAAAGACATTCCATTTCCTTAATTCAATTAATCTTTGCGATTGGTTACTTTGTGGTCACACCTTATGGAACTTGAAACCATGATACCTCAATAGGAAAACATGTAAATAGGTACTAAATATCATGAAAATGAGTTAGAGAATCATGGATACCTCATTAAACCATTTCGGAGTCAACAATAGTATATGGACATTTTTTTTTACTAGCCGTACATCTTAAAAGTGAAAACAAGTTCACTTGGTAGTGTCGAAGATCATACGATGTTATTATGTGTCATGTGTCGTAGGACAATGTTGGAAGCTTACTTGAGAGTGCCATGGGTCATTATTCATGCCAAAGATTAGATAGAGTATGTCTTACATACCTTGATATAACCACTTCAATACAAGTCCAACTTGACTTCCCGTACTCTTCGAACACTTATCTACAATAAGTCATTTGTGGCAAACTAGTATTAGCACCCAAACCTTAACATTTAGGTATTAACTTCACCAAATAATGTCTAGGAAGTAATCCTTTAACTCATCAATAAGAGTGCTACATACATCCTCTTATACTCTTGTTACATTCACATATCATGCATTTTCATGAAATATCCCTCAACATCACTCTTAGCCTTTATTTTCCTTCTTAGTCACCATCCAATACCAACATGATCACTAGGCATACATAACCACTAATATAATGATATATCACCACAATTCATCCTCCATAATCCAATACAACAACTTCCATAATTTACTACTAACAATGTATACAAAACAATTCATAACTATGTTTCTAGTTATCTTCCAACATCAGGACAGTACTCATAATCCTTTATCAATACTTATTCATGGATAAGAATCAAGAATAAACAATATTCATACCTTAACAATGAACACTTGTATTTAGAATCCTCCTTACATAATCATGGGGTGATTCCCAAAGCTTTCAAGATGGTGAACACAACTACGGAACCAATTCGAATTTTCTACGGTTGAATCACAAAATATTTGAAATTAAAATTAGGCGAGGGTTTCACCTTCTCTTAATAATTGGATGATATATGATATATATGAGGCTAAGTGTATGTTTATAAAGACCAATTTTCGTCCAAGAGGTAATACAAAATGACCATTTTGCCCTAAAAATTTAAATAAATCCCTAATCTGTCCCCAGTGGACAGTTTTGACATGCTGAAGTAAATCGATCATAACTCTTTGCTCCAGTATCGTATTTGGGTGAAACCAATTTCATTGGAAATATAATTCAAAGTAATTTCATTTTAATATAAAGTATACCACCCAGTTCTTCCTGTACAAGGTGTTATGGTCGTTTAAAGTTGACCCAAAAATCTGTCCCACAATTCTATTTTATTTTGATAGGCTGCAGTAACACGGGTATAGCTCCTTACTCAGACATTGGATTTCGATGAAACCAGTTTCATCGGAAAGAAGACTCTCGGAGCTTTTCGTTGATATATAGCATCTCACACAGTTCTTTTTCTACAAGGAGTTATGATCGTCTAAAGTTGATCCAAAAAATAATTGCCTAGCTGCAGAAATTTTCCTGCAGATTTACTGTTCACAGGCTTCCCGGCCACCGATTTGAAATTTCGAATGTGCTCGCTTATATGAAATACTCCTCTGTTTTGGGCAAACTTTATATCATTGGAAAGCTTAATCTAATACCTACACATACAACTATTGACGGGATACTTTCGAACACCATACACTTAATTTAACCCATACGCAAGCATTTAGGACTCCATATAATCGCGATAAGTGTACGAAAAAAAATTTACGGGGTGTTACAGTAATTCACGAGCGGTACAAAAAATTAAATGGGGGGATTTTAGTATCAATTACAAGTAGTAACCAAATCTTGAGAGTTTTTGAGTACTAACCAATAGAAAATGAATGCTAGGCTTGTGTTCTCCCTGGCTTCTTAACTCCGTAAATTTCTCATGATCAACCCAACTATTCTGATGTTTTGCATGCAAAGTCTACAAGATATATATTATCAATCATTTTGTGAATGCGATGATAAACCTCACACTTTACAGATTCAGTCTCAGGGCATCGCCTTATTGCTCCTTGTTATGACCTCAATTCACTATCACCTTTAGAGTTCAAGTGATTAGATGACATAGAGGGAAATATGTGGTGGAGGTAAATCTCAGATTACTGTCTTAATCTTCCTTTCCTAATTACAAACTCCCTTGTGAAGATGTTGGCAAATACAAGCTATCTCAGACTTCTGCAGCAGCTCCGAGATTAATTATTGTGAAAAAGATTAAGATACATTCACAAATCCTAGAATATATGAATATCACACTTTCTCTACGTAGCTAATCCGCCAGATTCCCACAACCCTAGTCAAGGAGATTAACTGCTCGTTTTCATGCAAAAATCCATGATTATCACTGGATAAGACATGTAATTAATTGCACAAGAATAAGATGTATAAACTCCAAAGTCTTGAATTGAATAAAAACCCAAAATCTCAAGCATAATTATAATGTATGTGAAATGCAATAAGACCGATGTCAAAGTTAGTAACCTAATAAAAGATAAACCCTAGGGTATTTATAATATCTCAAAAAAAGATAGAAATCCTAATAAAAATAGGAAAGGTCAAGTTATGTCGGCACTCGGTACGACTCAGTGTTCAACTTGTGCTGTTATTATATGAGGTGTGCTTATGCCTCTCGTATCCATTCCAGTGTCTATTCTCCTAAAGATTTAACTTTTTGTTCATCATACGACTTCTGCTTATGAGTCATACATGATCATATGACTCATATCCTTTACTCATATCCGCCTGGGACTTTTTTCTATCAAAGCACTGAACATTGGTATGCTTACGATTTCCCTTTACGAGTTGTACTCAGACTTCCGAATCATATACTTTTGAGACATCAACTTTTGATTGTCACTTTAGATTATGTTATGCTTATGACTTCATGGTACAGCTCGTATCCTCGCTTATGAATTAGATTTTTCCACCGTATCTTTTCCATAAATAGATTATCAGTTTTGATTTGGGTTCTGTTGTGCTTATGAGTCATCGTAAAAGTCGTATCAAGTGATAATGACTTGTATGGTAACTCGTATCTTGATTAGAACTGGTCTTTCTAGGTCATTTTCTTCTATTTTCATCCGAATACTATTATAGGCCAATTTTACCTGAAATAAACACAAAAGTGTATATTACCCACATAAATTCATGCTTTTAAGCATCTACAGTGTCGTATTTCCACAACACATCAACACCCTCAACTTAGAATTTTGTGTGTCCTTAGGTAATAACAATTAAAGACTATTTTAGAACATGATTCTTAAACAAGAAAATCATAAGCTATCCATGGCAGTGATTTTGAATTCAATTTTCTCATACATTGTTTCCCTCTCCTAATCTTACATTTCAAAAATCAAATTGTGTATAACAATCTAGCACACGGAGAAACATAAGGGAATTCAATGATGGCATTACATTAGTTACAGACAATCAAGCATCAACAAAAGCCACATCAACCAAATAGATTAGTATCCTAACAACACAATCCTGTGCACTCACAGTCAAAGAAATCCCATTCACTCAGCTAACATTAGTCAGTTAATTCATACATATAACAAACAATGCTCTCGCTCACAAAAAAGTATCACCGGTGTATATAGAATAGCACAGGCTTGCCAATATGCTCTATTCCTAAGTTTTCGGATAGTAAAAGTAGGATCACTAAAGGACTTTCGTTGGCTTGTAACATAGGTTAGGGGATGGTATGGTATCCTTTTGGGATCTATTTTAGAGACTATGCCTCCCTGACACTACCTTTTTTGGGGTCCACCAATTTTCCACTTTTCTCATCAACTTTGTTTTCACCCTTATATCTCCTTTTTTACTTTTAAAGGACATTCAGACTTAGGACAGGTATGGTTTTCATAATTTTTTTTTATTCTTTTTATTTCTCATTTATGTCAAATTTTCCTCTCTAATTCTTTTATTTCTAATTTTCTTACTGCACCTGTCCTCTTTATTTTTCTTTCTTCATTTTTATTCTTTCTACGCACCTATATAATAGTCACCCTCAACTTAGGCCATTTTCCTAATTTGAGGTGCACAATGTCCAAGGAGGACCAAGGCCAAAAAAGGTTCATTGTAGCAATGGGAAGGTGAAATCGATGTATTAAACAAAAAAATGGTCACTTAAGGCTAAAATATTTGGATCAAAGGGAGTCATACTTATTTGGTTGGACATTTAGGCTCAAGTGGGCTTACAACAAGAAAGGCCTACGATCATCTCCTACTTGACTATCTTAGACCTAAGTAAAAGCAATCAGGAAAGTTCTAGATTCCTCTACACCGAGAACTAGGTAATACCTCACACACACTTGCACAGGATTGCATTACTAAGTACTACTTATCCAATTATGAAACTGTTTACCTTAATTGTTCTATCCCTAATCCTAATGCCATTATTAGATTCACAACAGTTTTACACATACACATATAACACATTTATTAAAACTTTTTAGAGAAACCTCAACTTTTCAAAACAATTTCATTAAAAAAAATGCTCATCATAAATATTTCAAATCCACAAATGTTCCCAAATTTCTAAATCAGTTCAAAAATTGTAATTCATTACAAATATTTTTTCAAAATCTCTCAAAAATCAATAAAAATAATCTTCAGCCATAGGTGCCTATTTTCTCCCTATTTTAGCACCTTGTCAACACTGAACCTACAAGTCATAATAGACTTTTAGCTACTTAAATTTTTTAGCTACTCCATGAAATTCAGAATTGGATATACCCCTACCCCCGACAAAAAATCATGGCACTGTCCCCATTGCTAAAAAAACTTAAAATAAGGATGAAAGGTCATACCTAGGTTCTTAAGGCACCAACTTAACAATATTAGCACGTGAGCCATCAGATCTGGTCCCACTATCATCAGTAATAATCCCATCAGCTAGTGATACTAAATTAGTAATGGTAGCATTGGGCAGGTCTACATCATTACCTCTCTCAGCATCATCAACTGGTGGTCTTGAACCATCGTCTCCATTAACCCTCTCTTGAACCCGTGTCTATCAGTCCAGCTTATTTTGTATGTTGTCTTCCTTGGCTTTCATCTCAGCCTCTTTCTCTTCATGCCTTCTCTTTTTCTTTGCTCTTTTTTTATCTTGGGTCTCCTCAACTCTCGGCTCTACAATGGACCAAATATTAGGAACATAGAAAGTGGGAACCATTGTCTCAATCACGAGCTCTAGAATTGCTGGTCTATCATACAACTCTGTGACCATTCTCTTAATTTTAGCAACTTCAGCTTTAATCCTAGCAATATCAGGTGTTTTCCCCACTACTCAAATTTCAAGTATGGGTCAACTCAAATGCATAAAGTCTTCCCTAAACCCATCTGTCCTATTTTGCGAACTACGTGTCAAGAAAGGGCTTCACGCTGCCTTCTATGTGACCAACCTTAGCCTTCAGTGTGGCAAATTTGGTCATGGCCTCGGACAACATTGCTTGCAAAATTATAATAAGTCCATAAGGAATACCTCATGTCCTAGGTGCCATAGAATGGACCGGAGGAGGTGCACTCTAAGTACCCACTGCATCAGTCTACATAGTCTCCATCTGCTCACCCATCTCAGCTGCCTCACTAGTCTCAGTCTGACCGCTCTATCGGAATATATCAGCCATCAAATCTACTGCTTGCCTTTTCTATTAGGCCAAAGGGTTGGTTATGTCTATAATCAGTCCTAAGTCATCACTGTTTGTGGCCTCTAACATCTCATCGATACTCGGGAGTTCTTGTACTACTGCATCTAGGCACATCTGTGTGATCATGCAAGGATACGCCAATAGAGACTTCTCACCACCTACATCTTCGTCTTTCAACTCCTAATTTAAGAATTCACCAATATCAAACTCATAAGCGGCTATGAACCCGGCTATCATAGCTGGCTGGACTAGGATTAGAACTTTATCTCTCGTGGTGGGACAAAGCTTGTCTCGGGTTAATTTCCACCATGCCTTACCCTTGAAGATGTGGGTATTCTTCTCAATCTTTTAGTATACCACCATTGGGCATCCTACTACACATACAGAGTTTTGACCATTCAAAGCTATTTGTTCCGCAATCCATCTAAAGAATTCCATCTTTTCCTCAAAACCTAGTGTCCTCTGAGTGATATTTCTTATTTCTTCCATCTGATATTCTATCTCCTTAATATTTACTAGAGGTTGATACTCTGTCCCGTACAAGAATTGACTAATAGTATGTGGGGAACTGTCTACCGCACTCCTCAAATAGTAAGTAAAGAAATAGGCTCACCACCCTTCCGCAATTAGCCTTGTGGATATTTTCCTTAAAGTGTTTCCTTATATATCGCATAATATTCTAGTACCAACCCTTCACTGTATTTCCTAGGTTCTTTCATCATCTATTCAAAACCATACTACCTGAAGCACTCCTCAAACCTGGGTTTGTCCGACATCATAGAAGTCGTCATCCTCCGCTCTAGATACAACACCTATTTGATCTTTCCACTTTGAGGTCTACTCAACCCACTATGAAATATCTCTTGCATGTCGGGGTTCCCCCATCTTTCAATGATGGGTACCAGAGCAGTGGTAAGTGTAAGTAAAGGGCCCTGTTGATAAATCTAGGCAGCCTCGAACTCTTCTGTACAATAGACATCCTCAGAACTAGCTTCTGATGTTGGGCGTATTTACACTCCTAAGAACCATAATTTACCCATATTTTGGCTAAGTTTTGAGGACAAAATATATAATTCCTGCACTTTTAGTCCATTTTCCTTTAAGTGAGCTGACCTACGTGATTAGCATATTTTTCAGGTATTAATGATGAAGATTTCAGCACTTTATGCACGTATGAGCAGCAAAGGAAAGCTTCACATTAGAGGGAAGACAGCTTTTGGACTGAAAGTGATGCATGGGAACTTTTTCCCGGGCAAACCCAGTATTTTTAAATACTTAAGGAGGCAGTAGCAACTTAGTGGACAAGGATACTATAAAAACCCTATTGTTGAATTTTTTAGCATTCATTATCATTATCATTATTCATTATTCAGTTTTCATATTTTGTAAGTTGAAAACAGAGAAAAAATGCTAATGCTAAAAAGACGGCTAGAGAGGGCAAAACGTCAATATCTTGTTTGACGCCAAACTCATCCCCATCATGAGATTATTCTAACGTTGGTATGATGATAATGTCTTCTTTGATCTCCGTTGTAATCATGAGTAGCTAAACTTCTCTGTTAGGGTTATGAAAGCCTCGTAATATACTATCTATTGCTATGAGTTTGTGAATTCTTGAGGTGTATGCTACTTATATCACTACTCTCTTTGTTTTAATTAAATTCTTATGGTTGCAAACATAAGGAACACGCCATTATATAAATAACTTGTTCGAGAGAAAAGTTACATGTTTGGAAAAGAGAGTGTGACAAGAAAATAGGGCTTCCAACCCCTGTTTACACGTTAATGCCTTAACCGGATTAACTTTTTTTGAGAGTTCGTACCATTAGTTATACACTTTAGCTCGGGAGAGTTAAATTGAAATAATCCTTGATGGTTGGGAAACACTAGGATTTACCAATAGAATACGAATATCTATAAGTGCATGCATGTCTAAATTCCGCATTACTCATAGTTAATAAATACGTACAACTTACAAGGTGGACATAACGCTAACTTATTATTCTCTGTGATTAAATCTTACTAAATAAATCGTCTCATTCGTTACTTTGATATTAGTAATTCATGCATAATCAAATCCCCCCTTTTCCATAGAATTTTTGACCAACAGTATGCTAATAATTGCAATACTTAGTGACCAAGTATTCCCTGTGGGATTCGACACCCAACCCAGTTGGGTTCTATATTTGACAGCGACCGCTTACACTTTCTAACGAGAGCAGTAGTTTGGGTGTTATCAAATTTTGGCGTCGTTGCCGGGGAATACAGTTGTCAACTAAGTTTGTGATAGTTAATAGACCCTTTGGTCAAAGATTCTCGAATTTTACTTTTAGTTGTTGTTTTTGTTTTATTCAGGTTTGGTAGAGTGCATGCCAAATACACGACGTTCTGGTTAGCCATTATTACCTATAAATCCTGAACCTCAACTTATTGGCAGAATGGATGCACAACGAGATATTGAAAGAAGGGCTGCTTAATAGGAACAGGCTAGATTAGCTGCATTGGCAGTTGCTCAAGTGCATCAACAGAATATTGATAACCCATGTCGGGCAACAAATCTTGATGAAGAGGACCTGGGTGATGAGGAGTTACTAAATCCAAGGCGTACAGATAAGGTGGAGGCACCTGTGAACAGAAGAAATCGGCGAGCTAGAATGAGACCTGAACACCGAGCTGTCCAGGCTCCTTTTGATGATGATGATGACGATCTGGATGGGGCTTGTGCCACAGGGGCTACTATTCCTCCGCCCTTGGCACCCGGAGCCAATTTCAATATCACTAGCACCATGATTTAGCTATTGCAGCTCAAGGGCTAATTTGGTGGACTTGCAGGCGATGATCCCAATATGCATATGATCAATTTTATCTCAACATGCAAGTCATTTGACAATCTAGGAGTTGGACAGAATGCAATTCGGCTGCACTTATTTCCATTTTCTCTATCTGGAGAGGCAACACTATGGTTGAATGGGCTAACTCCTGATTCTATTACTAATTAGAGGCAACTGAAAGACGCTTTCCTAGAAAGATTCTTTCCGCCATCCAAGAGAGCCCAATTAAGAGATGAGATAAGCAACTTTCGATAGCTTCCAACTGAAGCTCTCCACAAAACATGGGAGTGGTTCAAGAAGAAGCTTATGCGGTGCCCAAATCATCATATGACAAATGTCCACTTGATGGAGATATTATAAAGGTCTTTGAATTTGGTGACTAATCCAGTGGTTGACAATGCTGCAGGTGGGTCATTCATGGACCTTACGTTTATTGAGGCAAGTGATATGCTAGACCATATGACAAAGCAGAGTAGATCTTGGCATACCAGGGATTCTGAGGTAGCAAACTCTACTGTATCTATTGGCATGACTGCAGAACAAAGGCGAAAAGAAGAGGAACGTGACCAGGATATGGCGCACATGAAAATGCAGATGGATCTTCTTACCAAGCATTTATTATCAGGGAAGACCAAAAAAGTCAAGGTTGTTGTATCGCAGGGAAGAGATGATTCCAATTTTGAAGAAGAAGCAAATTTCTTGAATAATCAGGGGGGTTTCCGAGGCAATGCCCAAGGAAACTAAGGTCGGAACTATTATGATAAATTAGGATACAAGGACCGTGATCAAGGTAGTTTGAAGAATAAGACTGACAGGAGTGGTTTGTATGTTCCTCTTGGAATTCGTGAGGCTGTGGCATCTGGCTCTGGGAAGATGTCCATGAAAGATATGATGGCTAAGTTGCTGAAAGGAGTGGAGGCAACCAACATGGGCGTAACTGAGGTAAAGAATGATTTGTCATCAATAAATCAATTGGTTGACTCGCATTCTACTGCAATAAAATAGTTGGAGTAACAATTGAGTCAACTATCAGCGGCATTCAACTAAAGAAAGGCTGGCACTTTACCTAGCGACACTGTGCAAAATCCAAGGAATAATAAATCATGTATGGCTATTACTACCAGGAGTGGTAAGGTGTTGGAAAATATATCCAAAGGCAAGAAGGTGGTTGATAATATAGCAGAGTATGTTAGTGAAGCAGATTGTAATAATGCTGTTGAAGCTGAAGAGAACGTTCATGATGTTACCCCTAGATGTCTGCAGCATGAAAAGATCGATAATCGAAAGCAAGATAAAAAGAAAGTGGTGGAGAAAACTCTTCCCCTTCCACCGCCACCTTTTCCTCAGAGACTGAAGAAGAAGGCTGATGAAACTCCTGAAAAGGTTGGTAATCAGAAGCAAGATAAAAAGGAAGTGGTGGAGAAAATTATTCCCCTGCCACCACCACCTTTTCCTCAGAAACTGAAGAAGAAATCTGATGACACCAGGTTCAGTAAATTGATGACTATGTTGAAGCAGCTGACTATTAATGTTCCTTTGGTGGAGGCGCTGGAACAGATGCCTGGGTACGCTAAATTCATGAAGGACCTTCTGACAAAGAAGCGGGCAGCAAGCTATGAGCTGGCAGATAATGTTCATCATTGCAGTGCAATTGCCACGAGGTCTTTAGTACATAAGAAGGCAGATCCTGGTGCTTTCACTATTCCTTGCACGGTGGGATCTATGAATTTTGCTAAGGCATTGTGCGATTTGGGAGCTAGCATCAATTTGATGCCGCTATCCATTTACAAAAAGTTGGGGTTGGGCGATCCTACACTAACCAATATGCGGCTCGTGATGGAGATAGGTCGGTAAAACGACATGTTGGTATCTTATATGATGTATTGGTGAAGGTTTCTACATTCATTTTTCCTACAGACTTTGTTATTTTGGATTGCGAGGTGGATTATAAAGTTCCCATAATCTTGGGATGCCCTTTCCTCACAACTGGAAGTGTGCTTATTGATTTAAGATCTAATGAGCTTTTATTTTAGCTGAATGACAAAGCGGTCCGTTTTGATGTATGCAAATCGATGAAGCAGCCTAGAGATATGAATGTGTTCTCTGTAGCTGATGTTTATTATGAGGATGAGAAAAAATTATCTGTAGAGAAGCAGCTTATTATTGAGCCATTGTATGCTGTGCTTTTGAATTTTGAGCGTGAGGATGTAGAAGATTATGACGAAACTATTTGTGCTCTAACAGGAATAGAGTCCTATTCTCATGCTCCTAAAAAGCTGGACCTTGATCTTAAGAATCGACCTTCACCAACAGTGAAGACTTCCATTGAAGAGCCACCAGTGCTAGAATTGAAAGAGCTCCCCAGTCATCTAAAGTATGCGTTCTTGGGAAGTGGAAATACACTTCCAGTTATTGTTGCGGCTGATTTAGGTGAACAGCAAGTAGCGGCTCTCATCTCTGTTCTGAAGAGGTACAAGAGAGCTATTGGTTGGACTATTGATGATATAATTGGTATCCCTCCTGGGATATGTATGCACGAGATTCATCTCAAAGAAGATTGCATGCCCACAATTAAGCATCAGCGTCGTCTAAATCCATTAAGAAAATGATGCACCATATATCTCGATGAATTCTAAGTAATCGAGATAACTACGTCGTGCCGCGACAATAAATCAAGCGCTAGATGGGAGGCAAATCATCTTTTTTAATCGTTTTATTTTTTTTTAGGAGTTTGTTTTTGTTAAATAAAAATCCAAAAAGAAGAGTCGAGCCACGACCAAAACTAAGGCGCTTGGTGGGAGGCAACCCATCCTTCTAATCATTTTTGTTGTTTTTGATTAAGTGTACGTACAAGACGTACAAAGGAGGCAAATTAGTCCTACATTTTGATTTGAAAGTAAGCCATGCTAAAGGTGGTAAGTTAGGAATGATGGAGCAAAGACTATAGGCTAGGCATTGCCTATGCAAATCTAGGCAACGAACAAGGCAATGCCTATGCAAATCTAGGCAACGGACAAGTCAAGGCCTATGTCATTGCCTATGTTCACTGCCTCACATAGGCAATGGACAAGGCAATGCCTATGCTAATCTAGGCAATAGACAAGGCAAGGCCTATGCTAATCTAGGCAGTGGACAAGGCATGGCCTATGCTAATCTAGGCAATGGACAAGGAAAGGCCTATGCTCACTGCCTCACATAGGCAATAGCATAGGCGCCGCCTATGCCTAACTAGGCATTGACAAAGGCGCCACCTATTCCTATGTAGGCAAAGCAAAAGGCGCTGTCTATGATAAGCATAGGCAAAGCATTAGGCGCCTCCTACTTATGCATTTTTGTCTACTAATCCAATTTTACATGGATCAAACCCGACCCATGGCTTAGTCTATAAATTGATCCCCAATCTTAGAACATAATCTCATTGTTTGCTCAAGATAGGCGCTGCCCAACCTTCCAAATTCTCTCAAAGTTTTTCTTTTTGCTCATCTAATCTTGCAAGCTCATCTTTCCGAACCATCACCAAGTAAGTTATTCTTTTATATTCCGTAGTTATTGAAATGCTACGTTTATAATGATTTATTAGATTTTGAAGTGGTGTGTGGGGATTAGAATGTGGTTGGTTTGTTATGATACATCTAGTTAAGTGAAAGAATATGTGTAGGTGTTCTTGACTTTGTTCCGACTTGTATTTGATTTTTATACACTGTCATATTTTTATGAAGTCGAAATTGTGAAGTTATTACATAATCTACAAAGATTGAGAGTTTGAATGTTTGAATAACTCAGTCATCGAGATAATGATTATGACTGATCAAAAGCATAAGATGTGATTATTTCTATGCAATAACTTGATATGATCTCTATGAAGTAATATTACTCAAGAAGTGCATTAATCCAAACATGAAAGTATAACTGTGCTAAACATGTTGTTGGAACTTATCGCCTAAATGTATGTCGATGAAGTTTGAGTAATCGACATCACTCACTTAATTGGTCTGTGCCAACAAATTAAGTGTGGGGTGGTGCCATTACTTTTTGTTTATCGATTGAATCTTCCGAGATGAAGCTAACATGATTCTATTTTAAACTCAGGTAGAATGGCCCCAAAAGGACGACAAGGAAAAGAAAAAGCGTCCACCTCATAGAAAGGACAGAAAAGGTCAAGAAAGGAGCAAGCTGAGTGCTCATCTTTACAAGTACCTCAACAAACTTTTGGGATAAAGTGGGTCCTAGAGGAGGAAGGAAATGAGTGGTACAAGTACAACAAAGTAAAGAAATATGTTCACATGGATTTGATACAAAAGGAGAGTCTAGCAAAGAGAGAACCCCGTATTTTGGCTAAAATCATGGCACTAAACCTTGATTTCATTTTCCGAGATATGGGGGAATGCAATCTTGATCTAACACATGAGTTTTATGCCAATTGGTCCCTAAAGGATACCGGAAGTGAAGTGAAGATCTAGGGCCAAGTCTTGGAACTAAATGCGTAGTTCTTCCACTGTTTTCTGGGTCTTCCATCTGTGGATCCATCACCGCTCAAGGAGCTTTATCACAGACCTCCCTACAGGGCAATCAGACACATACTGTGCGGAACAAGGTCCATGGCCCGGTGGATTCATCACAAGGATAACGGTCGGCACAATACCTTCCCGTATGCTTCCTTGAACAGAGAAGCTCGTATATGGTTGAGGATAGTCAACTCTTGCCTGATTCCTGGGACACAGTACACAAAGATCACACGTGATAGAGTATGCTTGGTGTACGCTCTAATGACTAATAATCCCATCAATATTGGTGCGGTTATACGATCGTCAATGCGTAAGGCTAGGCTGCACAAAAGGTCCCATTTCAGCTTTGGCAATTTGTTGACTGCGATCTTAAGGAAGGAGCACATTGAAGAGGAACCTACATATCATAATCTTCCACACAACCTGAAGAAGGTTGATCTTACGAAAGTTAAAGAGCCTATAACTGGTCATGGCATTAACCTGACCACTGCAGAAAGACATGCTCGAGACGAAAGCTTCTTTCGCTATTTATATGGCATGAGGAGGCTTACCATGATGAGTAGGGGTCGTGTTCCAACTGATGCAGAACTTCAGCAGCTGGACTATGACTACCCGATGAATGAGCATGCGCGAGCTATGTTTGGAGTAGGGGTACATTTTGAGGAACCTCTCAATGATGACGTGCCAACTGACAATGATCGCCGACTGCTAGACTCAGACGTGGAGGATAACTCTGATGACGATGACTCTGATGATGATTCCGACGTAGGGGGTATGACCCCAGACATAGAGGAGGAGTCCGACTAATCAGGTTTTCCTTATTTATTCTCCACTGAGGGCAGTGTTTCCCATCTAAGTGTGGGGTGCTGGTATTTGTATGTTGTCTTGTATTTCTTTGCGTACATTTATTCTTATTTGTTTTAATTTGTCGTAATTAGTTAGTTAAATTTTAGATTTTTTTAGATTTTGCATGAAATTGTCCTGATAGACGGCATGGTATTATGACAAGAGTTTGTGCTAAATCACTACTATTGAGACATTTAGGCTCCAAGTGTGACTCACTGTGTGATAATTGTGTGGCTTAATTCATTCATCTGTTGGGTCAAGAGTCTATAATGCTCCCAATTAAGTTGACCATGTGCCTTGTGTGTGTGAGGTTATAGTATATTCTATGTTGTGACTGATGCTAGAATTTGCCTGGTGTGTGTATAAAGCAAAATAAAGAGTGTGAGTTTAGGAGATGATTTAGGCATTTCCTTGGCAGCCTGTAATTGTTTACCTTCTTTTTACCTACCCTTGTGTATTTTCCTAGTTAAACCCCTTTGAGCCTTTAACTATTTTCTTTGGCAGCCTCATATGTAGCCTAATCCATTTTTTTCAAGACCATAATTTGATCCAAATTCCTAAGTGCTTTAAGTTGTAGAGTCATGTGACAAAATAAGAGGAAAATGGTGAGAGAGATGTCTCAGAGTGTATTGGTACTTGAAATTGTTGTGAAAAAGAGTTGTTATCATAGTGGTGCTTTATAAAAAAAATAAAAAATAAAATAAAATAAAAAGAAGAGAAATAGAAAAACAAAAAGCTAGTTGTGTTTATGATTGAATAACAAAATAGGTGAAAAGGGGTGGTAGATGAAAGAAAGGTAGAGGGGTTGTTAAAAGATATTGTAAATAGCATAATGTGGTGTATTAAAGCGCTTAGGGAACATAGTCACTATTTCTGGCCAAAATAGTCCTACCTGTCCCTTAGCCTACATTACAATCTGTAAAAACCTATTTGATCCTAAGCTTAGCATTCTGATATTAGTGGAGCTTTACACTAAGGGCAATCTTATGGTCATCAGTTGCAACATAAGAATTCTTTGTGAGAGTGAGAGCAAGGAGATTCTTATACCCATGTTTCGAAAAATACAAAACGATGAGTGATTATGGGTGATATCTTGTGTGAGACACACATGGTTGATGATTTTTGGGTAGTGCAATATGATTCTTTATGGCTTAACTTATGGATACGAATTAACCATCCTCACGAGTCTAAGGTGGAGGTTGAATTGTTTCTAGTAGTGATCAAGAAACCTACTCTTTGTTAATGATTGTCGTGCATGTCTTGATGAACATTTTGTGTTGCTATTGTGAAATTCTAGTGGAGTGTTTGTTCGAGGACGAACAAAGCTTTAAGTGTGGGGTGGTGATGTTGGGCGTATTTACACGCCTAAGAACCATAATTTACCCATATTTTAGTTAAGTTTTGAGGACAAAATATATAATTCCTGCACTTTTAGTCCATTTTCCTTTAAGTGAGCTGACCTACGTGATCAGCAAGTTTTTCAGGTATTAATGATAAAGATTTCAGAACTTTATGGACTTATGAGCAGCAAAGGAAAACTTCACATTAGAGGGAAGGCAACTTTTGGACTGAAAGTGATGCATGGGAACTTTTTCCCGGGCAAACCCAGTATTTTTAAATACTTAAGGAGGCAGTAGCAACTTAGTGGACAAGGATACTATAAAAACCCTATTGCTGAATTTTTCAGCATTCATTATCATTATCATTATTCATTATTCAGTTTTCATATTTTGTAAGTTGAAAACAAACAAAAAATGCTAAGGCTAAAAAGACGGCTAGAGAGGGCAAAACGTCAACATCTTGTTTGACGCCAAACTCATCCCCATCGTGAGATTATTCTAACGTTGGTATGATGATAATGTCTTCTTTGATCTCCGTTGTAATCATGAGTAGCTAAACTTCTCTGTTAGAGTTATGAACGCCTCGTAATATACTATCTATTACTATGAGTTTGTGAATTCTTGATGTGTATGCTACTTATATCATTACTCTCTTCGTTTTAATTAAATTCTTATGGTTGCAAACATAAGGAACACGCCATTATAGAATTAACTTGTTCGTGAGAAAAGTTACATGTTTGGAAAAGAGTGTGTGACAAGAAAATACGGCTTCCAACCCTTGTTTACACATTAATGCCTTAACCGGATTAACTTTCTTGGAGAGTTCGTACCATTAGTTATACACTTTAGGCTCGGGAGAGTTAAAGTGAAATAATCCTTGATGGTTCGGAAACACTAGGATTTATCATTAGAATACGAATATCTATAAGTGCATGCATGTCTAAATTCCGCATTACTCATAGTTAATAGATACGTAGAACTTACAAGGTGGACATAACCCTAACTTATTATTCTCTGTGATTAAATCTTACTAAATAAATCGTCTCATTCGTTACTTTGATATTAGTAATTCATGTATAATCAAATCCCCCCTTTTCCATAGAATTTTCGACCAACAGTCTGCTAATAATTGCAACACTTAGTGACCAAGTATTCCCTGTGGGATTCGACATCCAACCCAGTTGGGTTCTATATTTGACAGCGACCGCTTACACTTTCTAACGAGAGTTGTAGTTTTGGCGTTATCAGGTTCCTCAAACTCAATTCAGCATGATCATCAGCATCAGATGGTGGTGTTGTATGAGAATGAGAGATAATTAGATTCTTTCTTATTGGACCTCGTGGAGGTGTTTCTTCCAGGGGTTCAACCTTCTTCCCCTTGTCAGTCTTTTTCCTTTTTGGGGTAGCCTTGCCTGTTGTTGTGCCTTCCTATATGCCACCGCTACTATTGGATGAGACAAAGAACTCAGAACCACTTGATTCAAAACCAGTAGTCGGTGCCTTATTATTGCCCTTCTTGGACTCTTGCTTTGCAACTGATCTGTTCTTAGGAGGCATAGTACCGGTAAGTACACATTAATCAGTAAACAAATTAAGAAAACAAAACAAAATTAAAAAGATAAAGTTCAGTATACATGGTCTATTTAGGGTACGAGTAGGGGATACAGGTCGTATCAACTTGGTACAACTTGTATGAACGAGTTGTGTGATACATAGTGTATGAAAAATTGCTCACTAGTTTGCTTATGACACCTCCTAACCAGTCGTACAAACAAGGTACGACTCGTTACCAATGGGTAAAAGTTGTCATTGTGTATGAGTCCCATTACAATTTCGTTATCAATGGGTAAAAGTTGTAAAGGGTCTCTATCCACTAGAACATAGAATTCCAACATTAAAGTTTGACTAGAAATTAAAATACCCAAGCTACCTATTAATCTATGCAAAATTTTACTCAAATTCAGCCAAAAAAAATACACCATAGCAACACCCAAACCCAATTTCTCTCCGAATACTCATTTTCAACTCTAAACCAAAAACTAGGGTTTAAAATTCAACACAAATATCAAAATCAACTCAAAACAAGTTCAAGCAATCTCACATTTTTCATTTTATGCAAGATATCATGAATTTAGGTTAACAATACTTACTTGAATGAGAAAATTAGGGTTTCTTTTAATTTCTTCATAATTCCTTCAAATTCGTCCTTAAATTGGAGCAAGATAAATAATCTGCGCAAGATGGTAGTTAATTTAAGTTGTTTCAAAGTGATATGGTGTGTTGAGAGTTTGCAATTTTCTCAAAAATGGTGGTGGGTGTGCATTTTGGGTATCGGGTGCCCATCGGGAACCTTTTTTTATTTAAAATTAATTTTTGGGTTAGGTTGAACCATGACCCTGACCTGGTAATCTTGGGTATAAGTTATGTGTACGACTCGTACCCATTCTTATGAGTCTTTTCTTATGCTCATATAGGCCTATATCCTTACTTGGATTACATAGTCGATATGACTCAATGAGACAAATCATACCTTGAGGGTATGACTTGTTCTGAGAGCCGGATCCACTTCATAAACTTTTACCTAATTCTTTTGAGTTTCACAGGTCCATACAACTCCTACTAACAAGTCGTATCCTACTCACGAGTTGTACCATCTAGATACAACTCGTAAAGAGTCCGTATGACCAAGATTTTTGAATTTTTCTAGGTATTTTCTACACTCTTTAATCCGGTGCACTGAACAAACATCTTAACAAATAACAAAATAAGTACAAAAACATGGGTTTCCTCCCACGCAACGCTTGATTTAAAGTCGCGGCAAGATGTGGCTAAGTTGGTTACTCAAGTTTCACCTACTAGCCCATGGGTTGCCCCCAATGAAGCGCTTGATTTAACGTCATGACATAATGTAATGACCTTGGTTACTTAGTCCTCACCAAGGTCAATTTCAAAAACCTCATTCACGTTTTTATAGTTTCCCATATAGTGCTTTACTTTTTCCCGTTTACCTTAATAGGGCTTCACCATCCCTCTTCAGTTCTAAAGCATCATAGGAATAAACTCTTGTAACCGTGAATGGACCATACCATCTAGACCTCAATTTACCTGGAAATAATCGAAGCCTTGAGTGGTAGAGTAATAACTGGTCACCTTGTTCAAAGATTTTTTTCTCAATTTTGCAGTCATGATACAACTTTATATTTTCCTTGTAAAGTGCAGAACATTCGTACGCTCGAAGTCAGAATTCATCCAACTCATTCATACTCTTCATCTTTCACTTGGTTGCATCTTTCCATTCAATATAAAGCTTCTTCAAATACCATAGTGCTTTATGTTCAAGCTCAATAGGAAAGTGACAAGCCTTGTTATACACTAGCTGATAAGGTGAAGCACCAATGGGGGTTTTAAAAGTTGTGTGGTAAGCCCATAATGAATCATTTAGTTTTTGTGACCAATTAGTCCTATTGGCATTCACCGTCTTCGCCGGGATGGACTTGATTTCTCTATTGGACACTTCAACCTGTCCACTAGTCTGCGGATAATAAGGTTTTGCCACCTTGTGTTTGACTCCATATTCTCTAGCAAACTTTCTGTCACTAATTATTGAATGGGGTATGCCAAATATAAAAAAAAATTCATTTTCAAGAATGCAATGACACTATGTGCTTCATTATTGAGAAGAACAATTGCTTCCACCTATTTTGAAACATAATCCACCACCACAAATATATAATCCATGCCAAATGAACTCACAAAAAGTCCTATGAAATCCATACCCCATACATCAAACAATTCTAATTTTAAGATAGGAGTCTTAGGAAGTTCATGGTGTCTAGAGATGTTACCTTTTCGTTGACATTGATCACAATCAAAAGAAAAATCATACGCATCTTTCTAGATTGTTAGCCAAAAGTACCCACATTGCAAGATCTTGTAGGTTATGTGGATTCCTCCATAATGACCCCCAACTGGTAAAGAATGACAAGCCTTAAGTATACTCATCATTTCTACCTCGGGTATGCATCTACAAATGATCCCATCCACATAAATCCTGAGTAAATAAGTCTCATCCTAGAAAAATTTCCTTACCACATGCATGAACTTCTTTTGTTGTTGGAAGGAAAGATTTTCTAGGATTAGATCACTGACTAGATAATTTGCATAATCTGAAAACCATGGAATTAGATCTTACGAAGCTACCAATAACTGCTCTTCTGGAAAACTATCATCAATCTCGAGCCCATTTTTAACATTCTGCATAGCTTCCTCCTCTAGTCTAGACAAATGATTCCCAACTTGAATCTTAGTTCCTTTTCTGTCCTTAACCTCAAAATAAAATTCTTACAACAACAGCACCCACCTATTTAGTCTATGCTTCTCGTTTTTTTTGCTATTAAGTACCACATGTTGCATGATCAGTGTGCACAATCACCTTAGTCTCAATTAAATAAGATCTAAACTTCTTAAAGGAAAAAATTACAGCCAATAACTCGTTCTCCATCATGGTGTAGTTTTTTTAGCAGGGTTTAGAGCCTTGCTAAAATAGTAGATGTGATGAAGGATTTTTTTTCGTTGACCTAGTGTAGACCCTAAGGCCAAATCATTTGTGTCACACGTGATTTCAAAAGGCAAGGACCAATTGCAAGATATGATAATAAGAGCACTCATCAACTTCTCTTTTAGACTTTCAAAAGCCTTCGAGCATGCTTCCGTAAACTAAAATTTCACCTCTTTATCAAGAACCCTGCAAAGAGGATTAGATATCTTAGATAAGTCCTTGATGAAATACCTATAAAATCCAACATATCCCAAACAACTACGAATACCCTTCACAGAAATTGGTGGAGGTAATTCCTCAATCACTTTGATCTTTGTTCTATCTACCTCAATACCCTTTTTTGAAATTTTATGACCAAACACTATACCTTCTTTAACCATAAAATAGCTTTTTTCCAAATTAAGTACCAAGTTGCATTCTTCACACCTTCTAAGATCATTGGCCAGTGAACTAAGTAGTTATCAAAAGAATCACCAACGATTGAAAAATCATCCATAAATATTTCAATGGTATCTTCTACCATGTCAGAGAAAATTGACATCATGAATCTCTGAAATGTGGTTGGAGCATTACATAACTCGAATGGAATACGTCAGAATAAGAAATTCCCAAATAGACATATGAAGGTGGTCTTCTCTTGATATTCAGGTGCAATTGTAATCTGGTTATAACCTGAATACCCATCAACAAAATAGTACTATCCTCTGCTCGCTAACCTATCTAACATTAGATCTATGAAGAGCATGGGAAAATGGTCCTTCTGAGTCTATGTATTTAATTTTCTATAATCCATGCATACTCCCTATCCTATGACTGGTCTCATTAGCTCTAATTCATTATTCTCATTAGGCACAGCAGTAATATTGCATTTTTCTTAGAACACATTGTATCAAAATAACCCACTTACTATCAGTAATAGGATACACCACATCGCTATCCAACCACTTAATTATATCTTTCTTCACTTTGATGCTAACGTTCTATACTTGGAATGTAGTTGATAATGCTCAATCTACAGCTCTTGTAAGAGTGTAAAGTGGTCATTGTCAATATATAACCCAACTGGGTTGGGTATCGATCCCACAGGGAATAGCCAGTCTATAAGTAAGCAAAGATTATTAGACTTTTGGTGAAAGTTTCATAAAAAGGGGGGAGTTTTGTCGTGCAAGTAATAAAACCAAAGTAATAAGGTAAAAAGAGAAAATAGCAAAGTAAAAAGTAAGAATGTTTGGTGAGATGTAAAACAATAAGAATTGAGAAGTTAGGGTTATGTCCACCATATGAGTTATACGTCTCTATTGGCTATGAGTTATGCGGAATTCAGACATGTATGTACTTATAGAGAATTGTATTCGATCGTAAATCCAAGCATCTTTCGACCTCAACAAGGACTATTTCACTTTAACTCTTTCGAGCTTAAAGCGTATCTAATGGTACAAGTTCTCCAAGAGGTTAATCCAGTTACGGCACTAACTTTTTAATAGGGGATGGGACCCTATGACCTTGACATTATCTCTTTTCCAGACATAAAACTTTTCTTTTGAACAATTTAATGCTATACTGGCGTTATTCTATGCGTCTGCAGCCACAAGAATTTGCATTAAGATGAAGAGAGTAATGATATATGCAGCATACTTGTCACGAATTCACAAACTCATAGCAATAGATAGTATCTCATAAGGCTTCCATAACCCCAACAGAGAAGTTTAGTTACCCATGAGTGCGAAGGAGATCACAATCGACATTGTTATTATACCACAATAAAGATCTCGTGTAGTAAAGTGTGGTAGGCGTTAGGCGTGAACTTCCTTGCAAAGTAACGTTTCTCTTGTTGTGGAAAAATAAGAATTGATTAGATGAATAGAAGAAGAATAAAAAGTAGAATTAATGGAAGGGTTAGAAGAAGAGTTATAGAGTAATAGAATTAATGAGGAATTAATCAAAATCTCTAGCAAAATAGGGTATTTATAACACCCATATCCTATTCCTACTAAGTTACTGCATTACTTAACCCAATCCTACTAGGTTAATATATCATTATCCTAATCCTACTAAGTTACTGCTAGTCCCCAAAGTCTTCAGAATTGTTGTTTTTGCCCAGGACAGATTTTCCATGCGCCACTTTTGGTCCTTGGAGTCCAAGATTCATCTTCGTTCCTTCGTTAAGATTTATTTGGCGTCAAGTTATCCATAAAATGCTGAATTCTGCATCATTTATACCTGAAAACTTGCTAATCATGTTCGTTAGCTCACTTACAGGAAAAAGGACTAAAAGTGCATGAAATATATAATTTGTTCTCAAAACTTGGCTAAAATATGGGCAAAATCTAGTGCTATAGGCATGTAAATTCGCCTATCATCAACACCCCACACTTAAATCTTTGTTCATCCTCGAACAAAATATCATGTCCATCTAAACATTCACTTTAAGGTTTCACAGTAACAACACAAAATATTCAGCAAGACAAGCACAACAATTATCAACAGAGAGTAGTTTGCCGATCATTAGTAGAAACAATTTAACCTCTAGCATAGACTCGTGATGGTAGCCAACTCATATTCAAAAGTTAAGGCACAAAGAATCATACACGACTACCCAAAACTCATCAACCATGCGTGTCTCACATAAGATCTTACCCATAATCACTCATATGTATAGCATATTTTTCAAACATGGGTATAAAAGTATCCTTGCTCTCGCTCTCACAAAGAATTCATATGCTGCAACTGATGACCATAGGCTTGCCCTTAGTGTAATGCTCCACTAAATATCAGAATGCTAAGCTTAGGATCAAATAGGTCTTCTACATGTTGTAATGTAAGCTAAGGGACGGGTAGGACTATTTTGGCCAGAAATAGTGACTATGTTCCTAAGCGCTTTAATACATCACATTGTATCATTAACACTTTTCTTTCAAACAACCTTTCTACTTTCTTTTATTCTAGCACCCCTTTTCTCCTCTTTTGTTTTTCAATTTTGAACATAACTAACTTTTCAGTTTTTTTCTTTCCTATTTCTTTTCATAACATACCTCTTATGATTGCACTTCTTTTTCATAACAAATTCAAGAACTAATACATTCTAAGGCATCATACTCATCCAATTTCCTATTATTTTGTCATATGACTCTTTCAATTTAAAGCACTTAGGAATTTGGATCAAATTATGGTCTTGAAAAAAATGGATTAGGCTTACATATGAGGTTGTCAAAGAAAATAGGCTAAAGGCTCAAAGGGGGTTATCTAGGATGATGTCCATGGGTAGATAAAATGATGGTGAACAATCATAGGTTGCCAAAGAAATGCCTAAATTATTTCCTAGACTTGCACTCCTTATTTTTGCTTTACATACATACCAGGCAAGTTCTAGCATTAGCCACAAACACAGAATATACTATATCCTCACACACACAAGGCACATGGTCGACTTTATTGGGAGTAGCATAGACTCTTGCTCCAACAGATGAAGGAATTCAACCACACAATATCACATAGTGAGTCACATTACACCCTAAAAATCTCAATAGTCATGATTTTAGCACAACCTCTTGTCATAATCTCATGCTGCCTATTAGAATAATTTCATGCGAAGCTAAGTAAAAAAAAAATTTAACTACAAAAAAAATGGAAAAAAAAAAAAAACTAAGCAAACAAACATAAATGCAAATGCGGATAAAGGAGTATAGCATGCAAATACCACCACCCCACATTAGACGAGACACTGCCCTCAGTGGAAAATAAATACGAAGCACCTGGTCAGTCGGACTCCTCCTCTATGTCGGAGGTCATACCCCCTTCGTCGGAATCATCATAGGAGTTGTCGTCATCAGAATTCTCCTCCACGTCGGAGTCTGGCATTTGTCGCTCATCATCGGTCGGCACATCGTCATCAAGAGGTTCCTCAAAATATGTACCTACTCCACATATCTCCCTTGCATGCACATTCATTGGATAGTCATGATCCAACTGTTGGAGCTCTGCAGCAGTTGGAAATCGACCTCCGCTCATCATTGTAAACCGCATCATGCCATAAAGATGGCAAAAAAAACTCTCATCCCGAGCATGTCTCTCTGCCGTAGTAAGGTTGACGCCATGTCTTGTTTCAGCATCTTTAACCTTTGTGAGGTCAACCTTCTTTGGATTGTGTGGGAGTTTATGATCAGCCGGTTCCTTTTCGATGTCTTTCTTCCTCAAGACTGCAGTCAACAGATTGCCAAAACTGAAATGGGAACGCTTGTGTAGCCTAGCCTTCCGCATTGTAGACCGAATGATTGCCCCAATGTTGATAGGGAAATTCGTCATCAATGCATATACCAAGCACACTCTATCTCTTGATATTTTTGTGTATTGCATCCCTGGAATGAGGCAAGAGTTGACTATGCGCAACCATATCCGTGCTTCCCTATTCAAAGGAGCATATGGGAAGGTGTTGTGTCGTCTGGTGTCTTTATGTCTGCTCCACCTTACCATGGATCTAGTTCCACAAAGTGTGTGTCGAATTTCTCTATATGGAGGTCTACTGTACAGCTCTTTGAATGGTGATGGATCGACTGAAGGCAAGCCAAGAAAGGAGTTGAAGAATTCCGCATTGAGTTGTAAAACTTGGCCCCGAATCTTGACCTCGCTGCCTGTGGTTTTCGGCGACCAGTTGGCATAAAATTCTCTTGTCAAATCTATATTACATTCTCCCATGTCTCAGAAGATGAAATCAAGATGTAATGCCATGATCTTGGCCAACATGCGCGGCTCCTTCTTCTCTAGGCTTTCTTTATTTATCAAGTCCACATGAACATATTTTCTTTCCTTGTTGTTCCTATACCATTCCCTCGCTTCCTCCTCAAGAACCCATTTTATTCGAAACATGCGGCGTGGTAATTGCATCGAGGATGATTCTCTTTGCTCTTTTCGGCCTCTTTTCTTGACTTTTTGGTAAGTGGTAGCCTTATCTTTGCCTTGTCTTGCTTTGGGTGCCATTGTACCTGAGACTTAAAACAATGTTCATGTTAGCATCATCTCAATGGATACAATCTATAAACAAGCAATAGGGGCACCACCCCATACTTAGTTTGTTGGCACAAACTAGTGAAGTGAAAGTGGTCGATTACTCAGACTTCATCGACATATGTTTTAGGTGTTATATTCCAACAATAAAATCAGAGCAGTCACACTTCTTGTAATCTTGGCAATACATTTATGTTGGATATATCAAGACTACTACATAGGGATTGAATCAAGGGATAGTATCTAACAATAATCACAACCTCCCATGTTGGTAGGCAACTATAATCCTTATTCCGATGAACAAGTCATTCCAACATGTAAGTATTCAAGTAACAAGATTATGCAATATTTGGGACCAATTCGATTCCAAAAAATTATGACAACGTATCAAAATCAAATTCAAGTTGGAAATAAGTTTAGATCATCCTTACATATTCATTCACTCACTTGGTTGCATCACAATAATTCAAACACATTCACATCACCAATACTTGTTCAAGATATAGCAACTCATAATAGGCATAGTAACGTAGTACTTATTGAAGATAAATGAAGAACAGAGTAGTACTTACTTGATTGATGCCTTTAGATGATGTTTTTGTGAAGAAAAAGAGCAAAAGAAAATTGTTGAGAGGATTTGGAGGCTATAGGAGTCGCATAATCTAGGTTTCCAATGTGTTTTTAGTTCAAGACTAAGTCTCATATTTATAGGAGAAGGTTGGGTTGGGTTTTGACCCATTTAAAATCGGATTTGGAGACAAGAAGTGACCATAGGCAGCGCCTTTTGCTTTGCCTATGCTTGGTATAGGCGGCGCCTTTCACTTTCCATATGAGATTCAGAGACAAAAGGCATTAGCATAGGCGGCGCCTATGCTATGGCATACTAGATTCCGAGACCTTAGGCCATAGTATAGGCCTTGCCTTGTTCGTGGCCTAGTTTTACCTAGGCCTAGCCTTGTTCGATGCGTATATTTTCATGAGCAATGCTCAATCCATAGCCTTTTGCTTCTTCATTCCTAACTTACCACCTTTAACATGCAATAAGTCCAAATCAAAATTTGAAACCGACCTCCTCGGTTTACACTTCTTGTACCTACATTCACTCAAAAACAATAAAATCGATTAGAACGATGGGTTGCCTCCCATCAAGCGCCTTAGTTTTGGTCGTTGCACGACTCTTATTTTTGGATTTTTATTTATCAAAAGCAAACACGTAATAGAACAAAAGAAAGACAAAAATGAAAAACGATGGGTTGCCTCCCATCTAGCGCTTGATTTATTGTCGCGGCACGACATAGCTATCTCGATTACTTAGACATCATCGAGATAGATGGTGGATCATTTTCTGAATGGATTCAGACGACAATGAGGCTTACTTTTAGGCATGCAATCTTCTTCGAGATGACTCATACGTCTCCCCGGAGGGTCACCAATTATGTCATCAATAGTCCAACCCATAGCTCTCTTGTATCTCTTCAGAGCAGAGATGAGAGTCTCTACGTTCTGTTCACTTAACTCATCCGCCACATTTATCGAAAGTATATTTCCACTTTCCAAGAACACATACCTTAGATAATCAGGGAGTTCTTTCGATTCTAGCATTGGTGGCTCTTCAATGGAAGTCTTCGCTGTTGGTGACGGTTGATTCTTAAGATCAAGGTCCGGTTGCTTAGGAGTATGGTAATAGGACTCTTTTTCTGTTAGAGCACCCATAAGTTCTTCATAATCTTCATCGTCCTCATGCTCATCATTCAGTGGCGCAGCAGACAAAGGCTCAACAGTAAGCTATTTCTCTACAGATAATGCTTTCTTATCCTCATGATGACCATCAGCTATAGAGAACACATTCATATCGTTGGGATGCTTCATTGCTTTACATATATCAAAGCGGACCACTTCGTCATTCAGTCTAAATAAAAGCTCATTAGCTCTCATGTCAATAAGCACACTCCCTGTTGCAAGGAAAGGACATCCCAGGATTATGGGAACTTCAGAATCCACCTCACAATCCATAATAATGAAGTCTGCGGGAAAGATGAATGAAGAAACCTTCACCAACACATCATTCATGATACCCACATGTTGTTTTACCAACCTATCAGCCATCATGAGCTTCATATTGGTTGGGGTCGTATCGCCTAACCCTAACTTCTTGTAGATGGATAGTGGCATCAAATTGATGCTAGCTCCAAAATCGCACAATGCATTAGCAAAATTCATAGATCCAACTGTGCAAGGAATAGTGAAAGCACCAGGGTCGGCCTTTTTCTGAACTAGTGATCGGGTAGCAATAGCGCTGCAATGATGTACAGTATCTTTCAACTCATGGCTTGCTTCCCGCTTCTTTGTCAAAAGGTCTTTCATAAATTTTGCATACCCGGGCATTTGCTCAAGTGCCTCCACCAACGGAACATTAATGGTCAGCTGATTTAACATCGTCATGAATTTGCTGAACCTTGTATCATTTCCCTGCTTCTTCAATCTTTGAGGAAAAGGTGGTGGTGGATATGGAATTGTTTTCTCCACGACTTTCTTCTCCTCTTGCTTCCAAATTTTGGTAGTCTCAGGCTGCAACCTACTAGCGGTGACGTCATGGACGTCTTGGTCAGCTTCTATGGCGTTTTTTTCATTAGCCTTATCATCGTTGTCCGCTACATCGTCGACCACTTGCTTGCCTTTGGATGAAGTTTCCAGCACCTTACCACTTCGATTAGTAATAGCCATGCATGATCCATCATTCCTTGGATTTTGCACAGTGTCGCTAGGTAAAGTGCCAGCCTTTCTTTGATTGAGTGCTGCTGAAAGTTGGCTCAATTACTGCTATATTTGCTTGATTGAAGTGGAATGTGAATCAACTAATTGCTTCATAGAGGACAAATCATTTATTACCTCTGTTACTCCCGCGCTAGTTGCTTCCACTCCTTTCAATAGTTTAGCCATCATGTCTTCCATACTTCCAGAACTAGATGTGGTGGCGTCACATCTTCTAGGGGGAACATACAAACCACTATTGTCATTCTTGTTCTTCCAACTACCTTGGTCCTTGATTCCAGGTTTATCATAATAGTTCCGACCTTGGTTTCCTTGGGTATTGCCTCGGAAACCCCCCTGATTGTTCAAGTAGTTGGCCTCTTCTTCCGAATCAGATTCATCTCTTCCTTTCGATGCAATAGCTTTGACTTTTTCGGTCTTCCCTGATAATAAATGATTTGTAAGAAGATCCACTTGTGTTTTCATGTGCGTCATATCTTGATCACGTTCTTCTTCTCTTCTCCTTTGTTCAGCAGTCATGCCAATAGATATAGTAGGGCTTGCTACCTCACAATACCTGGTATGCCAAGCTGTACTTTGCTTCGTCATCCGATCTAGCATATTGCTTGCCTGCCCAAAGGTGAGGTCCATAAAAGATCTTCCAGCCGCATTATCCACCACTGGTTTAGTTATTAAATTCAAGCCTCTGTATAGTATCTCCATTAGGTGAACATTGGTCATATGATGGTTTAGGCACCTCATTAGCTTCGTCTTGAACCTCTCCCATGTTTCATGAAGGGCTTCAGTTGGAAGTTGATGAAAGTTGCTGATTTCATCTCTCAATTGTGCTCTTTTGGATGGCGGAAAGAATCTTTCTAGGAAAGCGTCTCTCAATTGCCTCCAATTTGTAATAGAGTCAGGAGTCAGCCCATTCAACCATATAGTTGCCTCTCCAGACAGAGACAATGGAAATAAGCGCAGCCGAATTGCATTCTGTCCAATGCCTAGATTGTCGAATGACTTGCATGTAGAAATAAAGTTGATCAGATACATATTTGAATCATCGCCTGCTAGTCCACCAAATAATCCTTTGAGTTGCAATAACTGAATCATGGTGCTCGTGATGTTGAACTTGGCTCCGGGCGCTAATGGTGGAGGAATTATGGCTCCTGTGGCTCTGGCTCCATCAAGATCATCATCATCATCGTCGAAAGCTGGTTGCATAGCTCGGCATTCAGGCCTAAACCTAGCTTGACGATCTCTTCTGTTGGCAGGTGTTGCGATCTCAGCAGTATGCCTAGGGTTTAGTAACTCGTCATCACCTAAGTCCTCGTCGTCAGGATTTATTGCTCGGCCAGGGTTATCAATGTTTTGTTGATGCACTTGAGCGGCGACAAGAGCAGCTAATCTCGCCTGTTCCTGTTGAGCAGCCATCCTTTCAATTTCGTGTTGTGCCTCCATTCTGCCAATACATTGTGGTTCAGGATTGATAGGTAATAACGGTTGACCAGAACTTCGAGTATGGGGCATGCACTAAATAAAAACCTGCAGAGAACAACAACAAAAACTAAAAGTAAACGTACGAGAATCTTTGACCAAAGGGTCTAGTAATTATCACAAACTTAATTGACACTTGTATTCCCCGGCAGCGGCGCCAATTTTTGATAACACTCAATCTACAGCTCTTGTAAGAGTTTAAAGCGGTCGTTGTCAAATATATAACCCAACTGGGTTGGGTATCGATCCCACAGGGAATAGCCGGTCAATAAGTAAGCAAAGATTATTAGACTTTTGGTGAAAGTCTCATAAAAAGGGGGGAGTTTTGTCGTGCAAGTAATAAAACCAAAGTAATAAGGTAAAAAGAGAAAATAGCAAAGTAAAATGTAAGAATGTTTGGTAAGATGCAAAACAATGAGAATTGAGAAGTTGGGGTTATGTCCACCTTATGAGTTATACGTCTCTATTGGCTATGAGTTATGCGGAATTCAGACATGTATGTACTTATAGAGAATTGTATTCGATCGTAAATCCAAGCGTCTTTCGACCTCAATAAGGACTATTTCACTTTAACTCTTTCGAGCTTAAAGCGTATCTAACAGTACAAATTCTCCAAGAGGTTAATCCAATTACGGCACTAACTTTTTAATAGGGGATGGGACCCTATTACCTTGAGATTATCTCTTTTCCAGACATATAACTTTTCTTTCGAACAAGTTAATGCTATACTGGCGTTATTCTATGCGTCTGCAGCCACAAGAATTTGCATTAAGATGAAGAGAGTAATGATATAAGCAGCATACTTGTCACGAATTCACAAACTCATAGCAATAGATAGTATCTCATAAGGCTTCCATAACCCCAACAGAGAAGTTTGGTTACCCATGAGTGTGAAGGAGATCACAATCCTAATTGTTATTATACCACAATAAAGATCTCGTGTAGTAAAGTGTGGTAGGCGTTAGGCGTGAACTTCCTTGCAAAGTAACGTTTCTCATGTTGTGGAAAAATAAGAATTGATTAGATGAATAGAAGAAGAATAAAAAGTAGAATTAATGGAAGGGTTGGAAGAAGAGTTATAGAGTAATAGAATTAATGAGGAATTAATCAAAATTTCTAGCAAAATAGGGTATTTATAACACCCATATCCTATTCCTACTAAGTTACTGCATTACTTAACCCAATCCTACTAGGTTAATGTATCATTATCCTAATCCTACTAAGTTACTGCTAGTCCTCAAAGTCTTCAGAATTACTGTTTTTGCCCGGGACAGATTTTCCATGCGCCACTTTTGGTCTTTGGCGTCCAAGATTCATCTTCCTTCCTTCGTGAAGATTTCTTTGGCGTCAAGTTATCCATAAAATGCTGAATTCTGCATCATTTATACCTGAAAACTTGCTAATCATGTTCGTTAGCTCACTTACAGGAAAAAGGACTAAAAGTGCATGAAATATATAATTTGTTCTCAAAACTTGGCTAAAATATGGGCAAAATCTAGTGCTATAGGCGTGTAAATTCGCCTATCATCAATAGTCTGGTTCAAGTTGAATTTTATGAGTACAAATTCCAAGCAGAATACCCACAATATCTGTAATGAACCAACCTATGGCCCTCTTGAATCTCTGTAATACTGATAACAAAGCTTCTACTTCTGTTTCACTCCAGTCAGCTAAAATAATTACCAGTGAAGCATTGTCAGCTCCAAAAAATGCATATCACAAATGTGAAGGGAGAGCCTTCAACTCTAAGTTAGGTGGCTCTTCAATACATGGGCGAGCAGGTGGAGTAGTTCTTTCTTCAGATCCAATTCAAGATTTTTTTGTGTATAAGTATATGAACCACTCCTATACAGTGCACATACCATTTCATCGTACTCATCAATACCATTACTATCAAAGTTCATGATCACGGCAGTAAGAGCTTCAACACCTAACCTCCCTTTAATAGGAACAGTATCAGTAGCAGCATCCCAAATAGTCACTAAGTCAACATCATATAATGAATCCATATCTTTATTATACACATAAATCACAGATATCATTCTTAACTTATCTAGCTTCTTGATAGATTTGCATACATTGAATGTCACTTGTTCATCATTGAGTCTCAACATCAGATATGTTTTCCCAAATCAATCAATGTCCTACCTGTATCTAAGAATGGTCTTATTAAAATAATTGGGACTTGAAAGTCCACATCATAGTCCAAGATCATAAAATCAACAAGAAATATAAAATAATCAACCTTCACTAATACGTCATATAGAATACCAGCTGGTTCTTTACAATCCTATTCTCCATTATAGTCTCATGGTATTTGGTTTGGGAGCTCCCAGCACCAACTTCTTGAATACTGCAGAGGGCATGAGGTTGATGCTAGCCCCTAAATCACAAAATGCTCGAGTGAAGTTGAAAGATCCAATAGTGCAAGCAATGGTGAAAGCACTAGGATACTGCTTCTTCTTTAACAATGATCTAGTAACTGTAGCACTGTAATGATGAATATTGTTGACTGGCTCATAAATCGGTAACCTTTTCTTGGTCATTATATCATTCATGAATTTTGCATATCCTGGCATTTTCTCCAATGCCTCTACATGTGGTACGTTGAATTACAACTCCTTTAACATAGAAAAAAAATTTGATACTTACCCTCTTCTTGTTTCTTTTTTATCCTTTGGGGAAAAGGAAGAAAATGTCTCGAAATAGGCTTTCACACAGGCTTCTCAACCTTGCTTTTCTCTTTTTCCTCTTTACTACTTCTCTCTACACAAAGTGGATTCTCATCATTTTTATGGTCATATACAGTGGGAACAGGTGGGTCTGTGGTGGCTTTACCACTCCGAGTAGTAATTACATGGCAATAAGTATCATCCTTAGGATTTGGAATTATATTACTAGGGAGAGTTTCCAGCTGTCTCTAATTTACTGTGGCTGACATATAAAAAAATTGTTTCTCCAACTGTTTGATTCTTGTAGCATGTTATTCAACTTTCTTAGCTCTGACAAATGTACCTTAATATCCTTAAGATAGCTTTCTTGACTTTTTGGTCTTTTAACTAATTTTGACAAAAGTGCCTCTATTTTGGATTCTCAATCACGGCCCCTAGGTGGAACATACTTATCACTCTTCTTCTTGTAGTCATCTTTCGGACATCAATCATCATCTCGTTCTACTTTTATCTTTGTATCTGTCATTATAATAGTTCTGACCTTGATTCTCTTTTCTTTGGGCTTAGAAATCTGCCAACGCACAATCAAGTTACTTTGCTTTCTCTTCAGATTCAATCTTAAAAGTTTTCGAAGTAGATGCCTGAGCCCCAACTATATTTACTTTCTCAACACCCATTGTTGCAAATTTCTTAGTAAGAATCCCAATATCTATTCAAAGTTGAGCAACCTCTTGTGCTACCAAGTTATTATTTACTCCATAATCACCAGCTGTACTAATAGTATATGCACCTGCACCACGTTAAGCATCTCTCATATGCCATCCTCTATTGGTCACTAAAATATCATCTAGCATCTCTTGCTCATAATCTCACCGAAGTTACATTAATGCACCTCCTAAAATAGTATCTTCCATTTCTCTCGAACTGATATTTAGTGATCTATAGAATATTTCCAGCAAAGTTAACCCTCTGATTTTGTGATTAGGTACCATGCTCAGCTTTTTCTTGAATCTAAACCATGTTGCATACAAAGATTCTACAGGTAGGTGTCTAAAGTTATAAATTTCGTCCTTCAACTGTAACATCTTTGTAGGAGGGAAAAATATATTAAGAAACTATTTCCTTAACTCATGCTAAGAAGTGGTTGAGCCTCTTAGAAATTTCTGCAACTATAATGAGGCTTCTCCAATAAGCGAATATGGGAACAACCTCTACCTCAAAGCGTCTTGTTCCACCCCCAAAATGGTAAAAGATGTACAGATCCCAATAAAGTTAGCAAGATGCAGATTTGTATCATCAATTTTTTCTCCTAAAAACACACCTTTTAAGTTCAATAGCTAGAGCATAGCACTAGTAAAGTCAAACTTCACATTGGGGGTAGAGGTAGAGGAATGTTCGGTCCTGTCTCAGCCGAATTAACTGTAACGCCCCGAAAATGGGTCCCAAAGCGTCACACGGTGCTTAAGGCTACAAGTAGCCCCAAGATAACCCTTTGAGCCATTTTCATACCATTCAACACTCATCGACAGGATTACTATAATCAAACATCAAGATATTCTCCATAATATCATAATTCAAGAAGAAAGAGATGCGGAAAGTAACAAAATACAACCTCTCCACAAGACTGATCAATCTAACCATCTAGTCTGACAAGCCTCTACTAAACTATATAACACTGAGCCATTGGGATAGACCCCAACTGACCCTAATATCAGGGAATAAAATGATAACTCAAAATAAAAGAGTGAAATCTAAAATATCTAGTCCTCGAACAATGAGGACTCACCACTACAGAAAATGTAGACCAATATGCTCGGAGAATAACATCAAGCCTGGGATTGAGCACCTGGACCTACATTATAGGGAAAATTTAGCCCACGTACGAATACATGGGTCAGTACCATGGAATATGGACCGAGTAAATAAGGGTGTATGCAAGTTTTCATAAAAGTCCTATATGACAAATATTCATAGGAAAATATGCATGCTATAATAAGAGACTCACATAGCTCAAAATAAAATCATCATAATCACCATAGAGTAAAACACAGTGGTAAAACATGTGAGTCATCATAGTAAATCTCAATCACTTTCATAATCATTTTCAAGTCATCAAAACGAGTACCTTTCTTAACAATTCTCTTTAATATATAGAAAAATTCATCAAATTCTTCAAAAACGATAACTTTCTCAACTCACACTTTCAAAATATTTCACTTTTCATCTCAATCAGAAAAATACACACACACACTGGGAGTCTCTTATAACCGACATAATCCATGTGAGCTACATGGAGTTCAACGTCCAACCCACGTTGGGGAGAGCTGTCATATCCTTGCCATCAGAGTAGTACCTTAATCTTTTGTTCACTAGTGATCACTATATCAATCAGCCTTAGGCTCACATCCTATGGGGGCATGTAGTTCTAGGGAAGTACCCATCACAGCTGTACCTCCCACTAAGTTCTAAAGACTACTCCCGGACTGAGCTCAGATCATTTCAAAAGAAAATCTACAACAACGCAATTCAACAATTCATATCAGGAGTCATCATGCTACCCCTTTTTCATAATAAATCAACATGTGGATTTCTTTTCTCATTCGAGTTCAAAAATAACACTTTCAAGACCAAAAGGTCAAATTATTCAAATATCAAGGTGTGTACAATACATTACTTCACCAAAGATCATAATCTCAAAGAGGGTTTAAATGCCATTTATCAACACTTGAGCAAAACATTTCAAGATTCATACTTTACATAGCAAACAAGTATAACTCATATGAAATCTGGAAATTCAACTTGAAACATGATATTAACATCGAATCTCAAGGAATTTATCTTTAAGACATCACAAAAATTTCATAGTTTCTTGAACAAGAATATAGGATAATAGTTTTCATCTTAAATTCATAATTAAACAAGTAAAATCACATATCTTCGTAAAGTAATACAAATTTTTGGTCACAAGAACGAAAAGATGTTCTTTTTGAAAACCCCACATACCTTTATGGTAATGGATTCATTGAAAGATTGAACCTTCAATGTTGATTGTGAAACCCTAGTTTTTTTTCTCCTTTAGTGCTCTTGGATGATAAACTTAGATTGATAATAGGGTTATGATGTGTTTAGATTCTATTAAATTCATATGGTTAAGTTTAAGGGTGTGTAAGGAATGCCAAAAGACTTTATTTCCCTCAAAATAACCCAAAAACGAAGTGTTTAAGTCACTTGAAACCATAAGATATGCATTGCATATGATATTGCGTATATTTACATAGGTGCCGCATATGATATCGCCTATATTTACATAGGCGCCGCATATGATATCGCCTATATTTACATAGGCGCCGCATATGATATCGCCTATATTTACATAGACGCCATATATGATATCACCTATATTTACATAGGCTCCGCATATGCTATCGCATCTGCTTTCCAGTGGCCATGTGCGATTGGTTAGGCGACGCACTCTATTTCACAAAGCCATAACTCCTAGCTCGGGTGTCGGATTTTGGTGAAATTGGTATCGTTGGAAAGGTAATTCGATTCTGTATAATTTTGTGGGTAGAAATATGAATAAATACCACATATTTATCAAGTTATTCTCATTCAAACATGACCCTTGTGAATTCAAATAATAAAACTTGATGGATTTTGAAACTCTTAGCTTGTACTACCCTAAGTGACTCCTATAACCACACTTAACACATCATAATCTCTATTATAACTAGAGTACTCTTGGTAATTTAAGTGCCCAAATATTCCTTACAAAATTGGGGTTTTTACATATACGCACAACGTTTCATTTTCTAGCTTAGGAAAGTGCGGGGCATTACAATATCTCCCCCTTGGGGACATTCGTCCTCGAATGACACTGGGTATACTAAGAGTAAAGAGAAAATAAAGGGTACACAGATGAAGCAACTTTCTAATCTTGCCTCTAGTTCATTCTACATTTCGGACACAACAAGGAGTGCATGACTCATGAAATCACAGCTGAATAGTATAAAATAAATGTTGAACTACTGCGATTCTGCATAGAAAAGAAATGATTTAGAGTAGAATGGTACCTTTGGCTTGATCGGGGCTTGTGGAAAATAGGTGGGGATACTTGGATCGCATACTCGTCTCGGTTTCCCAAGTTGCACCTTCAACAGATTGGTTTCACCACAACACCTTAACCAAGGGAACTTCGTTGTTCCTTGGCCTTCGGACTTGGTGATCTAAAATCTCAACAGGAACTTCCTCAAAAGAAAGACTATCTTGCACATCAGGGTTTCCTGAAGGATCTACAACAACACAATCACCAACGTGTTTCCTAAGCATGGAGACATGGAAGACAGAGTGAATGGAAGATAACTCAGAAGGCAACTTAACCTCATACGCTATCTTACTAACACGGCTAAGAACTCTGTAGGGGCCAACATAACCGGGACTAAGTTTCCCCTTCTTCCTAAATCTCTTTACTCCCTTCATGGGTGAAATCTTTAAATAACACCAAGTCACCAACTTCAAATTCAAGGTCCCTTCTCCTCACATCAGCATACGACTTCTGACGACTCTGTGCGGTTTTCAATCTTTCTCTAATCACTTTGACTTTTTCCATAGCCTCAAAGACCAAATCAGGATCACTCACGGCAGCTTTATCCACTTCAAACTAACCTATGGGTGACCTACATTTCATCCCATACAAAGCCTTAAATGGAGCCATGCAAATGCTAAAGTGAAAACTATTATTGTAAGCAAACTCTATCAACGGTAAATGCTCATCCCAACTCCCCATAAAGTCAAGAGCACACGCTCTCAACATATCCTCTAAGGTCTGCATGGTCCTCTCAGTCTGACCATCTATCTGTGGATGGAAAGCAGAACTCAAATGCACTTGGGTACCAAGACCCTTCTGAAAAGCTCTCCAACACTGCGAAGTGAACTGAGTACCCCTATCCAAAATGATAGACAAGGTAACTCTATGTAATCTAACTAATTCCCGGATTTACAATCTAGCATAATCCTTAGCAGTATAAGAAGTATGCATAGGCAAGAAGTGCGTAGACTTAGTCAATCTATCCACAACAACCCAAATGGAATCATGCTGGCGTCGGGAAGGAGGTAAACCAGTCACAAAATCCATGTTTATCTCTTCCCAATTCTAAGTGGGAATACCGAACTCCTGGATCATACAACCAGGTCTTTGGTGTTCTACCTTAATCTGTTGGCATGTCGCACACTTAGCCACAAATGCTGCTATATCTTTCTTCATGCCACTCCACCAATTGATTTCCCGCATGTCGCAATTCATCTTGGTGGCACTAGGATAAATAGAATATCGCACACCGTGTGCTTCAACCATAATTCTCTGTCTCAGATCCTCGACATCCAGAACATATAATCTATCCTACAATCTCAACACACCAACCCCTCTTTGGGAGAAAACCTCCACCTTTTGGTCCTTAACTAATTCTTTCAGTCTGACCAAACTAGCATCTAAGTTTTGCTTCTCTTTTACTTCTGAAACCAAGAAGGATTCGGAGCTACTTTGTACTAACATACTCCCTTCAGCGGAGTCAAGCAACCTAGACAACCGATGCACATCACAAGCCAACTCCTTCTTACCCTCTCCAATATGTGAAACACTACCCATAGACATCCTATTAAGGGCATCCGCCACTACATTGGCCTTTCTTGGGTGATACAACACACTCCTATCGTAGTCTTTCAATAACTCTAACCACTTTCTCTGCCTAAGATTCAACTCTCTCTGGGTAAAAACATACTGTAGACTCATATGATCAGTGAAACCATCAACATGAACACCATACAAGTAGTGTCTCCATATTTTCAGAGTAAACACAACAGCAGCTAACTCACGATCATGGGTTAGGTAATTCTTCTCATGGGGTTTCAGCTGTCTAGAGGCATAGGCTATAACCTTACCTCTCTGCATCAGTACACAACCCAAACCAACTCAAAAAGCATCACAATATACCAAAAAACCATCAACGCCATCAGGCAGAGTCAAAATAAGGGCTGGAGTGAGTCGAATCTTCAACTCTTGAAAACTATTCTCACAAGAATCGGACCATAAGAACTTCACTTTCTTTAGGGTCAACCGGGTCATAGGAGATTCTATAGAGGAGAACCTTTAACAAAACGGTGGTAATATCCAGCTAGACCCAAGAAACTTCTAATGTCTGATGAAGAGATAGGTCTAGGCCAGTTTCTAACAACTTCTATTTTCTGGGGATCAACTCTAACACCTTTGGAAGAAATAATATGACCCAGAAAAGCAACAGACCTCAACCAAAACTCACACTTGCAGAATTTGGCAAACAATTGATGGTTTGTAAGAGTTTGCAAGACAATTCAGAGATGATCTGCATATTTATTCTCGCTACGGGAGTACACCAGAATATCGTCTATAAATACGATAACAAACATGTCAAGATACAGTCTGAACACTCGATTTATGAGGTCCATGAAAGCTGCCGAGGCATTAGTTAACCTGAAAGACAAAACAAAAAATTGAAAATGACCATAGCAAGGTTGGAAAGCTATTTTTGGTGTGTCGCACTCTCTAACTTTGAGTTGCTAATAGCCGGATCGAAGGTCTATCTTTGAGAAGTAACTTGCACCTTGCAATTGGTCAAATAAATCATCTATTCTAGGAAAAGGATACTTATTTTTGATAGTGACTTTATTCAACTAGCGATAGTCAATACACATACGCAGGGGACCATCTTTCTTTCTCACAAATAACACAGGAGCACCCCAAGGAGAAATACTGGGCCTTATGAAACCCTTATCTATCTTTGAGTTGTTCTTTCAACTCCTTAAGTTCTGTAGGTGCCATATGGTAAGGAGGATTAGAAATGGGCTGAGTATCGGGAAGAAAATCGATCCCAAACTCTATCTCTCTATCCGGAGGTATCCCTGGGATATCTTCCAGAAAGACATCAGAAAACTCATTGACAATGCTAACTAACTGGAGAGTTGGAGTCTTGGACTTAGTGTCCTTTACTCAACCTAGATGATAAATGCACCCCTTGGAAACAAGTTTTCTAGCTTTAATATATGAGATAAAATGACTCTTGGGAGATACAGAACTCCCAGACCACTCAAACACAGGTTCATCAGGAAACTGAAACTTGACCAGTCAGGTACGACAATCTATAGAGGCATAAAAAGAATGAATCCAATCCATACACAGAGTAACATTAAAATCCACCATGTCTAACTCAATCAGATCAGCCAACATGACTCTATGAAGGCCTGTAACAGGACACTTTCTATACACTTTCTGGGCAACACTAAGATAGGCTCAGGAATATTTTTAGGACTCATTTCAAAATTCATAACAACCAGAGGTATAACATATGAAAAACTGGACACAGGGTCCAACAAAGCATAGACATCAAACTGAAGTATACGAAGCATACCAGTAACAACATTAGGAGAGTCTTCCTACTCCTGGCGAGATGGAAAAGCATAGAACCTAATCTGGCTAGTAGTGCTAGAAGAGGCGCCTTGAGCTGGGGCTGGGCGAGTCACATGAACTGGAACACTAGTAGTTTGAGTCTAAATTTGAGGGCGATTATCACGATGCCCTTGCCTGGCACGTGGTCACTCCCTAAGTTTGTGACCCAAATTACCACACCCAAAACAACCTTTTTTCTTACCTCAACACTCACCAAGGTGGGTCCTACCACTCTTAGGACACGGAGGATAATTTGGCTTACTGCCAACACAGTACTGGGACCTAGCTGCATATGACTTGCTACTTTGCTCCTGCCCACCCCTATGTACGGGAGCACTAGCTGACGATAGTGCTGGTATAGATGAACGGTTCTAAAACTGAGGACGATTCCCTCTCTGCAATCTAGTCTGACCCTGTCCGTGCTGCTCGGACCTAGATCTCTTATTCCCTCTCATTCTATCCCTCTCCTTGATCTTATCTACTTCAATCTATTGGGCATGAGTCATCAGCCTGGAAAGATTCATATCACTATTTAACAGAGCAGACCTACACTCCTTAATAACATAGCTAGACACTTTTGTCACAAATTTACTCATACTGGCCTGATTATCAGCTACTAAGTTAGAAGCATATTTGGCCAACTAATTGAACTTTGAACAGTACTCTTTAATAGTCATAGAGCCCTATCGCAAGTTTATGAACTCCTCTACCTTTGCCGCTCTCATCTCTAAAGGGAAAAACTTATCTAGAAATATATCCTGGAACTCCTTCCAAGATGTAGGGGCGGCACCTTCACCTCTACCCTTCCGCCAAGCAACTACCCAATCATATGTAAGGTCTTTCAACTGATATGCTGCCAACTCCATACTATGCTCCTCAGGGACATGCATCACCTGAGTAATCTTTCGCACTTCCTCCAAGTACAATTGTGGTTCCTCATCTGGCTTGGACCCATTGAATTCTGATGCATTTATCCATATAAAGTCACGGATCCTCGCAGTAGCTGAATTACCTCTCTGCTGCGGTGAACCTAGGGCTGGATTGGCCTGAACAATCACAATAATAGCTTGAGCCAGCGCCTAAAAGGCTGCCCAAAATTTGGCATGGGACACATTTTCATTCAATGGGTCAGCAGGCTGGGGTTGTTGACCATTATTTTTTCTTCAAGCTCGGCGAGGAGGCATATTCTAAAAGAGGAGAGAACGAATTAATAGATGAAAGGAAATAACTGTAAGCACGATGGACTTTTGAAAGAAAGAAATAACATTTTTTCCTAAAACATCTTGTAGCCTCTTGCTCATAGATGTGGCGTGCTACACACCGATGATCAAGACTCTACTTAACGCGGCTTGCCAGACTCCCTAGGACTCCGATAACCTAAGGCTTTGATACCAAGTTAGTAACGCCCCAAAAATGTGTTCCGAAGCGTCACACAATGCTTAAGGCTACAAGTATACCCAAGCTAACCCTTTGAACACATTTTCATATCATTCAACACTCATCAACAGGATTACTATAATCAAACATCAAGATATTCTCCATAATATCATAATTCAAGACTAAAGAGATGCGAAAAGTAACAAAATACAACCTCTCTATAAGATAGATCAATCTAACCATCTAATCTAACAAGCCTCTATTAAACTGTATAACACTAAGCCATTGGGACAGACCCCAACTGACCCTAACATCACGGAATAAAATGATAACTCAAAATAAAAGAGTGAAATCTAAAATAACTAGTCCTCAAACCGTAAGGACTCACCACTACATGTAGACCAATGTGCTCGGAGAATCACGTCAAACCTAGGAATGAGCACTTGGACCTACGTTATAGGGAAAATATAGCCCACGTACGAATACATGGGTCAGTACCATGGAATATGGACCGAGTAAATAAGGGTGTATGCAAGTTTTCATAAAAGTCCTAGATGACAAATATTCATAGGAAAATATGCATGCTGTAATAAGACTTACATAGCTCAAAATAAAATCATCATAATCACCATAGAGTAAAACACATCGATAAAACATGTGAGTCATCATAGTAAAACCCAATCACTTTCATAATCATTTTTAAGTCATCAAAACGAGTAGCTTTCATAACGATTCTCTTTAAGATATAGAAATATTCAATAAATTCTTCAAAAACGATAACTTTCTCAACTCACACTTTCAAACTAATACAATTTTCATCTCAATCAGAAAAATAAACACACATACTGGGAGTATCTTACAACCGACATAATCCATGTGAGCTACATGGAGTCCAACGCCCAACCCATGTTGGGGAGAGCTTTCCTATCCTTGCCATCAGAATAGGACCTTAATCTTTTGTTCACTAGTGATCACTATATCAATCAACCTTAGGCTCATATCCTACGGGGGAACGTAGTTCTAGGAAAGTACCAATCACAGCTATAGCTCCCACTCAGTTCTAAAGAATACTCCTGAACTGAGCACAGATCATTTCAAAAGAAAATCCACAACAACACAATTCAACAATTCATATCGGGAGCTATCATGCTACCCCTTTTTCATAATAAATCAACATGTGGATTTCTTTTCTCATTCGAGTTCAAAAATAACTCTTTCAAGACCAAAAGGTCAAATCATTCAAATATGAAGGTGTGTACAGTACATTACTTCACCAAAGATCATAATCTCAAAGAACGTTTAAATCCCATATATCAACACTTGAGCAAAACATTTCGAGATTCATACTTTGTATAGCAAACAAGTATAACTCATATGAAAATCTGGAAATTCAACTTGAAACATGATATTAACATCAAAACTCAAGGAATTTATCTTTAAGACATCACAAAAATATCATAGTTTCTTGAACAAGAATATAGGATAATAATTTACATCTCAAATTCATAATTAAACAAGTAAAATTATGTATCTTCGTAAAATAATACAAAATTTTGGGCACAAGAACAAAAGGATGTTCTTGATGAAAACCCCACATACCTTTATGGTAACGGATTCATTGAAAGATTGGACCCTCAATGTTAATTGTGTAACCCTAGTTGTTTTTCTCCTTTAGTACTCTTGGATGATGAACTTAGATTGATAATAGGGTTATGATGTGTTTAGATTCTATTAAATTAGTAAATTTAAGTTTAGGGGTGTGTAAGGAGTGCCAAAAGACTTAATTGCCTTCAAAATAACCCAAGATATCGCCTATATTTACATAGGCGCCGCACTCTACTTCGCAAAGCCATAACTCCTAGCTCGGGTGTCGGAGCTTGGTGAAATTGGTATCGTTGGAAAGCTAATTCGATTCTCTATAATTTTGTGGGTAGAGATATGAAGAAATACCACATATTTATCAAGTTATTCTCATTCAAAGATGACCCTTGCAAATTCAAACACTAAAACTTGATGGATTTCAAAATTCTTAGCTTGTAGCACCTTAAGTGACTCATATAACCACACTTAACACATCATAAGCTCTCTTATAACTAGGGTACTCTTGCTAATTTAGGTGCCCAAATATGGCTTACAAAATTAGGGTTTTCACGTATACAAACAACGGTTCATTTTCTAGCTCAAGAAAGTGTGGGGCATTACATTAACATATACCAAATCCTTGTCATCATGCTCATATGGTTATAGAGGTTGATTTGCAGGGATCACAGGAACTCTTTCTCTTTGAGTTCTATCACCCACTTGTCTCGACCTGACTGGTTCTTTATTCTGAGCTCTTCGAACCTCTTTAGCCAACCTATCCTCTCCATATTCTTGTTTCTGTCTCTAGAAGTTATTGTGTCTATATAGCTGCAACATTCTATGGATCAAGTAGATTAAGTGGGATTGTCGCATTTGGATTAATAGGTGGAAGGTCTTGAACCCTAGCAGGAACACATCACAAACTTGTTCTGCCATTCTTCGTGGTGTTTGAAGAATTCTTTTTTGGTTCTGGGTCAAAATGGAGTAAGGGATTGCCACTTCTCCTTGTGTTTGACATACATCGGTGTATGCCAAATCAAAAATAGAAAAATAAAACTTGGAAACTTCACCAAATTCAATAAAACAATTACACTGTCTTCCCCGATAATGGTGCAAAAATTTGATGTCGCCCAAAACTAACGTATAAAAAAAGTATGATGCATTCGATGCCAAATGTAGTAACCCAACAAAGTTGGGGTCAAACCCATAGGGAAGCTACTGAAAAATTTCTTGACTTGATGTAATTCACGAGCAGTACAGGAAAGTAAATGGGGGGATTTTAGTATCAATCATAAGTAGTAACCAAATCTTGATTGTTTTTGAGTTGTAACTAATAGAAGAAGAACACTAGGTTTGTATTCACCCTGGCTTCTTAACTCCGTAAATTTCTTGTGATCAACCCAACTATTCTGATGTTTTTTATGCAAAGTCTACAAGATATGTATTATCAATCATCTTATGAACATTTTGATAAATCTCAACCTTTATTGGTTCAGTCTTAGGGCATCGCCTTGTTGCTCCTTGTTACAACCTCAGTTCACTATCACATTTTGAGTTTATGTGATTAGATGAGATGGTGGGAATTATAAGATGGAGGTGAATCTCAGATTACTGTCTTAATCTTCTTTTCCTATTCAAAAACTCCCTTGTGCAGATGTTTTCAAATACAGGCTATCTCAAACTTCTGCAATAGCTTTGAGATTAATTATTGTGGAGAAGATTAAGATGCATATATAAACCCTAGAATAGATGAATATCACACTTTCTCTATGTAGCTAATCCACTATAGTTCCCATAACCCTAGTCAAAGAGACTAGCCGCTCATGTTCATGCAAGAATCAATGATTATCAATGAAGAAGACATATAATTAATTGCACAAGAATAAGATGAATAAACTCCAAAGTCTTGAATTTAATAAAAACCCAAAATCTCAAGAATAATTGTAAAGTATGTGAAAAGTAATAAGAGCAATATCAAAGTTCGTAACCTAATAAAATATAAACCCTAGGGTATTTATAGTATATGAAAATAACATAGAAATCCTAAAAAAACTAGGAAAGGTAAAGTTATGTCCGTACTCGCTATGACTCATTCTTTAACACGTACCATTATCATATGAGTTGTACTAATGCCTCTTGTATCCATTTCAGTGTCTAATCTAGCAAGCCTTCATATTTTTGTTCATCATAAGACTTATACATACTAGTCGTAAAAGATCATACAACTTATTTCCTTCACTCATATCCACCTGGGACTTTTATCTTTCCAATCTTTGAATACTAGTCTGCTTACGATTTCCCTATACGAGTCATACTCAAACTTATGACTCATATAATTTTGAGACTTCAACTTTGGATGGCAGCTTTATATTTTGTTTTGCTTATGACTTCATGGTACATCTCGTAACCTCACTTATGACTCAGATGCTCCCGTCATATCTTTTCAATACTTAGATTCTCAGTTTGGCTTTAGGTTCTGTTGGGCTTACGAGTTATCCTATGAGTCGTATCGAGTGTTAACAACTCGTAAGGTAACACATATCTTAATCAGAATTAGTCTTTCCAGGTCTTTTTCTTTTATTTCCATCCCAACACTATTGTAAACCTATTTTACTTGAAATAAACACCAAAGTACATCATATCTACTAAAACAACCTAAGTACCCTGATAGAACCCAAGTACACACGCAAGTGTACGTGGTCTCACCAAGTAGTAAACTGGCCCTATAGAAGCCAAGTATCAATCTCACAGGGACTTGTTTTAACAACTATCTAATTCTAGTTTAACTATTGAGAGTAGCACAAAAAGTGGGTAGTTATAAATTAAAACTAAAGTAAACTATAGGAAAAAGTAATGATTTTTGACAATCACTGGATAGAGATCCAGGGTTAAGGCTTACAAATAATCATACTACGTTATTGAATTTCATTCGTAAAACTACTTATCTGGTTTGATGATTCATTGGGTTTGTGACGCCCCAATATCCCATCCCAAGACGTAACACTGTGCTTAAGGCCACACGCGACCTCAAGCTAACCCTCTGAGCCTGTCATCACCTCTATAACTCATTATGACAATAATCAAGTTGTAATAAAGAAGAATAATCATGTTATGAACATACTGGAATACAAGGAAGTACTATCCAGTACAATCAAAATACTGAAGTTCTGTACATATTGGTACTCTAGTCTGACAAAGCCTCTACTACATAAGACGGAGGATCCATTGGGACAGATCCCCAACTGACCCATACTGAACTGGAAATAAACAACCATCTACTATTAAGACAAAAATTGGGGACGTAGGTCCTCGAACCATGAGGACTCACCAATTGTACTAATGTAGATGGAGGTACTCGAAGATCACTGTCGCTGCTAAGACTGAGAACCTGAACCTACATCACGAGAAAATATAGAACACAGAAGAGTACGAGAATCATTACTTGGGAATGTACTGAGTATGTGGGGGTACCGTCAACATTTAAATAATACCATAAATGTATAAGAAAATCTTGCATGCTGATAATAATGACTATTTTTGCTTGAGTTACCTGAAACATATTTTCCATAAATCATCAATCATAACACATGCTTCATAAATCTCATAAATCGTTGGACTCAAATCAAACTCTTTGATTCATGACTTAGAGTGACTTGGTAACTCATGAAACTTGGACTATTATGGACTTGGGAGTTTCTTATAACCGGCATAAACCATGTGGGTATATATGGATTCCAACGTCTTACCCACATTGGGGAGAGCTGTTCTATCCTTGCCATCGGAGTAGAACCTTAACTTTATTGATAACTATCTTGGCCTTTGGCCCTTAATCTTAATACTACAGTGGCACGTAGTTCTGGGGAAGTAGGATGCATTGAACCCATACTTCCCTCTCGGTGCTAAATACTACTCGCAGACTTAAGCTCAGAACGCGTTAGGAAATTCACCTTAATCAACTCAAGGGTCTACCATGAAAACCAAAATATAAATATATATCTCACTTGTAAATCATAATCAACTTATGGATTCTTAACTTGACTAAACCTCAACATAATCTTTCTCATCATCAAGTACACTTGCTTATCAAATCATATCAAGTATCAAATCATCCAGAAAACATCATACAACTCGTTCTTGACTCTCAAACTCATATCAATATATATTCAATAGACAAACTTCTCATTAAAAAACATAAATCAAGACACTTATCATAAATCACTTAGAAATTATCATGTCATGATAACAATATACAACTCATGACATAAATTCTTAATTTAAGAAATAAGACAATGAAGTAGTCATATGTGTCAATCTTGTATAGCTCAAATTTCATAAGTCCTTGATAAAGTAATTTGGGTGTAAACCCACTTTGTAAAATTAATGAAATTCAATAGAAATGAAATCTTTGGGCACAAAAACGAAAGAAATGTTCTTGCTCAAAACCCCACATACTTAATCTTTGAAATTGGATGAACTTGAGTGCTTGAGAATTTATCCACACTTGAAATAAATAATTCTTGAAGCCCACACTTTAAGGAACTTGGTTCTTGAAGATATTTTGAAGATTTATGGATGATTCTTGGAAGATTTATGTTCTTGATATAACCCTAGATATATTATCTCAAGAGAATTGGAAGAGAAAATGATGGAATAAGGGTTTGGATGGGATTCTCGTATTTCTAGAGGCCTCCAAAAGATGGGAAAAGACCAAAATACCCTTACAAATACATCTCTAAATTGCTGGAAAAAAAGTTGATGACATCCGTGACAGGCCGTCAGACCTGTTATAGGACATCACGAAATGTCATCACAAAAGGGTCAAATTTTATGATTTTCTGCAAAAGGCTGACAATGTCGTCAGAAATGTCGTCAAAAACGTGACAGGCCGTCAGAAACGTCGTCACCCTTTTCCAGATTGACATGCTGTAGTAAAATGGGTATATAAATCTTTGCTCTGGTATCGGATTTTGGCGAAATCGCTATCGTTGCAAAGCTAAATCAATTATCTATCTGCTGATAGGTCATGAACTCAAAAATTCCAAGTATAATGAGAGATATGCCTGTTTGACGTTGACTATACCAATATCCTTCCCAAGAATTCAATCGGTAAGGAATGTTTTGATTCACCCAATCTTTAGGATATCCTTAAGGACTTAATACACACCATCCTTAATCATAAAACAACCCAAAATATTATAATTTATTTCTCATAAGCTTGATTCATGGTTGCACTATTGGTTAGAGTCTCGGGGTATTACAATATTTCCCCCTTGGAAATATTCATCCTCGAATGTGGCTAGATAGGCCAAGATCAAAAGAAAATGAGGACGTATTGCTGGAACGACTCACTAAAAGGGCTTATTTCATTCTAAACTTTTGAGTACTTCAAAAAATGAATGAATCATAGAGAGAATAACCATATAGCTAAATACACTAGATTAGAAGGAAACTAGATTAGGAAAGAATAGTATCTTCTGATTAATTTAAACTCACGGAGAAGAGATGAGGGTATCTGGTTCGCATATCTACTTCTGCTTCCCAAGTAGCACCCTCGACTGATTGATTTTGCCACAGAACTTTGACCAAGGTAACTTCCTTATTTCTTAGTCTACGAACTTGATAATCTAGGATTTTAATCGGAACTTCATCATACGAAAAGCTATCCTTAACATCAAAACTTTATGATGGATCAACAACAATAGAACCACCAATGTGCTTCTTGAGCATAGAAACGTGAAAGATAGGATGGACAGCTGACAACTCGGAAGGCAATTCAAAATCTTGTAAGCTGTTTTCCCAACACGATTCAAAACTCTATAAGGACCAACGTATCGGGGACTAAGCTTTCCTTTCTTACCAAATCTTTTCACCACCTTCATGGGTGAAATCTTTAAGTAAACCAGATCGTTAACCTCAATCTCAAGAGCTCTTTTTCTCACATCTGCATATGACTTCTGACGACTCTGGGCTTTTTTCAACCTGTCCCGAATTAGCTTAACTTTCTCCATAGCCTCAAACACAGCATCAGGTCCACTCAAAGCGGCTTCACCCACTTCAAACCAACCTATGGGTGATCTACATCGCCTTCCGTATAAAGCCTTATATGGATCCATTCCAATGCTAGCATAAAAACTGTTGTTGTAAGCAAATTCAATCAATGGGAAATGTTCATCCCAACTTCCATTGAAATCAAGAACACATGCCCTCAACATATCCTCCAAGGTCTGGATGGTCCTCTCAACCTGACCATCGGTCTGCAGATGAAAAGTGGCGCTAAGATGAACTTGGGTACCAAGACCCTTCTGAAAAGCCCTCCAAAAATGAGAAGTAAATTGAGTACCCCTGTCGAACATAATAGACAAAGGAACTCCATACAACCTGACTAACTCTCGAATGTACATCTTAGCATAGTCCTCAGCGATAAAAGATGTATGCACTGGCAAGAAATGTATGGACTTAGTTAACCTATCTACATCAACCCAAATTGAATCATGATGACGTCGAGACCGAGGTAAGACAGTCACAAAATCCATATTTACTTTCTCCCACTTCCAAGTAGGAATACTGAATTCTTGCATCATTCCACCGGGTCTTTGGTGTTCTATCTTCACCTGTTGGCATATTGTACATTTCTCTATGAATTTTGCTATATCCTTTTTCATACCATTCCACAAATAGACTTCTTGCAAATCGTGGTACTTCTTGGTAGCACTGGGTTAAATAGAATATCGCGTGCCATGCGCTTTATCCATAATTCTCTGCCTTAAATCTTCAACATCAGGCACACATAATCTATCCTAAAATCTCAATACACTATCTCCCTCTTAGGAGAAAACCTCCACCTTTGGTCTTTAACTGACTCCTTCAGTCTGACCAAACTAGGACCCATATCTTGCTTCTCTTTTACTTCTGAAACTAGAGAAGACTTAAAACTACTATGGACCCAAACATTACCCTCAGCTAAATCAAGCAATCTAACTCCCAACCTAGCCAGACAATGAACCTCACAAGCAAACTCCTTCCTATCTTCCTCGACCTGTACTATACTACCTAAGGATGACCTGTTAAGGGCATCTACCACTACATTGGCCTTGCCCAGGTGATACAGCACATTCATATCATAGTCCTTTAACAATTCTATCCATTGCCTCTAACGAAGATTCCAATCACTCTGAGTAAACACATACTGCAAACTCTTGTGATCTGTAAGGACATCAACATGAACACTATACAAATAGTGTCTCCATATTTTCAAGGCAAAAACCACTGCAGCTAACTCGAGGTCATGGGTTAGGTAGTTCTTCTCATGCGGTTTCAACTGTCAGGAGGCATAGACTATAACCATACCTTTCTTCATCAACACGCAATCCAACCCAACTTTAGAAGCATCACAGTACACCACAAAATCATCTGCACCATTTGGAAGGTTCAACATAGGGGTTGAAGTGAGTCAAGTCTTCAACTCCTGAAAACTCTTCTCGCAAGAGTCAAACCGCAGGAATTTAATTTTCTTTTGGGTCAACTGAGTCAAAGGAGATGCAATGGAAGAGAAACCCTAAAAAAAATAACGGTAGTAGCCAGCTAGACCCAAGAAACTCCTAATATCAGACGGGGAAATAAGTCTAGGCCAATTTTTCACAGCTTTCATCTTTTGAGGGTCAACTCGAATACCTTCAGAAGAAATAATATGACCTAGAAAAAAACTGACCTTAGCCAAAATTTGCACTTGCTAAATTTGGCAATTAGTTGATGATCTCTAAGGGTTTGCAAGACTATTCGGAGATGATCTACATAGTCATTCTTAATTCGGGAGTATACAAGAATATCATCTATGAACATAATACCAACATATCTAGGTACTGTCTGAACACCCAATTCATGAGGTTCATAAAGGCTGCTGGGGAATTTGTTAGCCCGAAGGACATCACCAAGAACTCAAAATGACCATATCGGGTGCGTAAAGCTGTCTTTGGAATATCATACTCCCTAACATTAAGCTGGTGATAATTGGATCTCAAGTTTATTTTTGAGAAATAGTTAGCACCTTATAGCTGATCAAATCGATCATCAATTCTAGGAAGAGGGTATTTGTTCTTGACTGTGACCTTGTCAAACTGACGATAATCAATGCACATCCGTAATGAACCATCTTTCTTTCCCACGAACAGAATGGGTGCACCCCAAGGAGATATGCTAGGACTTATGAAACCATTATCTAGAAGATCTTTGAGTTGCTCTTTCAACTCTTGAAGTGCTGCGGGGCCATACGATATGGGGGAATAGAAATAGATTGCATGTCGGGGAGAAGATCCCAAATTCTATCTCTCTATCTGGATGTACCCTGGGAGATCTTCTAGAAAAACATCACAAAACTCATTAACAATGCTGATCGACTGAATGGTTGAAGTCTCGAACTTAGTATCTTTAACTCAAACCAAATGATAAATGCAACCCTTGGATATCAATTTCCTAGCTTTAAGATAGGATATGAAATGACTCCTGGGAGATATAGAATTTTTTGACCACTCAAAGGCTGACTTATAGGGAAACTAAAACTTGACTACACAGCTATGACAGTCTATAGATGCATAACAAGAGTGAAGCCAATCCATATCCAAAATAATGTCAAAATCAACCATGTCTAGCTCAATCAAATCAACAAACATAACTCTATGAAGGACAGTGATAGGACACTTCTTATATACTTGCTTAGCAACAACAGGTTCACCTATTGGAGTAGAAACTAGAAAAGGCTCAGGAATCTTATCAGCATTGATCTCAAAATTGATAGCCACTAACGGAGTCACATAAGAAAGATTTGACATGGGGTCTATCAACACATACACATCAACATGAAATACACAGAGCGTACCAGTAATAACATATGGTGAATCCTCCTGCTTTTGGTGGGGTGGTATAGCATAAAAGCAATTCTGGCGCTTACCACCAGCAGTACTAGACAAGGTACCCTAAGGAGGAGTAGGATAAACCCAAGGGGATGGAGCACTAATAGCTTGACTCTGGGGATGAACATCATGGCTCCCCTGTCTAGCATATGGGCAATCCCTAAATTTGTGGCCCAACTTACTACAACCAAAACAACCTCTCTGCTCAACCATACACTCTCCAGGATGCATCTAACCACACTTAGCACACGGGGAATAGTTAGGTCTATTACTCATACTGTCCTAAGAACTAGACACAGTAGGTCTATTACCCTACTCCTGCCTGACTCCAGATGCGGGAGTACTAGCTGATAACGGTGCTGGCATAAAAAAATAGCTCTAAAACTAAGGGCGGATCCCTCCAAAAAATCTACTGTGACTATACCTCTGCTGATCTGATCTAACTCTCTTATTCCCTCTCACTCTCTTTCTTTCTTTCACCTTGTATGGTTCAATCTGCTGGGCATATATCATTAATCTAGAAAGATCCATGTACCTATTAAGCATAGCAGACCTACACTCTTTCATAACATAACTCTATACAGTCAAAAACTTACTCATACTAGTCCTGGAATCAGCCATCATACCGCAAGTATACTTAGACAACTGGTTAAATTTAAGACAATATTCCTTAACTGTCATGAAGCCTTGTCTCAAGTTCATAAATTCTTCTAGCTTTTCTTCCTTCAGCTCCGGGGGAAAGAATCGGTCTAAGAACGCGTCTTAGAATAACTACCAAGTCATGGGAGTGGTATCCTCCCCTCTACTCATCCTCCATAACTCTACCCAATCATAAGCAACATCTTTTAACTGATAAGAAGCTAGCTCCACACTTTATTCCTCTGTTACATGCATAATTTAGGTGATCTTTTTCACCTCATCAAGATACATCTGTGGGTCCTCACCTACCCTTGACCCATAAAAGTCTGACGGATTCATCCACATAAAATCTTGAATTCAAGCTGTTGTAGAATTACCTTCTTACGGAGGTGGAACAGCGGCCTGAACATTGGCTTGAGCATTGGTGGTAACGGCCTAGGCTAGCGCCTAAAAATCTGCCCAAAATTAGATATGAGTCATCATCTCATTTAAAGAATCAACGGGTTGAGGTCATTCGTTGTTTCTGGAAACTCTACGAGGAGGCATTTTCGGTCATAAGAGAGCATCAATTAATAGCAAAGAGAAATAGTATCAGGCATGAAAAACTTTTGAAAGAAAGAAATGACTTTTCCTAAAACGTCCCATAGACTCTTGCTCATAGATGTGGAGCGCTACATATCAATGATTAATACTCTACGTAATGCAGCTCATGAAACTCCCTAGGACTCTTTTTAACCATAGGCTCTGATACCAAGCTTGTAACGCCCCAAGATCCCATCCCAAGATATCACACGATGCTTAAGTCCACACGCGACCTCAAGCTAACCTACTGAGCCTGTCATCACCTCTATAACACACTATGATAATAATTAAGCTATAATAATAAAAAATAATCATGTCATGAACATACTGGAATACAAAGAAATACTATCTTATACAATCAAAATACTGAAGTTCTGTATATACTGGTACTCTAGTATGACAAAACCTCTACTACATAAGACTGAGGAGCCATTGGGACAGATCCCCAACTGACCCGTAATGAACTGGAAATAAACAACCACCTACTTTCAAGATAAAAATCGGGGACATAGGTCCTTAAACCATGAGGACTCACCAATTATACGAATGTAGATGGAGGTATCAAAGATCACTGTTGCTACTGAGACTGAGCACTAAAACCTACATCACGAGAAAATATAGAACACAAAAGAGTATACGAATTAGTACTTGGGAATGTATTGAGTATGTGGGGGTACAGTCAACATTTAAATAATATCATAAATGTATAAGAAAATCATGCATGCTGATAATAATAACTTTCTTCGCTTGAATTACCTGAAACATATTTTCCATAAATCATCAATAATAACACATGCTTCATAAATATCATAAACCATTGGACTCAACTGAAACGACTCAGTAAATCATAAAACTTGGACAATTTTGGACTTGGGAGTTTCTTATAACTGACATAAACCATGTGAGCTTACATAGAGTCCAACGTCTTGCCCATGTTAGGGAGAGCTGTTCTATCCTTGATATCGGTGTAGAACCTTAACTCTAGTGATAACTGCCTTGGCATTTACCCCTTAATCTTAATCCTATGATGGCATGTAGTTCTGGGGAAGTAGGATATACTGAACCCGTACTTCCCACTTGGTGCTAAATACTACTCCGACACGTAAGCTCAGAACGCGTTAGGAAATCCACCTTAATCAACTCAAGGGTCTATCATGAGGACTAAAATATAATTATATATATATCTCACTTGTAAATCATAATCAACTTGTGGATTCCTCACTCGACTAAATCTCAAAATAATCTTTCTCATCATCAAGTAAACTTGCTTATCAAATCATATCAAGTATCAAATCTTCCAGAAAACATCATAGAACTCGTTCATGACTCTCAAGCTCAATATCAATATATATTCAATAGAAAAACTTCTCATGAAAAAATATAAATTATGACACTTATCATAAATCACTTAGAAATTATCATTTCATGATAACAATATACAACTCATGACATAAATTCTTAATTTAAGAAATAAGACAATGAGATAGTTATGTGTGTCAATCTTGTACAACTCAAATCTCATAAGTCCTTGATAAAGTAATTTGGGTGTAAACCCACTTTGCAAAATTCATGAAATTCAATAGAAATGAAATCTTTGGGCACAAGAATGAAAGAAGTGTTCTTGTTCAAAACTCCGCATACCTTAATCTTTGAAATTGGATGAACTTTAGTTCTTGAGACTTTATCCACACTTGAAATAAATAATTCTTGAAGCCCACACTATGAGGAACTTGGTTCTTGAAAATTTTTTGAAGATTTGTGGCTGATTCTTGGAAGATTTATGTTCTTGATATAACCCTAGATATATTATCTCAAGAGAATTGGAAGAGAAAATGATGGAATTAGGGTTTGGATGGGATTCTCATATTTCTAAAGGCCTCCAAAGATGAGAAAAGACCAAAATACCCTTGCAAAAATGTCTCTAAATTGTTGGAAAAAAAAGCTAACGACCTCTGTGGCAGGCCGTCAGACCCGTGATAGGCCGACACAAAATGTCATCACAAAAGGGTCAAATTTTATGATTTTCTGCCTAAGGCTGACGATGTCATCAGAAATATCATCAGAAATGTGAAGACATCGTCAGAAATGTCATTAGAAACGTGACATGCCATCAGAAACGTCGTCACCCTTTTCCAGATTGACATGCTGGATTAAAATGTGTATAACTCTTTGCTCCGATATAGAATTTTGACGAAATTGGTATCGTTGGAAATATAATTCAATTATTTATCTGTTGATAGGTCATGATCTCAAAAATTGAAATTATAATTAGAGATATTCTCGTTTGAAGTTGACTATACCAATATCCTTTCTAAGAATTCAATCGGTAAGGAATGTTTTGATTTACCTAATCATTAGGACATCTTTAAGTCCTTAATACACACCGTCCTTGGTTAGAAAAAATAACCCAAAACATTATAATTTATTTTTCATGAGATTGATTCATGGTTGCACTATTAGTTAGAGTCTCGAGGTTTTATAGGGTTAATCGCATGATCATGGTTTCCTGACATCTAATCGTTTACCTAATTTGGATATTATAACTACATCGTTGAGCGGGGATGTAATAATCCAATCAATTTCTTGAATTTATCATCCTAAGTTTAAATCAAGCAAGGCTTCTAGGTACATCCCTGTCCTAAATGCTAATTCAAAATCATTATTTTATAAAAGACTACTAACCTTACTTTGCTTATCCCCATGTTCTATCTTCCTATTCACCCTTCCGAGATCACAAGGTCGATAATGAATATATTCTAAGGGTAGCTAATCCTTAAAATAGTTAAAATAAGGATAAAGAAACAACTATAATGATAATCAATTTAATAAACTTAATTCAAAATAAAAGTAGTCATGATCTTGGCCTTAACCCTAGAACGGGGGCATTTAACCGCTAATCGACATAACCATAGTCAACATAATTCAATACATGTTATAATCTATCAAAAAGCTAAATCAAAGAAGAATAAACCCTAAAAATGTGTGTAGTGGCCTCTTATATAGTCCAAAGATGTCCAAAAGTATCTTTACAAAGTGAATAACGTATGTTATTTATAGTTAACCAATCCTGGGTCTGTAGGAGTAGGATATTGTGTGCTAAAGGACCACTGGAATGAGTAGGATTTGTGGGGCATATACTACCACTCGAAAGCATGATCGGCCTACCTTAGACCATTAGTATGGATCTTACAGAATCCTAGTGCATGGTCCTTGGATCACCGGTATGAAGGGGGCTATGCGGGCTTATCTACGTACCCGCACTGGAATTTGCTTTTCAAATTTTGGTTAAGTGTTTGGGTCCCTCCTTTTATCTAATCCTTTGGTGTTGTTTTTTCTTTAATTTCCATATTTTTCACCATATTTATATCACCATAATCAACTCCACAAGCATCCTAAATCATCAAACACACTAAATTAGAGCTCAATATATCAAAATAACATGAACAACGAACTAAAAGCTTAATCTAAGCGCTAGTCTCGAACAATTAACGCTAATATGTATTGTTGACTCTTAGCTTATTTTAAATGAACGTTGCACACTTTCAATAAGTTTTTACGCATAATATTACACATTCAAACCATAAGGAACTCATTTAATACACTAGAATCCACTAATAACAACTAGAACGATACCTAGATCAAGCTAGTAATACTAGTTTTCTCGATTGAACTCTAAATAATCAATTTAAACCCAAACTTATTTGAGAAAACTTATACATATTGTTATCACATGATTGAATACTTAAATACTTATTTATATCATCATCACACATAAATCATACGAATTATGCTTAAAACAAGACTTAATCAGCTAGAATAGCAATACTAGAATGCATAAATACACTCAACATCACCACCCCACACTTAAATCCATGTTCGTCCTTGAACTTGTTCGTCCTCGAACAACTCTTTACTCTAAGCATCATAAGATGAGGTGACTCTACTCTTCTACTTCTTTAAGACACTCAAGCTAGTACTACAATGACTACACAGAATGTAAGTTTCTACGCTAACCTTGTTATGTACATAATTTATAGTTCAAGAATAATATTTAAAAATATCCTAGCCTTAAGAATGGACTCAACACGTGGAAAACTCAAGAAATATTGTCCACTACCAGACATCATATAAATCACCCAGCCTTATCAAACATATGCCCCCACAATATGAGAGTTACCCATAGTCACTCATAATAATGAAATTAGAATAAGATGCTTACATGAATCAAATTTCTCTTACTCTTACAAAGAATTCACAAGTTACTAATGATAACCATATGTTTTACCTTAGTGTAATACTCCATTAATATCAGAATGTTAAGCCTAGGATCAAATAGGTCTTTTATAGGTTGTAATGCAGGCTAAAAGACAGGTAGGAACTATTTTGGCCACGAATTGAAGCATTCGAGGTTTGGACCCTTAGAAAATTTCCAGGAATGTTATGCTTCAAACCCATTATGACTCATGGTATGAATCGTAAGCTGGAGTACGAGTGTTGAAGTCTAATTATAAGCTGACTAGTGTTAGTTGGTAAGATGGTTTTTGGACATTGTAATGGATATGACTTGAGGGTATTAGTCGTAAGGCATGGGTACAAGTTATATAGGTGACTCATAAGGTGGTCAGTGTTGGATCCTTCTGATGTTACATTTTGCCAAGGATACGGATCGTATATTGAGGTTATGATTTAGGTGGATAAGTTGTATACTAGACAGTATCTGATCCATGTTGAGGCTTGGTTACGATCGGGTGGGTATCAATCGTAAGAGAGGTTACGATTTGTAAGGAGGTCAGTCATAACACTTTGTTGGGTCTTTATGGGATTTAAGTAGGGGGTATTTTGGATATTTCCCTACTTATCCTAATAAGAACCCACAACTTTAAATACATTTAGTAGGTTATTTACCATATTATTTTATTCTTAAATACTTAGAATCTCTTCCAAAACATATCATAATTCTCTCAAGAGATTTTGGGGCAAAGAGCTAGGGTTTTAACTAAGGGATTACTTTAGGGCTGGTCTTGGTGAATTATTTCCATCAATATTCTTGGTTGAAGGAATGATTTTCTTCCCTACTTGTAATTTCAATTAAAGGCATGGTTATATCATTCATTTCATGGTTTTTTTAATTTTACATTGTTTTGGTTTTCAATCATTGATTTGGGGATTTTGATGTTAAAGGCTTGGTTATGATTTCTTATGGTTTTAAGTATGTTTTCTATGCATTAATGGTGGTTTTGGATAATAGAATTTCATGGTAATGGTTTAATGGTAATGGAATTTTGTTTTAATTGTACTATGCTCCCAAGGTGTTTGATAAAATACTTATAAAGATATGTTCATTGCATTGACTTATGTTAATGGAACTCTTGTTTGTTTTCAGCTTATATATGAAACCTTAAATGGTTTTCAATGGCTTACAATGGTTAATGGCTAATTAGTAATGCTTATGGAGAACATAGTAGTCTCTCAAGAGGTTAATATGGTAAATGGAAAGGGCACCGAGAGTCCCTTAATCTAAATAGTTTGTCTATGGATAATGCTTGCTAGTATGATAGTATGATGATACCACTAGTTTATCAAATAGCCTTGGTTAATAAATGGATAATTAGATTGTTTGGACATGGTTTAATTGTACATTAATGTTAGGAAGTGTAAGCTAAGTTGTGGAAGATGGCGATTCTAGGGGGATCAAAACCGAAAACTCATATTTTCCAATATAAGGGGTCTTCGATGGCCACGTGCGAGTGTCGCATTTTATTGGATGGATGTACTAGTCATCTCGAGGTTATTGCCTGGTCATGCGGATACATACACCATGACCCTTTCAGTAGGGGGAGCTGAACCCATAGGGCCCGTTGGTGGTAGGACGGCTAAGCTACACAACCCAGGTTAAGATTTTAAATAGCATACTAAACTCGGTCCTTTTCCCAGCACTTATATATATGTATGAATGTTTGCATTGGACGGTTTTCACTTGGTTTTGGTAAATGGAATTACTTTATTCTTTTCCCATGATTCATGTTATTGTTCACCCACTGACCTCTCTACTGGCGACTGTATACCCATGCTATGCAGAAAATGGATGTTTGAATTCTCCTTTATAGCACTTGATTCGAGAACAACTTATTGTACTGAAGTGGTGAGCGTCCATCCTTTCAAATGACATCATTTTATGTTAGACATTCATAGACTTTTAATTTTCTTTTTGGATATTTGTTTTGGCTATGGTTGGGGGCATATGCCCATTGGATATTTGTATTCTTTTGGCTAGAGGCTTTGTGTTACTTCTGGGGGTCAAAATAGGCAGTATCAGTATTGGTGTCAGACTTGGCATTGGAATAAGCTGAGGGCTGGCATTATCGGATATAATTTCTCACTATTCCATCGTATCACATTTTGGGTTTGACTTTTATGTTATGTTTTGATATACTCTTTGGTTTGGAATGGTATGGATGGTTGGTTTGGTACGGACAACCTTGGTTGGGTCGATCATGGTTGTGACCCTATCCCAAAGTCTTCATGAGAGCATTGTGTTGTCACACCTCAAATCCCCTTCGGGGTGTACAAGCACCCGTAGTAGTAAGGCCCAAGAGAACTAACCTATAACCCTGTACATCTTATACATAATATGATAATGAAAAGTTCTGCCAAATATGATACAATGCATGATGAGAAAAATTAGGTGGACAAGCACAAAATTATAAATACAAGACTTGGCCGTTGGGGCCACCACATCTAAGAGACAAGACACTACCATGCTTAATTTTACATTGGTCTACAAAGCTTCTAAAAGATACATTGAAACTTAGTTAAGGTCGAGACAAACCCCCACCTTAGTTTTAACTACTGTACCATATGAAAATATATAAAATAGACTCGGAAAGCTCTAAATCAAACTAGAGCTTACCAATAGACACTGGACATCTTATGCTCCTACTAGCGAGGTATATTAGATGAAGTAACTGTGCTTGCAGTATGAAAAACAGGCCCCCCGTAAGGGACATCGGTATGAAAATTGTACTAAATATGTAAGGATGAAGGTAACAACACATGATACAAGAGCTCAACAGAAATTAGATACAAGTGTATGAGTAGTGCTAGTAGACCACCTTTATATATGCTTGTGGGACTAGGTACATTACATTCTTTTCTTCATTTTTACCCTTCTTGCTTCATAATCTTTGTAAGCCATATAATGCAAATAACCAACTAATCAATGGAAAATAGACAAATCGAGATCGGCCCATTCTAGGCTTACGCCCCTAAGCTGCCACCCACATATGAACATTGGGATCGACTTATGCTAGGTTTTTTCCCCTGAGTTTCCACCCACATATAAAGGTATTGAGATTGGTCCATGCTATGCTTATGCCCCTGAGCTGCCACCCATTTTATAGATTCTGGTACTTAGATATTTAACCTTTGGTGGTCATAACATTATGGAACCTTGAAACAATAATCTACCAATAAATGACATATAAATAAACACTTAATGCAATGTCAAAAATGTATAGGGCATATTGTACATGAATGATATTTTTAGGAGCTGAAAATAACATATGTATCTTATTTGACTTAAAGGAGAAATGTAGAGACTTACTAGTGAATGTAAAAATAAAAACATGATAATCTATCTGTGGTGAGGTATTTTAACACAATGGGGAGTGATACACCCAAATTACAACTCTCGTTAGAGAGTGTAAGCAGTCGCTGTCAAATATAGAACCCAACTGGGTTGGGTGTCGAATCCCACAGGGAATACTCTGGTCACTAAGTATTGCGATTATTATTACACTGTTGATCGAAGGTTCCAAGGTAAGGGGGGTTTTTGGTTTAAGTGAACAATAATATTATTAATGTAACGAATGAGACCATATATGTAATAATATTGAATCACAAAGAATGATAAGTTAGGGTTATGTCCACCTTGTAGTTTCTACTTCTCTATTAACTATGAGTAATACGGATTTTATACATGCATGCACTTATAGAGAGTCGTATTCTAAATCTAAATCCAAGTGTTTTTCAACCATCAAGGATTTATTCACCTTAGCTCTGTCGAACCTAAAGTGTGCAACAAATGGTACGAATTCTCCAACAAGTTAATCCTGCTAGGGCATTAACGTGTAAATAGAGGTCGGAAACCCTATTTTCTTGTCACACTCTCTTTTCCAAACATGTAATTTTTCTATCGAACAAGTTAATGCTATAATGGCGTATTCCCTATGTTTGCAACCATGAGAATTCAATCAAAATAAAGAGAGTAATAATATAAGTGCCATGACACATCCTAAATTAACAAACTCATAGCAATAGAGAGTATATTACAAGGTTTCCATAACCCTAACGGATAAGTTTAGCTACTCACGAATACAACGGAAAGCAAAATAGACATAATCATCATACCAAACCTTAGAACAATCTTGGCGATGGAGATGACTATCGACAATAAGAGAGGAACATATTTCTCTCTCTCTGTTGCTCAAGCCTAGCCGTGTTCTTCTCTCTCAAAATATTACAAAATCTGAATAATGAATAATGAAAAATAATGCTGAAAATTCAGCAATAAGGTTTTTAATAACATCCTTGTCTAATAAGTTGCTACTGCATCCTTAAGTATTTAAAAATACTGAGTTTGCCCGGGAAAAAGTTCCCATGCATCACAATCAGTCCAAAAGTTGCCTTCCCTCTTATGTGAAGTTTTCCTTTGCTGTCCACAGGTCCCCAAAGTGCTGAAATCTTACTCATTGGTACCTCAAAAGCATGCTAATCACATAGGTCAGCTCACTTAGATGAAAATAAACTAAAAGTGCAGGAATTATGTATTTTATCCTCAAAACTTAGCTAAAACATGGGTAGGTTTTGGTGCTTGGACGTGTAAATACGCCCAACATCACCACCCCACACTTAAAGCTTTGTTTGTCCTCGAACAAAATATTACATCCATGCAAACACCTAACTACAATTTCACAAGATCAACACAAAATTTTCAACAAGACATACACGGCAATTATTAACAAATAGTAGATTTCTTGATCATTACTAGAAACAACTCACCCTCCAACATAGACTCATTAGGATGGTTAATTCATATACACAAGTTAAGCAAAAAAAATCATATAAAACTACCCAACACTCATCAACCATGTGCGCTTACACAAAATGTTACCCATAATCACTCATAGTTTTGCAATTTTCGAAACATGGGTATAAGATTTTGCTTGCTCTCACTCTCACAAAGAATTTTTAGATTACAACTGATGACCATATGATTTCCCTTAGTGTAATGCTCCACTAATATCAGAATGCTAAGTTTAGGATCAAATAGGTCTTTACGGGTTGTAATGTAGACTAAGGGATAGGTAGGACTATTTTGGCCAGAAATGGTGACTCGTTCCCTAAGCACTTTAATACACTACATTATGCCATTTACACTATCTTTTAACAACCACTCTACCTTCCTTTCATCTACCAACCCCTTTTCACCCATTTTGTTACTCAATCATAAACACAACTCTCTTTTTATTTTTTTATATTTTTTTTTCTTTTTCTCTTTTTTTTATAAGCATCCCTATGATAGCCACTCTTTTTCACAAAAAATTCAAGTACCAATACACTCTGGGGCATCACTTTTACCATTTTCCTCTTATTTTTCCACACTCTTTACTCAACTTAATTCTACAATTTAAACCGCTTAGGAGCTTTTGGGTCAAAATTATGGTCTTAAGAAAAAAAATGGATTAGGCTACATATGAGGTTGCCAAATAAAATAGCTAAAGGCTCAAAGGGTGTTCACTAGGACAATATACAAAGGTAGGTAAAAAGAAGTTAAGCAAAATCAGGGCTGCCAAAGAAATGCCTAAATCATCTCCTAAACCCACAATCTTTATTTCGATTCACACACACACTAGGCAAGTTCTAGCATCAATCGCAACAAAGAATATACAATAACCTCACACACACAAGGCACATGGTCAACTTAATTGGGAGCATTATAGATTCTTGACCCAACAGATGAATGAATTAAACCACAAACAATTATCACACAGTGAGTCACAACATAGAGCCTAAATGTTTTAATAGTAATGATTGATAACGCTCAATCTACAGCTCTCGTGGGAGTGTAAAGCGGTCATTAGCAAATATAGAACCCAACCTGGGTTGGGTGTCGATCCCACAGGGAATAGCTTGGCCAACAAGTAAGCAAAATTACTAAACTTTTGGTGCAAGTCTCGTAAGAAGGGGGGATTGTAATATGTAACCAAAATAATAAAGTAAAAGCTGAAAATAGCAAAGTAAAAAGAGGAAGATTGTCACGTTGGTTGTAGACAATGAGAATTGAGGCGTTGGGGTTATGTCCACCTTCTGAGGTATACGTCTCTATTGGCTATGGGTGTCTAGAGTCTTGACATGCAATTGCTTATAGAGAATTGTAGTCGATGGTAAATCCAAGCGTCTCTCGACCTGAACAAGGACTATTTCACTTTAACTCTCTCGAGCTTAAAGCGTGTCTAACGGTAAGAATTCTCCAAGAGGTTAGTCCAGTTACGGCACTAGCTTTTTAATAGGAAAGGGTGTCCTACTACCTTGACATTATCTCTTTTCCAGACAAATAACCTTTCTCTCAAACAAGTTAAATGTTAGACTGGCATTATTCTATGCGTCTGCAGCCACAAGAATTTGCATTAAGATGAAGAGAATAATGATATAAGCAATATACGTGTCTCGAACTCACAAACTCACAGCAATAGATAGTATCTCATTCGGCTTCCATAACCCCAACAGAGAAGTTTAGTTACCCATGAGTGCGAAGGAGATCACGATTTGCATTGTTATTGTTGAGTAATGGCGTTTGGATTAGGTGATAGGCGTGTGGCGTGATTCCTTAGCAAGTAACGATTCTCTTGTTGTGGAATTTAAGAATAGAATTAATGGAAAGATTAGAAGAGTTGTAATTGAGAAGTAGAATGTGTCTCTCCACTAAGGGAGGACTTGCCTCTCCACAAAGGGAGGACTTGCCTCTCCACTAAGGGAGGACTTCATTAAAAATCTCTAGCATGATAGGGTATTTATAATACTCCTATCCTACTCCTACTATGCTAATGAAATAAATAACCAAATCCTACTAAACTAAGGAAATACTTAACCCATTTGTACTAGGTTAATGTAACATTCTCCTAATCCAAATAAACTAATGAAATACATAATCCAATTGTACTAGGTTAATGTATCATTGTCAAAATCCAGCTTTGTGTCTATAAGTCCCCAAAGTCTTCAGAAATGTTGTTTTAGCCCGGGACAGATTTTCCGTGCAGCAGTTTTGGTCCTTTAGGCGTCCAGCTTCCTTCTCCTTCGTTCGTGAGCTTTCTTTTGCGTCAAGTAAGCCATAAAATTCTGTATTTTACATCATTTATACCTGAAACTTTACTAATCATGTTCGTTAGCTCATTTATAGGAAAAAGGACTAAAAGTGCATGAAATATATAATTTGTTCTCAAAACTAGGCTAAAATATGGGCAAAATATATTGATATAGGCATGTAAATTCACCTATCATCAACACCCCACACTTAGAGCTTTGTTCGTCCTCGAACAACATATCATGTCCTTCTAAACATCAACTTAGGGTTTTTACAACACCAACACCAAACATTTATCAAGACAAGCAGAACAATTATCAACAAAGAGTAGTTTTCCGATCATTAGTAGAAACCATTTAACCTCTAGCATAGACTCGTGATGGTGATCAACTCGCATGCAAACGTTAAGGTACATAGAATCATATACAACTATCCAAAGCTCATCAACCATGTGTGTCTCACAATATAGTACCCATAATTACTCACAAATATAGCATATTTTTTAAACATGGGTATCAAAATGTCCTTGCTCTCACTCTCACAAAGAATTCATATGTAGCAACTGATGACCATAGGCTTGCCCTTAATGTAGTACTCTACTAAATGTCAAAATGCTAAGCTTAGGATCAAGTAGGTCTTTTGATGGTTGTAATGTAGGCTAAGGGACGGGTAGGATCAGCTATTTTGGCCAGAAATAGTGACTAAGTTCCTAAGCACTTTAATAAATCACATTGTATCATTGATACTTTTTTCTTTCAACCTTTCTTTATTTTATTCTTCCACCCTTGTTCTCATCTTTTGTTTTTCAATTTTAAGCACAACTCACTTTTCAGCTTTCTTTTCCTTTTTCTTTTCACAACATACCTCTTATGATAGCACTTTCTTTTTCATAACACATTCAAGCACCATTACAATTTAAAGCATCATACTCACCCAATTTCCTCTTATGTTGTCACATGACTTTTTCACTTTAAAGAACTTAGGAATTTGGATCAAATTACGGTCTTGAAAAAAAAAATGGATTAGGCTTACATACAAGGTTGTCAAAGAAATAGGCTAAAGGCTCAAAAGGGTTTAACTAGGGATGATGTCCATGGGTAGGTAAAACTGAAGGTAAACAAATATAGGTTGCCAAAGAAATGCCTAAATCATATCCTAAACTTACACTACTTATTTTCGCTTTGCATACATACCAGGCAAGTTCTAGCATCAGCCACAAACATAGAAGATACTATTAATCTCACACACACAAGGCACATGGTCGACTTGATTGGAAGTAATATAGACTCTCGACCCAACAAGTGAAGGAATTGAACCACATAATATCACATAATGAGTCACAACTGGAGCCTAAACGTCTCAATAGTCACAATTGTAGCACATACTCTTGTTATAATCTCATGCTGCCCATCAAAATAATTTCATGCGAAGCTAAAAAAAATTTACTACTAAAAAAACTAAGCAAACAAACATGAATAAATGCAAATGCGGATCGAGAAGTATAATATGCAAATACCATCACCCCACACTTAGACGGGGCACACTGTCCTCAGTGGAAAATAAATAAGAAGAACCTGGTTAGTCGGACTCATTCTCTATGTCTGGGGTCATACCCCTTTCATCGGAATCATCATCAGAGTCATCATCCTTAGAAGTTCCTCATAAGTATCCCACTTAATTCCAAGAGTGAGTTGAGGTGCTTGCATCAAGGAGGGTTCTCCTTGCTCTCTTTGGCCTCTTTTCTTGCCTTTTTGTGAAGTGGTAGCCTTTTCTTTGCCTTGTCTTGCTTTGGGTGCCATTGTACCTGAGACTAGAAATAGTGTTAATGGTAGCACAATCTCAATGGTTACAATCTATACACAAGCATTAGGGGTACCACCGCACACTTAGTTTTGTTGATACAAATCAGTGAAGTAAAAGTGGTCGATTACTTAGACTTCATCGACATACGTTTTAGGATCATATTCTGACAAGAAACTCAGCAATGCATCACTTACTTGCAGCCATTTGACTACTTTCATGGTAGATATAACAACACTACTACATAGGGGTAACCACATGGTATAGTTTCTATCAATAAACTCAACCTCCTATGTCGGTAGGTAGTTATAAGTCTTATTCCGATGAACGGGATATTCTAACATGTAAGTATTCAACTGACAAGATTATGCAATGTTCATTACTATAGCAATTCCGCAAGTAGTATAACAATGCATCAAAATCAAATTCAAGTCGGAAATAAGTTAAGAGCATCCTAACGTACATGTTCACTCACTTGGTTTTGTATCAACAATTCAAACACGTTCACATCACCAATACTTTTTCAAGATTTAGCAATTCATAATAGGTGTAGTAAAGTAGTACTTACAAAATTTAAATGAAGAACAAAGTAGTACTTACTTGGTTGGAGCCTTTGGATGATGTTCTTGTGAAGAAAAAGAACAAAAGAAAACTTTTTGATAGGATTTGGAGACTATATGTGGTGCATGAGCTAGGTTTCCAATGTGTTTTTGGTTCAAGATGAAGTCTCATATTTGTAAGAAAAGGTTGGGTTGAGTTTTGACCCATTAAAATCGGATTTGGAGACCAAAAGTGACCATAGGCGGTGCCTAATGCTTTGCCTAGTTGAGCAGAATGCCATAGAATATGCCATGCATTTATTTAAGAATGCCATACACTATGCCATGCATTTATTTAAGAATGCCATACACTATGCGGCGCATAGTCTATGGCATATGAGATCCTGAGACCTAATGCTATAGCATAGGCGGCGCATAGTCAAAAGCACACTTAGGAATGGGCGGCGCATAGTGTATAGCACACTAGATTCCGAGACCTTAGGCTATAGGATAGGTTTTGCATTGTTCGTGGCCTAGTTTTACCTAGTCCTAGCCTTCCTCGATGCCTATTTAAGCATGAGTAATGCTCAATCCATACCCTTATGCATCCTTATACCTAACTTACCACCTTTACCATTCAATATATCCAAATCGTCATTTGAAACTAATCTCCTCGTTGAATACCTCTTGCACCTATATTTGCTCAAAACAATAAAAACGATTAGTACGATGGGTTGCCTCCCACCAAGCGCCTTAGTTTTGGTCGTGGCACGACTCTTATTTTTGGATTTTCATTAATTAAAAACAAGACAAGTACTAGAATGAAAGAAAACGATAAACGATAAATGAAAAACGATAAACAATGGGTTGCCTCCCATCTAGCGCCTTATTTATTGTCGTGGCACGATATGGTTACCTCGATTACTCAGACTTCGTCAAGGTAAATGGTGGATCGTTTTCTAAAAGGATTTAGACGGCAATGAGGCTTACCTGTGGGCATGCGATCTTCTTCGAGACGGCTCCTACGTTTCTCCGGAGAGTCACCAATTATATCATCAATAGTCCAACCCATAGCTCTCTTGTACCTCATCAGAGCAGAGATGAGAGCCTCCACGTGCTGTTCACTTAAATCATCCACCACACTTATCGGAAGTATACTTCCACTTTCCAAGAACACATACCTTAGATAATCGGGAAGCTCTTGCGATTCTAGCATTGGTGGCTCGTCAATGGGAGTCTTCGTTGTTGGTTGATTCTTGAGATCACAATCTGGTTGCTTAGGAGTATAAGGCTCTATTTCTGTTAGAGCACTCATAAGTTCTTCATAACCTTCATTATCTTCATTCTCAACTTTCAGTGGCACAGCAGACAATGGCTTAACAGTAGGCTGTTACTCTATAGATAATTCTTTCGTATCCTCATGATGAACATATAACTCATTCATATCGCTGGGCTGCTTCATTGTTTTGCATATATCAAACCGTACCACTTCGTCATTAATTCGAAACAAAAGCTCATTATCTTTCATATCAATAAGCACACTTCCGGTTGCAAGGAAGGGACGTCCCAAGATAATGGGAACTTCAGAATCCTCCTTACAATCCAGAATAACGAAGTCTGCAGGAAATATGAATGAAGAAACTTTCACCAACACATCATTCAAGATACCCACAGGTCGTTTTACCGACCTATCAGCCATCACGAGCCTCATATTGGTTGGTGTCGGATCGCCTAGCCCCAACTTCTTGTAGATGGATAGTGGCATCAAATTGATGCTAGCTCCCAAATCGCACAATGCCTTAGCAAAATCCAACGATCCAATTGTGCAAGGAATAGTGAAAGCTCCAGGATCTGCCTTCTTTTGAACTAGCGATCTTGTAGCGATTGCACTACAATGATGAACATTATCCGCCAACTCATAACTTGCTGCCCGCTTCTTTGTCAATAGGTCCTTCATAAACTTCGCATATCCAGGCATTTGTTCAAGTGCCTCCACCAATGGAACATTAATGGTCAGCTGCTTGAGCATAGTCATAAATTTGCTGAACTTAGTGTCATCCGCCACCTTCTTCAATCTTTGGGGAAAAGGTGGTGGTGGGTATGGAAGTGTTCTCTCCACGGTTTTTTTCTCCTCTTGCTTCTGTTTTTCCACTTTTTCAGGATGCACGTCACTAGGTGAAACGTCCCTGACGTTGGGAGTAGTTATTGCGGCTTCTTCTCCTTTTGTAACGTCACTAGGTGTAATGTCCATGTCCGCAACTTCGTCAACCACTTGCTTGCCTTTTGCTGAAGTTTCCAGCACCTTACCACTTCTGGTACTGATGGCCATGCATGACCCATCATTCTTTGGGTTTTGCACAGTATCGCTTGGTAAGGTGCCAGCCTTTCTTTGATTGAATGCTGCTGAAAGTTGGCTCAATTGCTGCTCTATTTGCCTGATAGAAGTGGAATGAGAATCAACTAGTTGCTTCATAGAGGACAAATCATCAATCACCTCCTTAACTCCTGCGCTCGTTTCTTCCACTCCTTTCAATAACTTAGCCATCATGTCTTCCATACTCCCAGAATTAGATGTGGTGGTATCACGTCTACCAGGGGGAACGTACAAACCACTCTTTTCATTATTTTTCTTCCAACTACCTTGGTCTTTGCTTCCTGATTTATCATAATAGTTTCGACCTTGGTTTCCTTGGGCATTCCCACGAAAACCCCCCTGATTGTTCAAGTAGTCGGCCTCCTCTTCAGAATCAGATTTGTCTCTTCCTTTTAACGCTACAGCTTTCACTTTTTCGGTCTTCCTTGATAATAAGTGCTTTGTCAGAAGATCCAATTGTGTTTTCATGTGCGCCATGTCTTGCTCATGTTCTTCTTCTCTTCTTCTTTGGTCTGCAGACATGCCAATAGATAAAGTGGGGCTTGCTACCTCAGAATCCCTGGTATGTCAAGCTCTACTTTGTTTTGTCATCCGGTCTAGCATATTGCTTGCCTGAACAAAGGTGAGGTCCATAAATGATCCTCCAGCCGCATTATCAACCACTGGCTTAGTCCCCGAATTCAAAGCTCTGTATAATATCTCCATCAAGTGGACATTGGTCATATGATGGTTTGGGCACTGCATTAGCTTCGTCTTGAACCTCTCCCATGTAACGTGGAGAGCTTCAGTTGGAAGCTGTCGAAAATTGGTGATCTCATCTCTCAACTGTGCTCTTTTGGATGGCGGAAAGAATCTTTCTAGGAAAGCGTCTTTCAATTGCCTCCAATTAGTAATCGAATCAGGAGTCAGCCCATTCAACCATAGAGTTGCCTACCCAGACAGAGACAATGGAAATAAGCGTAGTCGAATTGCATTCTTTCCAACGCCAGGATTGTCGAATGACTTGCATGTAGAAATAAAGTTGATCAGATGCATATTCGGATCATCGCCTACTAGTCCACCAAATAATCCCTTGAGTTGCAAAAGCTAAATCATGGCTCTAGTGATATTGAACTTTGCTCCAGGTGCCAAGGGTGGCATAACAATGGCTCCTCTGGCACCAGCTTCTTCCAAATCGTCATCATCATCATCAAAAGGAATTTGCACAGTTCGACGATCAGGTCTCAATCGCGCTTGACGATCTCTCCTCTGCATGGGTTCCGCCATCTCAGCAGTATGCCGTGGGTTTAGTAGCTCTTCATCGCCTAGATCCTCATCGTCAGGATTTGTTGCTCGCCTACGGTTATCAATATTCTGTTGATGCACTTGAGCAGCCATCCTATCAATTTCACGTTGTGCATCCATTCTGTCAATAGAACCTGAATAAAACAAAAACAACAACTAAAAGTAAAAGTACGAGAATCTTTGACCAAAAGGTCTAGCAACTATCACAAACTTAATTGACACTCGTATTCCCCGGGAACGGCGACAATTTTTGATAACGCTCAATCTACAGCTCTCGTGGGAGTGTAAAGCGGTCATTAGCAAATATAGAACCCAACCTGGGTTGGGTGTCGATCCCACAGGGAATAGCTTGGCCAACAAGTAAGAAAAATTACTAAACTTTTGGTGCAAGTCTCGTAAGAAGGGGGGATTGTAATATGTAACCAAAACAATAAAGTAAAAGCTGAAAATAGCAAAGTAAAAAGAGGAAGATTGTCACGTTGGTTGTAGACAATGAGAATTGAGGCGTTGGGGTTATGTCCACCTTCTGAGGTATACGTCTCTATTGGCTATGGGTGTGTAGAGTCTTGACATGCAATTTCTTATAGAGAATTGTAGTCGATGGTAAATCCAAGTGTCTCTCGACCTGAACAAGGACTATTTCACTTTAACTCTCTCGAGCTTAAAGCGTGTCTAACGGTACGAATTCTCCAAGAGGTTAGTCTAGTTACGGCACTAGCTTTTTAATAGGAAAGGGTGTCCTACTACCTTGACATTATCTCTTTTCCAGACAAATAACCTTTCTCTCGAACAAGTTAAATGTTAGACTGGCGTTATTCTATGCGTCTGCAGCCACAAGAATTTGCATTAAGATGAAAAGAATAATGATATAAGCAATATACGTGTCTCGAACTCACAAACTCACAGCAATAGATAGTATCTCATTCGGCTTCCATAACCCTAACAGAGAAGTTTAGTTACCCATGAGTGCGAAGGAGATCACGATTTGCATTGTTATTGTTGAGTAATGGCGTGTGGATTAGGTGATAGGCGTGTGGCGTGATTCCTTAGCAAGTAACGATTCTCTTGTTGTGGAATTTAAGAATAGAATTAATGGAAAGATTAGAAGAGTTGTAATTGAGAAGTAGAATGTGTCTCTCCACTAAGGGAGGACTTGCCTCTCCACTAAGGGAGGACTTCATTAAAAATCTCTAGCATGATAGGGTATTTATAATACTCCTATCTTACTCCTACTATGCTAATGAAATAAATAACCAAATCCTACTAAACTAAGGAAATACTTAACCCATTTGTACTAGGTTAATGTAACATTCTCCTAATCAAAATAAACTAATGAAATACATAACCCAATTGTACTAGGTTAATGTATCATTGTCAAAATCCAGCTTTGTGTCTGTAAGTCCCCAAAGTCTTCAGAAATGTTGTTTTAGCCCGGGACAGATTTTCCGTGCAGCAGTTTTGGTCCTTTAGGCGTCCAGCTTCCTTCTCCTTCGTTCGTGAGCTTTCTTTTGCGTCAAGTAAGCCATAAAATGCTGTATTTTGCATCATTTATACCTGAAACTTTACTAATCATGTTCGTTAGCTCATTTATAGGAAAAAGGACTAAAAGTGCATGAAATATATAATTTGTTCTCAAAACTAGGCTAAAATATGGGCAAAATATATTGATATAGGCGTGTAAATTCGCCTATTATCAATGATTAAGCACAAACTCTTGTTCTAATGCCATGCCGTCTATCAGAACAATTTCATGCAAAATATGACTAATTACAACTAACTAACTACTACTAAATCAAACAACTAAGAATAAATGTAGGCAAAGCAGTACGCAATATAGCAGACAAGGTAATCCGCAAACATATACCCGCACCCCACACTTAGATGGAACACACTGCCCTCAGTCTAAATAAATAAGCAAAAATCTGGTTAGTCCGACTCCTCCTCTATATCCGGGGTCATATTACCTGAGATCATAATAGGATCTTGTTAGTCGCAGTTCGTAAACTTCACTATAATCCAAAAAGAACATAGTGATGGCGCCACCCCACACTTAATTTGTTTGCACAAACTAATTGAGTGAGTGATGTCGATTACTTAGACTTCATCAACATCCATTTAGATGGTATGTGCCAACAACATTATTAGCCCAGTAACAATTTCAACCCTTCACTTTACATAACAATTTCTTATTTTGATATAGAAAAGCAGCACAAAATGGTCATGTAATCTTGACTATCATTTCCAATTTTATTTCATTGGAGCAATGCAATTTTTTTAGCAAGACTACCACATAGAAATCTTATCATGATATGGCATAGACACAATCACACAATCTTATGCTTTGGGGTAACCATGACCATTACATCGATGAACGAGTCACTCACATAGTCAAGCTTACAACTCCCAAAATTATACAATACCAATCAATGCATGCCGGAGTAAAATCAAGAATACCCACAAGAATCCTTTTACACAATGAGATATATTCTTCAAAAATCATAACAAACTAACCATACTCTTATCACCAAGCACTAATACAAAATCTAATTAACCATTATAAGCATAGCACTGCAGCACTTACGAAATATGAAAGAACAACTTCCTTGGTGATGGATCGGAAAGGTGAGCCTGCAAGATTAGATGAGAAAAAAGAAAAACTTGGAGAGGGCAAGGGAGCTTGGGTGGCGCCTAGGCTTAAGAAAAATTGAATGGTGTTTAAAGGTAGAGGATATATTTAAAGGACAAGCCATGGGTCGGGTTGGTCCATTCACAAACGGGTTAGTATGCAAAAGTCATGTGGATAGGCGGCGCCTATAGCATTGCCTATGTTGGCATAGGCGAAGCCTAGCCCATCGCCTATGTGAGGCAGTGAGCATAGGAAATGGCATAGGCGACGCCTATAGCATTGCCTATGTTGGTATAGGCCGCGCCCAGCCTATTGACTATGTTGGCATAGGCGGTGCCTTGCCCATCGCCTATGTGAGGCAGTGAGCATAGGCAATGGCATAGGTGGCGCCTTTAGCATTGCCTATGCTGGCATAGGCGACGCCTAGCCTATAACCTATGTTGGCATAGGCAATTGGAAAAATGGCGCACTCTTGGTCGAAAAAGGTCCATACCGCGGGGGCTTTACCCCCGCATCCCCATCGAGGTCAGTGGTGGGCTTGAACCTTACGCATATGACTATGCTACCACCACAGACCTCATTGAAAGTCATAAAATAAAGTCACACCGCAAAACTTTTTGGGTCAAATCTACATAATTCGAGGCGCGTCTCTAATGCAAATTATACTTGAACCTTACACATATGACCACTACCATTTACCTGTATTGGTTCATTATTCCTAGACTTGCCACCATTGACATGACTTACTTCCATATCAAAATTGGGACTAATCTCCTCCTTTGTACTCCATGCACCTACACTTAATCAAAAACAACAAAAATGATTAGAAGGATGGGTTGCCTCCCACCAAGCGCCTTAGTTTTGGTCGTGGCTCGACTCTTCTTTTTGAATTTATATTTACCAAAAACAAAATCCTCGTAAAATGGTGGGTTGCCTCCCATGTTGCTCTTGATTTATTGTCGCGGCACGACATAGTTATCTCGATTACTCAGACTTCATCAAGATATCTGGTGGCTTCACCGGTGGTGAAGGTCGATTCTCAAGGTCGAGGTCCATCTTTTCATGGGCATATGAATATGACCCCATTTCTGTCAAAACACAGATAGTTTCTTCGTACTCTTCAACATCCTCACGCTCAAAGTTTAAAAGCACAACAGCCAATGGCTGGATAGTAAGTTGCTTCTCTAACGATAATTCCTTTTCATCCTCATAATAAACATCAGCTATAGAAAACACATTCATATCTTTGGGCTGCTTCATTGATTTGCTTACATCAAAACATACCACTTCATTATTCATCCGAAATAAAAGCTCATTTGCTCGTAAATCAATAAGCACACTTCCTGTTGTGAGGAAAGGTCGACCCAAGATTATGGGCACCTCAAAGTCCACCTCGCAATCCAAAATAACAAAGTCTGCAGGAAAAATGAAGGTACAAACCTTCACTAATACATCATACAAGATACCAACAGGTCGTTTTACCGACCTATCTGCAATTACAAGCCGCATGTTGGTTGGTTTAGGATCGCCTAACCCCAACTGTCTATAGATGGCTAGTGGCATCAAATTAATGCTAGCCCCTAAATCACATAAAGCCTTAGCAAAGTCTAAAGATCCAACTGTGCAAGGAATAGTGAAAGCACCCCGATCTACCTTCTTTTGTACCAGAGACCTCATGGCAATTGCACTGTAATGATGAAAATTATCTGCCAGTTCATATCTCACTGCCCTTTTCTTTGTCAAAAGGTCCTTCATGAATTTGGCGTACCCTAGAATTTGCTCCAATGCCTCTACCAAAGGCACATTAATAGTCAATTGCTTCATCATGGTCATGAATTTATTGAACCTTGTGTCATCAGCTTTCTTCTTCAGTCTCTGAGGAAAAAGTGGTGGTGGTTTTTGAAGAGTTTTCTCCACCACATCCTTTTTATTGTGCTTCCCACTATCAATCTTTTCAGACTGCTGATATCTAGGTATAGTATCATGAACGTTCTCATTCTGATTTTCAACTTCTATAGAATTATCACAATCTAATTTAATAACAATCTCTTCTATATCATCAACCACAGGCTTTCCCTTTGATGGATTTTCCAGCACCTTACCACTCCTGGTGGTAATAGCCAAACATGATCCATATTTCCTTGGATTTTGCACAGTGTCACTAGGTAAAGTGCCAGCTTTTCGTTGATTGAATGCCACTGATAGTTGACTCATTTGTTGTTCCAGCTGTTTTATTGCAGTGGAATGTGAGTCAACCAATTGTTTCATTGAGGACAAATCATTTTTTACCTCAGCTACTCCCGTGTTGGTTGCCTCCACTCCTTTCAACAGCTTAGCCATCATGTCCTCCATGGAAATCTTCCCAGAGCTAGATGCAGCAGCTTCACGATTTCCAGGAGGAACATACAAACCGCTCCTATCATTCTTATTCTTCCAACTCCCTTGGTCTTGGTCCTTGTATCCGGATTTTTCATAATAGTTCCGACCTTGGTTTCCTTGGGCATTGCCTCGGAAACCCCCTGATTATTCAAGTAATTTGCTTCCTCCTCAGAATTGGAGTCATCTCTTCCCTGTGATAAAATAGCCTTAACCTTTTTTGTCTTCGCTGATAATAAACTCTTGGTAAGAAGGTCCATCTGCGTTTTCATGTGAGCCATATGCTGCTCACGTTCCTCTTCTCTTCGTCTTTTTTCTGCCGTCAAGCCAATAGATACAGTAGAGCTTGCTACCTCAGAATCCCTAGTATGCCAAGCTCTATTCTGCTTTGTCATACGATCTAGCATATCACTTGCCTTAATAAAATTAAGGTCCATGAAAGACCCACCCGCAGCATTATCAACCACCGGTTTAGTCACCGAGTTCAAAGCCCTGTATAATATTTCCATCAAGTGGACATTGGTCATCTGATGATTTGGGCACCGCATAAGCTTCTTCTTGAACCTCTCCCATGTCTCGTAGAGAGCTTCAGTTGGAAGCTGTCTGAAATTACTTATCTCATCTCTTAATTGGGCTCTCTTGGATGGCGGAAAGAATCTTTCTAGGGAAATATGTTTTAGTTGCCTCCAATTGGTAATAGAATCAACAGTTAGCCCGTTTAACTATAAAGTTACCTCTCCAGATAGAGACAATGGAAATAAGCACAGCCGAATCGCATTCTGTCCAAACCCTGGATTGTCAAATGATTTGCATGTTGAGATAAAATTAATCAGATGCATATTCGGATCATCGCTTGCAAGTCCACCAAATAACCCTTTGAGTTACAATAGCTAAATAATGGTGCTAGTGATATTGAACTTGGCTTCGGGTCCCAAGGGCGGAGGAATAATAGCCCCTGTGGCACTATCCCCATCCAAATCATCATCATCAAAAGGAACCTGCACAGCTCGGCGTTGAGGTCTCATTCTAGCTTGACGATCTCTATTGACATTCCTGTTCACAGGTGCAGCCACATCATCTGCACGCCTTGGATTTAATAACTCATCATCACCCAGGTCTTCATCATCAAGATTTGTTTCCCGACCTGGGTTATCAGCATTCTATTGATTTACTTGTGCAGCTGCCAATGCCGCTAATCTAGCCTGCTCCAGTTGAGCATCCCTTCTTTCAATATCTCGTTGTGCATCTATTCTGCCAATAAGATATGGTTCAGGATTTAGAGGTAATAATGGCTGACCAGAACTTCGTGTATTTGGCATGCACTCTACCAAACCTGAACAAAACAAAAACAACAAACAAAAAGTAAAAATTAAGAATCTTTGACCAAAGGGTCTATTAACTATCACAAACTTAGTTGACAACCGTATTCCCCGGCAAGGACGCCAAAATTTGATACGCCTAAATTACAACTCTCGTTAGAGAGTGTAAGCGGTCGCTGTCAAATATAGAACCCAACTAGGTTGGGTGTCGAATCCCACAGGGAATACTCTGGTCACTACGTATTGCGATTATTATTAGACTGTTGATCGAAGGTTCCAAGGTAAGGGGGATTTTGGTTTAAGTGCACAGTAATATTATTAATGTAACGAATAAGACCATATATGTAATAATATTGTATCACAGAGAATGACAAGTTAGGGTTATGTCCACCTTGTAGTTTCTACTTCTCTATTAACTAGGAGTAATGCGGATTTTATACATGCATGCACTTATAGAGAGTCGTATTCTAAATCTAAATCCAAGTGTTTTTCAACCATCAAGGATTTATTCACCTTAGCTCTGTCGAACCTAAAGTGTGCAACAAATTGTATGAATTCTCCAAGAAGTTAATCCTGCTAGGCCATTAATGTGTAAATAGAGGTTGGAAACCCTATTTTCTTGTCACACTCTCTTTTCCAAACATGTAACTTTTCTATCGAACAAGTTAATGCTATAATGGCGTATTACCTATGTTTGCAACCATGAGAATTCAATCAAAATAAAGAGAGTAATGATATAAGTGCCATGACACATCATAAATTAACAAACTCATAGCAATAGAGAGTATATTACAAGGTTGCCATAACCCTAACAGATAAGTTTAGCAACTCATGAATAAAATGAAAAGCAAACTAGACATAATCATCATACCAAAACTTAGAACAATCTTGGCGATGGAGATGACTAGCGACAATAAGAGAGGAACGTGTTTCTCTCTCTCCGTTGCTCAAGCCTAGCCGTGTTCTTCTCTCTCAAAATATTACAGAATCTGAATAATGAATAATGAAAGATAATGCTGAAAATTCAGCAATAAGGTTTTTAATAACATCCTTGTCTAATAAGTTGCTACTGCATCCTTAAGTATTTAAAAATACTGAGTTTGCCCGGGTAAAATTTCTCATGCATCACATTCAGTCCAAAAGTTGTCTTCCCTCTTATGTGAAGTTTTCCTTTGCTATCCACAGGTCCCCAAAGTGCTGAAATCTTCCTCATTGGTACCTGAAAAGCATGTTAATCACATAGGTCAGCTCACTTAGTTGAAAATAAACTAAAAGTGCAGGAATTATGTATTTTATCCTCAAAACTTAGCTAAAACATGGGTAGGTTTTGGTGCTTGGACGTGTAAATACGTCCAACATCAGGGAGCGGGATCAAGGTCGTTATCTAGATATGAGATCGTGTGTTGCTATTAGGTATTATTTACTATGGGAAAGATTGAGAAGTTTATTAGGTATTATTTACTATGGGAAGGCTTTAGAAGCTTACATTGTACCAAAAGTGCTAGATTTGATGCCAAAGAATACGATATAGAGTAGCCTTACATATCTGGTTGTATAACTCCGAAACTAGCCCAACTTTACTTTCCTCATTTTAGATTACTTATATATAATAACATGTATGGAAAACTAATATTAGAAACCAACCAACACATTTGGGCTATTTGACTTCACCAAAATAGTAGTCGGGCATTAAGCCCTTAATTTATCAATCAAGGGTGTTATTTTAACCCTTTTCTCCTCCAATTACATCAATATACCATACAAATTCTTGTGATATCCTCCGAAACAACTTTGGCTTTATTACACCCTTTATGTTCAGGCTTTTAACGAAATATTTTAGGCCTTTTTCTTAGGATAATTGTATGTTTTCAAGCAGCCATTATTGTATTTAACATGGTATTTTAGTGCTTTAAGGATAAGAACTGAGTGTGAAAGATAACTTGGACAATCTGACCAAAACTGAGGTAAAATAAGCAGCAACAACTTAGGCGATAGACCGTCGACCTTACGATGATCCATCGGTCTAAGCCATCGACCAAAAGTAGAAGTTATAGAATTTGTACATCCTATAAAGGTCCAAGTGATGGACCATCGGCTCTGCAATGAATCGTCATTCTGAACCATCGCCAAAATGCAGAACGCATAACCACTGAAAGCCCTATGACAATCCAGGCAATAGACCGTCGATCGTGCGATGGGCCGCCGTACTACCCGTCGCCCAGAAGCATAGAATGGAGTTATTGGAGACCCAGCGATTGTGCAGGAGATGGACCATCGAACCTGCGATGAACCGTCACTTGACCCATCAACTATAAAGCAAAAAATCTGAGTTTGAATTTTAAAACCCAGTTCGGGAATCATATAAATACCAAGTATTAGGGTTTAGTTCGTATATTTTATCATTAGTTTCACACTTTCTCCTCTATGGAGAGCGTTGTACACTTTTCATTGAGATTTGAATTTAGATATTAAGATCTGATTATTAGTTTTGATATTTTCCATTGAAGATTGAGAAGAACAATATTGTGACTTTTGTAAGTTCCCTATTGAAGCCATTTATGGACTTCATTATATCTTTGATTTCTTATATGGAGATGAGTAGTTAAACTCCCATAACTAGGGTTATGGGAGCCTTGATGTAGACAACTATTTTGGGGTTGTGAATTGGTTTGATTCCTAACATTTAGCAAAATTGCATGAATCATTCTTCATTATAATGACATCTCTTGGTTGCAAACTTGAGAAGTGAGCCCATGAACTCCACTTGTCTGATGAGGAAGTGGATGTTGGTAAAAGAAGTGATTCACATGAAATCCATAGGTTTACCCATTGGGTTAACGGGTTGATGCCTTAACAGGATCAACCCTCATAAGAGTGTTATTGAATAATGCATGAATCATTTACGTTCGAGAGAAGTAAAGGGTGAAACACTCATTAGGTTGAGAAACATATGGGTAATTCGTAGAATTCAATAATTCTTGCAATTGAATACATAAGTTAGAATTCGAACACAAACTCACAACCCTAATTGTTTGAATATCTTGGTGAGCATAACCCTAGTTAATTTATTCTTATTGAAATTACATCTACATTAACTTTTAGTAGCTGGAATTTTGTGTGACACAAATACGAAAGAACACTGTTAACATTTCAAAACCCCCTTTTTTTGGGAACCTTAGATCAACAGTCTAATAACAGTCACAATACTTAGTGAACACAGTGTTCCCTGTGGGATTCGACCCCCAACCCAATTGGCTTCTATATTTGACAGCGACTGTTTACTATCTTATAAGAGAGGCGTAATTTAGGCGTACCAAATTTTTGCACCGTTGCCGGGGAATACGATTGTCAATTAAGTTTGTGTTTGTTAATTGACCTTTGGTCAAGTTTCCCAAATTTCTCTTTTTTTTTTTTTTTGTGTGTGTGTAGGGGTGTTGTGTATGCCAAGTACATGGAGATCGGGTGCACCATTATTACCAATACATCCGAAAACTGCAACTAATTGACAGAATGACTAATCCCAAAGATGCTGAGAGACTAGCTGTGTTGGTTAGAGCTCAATTAAATCAGTAGAATAATGGTCAGAAACATGTCATCCTAATCTTGATGATGATGATTTGGGGAATGATGACTTGTTAGATTCTATTAATCCTATTAATGGTTAGAGCTCAACATCAATAAATGTTGACCGAAGTCAACTAATAAGTCTTTATAACCACAATTTCGCAAAAATTACACTGAAATACATTGGAAATCGTGTGAATCATCCCTACACCTCAGAAATACCATGAAGCAACCACGGGGAGGGGTAAAATGGACAAAATACACAGATAAATATTTCAAAAAAATCATCAAAAATTAAGTCATTATGGGGTGATTCTGAAAAAATAATGTAAAATAAAGTTTTTCTTTCTTTTTAGTTCTTTTTCGGCGTTTTGCCTTTTGATTTGTACTTTTTTTGGGCTACGTTAGAGGTGCTTGACAAGCTTTATCCACTTTTGAAAACTGTGCCAGATGTGTCTGTCTGATAGGCACACTTGGTCTAGGGTTCGGATGTTTAATAGGAACACGGCTAAGTTGGGGTCGTCTAAATAAAAAATCTGGGCAAGTTCAGGGTGATCAACTTTCGTGAAAAGGTGACTTGTATAAAGTAAATGAAGACCAATTCAAAATTAAAACAAACAAAATAAGAAAATCTAGACTAGTATATTTTTTTTATATAGACGCACTTAGAAAACCAAATCAAACATATTCCGAAAATGAAAAATATTCGGTAAGTCAAACCCTTGTAAAATGCTTGGGTTGTAGACGTTGGAATTAATCTCTTGGTTTACGGACATTGGATGAGTTGCCACTTGTTGCTGAGACAGCTGAAAGAGGTTACAGCATAGGTACTGACCCAACAGGCTTACCAAAGATTCATGGTCTTCCAACATCATCCCTGTATAATTCGACAAGAAGTGGCTCAACTGATTCATACACTGCTTCTCCTAAAAACCCAAGATCGCGCAAATCATTCCATTCTGGTAAACTAAAGTCACCAATGTATGCTGGTGCAGATTCAAATGGCAGTGGGCGTAATTCTCTTGTCGGTCTTCATCCAACAGTTGATATGTAGGAGATATATCAAATGCTTTGGGTTGCCAGGCGCTTGGAACCTTAAACCCCATCTGGTGCTGTGAAGAGCCATTATATATTTTTTCTGCCACAATGAAGATGTATGGTGATTGTGTCGCTCTTCAATATTATTTATTTCTATTGTGTATATAGAATGATTTTGAAGCTATGTAAAGAATAATAAGAAGTCAGCTTCCGCAAGCTGCAGCTTGTTATTTTTGTTTTGTTTGATAGTAGCAAGTGAAGCCGGCTGTTCTATTTTAAGAAGTCCCCATTTGCATACATGTTTCACGAGGAGAGGGAAATGACGGATAACGCTGTATAGTCTGCACTAATTTAGGAAGACGCTTGTGAGCATTGGTTCTATCATCTATATTTAGGAAGACAAACTTACCAAGCTAATTAGATATTAACTGTATAGTAATACTTAATGCTATTTACATCCATTCGAGGAACATTACACAAAAAGATATAATATATGCAAGTGAAACATAGTTAACTGCAGTTTTCTTTTTTGTTACGCTCTTCAGCTGCCACGAAGTTGTCGCTGTTTATGGTTTTTCTGCAAGGAAGCAAATTATATGCTATCCACAGAAACCTATTTAGTAAGTTTATCCTCATCCATCCACATGTTAAACAGGGAGAAAGTGCAAGTATCTGAAGGAGAGAAGCATCGCGCACCTTAATAGTTACACCTTTATTAAGTCTATTTCTGTGAGTCTATTTAAAGCTGCTCAGCTTTCTTGGCTGATTTGCCGGTGAAGCAGCCAATGTCAGCACCTAACTTAGCTTTCCTCTTCATATGGTGGAAAGAGAGAAAAAAGGATAAAATTAAACAATATATCCATTAGGTTAAATTTTTACACAAAAATTAATTCACTTGGAATAATTTATTACTTAATTTGACCATTCGCCTTCTTTTACAACAGTAACTGGCCATTTGGCCGCTTTCATTACATATCTTCTTCTTTGGCACTCGCGAACTTATCTCTGAGCTATTTCTCAGTTTTTTGGATTCATTATTTTAGTGTTATAGTGGTCTTGCTCTTTTTTTTTTCTCGTTTTTTTTATATATTTTTTTTGCTCTTTCTCCTCGACGCCTTTCTAAATTAAAATGCCTTTAAAGCTTGATTTAAAATTCTAACGTATCGGAAAAGTGAAAAACTTTGATGACTGAATAATATATCAAAAATTTTGTAACATTAAAAGGATGTAGATATAATCATATGTATAAATATTGTATGAACAATGTATACGGAGGTATGTACATTATACATCTTTGCTACATAGATATACATCATATATACATGTTTATGAATCATGTATACATCATATATGATCATACATCATTTATACAATATCAATATATGTTTATACATTATATAATTATCTATACTTTATCGATACATTTCATTTATAAAGTTTGAGAAGTTATAAATGAATTTTTCTTGATAATTAATAAAATTATTATGTCAAAAAAAGTTCGTTTAGCCATGGTTTTATTACCATTTAAACACGGTCCACGTCTGGCTAAAACGCAAGTTCTTTTTTTTTCTTTGTTGACTTTTGAGTTTTTTCATAAAATAAAACTACGACAAACAATATAAATTCCGACAGTTTGGAGCTTAATTACAAAAAAATTTGACATTTTGCACAATTACTGAAAATTTCTATTTTGGACCTGTCAAGATACATGGTTAGCTTTCTATTCATCAACGAAGATACACTTTTTTCGTAAAGATACATAATTAGCTTTCGATGTATTTTTTTTCAATTTTGAATTTATCGAGATACATAATATATTCAACGAAGATATATTTTTTTCTTTGCGAGATACGTAATTAGCTCCCGATATATTTTTTTTGATTTTCGGTCTGTCGAGATACATAATTAACTCTCGATTCTTCCAACGAAGATACATATTTAGTTGGAATATTTGTAATTACTTTGTAAAGATGGCAATTTGTGTAAATATTGTAAGTTAAAGTGGATGTTTATGTTATCTTTCTATAAAACTATGACTATATTTATTGTAAATGAATTAATTTAAGGGAAAACTTCACCCCTTAGCTTACCTAAGTCCTTAATTATACTACATAGAAATGCTTTAATATAATTATTTTAGATGGCAAAAATATCAATAATTTGAGAGACCTTGATTTCATGCGCTATTTTTTTCTTTTTTTTTCTACGCTTTAAAATTTTTGTCTCTCTTACTTTACCTATTTTATTTCCTACAATATAACTTTCAACTTTGACACATATTTAAATGATTTTTACCCCAAAATTACGCGTTCAATTCTCTCTCTAAATGCTTCAAAAAAGATTTGATCTCAATTTTGCTGTTACTAAATGAAAAAAATCAATGTTCCTAGATTTTCCTGATGCTACATAATTTTTTCATTGAACAAGTTTTCATTTTAAGAGTTTCGTTTTCAGATCTACAATGGCGATTTTCAATTTCTTTCTCGAATTTATGTTCAAAATGCATTCAAAGTGTCATTTGTATTTTCATACTTAATTTGTTATTTTCTTTACCCTTTATTATATTTCATTTAATTTCTTCTATTTCAATTATGTTCTTATCCGTATATTTGTATCAATGCATAAATTGATATCGTTTGTATTCTTGTATCCATGTCTAAATTTATTTCAGATTGTTGACATTTGTATCCAACAAAAGTGAATTTGTACAATTCAATGTATTTGTATCAGTAAATTTGTACAATTGAAATACATTTTTATATTCTGCAACATGTAATTCTATTAGTTACTTTTGTATGATTGAAAAGTATTTGTTAATGGGACTATATGTTGTACATGTATTTAATATCAATAAAGCTTAATTTGCCATTGTATATGTACTTATAATAAATAAATAAATTTGTATATGTATTTTTGAAGAATGATGACAATATTTTTAATGAGTCTGTGTGTTGTATATGTATTCAATGTCATAAAAATAGTTATATATTTTGTATGTGAATAGGGTCTGAAATTTGTAGTTATATATATATATATATATATATATATATATATATATATATATGTATATATATTAAAATAAATAAATGAATGTATATGTATTTAAGGTCATACAAACAGTTATGTATTTGATGATAATGTTTAAAGGTCTATGTGTTGATATGTATTTGAGGTCATCAAAACAGTTATATATTTATACGTGAATGAAGCTTGAATTTGCAGTTGTATACGTACTTCAGAATAATTAAGTAAATTTGTATAAGTATTTCAAATAATGATGTCAATTTTTAATGGGGTTATGTGTTGCATATGTTTTTGTGGTGATAAAAATAATTATAAGATACATATTTGAGAATATAAAAACAGTTTGTATTTGGTAAATACATATCTTGTGCAACCTATATATGTATATCAAATGACACATGCTTATACAACTTGGACCATATAGACACAAATGATACTTGTTTATACCCAAATACAAATAATAAATTTGACATAGAAATATAAAATAATTTATATAAAGTATATTGTTTGATAAAAAATATAAAAATAAAAAAAATGAGAAAGTGAAAATATAAAATACAAAGAGAGTAAAAACTTACCACATTCGGTGTGTACGTCAAACTAATGTAATTTGTCATGGTTAAGTAATTTGATAAAGTAAAATATACGCTAATTAAGTATATTGAGTAAACTGAACTCTACATTCAAACATATGACATACATGTATTGACTTAGTGTAAACAACAAGTATGAGTAAGTTTTACTTTCAAAAAGAGTGACAGATGTGAAAATATAAAGGATAAAATGCAAAAACAAAAAGGCAAGAAAGAGAGAGAGAGTAGTGAAAATAAAATAGGAGAATAAAAAGATAAAGAGAACATGGAAAGAAAGAGAGGCTAGGAATAAAAGAGATGAAAAAAGAGAAAATCAGTAGAAATATTTTTCTCATTCAAACGTATTTTGTGTTTTGAAACTCTTTAAAAAAATTTCATATTTGAAATGGAAAAGGCTCAAAAATACCTCTGAACTATCTGAAATAGCTCAAAAATGTCCCTCGTTAGATTTTTGGCTCAAAAATACCCCTCCGTTAAATATTTGACTTAAAAATACCCTTCCCTCTAACGTAATTCGAAAAAGAATTAAAAATACCCAGAAACTATCTGAAATGGGTCAAAAATACCCCTCTGTTAAATATTTGACTCAAAAATACCCCTCCCATTAACCAAATTAAATTATTTCGATTGAATTAAACCCTAAATTTAACTTTTTAACCCTAATACTTTAATTTTTTATACATAAAAGTAGTTTTTTAATTTTAAAAATAAGATAATGAAAAAAAGTATTTGAATTATTATATAAACTAGTTGGATTTGATTTGAAAAATAAACATACATTTATTCTAAAAAGGTATTTTCACTTTACATCTTTTTAATCATTATAAAAATTAACGAAATATAAATTAACGAAATTAATGAAATATAAATTCTCACTTAAAGAAATTAACGAAATAAAAATTAAATGATGAACTTTATATAAATTAACGAAATAATCGAAATAATTTAATTTCGTTAAATACCCCTCTGTTAAATATTTGGCTCAAATATACCCCTTCCCTTAACGAAATTAAATTATTTTGATTGAATTAAACCCTAACTTTAACTTTTTAATCCTAATACTATACTTTTTTTTTACATAATAGTATTTTTTTAATTGTAAAATAAGATAATGAAAAAAAGTATTTGAATTATAATATAAATTGGTTGAATTTGATTTGGAAAATAAACATACATTTATTCTAAAAAGGTATTTTCACTTTACATCTTTTAATCTTTAAAGAAATTAACGAAATATAAATTTTCACTTAAAGAAATTACCGAAATATAAATTAAATGATGAACTTTATATAAATTAACAAAATAATTGAAATAATTTAATTTCGTTAAATACCCCTCTGTTAAATATTTTGCTCAAAAATACTCCTCCCCTTAACGAAATTAAATTATTTCGATTGAATTAAACCCTAACTTTAACTTTTTAACCTTAATACATTAATTTTTTTACATAAAAGTATTTTTTAATTTTAAAAATAAGATGATGAAAAAAAGTGTTTGAATTATAATATAAATTGGTTGAATTTGATTTGGAAAATAAACATATATTTATTCTAAAAAGGTATTTTCACTTTACATCTTTTCAATCTTTAAAGAAATTAACGAAATATAAATTAACGAAATTAATAAAATATAAATTTTCACTTAAAGAAATTACCGAAATAATTTAATTTCGTTAAGGGAGGGGTATTTTTGAGCCAAATATTTAACAGAGGGGTATTTTTGACCCATTTCAGATAGTTCAGGGGTAGGTTTGATCCTTTTCCGAATTTCGTTAGAGGGAGGGGTATTGTAACACCCCATACTTAATTATGTGCATTAGCCATGGTTATATGTGTCGGAGTTTATGTATTGATCCTAAGTTAGGTATATATGATTTTGAGTATGAGTATTGATTATTTTGAGATGGTTTCAAGTGTATAGTTTGATTATATGTGTATGGGAATCGACTTTATTTATACCGGAATTTTCCCGTCGATGGTTCCATACGAAGTTTATTGAATAAGCTTTACAACGATATAAAGATTTCCAAAAACGGATAAGTTTCGGATATAATTGAGCTCGTTCGAAACTATAAAACGGCGGTCGGGATAATTGTGAACAGTAAATGTGCAGGAAATTCAAACTACTGAGGCCTGCCAGTTTTTTGGGTCGAATTTGAACGATCATAACTCCCTCAATATAATGAACTGGGAGAGATACGACCTATCAAAAGAAATATCTTTGAGTCTTCTTTCCAATGCAATTGGTTTCAGCCAAATCCAACATCTGAGTAAGGAGTTATACTCGTTTTACTTCAGCCTCTCAAAACAGTTTTTTAGGATCAAATTCAAATGATCATAACTCCTTGTACAGGAAAAACTGGGTGTCCTACTTTATATGAAATGAAATAACTTTGAATTATCTTTCCAACAATACCAATTTCACCCAAATCCGATATCGGAGCAAAGAGTTATGGCCGATTTACTTTAGCCTGTCAAAATAGTCCACCATGGACAGATTCGAACTTACTTAAAATTTTAAGGGCAATATGGTCATTTTCCATCACCTCATGGACGAAAATTGGTCTTTATATACATACACTTAGCCTCATATCCATCATTTTTATCCAAATTATTGAAGAATAAGGAAACCCTAGCCTAAGTTCAACTCCAATTATCTTGTGATTCAACCGTAGAAAATCCAAATTGATTCCGTAGTTGTGTTCACCGTCTCAAGGGCTTCTAGAAGCACCCCTTATTTGGGCCAACAGGACTTCAAAATCAAAAGGGCCATTTTATGGTAAGGATGTAAATTATGTTGGTGTTATTTATATGGATATGTATATATATATATGCATGTGAGCATAAGAAGTATGTTATTTGATTGTTGTTGAAAGATGATTGGAAATGATGTTGGATAATTCTTGTGCATGGTTGGATTACGTTGAATTGTGAAAGGATTTGGTTTGATTATGTGGTATTGATGATGTGGTATTGAAATGATGATTATATATATATACACACATAAACCTATTGTTCAAGTTGGTTTTTGGAATGTTTTGCAAATATTGGTTGTATGGAATTATGGAAGAGAATTGTGGTGTTGGGTTGCTAATACTAGATGCCAAACATTTCATTGTAGATAAGTGATTTGTAAAGACGGGAAGTTGTGTTGAATTGGTATCCGAATCTACGACGAGGTATGTAAAGCATACTCTAACGATGTTCTTTGGCATGAAAACACCAATGTTCCATCAAGTAAGATTCTGAGGTTGTCCAAAAACATGTATTGTTCTACATTACCAACGAAGTTGTTTCCATTATATAAAGTGTCAAAATGTTTCATTGATATACCAAAAGGCTCTTATTTCATTGTTGTGATATTGATGATTCTGAAACACATTGTTGATGTACCAATGAGTCCTTATTACATCGTTATTGTATAGAAGGTCTATTACTTGCTTCCTATTGATGTATGGTTGTTCCAAAGGTACTATATTGGCATGAACACTAATGTAATAATCTCAAAACCTTTTGAACTAAGTTATTGGAAAGATTTCTTATGTGTGTTACTTGATATACGTGTGGGTGGTATCCAAGGGGCATAAGCCTAGCATGGGTCGATCCCTATTTATGTGTTTATGGGTGGTATCCCAGGGGCATAAGCCTAGCATAGGTCGATCCCAATTGATATGTACTGGAGGCAGCCTAATGGTCACAGTACAGTACAGTATTGATTATTGTTAGGTGGTTGGAGGTTTGGGAGGAGGAGGTAATGGCGAATGATAATTGTAAAGAATGAAATGAACGAATATATACCGTTCCACAAATGTGTTTGAATCCAAGTGTGGTTCACTTCTATTATGATTTATTCACATGTGTATGATTTTCTTGATCCCCCATATCACATATGATTATCTACAGCTTTACATACTCATACATATTTCGTACTGACGTCCCTCGCGGGGGACCTGTATTTCATGCTGCAGGCACAGGTACTTCAGCTCATTCACAGCATAGATAGGAGTCGGGTCGTACAACTATTGTTGGTGAGCTCCAGTTTTCTTCGGAGCTTTCCGAGTTGGTTCCTTATGTTTTGTTATTGTACAGGAGTCATGTGTGGGCGGGGGTTTGTCCCGACCCTAGTTATGTCATGTATATATGTCCTAGAGGCTTTGTAGACATAAGGAAGGGTCAAGTCATGGGAGTTTATATAGTGATGTTATATTTGTATATGTGGTGGCCCCAACGGCCAAGTATTATATATATACATATATATTTGTGCGTGTTGTGCTGATACAGGGAATTAGACCCTTCTATATGTAACGAAGTGCTGCCCAAATTTTTGGTGAATGTAAGTGAAGGTAAAGGTATTTGAACGGGTTCTCCCGGGCCTTCTCAGCTTCGGGTGCCAGTCCGGCCCAACGGGATTTTGGGGCGTGACAAAAGTGGTATCAGAGCGGTTCGTCCTAGTGAGTCTACAAAGCCGTGTCTACGTAGAGTCTTGTTTATCGGTGTGTTGTGCACCACATCTATAAACAGGAGGCTATGGATATTTAGGAATTGTTTCTTTTCTTCATGTCTTAGATCGTGCGATAGAGCTTATATTGTATATGAAGTCATAGTTAACCACTGAATCAGTTTGTTTCTCTTATTATAGTAATGATGCCGGTTACCAGAAGCAAGAATACTGGTAAGCAAGTAGATGTGGCTGCCGGAGAGGGGACTAGTAAGTCACCCACTATACCAGCTAATCAAAGTGAGGCTCCAGCTGAGCATGCATCAGAAACTTCCCCCAGTCCGGAAGAAATAAGGGGGAGGAGAACTATATCCCCAGAGACACCTATTAATGTTGTTGATCAAGATCTTAGAAATGCAGTACAACTTTTGACTCGTATAGTTGCTGGGCAAGTCCAAGGGCAAGCTATTCCTGCCGCGGGTTCTAGCGGTACTGATAGGGCGGCTAGTCTTCGGACGCAAGATTTTCTTAAGATGGATCCGCCTACTTTTATGGGACCCGATCTTAACGAAGATCCGTAGGACTTTATTAATCAGATCCAAAGGGCCCTAGAGGTGATGCATGTATCGGGCAGAGAGACAGTGGAGTTAGCTGCATATAGATTCAAAGGTGAGGCTATATATTGGTATGAAGACTGGAAACGGTCAAGGGGCATTGATGCACCCCCAGCTACTTGGAAAGAGTTCAATGAGGCATTTATTGATCATTATCTTCCATATGAGACTCGTCAGGCCCATGCGGATCAGTTCTTAAATCTTCGGTAGGGTAATACAAGTGTGACGGAGTATAGTCTTCAATTTAATTCCTTGTCCAGATATGCTCCTAATGTTATAGCTACTATGGATGACAGAGTTCATCGGCATGTGAATGGATTGGATCCGTATTTGGTTAGGGATTGTACTATTGCTGCCCTGAATAGAGACATGGATATAGCTAGGATCCAAGCATTTGCACAGAAAATGGAAGATCAGAGGCAAAGAAGAAGAACACAGGAATTTAAAAGCGGATCTTCTAAGAGGGCCAGATCTACAGGGCAGTTTATGGCACCACAGGGAGGTTTTAGACCTCAATTTTCTGTTAGACCACCTAGGCCATTATTTTCTTATTCTGCAGCTAGTGCTCCACCACAGTATCAGGGGTTCAGAAGTAGTTAATTTGGGCAAAGAAGTGAGGGTCATAGTTCACGATTTGTGGGTTATCATGGGCAAGGGAATATGAGCCAATCGAGACCTCCTCGAGAGCCATGCAATAAATGTGGAAGGCATCATATGGGCGTATGTCGAATAGGAACAAATGTTTGTTATTGGTGCGGTATGACGGGGCATATGATGAGAGAATGCCCACGAAGGGGCGTAGGTGGCATAGCACGACCTTCGGGATCAGCTGTTGCATCATCGTCACCGGTATCTTATTCTGGTAGGGGTGCACGACCAGCGGGTCACGCTAGCAATGAAAAAAGAGTCACCAGTTCCAGCGGGACTCAGAATCGCACTTATGCTTTAGCGGATCGACAGAATCTAGAGGCTTCCCCAGATGTGGTTAGGGGTACGTTGTCCATATTTTCATTTGATGTATATGCTCTAATTGATCCCGGTTCTACATTATCATATGTTACTTCTTTGGTTGTTGGAAAGTTCAAAAGGACCCCCGAATTGTTAGATAAACCGTTGGAAGTGTCTACCCCGGTTGGGGAATCTATTATTGCTAGAAGAGTTTATAAAAATTGTGTAGTAACTGTGTGTGGTCGAGACACGATGGCCAATCTTGTGGAACTAGAAATGGTAGATTTTGATGTTATAATGGGTATGGATTGGTTGGCATCTTGTTATGCCAAAATTGACTATTGTACGAAAAAGATGTATTTATATTTTCCTGATGAAGCAGTTATTGAATGGCAAGGTAAGATTGGCGCACCAAGAGGTAGATTTATTTCTTATTTCAAAGCGAGAAAAATGATTTTCAAGGGCTACATATGTCATTTAGTTAGAGTAAAGGATACGGAATCGGAATCACTAGATCTTCACACTGTACCAGTGGTAAATGAATATCCTGATGTATTCCCTAAGGATCTTCCAGGCTTACTTCCTGAACGAGAAGTAGAGTTTGGTATTGATGTACTACCAGGCACCCAACCAATCTCCATTCCTCCATATAGAATGGCCCCAACAGAATTGCGAGAATTGAAAGAGCAATTGAAAGATTTGCTAGAGAAGGGATTCATAAGGCCTAGTATGTCCCCCTGGGGAGCACCAGTGTTATTTGTGCGCAAAAAGGATGGCTCTCTGAGGATGTGTATTGATTATCGGCAATTGAATAAGGTGACTATTAAGAATAAATATCCTCTCCCAAGAATTGATGATTTATTTGATCAGTTACAGGGCGCCAAGTGCTTTTCTAAGATTGATTTGAGGTCAGGTTACCACCAAGTGAGGGTCAAAGAAAAAGATATACCCAAAACAGCTTTCCGAACAAGGTATGGTCATTATGAGTTTCTAGTTATGTCATTTGGGCTAACAAATGCACCTGCAGCTTTTATGGATTTGATGAATAGGGTGTTTAAGTCATTCCTGGATGTATTTGTGATAGTTTTTATAGATGATATTCTAGTTTATTCTAGATCAGAAGAGGACCATGCCAATCACTTACGACAGATATCGCAGACTCTTCGTGATTGTAAGCTTTATGCAAAGTTCTCTAAATGTGAGTTTTGGTTAAAGTCGGTGGTATTTTTGGGTCATATTGTATCTAGTGAAGGGATAAAGGTTGATGCTCAAAAGATAGAAGTTGTGAAGAACTGGCCAAGGCCCACAACTCCTACGGAGATTCGTAGTTTTCTCGGGTTGGCCGGTTATTATAGAAGGTTTGTTAAAGACTTTTCTTCCATTTCAGCACCCTTAACCAAGCTAACGCATAAAGCATCCAAGTTCCAATGGAATGATGCGTGTGAGGAGAGTTTCCAAGAGTTAAAGAACAAGTTGATTTCTACACCCGTGTTGGTACTTCCAGAAGGCACCGAAGGGTATACAGTGTATTGTGATGCTTTTAGAATTGGTTTAGGATGTGTATTGATGCAGCATGGTAAGGTAATAGCATATGCTTCTAGACAATTGTGGCCACATGAGAAAAATTACCCCACACATGATCTTGAGCTGGCAGCGGTTATCTTTGCTTTAAAAATATGGCGCCACTATTTATATAGGGTTCATGTTGATATATATACTGATCACAAGAGCTTGCAATATATTTTTAATCAGAAGGATCTAAATTTAAGGCAGAGGAGATGGCTTGAACTATTAAAGGACTACGATGTTGATATCTTGTACCATCCAAGGAAAGAAAATGTGGTAGCTGATGCATTAAGTCGTAAGGCTATGATGGCGCCTATAGAAAGGCAGGGGATGGTTAAAGATCTTCATCAATTAGCTAGTCTAGGAGCTCATCTTCTCAAAACTCCGAACGAGGAGTTTATTGTGAATAATGCCGCGGAATCCTCATTAGTAGCTGAGATGAAAGAGAAGCAAGATGCAGATCCTATTTTATTACAGCTTAAGGAGAACGTTAAGAGTGGTGCGACCAAGGCATTTGAACTTACGCGAGAAGGAGTACTTCAGTGCCAAAACCGATTGTGTGTGCCGGATGTATATGGGCTAAGAAAGAAGATTATGACAGAGGTACATTTTTCAAGGTATTCCATTCATCCAGGATCAACCAAAATGTATCAAGATTTGAAAGATATGTATTGGTGGAATGACATGAAGAAGAGCATTGCAGAATTTGTAGCTGAATGTCCAAATTGTCAAAGAGTTAAAGTTGAGCACCAAAAACCCGGAGGCTATATGCAATGAATAGATCTTCCAATTTGGAAGTGGGACATGATCAACATGGATTTTGTTACAGGTTTGCCTCGTACAGCTCGAAAATTTGATTCTATATGGGTGATTGTGGATAGGCTTACTAAACCCGCACATTTCTTACCCGTTAAGACCACTTACACAGTTGAAGAATATTCGAAGCTGTATGTTAAAGAAATAGTCCGATTGCATGGAGTGCCAACTTCTATTATATCGGATCGGGGAACTCAATTTACTGCAAACTTTTGGAAGTCTTTCCAACGGAGTTTGGGAACACAAGTGAATCTGAGTACAACTTTTCACCCTCAGACGGATGGACAAGCAGAGCGCACCATTCAAACACTTGAAGATATGCTACGAGCATGTGTTATAGATTTTAAAGGCAGCTGGGATGATCATTTACCTCTTATTGAGTTTGCCTACAATAATAGCTATCATTCAAGTAACAAAATGGCACCATATGAAGCTTTATATGGGAGGAAGTGTAGATCACCAATAGGATGGTTCGAAGCGGGTGAAACTCTTATGTTCAGAACGGATCTTGTGTATCAAGCCATAGAAAAAGTCAAGGTGATTCAGCAACGATTGAAAATAGCTCAAAGTCGACACAAGTCATATGCGGATAGTAGAAGAAGGGAGCTAGAGTTTTCGTTAGGCGATTGGGTATTTTTGAAGGTATCGCCAATGAAAGGGGTGATGAGATTTGGCAAGAAAGGAAAGTTGAGTCCACGATATATAGGCCCATATAAGATTATTCGAAGATGTGGGCAAGTTTCTTATGAATTAGAGCTACCCCAGGAACTCTCATCAGTGCATCCAGTATTTCATGTATCGATGCTTCGAAAGTGTATCGGAGATCCATCCCTTATTACTTCTACTGAAGATGTGCAAGTAACTGAAGATCTTACCTATGAGGAGATGCCTATTGCTATATTAGATCGTCAAGTTAAGAAGATGAGAAATAAAGAAGTAGCATCGGTGAAAGTACTTTGGAGAAATCAACAAAGGGAAGAGATTACATGGGAAGCGGAGGAAGCAATGAAATCGAAATACCCTTATTTGTTCAAAGGTGAAAAAGAAGTACAAGGAGTGTAACTGGGACACTAACAAGTGAGTTTTTACATACGCATAATATCTATATGATGACGTGAATATCAATTATGAATTCGAACTTGTTTCGGCTAAATAATTACATTTACATTCGAGGACGAATGTCCTTAAGGGGGAAAGGATGTAACACCCCATACTTAATTATGTGCATTAGCCATGGTTATATGTGTCGGAGTATATGTATTGATCCTAAGTTAGGTATATATGAGTTTGAGTATGAGTATTGATTATTTTGAGATGGTTTCAAGTGTATAGTTTGATTATATGTGTATGGGAATCGACTTTATTTATACCGGAATTTTCCCGTCGATGGTTCCATACGAAGTTTATTGAATAAGCTTTACAACGATATAAAGATTTCCAAAAACGGATAAGTTTCGGATATAATCGAGCTCGTTCGAAACTATAAAACGGCGGTCGGGATAATTGTGAACAGTAAATGTACAGGAAATTCAAACTACTGAGGCCTGCCAGTTTTTTTGGTCGAATTTGAACGATCATAACTCCCTCAATATAATGAACTGGGAGAGATACCACCTATCAAAAGAAATATCTTTGAGTCTTCTTTCCAATGCAATTGGTTTCAGCCAAATCCAACATCTGAGTAAGGAGTTATACTCGTTTTACTTCAGCCTCTCAAAACAGTTTTTTAGGGTCAAATTCAAATGATAATAACTCCTTGTACAGGACATAATGGGTGACCTACTTTATATGAAATGAAATAACTTTGAATTATCTTTCCAACAATACCAATTTCACCCAAATCTGATATCGGAGCAAAGAGTTATGGCCGATTTACTTTAGCCTGTCAAAACAGTCCACCATGGACAGATTCGAACTTACTTAAAATTTTAAGGGAAATATGGTCATTTTCCATCACCTCATGGACGAAAATTTGTCTTTATATACATACACTTAGCCTCATATCCATCATTTTTATCCAAATTATTGAAGAATAAGGAAACCCTAGCCTAAGTTCAACTCCAATTATCTTGTGATTCAACCGTAGAAAATCCAAATTGATTCCGTAGTTGTGTTCATCGTCTCAAGGGCTTCAAGAAGCACCCCTTATTTGGGCCAACAGGACTTCAAAATCAAAAGGGCCATTTTATGGTAAGGATGTAAATTATGTTGGTGTTATTTATATGGATATGTATATATATGCATGTGAGCATAAGAAGTATGTTATTTGATTGTTGTTGAAAGATGATTGGAAATGATGTTGGATAATTCTTGTGCATGGTTGGATTACGTTGAATTGTGAAAGGATTTGGTGTGATGATGTGGTATTGATGATGTGGTATTGAAATGATGATTATATATATATACACACATAAACCTATTGTTCAAGTTGGTTTTTGGAATGTTTTGCAAATATTGGTTGTATGGAATTATGGAAGAGAATTGTGGTGTTGGGTTGCTAATACTAGATGCCAAACATTTCATTGTAGATAAGTGATTTGTAAAGACGGGAAGTTGTGTTGAATTGGTATCCGAATCTACGACGAGGTATGTAAAGCATACTCTAACGATGTTCTTTGGCATGAAAACACCAATGTTCCATCAAGTAAGATTCCGAGGTTGTCCAAAAACATGTATTGTTCTACATTACCAACGAAGTTGTTTCCATTCTATAAAGTGTCAAAATGTTTCATTGATATACCAAAAGGCTCCTATTTCATTGTTGTGATATTGATGATTCTGAAACACATTGTTGATGTACCAATGAGTCCTTATTACATCGTTATTGTATAGAAGGTCTATTACTTGCTTCCTATTGATGTATGGTTGTTCCAAAGGTACTATATTTGCATGAACAGTAATGTAATAATCTCAAAAGCTTTTGAACTAAGTTATTGGAAAGATTTCTTATGTGTTTTACTTGATATACGTGTGGGTGGTATCCCAGGGGCATAAGCCTAGCGTGGGTCGATCCCTATTTATGTGTTTATGGGTGGTATCCCAGGGGCATAAGCCTAGCATGGGTCGATCCCAATTGATATGTACTGGAGGCAGCCTAATGGTCACAGTACGGTACAGTATTGATTATTGTTAGGTGGTTGGAGGTTCGGGAGGAGGAGGTAATGGCGAATGATAATTGTAAAGAATGAAATGAACGAATATATACCGTTCCACAAATGTGTTTGAATCCAAGAACCCAGTTCAGATTAATGATAATGTACATGATCCTAAAATTGTGGTTCACTTCTATTATGATTTATTTACATGTGTATGATTTTCTTGATCCCCCATATCACATATGATTATCTACAGCTTTACATACTCAGTACATATTTCGTACTAACGTCCCTCACGGGGGACCTGCATTTCATGCTGCAGGCACAGGTACTTCAGCTCATTCACAACATAGATAGGAGCCGGGTCGTACAGCTATTGTTGGTGAGCTCCAGTTTGGTTCTTCGGGGCTTTCCGAGTCGGTTCCTTATGTTTTGTTATTGTACAGGAGTAATGTGTGGGCGGGGGTTTGTCCCGACCCTAGTTATGTCATGTATATATGTCCTAGAGGCTTTGTAGACATAAGGAAGGATCAAGTCATGAGAGTTTATATAGTGATGTTATATTTGTATATGTGGTGGCCCCGACGGCCAAGTATTATATATATACATATATATTTGTGCGTGTTGTGCTGATACAGGGAATTAGACCCTTCTATATGTAACGAAGTGCTGCCCAAATTTTTGGTGAATGTAAGTGAAGGTAATGGTATTTGAACGGGTTCTCACGGGCCTTCTCGGCTTTGGGTGCCAGTCCGGCCCGATGGGATTTTGGGGCGTGACAGGTATTTTTGAGCCAAATATTTAACGGAGGGGTATTTTTAAACCAAAAATCTAACGAAGGGCATTTTTGAGCAATTTCAGATATTTCAGAGGTATTTTGAGCCTTTTCTATATTTGAATTTTTTTTCAATCAATCTTCAATTAATTGCGAATGTGATTTTAGGAAGTTGAATATTTTTTTTTAAAACTGAAGTTGTTACCTAAAAATAAGATAATTAACTATACTTGCATATGTATTTGATGTTGTCTTACCCATCAAATACATATACATATTTTCTTTACCTTAGCATTCAGATAGTCAAGTTAGGATCACTATGGATTTTTCTTGCCTTGTACTGTCGACTTGGGGATGGTATGGTACATATGGAAATATAAAGTGACTAAGCTCCTTGAAACTACACTAACTTTGGGTTATCACTTATTACCCAATTTCTTTTTTATTTTACCCTTATTTTTCTCTTTCTATTCTATATTGCACATTCAGGTTGGGTGTGGTCTTTTTATTCTTTCTTTTTCTTTTTTTTTCACAATTTTTCTTTTTCCTCTCTTTTCTTTTGTTTTTCTACCACACCTAGCCCTACTAAATTTTAATCTTATTTTACCTTTCTTCATACCGATTTTACACTATGAACTCCTATGATAACTACTCTCAAGTTAGGTATTTTTCCTGAGTTGAGGTGCACAATGTCCAAGGAGGACCAGGGCCAAAATAGGTTCATTGTACTATAAATAGGAATATGGGTGGTTAAATAAAATAGGCTACAAGGGTCAAAATAGGGATCAAGGGATATAATTCACACATAGAAGGTCATTTAGGCTAAAAGTGGACTAGAATAAAAAATGGCCAATGGCCCTTTCCTTACCGACTATCCTTTAACCTAGGAAAGACTAACTAGGCAAGTTCTGAATTCAACACATAAAGGGTACTAGGTAGTATCTCACACACACATAGCACATAGTCAACATTACCAACTACTACCTATCTGGTTCATGCAATTGTTAGAAAGTGATTATCATATCCTTAATCCTAATGCCATAACAAGAAACACAATGTTTATAGAGATATACATTCGCACAGTTATAAAACACAACTTTTTGAAGGGGTATAAAAAATTATCCAAAACATGACTACTCCCCTAAATACTTAGAAATGTCCTAAATACACAAAAATAACACAATACATAGAAAAACACAATACAACATAAAATAATTCTAGATATATCCGTTGTACAACTATACTGCAGCTGAAACGAAAAAAAAGCACGACAATAAAAACTTGCGGTGGCATGGTATGACCACCCCTAATAAAAAACTACATACTGTCCTCAATGTGCTAAAATAATGTAAAAAAAAGGGAAGTAATAACATACCTAGGATGCATTAGGTGGTCAAATTAGGAGCATCCCCAGAAGGGGGCATATCACCTGCTGCTATATATGTACAGCTCTACCTATCAACGAATGCAAACTTTATTGAATCATTCATGGCCTTTTTAAAAGACAGGTCATATGGTAAATTAGGGTCCTATAAATTGTCTATGAGACCTATCTTGGCCCCAACTACCAGGACTTCCTCATCACCTTTCACAAATAAATTAAACAGTCTCCGTGTGTGAAATAGTGATATCTAATCCACCTGGGTATAACTGGGGGAGAGGCTGCAACATGATTCTCTGTGAATGAGTATGCATCTAGTTGTAATATATCGAACTCCTTCCTCATCTACGCTAGATCTAGCATTATGTCTCTCTGTATTAGGCTATAATCCATATCTCAAACTCATCCAGCCATGTCGAAAGTCAGCACGCATCTCAGACAATGTAGTACTTCGTGCATCCATTCATCGAGCTTGTGCATGCTCAAATCTAGTCGTAACCCTTGATCTCGTCTACTCGTAGAGGGTAGTTATATCAGTCTCAACAACCCTCACTTTATCATCTATGGCAATATTAGTCTTAATAACTCTCACTCTATTATCTGTATCCCCCTAGCTGTTCACTAAGCTCTGCAAAACCTTACTAAATATAGTAATCATACCTGTTGTAGGAATTGTAGTGGATGGGTAAGTAGGCTCTGTAGATGCACTAACCGGCTCTGAGGTCGAAGCCGAGGCTGAAGAATTATTATTCTGTGTCTCTTATCACTACATACTAGAGCCTCTCTGTATCCATGTTAAAACTAACACACACATCATCTTGATGTGTCTTAGTAGGCTCTGTGGAGACTGTTGGGCCCTTAGACTAGCCCCATTGTACTGCTTCCTACTCTATCGATCTCCTAGAAATTCTTAAACATTCTAGAACCTTCATGCTCATTGTATATGCAGTTTCCACTGTAGGTTCCTTTTCATCTACACCCAGTATCTCAGTCTCTGAATCATGGAAAGTAAATACAAATTAGTCAACACCCATTAAATCATGAAAGGTAAAGTCTAATTAATAAACTCCCCAAATTCTCTGTTAAGTAAGTCATGGCAAAGAATAGCAGCAATATCAACATCATATCTAACCATTAGATAGGAAACCAATGCTGCTCTCGCCCATGTTAATGTATTATCTTAAGTAGTAGTTATCAATTTTTATCTAATCAACAACCGCCAAAACATTGCCTCCTATGTCAATAGGTCCTTCTTGATCACAGGTTTCCCCTCGATACATGGGGTCATTGTAACTCCCTGATTCCCGAGAACTGGATTGCCACACAGTGCTTATGATCCCAAAGGACCACAAGCTAACCCTATTTCTAATATCTATAACTATTCATTGCATAATATAATAAAATACATACAAAAACTGGCTAACATTTGCCATAAGGTTCAAAAATCTAGAAATATACAATACCTTAAACCACACACTAATACATCTGTCTGAAAAGCCTCTACACTGCCTGAACTTTGGAGTTGAAGGGACAATTCCCCCAACTAACTCCGTCTACTAAAATCAAATACTGTAATAACAACATCCTCGGATGATGAGGACTCACTGCTGAACCCACTGCTGCAATACAAGTGACTTCTAAGATGCTCCAAGTTTCACTCCTCTGAACCTATGGTGCCCTAAAATAAAAGAACACCATAGCGCGAATGCATCAGTACTAAGATATACTGAGTATGCAAGGAGGGAAGGCTAAATGCAAGGGCTTATGCATGAATATTTAATCATCAGAATAATCATGAGAATGACGTACGAGTACACATATATGAATGCACAGTTCACAAACACTATAACAACCTTAACGACTCCAGATACTACAGCTCAGATACAACTTTACTATCCTCGGAACTCGATACTGTACTAGGGTACTGCATTACTGAATCACAGGATACCAATACTGATCAATCGAATACACTCACACCCCTGACACCTGAAGATTTATACTAACAGAGAAACCATGGGAAGTAGTTACATAACTCACCATGACTCCTCATAAGAAACTGAATATGTGGGGGTGCATGCAATAATTTGAATAATATCTTTGATTTCGTAAAATATGCGTACGGAAAATAAAGACTCACATGGCTTGAATTTCATTATCCATACTTCTCATAATATTATAGAGAGGAAAACCTAAGTAAAATCCCATAAATCATCATAAAATCATCAATATTCATCATAAATTCTCGTGACTCATCAACTCAAGACTTGGAGCGACTCGATAGTTCAAGAAACATACTCTTATGGACAGGAGAGTTTTCTATAAATGACAACCCCCCGTGAGCCACGTGGAATACCAATGTTTGCTCTCCTAGGGAGAGCACTCCCATTGGCGGGAGTGTTCTACTCTTGCCAGGGAGTACAACCTTAAAGCTTTCATAATCACAATTCGGCTCTCTGGCCAACAATATCATCATCAACAACCCTATGGTGGCACATAGTGGGGAAATACCAAATTTCCCTCTCGGTGCTAAGTAATACTCCCCGACTAGCTCAGAAGGCATTAGGAAATTCACCACAACATCACAAAGGGTCTATCATAAAGACCAAATCAAATCTCTTTTTCATTTATCAAATCATATCAATTTGTGGATTCCTAACTCAACACATTTTAGCTCAAAACATTTTAATTTTTCTCAACATCAACATGGTATCAATAACACAACATTTCGTTTCTGCGAGCATAAAATCAATATAAATCATCCCGACTCTGCGGATGCAAATCAATATTCTCAGATGATCATTCTTTCATTCCAATATTCAAATCATGACAATAGCTTTTAAAAAGCATTTAAGATCTTCAAATCATAGTAAGATTTTGTATGTCGTAATATAACTCAAATCATGGCTCTTATATCAAGAATCCTCAAAAAAATAATTTCATAGTAGTGGTATGCAATTTATGGCATAAAATCTCAATTCAAGAAAACAAGATAATAAGGTTATTATGTATACCAATATTGGACGATTCAAAGTTCCATAAATCATATCTTGAAAACACTTAAAATATCAACTCATGGTAGAAATATGAAATTCACCATATCAAATCATAACTTAGGAATAATAAATTAATCATGTACATCAAAGCTTACACAATTTATATTTTTCATAATCTCATAATAGTCATTAAAACATCTTGGATATTTACCCACTTTACAAAATCATGAAATTCCAATGATAAAATCAATTCTTTGGGCACAAGAATAAAAAGGTATTCTTGTTCAAAACCCATATACTAAGTTCTCACGGAATTTATTTTAAGTTCTCAAATCATCGGAAATTCATCGATCGTAGCACGACTAAAATTATCGTGGAACTGACTCAGCTCTAGACTATCAGACTATTTTTGGCATACTTACCCCTAGCAATCGATAACATAAGTAATACATAGTATATAACAATGCATACTCACATAAGCACCGGCCATCATGCACCATGCATTCATTAACACCTCACACCAATCATTTGAAGATCATATTCATATACAAGTATTGGGATCTCATGCCATTACAACGTAGATCATTCAACAAGGATGCATATGGTTAAGGAAGAATACAACATAACATAGTTCATCCAACTGGGATACACACAAATAACATACATTCAACACATCATGGTTCACTTCTCAAGGTTCTTTTCTTTAAGATCTTGATATATACAATGCAACCTATAATTAGACATTTCACACTTAGCGTGGCCTAATGGCCTTACCATTTTTCTCAAGAATCATAGTAAACACATAGCATGCAAGTAAGGTATGAACTTATCACTTTGATCACAAGGGGTCATATGATCCATTCTTTTTCAACTAGGCATTTCTACAATTACCTTGCATGCACCATTTAGGAATATTTCAGTATGAACAATTACATGTGCTACAACACCATCATTCATCTTAATTCCACCAACTAAATCCCTCATCTACACTTACAACCATATCATAAGCCTTCCACACAACATCCCTAATTTTAGACAATAAGAATGAAAATTTATAGCCTCTTAGACAATTCCACAAACACCTTGCATGCACTTTTAGGCATTGGTGAATTCATCAAATTCTCATGTTTTCCGCCACCCCATATATCTCATCCAACACACATAATCATTACATGTATGTATCAACCAACATACACCATCACCACACACACACACATATATATATCAACCAACATGCATAATCATCATATATATATATATCAAGTAACATACATAATCCTCATATATATCTCAACCATCAAATATCAATCAACATATATATATATATATACATATCATCAAAGTCTAGAATATATATATATATATATATATTTACATAACTTGAACTTTCAAAAAGGGATTCATGGACTCTATGGACGAAAGGAGTCCATAGATAAACACTTGCATACCTTAGATTTCGTGGCCGGAAGAGATTGACGAAAGGAATTCTTGAATCAAAGCCTCCAATTAATTTCCCACAATTCAAAACCCTAACCTTAACTTGATATATATATATATATATATACATACATATAACAGAAATGAGAGGAAAATAATACAAGTTCTCAGCTAAATGGGGTATTTATAGAGGTTTAAAAGAGTGGTGAAAGACCAAAATGCCCTTAAGAAACAAATAAAACCAGAATTTGTCCTTCAGTGATCTATCCAATAGGCTGAAGTAAATCGGCCATAACTTTTTACTCTAGTGTTCAAATTGGATAAAACCAATTTTATTAGAAAGAAGACTCTCAGGGATGTCCGTTGATATATAGCAGCTCACATATTTCATTATTTACAAGGAGTTATGATCATTTAAAGTTGACCAAAAAAATCACCTGGCTGCTGTATTTTTTTTCCTGCATATTTTACTATTCACAGTTTGATCGGAATGGTCGTAACTCATCGCTCGAGTGTCCGTTTCGATGCTCTACGAAATGGTGGGTCAAAATCTAATAAATGACACAAAGAAATATTATAAATTATTCTCAAAGATAGGATCCAATACGTTTACGCATAAAATTTCGCCAAAATTTTTTTTGGGGTATTACAGTCGTATCACCCAAAGATAAAATAAAGCTGACTATTCATCTAGCCATCCAGACCCTCTCATGTTAGTGCTCAGTCTTTTGCATGACATATCGATCATATGGAATCTTTAGTTTATGGTCACACTCAGCAGTAGATGTAGGAGTAATACACTCTGGGTTAAAGATAACTTTGTGAATAACCTCTGTCGATATGTCAACTCTGACCCTCTAACTAGTGTATGCTCAAGCTGTGGCTTCCAATAAAATCTTATCTAGCCTGGATGATGGCATATAAGAAAGACTACAGTAGTTCTATAGGAAGTATAAAATTCCTATACCATAGATGGGATATAAGAATCGGTGGCCTAGTCATCCACTCTAGCTGATATCTATCAAATGTTACCTTCAGCTGTGGTACTCAATCTAGCCCTGATAGGTCAATTCGGCGCCCTTATAAATACACCTTATGAGCATGTCTAGATCCCAACAATAACTTTTAAGATAAAATATATTATGCATCCCTTCCATACACCACCTCAAAGGTCCCTCCTCGAGAGGTGCCTCTGGGCATGTGCAGGTAAGGGGCTCTACTATACTGATGTATTGTGGGAAGGCTGCTTGGTAACTTCATAGGAATGGGGTACCACTATGTACTATAGATGAGTAGCAATACCCTACTCAAACTGGTACATCACAGATGGCTTCTCTTGGTCAACCTCATCAATTGAATTCTAGGACTCTTTCTCATACTGGGGGTCTAAGAAACAACTTGTAGAGTGGACTTAGACTCTGTATCCTCATCTACATCATCTAGTATAAGAGTGTATGGTGGTGATATATAGTTGGACTTCACCTTGCGGTGGGAAACAATTGTATGAGCATCCTAGTGAGTCTATTTTCTCGTAACTTTGCGTGTCACCCTAGTGGCAGTGTCTCTATGTTGCTACCTCGGATACTCATCCACTTAACCACGAGGCTTGAGAGACTCTGCTCATCTCCTCAAAGTAATGACCTTTTTTTCCTTCAATGATTTAGGTGCAATATGTACCTGAAAAACTACTTGTTAGTTTCCAACGAAAAGTGAGGAATAACAAAAGTCGAATAAAAACTCAAAATTCAAAAAGTTCATTTTTTTCTCAACTTTTGCATCCTTATAACCTATTTGAAATTCCAACAAGTCCAATGAGCACACATCAATCCAAAATCATGAATTTCAAAACAAACAAACACGCTCAACTGTTGGTGTTACTTTCATTCACTCGAGTGCAACTTCCGATTGGGGGCCTAACTGTAGATTTTGCTTCAAAACATGTCCCTACATTAAGTTTTTAGGACACATCAAGGATCCAACATGAAAGATTGATAGTTTTGATATATTTTGCAATAGAATATACGTATCAAGTTGTTTAATCAATAGATAGATCAATACATAACCATTAGGACCCGAGAAAGTTACCTTTTATATGAAGAACTGGAAGAGAATAATGAAGAAATCAAGCAAACAAAAGTTGGAACAAGTTTTAGCATGTTGGAACAAGTTGGTATCCCAAACAAGTGACAATTTAACCTTTATTTGAGTGTGGGGTGATTTTTTATTTTAAGAGGAAAGTTTGAATTAAATAAGAAAAGTGAAATTTTGAGGATTTGAATGAGTTAGAATAAGGGTAAGAATATTTTTATATTGGGGGGGGGGTATTTTAGGTCATATTTAAGTGTTGGTGGGCCCAAAATTTGACCTAACCGTGACTTGTACCTACGACCACTACCTGCTTTCTGGGTCTGGGTAGGTACCACCTGCGGCCAGCAGGTACTGGGCGCAGTTACCCGGTTAAAATTTTTGGTCCACTTTTGTGCAACCCCTACTTGAAGTTTTGATATTTTCCCATGTACTTAGGGTCCTTCAACCTAAGTTTTAGGGCCCAAAAGTAAAATTAGATGCCAAATTCTATAACTTATTAATCAACTTACTGTGTGGTCCTTATGACCATGATGGGTTGATCAAATAACCCCCTTCTTGAAAATTGATAAATGTAAGAATTTTATACTATACCATGCAATAAAAATCAACAACAACAAAAAAACATGAACATTAAAAATAGTGGGTTGCCTCCCACTGAACGCTTATGGCTATGTTGGTTACTCAGACTTCACCGACAAGCCCATAGGTTGCCTCCCATCCAGAACTTGATTTAATATCGCTTCACAACATGGGTATCTTTATTACTCAAAATTCATCAAGATACCTATAGGAATATCCTCCAAGGTCATCAATTCAAACATCATCGATACTACCCTCATGTTGTAGGCTTCTTCATTGACATTCGAATGTTGAAGGTAGCTTCCTCACTATTGATTCTAAATTTTTTCTCATCTTTCTCCATGTAAATCATTGCTCTTCCTTTGGCCATAAACGGTCTACCCAATATAATGGTCATCACGGTGTCAACTTCATAGTTAAGGATGACAATGTTAGTCAGAAATATGATATTATCCACCCTCACGATAACATCAAAAAATATTCCTACAGGATTCTTCATTGTACTGTCAAGAATTAACAACAACATCAAACTTAGTTCGTAGGGTTCAAACCTAGCTACTTGAATACAACCAACGATATCAAATTAATATTGCCCCCTAAATCACATAAGGCTCTGGCAAATTGGGATGACCTAATAGTTCATGATATAGTGAATGCACTAGGATCACCCTCTTTTTGTGCCAAAGACCTACTCGTGATTGCATTACAGTGGTGCACACCATCAATATACTCAAATGTTGTTCCTTTCTTTCTTGTGACCAACTGTTTCATGAACCAGGTGTGTCAAGACATCTGTTCCAATGCCTCTAGAAGAGGTATGTTTAACCTCAATTCTATCAACATATTAATGTGTTGCTTGAACCTACCTTCCTCTTTCTTTTTCCTCAATCTCTAAGGATAAGGTGGGGGTACTCTCAGAATTTATCTGATTTCTGGCTGAGTGACCAAAACCTTACCTTTATCTTCAGTAGCTTTACCATTATCATCTCTTACCTTCTCAAACTCTATTATAGGTGTCTCATCATCATCATATTACACAGTAGGTCATGGGAGATTCATGGTATTGATACCACTCCTCGTGGTAATAGATAGTACAATACCATTGTTTTTTGGATTTTGCATTATATTGCTCGAAAGGGTACTTGGTTGCCTTTGATTCAGAGTTGTTGACATTTTCCCGAACTGGTGCTCCAACTTCTTGATAGCAGTGGCATGTAACTCAACCTTCTGGGACAATCTTGAAATATTGACCTTAATCTATTGAAGGATGACCACTTGATTTTCCTGACACTTCACTAGCTTAGCCAGCATATCTTCCATTCTGAATTTTGTATCTCATCTACCAGGTGGAATGTATCTATCTCCCTTCTCTCTATAGTTATCCTTCTTTATCTAGACACTATCTCGATATCTTCTATGGTCTATAGATCTATTATAATAGTTCTGACCTTGGTTTCCTTGCCCTTGAGATTGGAAACCCGCTAATTGACAATCCAAATAATTTTCTTCCTCCTCTAATTTTGGCTCATATGCTTTGGAGTCTGACCCTTGTTCTTCTACTGCATTTATATTCTCTAAAATTGCTACTGCAAGCCGATTTATAAGTATCCTAAGATAAGTTCTTAGCAACACAATCTCTTGCATAACTATGTCATCAACTACTTTCTAGTCGTAGGAAGCACCAATAGCATAAGTGCCAGATCCCCTCTCAGCCTCATGAGTTTGCAACCCTATGTTAGTGAGCTATTTAATGTAACATATCCGAAGCTGCCTCCCAGCGTAATCTCATAAAAGTTTCTCAAAATATTATCTCTACCATGGCTCATGAGATAATGGATAGGGCTTTGTAGAATATCTCTAATAAGCTTGTCCTTGACAATTAATGATGCAGAACTATGATCAGCTTCTTCTTAAACCTAAACCAAGCCTCGCACATAAACTATGACTGCAGTTACCTAAAGTTATAAATATCTTCCTTGAGTTGCAACATCCTAGATATAGGAAGGGACCTATTCAAAAATTTCTTGCATAACTCATTCCATGTTGTGATAAAGCCTCTTGGCAGTCCCCCTAGCCATAAAGATACTTCTTCTGTAAGTGAGAAGATGAATAACCTAAGTCTAAGTGTGTCTTGTTTCATCCCAGGATTGGTATGCAAACTATAGATCCTAAGTAAATTGGAAAGGTGCAAGTTTAAATCATCTGTAGGAAGACCTGGAAACACACCCTTTAGATTTAGAAGCTCGATCATTGAACTTGTGATATCGAACTTGATGCCTGGGTCAAAAACAGGAGGAACTAAGGCTCCAGTATCTACTGGTTCAACGTATCCCAAGTCTTCTTTATCATCTATATATGGCTTAACATACTGATAAACTCGGGTTACTTGAACACGGGCACCTCTAGCTTTGTTATAGTTTTCATTGAGTGCTACTCGATGGTCTACTGCGTGTCTCTACTTAGGTAGCTCTTCCTCTCTAGCTACCCACTGAGCTTCTTCCACTGTCCTCCTTTCTACAATACCTTGAGCTAATAGCTCACAAGTTTATCGCTTAATAATATCCTGTACTTCTTCAGGGGAAGGGAAAGGTACAATATCACGAACCCCTTTAGGAGGTCCATGTCTTTTATGCTCAGACATCCAACCAAATATTTATAGGATCCTCTATGGGTTTGGATTAATTTAGAGTAATGGATTGCCTCTACTTCATGTGCTAGGAATACACTGGCATATGCTCAACTAAGAACAAAAAGTAAAATCCAAAAACTACAACAACTTTAAATCATAAATTAAGAATGTGTTGCTCGATAATGATGCCAAAATTTTGATCACATCCAAATAATACTTTCTATCAGATGGTCATACGGTCTCTGTCAAAATATAGTAACCCAAAAGAGGTTGGAGTCAAATCCTAAGAGGATGTGTAGCTTTGCAGATCTCAACAACTGTAGTCAACGTGCAGAACAAAAAAAGTAAATGAGGGGTTTTGATGTTGTAATCTCGAGAAAGTAACTATACTAACTTTGGTTGAAATTAGTGCAGGTGAATACTACAATTCTATTCCCCCTAGCTTCTCAATTTCGTAGGCTTATCGTGTTTGTTTTAAACCAACTCAATACTTTGCATGCTAATCTTAGGTTGATTTATATGTCCAAACACCACTATTTACCCATATTTGGACTTGTTTTGAGAATGAAAATTATGCTAATTATATTGAATTGTGAGCTAAATTATGTTTTGTGGATAAGTGATGTGATTAGAGATACAAGGTAGATTTCTCTTGGATTTGGAAAAAAATTGGATGCATATCATGAAGATGCAAAAGACCATGTTAATCAAAGTGAAAAACATTGTAGATGCACGAGAGTAAGTATAAAAGAATAGAGCAAAGGATTGACAGAAAGAAAGAGAGGAAATAGAGAAACATTCCAGTGACGCGACACTACCTCGACTGGTAAAAAGTGTGCCTTAGCCAAAATTTTACGAGCAACTTCTAGTGCATCGACGCGATGTCAATTCATTGCGTCAATGCGTAAGTTCTGTGCCTTAGCAAAAGTTTTTTCTATAACTTGCAATGCATCGACACGATGTCAACACATCACGTTAATGCAAAAAGTTTTGACACTCAGTCATATTTTGAGGAGAAAAGTCCAGTGACACGATGCTTTGTCAACACGTCGCATCATGTAGAGAAGAACTTGACATAGTTTGACTTTTATATGTAAATACCTGTGCATCAACGCAATATTTAGATGATGCATTGTCTTTGTTGACACGATTATCGATGCATCGCGTCAAGGCCTCAGACTGGTGAAATTTTCCCACGTATAAAATGAACAAGTGAGCACAATTCCAAAGACTTTTGGCAAGCATAGTAGTAGCAGAAAAGCATAGAATTCTTTCTTTTAGGGTTCTTATTATTTCTTTTGAACTTCTTTACCTCAATACTAATTTTTGGTATGATTAATTACTTGTTTTTGATGTTTAATCAAAACATGAGTGGCTAAATACCCTTGTTCTGGGGTTGAGGCAAAGAACATGATTATTCTTTGATATTATTTATAGTAGTTTCTTTTTGTATTATCACATGGGTTGTTCTTGATTTCTTGAACTTACTATTTTAATGCTTGGCCACCATTAGAATAAATTTATATTTCTATGTGAATCCAGGAGGAGAATCATAGATTAGAATGAGGAAATTAAGGAGCAGGATTTTTACCCTTTTATAAAATAAGGGGTTTGAATTAGCATCTAGGATAGGGATATACCTAAAAGCCTTGTTTGATTCAATTACAAGAAGAGCGCTTAATGAATCTAGAAGAATTTTTGTATCTTTGTGGGAGTTGTAGCTACAATAGTCAATAGATAGAAGATTTGAGGTTCGGACATATAAATCATTGCTTAAACCTTGCGAACCAACAACCTGATAACCTATTAGACTACTATAAGAAAGAAGATTTGTATGCTTGTTCGAAAAGCCTCAACACTGAAATTCTTATCATTATTGGTTACAATCTTTGCTTGCTTTGCTTTAGGCATAAACTTTTATTTCTAATTAATTTATTTATATTTTTATTCTCAAGTTAAAAATAATCTTGATACTTTACAAAACTTAATACTCATTGCCTCGAACTAAAAGTTGGTTAAATTTTTAGTTGCTTAGTCCTCATGGGAATGATATTTGATTGTCTAAATCACTATATTACTTGTACGATCACGTGCACTTGCATGTGTATCTGAGCCGCAACATATTTTTGGCACTATTGCTGGGGACTAATATAATTAGTAGATTGCTAATTTTTGAATTTTGATATTAAGTTTAAATGTTAACGACTTGATCTTAGCGGCTGAATTTTTGCAGGTTTAGCTGAATCCAGGACTGGCGAGAGATAAAGAGTTGGTAGAGCATTTTACCGAAAAAAAACAGGTCTTTCAACAAAGGCAAAGAATGGCTGAACAAAAAAATGAACCAGTGGATTCAAATGCAAAAAATATTCCACCTCCTGTTATTCCAGTAGTTCCTGCACAACCAACTGCTAGACCTGTTCATGAGGTTGGAATCCCACTCATGAACCATGTGATGAGCAGTATTATCAAGCCCAAACCAGGAGGTTGATTTGAATTGATGCAGAATATAGTGCAATTGCTAAATTCAGTGGGGCAATTTCATGACCTTTCACATGAAGATCCGCAGTAGCACATATAGACCTTCTTCAAAATAAGTGATACTTATATTTCTGAAGGGGTAAATTCTTATTATGTCGGGTTGACACTTTTTCCCCTCTCTAATGGGGGAAGCAAAAAGGTGGTTATACGCTGAACCACCACTCTCCATCACTACTTAGGAAGATCTAGCTCAAAAATTTCTTATTCAATTTTTTCCATCTGGGAAGACTGCACGTTTGAGGAGTGAGATCTTGAGTTTTAGACAAAAAAAAGGAGAGAATCTCTACTAAGCATAGGAGAGATTTAAGGGTATGATTAGAAATTGCCCTTACCATCATCAGTCAAATAATGTTCTTGTGCATACTTTTATTGAGGGATTGGAGCAAAATACAAAGATTCTCTTGTATTCAACAGCAGGTGGACAGGATCTTGAGAAAATATATGAAGAATTTATACACTGCTGAATCACATTTCACCAGGTAACCCTGACTGGCATGCAGATTCGCGAAATACTCCTAGAAAGGTTGTAGAGGTATTGGAGGTAGATTAGTTTACTGTATTACAGAAATAGATCACATCTATGCAAAATTATATGATTACTCAGCTTAATACCATAATGTTGGGTGTTACATAACTAGCAACCATAACAAATGCAGTCCAACTGGTGAATTCTTGGTGTGACATTTGCGGATGTGGTAAGCACACAACAGATGGATGTTCTGTTAATCCAGATTTTATCAACTATGTGGGAAATATGAATCAGCACAGAAAATAACATTTTGGTAACACTTATAATCCTAATTGGAGGAACTATCCCAATTTCTCATGGGGTGAAAATCAGGTGTAGAATACAAATTAGTACGAGGGATAAGTGCAACCAAATCAACTGCCGGTTCAGAATAATCAAGCTATTAATTCTCAAACTGGCAATAGGGAGGAATTAATGAAGCAGTTTATGGCTCAACAAGCGCAATTTGTAACTGAAATTAAGACTCAATAGGCATAGTTTACAACTGAGTTGAAGAGTCAACAATTGCTTATGAGAAATCTAGAGTTGAAACTAGGTCAAATTGTAGGGGTACATAATAGAAGGCCTCAAGGAGCATTACCTAGCGATACATAGACAAATTCCAAGCAGGTAAATGTGGTTATAATAAGGAGTGGGATGCAAACTAAGGAGATAGCTTAGGAGCAGGTTAGTCCCCCAATAATTGATGAGGGTGATAAAAATAATGCAGAGAAAGAAGTCAAGGACAACACAGAAAGTGAAAAAATTCATATGGAGAAGAAGACTCTTCCATTACCCTTTTCTTAAAGGAAAAAAAAACATCAAGAGGAGGAAATTTAAAATAAGTTCTTAGATCTTCTGAAGCAGGTTTAAGTAAATCTTCCTCTTGTTAACATTCTGTAGAGTGTGCAAAAATATGGAAAAGACTTGAAGGAAATATTTGCAAATAAGAACCGGTTGACCTAATATGCTATAGTTGCACTTACTTAAGAGTGTACGTCCAAGATTCAAAACAAATTGCCCATAAAGCTTAAGGATCCAGGTAGTTTCATCTTGTAGATTACCATTGGATAGACCATTTTTATATCTGGATTATGTGACTTGGGAGCTAGCATAAATATTATGCCCACATCGTGGTACCATAAGATGGGTCTTGGGAGCCCCAAAGCCACTACTATTATTTTACAGTTGCTAGATCGATCACTTGCTAGGCCGGATGGTAATGTTGAAGATGTGTTGGTGCAAGTAGGATCTTTAATTTTTTCAATGGATTTTATAATTCTTGAATTTGAGGCTGATCCTGTGATTTCATTTATTTTTAGACGACCCTTCTTAGCAATGGGACAGTTATTAATTGATGTAGCAGCTGGGAAAATAACAATTCAAGCGCATGATAAAGTAGAAGTATTTGATATGTACAAGGCGCTAAAACTTCCACCTATATATGAGGAGTTGTCATCTATATCGGTTATTGACCGTGCTTTGGATTGGCATTCACTGTTGTTTAATGATCCATTAGAGCGAGCTTTGATGGGTCCTGATCTTTATGGAGATGTGAAATAATTAAAATTTGTATAGGTCATGAATTTGGCAGTGATTGAGACGAACAAAGTGCCTTTCGAACCATTGAATAGTCCAATCGGTCCATCACCTAAGGCCTCAATTGAAGAAGCTCCTAACTTGGAGTTTAAGGTTTTTCTTCTACATTTACAATAAGTTTTCTTAGTGATCAAGATACTTTGCCTATTATTTTGTCCGCAGGATTATCAGATATATAGGTAAATGAAGCCATAGCAGTTTTAAAAAGGAGAAGAAAGGCAATTGGTTGGAAAATATCTGATAGTACAGGAATCAATACAATATTTTGCATGCATAAAATCTATTTGGAAGTGGGTTACAGACCAAAAGTGAAACAACAAAGAAGGTTGAATCTTGTAATGAAGGAGGTGGTCAAAAAGGAAGTGATCAAGTGGTTAGATAGTGGTATTGTCTGCCTAATTTCCAATAGCAAATGGGTGAGTCCAGTGCATTATGTACACAAAAAAGGAGGGATGATCGTGGTAACTAATGATAATAATGAGTTGATCTCCATACATATGGTGACCGGTTGGAGTATCTGTATTGACCATCGAATGTTGAAGGAAGCAACTCGTAAAGATAACAATCATATTCCTTTCATTGACCAAATGCTGGATAGATTGGTGGGACAAGAGTATTATTGTTTTCTGGATGGGTACTCCAGCTACAATCAGATTATTGTAGCACCAGAAGACTAGGAGAAGACCACTGTCACTTATTCCTACGACACATATATATTCAGACGCATGCCTTTTAGCTTATGTAATGCTCCTACTATATTTTAGAGATATATGATGGTAATATTCTTAGACATGGTTGAAGACTTTGTGGAGGTATTAATGGATGATTTCTCCGTGTACGGTAATTCTTTTGAAAAGTGCTTGCAGAATCTTGACAGATTTCTAGCTTGATGTGAAGTGACAAACCTGGTGCTAAATTGGGATAGGTGTCACTTTATTGTTAAGAAAGGAATTATCCTAGGCCATAAATTGTTATGTAAAGGACTCTAAGTAGATAAGGCGAAGGTTGAAGTGATTGAAAAGTTGCCACATCAAGTCACAGTAAAAGGTGTGCGGAACTTTCTAGGACATATAGTTTTTTATAGGCGGTTCATTCAAAATTTCTCAAAGATTGCAAGCCTCATGTGCAAATTATTAGAGAAAGAGGTAAAGTTTAATTTTGGAGTTGATTTCTAAGAAGCTTTTGAAAAACTAAAGAAGAAGTTGATTGAAGCACCTATTTGGATCGGACCAGATTTTGAGTTACCATTTGAGCTGATGTGTGATGCTAATGACGTTACTTTGGAAGCAGTTTTGGGTCAAATAGGAGATAAGGTATTTTTCTTGATCTACTATGCTAGCAAAGTGTTGAATGATGCTTAAGTTAATTAAACAGTTACAGAGAAAGAGATGTTGGTAGTGGTATACGCATTTGATAAGTTTAGATCATACTTAGTTGGAACTTAGGTCATTGTTCATACTACCATGCTTCCATTAAGTATCTTATGAACAAGAATGATGCAAAGCCTAAACTAATTAGGATGATTCTGCTACCAAAAGAATTTGATCTTAAGGTTCAAGATCAGAAGGGAGCTGAAAATCAAGTTGCTGACCACTTGTCACGGCTAGAAAGTCGAAACAATATTGTTGATGACTCTCGATGCATTAAGGAAGAGCTTCCTAATAAAAAGCTGTTGTCTTTAGATGCAGTTGAGTTCCTATTGTATGCTGATTTTGTGAATTTGGTAGCTTGTGAGGTGTATCCTTCTGATGCCAATACACAACAAAGGAAGAAATTACATTATAATTCTTGTGCCTATATTTGGGATGAACCGTATCTTCTTAAATAGGGCCCAGATGGAGTTATTCATAGGTATATCTCAAAGGCTGAATATTCAAAGGTGCTTGAAGATTGTCACTCATCACCTTATGATGGACATCATAGGGGTGAAAGGACTTCCATAAAAGTGCTGCAATCAGTTTTTTTGGCCTATGTTATTTAGAGATACAATTGATTTTGTGAAGAATTGTGATCAATGTTAAAGCTTAGACACTATATCTAGGGGTCATGAGATGCCCCTTAATAATATTTTAGAAGTCGAAGTCTTTAATGTTTGGGGGATCAATTTCGTGGGCCTATTCCTACCTTCAAAATCAAATTTGTACATTCTTGTAGTGGTTGACTCCATCTTTAAATGGGTGGAAGGTGTGGCTAGTCCGACAAATGATACAAGAGTAGTGCTGAAATTTGTGAAGAACATATTTTCTAGATTTGGTACTCCTAGAGCGATAATTATTGATGGAGGTACACACTTTATCAACACTTGGTTTAAAAATATTCTTGATAAATATGTGTTAGGAACAAGGTTGATGTAGTATATCATCCCCAAACAAGTGGACAAGTTGAGGTTTCCAACTGGGAGATTAAGTAGATACTGCAAAAGACGGTGAATGGGCAGCAAAAAGATTGGGCTGAGAAGTTAGATGACGTACTTTAGACTTATAAAATAGCTTACAAGGCACCCATTAGGATGTCTCCATATCACTTGGTTTATGGTAAAGCATGCCATCTGCCTGTAGATCTAGAACATCAAGCACATTGGGTCATAAAAAAATTGAATTTTGAGATGAAAGTCGCGGGGGAGAAACGATTATTGCAGCTGAATGAGCTTAATGAGTTTAGGCTTCATTCCTACGAAAATTCTAAGGCATATAAGGAGAAGACCAAAAGGTGGCATGATAAATAAATTCAAGAGAGAGTGTTTAAACCTGAACAACTTGTTTTATTGTACAATTCAAGACTTAAGTTGTTCCCGGTTAAATTGCAATCTAAATGGTTTAGATCTTTTGAGGTGGTGCAAATGGCACCTCATAGAGCTGTGGAGTTGTGGAATAAAGAGAAGACAGAGTAGTTTCTGGTGAATGGACAACGCGTAAAGCATTACTAGGTAGATCATCAAGATAAGCACAAAGAGTCCATTATTTTTGTTGATTAGTAGAACAGAGCTAAGTCGTACCACGACGTAAAATAAGGCGCTCTGTGGGAGGCAACCCACAAATGTAATTTAATAAGAAGTTTAATTATTAGTTGTTAAGAACAAAAAGAAGAAAAATACAAAAAGATGAGTTATTCCACGAAAAAAATAAGGTGCTTGGTTGGAGGTAACCTACTTTTACATATATGATTTTGTTAATTTTGTTTGATGTGCAGAAACAAAAAACTTGATGGAGAAAGAAAAGATGAGAAAATGATGAACATGGGCCTTTGAGTAAGTAAATAGGTGACACATAGTGAGAAAAATGTAAAAGGTAAATGTCGAGCAACCATCAACAAAGAAGCAAGGGAAAGAGTGCAGCTGGACCTTCTGAGACCAGGCATAAGAGGAGCCGGGAAATTGATCGGGTGCCTGTATCCCCACATGTTCCGAGGGGTCAAAAACAGTTTGGAACTAAGGTTATGTTAGCAGCAGGAGGAAAGTTGTACTTGCAACACAAAGAGTCAAAATATTAGCCGATCAATTTATCAATGGGGCAAGCGTGATGAAAGAATATCCATCTATGGTGATAAAGATAGAGGCCCACCACATGAATTTTCTATTTGAGCAGCCGAGTGCATGCAACTTAAGATTATTTCGGCAATTCTATGTGAATTAGAACCTAAAAGATTCTAAGGTCAAGGTACGTGTTCATGTGATAACTTTTACTGCAAATATTGTTTATGAGTTGTTAGGTGCACCCTTTTCAGATCTAGAGCCAATGAAGACAATGATCATTAAGCTACTATATCAGCATATCCATCATCTCCTATGCGACACTAGATCTAAAGTGAGGTGGATTCACCACAAAGAGGTATGCATGCATGTATAACTTCTATTTACTCATCTACACAGGGAGGCATATTTATCTATACCTACCATATTCATGGGAAATATATGACTGAGGTGACCCGTGAGAGGATGTGTCTTATTTATGCTTTGATGCATGATGATGTGGATGTGAATATGAGTGCCATTATTTTTTCCATGATGAGGAAGGCTCGATTCTTAGGGGGTGATATATATATTTGTTCAGAGGGCTGCTTACTAGATTTTTGAGGCAACAAGGTATGCCCGAGGAAGAGGTAGATTATTTGCCACCTGTTGGAGTTAGGCTATTTGATATTTGTCTCACCAAGGGACCAACTCGTCATGGTGTAAATTTGACTATGCCTTAGAGTGAAGCTCATACATGAGATAATAGCCCGTATGTATAGGCTGACTGTAGTAGAGGACTGGGGGGGCGTCCAGCCACCCAATAGGAGATTGATGTAGTAGAGCTGGACTATCCATTAGGACCTCATGCTCAGACTTTGTTGTGAATTGTCCCAGATTTTGATTAGCCAGTAGATGATGACGTCCCAAAAGACAAGGAAAGGCATATGACTTATTCTGATGATGAGTCCGAGGATTAGGAGCAGTCTTATGATAGAGATTCTGGTGATGACTTAGGTGATGATGATGGTGCTGATGCTAATGCTAATGTGATAGCCATGGTATTGTTTGACGGAGTAGGGAGTACGATGCCACCCTACCTTACACATATTGCTAGCACTGGGATAGTATTATGTTTAAGTGTGGGGTGGTTGGTCATTGATCATCTTCATCTTTATCTCTTTTGTTTTTAATATCTAAACTATGTTGGTTGAAAAATTTTTATTTTTGTTTTATATTTTGTGGGTTGTAAGTTGACAATATTTCCATTTTTGGAAAAATGATTGCCCTTTTTGGAAAATTACTTAAAAAGTGTTTGTTGTATTTATAGTATTCTATTTTCACCCTTTGTGGTAATGTTCAGATTACAAGTATTATGCGTGCCCTTTTTGACAATTTTAGTTATGCAATGTCATAGCTAGTTAACTTCCCCTATGATAGATAGTTGACGACCGTCTTAAGGGGAGTGCATTTTTAAAAGCTAAGAAAATGATAGGACCCTAATTGCGACCTTTGAAAAATACAGTGTGTTGGGAAAAAATGTTTTAACTTAAACAAAATGAGATGCTTTTAGATTTTAAATCCCAACATGTGCAGTTTGATTAGATTTTCTAAATATTGAAGTTGATAAAGTGCAATATCAGAAATAATAAGGATCCGACTTGATTCTTAGCATGCACTGAATGAGTGAGAATTTATTTGTATTCTACATGTATAGGAATGAGTAGAACTTGCCCAATGTGCTTACAAAGCAAAATAAAGGGTATTGGGTGTAGGAAGTGATTTTGTCATTTCTTTGTTTACCAAATTGTAAAGACTTTATTTACCTATCTTATGCATAACCTTGGTTAGCCCCATTGAGCCTATAGCCTGATTTCTTTGGTAGCCTCATTCGTAGCCAAATCCTTTCTTTGATAGACCTTAATTCGATCCTTAGTTCCTAAGAGCTTTAATACAAATGATGGAATAAGAGGGAATGGAAATATAATGAAGGAAAAAGGTGAAAGTGAAGCCCTTGAGAAGCGTTCGTTGTGCATTTAATTATGATGGTCAGGAGTTAAAAAAATATGTGATGAAAATTTCAGTTATTGTTACCCAATTTTTCTGTTACAATGAACCTGTTTTGGCCCTGGTCCATTAAGGACAATGTACACCCCAACTAAGAAAAATTGCTTAGGTTGAGAGTGGCTACTATAGGGCTGCGTAACAAGAATTGTGGTATAAAGAAAAGCTGAAAATTGAATTATGATGTAAAAAGAAAAATACTTCTACCATAGTGTTGTTAATCTGGTTAGAAAGAATGGGGTAATAAAATGGATGTGTAAAGATAATGAAATGAAAAGTGGGTTGAGAAAATGTGACTTTGATAAAAGGTGGTTATGTATTAAAGTGCTTAGGGAGATTAGTCACTATTTTCCAAATAGTTCCTACCCTTCCATTAGCCTGCATTACAACCATAAAAAGACCTATTTGATCCTACATTTCAACATCCGACTATTAGTGGAGTGATACACTAAGGGCAAGCCTATGGTTCATCACCTATTATGTATGAATTCTTTGTTGAATGAGAGTGATTGAATTTTGATATTTCCCTCCTGATTAAGATTTCTAAATTATGAGTGATATAGGGAGAACTTTCTTGTTGTGAGGGTGTATGTGGATGAAAGTCCGGATTACTTATTGAGTCGCTTGATTGCATGCTTTTATTAAGTTTGCCAACGAGTTGAATGTCACTGTTTGGATGATAAGGAGTAAAATAAAGTGTTCATGTGCCCAACACTAGCATGACTCTTAAGTTGTGATTAGAATGTTTGATGATGGTGTTGCTTGAAATTGCTTGAGGACGAACAAGGTTTTAAGTGTGGAATGGAGATCTTGGACGTATTTATATGTCCAAACACCTCTATTTATCCATATTTGGACTTGTTTTAAGAATGAAAAATTATGCTAATTATACTGAATTGTGAGCTAAATTTTGTTTCGTGGCTAAACAATGTGATTAGAGATACGGGGTAAATTTCTCATGGATTCGAAAAAAATTGGATGCATATCATGAAGATGCAAAAGTCCATGTTGATCAAAGTTAAAAACACGGTAGATGCAAGAGAGTAAGGATAAAAGAATGGAGCTAAGGATTGACAGTAAGAAAGAGAGAAAATGGAGAAAAATTCTAGTGACACGATGCTATCTCGATGCAACGCGTTGACTAGTAAAAAGTGTGACTTAGCCAAAATTTGAAGAGCAACTTCCATTTCATTGATGCAATGTCAATGCAGCACGTCTATGTGTAAGTTCTGCGCTCTGCAACTTCCAGTGCATCGACGCCATGTCAACGCATCGCGTCGATGTGAAAAGTTTTAACACTTAGTAATATTTTGAGGAGCAAATTGTAGTGACACGATGCGATATCAATGCATCGCGTCGTGTGGAGAAGAACTTGACTTAGTCTGATTTTTAAAGGTAAATTCTAGTGCATCAACACGATGTTAATGCGACGCATTGGCTTTTTTGATGCAATTATCGATGCGTCACGTCAAAGCCTCAAATCTAGTGAAATTTTCCTAAGGATAAAAGGAACACGTGAGCTTAATTCCAAAGACATTAGGCAAGCATAGTTGCGGAGGAAAATCATAGAATTCTTTCTTTTAGGGTTCTTAATATTTCTTTTGAACTTCTTCACCTCAATACTAATTTTGGGTATGATTAATTTCTTTTTTTTGATGTTTAATTCAAAAATGATTGGCTAAATACCCTTGTTCTAGGGTTGAGGCCAAAAACTTGATTACTCTTTGATATTCTTTATAGTAGTTTCTTTTTGAATTATCATCTGGGTTGTTCTTAATTTCTTGAGCTTACTATTTTAATGCTTGGCTGCCATTAGAATAAATTTATAATTCCATGTGAATATGGAGAAGAATAGTAGATTAGAACGAGGAAATTAAGGAGCAAGGTTCTTACCCTTTTATAAAATAAAAGGTTTGAATTAGCATCTAGGATAGAGATATACCTAGAAGCCTTATTTGGTACAATTGCAAGAAAAGTACTTAATTAATCTAGAAGAATATCTCTACAGGAGTTGTTCTGCAATATTCATTAGATAGAAGATTTAAGGTCGAGATACAAAAATCATTGCTTAAACCTTGCAAAACAACAACCCAATAACCAATTAGACTACTATAAGAATGGAGATCTAGTTGATTGTTCGGAAAGCCTCAACCCTGGAATTCTTTTCATTATTGGTTACAAACATTGCTTTCTTTGCTTTAGTCATAAACTTTTATTTCTAATTAATTTATTTATATTTTTATTCTCAAGTTAAAAATTATCTTGATACTTGCAGCACTTAATACTCATTGTCTAGGACTAAAATTTGGCTTCATTTCTAGTTGCTTAGTCCTCGTGGGAATAATATATGATTGTCTAAATTACTAAATTAATTGTATGATCACGTGTACTTACGTGTGTGTATGAGCCGCAACACATGCAAAATCAATAATTTATGTACCTTTTGCAGTCTTTTGGATGAGTAGATGGATTTCATCCATTAGCTTATGAGTCTGAGGATGTTGCGGTACTAACCCTTATCTTGATCCTAGTTAACTCTCACCTTTTGAGTATCTCTTTATTAGATAAAATCTAACCATCTTACTAAGATAGAACACAGAAGTGTGGATATAAAGTTAAACTCCAAATTAATATTGTCTCTATCTATTCCTAGTCACTACTCCTCTTTGGAGTAAGCAACAATATTTAGGCAGAATCCTAATGTGTGAACCCATTATGAAAACAATCATAACAAAGATAAAGCAATGCATTCATTGGTATCGGTTCAGAATAATAAAAGAACTTCCCCAACTTCATCAATTCACCAAGGTTTCCATAACCCTAGCTATGGGTTGTAGCTGCTCATACTTGTAAAGAAACCAGTAACATTCATATTCGGATGGATGCATAGATGAAATCACAAAGATACAAAGTAATAAAACCAACAACCGTAACTAAATTAATGAACCAAAGTCAATATGAGAAAATCCCAAGATCAAAATCGGATCTTGGAATTAAAATATGTTTGTGAATATCAAAAGTGCATAAATCCTACTAAAAAGCACATAAAGGGTATTTATAGTACATGAGGAAACCCTAAAATCGAAGCCCAAACAAATAGAGAAAATTGGGTTTGTAGCTACATGACTGGGTACAGGTACAAACTATAGGTACCGAGAGCAAAAGTCTTGCAAGTTCAACTCTTGGGATTTTGGATTTTTTGTAATTTCTTTGCCTACATGCGGTTTGTATTTCCTACATGCGGCTATATATTGACTTGGTAAGTTTAGGGAGTCATCTTTTCAGCTATTATTTGATTCTCAAACATGCTTTGCTCATGAATAAGTAAAAAAACATCCCGAATATCCATAATTGCTCTAAAATAGCGAAAAATACTTTTTTTCACCCTTTTCATGAACTTATCAGCCAAAACATTATTTCTTGCAAAATATGCCCAAAAAGCATTATATCTAATAAAATAACCTCTGAAACCTGCATCTTTCCTTAATTTTTGCATCGAAGGTATTATATTTATATAACACATCAGTACCGTTGGCAAGGTATTGAACAAACTTCCAGCTGGGGTTATAGGTTAGACCTCAATTATCTAAAATTTGGGTATGTTGGTTATTAGTAGCTCCCACAATCCAATATACAATTTACAGTTCAAATCCATATTCTTGCATGACTTTGAATTGAATTAATCAGATCATTATACAACATATGATCATTACTTGGACTTGAATTAGTTTACCATGTTGCATATACCATATTTAGCTTATATTAGTTATTTCCTATCTCACATACTCAGTACATTCAAAGTACTCATCACATACTTTATTTTATGTTATTGTATCATAATATAGGTTCTGACGTTCAGCATTTGGCTCACGCCTAGTACAATCTATTATTGTGTGAGAAAAAACATTTAGGTGAGTCCTTATCATAGGAAGGCCAGTGCTTGTATTTCATTTTGTTTTTGTCATTCCCAGTTGGTAGATAGTTAGAGTTTTTTGGGGGCATGTCCCAAAAACTTATCTTAGTAGAGGCTTTTTAGATTTATAGTTAGCTGTTCATCTTATGATCTGAGATTCTGTTATTGTTGATTAGTTTTCTTTTGAACATTTATTTTCATAATTCAGTTCATTTTGCATAAAAGTTTTTATAAACTATCTTCGATATTCTTAGTATTTTGCCAGGTTATTGGTTAACTTGAGTCACTTGTAGATATAAGCACCGTGTCATGACTGGTGCTAGTCTCGGGTCATAACAACATTTAAAGGGAAGAAAATTTCTTGAAAAACCTATGATAGTAACTAGCTATACCCATAAAGCTCCTTAACCTATTCACTTAGCTAGGCGAGCTCAATTCTTAGCTTCCTTAATTTTCTGAATCCCCCATCAATCTATTTTAGAAACCACATTCCCTAAGAAGGCCATTGAAGACAACTAGAAATCACATTGTGAAAACTAAGAAAATAGTTGCTTCTCCTATTGAATCCCTAAAACTATGCGAAGGTAACCTACATTTGAAGTAGACTAGAATATCATCAATAAATATGGTTACAAAAGAATCCAAGAATTATTTAAAGATACCATTCCTTATGCTCATATAGGTTGTAGGTGCATTAGTGAACCTAAAAGACATTACCATAAACTCATAATGTCTATACCGAGTTCTAAAAGTTGTCTTAATATATCCTCCAATTTTTTTATCAACTGATGAACCCGATCGCAGTTCAATCTTTGAAAACAATGATGTATCCTATAATTGGTTAAACAAATCATCTATTCTAGGCAAAATATATTTATTTCTAATAGTAACCCTATTTAGCAATCTATAATCAATGCACATCCTTAAACTACCATCATTCTTTTTAACAAAATAGATAGCATCACCCCTAGGTGAAATATTTGGAAGAATAAAACCCTTGTCAAGTAGTTCTTACAATTGAGATTTGAGCTCCGTCAACTTAGTTAAAACCATTCGGTAAGGAGGAATTGATATAGGTAGAGTACTCAGCTCAAGTTCAGTATAGAAATTTATATCTCTATTTGGAGGCATAGGCCTGAAGAAAACACCTCTTGAAATTCATAAACTATCAAAATGGCCTAATAGGAGGGGACTCCACACATATATCATGGAGATGAGCTATAAAATATAAACACCCCTTCCCACTAACCTTTTGTCAAAAATAAATGATATAATCCTCGCTGGCTTAGCCTTATGCACTTCCTCCCACCCTAGTTTATCCATTTATAGAATAACCAAATTCACTGTCTTAGCATTCCATTTTTAAACAACATAATATAGAGATAACTAGGTCATGCTCAAATTACATCAAAGTTCAACATATCAAAAATAATTTTGTCTATCCAAGTCAGAAAACCCGTAAATAACACATGGCATGAATGGTAAACATCGGTTACCACCACAGACTCAGCAACCTGAGTATACACATAAATATGATAACTAAATACATAATAAAACAAATTCAGACCCACCCCAAACTAAACAAATAAATAAGAATAAGTAGAACCCAAAACAAATAGAACAGAAGACATCCAGTTACAAGTAGAAATAGTACCTTTGATCACTACATCAAGAACCTCAATATCTGTTTTTACTAAAATACTTAATAGTAGCCCGGTCATCAACTTGAGCTATCCCCTTCCTCATTATGTTTCTCCCCTGCGTTGTTATTTCTTCGACGACCCCTACCATCTATTTGATTTCCTATCGACCTTATAAATGACCTCTACCATTGCCTTCTTCCTTTACCCGTATGAACTATTGCCTAAGTCTACTGTTGTGCCAGCACATTTCCTTGTTTGACAAGACATTCTCTCTTAAAATGATTAATAAAACCGTAATGATAACATCCTCACTCAAGAGAAGAATGTCTAGTAAAAGAAAAAGAAGCCCCTTGCCTCGTAACAGTCTTATGGTAAGAAAGAACCTTAGTTGGAATCATAATAGAAGCTGGCATGGTCAACTGAATAGGACAAGGTGACTATGGACCTTAGAGTAAACCCTCTAAAATTCCCAATATTGCAGCAATTCTTGGCTAACATATTCGCGCGATGTTGAGTCCTAGAACATACACAAGTCGACTTGGTTATCCAGGTAATAAAGTGGCCTTTAAAAGACAAGTATCGATCCCATAGGGACTTGTGCTCAGCAATAATCTACTTTTAGAGTTATTAAAGAGATTAAACAAGTGCTAATTTTAACCGAGAGTGTTTAGGAGTCGAGAATTAGAAAGTAACCATAACCAATTCGATAATGTAAAGTGTTGAAGATAGTAACCGTGAGAAATCCAAGGTCTAGGCATTATGAACAATACTACTTAGCTATATAATCTCATTAGATTAGTTAATTATCTTGGTTTTTAATTCTCGGGGTTGATAAAATTATCAAGAAATGGTCATCCTCTAATTGTCTATATAATGTATCCCTACAACTACATCCTTGATTGGGAATGTGGGATCTAAGTTAAAGGCATTTATATGTCTTCCTGTATATGAACAAAATGTAGAAATTAGGTATATTTCTATCCTCAATGGAAATCTTAACTTTAGTCCTTAGAACGTATGAGAACACACTCCATATATCCCACGATCTAAATTATTTTTCCTCCTTTCGGGATAACAATAGAAATATAGGTTTATCATAATGGTCACAATTCCATAAAATAGTAATAACAAGGATATATGAATGACCAAACATGATAATAAACTTAAACAAATTCCACTGAAAGGTAGTATTCATTTTCTTGGCCTCAACCCTAGAATGAGGGCGTTTAGCCACTCATGGATTTATAATAAATCAAAATATTTAAATTCACGCATAAAAACCAAAAGTAAACAAAAAAAGAGATAAATAACCCTAATTTCATGCTCCTTAACTGTATTTCCAACCCCAAAAGTTGTCTAAGCTCTGTACAATAAGACAATGTGTTCTATTTATACTAGGAGGGAGTTTGCCCGTTTTGGTGCCTTGGGCATGGCACACCCATGATGATCCACATTTAGGGGAATGGAACTCCCTTAAGATAGATGAAAACTATTTATGAAAAGTTTTTTTATATCTTAGGGTGTGGCATGCCCTTATCTAGGAGGCTATAGGGCATGGCACACCCATGGCCTAAAAAATTCCATATTTTGCCACCATTTACTATTCCCTTTTGCCTTTGTATTCCACACTTTATGGGTGCCTTTAAGACATCACTAGACCATAAATTAGTGCACACAAAACAAAAGAGTTTAATGAGTTACACTAGAACAACACCTAGCTCATGCTAGTAATTCTAGTGTTCTCGTCTAAGCACTAAATGATCAATTTGATTCTAAATTTTTTTGAAACACACCATAAGCACAATAAACAAGTAGTTTAACATATATATTCCCAATTATATTATTCACAACTAATTATTCACAAGGGAAGTCCTCAAAACCAGGCTAAACACATGAAGATAATGACAATTAGGTCCATAAATCCACCTAAGATCACCAACCCACACTTAACGCCTTGTTGATCCTCAAATAACTCCTTACATTAAGAACATCTAAGGAGGACTCTAATATTACAACTATAATTAAGATACTAAAGCTAGCACTATAATGACTACATGAATAGCAAGTTCCACATTAAGCTAGTCATATATATTTGAAAACTAATGAAGACTAATTAAAGCATCCTAACGTAAAAAATTGACTCCACCAAGTTGGAAAACTTATGCACATTACTCAATCAAAGATATCATATAATCCACCTAACTATCATCGACATATGCTATCACAAAAGAGAGTCATTCATATTTACACACAGATGTACAATTACATACAAGAATGGGTATAAGAATAAAATTTTCCTCACTCTCAGAAAAAATTCACATGCCACATAAGATTTCACGACCCAAAATTCAAAGGGTCATGATGACACTTGTTGCGGAGAACCTTGACTATTAATCCTATCACCCAAACTGATACATAAGGGAAAAAGACAATAATAACCCCAAGGTAAGGCCTATACAATGAAGTAAAATTGTATAAGTATAATATTTATGGAAAAAACATAATAAAAAAATAATACATAATTCCCAAAACTTGATGTCAATAGTGTAAGAACATATCCAATACTACTCCTATCCAAATGAAATGCATAACAAAATACAAGAGAAACTTTGTCTCTAAAATGAAATTAAAGACATAGTCTGTAGAAAATGGTAGTAGAAGACATCTGGATGCCTAAAATTCACGCACTACCCTGGAGGTTCAAAATACCGCCGAATCAAGGAAAGTAGGGCACACCCAAACCCGAATCTTCACTGAAAGGGCACAATAGGAATGAATTTGGTCCACTAGTACTTAGTAGATATCATAGGCCAATCGAGAGAGGTAGAAAATAAAGTATACAAAAAACACACTAAGGGTATGTCATTTGAAATCAGAAAATGTCCCAGAACAGTAGCCCACACAGCTTGCACTAAAAGTTTTATAATATCACAAATATTGCAACAAACCAGAAAGGATCACAAGTATACAATATAACACATACAGGCAGAACACAGAAGGACAATATACATACACACACAAAAGATCAGCATGTATAAGTATAGAAAGACATTAAAATTTTATAAGTAACAAGTGAAATAGAAATACAATCACATCACAAGCATAATGAATAAGATACAATGAAAATAATGATAATAATTATGATGATGATGCACAGGGTTGTCTCACAACCTATGAGATTATGTCACAGTCTCCGTATACACATGTGGATCTAAATCTTCCCAAAATAAGACCCATGGGGGTTCATCAACCCACATATAGTCCATAATCAATAACTTCTCCCTGTACATCCCTCGGGGAGGGCTTTATAAGATATCATATTTTCTATATGAAAAAGGTGTTGCTAGTATTTCTCAGTATTTCTACAGTGTCACGGTTGCAACCCTTGGGGATTGCACCATAACTAAGGGACCAGGTCCCTCAAAGTCAACCATAAGGGGTCGTTTGGTGTGAGGTACTAAAACAAATAATCATGGAATAAAATAATATCCCCAGGATAAGATTTTTGATGTATTGTTTGGTTGCCAATATTTGGGATAACCTATCCCGGGACTAATAAATAGTACCGGGATAAGTTATCCCACATATGTGGTGTCATAACAATCTCAACACAATTTATTCTTGGGATAAACTATAAAATGACAAACTTACCCCTATATTCTTTGATTATCAGTTTATATATATATATTACTTCACTTTACTACTACATATAAGAGAGAACGTAAGGTTTTAATAGTCCTCGCATCAATTTTTTTTATCATTTTATCCCTAATTTAAATTTTAATTACTCTACAAATTTTCGTTCATTTTGATAAATTTGAATCTTTATATGAGCTTATTAAATGCTACAAAAGTGATGAGTAATGGAAAAATGATAGTGACACCATAAAAACTATTTATACAATTAAGTTCAAAATTGATGCAAGGATTTATTGTTTTTCTATTTTGTACAAATGTTAATTAATCGTACTTTAGATTTTCATTTTTCCTAACAAATTTATCATGGACAAGTTATTAATGAATGTTGACATTCCCTTTCTAATTAATACATGCTTAGTTATTAAATAAAAAATATTTTTATATTTAGCTAAAAATGTTTGAAAATTTAATTCTTTAAAAAATACAATTTTACTCTCCAAATATTAATGATACTAAATAATGAAAAATGAGAGTAATTCTTTTTCAAATTTTTTGATGATGAATTTTTTTGACAAAAAAATAGTTTATCAATATTTTATGGAATTTAGAACAAAATAAGTAATTTAACATGAAACATTAGAGCTGCATACACATTTAAGAAATATCAACATAAATTTATTAACATATATTTTTAGGGAAAAGAAACTAATAAAGTTTAAAAAAATAGTAACTCTTTAATTTCCTTTGTATGATTTAATATGAAGGAAAATACAACAACAACAACAACAAACCCAGTGTATTCCCGCCTAGTGGGGTCTGGAGGGGGGGGGGGTAAGATGTACGCAGTCCATACCCCTACCTCTAAAGAGGTAGAAAGGCTGTTTCCGATAGACTTAATATGAAGGAAAATAATTAAGCTAAATATTGTGAAGGGTATTTTTGTAAACAAACTATCTATTCTTAAAAAGAATGCAATGCATATTATTTTAAGTACCACAAACCAAACAACCACTAAAATGTAATACTAGGATAACTAATCCCAGAACAATTAATCAAAGCATAACTAATCCCAACATAACTTGTTTCCCAATCAAACGACCTTAAGAGATAGAATAGTAACAAAACTATGAGGTGCTGGAAAAAATAAAGTCAGTATAGGATGGTAAAAACACAAGAATTTTATGTAGAAATCCAGGAAGGGAAAAACCACGGCTTTTCCTCACAAGCACCTCAGAAATCCACTATAATCAAATTCGTGATTACAGTCTAGATTTTAGCATACCTCTAGCCTCCTTTCGCTTGTAATAACTCTACTACCAGCTCATCTTGGTAACTCTGCCAAGGACACTCTAAGCTGATTTACTTTAATAATCCTTACACATAGGGAACTCTACCTAGGAACTCCCTCCTTAAGGAGAAAAACACTACTCTTATAGCATGAGCAGTTCAGTTACAAATCAATACTAACTCAAGAACAATTTCAATTTAAGAACTCATAAAGCTAAGAACTTGATCAGTGTTGAAATGGGTTGTTGATGCCTCTCTTCACTCTTTGTATTTGGAAAAAACCATTTGATAAAGAGGCATTTCTTTCCTTTTATAGCTGAGTGATAATTAGGGCTAAAAGATCATTAGAATAACTATCCTAATCAGTAGCACCTGTAAGTTTGTTACTCATGAGGAAAAACCTGTGCAAACAATGCATGACAGCTGTACTGTACCTTGTACATCCGGGGACCTGGTCCTTTGCAGTTAGCTACTCATTATCAAAACTACGTATAGCAATTTTCCTCCTTTTTGATGATGACAATCCAACGATACTATTTTGAACATCAATTCACATTCATCATTTTTAATTATTGTGATTACTATTTGAAGATGAATGTTTCCCCTATCATCATGCTTCTTCCATCATGCAACACAGAGACCTAGTCCCTTATTCTTATGTGCAACAAAAGCCTCTGATTTCTTCCCTTTGTCTTCATGCACCTTCATTTAGTATATTTACATACTTCTTCCACCTGTAAATATTAATCCCTTCATTCTTATATTCAGCATATCATATAGTTCCCTCCCTACTACATGAACAATTACCTAGTACCTGGTCCTTACTATATGAAACCAGTATTCTACCTTTTGGCATCATTAAAAAGGAATAACAGTAAGCTAAGAGTATTGTTAAGTAAGAGTATTTTTAAGTACAAGATAATTAACTCATGGCTAGTGGGACAACACAGCCATGAAGAATAATTTTTAGAAGAGAGAACAAATTAAGCACACAAATCATAATTCATTTATTATCAATCAGCTAAGTACCAATTCAGTATACTAAAACCAATCAACAAAAATAACTGTACTTAAAACCCATATATCAATAAGGAGTGGAACTAATACTAGATTAGGTAACAAGATAGGGATAGTAAAAATCAAGAGGAAGGAGGCTTGGGGGAAAGTGACTTAATCAACATTTCTATTCTAGCATTTTTAACAGCAGAGGCATCTAACAACTGCTTAGTGAGTTTATTTGCTTCTACATTCAGTTCATTCACTTCGCCTGTCAGTTTTGCCACCATTAAATATAGTTCTGTATTTTCTAATATCAGTACTTGAGAAGCACCTAGTCCCTCAAAAGCTAGCAGCTAATTTTGCAACCTGAAGTTCATTATCTTAGCATCTTTCGCATCTATTTATTTGACTAAGCTTTCCTAAGAAGCCAAAAGGTAAGATACTTGGGACACATTTCCCATTTTTCTTTCAATGCACTCATTTTCTACCAAAGTAGTTAAAGTGAACTTTTGTTCGGCTATTCCAGGAATATTTCTAGTCCAAACTGCTCTAAAATGACCAAAGACCTTGTTCAGCAAGTACCCATAGAGCATTCCATGTCTCACTTTTTTTTTTCAAGAATTACTTTATTTATGTGTTAAATCATAAGAGTAGGTAGGGTAATCAATTCAAAGCTACTCGGGCATTCAATCAAGGATAGATCATCTCCAGATGAAGTGGTAGTCTTCCTAGATCTTGGAATTATAACTCTATTGATGAATTCAACTACCAGTTGAAACTCACATGTTAAGAATTGTTTTTCACTACTGTTATAGATGTTCCACCAAACTTATTAGCATTGACCATAACTCAGTGGTGGGCAGTTGCTTTATAATAGTCCTAACTCCAGTAACTGGTACATCTAAGATTTTTCCCAGTGCATATTCATCCAAATACATAGGCTTTCTCTGCACCTGGGAAGATAAGCCTATCCTATCTTCTAGGAATTCTATGGTGTAGTAAAATTCAATGACTTCATTCTCAAAGACAATGGTGGATGATTCCTCAAACAAGTGTAACGAGTCTTGATGCTTAACATATTCAACCAATTCAATTATCCTTGGTTTCTCATAATTTATTGGATCAACCACTGTTCCTGATAGGACTCTTTGAGTTTTTAGTATTTTATTTCTTTGTTTTCTAGCCATATCCTTTTCTCTTATATCATGTTGCTTTTCATAGAACAAATACTCACTTCCCCAACAATAATTTCTTTTCTCTTGGGGACACGTCCCTCAGAAATTTCCCTTGTTCTTTCTACTAAATGTTTCCACCTTATCTCAGTAGGACTGCCAAATTTTGAATTGGAGGATCTCGTCCTTCCAACAATATGAACTTTCATCATTCTTTTCTTAATTACTTCAACAATATCTACAACAATATCTTTTTCCTCTCCAACCTCAACCACATCTTTCTTTTCTCTACTTTTGCTCTATTTCTTCACAGTTCATCTTAAGATTAGTAAATTCTCAACCTCCTCATCCTCCTTATTTGGAGGTGATAACACTTTACTTTCTTGATCCACTTTATTTATTTCTCCTATTACCTTTTCTTCTTTATTGGTTGAGATGTCATGTGCAAGCAGAAGTAAGTTCTCATCCACCCATTTTTCATTACAAAAAAGATCAACCCTTTTAATATTTCTTCACCAAACAATTATGAAAAAATAAGGTTTAAATATAAGGAAGTAGAAGAGCCGGGAACTTTTGGGATTTTGAAGAATTCATCTTTGTTGGGTTCATGTCAAAATAGAGTTTTGAAATTCTACAGGTAGTTTTGTATAGTTTTAGAGCTTCTAAGAGACAATGAATTTTGGTTTGAGAAGATTTTAGGTCAATATGAGATCCAAGACTTTCACTTGAATTTTCTACCAATAATGGTTGACTACAAATTTCTGAAATAGAGGAGAATTCTGTGAGAACTAACACATTTATAGGTTTTTGTTTTTCTGTGGAAGAAGGATTTAGCTTAGGTTTTTGTTGGAAGATTAAGATAAAAACTACAAAGTTCTTAGATGGGATTGTAGAATTAGGAAATCATCCATTTGATTTTGCAAAAAAAAATAGTGAGTGTAAGGGACCTGTTTGGTTCACAGTAAATGATAAATTTAAGAAGATAAACTAAATTAGTTGAAGAAGAATGTGAAATAGTTTGTTATTGTAATTTTAAAGAAGAGACTCTAAAATGACATTTCTAATCTAATTATTATGACTCTTCAATTTTCATAGGAGTTGATGGATTATACACAAATATGAGGAAACACATGGCCTTTCAAACAATTTTTTAAGATTGTTGAAGCATCCTATAATGGTACTAACCTGAGAGATATGACCAAGTCCTTTTCTTTCTTGAATAAATTATCAACTTATGTTTGTTTCAATAGAATTCTTCCGAAGTTGTCCCCATTGGTGTATACCTGTAAGAGTATGATACTGAGTGAGACCAAACTGCACTTACCTTATAAAGGATACCTATCTCCTAAACATAGACAATTTTTAGGGAAAATACTTAGTTATATGATTACTTTGAGTGATTAGATTAGTTTTTCTTTAGTCTTCCCCACTGCACAACCTTTTTATTGATTCTCTACTTAAGCTGACATTAATAATTGGCACTTTGAATCATCATTATTCTCAATTGATTCTTCAGTCTTTTGCCTCCCGTCTTAAGTAACATCACCCTTCTTTCTTTAATTCACAAATTCCACAATTTCTTACTCACTCAAATAAGCTAAGGACTAGGTCCCTGTGAGACAACATATCCAATTTTCAAAAATTGAGCCATTATTATACATTATCAAGGAACAACTCCTGACTGCAAATCCTTTTCTCAAAATCGGGACCAAAGGTCAGTTTTTGAATTTGGGAACCCACTTTAGCTTGAGTTCCAAATTAGAAGACAATGGTTTAATAAAATCTTTCTTGGTTCATCTAGGTACAAAATTCATTTTTACATTTCTTAAGGGCTTAAAACCCTTAGGATGTGAATTTTCTTCCTAAATATATCTGATACCATTTAGTTTTTCTCCACTTCAACTTTTACAATTTTACTTTGTATGTCCATCTCCACATTGAGTACATGAAGATCTGTGAGCCTTGTTCATAGCAACATGATGATTTTTTTCTTCTAGAATAAGAGGTTGTGGTTCTCTTCAATAATCAAGACCATTACCATTATTTACACCTTGACAGATCAAATTAGAAAGGATCTGTGAAGATGTTGTCCATTTAAGAGACTTGTTAAGCTCTTCTCTTAGACGTACTATGTCCCTTTCTAACACTTTATTTTTATAAAGTGTAGACATAAGGTGTCTTTGAGAATCCTTCAATTTCTCTTCAAGTTCAAATTTAAGCTTTGAAGCTTCTCTCTTTTCTTTTCCATCTAAGTCACCCACCTTTTCGAGTTGGTCATACAACTTTGATTTTTAGAATTTAATTTAGTGACCATTTCCTTAGATTTATATAATTTGAAAGTTAAGACAATCAATTCCAGATCTTGATTATCAACTTTCTCTTCTAGAGCATTTTTCTTAGAAGTTTGATCTCATAGAGTCTATCAGCACACTAGCAAGATTTTTTATTTTCCTGGCAGAGTAGTTATCAAGATTATATTTTATAGATCTTCATGCTTTTCATCTTCATCAAATTTTATGGAAAAGTCTCCCCATCCTGCCAATGTTTGTTTTACTACACCACTGGATACATCTTTTGTTCTTGATTTTAAAGGATATTTTCATTTCTATTGCTAAGATGACCACCCCTTTTTATAGTTCTAACAATTATCGTTGCCAAAAGTGCAACATCAGTGTCTTCTTCACCTAGGTCAGACTCTAAAGCCTTCAAGGTCTTGAATCTAACTTTTTTTTCTTCCTTTCTTTCCATCCCTAGTTCAGTTGTAGCAACTATGATGACCAGAATACTCTGGGTATGAACCTTTTAGATTAAACCTGCTCTGATACCAATTATTGGAACCCTTAAATCTTCTTCTAGGCTCCTTTCGCATGTAATAGCTCTACTATAATCTCATCTTGGCAACTCTACCAAGGACTCTCTACGCTAATTTGCTCTAATCAGTCTCACACTTAGGCAACTCTACCTAAGCACTGCCTACTCAAAGAGAAAAATATTGATCTTAGAGCATGAGCAGTTCAGTTACAAATCTATACTATCTTTATAACAATTTCAATTTAAGCACTCATAAAGCTAAGTATTTGAGCAGTGTTGAAATGGGGTTTTCTTCCTTTCTTCACTCTTTGTATTTGGCAAAAACCATTTGATAAAGTGGAGTATCTTTCCATTTATAGCAGAGTGATGATTAGCAATGAAAGATCATTGGACCAGCTGTCCTAATCAGTAGCACCTGCAAGTTTGTTTCACAAGAGACAAAGTTGTGCAGACAATGCCTGCCAGCTGTACTGTACCTTGCACATCCAGGGACCTGGTCCCTTACTGTTAGCTATTTATCATCAAAACTACATATAGCAGGTAGCATGGTTTCATGAATGAGTATGAGGATGCAATGCTCACAACCAACCATAATGAGTATTTCCGCAAACAACTACAATGAGAATTTCCACAACCAACCACAATGATTACTTCCACAACCAACTACAATGAGAATTTCCACAACCAACCAATATACCATCACGTGAGTCAAATATCCACTCATTATTTCCAAACTTTCAAGAAATCCAAAATAATTCATATGCCAATAGATTATGAATACATCATATTGCACACTTGGTACCACAATATGTTTTTCATCAAATGAAACATAATTATTCTCATGTACACAGTCTATCAACATCACAAAGGATCCAACACGGTCACACATAGTACTTAATATCACAAATCAACCAATTACATCACATATAGGCCTCTACATGACACAACATAATTAGATAGAAATTTTTCAGGATTAGTTCCCATACTTTTAAGATGTTTTTGCATACAAATTAGCTGCCCAATCCAATCTATAAGACTTAAGCCATAACGTACATCAAACGCCAAAATGATCTGCTACACTTCAAACCCCAAGCCTTACTCCTCATGAATGGCACCAAAATTAACTAAAATATCAAAATACGAGATCTACACGTCAAATAGAAACCAATGACACCCATATTGCCTAGTTTAAAGTCGGGGTCAAAACGGACTCCTAAAATAGGTTTTAGAAAAAAGGGTAAAATCAGAACTTTGTTTCAAAAATATGTTCCCCATATTTTTATGAGTGTACATCTAAAAACTTTAGCGAAAATGAGTTAAAAATGAGGTTCAAATTGAAGAAAAATCATTTGAAGCTCTATCGGATAATGTCTATGAAATCCATTTAAAAATCAAGAAACAAAGTTGTTTTGAAGAAAAAATTGAGGAAAACTTGTAATTATTGGATTAGGAATATTATTCAAGTAAAAAGGTGTTTAATTAGGGCTTAATTTGAAGAAATACAATTTTGGGCCTTTGGGGCCAAATTCCACAATTTCCACTTTCAAATTTGAGTTAAAACAAGAATGTAATGTTAAAGATAGAAGAAATTAGTTGAAATGAGTGTAATGAATATTAACTAAGTTTAGAAATGGAGAAAGTTGCTTAAAACCACAAATTCCTATGATCTAAGTCTAAAAAATGATGAAAAATGCTGAAACATGGGTATTTATACTCAGTATCCACGATCGTGGAACACAGGTTGTGGTACCTCATCTGTCAGGGGTATCATTATCGCAGGCAGGGGTTGCGATTACGACATCATGACTATTGGCCTTATCACAACAGTAACACTATTTCACTATCTTAGGTGAACCAAATATCTAGTGCACCAGCTGGGGATTTTGGACTATTCCACGTTCCCGCGGGCCCCTCAAAATTCATATGGAATCTTGTGAATGCAAACGAACTATACTACCCTATCAAATTCGACGATTCAAACTCGATAGTGATATAAAATTTTCCAAATGACGTTTTCACCAAGTTGACCCCCGAAACGCAAAATCACAATTTTTTCAAATAGAGGATCAAAATGAGATTAAAAATCCACATAATCGGACCAAATAGTTACTACCCTAAAATCAACATTTCGAATCTGTAGGTGCAGTCCATTTTTCCATTCATCGCACGGATCAAGAAACAATCATAGAAGTCCATATTCAGGCTCTCGAAGCCACCAAAACCACAATTTCATACAAATGACACCAAAACGCATTGGGAATTATGCCAATTAACTCCATAACCCAAAATTACCACAATGCACCTATGAGGAGGTGTAAAATAGTCAAATCACACAAAAACACATGTTTTATTAGGATATCATTACATCATCTTCACTAAAAATGTCGTTCATCCTCGAACTAAAGGTAAGAGAAATATTGAATTAATAAAGAGCTGGGGATAAGAATCATGCATATTAGACTCGACCTCCCAAGAAGCCTCATTTATAGGTCAATGTCGCCACGGAACCTTAATCATAGGGATAACTCTAGAGAGATACTGTCAAATATCCCTAGCCAAAATAAAGGCCGACTACTCAACAAAAGACAACCACTCAATTAACTAAACTGACTCCCAACAAATAACGTAAGGCTCATCCAAAATGTTATGGCAAAGCATGAAAACATGAAAAATTTGAGGAACAACTGATAAGTTTTGGGGAAAAGTTAACTCATAAGCTATATCACCAACTGTTTGAAAAATCACAAATGGACCAATACACCGGGGGCTAAGCTTTCCCCTCTTTCAAAACCTCATCACAACTTTCATGGATGAAACTCAAAGGAAACACAATCACCAACACTAAATCTGAAGGCATGAAGCCTATGATGTACATAGCCTTTCGCCAACTCTGGGTTGCACAAAGCCTATCCTGAATAATCCAAACTCTATCCAAAGACTCACCGAGCAAGTCTCTACCTTGAGGTCCAACCTGAGAAACATCAAACCAACCTGTTAGAGAGCGATAATGCCTACCATATAAAGCCTTAAAAGGAGCTTTATTGATACTGGAATGGTAGTTATTATCATATTAAAACTCTGCTAGAGCCAAATGCTGCTCCCACTGGCCACAAAAATCCATCACACATGCATAGAGTATATCCTCCAACACCTGGGTAGTTAACAATGACTAACCATCAGTCTGGAGGTGAAATATTATGCTAAGGTCAACTTGATTACCTAGCTCATCCTGAAAAGTCTTCCTGAAGTAAGAAGTGAACACAGAGCCTCGATTTGATATAATAGACACTGACACACCATAAACTCTCACAATATTGTGAATACAAATACGGGCCAGCCAGCCTCTCAACACTGAAGGAGACCTACAACAAAAGGAAATGCACACACGTGGTCAATAAATCTATGATGATCCAAACACTATTAGATCCATATGAAGAATGAGGATACCCGATCATGAAATCAATAGTGATTCATTACCACTTGCACTCGGGAATAGGTAACTGCTGAAGCAATCTACTAGGCCTCAAATGTTCGGCCTTCACCTGCTTGCAACAATGGCAATGAGCTACAAAGTCTACTATATCCTTTCTCATACTACCCCACCAGTAATGCTTTCGCAAATCATGATTCATCTTAGTCACTCCTACATAGTTGGAATACCTAAAATAACGGGCTTTTTCTAAAATCAATCTAATCCAATCACCCACTCTTGACATGCAAACTCAGCCTCTAATCCTTAATATTCCATCAAAATCAAGTGAGGCTTCCTTAGGCTCACAAATAAACACCTTACATCGAATCGATCTCAATCCCATATCATTAAACTGTTGAGCTCAAATCTGCTCCAACAAAGAAGACCTAGAATCCATAATAGCCAAAACACACATAGTAGTCAAAATATCAAGCCTAACTATCTAGTTAGCTAAAGACTGAACCTCTAAACAAAAAGGCCTCTCCTGGGTCAAAAGATATGCCAAGATGCCCATTTTAGTCGACTTCAAGCTCAAGGCATCTGTAACCAAATTAACCTTTGTCGAATGTTACAGAATAGTTAAGTCATAATCCTTAGGCAACTTAAGACAACAACATTTCCTTATATTAAGATCTGTCTAGTTAAAGAAGTACTAAAAGGTACAATGATCTAAGAAAATCTCACAATGGACTCCATACAAGTAGTGCCTCCACAACTTCAAAAAATAAAAACAGCCGCGCAGAACTCCAAATCATGGGTAGGGTAATTCCTCTTATGAAGATTCAACTGATGAGAAGCATATCAAATCACGCTATCCTCCTACATCAATGCAATACCTAACCCAATATCTGATGCTTTAAAAAAGATGTTGAAACCCACGACCTTCTTAGGAAAAGTCAAGATAGAAGTTGAGGTCAACAAATCCTTGAGATTTGAAAGCAATCCTCATGATCGTCAGATCACTGGAAAGAAATTCTCTTCAGAGATAACTTGGTCAAAGGAACTGCAACGGATGAGAAACACTCAATCAAATACCGATAAGAACCTACCAAGTTGACAAAACTCTAAATCTCGATGGGTGAAGTAGGTCTAGAATAATCATAAACTGATGCAACCTTGGCTGGATCAATCATAATACCTTTCTTAGTCACTATGTAACCCATGAAAGAAATAGACTCCAACTAAAACTCATACCTGGAGAATTTTCCATACAACTTGTAATCCCTCAATCTCTGAAGCATAATCTATAAATGTTCCTTATGCTCAGCCTCACTCTTGGAATAAAATAAGATATCATCTATAAATACAATGACAAAAGAGTCAAGATATGGTCAAAAAAACTGATTCATCAACTCCATGAATGCAACTGAGGAATTAGTCAACCCAAAGGTCATGGCCAAGAACTCATAATAACTATATTGAGTCTGAAAAGCTATCTTTGGAATTTTGAAGCTCGAATCAACAACTGATGATAGCCGAATCTCAAATTAGTTATAAAAAACAATATGACACCCTAATGCTGATTAAATAAATTATCAATGCGAGGAAGAGGATACTTATTCTTAACCATCACCTTGATTAATTTCCAATAATCAATATAAATACATATAAAGCTATTCTTCTTCTTTACAAACAAGATAGGCGTACCCCAAGGTCATACACTAGGTTAGATCCCTTATCAAATAAATCATGTTATTGGTCCTTTAATTCCTTCAACCGCGTTGGATCCATCCTATAAGGAGGAATAGAAATGGGCTTGGTGCCTGGCTGAACATTAATAGCAAAATCAACATCACGATCTAGAGGCATACCTGGTAAATCAGTAGAAAACACACCAATAAACTCACGGACAATACAAATAGAATCCAAAGAAAGAGGTCAAACAACACTAGTATTATGAATATGAGGTAAGAAAGAAAAACATCCCCTCTTAATCAATTAATGAGCCTAACCCTCTTATAACTTGAATGAAGCACACCCTTAAAAGTTATACATAGCACACCTAACAAACCTAAAGTCACGATCTTAGCATAAGAATCTAAGACAGTGTGATAAGGAACCAACCAATCCATACCTAAAATAACATCAAAATCAACCATATCTAACTTAAGCAAATCTAACCACGTCTATCGCCAAGAAAAAGTCACAACACTAGATCGGTTCATCTAATCCACCACTAAAGAATCTCCATACATAAATAGGTATGGAAAGAGGCCCACTAACAAAATTAAATCTTAAAGCAAAATATGTAGAACGATAGGAGAAATTTAATCTACGATTAAATTACAAAAATGCTAATCTAAAATAAATGCGGATGATACCTATGATCACAACATCTGAAACCTCTATCTCAGGTTTGAATGGTATAGTAGAGCACTATCCATGACCACCAACTATCTGGGTTGCCTTGCAACCACCACCATAGGCTCCACTACCCCTTCCTATCTCAGCTCTGGTAGAACCCTTACCTCTCAAGCTAAAATAAGAGTAACTTTAATCATACGATGGGGATAATTCTTAGCCAAATAGTCTATCTCATCATACACAAAGAAACCACTACGACTTAACTCAATGAGGAAAGGTATCCCTAGGACTGAACGACCTTTCTGAACTACTAGACCTGAAGACCCACGACCCAAACTCTGTAAGGATAGGTATAACGATCTACCATGATACCCATGATAACCTCTAAAATCTCTACTTCAAGAAGCCTGACCTCTGAACTGTCCAAAATGGTGCACCTTCTTGGTGCCACCCTGAGATGGTCAAAGAACACCCTTAATCATCTTAGCATGATTCACTATACTCTAAAAGGATACTCCAAATACAACCATCTAAGACTTAGACAACGAAAGAGAGATATTCAAATCCTTTACAAAATTCCAAATCTTCTCATACCTAATGGAATACTGGTATAGAAACATATAGACAAGAAATTAAAGTGTGTCTTATACTCTACAGTAGTCATGGAGCCCTGCTCCATAAATATAAGTCATCTCTTATCTTATCCCTCAAACTAAAGGCACAAATATCTCTAAACTAGCATCGACAAACCGATTCCATATTATCTTAGGAGAATCAAGAGGTCTACAACCAACAAGCAAATTATGCAACTTCTCTCGGCAATCAATTAAAAACTCACAAGAATCCTCGTCCACCACACTGCTAAATCTAGGAGGACCCAAATGAGTAAATATCTTAAACCTTTTTTGATCCTCGAAATACATAACTGTACTTACAACAATAAGAGGCATAGTAAATCTTGCGGGATGATATCCTATCTAGGGAGGTAACATAGGTGAAGACTGAAACCATGATCTTAAAACACCATACTCAAATATCGATGCTGATAGAGGAATAATACTCAGGGTCTGAGTAGTACCCAAAATAAATGCAGGTGCAACTGGAGGATCCATATTTAGAACTGGAGGAACACCCAATATAACCAAAGGAGAACCCTCTAGGAGGGTCAACAAATGCATTAACAACCTCTCTAAAACTAGGACAAATAAACTCTAAGGAACAGAAACTGAACTTGCACGCTAACATGCTTAACCCGAGCTTCATAGGAGAGTCCCCTAGCAATCCTCTTAGATGGGGCTGATCCACAAGCTCGTTCACTTCCTCAAGTCCATCCATAACTTGAGGCTCACCTTCTGGGTGAAAGCTCTATATTTTTACTCTCATGGGACCTAGTCAACACCATCGATGCAAAAAAAGTAAAACACAACTCAGATCACAATGTATAAAAGAAACTCCTACAATAAGGGATAAAATAATGGATGTTCCCAAAGACATCGTATAGACTCTCAAAGATAGGTATGGACATCTACATACTGATCTACGATACTCTTTTAGACATCCAGTTCTTACATAATTAAGACCAATAAATCTTGTAGCTATTATACTAATTTGTCATACCCCAAAATACAAAAGGTCATGAAGGCTCTTATCGCAGTGAACCTTGACAAGTTAGCCCATCACTCAAAATGATACCTACAAGAAAAAAACAATAATAACCTTAGGGAAAGGCTTCTAGAATAAAGCCAAACCATGTAAATATAATAATTTCCAGAAGAAACATAACCAACAATAAACCATAACTCCAAAAACCTGATATCAACAGTGTAAGAATATATCTGATATAACTCGAATCTAAATGAATTACACAAGATATCCAAAATACAAAAGAAACTCTATCTTCGAAATAAAAGTATAGATATAGTGTTTAGAGAAAGGTATTAGAAGACATACAGAAGCCTAAAAATCACCTACTTCCTTAGAAGCTTCATATACAGTCTGAATCAAGAAATGTGGGGTATACCCAAACCAGAATCTATACTGAAAGGGCACAGTATGAGTGATCACTCAGTAGGTATCTTAGGTCGACCGAACAAAGTAGAAAATAAAGCATACAAAATATATACTAGTAGCACATCACCTGCAATTAGAATATATCCCAGAATGGTAGCCCGCACCACTTGCACTAATAGTTCTATAATATCACAAATATTGCAACAAACCAAAAAAGATCTCAACTATATAATATATCACATACAGGAATAACAAGGAAAGATGGTGTGTGTATATATATAATCACACACATACAAAAGAACATCAAGTATAAGTATAGAAAGATACAATTAGATATGTAACAAGTCAAATAAAAATACAATCGCATCACAAGAATAATGAAGTAGATACATGAGAATGATGATAATTATGATGATGATAATGATGCATGGGGTTGTCGCACAACCTTTGAGACCATTGCATATTCTTTATATATACTTATGGAGCTAAAGATTCCCAATATAGGACACATGGAAAGGTTCCTTAACCCATATACAATCCATCTATCCATATCTCTGCCTCAACATATCCCTTGGGAAGGGTTTTATATGATGTTATATTTTTTGTCATAAAAAAGTGTTGCTACTATTTCTCAGTATTTTCATAATGGTACTATTATTTCATAAATAAGTATGACAGTGCAATGCTCACAACCAACCATAATGAGTATTTCTACAACCAACCACAATAAGAATTTCCACAACCAACCAATATACTATCACATGAGCCAAATATCCATTCATTATTTGCAACTATTCATGAAATCCAACATGATTCATATGCCAATAGAGTATGAATACATTACAATGCGCACTTGGTACCACAATACGCTTTTTATCAAACAAAACACAATTATTCTCATATATACATGTTATCATCATCACATAGGATCCCACACGGCCATACCGAGTATATAATATATCGAATCCACCAATTACATCACATATAGGCTTCAACATGGCATAACACAATAAGATAGTCATTTTTCATGATTAGTTTCTACACCTTTAACATGCTTTTACATATGAAATAGCTACCTGACCCAATCTAAAGGAGTTAAGCCATAACCTACCTCAAATGATGAAAGCTCTCTATCAGTACCTGCGATCGTGGACTATATGTTATGATCACGGTATCTCGTCTGTTAGGTGTATCAAAATCATGGGCAAGGGTCACAATAATGACATCCTTATTACTGGCCCTATCATGATTGCTGCACTATTTCGTAATTATGAGTGCACCATCTGGGGATTTTGGATCATTACAATTCCCCATAGTCACCTTAGGATTTTTTTAAAATACTGTAAATGCAAACAAACTATACTATAATATTAAATTAAATGCTCCAGACTTAATGGTGATATCATATTTTCAAAAAGTCATTATTTTCACAAAGTTGACCTCCGAAACCCAAAATCACAATTTTCCAAATTGAGGGTCAAAATGAGATTTAAGTCACATAACTACACCCAATATGTTACCACCCTAGAATCAATGTTCCAAATCTATTGGTGTAGTTAATTTTTCATGAGTCACACGGATAAAGAGATAACCATAGAAGTGTATAATAAAGCTCTTGAAGCAATCAAAAATCACAATATCACACAAATGGCACCAAAATGCATTGGGAGCCATGCCAATCAACCCTAAATCTTTGGAACACCATAATGCAACTATAGGGAGGGGTAAAATAGTTATATCAAACAAAAACACATATTTCACATATTTCATCAAAAGTGAGTCATTACAAAAGATGAACAATAAGCTTGCCCATGGTACAACATTCTACTAATATCAGAATATCGAGGTTCAAGATCAACTAGAACATTAAAGGGTTTTAATATAGGATAAGGGATGGATAGAAACTATTCTAGCCATTAATAATGACTATCTTCTTTATGAACTTTAATAAATCATACTATACAATGAAATTTTCTCTAATAACCAATTTCTTACCATTTGTATCTTCTTAAATCTTTTTTTGTTTTGCCCCATCTCTTTAAGCTAGTTCACATATAAGAAGAATGGAGTATTCTTAATCAACTTATGATTCACTTTTAATCAATTTGATTTTTTTTTATTTCATTACTCCCTACCACCACACATAAACTTTTTCAAACAAATAGCTACTATTTTGGAGCATTACTTTCACCTTTTTCTTCTTTAAATCTATACTACTTAACCACCTTAATTTTTAACTAAAGTTCTAAGGAGCTTTGAATTAAATTATAGTCAATTAAACAAGTGGAATAATATACATATGAGTCTACCAATGAATAGGCTAAAGGATCAACGAGGCTAGGTAATATTATGCAATAAGAGTAAATAAAAAGAGGTCCAAAACATGGCTATCAAAGAAAAGCCTATATAATCTCAATGGCTATCAAAGAAAAGACTATATAATCTCGAAAATCCAACATTTTTTATTTTTCTTTGCAAACATACTTACAAGTTATAGACATCAATATGCAATGGAAAATATAATAAAAAACTTCACTCATATATGGAACATGCTCAAATCAAGTGAGATACCTATAGACTTTACACCAAGCAATAACATGAATTGAGTATTAAGCCAACATTGTACAAGAGTCATATAAATAAACCTTGATATCTAAATAATAGACATTCAACACTATAAACATTCTTACACATTCAAAACCACTTGCATCATGTAATCATACATAGCAACTCGCAAGAACATCACGTTTATTCCAAATACAAAAATTTTAAAATTTACTCCTAAAAATAAAAAAGGGATACTCGGTTCAAAGGGCGCCTCCTAAAAAAATAACAAAAAAGAAAAACCAAGGGGTAGGTGAAGTGTGCCCTGATTAGACTGACACCATCAAAAGCTAAAACATAAATAAAAAGAAAATCTTGTTGTATTTTTTTTCAAATTTAGTCAAAACCTTAAATAACAAATAAAAATAGAAATCCTAGAACCGTACTTCACCCTAACCAATCGAAATATTCCCAACCCCATTTTTAAAATCATACTTTATCCTCAATGAATAAATTCAAAGCGTAGATAGAAATAATCCTTGAGGCCTCTAGGCCTAGCTAGTAGCATCTTTAATCATTAAAGATACAGGGTGGACACCACACCCAGTGTTTTCCATGCTTCTTAGATTAGGACCTCGATACTCAGAATTTTCTTCAACTTGTGACACAATAAAAACTAAAACAAAAGTGATATAAAAAGGAACACAAGAAAATAAAATACCTATCTTATCTTGGGTTGCCTCCCAAGCAGAGTCTGATTTAGTGTCACAACATGACCTATATCACTACTCATCATCCATATTTCTTAAACCTTTTTCTCTTACTCGAAGGGTATCTTCTTACTCTTTTGTGACTGCTTGAGTGTTTACTCTCAAGGTTTGCATAGTTTTTCACAACAACCTTTTTTTCAACTTTGAGCTTAGTGGATGGCTTAGGCCACTCTATGAGAAAGTCCAAAGAGGCCATTAAAGGATTACACTCTTCCACTCCACACTCATCCCTTCTAAGGTTGTGATGAAGCATGAATCCTAATAGTATGAGGGTAGATTCAGTGTTTTCTATATAGTGAAGACCACTTATTCATCATTCAATCTCATTATCAGCATGCCCTCTTTAACATCAATAAGTGTTCCTCCCATTGCCAAGAATGTGTTGCCCAGTATGATTGGTATCCTATCATTTGCATCATAATCAAGAACAATGAAATCAATATGAATAATGAACTTACCAACCTTAACGAGGACATCTTTAATGATTTCTTTGGTATACAGTCTTGTTCTATCAACCATTTTGAGCACCATCACACATAGTTTCGACTTCCCCAATCCAAGAGTATTGAACATGGATAGAGGTATAAATTTTATGCTTTCCCCCAGTCACTTAAATATTATACTATATCACTCTAACCAATTTGTATGGAAAGAGTGAAGTTTCCTGCGTCCTTAAGATTCTTTGACATCTTTCTAATCACAATTGAGCTGCACTTATTAGTAAGTGATACAATTTCAATTTCCCCCAACTTCATCTTATTGGTCAGCACATCCTTCAAGTACTTCTTAAAGTTAATATGAAGTTCTCTGAATATGCCAAAGAATTTCTTAAAACAAGAATCCTCCTTGGCCTTTTTGAACTCTTGAGGCATTAGTGGTGGTGATATATCTTGTTAGTGATAAACTGTCATTATTTTTAGGAACTCAAACTTCATCATCTTTGGGTGATACTTGGTTCTCCTCTACCCGTTTTGGGTCTAACTCTTCCTGTACCTCTTGATTTTCTTTGGAGGTTTATCAATAACGTCTATCCCTCTTATCAAGGAGCTTGCCATTACCTAATTAGGAATCTCTATGTCTCTAGGAAAACCCCCTTGAGGTCTTGTATTCTGTTCTTGATTTAACTGCCATAACAATTTTTCCAAGTTCTTTTGAGCAAGTTGCTGATTTAGAATTTCTACAATGATATTTTCTTTCTTAGCAAGGATTTTCTGTAAGGTCTCTTCAATATTACTAGTCTACTTGTTCTGCTGCTTATAAAACTACAGAGTCTAAGCCTTATTATTGTATGATGAGTAGTTGGGTTGACTCTACCACTTAAAGTAGCAGGTCTTACCATAATTCAAATTTACCTTCTATGCATTTTCCATAATGTTCACTAACTCTGAATTCAATCCACATTAGTCTACAAAGTAACTACTAATACCATAAATCTCTCACTAAGATGAGGTCTACTGAACTGTATGTTTTTATGTCTGAGGTTGGTTCACACCAAAATTACTGAACTGTGCCATCATTTGATTTTGTAAAGCTAATAATTGTAGACACTATCCACCTCAATCATCCGATAGGCTTTTTCACTGCATTTCTGGACATATCACCAAACTATTTGGGATTACCTTATGTAATGCAGTTTAACAAAGAATACAACTCATCATAAGTTTTCTCCAAGTCTTGACTACCTGTAGTTGAATCTAACAATTTTTTTATGGTGTGATAAAAGCTTCGACAAAAGTGTGAGCCTATACCTCATTATTTGGTTGATGGTTAGGGTAGTCCTTAAGAAGTGATTTGAACCTCTCCCATGCATGATATATTTTCTTATATGGATTTTGCTTAAAACTTAAAATTTCATTGTGTAACCTTGCAATCTTTCCAGATGGGAAAAATCAGGTGAGGAATTTCTTCGGCAGACCATCCTATGTAGTTATGGAGTTTGAAGGTTTTGCTTTCAACCATTTCTTTTCTAACCCCAAAAGTGAGAAAGTGGAGAGAGTGAGCCTCATATAGTCAGTGGATAATCTAGTAGAGATAAAAGTATCATGGATCTCCAAGAAGTTTTGTAGATGAACTTGAGGATTCTCCTGTGATTAGCCTAGGAATTGCCCACTGCAGTGCAATAATTGCACCGTATTCTATTTGAGCTCAAATCTACGTCCATGTTTTGGTATGCGGATGGAAGAGGAACCATTGGTGGTGAGTGTGATTGATACATTGCGTACTATCATACAACTAGATGATCTTAAGTTATTGGAGCAATAGTCGCTTCTTCATGTTGAACTTGCAATATTGGATAGAGAGGACTACTTCTCTCCTTAGCTGATGTAAGCATCATTGCAGTTTAGGATATGTGTCCACCAAATCCCTTTCCCTTGCCAGATTACCTGAGATTAGACATAAGCCTTCAATTTCAGAAGCGCAAACCAAATTGGTAACACTTAATACCAACATAGAAAAACTAAAAGTAAGACAATTGCAAATTTTTAAGTCCCCGGCAATGGCACAAAAAACTTGTGGCGTCCCAGCACACACATAAGTGTAAGTGATTACCCAACTAGTAAAGTGTCATTGAAAATCCAGTTATCAATCCCACCAGGACTGGTACTAAAAAGCAACCTAATTCTACCATTACTAAAGAGATTAAACAAGTTTTAATTATAACTGAGAGTTTAAGAGTTGAGAATTTAAAAGTAATTGTAACCAATTTGATAATGTTATGTATTGGAGACATTAATAGGGATAAATCTAGGGTCAAGGACTAAGAATATTCCTACTTAACTATACAGTCTAATTAACATTAGATAATTATGTTGGTTGATGATTCACGGGGTTTGTAACAGAATTAGGGAATGGTCATCTTCCAATCGTCAATATAAGTTAGACCTACAACTACATCATTGAGTGGGAATGTATAAACTAAGTTAAACTCATTTATATATCTTACTGTATATGAAACAAATGGGGAAAATTAGGTATATTCCTATCCTAAGCACAATTCTTAACTTCAATCCCTTGAATGTTAGAGATTGCACTCCATATATCCCTTGATCTAATCTATTGTCCCTCCTTCTGATTTCACAATATAAATATAGGTTTATCTTAAGGGTCTCAAATCCATAGAATATTTATACAAAGTACACATGAACAACAAAGCATAATAATTAACTTAAACAAAATCAATTGAAAGAATACGTATTCATATTCTTGTCCTCAACCCTAGAATGAGGTTTAGCCACTCATGGATTTACAATGAATCACAAGATTGAAATTCATGTATAAAAACTAAAAGTAAACTAAATAAAATATAAAGAACCCTAATAGCATCATCCTCAAGCATATTTCCACCCTTAAAAGTTGCCTAGTATCTATACAATGAGAACAAAGTGTTTTATTTATACTGGGAAGGAGTTTGCCCATTTTAGTGCCTTGAGGGTGACTTTACAACATCATAAAACCTTGTTATGCTCCTAAACATTGCTTCTAACATCTCAAATGGTGTCCGTTATCATCAAATAACACGAATTAGTGCACACAACACAATAGAGTTCACCGACATAAACTAGAATAACTCATACATCAAGCCAATAACACTACTTTTCTCGTCTAAGCTATAAATGATCAATCAACTAGTAACACTAGTTTTTTCATCTAAGATCTAAGTGATCAATTTGATCCTTAACTTGTTTGAGACACACCTTAAACATTATAAACATGTTGTTTAACCCATATATGCTTAAATAGATAATTCAGAACTCATTACCCACACAAAAAGTCCTAAAAACTAGGCTAAACATATGTGGATAGTGATACGTAGGTGCATGAATCTACCTAAGATCACTTGAACCTCTTGCGTTATACCCTCCAACTTCTTCACATAGTCAAAAATTTCACTAAAACCATTTCTTGTAGATATCAAATAAACAAACAGAACCTGAAGACCATAATTTATACTCTTAATGAAGAGGCAAATTATCTCCTCCTTAGTAGTCAACAACTGAGTGGTATAGCGAGACAAGATACGGAACTTAGCCTCATAGGATGAAATTGACATATCTGCCTGCTCCAATTCTAAGAACTCATAATTTTTGTAATCCTGAAGTGCATGAGGCAAAGACTTTTCCAAGAATAAGGCTTGAGACCACTCTTAATTTAATGTAGGGAAAATCTGTGATAGCCATTCTACATACCCCATCTACTATTGATTATCATCTTTCCCTAATAGAAAAGTATCAAACTCTACTATGCGTTTCTTCACAATACCAATATTATATAACCTCTCATAATAGTAAATGATGAACTCAAAAGAATGCCCAGACTCAGTACCCTGGAATATAGGTGGTTTCATCTTAAAATATTTTGTCAACCGTTTATGTTTCGAACTAATCATCAATAAACCAAAAATAGTATGAGGAAAAATACCGGTCATGGAAGCTTATCCACTCAAGAAGGCATAACAATAATAGGCTTAACACACAGTGGGTGTAGCTCCAGTCCTCGCTAATCCACTCAGAAAATCTAGCACCTACTGATAGACCTCCTAAGACATAGGGGTAGTCCTACAACTATGGTCGATGCCGCCACGTTGGGCTCTACTGCTTGCTTCTCTACTGCTTCCCTCTCCTTAAGATTGTCATGACCCAACTCCTCAAGCCATGATGGCGCCTACCATAACCCACCAGTAGGAAAGCCAATCTGTAGTCTGAAACGGCTAGTAACAGACTAATTAATAATATAAAGAAAAAATGTGGAATATATGAAATAAAGATCAACACATAGAAGAATCCCAAAACCCGGTGGTGTCAAAACATGATCTTCTAAACATAATATGAGTACAAAATTAATATATCAAGGAGAAAATCTCCAAATACAACATCGAGATTAGTTTTATACATAAGAAAAAGATAAGCAATACTCCAAATATCAGGAGCTCACTCTAAGTCTCCGAACTAGGGATGCTCCGCATGACGCACACATCAATGATGATAACCCATAGAATGATCTGAAGGCTGCAAAATTATAGTATGAGTACCAAATAAATCATACTCAGTTGGCATTTGGAAAATGAGCTTCAAAGATAAAGCAGATATACAAAGCATATAAATAGAATGAAATCTACACCCAAGAGTTCAAAAATCATATAAAAAATCAATGAGAATAATAAAGGACAACTATCCTGTTCATGTCCAAAAGTCTAATATGACAAGACTATGGAAGTATTAACATAAACTATCTATTCTTGCTGCATTCAATCTATGACAATACTATACTGTATATCCCTGGCCAACATACAAATAAAAGGTGAAAGAAAGATATAGAGTAATATACAAGGTGAATAAATGACTATATAATATGAACAATGAAGGAAGGGATATACGACAGTACCATAGATTCATATAGCTCTCTCTCTATATATAAACATGAGGTCATCTCAAAGCATAACCAATATCATCATATCTTTGGTCTATGACCTTATTATAATACTATCAGGATTTAATTACTATCATATTCAAGGTTTTTAACCCATACGGCTAGACATGAATAATCGTGCACAGTAACATGATCATAAAATAGATGAGGCCAAAGACATACATCGATCCTGATACTGAATAATTGACCAATCTATCATAGGCTAGCCATAATAATGATCATAACAATGATAATAATGATAACAATAACTTTGTAAATAATTGGCTACACCGGACCACCAAATACCTAGTCGAGCCTATGCATACCACCACCGCCCCAAACTCGGAAGGTTTAGTTAGTATACAACAACACAAGGCATTTTATTCACGCATATCTATGCAACCGTCCCATACTGGCTAATAAATATAGGTGCATACTAATGATAGGTAATGCACATATAGGAATGAATGCAAAATACATAATTTATATTACAACTGATCATAACTGTCCTTATTAAGACCATCATTATCATCATCAACCTCCGGCCTTGCCGGGCATCAATATATCATTAATATATCCTCCGACCCTGCCTGGTGTCAGCATCATCACAATAGTATTTTCTGTCCTTATCAGGTATCAACATCATCATAATAGTTTCGTCCGACCTTGCCAGGCATAAATATCATCATAATAGTATCCTCCAACATTGCCAAGTATCAATATCATTATAATAGTATACTCCGGCCAAGCTAGGTATCAATATCATCACAATAATCATTACTGAATAACGTACACTAAAAATACTCGTAAACATAGTCATATCACCATAGAATATTTATCGACCCAATATTTCCTAACTACTCATTATTAGTTAACCAATGCTAATTATATAGAAACTGATAGTTCACTTATCGACACACGACTTCTAGTTATTAGCCTAAAATTATCCATATTAATAGGATAACAACTAACCACTATTTATTAAATAGTCAACATCTGATATCTAGTCAAAGTTCATCACTAGACAAAATTGCCATTTATCCGTTATTCATTATTATCAACTAATAATACCCATTAATCACTATTAGACATTACTACTTGATACCTAACAATATTTTATTAACTGATACCATTAATTGACTAACCATCATTTACCACTAATCCTTGATTAACTATTCATTTATTACCCATTTAGCAACTATTTATCATTATTAACTAGTCATCTCTTACTACCAGCATCTCTTATTATCTAGCCTCATTAATACACAACTCCTCAGCTATCCACTATTCGACATCACGAACTTAGGGATCAATATCAACTAATCTTCACCTATCCTAAACCCGTCCTTACCATAAGTCAAGCATTTACCATCTCTAGCAACCACATATTTATACTAAGTAAGATTCATTAACTAATACTTAGATTAACAATCCACCAAATGCTAAAGTCATCTAATGGACAACTACCTACCTCATAGCTTAACTGTTAATTAGGCAGAACAATCATAATATCATACTTCATAAAGAATCATATAAGCTACTGATATAATATTATGGATGTACCAAATCTATACATGCCAACAGCAGTGTCCAATCAATAAAGTCGTAAGCAACATACAACATTTTTCTCTGTCCCATACCGAAGAGATATGTATACAAAAATATATATAAATCCATAAATTATAATCATATCCTTTTTTATGGAAACTAATTCTCGGATATCCAATCATTAATATTACATGGTCCTTGTCCCAATGATAAATCTGGAATAATCTCAACATCATAATCATGACTTTTGACCCATATATACATCCAGAACTCATATCCATAATCATATTTCTAAGCCATAGCATATCTCTAACCATCTCACACATAGGAGGCATCTTACATATAAGAGGTATAATATATATAGACATGTAATCATCTGTAGAATATCTTGTATGAAAATGTCAAACATCATGACTATGAGAAATATCACCTCTCTAGGCCAATTACCTTATCTAAAATAAACCTCATCTTTATAGGTCCAATAATTATGACTAAAGGAAATAGCATCTCTATATGGTAATCATCAATTCTAAGCGAAAAGAGCATCTCTATAGGCCAATCATCATGTCTAAGAGAAAATAGAATCTCTATAGGCCATATAACATATCTAAGAGGAATATCATCTCTAAATGCCCAATATCACTTCTATAAGAAGTATCATAACTATAACTCAAAATACACAATCCAGTAGAATAAATGCAAGTGACCAAGTCATGAAGTCACCTTATTCTAAGTTTTATTAGCCTCATCTATGCATAACATCCACAGCTAAGTCCATAAGGCTTAACACAAGTTTAGTCCTAAATGGGCTCAAAATACACAATCCAGGAGAATAAATGCAAGTGACCAAGTCATGAAGTTACCTTATTCTAAGTTTTATTATTCTCATCTATGTATAACATCCACAACTAAGTCCATAAGGCTTAATACAAGTTTAGTCCTAAACGGGCTGGACGATCCAACTTCTAATCATTAATTTCCATAATTAGGCACACCATGCCCTAAACTAGGATAAGGTATCTAGTCCAACTTCTAGATGTCAAACAAGCAACATTCAAGCCTAAGATAACAATATCAGCTTGAAACAAGGGTATTCAAGTCAACTCTACCTAACTGACAGTTTCAATACTATAGTACTAACCCAATAAGGTGAAATATACAAATCATGCTTCAAATACTAAATCAATATACAAAACATAGGTTTACATCATAACCAGCCCACAACTAATCTAAACTAGAGAGGAAAAATAATAGGATTCTAAAGGGGTATAAACATATATTTTTACGGGTCTCAAGCACTTATCTAAACTCTAAACATCAACAATTAAGGACAAGTCATCATACTGATAATCAATCCAAACATCTATATCCACACACAAAAAATATCACACATCATCTATGTAGAAAAGTAGACAGAATCCTACCTCAAGGCAAAACTACAAAACATCATTGCATGTACCACATGCTCAGCTTCACTATACAATCCTAAAAAATGCCAACACACTATCAAAACCATAATTTACTCATCAATAAAAGTCTAATGACACCCATATTGCACTATTATGCCTTGTATTCAAAAACAAAACCAAAAACCTAAGTAGGTCCCACATATGGAAAATGAGTTTCCGAGGACAACATAATATTCACACATGAACAAAGAATCATAACCCTCAAGAAATGGGTGAATATTAAGCATACTTTGGGCCAAAATCAAGCCCTAAGCTAAATTGAGGTTTTGGGTCCAAACTTGAATTCAAAGGATTCTTACCTTAAATTTGAAGATAATCACGATAAAAGATGATAGTCAAGCTCCCAAGTCACCCAGCATGACTGATTTTGAGTTATTACACTCATTTGATGTTTCTAGGTCTAAATGATGAAGGGGAAATAACCTAAATGCATCTTAGGGTCTTTATATAGCCCCTACAGGTAAGGAGATATCGCTTTCGCAGTCCTAAGGGTTGCGATCGCGATAGCATAATTGCTATTCTATTTTTCACGATTGCACTAGATGACAATAAAATCAAAATAAGTTTCTAACTCATGGAACTCATCCGGAATCCAAACAACATGATCTAATAGTGAATTTTGTGTTTAATCCACATTCCAAGTGCATTGGAATCATCAAAACATTCATCTGAGATCGTTTAGGAAAAAGCATGGCCCACACATATAGTTTTATTATTTTTATAAAGGGCAAAATTTAGAAATAACATACTTATCCCCTTAATTATGAGTTTCCTAGCAACAGTTTCATAAATACATAACATAGCAAGTTGTATTTTGTATTTTTGCAAACTTTTGCTACAAAAATTCGAATACATATGATTTTTTTCTGCTCTTATGATCGATATGTATTTTGTATTTTTGTAAACTGTTGCTATAAAAATACAAATACATATAAATATATATGCTAGAAAATGTAATTTGATAAATGTGCTGCTATTTTTTGTAATTTTATACTTAAGTATGCTACTTTATGTATTTTTTTCTTTTATAAAATCCACTCCATAGCCCAAAATAAGTCTGGGAGCCTTGGGACCTGAACTAAGGGACCCCCAGCATAAAACTAATGTTTCAGACGTGATGACAACGTCAAATTTACAATATGAGATTGTTTTGACTATATATGGGTCCCACACCCATTTTTTCCCATTTTTAACTTTTTGACCAAAGGTCAGAATAATTAGGCACATTGGGACCCAAACCAAAGGTCCACCTAGACTAAAATATATATTATGAATCTGCTGGCACAGTCAGAATTTGCATCTGATATTGTTTCATTGATATTTTCCCCCAAAGGCCAATTGGAACCAATGAAGACTTCTAAATAGGGAATTGATTCTAAAAACCAAACGAACTACCCGGTAATCTAATCGTCAGTCCCAGCAGATAATAAATTACTTGGGGCAACTATGGAAAAGCTTAAATGGAAAAGATAAGCATAAATATAGAAAATTATGTTAAAGGGTCATTACAAAGATAATCCTGAAGTGGATGAGGTGATAGTGACATTTCCCTGTGGGTGTGGCTCATCCCCTCCTTCTCCTACCTCTCTCTCTCGCTTGTACTCTGCTTCATAAGGCTGGCTCTATAGTTGTATGGCTGGTGTTGGGGTTGTTGGAAAGGTTTCACTGGACCTAGTATTAACCATATGTGGATAAAAGAATCGAAAAAATTAGATGCCAATTTTGATTGCTAGATACCAATTGGAATTAGATTAGCACAAAAAAAAAACAATGACAGAATTTCTAAGGCCCGAGAGCCTCCCAAAGAAGAGTACTGACAGTGCCCAAGCATACACGTAAGTGTACGTGGTCTACAAAGTAATATAGTGACCTTGAAGAACGCCGAATATAGATCCTATATGGACTTATATCGACAACTATCCAATTCTAGTTTAACAATTGAGATCAAGTAACCAAAATAGTGTTGAATAATTGTAAACTAAAAATAAAATAAACAGTGCATAAAAATTAAATACTTGAGGCAATCAATGGATTAAAAGCTAGGGTTAAAGAACTTCGAACAATCATACTCGGTTATTGAACTTCATTCGTTAACTCACTTATCTTGGTTGTTGATTCATAGGGTTAATTGCATGATCATGGTCTACCAACCTTTAATTTTTTACCTAATATGGACATTACAACTACATCGTTGAGCGGGGATATAATAATATAATTAAGTTATTCAAGCTATCATCCTATGGGTGAATCAAGTAAGGCTCCTAAGTACATCTCTATCCTAGGTGCTAAGTTAAACTCTTTATTTTATAAGAGAATAAATGTCCAAACTTTATTTATTACCTTTTTATATCTCCTCTTTCCGTCTTCCGAGATAACAAGGTCGATAATATATGTATTTTACTAGTGATCAATCCATAAAATAATTAAAATAATAATCAACACAGAACCAATAATGATAAGAAAAATTAAACGAATTTAATCCAAAATAATAGTACTCATGTTCTTGGCTTTAACCTCAAAAAGAGCGTGTTTAGTAAATAATATTCATAATCACGATCCAAATAATTGAATACATGTAATAAATAATGAAAAATCTAAATAAATAATTAAAAACCTAATAAAGAAGTGTAGTCGTCTCCCAATTTCGTCAAAACCGTCACCACCGACTTGTCCAAAATTGTCACCAAATTGTCCAGGTGCCTTTTGCCTAACCTTATTGGTTTATATAATATAATATTCATAATCCATATGGGATTAAGAAATGGTTACATAATTTGAAAGAGATTCCCACATAGATTCCCTATAGCTCCTCATATAGCATGCCATTTTATTATATTAATAATGGGACAAGCCCAAAACGTGTATATGTAGAACTTGTCAATACTGAAGAGGTGAAGTGCAGTATGTATCTCATGCAGTAATTCCCTGAAATAGAGGGTGCGACGCACGCTCATCGCAGGTACATACTGGAAGTTGCGTCCCAAATTTTGGTTAAGTCTTTATCGTCCCATCGTTCATCCCTTCTATCGTGGTGTATTTCCTAAGAATTTCTAGACTTTATATCATCATTAGTTCATTGTATTCAGCTAACAAAGATTCCTACATAATAACAAACCACGAACTAGAGATCATGTCAACACAATATTCTCAACGACGAATCAAAACAAGAGCTAAGATAAGGTTAATTCATAATGATCTTCACTTATTGTTCCGACTTAAGACTTAACTCACTTGAGCTTTGCACATCAAAAATAAGTTTTTACATAAATAATTACTCTATTAAAACCATTTGAAACCCTTTAATCAAAGTAGAATCCATCAAAACCAACTAGACACACAAAGCTCAAGCTAGTAAAACTCGTTTTCTCGGTCGAACTCTAAATGACTCAATTAAGTGCAAACTTGTTTGGAAACACTTTGAAACATTGTAATCACATCCTTGGACACATAAATGCTTATTTGTATAAATATTAACACATAAAGCACATGAATTATCCTCTAAACAAGCCTAACTAATCTAGAATAGTAAAACTAAAGTGCATAAATACACCCAAAATCAAGTACTAATGTCTCTGTAACATTGTACAAGACTCTATTGGACCCATTTTGGTATGACAATATCTATGGACCTCGGATTTAATACCAACTTTGTCATGAACGAAACTCATCGTGAGTGGAACCCACAGTACTCACCCGATGAGAGAACTATCTACCCCAAAGCACCTTTCCAAAGTTAACAGTTAAAGTGATAATAAAACTGATACATAAGTATAAATAACTGAACCCAAATTAAACTATATGTAAAACAAAATGCAAAATTCTGTACTTAACCAAACAAATATTAGGAACCGAAACTCATTCGTACCAAAACTACTAAATATTGTCAAGAAGGGGATGCAATCTAAAAAACAAAAATATAGACATAAGTTCAGAAAAAAAGAAATATGTTAAAGAAGAAAGATTTCATGGTATCCTAAAACATGCTGCAAACCCTGAAATCAAGAATACTTCACAAGAATTGCAAGTAAGGTGTCGTAGGAGCCGTTGGAATATGCATTGCACTTATAAAAGAAAGAGCAGGTGTAGTATTAGCAAATAAGAAAAGAATAGTGTACTGGTTGGGTCATTTGTGTAACCCAAGATTAGAATATAAAAACTTAAGTAAAACATAGTACAATAAGTTAATCCATGCATAAACAATATTCACTTAGAAATAGAAAACAACAATTTTATAGTTTAGACATAAAACCAACAAGTCAACAAATTATCACCAAGTCAAGTTCAGACAAGATAAGTCAAGAAACTAAACAATTATCAACCATATAGATATTCAACAGTTCTCTCATGAAACCATCAAATTCACCCGACCTTAGTACATACATGCTATGAGTAATACATATATCCTCTAGCCATGACCTACAGAGGATAATTATTGTCGATGTACTAAAACCCAGACATAAGTTTCTGCGAACCTTGTTTCACCAATAACCCGTAGGAACATTCCAAGTACCAAAACATCTTATATTTAGCAATAGGTAGGTCAAAAATCAACATAAAAATCCTTTACATTGACCACAACAAACAACATGCACTAACAAGCCACACTACAAAGTAGTTAACATGAAGATATAGCATGAATTGGATTAAAATACAATTCCATCACCTACCTCTAACCAAGTTTATAGAACTCCTCAAAGCTAAAGCTTTGCCCTTCTATGTAATTTCCACTTTCTCTTCGTCTAGAACATACATACATATTATTAAAGAAATGACCTACCTTGTTGAGAATTATAACTCATACCCAAACCCTTAAGGCCAAGATCATGATCATTTCCTTTTCGTTCTTGGGCTTTCTTACAGTAATTCACATAAAACTATCAATTCCATGGATTAATTTTTGAATTAACAAAATTACAAGGGTAAATTAACCATTAAAAATCAAAACCCATTAACTTATTACATAGTTTCTAGTATTTCACAAAAAATAACCAAAATCATCCATAAAATCCTTCCCAAACTACATATTAGTAATTGTATGGCTTACTTATCAATTAAAACTTAGCGAGGATGAATTTTTTACCTTTACAAAGACAAACAAAGATCATCTGATAGAAATTAACATAAATTGCCTCTCTTTTTCCCTAAAATATATTTTACAAAAATAAACTATTTTTAGGAATCTTATTGGTCAAAATATGACTGTTGATTCTATAGAAGAATGCATTTCCATAGTAGCATATGCTGCTATAGTGACTTACACTGCTATTTCGAGGTCACTATAGTAGCATGTGCCACTATAGCGTGTGTTGACCAAGATTGACCATTACTACAACGGTATTTTTACATTATAGCAGTATTCCAATCCCTATTAATGCATCAATGGGAAAAAATATCCAGTCTCTACAAAATATCTCACTTCATTCAACACATCTTAAACCAGAGACATTCCAAATAGTTCCCTTTACACTAAGATCAATTTTGGAGTTCTACTTATCCCGATTTGATTCCATAAATTCCTACAATTTTCTTATCATCTTAGCTTCTAGAAATAAATCAAACACCTAAAAAGTTGCTCAAAGTATTGTCAAATTTCCCTAGACCAAGCCTCACTAAGATTTTGCATGAAACTAGCCTAGCTTGAAATTTGTAACTTTAAAACAAGAAGAATTTTAACATGGAAGTTTCAATGAGAGGTTTATACATAATGATAGAAATAATTGTTACACAATTACCTATTAATCTTGATGCTTATAAATGATATAAAAATTATGGGTAAATTGATGTTTTGGTTATAAAACACTCATGGATCACCTAAAGGTTAATCGTTTATTCTTATAACTACTACATATTATAGAGATAGGTTGGATGTGTCGTTACTTTTATTTATTTATCCAAAAAATAGAAATACTCCCTGAGGACTCTAGGCCTAGCTAGTAGTATCTTAAATCATTTAAGACATTCGATGGACCCCAGTCCTAGTCTTTGACATACTTTTTAGCTTAATTCCCCGATACTCATACTTATCTTCCACCTATGCCTTAATAAAAAACAAAAGTGATATAAAAAGGAACACAAGAAAATAAAATACCTTTCATAATTTGGGTTGCCTCCAAAGAAACACCATATTTAGTGTCAGGACATGACGTACATCATTACTTTTAATCTATATTTTGTTAACCTTTTCCTCCTACTTAGAGGCTATCTTCTCTCTCTTTTCTGGCCTCTTGAGTGTTTATTCTCAACGTCTTTATCTTTTTCCACAACAACCTTCTCAGGTTTGTTCATAATTTTTTTTTAACTTTGGGCTTAGTATGTTGCTTGGGCCACTCTATGAAATAATCTAAAGAGGCCATTAAAGGTTTGCACTCTTCTACCTCACACTCATCCCTTTATGGCTGTGAGTATGCACATACCCTAATAGTATAATGGTATATTAAGTATTGTGTATGCCTTGATGAACACCACTTCATAATTCAATCTTATTATCGTTGTGCCTTCTATAACATCAATTAGTTCTCTTTCTGTTAACTAAAATGGGTGCCTCAGTATGATTGGTACCCTGTCATATGTATCATAATCAATAATAATGAAATCAATAAGAATAATTAACTTACCAACCTAAATGAGGACTTCTTCAATGATTTCTTTGGGCTACACTCTTGTTTTATTTGCTATTCTGAGCACCATTGAACATGGCCTCAACTTCCCTAATTAAAGAGTATTGAACATAGATAGGGGGATAAATTTTATTCTTTCCCACAAGTCACTCTAAGCTTGGACCATATCACTTTCCCTAATTTGTATGGAAAGGGTGAAGTTTCATGGGTCCTTAAGCTTCTTTGTCATCTTGCTCATAAATATTGCCCATCATTGTCTCATTGGTCACCCCAACCTTCAAGTACTAAGTATAGTTACACATACCTTGGCAAACATCTAATAATGGGAGGTTATTATGAAATTCCCTGGATGTGCCAGAGAACTACTTAAAATAAGCATCCTCCTTGACATTTTTAATCTTTTGAAGTAATAGTGTTAGTGGTATCTCTTGTTCATGATAAGATGCCTTTGTTTTTGGGCACTCAAACTTCAGTATCTTTGGCTACAACTTCCTTCTCCTCTACCTAACATGGAACTAACTTTGCCTGTTCTTCTTGATTTTTCTATGGAGGTCTATCAATATGGTCTCTCCCTTTCCTCAATGTGAGTACCATTATCTTCTAAGGATTCTATGTTACACTTGGCAAACCACCTCGAGGTCCTGTATTTTGGGCCTAAGCTAACTAACCTAATGGTGTTTCTTTGTTCTTTTTAGCAATTTGCTAACTTATAGTTTCTACAATGATTTGTTCTTGATTAGCAAGGATTCTTCCATATTACTGGCCTACATGTTCTGCTGCTTCTAACATTACTAAGCCTGAGACTGAGCCTGTTTATTACCTTATGAGTAGTTAGGTTGACTCTGCCTCTTATGGTTTTAGGCATTACCTTAATTTATATTTACCTTCTATGCATTTCCCATAATGTTCACTGAATCTGGGTTCACTCCACAAGATTCTACAAAGTTACTACTAATACCACAAATCTCGCACCAAGCTTAGGTCTACTGGACTACATTTACTTATGTCTAAGGTTGGTTCACAAGTAAATTGCTGAAATGTGTCATTATTTGATTTTTCAAAGCTAAGAATTGAGCGGCCAAAGTAGTTACATTATACACCTTAATTATTTCGATAAACTTTTTCACTGTATTTATGGACATACCACCCTACCATTTGGGATTACCTTGTACAATGTAGTTCTACAAAGTATATAACTAATCATAAGTTTTCTCCAAGTCTTGACTACCTGCAACTGAATCTTACAAAATTTTTGTGGTGTGATCAACAACATTACCTAAAGTGTGAGCCCATACCTCGTATGTTTGATGATGGTGCGGTCTGTCCCCAAGAAGATATTTGAACCTCTCCCATGAATGATAAGTTCTTTTCTGGATTTTGCTTAACATTTAAAATTTTATTGAGTAACCTTGAAGTCTTTGCATATGGAAAGAATCGGATGAGGAACTTCTTCAACATACTATCCCATGTAGTGATGGAGTTTGAAGGTTCTGCCTTCAACCATTTATTTGCCAGCCCCTAAAGTGAGAAGGGGAATAAAGTGAGCCTCATGTAGTCAGTAGAAAATCTAGTACCATTGATCTATAAGAAGCTTTTTAGATGAACTTAAGGATCCAAATGTCATAGAATTGTGAATTGCCCACTATTGTATAATAATTGCACCTATTCTATTTGAGCTCAAATCTACCTCCATGATTTGGTATGCAGATGACGGAGGTTAAATTGGTGGCATGGGCGATTGCTATTTCACATACTATCATACGGATGGTTGACCTTCACCTATTGGAGCAGGAATGACTTTCTCCTATGGAAATTGCAATATTGGATAGTAAAGTACAGATTTTCTCCTTAGCTGATGGAAGCACACTCTAATTTAGGAAATAGGTCCACCAAATCTCTTTCCCTTTCCAGCTTACTTGAGATATAGACCTGTTCCTGCAATTTTAGAAGCTAAGACGAAAATTGTTAACACTTATAAAAAAAAAGCAAAACTAAAAGAAATACAATTGCCAATTTTAGGTCCCCGACAATGACACCAAATACTTGTTGCGTCCCAGCATACACACATGTTTATATGGTTACCCAAGTAGTAAAGTGGCCTTTGAAGGCCAAGTGTAAATCAACATGGACTTACGCTCTGTAGAAATTTAATTCTAGCATTACTATAGTGATTAAACAAATTCTAATTATAATTGAGAGAGTTTAAGAGTTGAGAATTAAGAAGTACTTGCAACCAATTTGATAATGTAAATTGTTGGAGACATTAATAGGGATGAACCTAAGGCCAAGGACTAAGAACAATCCTACTAAGCTATACAATCTTATTAGCTTAGTTAGTTATCTTTGTTGTTGATTCACGAGATTTATAACATAATTAGGGAATGTTCATCCTTTAGTCGTCAATATAGCTTATCCCCACAACCACATCATTGAGAGGGGATGTGAAAACTAAATTAAAAGCATTTATATATCTTCCCATATATGAACCAAATGGGGAAAATTAGATTATATTACTATATTAAACACAAATCTTAACTTCAATCCCTAGAATGTATGAGATCCAAGTCCATGTATCCCATGATCTAATCTATTGTCCCTCCATCCAAGCGTACAATATAAATATAGGTTTATCCTAAGGGTTACAAATCCATAGAATAGTAATAAAATGTATACATAAACAACCAAATACGTTAAACAACTTAAACAAACTCAACTGAAAGCATACATATTCTTGTTTTTGGCGTCAACCCAAGAACGAGGTTTAGCCACTCATGGATGTACAATGGATCACGAGACTGAACTTCAAGTATAAAATAAAAGGTGAACTAAATAAAAGATAAAGAACCCTAATTGCAGCATCCCTAGGTGTATCTCCATCCCCAAAAGTTATCCAGTGTCTATTAAATAAGAACAAAGTATTCTATTTATACTAGGAGAGAGTTTGTCCATTTTGGTACCTTGGGCGTGGCATGCCCTTGTTTCACTATGTTTAGGAGTGTGGCACACCCTTAACACAGATGAAAACAGTTTTAGAAATGATGTTTTGTATCTTGGGGAATGGAACGCCCTTATCTTAGAGGCTAGAGGGTGTGGCATGCCTATGACCTGAAAAATTCCAGATTTTGCCATTGTTTACTCCTTCTTTTTGCCATTTGCATTCCTCACATTGTGGATGCTATTACAATATCATTAACCTATTATGCTCCCAAACATTTCCTCTAACATCTCAAATGGTCTACTTTATTATCAAACAACCTGAATTAGTGCACACAAAACAATAGAGTTCACTGAGATACACTAGAGCAACACCTAGCTCGGGCTAGTAATACTAGTTTTCTTGTCGAAGCTCTAAGTGATATTTTAGCTAGTAGCACTAGTTTTTTCATCTAAGATCTAAGTGATCAGTGTAATTCTAAACTTATTTCAAACACACCTTAAACACTATAAAAACTAGTTTAACACATATATGCTCAAATATATAATTCACAACTCATTATGCACACAAAAGTCCTCAAAACTACGCTAAACATATGTACAAAGTGACACTTAGGTGCATAAATCTACCTAAAATTACTTGACCTACTTGTGTTATCCTATTTAAATTTTTCAAATAGTCAGAAACATTATGAGAACCGTTAATTGTTGAAGTCAAAGGAACAAATAAACCTTGATGGTCATAATTCAAACCCTTAATGAAGAGGCAAATCCTCTTATCCTCAGTAGTCAACAACTGAGTGGCATAGTGAGACAAGGCATGGAACTTAGCCCTATAGGATGAAACTGACATGTCACCCTACTCCAATTCTAATAACTCATATATATTTTATGATCCTGAAGAGCATGAGGCAAAGAATTTAGTATGAAAAAGGCATAAAACCACTCTTAAGTCTATGGAGGTAAAACCCATGATCGACATTCTACGTACACCCTCCATCATTACATAGCATCCTTATCCAACAAAAAGTCTCAAACTCTATTACATGTTGCTTTAACAATACTCATGTTATATAAAATCTCATAATAATAAATGATGAACTCAGAATCATCCTCAAATTTAATATCCTAGATGTTGGCGGTTTCATCTTAAAATTTTTTGTCAATAGTTTATATTTCGTACAAGTCATCAATGAACCAAAAATAGTATGGGAAAATCATCGATCATAGAAGCTTCATACATTCTAGGATCCATGTAAATAATACGATGAAAAATCGATATTGTGGGCGTATCTCCAATCCCCTCTAACTCACTTAGAAAAGCTAGCACCTAATAAACCACCTCCTTAGACATTGGGGTAGTCCTACAACCCTAGTCAATGCCGCCACTTTTGATCCACTCCTTGCTCCTTTATTATTTCTCTGTCCTTATGATGATCCTAAAATGAAGGAGGTGATACTTACATTTTCCAATGGGGTGGGGCTCATCCCCTCCTTCCACTAACTTTCCCTCCCACTCGTACTCTTCTCTATAAGTCTAGCATTGCAATTGGAGTGGCTGGTATAGGGGCTGCAGGTCAGGTTTCATTAGACCTAGTATTTACCATACATGGATAAAAGAATGAAGAAAATTAGATACCAATTTGGATCTTCTTATACCAACTGGAATTAGGTTAGCCCAAAAATAATGATAGATTTTCTAAGACCCGATAGCCTCTCGAAGAAGAGTACAAACATCTCCGTACCATTCCACGACACTCTATTAGACCCATTTTGGTAAGACAAGATTAATGGACCTTGTCTGTAACACCAAATTTGTCATGACCCAAACTCGTCGTGAGTGGCACCCTTACTGTTCACCCGGTGGGATAACTATCTACCCCAAAACACCTTTCCAAAGTTAACACTTAATAAGATAATAAAACTAATCATTAAGTAGAAATATCCAAACATAAATTAAAATATACGTATAACAAAATGCAAAATATGGTACTTAACCAAACAACCCTTAGAAATGAAAAGTTATCCGTACCAAAATTACTAAAGACTGTCAAGAAGGGAATACAACCCCAAAAAATAAAATGTAAACATAAGTTCAGAAATAAAGAACTATGTCAAATAAGAGAGATTCCATGGTCGCTCAAAATATGCTATTAACCCTAAAATATGGAATTTGTCACTGGAATCATAAGTAAAGTATCGTAGGAGCAATGGGAATATTTGTTGCACTCATAAAAGTAAGAGCAGGTGTAGTATCAGCACATAAGAGAATAATAGTGTACTAATAGGGTCATTTGATTAACCCAAGATGAGAATATCAACACTTAATTAAAACATAGTACAACAAGTTAATCCATGCTTAAACAACCTTCACTTAGCATAACAAACAACAATTTCATGGTTTAGAAATAAAACCAATAAATAAACAAATTATCACCAAGTCAAGTTTTTAGTCAAGCTAAGTCAAGAAACTAAACAATTATAAACCTTATAAATATATTCCCTGATCACTCATGGAACATTCAAACTCACCTGACCGTAGTACATACACACTATGAGTAATAAATTAACCCTTAAGCCATGACCTACAGGGGATAATTTTGGTCCATGTGCTAAAACCAAGACATAAGTTTCTGCTAACCTAGTTTCACCAATAATTCAAGGGAGCATTCAAAATATCTAAACATCTCACATTTAAATATTGGTAGATAAAAAATTAACATAAAAAACCTTTACATTGACCACAAAAAACATATAATAAGCCACAATATAAAGTAGTTAACATGAACATATAACACAAATTTAATTAAGCTACAATACCATCACCTACCTTATACCAATCTTACACAACTCCTCTAAGCTGGAGTTTTCCCCTTTCGTGCAATCTCTGCTTTCTCTTTCTTTAGAACATGCATATAAACATATTATTAATGAAATGACCTACCAGGTTGACAATTATAACTCACACCCAATCCTTAAGCTCAAGCTCAAAATCAATCCCTTTTTGTTCTTGGGATTTCCTACTATAGTTCACATAAAACTATTAACTTATTACATAATTTCCTACCTTGCACCAAATAATAACAAAAATAATCCCTAAACCCTTCCCAAACTCCATATTAGCAGTTCTAAGGCTGAATTATCAATTAAAAGTTTGTGGGAATGAATTTCTTACCTCAACAAAGCCAAATAAAGAAAGTCTAATAGAAATCACCCAAAATTGCCCCTTCTTTTCCCCAAAATAAGTTTTACAAAGATTAACTATTTTTTGGAAAACTTTTAAATTAAAATATGACTTTTAGTGCTATAGAAGAATGCATTGCTATAGCAGCATACACTGCTATAATGGCATACACAGCTATTGCAAGGTTGCTATAGCAGTATGTGCCACTATAGCGGGTGCTGAACAAGTTTGACTATAGCTAAAGTGGGAAGTTTTCCATTATAGAAGTGTGCCAACTGTGCTAGAAGCATCGATGGGACAAAATATCTAGTCTCTACCAAAAATATGACTTCTCGCAGCACATCTTAAACCAGAGACATTCCAAATAGTGCCCTTCATACTAAGATCAATTTTGGAGTTCTACTTTTCCAAATTTACTTCCATAAATTCCAACAATTTTCTTATCTTCTTTGCTAACAAGAATCAAATCAAACACCTGCAAAGTTGCTCAAATTATTTTTAAATTTCCCAAGACCAAACCTCACTCTTATTTTGCATGAAACTAGCCTAACTTGAAATTTGTAACTTTAAAATAAGAAGAATTTTAACATTGAAGTTTCAATGAGTGGTTTATACATATGGCGGATACAATTGTTACATAATTATCCATTAATCTTGATACTTATAACCGATATAACAATTATGGGTAAATTAAAGTTTTTTGTTATAAAACTCGCATGGATCACCAAAAGGTTAATCATTTGATATTATAACTATGAAACATTATGAAGATAACTTAGATGTGTCATTAAGTTTCTTTATTTATCAAAAGAAAATAACTATTATTGATTGATGCATTAAAGATTATCAAATTAAGTTGTATTTAATTTTAAGTATCATTATGATTAAGTTGTATTTTGATGTTTAGAACAAAAGAGAACATCGATCTACATAAACCATTTTTGAAACTAATAGTATGTTTAGACTTATAATTCAAAGTATTTATAAATAAGCATGTTCTATGTGAAATATTTGCTCTTTATTCTCACTCCGCCTCTATTATGATCTTTACCAATCTTAACTTTTTAGAGTGGTGCAAACAAATCAGATTTTATCTTGAGGTTGTAGATTTTGATGTTGTAGCTTAATCTACAAAGCGAATTGCTATTATTGAAACTAACAGTGCTAAAAAAATTTGTATTATAAGACTGGGATCTATCTAATAGATTAGACCTATTATTCATACAAATAAATATTGCAGAAAACATTAAGACTACTCTTCCAAAAACTAAAAATGCAATGAAAACTTTGAAAACTTGCAGAAGAATCCTCTCAAACTATTTGGGACACTAATGTGTACTTTGACCACCATGATGTTTGATCGTTTATGTACCATACAAAAGTAGTTCATTGAAATAACAAATATAGAAACAAGACTTAAGTCTTTGGGAATGGAAATTGAACAAAATTTCCTTGTATAATTCATCATCAACTCATTACCGTATGAGTGTGGTCCTTTCTAAATAAACTACAATTCTATGAATGACAAATCGAACGTGCATGAATTGCATGGTATGCTAGTTAAGAAGCAATCAAGGCTGAAGAATCAAGGAAACTACTCAATTAACTTTATAAATCATTTCGAAACACTAAATAAGCATGATAAAGAAAAATAGACGAAACTTAATGTTAAGTAGTCATAATCTCAAGTACGTAATAAGGGACACAAGAATGGTAAGTGTAGTTTTTGAGGAAAATTTGGACACTTTTAGAAAGATTGCCTAAAACATAAGGCATAATTCAAGAAGAGTAGTAAGCCTAGTGATCTTACATGTATTAAATCAAATTTAACTGAAGTTTCTTATAATACTTGGTGGATTGACTTGTATTGTTCATGTTTCGAATATGCAGGGATTCCTTACAACCCATACCATAATCAAGAATGAAAGATATGTATATATGGGGAATATAGTGAAGTCTCCAGTTAAAGCTATCAGAACTTATCATTGATATTTGATACTAGTCATCACATAGATTTACTTGAATCTTTTTACGTACCTTATCTTTTGATAAATTTAGTTTCTTTGTCTAAGTTAGATAAAACTGGATGCTCTTTTAACTTTGGTAATGGATGTTTTATTTTGTTTTAGCATAATTATTTTATTGGTACTGACACTCTTTGCGATAACTTATACAAACTGAATCTTAATAATCTGTCTACCAAAACAACCTTAATTTTGGAACCAAATAAAGATTAGCGAATGAACAATCTACTTACTTATGGAATAAATATTTATGTCATATATCCAAATAAAGATTTAAGAAGGAAATTCTTTTAGCTTTTTATTTTACTGACCTTAATATTTATGTGGATTGTATTGAAAGAAAACAAATAAGGCAAACAAAGAAAAGAGCCATAAGAAGTAAACAACTTCTTGAAATTATACACACTGATATATGTGGTCCTTTTGATTTCACATCTTTATAAAGCCCCAAATTTGGTACCCGAAATACCACACAGTTCTTATGACCCCAAAGGACCACAACTAACCAATGACTGATATCTGTAACTGAGCACTGCATAACATACTGTATAAATGTGGAATAAAAGGCTGAAAAGCCATAAGGTTCAAAAATCTATTAAAACATAGCATCTGGAGATACGGTATATCAATACTAAAATAACTAAAATAACTGTCTGAACATGCTAGTCTGAAAGCCTCTAAACTATCTGAATAAGGAGTTGATTGGATATGTCCCCAACTAACTCCAACTACTGAAATAAAATAAGTACCGAAAGAATGAAATAGTCAAATAATAACATCCTCGAATGATGAGGACTCACTCCTAGTCTATATTCTTAACGACTGATCTACTAAGGATGCTCTGGAGCTTGTGCTTCTGAACTGATAGCATAAAACACCATAGTGTAAAAGAAAAGTATGCGTTAGTACATAAGAATGTACTGATACACAAGTGAGGTAAGCTAAATGCAAAGGTTCATATGCATGAACTATAATTGACTGACATGAACACGAACATGACTATGTAAGGTTACATACATGAATACATGAACTTTAACTTAAGTCATGATAATAATGAATCAGAATACTAATAACATGAGTTTCGTATTAACTAAGTGACTATGTCTGATAGTCCTGATTCTGATGGAACTAGCTGAGTCCCATGCTGAACTAGTTGACAGTATCTGACAGTCTTAAATTTGAAGAACTATTTGAGTTCTTTTACTAATACTGAGACGGAGACTACAAGAGATAGTCATCTAACCAACATTCCCCTAATAATCTATTGTAGCTTAGTTTGGGTCCAATTTGTAACCCCAATTGAAAGGGTGTCAATACCGTGCCACTACTATGGATAAGCTGTGGGTGACCCTTATCTGGCAGTGTCCCCAAAGGATAATGGTGGGATCCTCATCTAGCAGTGTTGATCCACCTCATCAAGCCTCAAGTGACAATGCTGATGTCTCAACCTATGTTGGCTACAAAGTTCTGGAACATAAGGATTACTTCTAAGGGTCACATTCTCTATTGTCAGTGTATGCCCTCATCCTTGGGTTCGCTCGGTGCTGAATCTTATTCCTAACTAAGTAGACACTGAACTAATTATACTGAGAAGAACTGGACTGAGTTTATTAAGTTTCATGGACTGATAGAATGTTACTGAATCCTGTTAACTGACTAAGTTCATGAGATTATTGATTTTTCTAGAGTCATGTAACTGACTGAGTTCTACTGATCATGGTGTGACTAAGAATATCATGAAACTGACAATGGGTCTAGGCACACAGCTAAATTGTCGGGTATAAATACCCCTAGGATTCGATAGCATAAAAGTAATTCATGGAAAAAGGTGAAAAGAACAACAATGGCTACACATATATCCACAACTCATTGACTAAGACATTTCATCAAACACTTGACATGCATTAACTTGTACATGAATGGGGATTTCATACTATCGTACTATAATGGAACTTTTTCCTTCACATAGGCATTTAATCAAATATATGGGGAGCATAGTTTGGCTATACCATCATCAATGCATCTAATTATCATGGTTGCATAAATAAATTTGCAAATTGGAGGGTTTATCATTAATAATATGCAAATCATAACATACTAGGATCAATCATTGGAACATGTATTTCAAAACATAAATAAAAACCCAACAATAACATGGACATGAATTTCAAATCAACTAAATCATGAACATTCATAAATACACAATCTTAGGAATTTGAAAAGAGATTCTTGAGCTTTATTGGTGAAAGGGACCATGAATCAATACTTGACATACTTTGTTTGTGAGTTTCTTGAAGTTCTTGGACTTGAAGAACTTGAATGTATTATTTTCTTGAATAAGGATTGGGATCTTGTTCTTGGGGATTGATCTTTGAGAGAAACCCTAATTTGGTATTGTAGATAAATAGTAAAGTTATGGGCCCTGGTTTAGTATAATTAGGTGTTAAAAAGGGTGGAAAATACCCAAACAACCTTATAAAAACGACTTTAAATTGTTGAATGGGATCTGCAATGGCTTGGGTGATGGTCCTTCACTGGCTCGATGTCCTGTCGACCTTTCCATCATACTAGGCCTGAATGTGATCTTTCTGCCACGGTTGTGGCTCGATGTTCCATTGGCTATTCCTAACACATTAAATAAGACCCCAATTGATTTCTAGATAAAATGATCCACGATTAAAATCCTCATCATTGTTGGAGTAGGGTTACCTAAGCAAAGCCTCCGATATATTGCATACGACATGATATTTATACTTGAACCAAGGTCATATAGAGCTTTTTCAAATGTATGTGTCCCAATGGTATATGGAATTATAAAGGCCTCGGGATCCTTAATATTTTCCACAATTGCACTAGCTATGATGCAACTACACGTATGATTAACTTCAATGGTGTCACCCACAACAATTTTTTTTTACATCAATTTATTCTTAAGCTTAGCATAATCCAGAATCTCTTTTGTTTAGGCTCAAGTAACGAGATATTGATAATGAGATCTCTAAGCTTAGCCATGAATTTCTTAAGCTTTTTGCTCTCCTATTTTCTCTTAAGCCTTTGTGGAAATAGAGGAGGGATTTGCATAGTGGTCAATATACCACTTTTTAGTTCACCATTTTCATCCTCCTTTTAATCTATTTTCACTGGTTCTTCTTTATCCCCTTTTTCTTGAGTGTTCGAAGTTTCTTCTTTTGACTCAACCATATGCTTTTTGTTCAAACTCATCTACTCAATCTTAGGATGTTTTTTACCCATATTTTCTCCCTCAACTTCCTTCAAATAATCACCGAGGATCTTGGTACTCCTAGTGTCTATTTCCAACACATGGCCCTCAGTTTTTGGATTCACAATAGTATCACTAGGAAGGCCCCCCTTTTGTCTAGCATTGAGTTTGGTAGAGATTTGGCCTATTTGGGTTTCAATTATTTAATCAAGGTGGATTGGGACATAACCATTTGGTTAATTTGAAAAATTACCCTTTCAATTCGTGAACCATCTTGTCCGTTCCCTCCACTTTTATTTAAATTCTTCCCAAGACATCTTTGGTTTTGTATTTGTCGGGGTCAGTAGGGTTTGCTTCTTTTCTGTTTGAATGGTCATGATGAGGCACACAATGATTATACTCTCGATCTTTATCCCCCCAATCATTGTCATGATTCCTATCTCTTTCGTTCCAACCTTGGTTCCCAACTTACCTTAGATAGGCGGGGCGGGAACCCCTCACATAGTTAGCTAAATACCGAATCTCCTCACCAATCCTCTTTGCCTCTTCATAATCATAAGCCTTGGATGCCATAACATCAACTATTTTTGTGGTTGCACCAATCATATTCTTAGTGAGAAGCTCTAATTACATGATTAATTTTTCTATGTTTTCCCCTCTTTCTTCATCTCTCTTCCTTTAACTCTATCAAGAAAGTAGGTAGTAAGAGATCCTTTTGGTACCTCAGCATCACGGGTGTGCCACCCCCGATATTTCTTGTTAACTTTCTTAAGAAATTTTGAAGCTTCATGATATGTCAACTTTACAAGAGAACCCTACCGCATTGTCTACCATAATTTTTGATCTAGAGCCCGATAGAAGATTTGGAGGAGAATCATATCTAGGACCTCATGTTTGGGACATTGCTTCTATTTTTTGTTGAAGATTTCCCACACCTCGTAAAATGGTTCTCCATTAAATTATTGAAAGATATGGATTACATCACACAATTGTAGCATTTGGATGGTAGGAAATACCTATCATGTAAGGCCACGATAAGTTGTTCCCATGAAGTAATTGACCTAATCGGAAGGGATCGAAGCCACAATACCGCCTCACTCATTAGAGAGTGGGAAGAGGTGCAACTATATGTACTCTTAGGGTTATCTTTGCAATATCAAAGGGTGCACACACTTCTACAAAATTCTTTAACTTCAAGTTGGGGTCCGCATAAGCTTGCCCTTAAATGTCCCTTCAGTTGGAGAATATGCAACATTACACTTGTGATATGAAAGACCATGTTCCCATGATTAGGCGGGATACGGATAGCACTTATAGGCCTAACGTCATTAAGTTGCTCCTCGTCATCAAGAGGACCATCAAAAGACCCAGAATGACATGCATTGTCACTCATGTTTCCGTGGATACTATTGAGATCACTTAAAAAGGAAAGAAAAACAACAACAAAAATAAATACACACCACTATGGTTATACCTAAAGCAACACTTAACATCACACAAGTGGAAACTAAATTTCACTCCCAGACAGTGGCACTATTTTGATCATCCTCACCTATACCATTGCATTTGGTAGAGGATGATCATTATTAATAAAGATCAACTTATGTTGACTTCGATTCCATGAGGAATGGAATTAGCCTTGTAACTTATGGGTGTTAATAGTTACTAAAAAGATACTTGTAATGTAAACAAAGTAAAATACATGATTTAAAAATAGGGGTTTGTTTGGAATGTAGTTTTATCAAAGTCTATTCAAGTTAACTAAAGGTAACAATCGTGATTTAAAATTCAATATGAGAAGAATCTTGGGATTATGTATACCTAAGGGAAAGTTATGTATGGGTGCAGGATGATTGGGTATGAATTCTAGTAATCAATGACATAGTAGGCTAGGTTGAAGGTTCTTGAGGCTAGTTTGCATGAAAAAACTCAAAATTATCACCCATGGACCCTTTCGGGTACCTCAAAGTTGTGGCAATTGAACCCCCCTAATACCTCAATTGGGCATCCTTATTTGTATCAAGATTCCCAAGACATAGCTAACTCTCTACTCACTCTTATTTCTAAAATAGTGAAAAGAGAACAAACTGCATCTAATATTGTCTACTATGCCTTGTCACCAATATCCCTATTTCAAGGATGATATGGGGTCTAAAAGCTCACCCACGTCCCTCTTTCAAGAATGATGTGAGCTTTCAAGAACATGAGGTTTTCACCCACAAATCAATCTTGGGCATTTGGGTTTTTTACCCATAAACTCCACCTAATTCAAGCAAGCAAAAGTGAAACCCATCATCAACAAATTAGAATCTACACATATACATCACTACCCACACATAATTTCACCTTAGTTCAACATAATCTCAAGACAAGAAAATTTAGCCACTCATAAAGTTAAAGAGAAGAGATATACCAAAAAGTTCATTCAAATCATACATGGAAGTGGTAAATAAGAAGATTTTTCAATTTAGATTTGATTTAACAAAACTCAAGTTGGAAAATTGAAACTCAAAAGTTTTCCCAATTAGTAGGGATACAAATAATACAAAATTCAATTGTTCAATGTGTGGAATACCAAATGGGAAGGGGTTTTAGCCTTTTAAGGGATTTGGGGTTGGCTAAACCCGCTAAACCACAATCACTGCATCTTGATCATGATTGTTACTGCCACAACCACATTAAGATTACAACGATCACATTTATTTGACCAAACATGACTGGCCGCAATTGCGGACCGTAGGTTTTCTTACGACACTTCTCTTCTCTTTTTGATCATTTTTTAGCCCAATTCCACATCTTTCTTTCTCATCAACTATATACCTACAAAATATGGAAATTAGTGAATTCAACTAATGAACTTGTCTTATTCATACCTTCAAATCAGAGTAGTGTGCACAAATTTTGGATATAAATGAGTGGTAAATTCACTACTCATCACAAACTTAACTAAGGATAATTACTACTCCCACTAGCCTCTAAAGAACATCACACACGCATAGAAAATATCCTGAGCAACCTGATTACCTAGCTCCTCCTAATATGTCCTTCAAAAGCTAGAAGTAAACACTGAGCCTCTATCTGAAATAATGGACAATGGCACTCCATTGAGGTAAACTAATCTCCCAAACATAGATACGTGTTAACCTATTGACAAGGAAATCTGAATTAGGATAAAATGAGTCAGTTTGTTCAGCTAATCAATAATGACCCAAATACTGTTAGAAGCACAAAAAATACGAGGAAAATCACTCATGATGTCTATAGTAATCCGATCCTATGTCCACACAGGAATGGGTAATCACTGAAGTAAGACATATGATCTCTGATGCTTGGCCTTTACCTGTTGACATCATACACACCAAGATATGTCCTCGACATCCTTCATCATACCACTCGTCTAGTAATGCTGCCTCAAATCTCTATATATCTTAGATGTTCCAAGATAGAAGAAATATTAGGAGCTATAAGTCTCTTGCAATATCACCTAAATGAAGTTTCTAACCCTCGAAGCACAAATATGACCAACAAATTTCAATATACACTTAGAATACAAGGTAGCTCGACTGGACTCACCTCTTAGTACTTGATCACAAATGCCAAAAAGTCTACTATCCTCAAATTGATGATCCCAAATCTACTCCATACTCACTGCCTTCCGACTAAAGGTATATGCTATAATATTTTACTTTCTCGGATGGTATTGAATAAAGATAATATAGTCCTTTAGTAGCTCAATCTACCTACGTTGTCTCACATTAAGCTATTACTAGATCATAATATGCTGAAGACTATGACATCAGAATAGATTATGCAATGAACACCACATAAGTAATTCTTCCAAATATTAAATGCAAAAAGAACTAGGTTTAACTTTATATCATGAGTGGGGTAGTTGCACCCATTCACCTTCAATTTCCTTAATACATAAGCAATAACTCAGCCCTGCTACATAAAAATACAACCAAAACCAACACTAGAAGTATCACAATATACTTTAAATCCCTCACCCTTTATTAGGAAAGTCAAAATATGAGTGGAAGTCAGCAAGCCTTTGAGTATCTAAAAGCTCAACTTACAATTATCAGAGCACTAAAAAGAAACCTTATTCTGAGTTAATATTGTCATAGGTGCTTCAATAATATAAAATATCTCACGAAACTACTTGTAGTAGATTACCAAACTAATAAAACTACAAACCTCAATCAGATATATAGGTCCGACCAACTCATGAATAGCCTCAATCTTTGTTGCATCATCTATAAAATCATCCTCAGACACCACATGTCCTAGGAATTTCACAGACTTTAACATGAACTCACCCTTTGGGAATTTAAAAAAATGACTATGATCTCTTATAGTTTGGAGTACAACCCTTAAATTATACTCAAGATCCTATCTACTTGTCGAATAAACAAGGATATCATCAATGAGGTCTATCATGAAGGAGTCCAAATAGGGCTTTAAAATATGATTCATTGAGTCTATGAATGTGGATGGGGCACTAGTCAACCAAAAAGAAATCACCAGGAACCTATAATGCCATAGCGAGTTCTAAAGGCTGTCTTAGGGATATTCTCTGCCTAAATCCTCAATTGGTGGTATCCAGATCTCAATTCAATAATAGAAAACACTACCATACCTTTAAGCTGGTCTTATAAATCATCATTATGAGGCATAGGATATCTATTTTTCATAGTCACCATATTCATCCGCCTGTAATTAATACACATATGCATAGAACCATACTTTATCTTCACAAACTTGTTAAGAGAACCCCAAGGCACTATAATTTTCCTAATGAAAACCTTACCTAAAAGGTCCTAAAGTTATGAATTCAGCTTCAGAAGCTCAGCAAGAGCAATATGATAAGGTGCCATAGAAATAGGCCAGCTTCCCAACTCAAGATCAATCGCAAAGTCAATATCATGCTCAGGAGAAAGGCCATGAAGGTCTTTTGGGAAAACACTAGGACTCACAAATAATAGAAACAAAATCAAGAGAAGGACTCTTGGTACTAATATCATGACCAAAAGCAAGATAAGAATTGCAACTACTTAACACTAATCTCCTAGTCCAAACATAACAAATAATATATATTGGTGTCCAGCTACAGAAATCCTACCACAAAACTGAGGGTATAAAATGCATAGCTAAGAAAAAAGTCTTTCCAAAGAAATCCAAGACCACATGATAGGGGGATAACCAATCCATGCCTAGTATAACTATATCTAACACAATAAGGAAGACATATAAACTCTGAAATGGTCACAAAACATGATCTATAAACCCGATCTACTACTAAGGAATAACCTACTTGAGTATACACACTCAATGCCATAAATAAAGGCTCCTAAGACAACTCTAATTGAGGTAAATAGTAAGAAAAAATATCTAAAAAATTGGATACCAAATTAAATAAAGAAATAGTTGGCTAACAACATACTAAAATCATACCTATAATAACAACATTTGAACACTCCACCTCCAGGCTACTAGGTATAATATACAACTGACCCCATCCACCTCCAAACTGGGTGCCTAACTAACCACTTGTCTTACCTACCTGAGGACTTTCTCTATAACCTTAAGGACCACCATTATATTTATGAGAACCACCCCTTATTAGTGGTGACACTAATCTAATTAGTTGAATATCCATGTTGTAGGTTGAATCATCCCACTAGGGAAACTCTTTAGAGAAATGGACAAAAACCTCATATATAATAGAAAGAGCTAGATGCTATAAACTTTCTTGATGATCCGGGTAACTGGGAATGGCCACATTATCCTGAAGACCTTGATTGTGCACATCTCTAGAATTGACTACTACCCTAGCCACCATAGTCACTAGAAATAGAATAATTACCATTCATGATAAAAAATGCTGCATGCATGGGCCTACTAGACTAACCCTAGTGCTGACAAGACTAACGGAAAGGGTACCTACCTTCAGAACTTTTAACTTCGACTTATGAGCTTCTATGGCTCCTATTAAAATTACCCTGCGAAAGTGGCATCATATAACTTTCTCAGAGGGCCTTATAATGTATCTCCTTCATATTATGGGCATAATTAGAAATATCAACAGAGGACCCACTAAAAACAAATAAACTTTGAGTAGCCATGCGAAAAAGTCTAATCCCTCTAACAAAACATAAAGTATGCTAATACTCAGTAGGTATGATTGCCATATATGTCTGGTCAACTCATCACATCTCTCCTCATACTCCAAAACCACCATAGAACCTACTCTGACCTAGTAAACTGATCTCTTAGGTGCTCTAAAAAATTGCAAGACATATACTTCTGTAATAAAGAATTTAAGAACTGAGTCCATGTAATAGGGGAGTTACACTTGTCCTAGAATAATATAATCTCTTCACCAATGTCTAGCTGACAAGTCTAACTAAAAAATAATGTAGCCAACCTTACACGCCTCAACTAGGTAAATATCCAGAAACTCAAATGCATTCTCTCATAAGGCCTCTAGAAAGATAGGTGGACTCAATCTAAAGAGTTAACCCAACATCTTCTATTCTTCAATTGTCATAGCTGGTTGAGCTACTATTAGTTGTGGAACTACCAGTACTTTAGGAATCTCACTTCTAGGAGCCTTAACTATAGGTTACACCCATAAATTAGTACTACTTTTGTCTAGTAACTAAGTATCATAATAAGGTGCACCACCTACCAATACAAATAACTGAAGCAAGACGTCTCTGAGCACTGAAGAAGAAATAAACCCTGGGGTGACTGTGATGCCCTCTATCCCACCAATGGCTGGGGAGGCATAATCTATGGTTCTAGAGAAATAATAGGATCTGATGAAGGCTTCCTGTCCTCACCTCTAACTTGGGATACAACCCTTGCATGGCCTCGACCTATGGGTAATCCACGGCCTCTAGCTGGTGGCTTGGCTACAGACTTAGGGTCTTTATATCCCATCATTATAGCTTGTGTCCTAAATATATATGAAAGAGTAAAAAAAGAAGAACTTTTTAAATCAACATAGACTTGACATAGAAAAACAAAGAAAAAATAAGTTTTCCTAAGAATGTCTTATTTCCTACCTAAGATAAGATACAGACTTCATCACACCGATCAACATGACTCTATTAAGTGCTTGCTCTCATACCAATAATACTAGTGAACCTGTGATCTAATACTAAATTATCATAACCTAATTTCAAGACTCATAATAGAACATAATTTAATTGACTACTAGGTAAGTCAAACCATAACCCAAATGCAAAGTAATTGGTTAATTGGTGGAAGGCATAAGAAATACCAAAATAAACATTTATCAGAATTGAAAATAGAAGAAATAGAAGAACAATAGTACCAATATAAATGAGAGAGAGAGGAAAAAATAATATTCCTTGACATAGTAAGGTCGGTACAAAAGCCACTAAATGAAAAAAATAAGAGTAGTGAATAATAGAGGGGGAGAGGATTAGCTTTGGTTCTAAAAGCTCATCCTATCTCAGAATCCAAAAGTAACCTGGATATAATATTAGAGGTGGTGACTCATACTCGAATCTACATCAAAAAAAGATAAAGTGTATCATGAGTACCAAAGCAATGGGTACTCAGTATTCATTATCCACTAATTAAGCTAAATAAAAAAGTGTAATAAAATGTTAAAAAGTAATGTAAAGTGAAAGAATAACATGATATATAAAGTACTACTCTAAATATGAGGATAAGTATTATAATGCATAATAAATATGATCTAATTATAACATAGCTTGACCCACATAAGCCTAGAAAATGCAAACAATGAGGGAATACCTAGCTGAGCCCACATTAGCTAGGTGGATACAATTAAGGAAAATGAGTATCATTACATAACTTTAAGTAAGCAATAGTGAGATCATATCTGAGATTCTCTTCAAACCATAATGTGGGACTTGAATTGGACCTGAAGAGTTATATTATGAAAATAATGTCATAAATGTTTCATAAAAGACAAACTCAAATCAGAACTAGAGTATCGTACCATCATACCAAACTATGGTATATAAATCATAATTTGTCAGACTTGAATCAAAACTAGGAAACAAGTAAAAGGTCACAAGTTAAATCAAAGGTCGAAAAATGTATAAACTATTCTAAGTGTCAAGAATTATTTAAGATGATTAAAGAAGAACTCGATGTCTAAGAGGGTATAATTTAGATATTTGACCTAAAAGAGGGCTGGCAGAGCCTGCTACTAATCCAAAAAATTTATTCTAAGTCAAGTTTTCACCCAAAACTAATTTAAATCTCAAATGCTCCACTTTAAATATTTTATAAATCGAAGCTAGGATTGAGATAACAACCTAACACCAAGGAGCAAGAATAAGCCTAAACTATACCTAAAACAACTATCAAAGGGGCTAAATAATTCAAAAGTCACTAAACAAGCAACCAAGCCTTAAGAACCTACTCATTTCTAGAATAACACTACACTAATACAATAATAAAAATCAATATAATAGATAAGTAAGGTAGCTTACCTGGATGTCATCGAAAGATATATAAAGTCCACTAGATCAGAGCTTTTCCATTTTGAGAAGCCTCTGTATGATTCCATATTATCAAAATAAAAATATATGAATCAACACAAGGATAACAGTACCCATATTGTATATAAATTATCTAGCTCAAAAACTAAGCTAAAAAGTACCATATGGGGCCCACTTATAGAATCACAACTTTGAAATCACTAACATGTACCTCTACGATCAAAGATTAATTATTTCTTAAAGTAGGTAAAGTCTGAGCACAAACAAACCCTAAATCATCCCATCAATTAAACTAGAGATTTGAATTCAAATTAGAGAATCAATTCAAAATTAACGGGAAATTACGAAATAAATAATGGGGAATAACTGCAATGAAGTCTCTAACTCACTCCCAATAACTAATGATTAATCTCCTCTTTCTCTATGCTCTCTAGGGTTATTTATAAAGTTTGGACTTACAAAAATAGATGAAAAATTGAGTTCCACAATATTAAATACTACCAGTGGTACGTTTTTTATGAATGCATAGATCCCATAAGAAATATGGACGAATACTCAACTTTATTTTTCTGAACCGAACTAGTCCACCACGATAGCAAAAGAGAAGGTTTGATCGATTCTGGAGGAGACTCTTCGCAAACACAAAGAGAAGCTCACAAAGATGATGATCATTAATCTTGTCCTTCACAGAAGCAACAAAGGTCTCGTGATTGCGATAGGATATTAACTTGGATTTTGCGAATGTAACCAAGGCATTGCAATTGTAAAGGTCATTTTTGACCTGTACCAACTAAAGAAACACCAATAGTTTTTTCCAGGTGATAAATCTCTGATTTGATCCTCGAGATTCGTTCACAATCTTGTGAACACAAATGAACTATGATATCTTTCATTACCCGAACAAGGTCCTAGATGTGAAGGGCATGTCAAGTCCAACAAAGACTAGAGACCACCCCTTGCTTCAAATCAAATAAGGCACAATACCTCCAATAGTGACTGAATTCCGATCATATAACAAGCTAAAATAAGATAATCTCACAAAATTTAAGATATATCTATAACTGATAACTATTAACCAACCAAAACAACAAATATCACTACCCAAGTCCAAAGTAATCCATAGAGCCTTCTAACAAACTGAAATCAATAAAGTGTTGGGACATACCCCCGACACTAACAATGACAATAATAATGAAAATGTTAATTTGGACTCTTTAATTGTAGTTTATGAAAGGAAACCTAATGAATAACTAAATCATTTAGAGAATGAAAGCTTGCCACTTCACCTTAAACGACCGACGAACTGAGCTAATCTACCTAACACTGTGTTAGAAAAATGGATATTTCTCAAATGCCTTCATCATGTAAGGATACAACATCCCAAGAGGATTACTGGGTTTAGCACTATCAAGTAACTCAGGGATAAGGATAGAATAATTACAATTCAAAATTCAGTTTAACTCAATGTACATGTTCACATACATGTGTGCATACATATATCTATGTACTCATATAACATGCCGAGATAGTATATGAGGCTTAACATGCACTTTAAAACTTTATCCTAGATTATGTAGCTTAACTGTTATTTAATAGTACCCATAGGCTCTAAATATCAAAATTGCTTTAAAATGCCAAAAAATAACCTAGGTGGTCATTACAGATCATAAATTTTTACTTTAGGAATTAATTTTATTTTTCTAAGTCTTTTAATAAAATTAGTGTTAACATGAACTTATTTATTATGCCACAACTTAATAGACTCAACAATAAAATAAGAATTGAAAATTATTGCATAATTGATCATCTCTTGAATATTGTTCAACATAAATAAGCCCCCAATAAGGTATCCTTCCTAACAAACGTCTCCTTCATGAGAAATAATTATTTTATCTGGTTCAAAAATAAAGTTCAGGCATACTTTGTAGGGAAGTGCTCCAAAAACTACATTTTCATTGAGTGAGGGAACATACAAATTGTAACGCCCCGAGTCTGGACCCCGGACGCTACATAGTGCTTACGATCCCGAAAGACCACAAGCTAACCCAAGTCTGATAACTGCTATGAGCATTGAATAATATATTGTAATAAATGCAAAAAATAGGTTGTAATGCCATAAGGTTCAAAATCAAAAATAATGAAAAATTACAATATTTGATAAAACATCTGAATCTAAAATACTATCTGAACTAGTGTAGTCTGAAAAACCTTTAACTAAACTATTTAAATAGGGAGTTAATGGGATAAAATTCCCCAACTAACTCGAACTATTGAAATACTAAAACAACTGAGATGCTAAAACAAAAGAATATCTTCGATAGATGAGGACTTACTACTAAATTTGCAACTGCCGACTTGATCTATCTAAGCACGGTTGGGAACCTGAGCGTCTGAACCTATGATATGAGACATCATAATTCAAAGAAAGAATATGTGTCAATACATGGAATGAACTGGTATGTAAAATGAGGTAAGGCATGCAAGGGTTCATAAGCATGAATAATAACTAACTGAATGATATAGAAAAAACTGATCATAAGAGTACATGGATAATCTGAAGTACTTTAAATACTGAGCATGCAATACTATGAATATATATATATATCGTAACTAAGATTTTTTGAAGCAAAGTACTTAGTTCTGATATAAAGTAACTGATAATTTAAGATTTCTAATAGCTGAGCTACTGATACTGATTGACTATATCTGACAGTTGCGATTCTATAGAACCAAACTGAGTTCTATTCTGAAGACAAAAACTAAAACTTTGGGAGGTAATAATCTAATCGACATACCACAAATAAGATAAGATAACTGAGTTGGGATCCAATCTGTAACCCAAATTAGAAGGGTGTCAGTACTATGCCACAGATACTAACAATGGTAGTGAGTTAACCCTAACTAGTAGGAAGACATTTTATCAACTCTTAACTGGCAGGAAAACTGATGAGAGATGTGTCAACCCTTATCCAAAAGGAAGTCATCTCAACCTACGCTGGCTACTTAGTTTTATAACTCAGGGATTGCTACTAAGAGTCAAACCATACACTAAAAGAAATGACCCCATCCCTGGGTTCGCTTGGTGCTGAATTCGACTCCCAAGTAAAAGACACTGAACTGATTATACTAAATTAAACTAGACTGATACTGAGTTTATTGAGCTTTACAGAGTTCTGTAATTGACTGAGAGTACTACTGGTCATGACATCATTGATACTATTTTATAACTGACTCTGGCTCTAAGTAAACAACTAAATTGTCGGGTATTAAATACACCAAGACTCGATAGAATGAAAAGTAAAGCATCACATGATCTTACAAAGCATAATAATGTACACATGTTCATACTTCATCTATAGAGACATTTTATCAAACACTTTTAGGGCATAAGCTTTTACATATACTAACATATCATGATTTCATCACTCTATGCATATGAACATTCTATCAAACACTTGGGGAGAACAACTTCATGCACATAATTATGGTTAACATATATGTATGAAAATTACAATGCCAAAACTTGCAATTTCATGGGTTTAACAAGCAATTCATATTACTAAATTATCTTCATAGACACATTAATCAATTTGTAAATGCAAGGGTTTATCAAGATAATCATATATTCATCACACATGCTATGAAATTTCATGAAACTTGAACTTAAATCATGGATTTAAACCTAACTAATTTCATGAACATGAATTCAATCTAATTCAAACATGGAAATCATAAATCTGAGATCTTTTATGTTTAAAAAGGGATTCTTGGACTCTATGGGTGAAAATAACCCATAGATGAACACCTGATATACTTTAGAAGATTTTTTGTTGAAGGTTCTTGGATGAAATCTTAGGCTTGTTCTTGATTTCTTGAACTAGGGATTTTGACTTTTTAAGAGAGAGAGTTTTATTCTTGAGAGAAAGTGAGGAAATAATAAGGCGATAGGTTCTTTAGGGGTTTAATTTTATGTTTAAACTAATTAAGGCAATGAAAAAATACCAAAATACCCCTGGGAATAAAAGAAAATTTGTCACTAAAAAACCCCATTTTGGGCATAGGCACGACGCAACGCTATTGCATCGTGTCACTAGAAAATGATAATTAGGAACTGGGGGCCTAGCGCAATATGGTGAAATCATGGTTCCCCTTTGATTTTGAAATTTTGATTCAGCGCAATGTGATACAATCACGATGGAGCACTGGAAAGTGACAACCGCCATTTGTCTTGACTCCCCAACGCACTGACGTTCCAGGTGGTACACTGTCTTACAAAAATGGCTCTAACTCTTCACCTGGATATCGAAGTTGGGCAAATTTTATATCATTGGAAAGTTGATTGAATTTTTTAAGCAATGTTAGTAAAAGGAAAAATACTAAGTATTTCCAAAATTTAATATACGATTACTCGTATATTAAGAGTTAAATCAAGGTAGGAAAATATAAGTTATTACAATATCTCCCCCTTGGGAACATTCGTCCTAGAATGAGATAGATTAAGATGAGAAGCACTGATAGACTGAATCTACACACTAAACATGCACAACTAAAACCTGACTACATGACTGAACTAATGACAAACTGAGTTTCCATACAGAACATGCATATCTTATGCATGGAATACATGACTGTACATGAACATAGAACTAAGAAAATCTAAAAAAGGTAGAACTGAGTAAATCTAACAAAGGCTTCTACCTTGGGCTGAGAATGCTGATAAACTTGAGATCATATACTGGACATATATGAACTTGAACATGAGAACATTACTGAGTATGAAACATGATATATATATATGAACTGAACATCGTGAACTAATTTGATTTCTTGGATACATGCCATACGACTGATATTAGAACTTAAGGGTCAACTTACGAGTACCCACTACTCCAAACTGTATTTGTTACTTGAAGAGAAACTAGAAGGTTTACTACATAAAAGCTCGGGGGTTATAGTGCATCTTCCCCTTGGGGCATTATGTCCCTAAAAAATATTGACTGGGCTGAGATACTAAGGAAAAGCTGGGATAATGTACATGGCACCTACAGACTAAATCGTGAATGAATATTTGAGATTTGAAACTAAAGCATGATACATAAACTGAGCAGAATTTGCAACTACTAGAATGTTCCATTTTTGGATAGGATGACTGGATGGAAAGATGGGAAACCATCCAAATTTGTCCACCTGACTAATAAATTGGATTGCTGGCTTTACGGACTAACTTATACTGAAAACTTATACTTAACTGGAGCATTTCTTTGACACTCTTCTTATAATGTTCTAATGACTTTAGGATGGTAAGGAATCTTCACATGATCTCCATAAAACATCTGGTCAAGAAACCATAATATGGCCAAAAAATAATATAATAAAGGCACTAATAACCCTACCTACTGAGGTCTGAGGAATAAAATATTTACATCATGGATTTACCAAGAGATCTAAACTGAAGATATACATGACATAGTCATTATTTAACTGATCATTAGGAGTGTAGCATAAGTCATGGGAACTGAGAATACTGTGAGATATGTGTACCTAAGTCATGAGCTGCATGACCTGAGATGGAGTGTTTATATTCATAGAACATGATTCGTTATACGAGTGAACTGGATCTCCTTATACTTGGAACTGCAAGTGTACCTGATTTTTGATAACATACAAATTATGAGCTAGGATCATAGAGATGACATGTAAGGCATGAGTACTAACATTATTGACATTACTACTAAAATCTGAAAGCCTGACTTGGTTACTTCTTCTAACATCTCCTCCGTAGCTTAAAGCCATCATTCTACAGTTGTGAACAACTAAATAAACAACTCTAAGCTGAACTGTCACCATTTTATCTAAAGTCTGAGTTAGACACTAAGGATGGCTCTGCTAATATTTTGGGTTTGACACCAAAGTTGACATCTATATAGGGGTTACGAAGAAAGTAAAGCCTCGAGATCTAACAAGGCATAAACATAAAGATGAAAGACTCATAACGTACCCATAACTATATCAGGAGAACTTCCCTAATCATGGTGGGATTGGAGTGCCCAAAATCTATTCTAGCATTGATCACTAGTTGTACTTGAAGTGGTGCACTACTGAGTCGGGTGACCGAATGGAGCTGAAGGATGACTGTGCTGACTTTAGGACATCCTTAAACTCTGTGACCTGACTTGCCACATCCAAAACACATATCAATTGTAAGACCCCAGAAAATGTTAAGATCAAATAAGTCTCTTAAGCTTGCAAAGGGGTCCCAAACTTAGAAAATTCTAGCTAAGTATTTAGACTTAGTATTATTTTGGCCTTCATAAGTTGGAAACTCTATACGAATCTTATGACCTAAAATGTCAATATTTATCTTAATTCATAATCAGGAATGTCAGTATGTCTTCCTAGATAAGTTTCATATTTTTCGAACCTCATTTGAACCACGTTTAGGAATCCAACATAGTGCATCAATGCGATCTCAACGCGGCACATAAGACATCGTGTTAATGAATATTTTTTCTTGGCTCCCAGTAAAAATTTTGAGTGAACCAATGCATACACTATGCAGTGTGTTGGCTATCGCTTCGATGCCAATGATGTGTCATGTCGTCCTGCGCGTCGACAGTCAAATTTTTAGTAATTAAAAAGCCGTATCCTCAGGGGTATTAGGGTTTTTTCCAAACCCCTATTCTTCCATAAAACACGAGATTCATCCATTATTAAGAAAAATACACTCACGTTCTCTCAAATTTCTCAAGAATAAGAACCGTACGTGATTTACTTTCAAATCCAATGCTAAAGGTTTCACCATTTTTCTTCCAGAATTTAGCAACAAAGGTATTTCAAGTGTTCATCCAAGTATTCCTTCCACTCTTAGAGTCCAAGAAACTCTTTTAAACTTCAATTATCTTGATTTCATGCTTTCCATGATTTGGATTCAAGAGTGTTCATGATTAGAATGTTGATTGGATTTCTATTCCAGGATTAAGTGCAAAATTTATGTAAAAACAACTATTATGTATGTAGTATCATGTCAATTCATATTAAAGCCTTCAATGTGATGCTCATGTGTTGATTAGTACTATGTGCATATAAAATGCCTTCCAAGTGTTTGATGAGTTGTTCATGAGAATTAAATAATGAAATTATATCATGTTAGCATGTATTTAAGTTCATGGCATGCAAGTGTTTGCTAGAATATCACAATAAATGACTGATGATCCAGTAGTAACTTATCATGTCTCAAGATTATGCCATGTCTTATAATTTATGCTATCGAGTTCTGGGAGTATTTAATACTCGACAATTTAGTTGATTGCGTAGAGCTATGGTCAGTCTTAGGATAGTATCAGTCATGTCACAATCAATTACTCTTAGTCAGTTATAAAACTCAGGAAAAAATATAGTAGACTCAATATCAGTCCAATCCCATTCAATATTTAGTTCATAACTCAGTAAATTCAGCCAGTCAATAGAATTTAGTAGTATTCCATAAGTCAGTAGAACTCAGTGAACTCATTTCAGTTCAGTTAGATAGTACATTCAGTAAAAAATCAGTCAAGGTAACAATGAACTAGAAATAGTTTAGTGTCTATTCAGTTGGGAGTTGGATTCATCACCGAGTTAACCAAGGGATGGGGGCATTCCTGCTAGCAGAGGGTTTGCCCCTTATTAGCAATCCCTGTGTTACAAAACTACATAGCCAACATAGGATGAGATATCCTTCTTCTAGGTTAGGATTGATATATCTCATACCAGTTTTCCTTCCATCGAGGGTTAATGAAAGAGCTTCCTGTCAGAGAGGGTTAACTTATAGTTGTCTTAACTAGCGGCACGATACTAAAAGCCTTCTAACTGGGTTTACAGGTTGGACCCCAATCCATTGAGAGAGGGGCCTGTCGGTTAGATAATTACCTCCCATAGTGTCGGTTTCAGTTCTAGTCTTAGAATAAAACTTAGTTCAATTCTACAAATTTAGGACTGTTAGATATAGTTACTTAGTTTAGTATAGAACTCAGTATAGTTCCGCAGGATCAAGACTGTCAGATATAGTAACTCAGTTATCAGCTACACAATTTCAGTAAACTCAGATATCAATAATTTAATAAATCAGAACTAAGTATCCAGTGTTATCATGATCTCAATTACAATTTTCATATTAACATATGTACTTTTATTCAGGTATATTCATGTCATTCAGTTAGTGTTGTTCTTGCATATGATCCTATGCATTTCATCCTACTTTAGTTTGTATACCAGTACATTCAAAGTACAGATGCATACCTATATTTTGTTCTATAATGTTTTATATCATAGGTTCAGATGCATGGGCTCTCATTCATATTTAGCCATTTAGAGATTTAGCTAATAGAGTTAGCTGTGAGTTCTTTTAGTTCAAGGACATGATTATTATTTTATTAGTTTAGCTTATTTTTGTAGTTCGGAGTTAGTTGGGGACTTTTCCCATCAACTCCACATCTCGAAATGTTTAAAGGCTTTTTCAAACTAGAGTATTTTAAGATAGATGTATTAGATTTGGTATTTGTTATACAGTATTTAGTTTTAGTATAGTATTGAACCTTATGGCATGCTTTTCTCCTAATTTCCACATAATTTAATATTATTATTTAGTTATGGCAGCAGGTACCAGTCATGGGTTAGCTTGTGGTCTTTCGAGATTATGAGCACTATGTAATATTCGGGGTCTAGTCTCGAGGAGTTAAAAAATTGGTATCAGAGCATAAGGTTTAACAAAGTACTAGGAAGTATGAAAGCTACATCCAATAGAGTCTTATGCAATGGTGTGTAGTTCACCACACTTCTGGATACGAGGCTGTGAGGTGTTTTAGGAAAAGTTTCCTTTCTTTCAGTATGCATGTTATGTGAGTGAGCATGAGCTAGAGTTAAAATCCATGTCTAATCAAAATTTCTCTTCCATATATAGAATATGCTTCAAAATAAGGCTAAGGGAAAAGGAACGGGAGACCATCCCATCCAACCAGATCCTCTAGACGAACATATCTCCCACTCCGAATTTAGAGAAACTTTTACCACCCTAGCTTATACTGCGATATCCCAAAATAAACACCCAGCTATTTTTTTGGTCAAACCAGTGGCCAATACTGCTACAACTAGGATTTGGAATTTCACCCAAATGAACCCTCCATCTTTTACTAGGTCTAAATCAGATGAGGACCCTTAAGAGTTTTTTCATTAGATGAAGAAAGTTACAGATATTATGGGAGTGATGAATGTTGAGTGCACTGAGTTGGCCACATATCAGTTGCATGATGTGGACCACTCATAGTTCAAACAGTGGAAATTAGAAAGGGCCGCAGATGCAGGGCCTATAGAATAGAAAGATTTTTCCACTGCTTTTCTGGATAGGTTCTTCCCATTGGAGTTGAGGGAAAGAAAAGTTTTTGAGTTTATAAATCTGAAGTAGGGCAACATGACAATGAAAGAGTATTATCTCAAGTTTAATCAATTAGCTAGTTATGCTCCTTATATGGTGGCAGATAGCAGTTCTAGGATGAGTAAATTTGTGTTAGGGGTGTCTAGCAGTGTGGTCAAGAAATGTAGGAACGCAATGCTGATTAAGAAGATGGACATATCTAGGCTTATGGTCCATGCTCAGTATATAGGGGAGGCTATGAATATATAGATAAAAGGAAGAACAAGAGAGTAAGAATAGGTAGTTTCAACTTTGCTCAATCTAAGTCAGACGGTGGGAATTATTCTCAGTTCTACCTCAAATCATTAGTTCCATCTCTTTCCTCAGCCAGTACTCCTATGCTGAAATTTAGAGACTGCAACATAGATAGAGCGTCAGGCCCTAAACCCTAGGGTAGTGTTAGCAGTGCGCAAACTAATCCCCTTTGTAAAATGTAAGGCAAAAGCCACCAAGGTATCTGCAGAGCTGGTAGTGATGTGTGTTTTGGATGTGGCAAACCAGGCCGTAGGGTCAGACAGTGTGCTTAGGTGGGTTCTCAAAGTTAGCATAACCATCCATCCGCTCAGCCCGATCACTCAAATCAGTAGGGTGCTGCATCCAATGCCACCCATGGGAAACACCCAAAATAACTCTATGCACTTCAGTCCCGACTGAATTAGGAGAGTTCTCTTGATGTGGTCAGTAGTATGTTACAAGTTTATCATTTACATGCTTATGCTTTACTATAACCCGAAGATTCTTTGTCTTTTGTTACTCCATATATAGCCATTAATTTCAGAGTCAATCCCAAAATTCTAGTAAAGCTATTCTTAGTCTCTACCCCAGTAGGTAAATCTATCATAGCTCGGTAGGTATACAGGAACTGTCCAGTTATGATATCTCAGAAAGTAACTTCAGTTCACTTAGTCAAATTAGAGATGACTAATTTTGATTTCACTCTCAACATGGATTAGCTTTATACCTACTATCCCTCAGTCGACTGTAGAAATAAAATTTTCCAATTTTAATTTCCAAATGAGCCCATCCTAGAATAGAGGGGTAGTAATTAAGCACTTAGGGGTCAATTTGTTTCTTACTTTCGGGCAAGAAAAATGATATCCAAAGGATGTATCTACCATCACGTTCAAGTTCAGCACTCTAGTTCAAAAACCTCAACTCTTGAATCAGTATCAATAGCATATAAATTCACAGATATGTTTACCGAAGATCTTACCGGAGTCCCTCACGAAAGAGAAATTAACTTCAAAATAGACCATATTCTAGATACTCTATCGAAGATATGTTCACTGACCATAAGAGCCTGTAGTATGTGTTCTCTGATAAAGATTTAAACCTCTGCCAGAGAAGGTGGTTGGAGTTGTTGAAAGACTATAACATAAGATTCCTATATCATCCGAGTGAAACCAATATTGTGGCTAATGCACTTAGTAGGATGTCTATAAGTAGTGTTTCTCATAGGGAGGATAGTTAGAAGAAGTTAATTCAGGAAGTTTATCAGCTTGCCAGACTAGGTGTTCTCTTAGTATAGAATCCTCCTTGGTTTTTGAGGTAAACAAAAAGTAGGGTAGGGATCCCATTCTAGTCAAGTTGAATGAATTAGTTAGAGATCAAAATATAGTGGTTTTCTCCGAAGGGAGAGATAGTGTGTTATGTTGCCAGGGTCGGTTATGTGTTCCAGGTGTAGATTACTTGAGGCAACAAATTCTTATAGAGGCGCATGGTGCACACTACTTTATTCATCTAGGGGACACTAAGATGTACCATGATTTGTAGGAGATCTATTAAAGGAATGGGATAAAGAGAGACATTGAGAGTTTTTGGATAAGTGCTCAACATAGGAGCAGGTTAAGATTGAGGATCAGAAGCCATGTGGGTCCATGCAGGAGTTTAGCATTTCCACCTAGATATAAGAAGAAGTGAAAATGGACTTTTTAATGGGTTTGCCTCGTACTCATCGCCAGCATAAATCAGTTTGGGTCATTATAGTCAGGATGACTAAATCTGCTTATTTCCTACCAGTCCATACCTCTTCTTTACCTGAGGTTTATGCTAAAATCTATATCAGAGAGTTGGTCAGATTATACAGTGTTCTATTATCTATTTTCTCTGATAGAGGTACCCAATTCACCTATCATTTCTGGAAGGCATTCCAAAAGGGTCTTGGTACCCAAGTTCACCTTAGTACAACCTTTTATCCTCAGATAAATGGTCAAGCAGAAAGGACCATTCAAACTTTAGAATATATGCTGCGAGCATGTGTGATAGACTCTAAAGGCATTTGGGATTATTAGGTACCTTTGATTGAATTCACATATAACAACAACTATCATTCCAATATTAAGATGTCTCCATTTAAGGCGCTTTATGAGAGGAGGTGTAGATCTCTCATTAGTTAGTTTTAAATAGGTGAGGCCACAGTGGTAGGGCCAAACTTTGTATTTGATACCTTAGAGAAAGTTCAGTTAATCAAGGAAAGGCTTAAGACAACTCAGAGCTAATAGAAATCATGCACAGATATACGTCGAAAGGATCTTGAGTTAAAGATTAGTGATTTTGTTTATTTTAAAACCTCTCTTATGAAAGGAGTGAAGAGGTTTCGCAAGAAGGTCAAACTCAGTCCCATATATATCGGTCCTTACCGAATTCTCAGCCATTTTGGAAAGGTAGCTTACATGATTGAGTTGCCTTCAGACATAACTTTAGTGAATACAGTGTTCCATATCTCTTTGCTTAAGAAATGCATAGGTTACCCAGCAGTCGTAATCCCTATAGAGGGCATAGATAATTTGAACAACCTCTCTTATAAAAAGACTCCTGTCGAAATCCTTGATTATCAAATTCGTAGACTGAGGAACAAAGAAGTCCCTTTAGTCAAAGTACTTTGGCTGAATCAGTTCGTTGAGGGATCTACTTGGGAAGCATAAGCAGAAACGCAAACTGAGTATCCCCACCTCTTCTCCACAAGCTCAGACTCAACCTAAGGTAATAGTTTTTCTTTGAATTTACTCTATTTCATGTTCAGATATAGCTACCTACTTGGTATCAATTAATGTTGCATACTCAGTTAAGCATTCACGAATAAGTTCAGCCATGTACTCATGCATCAGACATGCATGTCCAGTATATAAGCCCAACTTATCCATAATCCAAGTCATACATTCATGAATTATGTGCCAGCAATGTACTCATGCATCAAATATCCATATTCGGTGTCTAAATCTTGTCTATCAGTATTCTCAGTTTAATCATTCTTATTCGAGGATGAATTTTCCAAAGGGGGATATATTGTAAGACTTCGCAAAACCCTAAGCTCAAATCAGTCTTTTAAGGTTGCTGAGGGGCCCCAGACTTAGAATATTCTAGCTAAGTATTCAGATTAGCATTATTTTGGCCTTCATAAGTTGGAAACTCTATTTCACTACTCTTATGACCATAAAATGTCAATCTTTAGGTTAATTCATGATCAAGAATGTCAGTAGGTGTTCTCGGATGAGTTTCCTATTTTTCAAACCTCGTTTGAACCATATTTGGGAATCCAAAATAGTGCATCAATGTGATATTGGCGCAGCGTGTCAACCATCGCGTTGATCAATATTTTTCCTTGGCTCCCAGTGGCAAATTCCAGTGAACCGATTCTAACTCCATGTGGCGTGTTGGCTATCCCATCAACGCCAACAATGTGGTAAATCATCCTGTGCGTCGATAGTCCGAGTTTTAGTATTTAAAAAGCCATGTCCTTATGGGTATTAGGGTCTTTTTCCTACCCTATTATACCCTAAAAATAATATTCAACCATCATTAAGAAAAATACACTCACTTTCACTCAAATTGCTCAAGAACATGAACCCTAGGTGATTTAATTTCAAAGCCAAGGCTCAAGGTTTTACCATTTTTCTTCAAGAATTCAGAAAATAAGGTATGTCAAGTGTTCATCCAAGGGTTCCTTCCACCCTTGGAGTCCAAGAAACTCTTTTATACTTCAAATAGCTTGATTACATGCTTTCCATGATTTGAATTCAAGTGTATTCATGATTATAATATTGATTGGATTGCTATTCCATGACTAAGTGCAAAATTTATATAAAAATAACAATTATGCATGTAGTATCATGTGAATTGATGTTAAAGACTTGAAATTGTGATGCTCATGTGTTGATTATTACTATATGCATATACAATGCCTTCTAAGTGTTTGATGAGTTGTTCGTGAGAATTAAATAATGAAATTATATCATGTTAGCATGTATTCAAGTTCATAGTAGGCAAGTGTTTGCAAGAATGTGCCAATGAATGAATGATGATCAAGTAGTTATTTATCATATATCAAGATTATACCATGTCATATAATTTGTGCTATCGAGTCTTGGGGGTATTTAATACCTAAAAATTTAGCTGATTACCTAGAGCCGTGGTCAGTCTTATGATAGTACCAGTCATGTCACGATCAGTAGTACTCTTTGTCCATTAAAAAACTCAAGAAAAAACATAGTAGACTCAGTATTAGTCCAGTCCAGTTTAGTATTCAGTTCAGAGCTCAGTAAATTAATGCAGTTAATTAAATTCAGTAGTATTTTATCAATCAATGAAACTCAGTGAACTTAGTTTTATTCAATTAGATAGTATAATTTGTAACAGTTTAGTCAAGCCTCGTATGAACTAGAAATCAGTTCAGTGTCTATTCAGTTAGAATTAGGATTCAACAACGAGTTAGCCCAGGGATAGGGGCTTTCCTGCCAGCAGAGGGTTTGACCCTTAGTAGCAATACCTGCATTATATAACAATGTAGCCAGCATAGGTTGAGTTGTACTCCTTCAAGATTAGGGATGATACTTCTCGTACGTGTTTTCCTGCTAGTGAGGGTTCATGAAAGAGCTTTCTGTCAGAGAGGGTTAACTCACAGTTGTCTTTACATGTGGCATGGTATTGGCAACCTTCTAACTCGAGTTATTGGTTGGACCCTAATCCAATCAGAGAGGGGCATGTCGGTTTGATGATTATCTCCCATAGTATCAGTTTTAGTTCCAGTATCAGAATAGAACATAGTTCAGTTCTATAGATTTAGGATTGTCAGATACAGTCACTCAGTTCAGTAAGGAATTCAGTATAGTTCTATAAGATCAAAACTTTCAGATACAGCTACTCAGTTATCAGCTACACAATATTAGTAAGCTTAGATATCACTAAATTAGTAATTCAGAACTCAGTATCCATGTTATCACGATCTCAGTTATAGTACGTATTCATGTATGTACTCTTATTCAGTTATATTTATGTCATTCATTCAGTGTTTTAAATCCATATGAACCCATGAATTTTAGCCTACCTCACTTTCCATACCGGTACATTCAAAGTACTAACGCTATCTTTTTTTAGTACTATGATGTTTTATATTATAGGTTCAGACGTACGGGCTGCCGACCATACTTATCATTTTAGATATTCAGTTGACAGAGTTAGTGGTGAGTCCTTTTAGTTAAAGAATAGGATTATTTCAATAGTTCAGCTTATTTCAGTAGTTCAGAGTTAGTTGGGGATTTCCCACCAACTCCATATCTTAGATATTTTTGAGGCCTTTTCATACTAGAGTATTTTTAGATAGATATACAAGATTTAGTATTTGTTATACCGTATTCATTTTTATTATAGTATTGATCCTTATGATATATTTTTATCCTAATTTCCGCATACTACAATATTATTATTTAGTTATTGTAGCAGGTACCAGTCATGGGTTAGCTTGCGGTTCTTTGATATTATAAGCACTGTTTAGCATCCGAGGTACAGACTCGAGGCATTACCTCACTGCTAGCTTTACACTCACCTAGGTGATTTCTACCACATTCTTCGCAAAGTAGATGGGTACGACCACTGCTCACACTACCCTGGGGTTTGGAGCCTGGTGCCCTATCCCAACGGTCATTCCTGAACTTTGGTACTGGCAGACTAACTGAAGATAGAGATGGAACTGAAGACTTTGGACAAAACTGGGAATAGTTATCACCTTCTGACTTAGGCTTAGAAAAACTAAAGCTACCCATTCTGGCTCTCTTATTCTTATTATCCTTCTTAAGCTTTTTCTCCTCAATCTATTGAGCATAGACTATTACCCTAGATATGTCCATCAACTTAATTAACATTGTAGTCCTATACTCCTTAACCATACTATCAGATACCCAAGTTACAAACTTGCTCATTCTGGAACTATTGTCTGCTACTACATTGGAAGCATACCTAGATAATTGAGTAAACTTGAGGGAATACTCTTTCACAGTAATACTACCTTGCCTTAGATTTAAGAACTCTAGCACCTTGGCTTCTCTCAGCTCCATGGGACAAAATCTATCTAGAAAAGTTATTGCAAAATCTTTCCACTGTATGGGCTCTACATCTGTACCCTTGTATACCTTCCACTGCTTAAACAATGTATGAGATACATCTTGTAGCTGATCGGTAGCAAACTCAGCATTTTCATTGAAATTCACTCCCATGATATCTATGCTTTCTGAACTTGATCGAGAAAATCTTGTGGATTTTCTTCAGACATAGGTCCTGAAAATAGGGGAGGATACATTCAGGTGAAGTCCCAATTTTTGGTTATAGCAGTATTGGCCACTTTTTTGGCCTGAACAGTAGATGGTCTTTTGTTTTGAGCTGCTACGGAATTGGCTATAGTGAATGCAGCTCTAGACTCAGAATGAGAGACATGTTCGTCCAAGGGATCTGCCGGAATGGCTGAAATGCTGACTGGTTTCCAATTCTTCTTTCATTAGTTATTTTGGGAGGGATGTTCTATAAACTAAACGAAGAACTAAATTAAACTGAGAGTTTAACTTGAGCTCATGCTCACTTGCACAACATAAATACTGAAAGAAGGGAAACTTTGCCTAAAACATCTCATAGCCTCTCATCCATAAGTGTGGCACACTACACACCTATACATAAGACTCTACGCGATTCAACTTTCAAAATCCCTAGGACTCTGTTGAACCTTAGGCTTTGATACCAAGTTTGTAACACCCCGAGTCTATACCCCGAATGCTACATGATGTTTACGACCCTGAAGGACCACAAGCTAACCTATGTCTGATATCTACTGTGAGTACTGAATAATATACTATACTACATATAGAAAATAGGTTGAAATGCCATAAGGTTCAAAATCATAAATTCTGATAAATAATAATATCTGATAAAAAATCTGAATCTGAAATACTATCTGAATTAGTCTAGTCTGAAAAGCCTCTAACTTAACTGTTTGAATATGGAGTTGATAGGACAAGACACTAACTAACTCCAACTACTAAAATATGGAAACTACTTAAATGCTAAAATAAAAGCATATTCTCAATAGATAAGGACTCACTACTAAATATTCGACTGCCGACTGGATCTGTCTAACTACGATCGGGAACTTGAACGTCCGAATCTATCATAAAGATATCTTAGGACAAAGAAAAAGTATGTGTTAGTATGTGGAATGTACTGGTATGCTAGATGAGGTAAAGCTGAATGCAAGGGTTCATATGCATGAACAATAACTGACTTAATGATATAGAGATATAGAGAAACTAAACATCAGAGTATGTTGATAATCTGAACAACTGTAAATTCTGAGCAAGCAATACTGTGCATATATATGCTGTAACTTAGCATTCTAAAGCTAAGTACTGAGTTCTGATATAGAGTAACTGATAATTTGAGATTTTTAATAACTAAGCCACTAATACTGATTGACTGTATTTGATAGTCCTAATTCTGTAGAACTGAACTGAGTTCTATTCTGAAGACTAAAACTAAAATTGTGAGAGGTAAACATCTAACTGATATGCCCCAAATAAGATAATATAACTGAGTTGGGGTCCAATCTATAACCCTCATTAGAAGGGTGTCAGTACCGTGCCATAGGTACTAACAATGGCTGTGAGTTAACCCTAACTAGCAGAAAGATATTTTGTTAACCCTTAACTGGCAAGAAGACATTTTGTCAACCCTTAACTGGCAGGAAAACTTAAGAGAGATATGTTAACCCTAATCTAGAAGGAAGTCATCTCAACCTACACTGGCTATTTAGTTCTATAACTCAGGGATTGCTACTAAGGGTCAAAACCCACTCTAACAAGAATGCCCCCATCCCTGGGTTTGCTCGGTGCTGAATCCTATTCCCAACTGAAAGACATTGAACTGATTATACTGAACTATACTGGACAGACACTGAGTTTATTGAGTTTTCCAGTGTTCTGTAATTGACATAGAGTACTACTGGTCGTGACATGACTGATACTATTTTGTAACATACACTAGCTCTAGGTAAAAAACTAAATTTTTGGGTATTAAATACCCCCAAGACTCAATAGCATGAAAAGTAAAGAATCATATGATCTTGTAAAGCATAACAATGTACACATGTTCTTATTTCATCTATAGAGACATTTAATCAAACACTTGTAGGGCCTAAGCTTGTACATATACTAACATGCCATAATTCCAACACTTTATTCGCATAGACATTCTATCAAACACTTGGGGAGCACAACTTCATGCACATAATCATGGTTAACATATAAGCATGACAATTATAATGCCCAAACATGCAATTTCATGGGTTTAACATGCAATTCATATTACCAAATTAATATCGTAGACACATTAATCAATTTGTAAATACAAGGTTTTATCAAGATAATCACATATTCATCACATATGCTGTTAAAGTTTATGAAACTTTCACTTAAATCATGGATTGAAACCCAACTAATATCATGAACAAGAATTCTATCTAATTCAAACATGGAAAATAAAAAATCTGAGATCTTGTATGTTTAAAAAGGGATTCTTGGACTCTATGGGTGAAAGGAAACCATAGATGAACATCTAACATAACTTAGAAGATTATTTCTTGAAGGTTCTTGGAGGAACTCTTAGGCTTGTTCTTGATTTCTTGAACTAGGGTGGTTGCCTCTTTGAGAGCGAATGTTTTATTCTTTAGAGAAAGTGAGGAAAAAAGGTGGCCATAGGTTATTTAGGGGTTAATTTTGACTTTATATTGATTATGTCCGTTTAAAAATACCAAACTACCCTTAGGAATAAAGGAAAATTTGTTACTAAGAAACCCAATTTTGGGCCCTGGTGCAACGCAACGCAATCTCGTCGTCTCACTGGAAAATGACAATTGGGAACTGGGTGCCTGGAACGGCGCGGTGTAATCATGGTGACCCTTTAATTTTGAATTTTGAACTCAGTTCGATGTGCTAGAATCATGATGGAGCACTGAAAAGTGACAATTTCCATTTGGCTTGCCTCCGCGACGCGCTGACGTTCCAGGTTGTACACTGTCTTACAAAAATGACTCTAACTCTTTGCCCAGGTATCAGATTTGGGCAAATTTTATATCATTGAAAATTTAATTGAATTTCCTACACAATGGCAGGCTCTAAACTGAAAATTACTATTTTTAAATTGGAATTAGTAATAGCAAGAGAATCATCACAAATACTGTATCATGATAAGACACTGCATTGAAAGAAATTTTGGCTCGACTTTGATGCAAATATTTTAAGTTGATTACTTTCCAAAGTTCCACAGATACTTCCAAATTTGTGAAATCATGGCTAGAAGTTTGGATTTGCACAAAATATATTAACCAGAAATTCACAAAGAAAGAAAGGTAATATTGAGGCAGAGAATCGATGAAGAATAAAAGTAATGAAGAGGAGAATATTTGTTTTCTACATTTCTTCATATTTAGCAACAAAATGATGCTCCTTTAAATAGAGTTATCATTAATATTTATTAGTAAAAAGAGTACGTGAAAGAAGACAAATAGAGTTAATGTACATAATGTAACATTACTCTTGAATTAATGACAAAGTCATAAAGGCAAGTAACTTTCTAGACTTCTAAATATCTTTTCATTCACAGAGTAACAATAATAAGAAACTGTTATTTGAATGAACGTGTAACATGTATGAAGTAGTATCTCTCTCATTACATAAACACTTATGACATGTTTACACAAATTTACTACAAACAATTATAGATGTTTTTATTCTTTGCCTCAATTAAGAAGAACCAACCTTCACCAGTTTCATGTTATGTGAAGTCGTAAAACAACAATGAATAATTTAAATTTCAAAATCCCATAGATTTTGAAGATAAGAACACTTTATGATTTCTGCTGGTTATTTCAATTTTAGTTTTTTTTTTCAAATTTGATTTATATGATTAAATCCACTTAGTGACTACTTCATAATCTCCCAAAAAATTAAAAGTCAGCGATAGTGATTATACACTAAAATTAAGAAGCCACACACACATGCAAATACAAACTTTCTTTGATGCATATGTTTGATATAACAATAATAAAAATACTCAGTAAAACTCCATTAGTGAGGTCTGGGGAGGGTAAAGTATATGCAGATCTTACTAATATCTAAGGAAACAGAGGCGGATCTAGCATATTTTCAGGGGTTCATCCAAACCCACTTCGATGAAAAATTTTACTATTTATACATGGTTAAAATTAGTTTTTATGTATATATTATATATGTTAAACCCTCTTCGGTTAGTTCGTGTGTGCACTTTCGAACCCCCTTAATAAACTTCTTGGCTCCGCCACTGTCGGGAAGGTAAAGAGACTATTTTCAAAAAAAACCTCGACTTAAGTATAGCAAATCCAAAAAGCAAAAACAGTTTCTAAGGTGCATTGGGACTTTAATAACAAAGCATAAGTAAAACGTGTGCTTAAATTAAAAATACGCACTGAGAGAGAAAGATACACATATGTATTTTTAATCTAATACTAATAATTATAACTATGAATGAAAAATATATGTATAGAGAAATTGGAAATAATATTATGATAATATATAATATCAATTATTTAGTGTCGCCTTTTATGAGGAGGTTCATCAGTAAGGAAATATATTTTTAAACCTTGATGATGTTATTGAAATGAGCATTAAGTAAGGTGAAGTGTTCCACATATTTTGAGCCTCGATTCAGGTGTTAAGCATACTTAGATATGCATGCATTTGACAATACTGAGATAATGTTAATCCACTATTCTCTTATTCAGATTTTGGAAGCATATCTGGATAGTGACAAAAAGCTCATCACTTGTAGAGCTTAGATGCATGAAAAAAACCTCCCTTTCTTCTAGTTTAACTGGATTGTTTCTTACATTTGTTTGGGTAGAAAAAAAATTTCATATACGGTAATCCAATTTTTTATTTTTTATCCAAAAACCATAATTCTTTGTTTTATTAAAAAAATCATTCAACTTTGTCTTATTCTTCATAAAAGTAACTTTGACAAAATATGATTAAAATTCTACCTAAACCATGATATAAAATGATAAGAAAATCCTTTATATTTGAGAGTATGTTCAAAATGGTTCCTCAAATATGATTGAGTAGTTTTAATTCTTTAAATTTACTAAATGTGAGTAAATTTAACCTTCATCAAATACTTAGAAAATTCTGATTATGAAATTTTACAAAACTATGAATATAAGAATTTAATATTGATACACATTTAGATTTTTTTTTTTACAATACTTTTTTATTTTTGATTTATTATAGGATTTGGTGTAGCTCGCGAGGAGTAATTATCTATTTTTCGAATACTTTCCGAGACACCTCTCTAAACTACATTTGATGAATTTGATCTTCTATTTTTATGTACTTATCACAAAGCAAAAAATTATACATTAAAACTTAATTTTATTTACTAATTCTATTTTATTTGATTACTTTTATAAACTTGTTTTTATTAGTTTTTCCCCTTTATTTATTTTATTCACTGCTAAACAAAAATAAAAATGAAGAGCCAATGTTTAATTTCCTCTCTTCATTGTCGTTGGGCACAAATTTTATGATATCAATAAGGGAAATTTACTTAAACTAAGATTTACTTTAAATTATTTCTTTTATGAAATAATTGAAACATCAAGAAGTAAAATACTTATATTTTTCTGCTTCGGGCATGACCCTAGACTCTTAGCCTAAAGGTGGAACCTTGAATTCAATAAAGGTGAAACGTTTAGCCCAAAAATCATCATTAATGATGTTGGGTTGATCTGGAAGAAACTATTATATATTAATTGGCCCTTGATATTGCTTTAGACCATAAATGAGGGTAGAATTAGTGAGTTTGAATTACCAAGTTATTTGTTTGAGGAGTAGTTTATTAATCACTCATGTAGTTGTTATTAATAGATGATTTTGTATTTTGAAACGTGAAGAAGAAGAAGAAAGATCATCCCTAGCATAAGTTACGGTTGCAGCAACTTGGTGAGCAGGTAGGTTATGATTTATGAGTAGTACACTATATTTAGTATTCATATCCATAATATAGTTTTGATGGAAGAAATCATGCTTAGGCCATGGGCATATAATTTGAATGGATAAAACATGAATTTAGTGTTATAAAGACCTAATTTTGTAATAATATGTTAATGAATGAACCCTTAATGAATGTTTTAAGCTAGTATAAATCTATGGTGGATTGTAATATGAATTATATGAATATAGATAACAATGAGATGGTGTGAGCTCATAATCTAATTATTTAGTCAAATTACCTTTAGAGGGTGAAATTCATATTATGTATGGTTTGAATATGGGATAATCTTTCTTAAGGTTGTTGACAAGGACTTATTATGGTACAAGGAGGCAGTGACAACTTAAGATCCTAAGGACAAGTTAGGCTAATGGTTAGGAAGTAAAGGTATAAAGAGGTATGACAATAACTAGATTGTAAGTTGAATAAAATTTGATGATTAGCTAATAGAGTAAGTCTTGAACCTAGTAATGACTTGAATGTAAGGGTTGCTAGATAATAATAGAATCGTTGATCTCTATATAAATAAAGAGGGATTTAAATAGTGAATGATTTATGAATGTTGAACTAGATTTTAGACTTTTTTGGGTTGAATATGTACTCCTAAATGGAATACTTGAATTTAATGGTGTAATTTGATAATTCTTACTTTAATAAACTATGGATTAATATCTGGAAATGTTGTAATTTATGAAACTAATGGATCATATTTATTATGGTTTTGTATGTTAAAAAATTATTTTTTTACAAGGAATTATTAGCTCGAGTTAACCAAGTGGTTGGCTGGTTATCTATTGTTGTAATGCATGCTTATAAATGGAAATTCTTAAACAATATTCTAGGTGTTAATTACATATAATGAGGTAATATTAAAGGTTTGCTGACTATATAATTATGATTTCTTATACTTATTGTTACTATGATGGTTGTGATGTTCTATTGGTTATTTGTGGGATTTACCAACATTTGGAAATCATTAAAGATTTGGTGGAATAAGGTTAGTAGGTGCTTGATGTATATGTTTTGGTACATGGACAGAACTCGTCCCTAATAGGTCATTTCTAGTGGAGCAACCATAAGACCATTAACATACATGTTCAAAGTATATATGAGTTTGTCGATTCCTTGAGTGGATAGGATATATGATTACTGTTATTATTGTTGTTTATATTGGTTCCATGAGTAGATCTAGTTATACCGTGATTGTTATTGTGGGTTCCTTGAGTGAATCAGATTATTATGTTGCTTGGTATATTTGGGATTCCTTTGTTGTCTGGTTGCTTGTCATATAGTTTGGGATTTCTATTGTTAGAGTCATGATTTGTTGACTTGGATATAGTTAAAGTCATGGTTCGTTGACTAGCGTACGGTGTCACAAGTCAATTTCTTAGGTCATGAAGACACCTACGGTAACCCACCAGTATGTAAGATAACCTATAATCCAAAACTTCTAGTTATGGACTACAAAGATAAAAGAAGGGCGAATGCAGAATAAATATAGTAACAAAATGAAATACATAAAATAGTCCCAAAACCTAATGGAAATAATAATAGAGCTTCTATTATAATAAGAATACAAAATGAAATGCTAAAGGAATATACTGTTAAAACTCATCTTTGAATGCAACATAGAGATTAGTCTAGCACATTAGAGGGATAATAACAATACTCTGAATGCCAAGTGCTCACCCAATGTCTCTGAACCATAGCTACTCCGCACTATACATACAACAACGATGATAACACATACTATGATATGTACGCTGCAAAAGTGTAGTATGAGTGACAAACATATAGTACTCAGTAGGAAACTTCTGACTAAGCTCCAAAGATAATGAAAATATACATAACATGACAATTAAACTGTAAAATATGCTCAAATAACCATGAAAACTAACATAGCAAAATTAAAGAGGCAATAAGGATAAACTATCCTATTCCAACAATAATTTAGGTCTTAAGCACTATATGGTGATACTGGCTAATGTACAAATAAAGAGCGAAAGAATGATATACATTGTAATATACAAAGGCAAGAAATAGTTATACAACATGAATGCATAAAGGAAAGAAGGGATATACGATAATAACATAACTATAAATAGATAGATATACGCATATATACGATAACAAGGCTAACTCAAAGGTACAACCTGTGTAATTGCACTAGCATCTCAATGCCTCCAAATAAGGGTTTAAAACTATAATGCCCGACCATGGAATAATTATGCATAATAATATAACCATGATAATAAGGAATCAGAATCATACCTCTAATATTTATATCAGTCCAATAATAAACCTGCCATAAGGTAAATATTATAACAACAATAATATAAAGTAACTGGCTAGACCGAATACATAATATCTAAACCAAGCCCATAACCCAAAAGGTCTAATCAGAACACATAATATACTTCAAGTAGTACTCATCACCCATACCTACGTATGCCCCTATAAGGATGACAGATGTATAGGTGTATGCTGGTGATAAGCAATGAACAAGAAAGAATGACTGCAAAGAGAATCCATAATACCATAATCGATCCAAGTACTATAATGATACTCAGAGTATACACCTCCTCCATCTTGATATCTTACAAAGGCAGGACTTACGACGACTACTCTTCTACGACATGATGACACATGAATGAAAGGCCCCCTAGGGGGTTTAGGAGTATTTGTATACACTAACCTAGTCCCAATCCAGGATTTCTAATAAACACCATCATCATTAATACAATATGTCTAGTACCATATATATTTTACATATTTAAAATACATGGGCTAGAACTATAGCTAAAAGAGTGTAAGTCTATAAATCTATTACTCGAGGTAAACTCTGGGACTAATTCATCATAAAAGTAGAGAAAAGGTCAAAATTTTACTCGCACATGTAAATAAGAGTACCAAAACCATGGACTATAGTATATCTCGATCAAATCTCTAAAACATCATTGTTAGTCTCAAATGCTCATAATTTATTCACTAAGATGGTATGATTCCCAACAACAACAACTACATATCTCGTATATTCCCACAAAGTGGTAATAAATTTCTTTTTAGGGAAAAGAGTAAATAAACCATATTTTAGTTAGAATCATACAATCTAACATTTTAGTGATCTTGAATATGTCAAATCAATACATGCCATCACATGTATCCAAATAAGGCCATCATAAACATCAAAATGTTTATAAACTACTGTCACGTTATTTACAAGGATAAAACACTTTCCCAAAATCTAACCAATATCATAATCAAAGACTTGGGCCCAATACTATATCTAGAAGAACCATAACACAATCACGATGTTAGGCCCAATAATATATACAGGGCATAACCATAACATCATAATCCGTGAAAAACCATTACAATCCATTGTGTTATGCAACAACCTTATACTAAAGGTTTATTTGTCTAAACTATGTCTAACATGCTAATATACTAATATAAGTCTAACAAAGCTAACACAATTCATGGACTAAGTTGGGCCAGAGGGCTCCACTTCTGATCCCCGAAATATAATTTTAGACAAGTTTCTTCCCCAAACTAGAACGAAGTATCTACATTTACTTCTAGATGTTAGATAATCCATGATTATACCTAAAATAATAATTCCACCTAAAACATGAGCAATTGAGTCAATTATACCTAAATTATGGCTCCAAAGTAGTCTAAGCAATCGAAATAAGACGAATCATACCAATCATGCTTCCAATACCTAAATTGCATCTCATAACTAGCATACTATCATAATTATATTGCGAATTAACTCACTCTATAAAGAAGGTAATAGGACCAAGAAGTATAATAAGTATTTAAACTTAAGGGTCAATTACCCTTCTGTCCCTCAATTTCATAAATTAGACCAAGTCTTTGTGTTCTACCAACAATTATATCTAACATCCCTATTTAACATATAACATATATAAAACACCATATCCAGTAAAAGAGTAGATTGAAGCCAACCTCAATGTCAAACCACATCTCTTAAATCATCTACAAATCATACATCTTTACTCCACAATCACAAAATATCGTCACACTATCAAAATAGGAATCAACAAATCTTTAGGAGTGAAAAGAGATCCATTTCTATAAAAGGGTCAATCAAATTTTGGGTCAAGAACAAGCCCAAAGGGATCGCAAATGAAATCCAAAATTGAATTCATCACGACGTTCCTCGAAGGAAAAGAAATGTGTGCTAAAAAGTTGAGCACAAATGGAGTACACATCGGGTCTCGAATCAATCCTCAAAATTTAGGAATTTAAGACCCAATTTCTGAGAATTTTACCTTGAGTTAGAATGAAAACTAAAGGAAAAATTAATCGGAAATGTCCAAGAAGAGTTAGGTTAGACTACCTCATCTTATGTGGATGATTTTCCACTTTTTACTCTCTTTGAACTCTCAATTTTGTGTAAAAATTATGGAAGAAGTGATAAATAATTGGGAGAGGAAAAGGGCTTTTAGAGCTACCATGTGTCGCTTAAGTAGTCACCCTATTACTTAAGTGACAACTGCTTAAACGACTCATCTATCGTTTAGGTGAAATGGCGCTTGGGGCCGAGTATCGCTTTAGAGACCCATAGGTATCTTAAAAGAAACCCGCTTAAGCGGTTCTACCAGATAGTTAATGTCACTTAAGCGACACCTTGTTGCATACTCAATGACCACTGAAATGGTTCAATGATTGCTTAAGTATTTGCATCAACAACCTGAAGCACCAAATTTTGCTTAGTCCAAAATAGAATTTTTAATTGGGTGTCCAAAATTTATTCAGAAACCCATGCGTGCAAATAAAACATACGATTATTTGACATTTTGAACTAAATAGAACCATCACAACTTTTATTTGAGATTCTTTCAACTAAGTTTGGGGCCCACACTTATAGTTTAATTTTTCACACAATCCTCCTAATAGCCTAAAATGAGTGTGAAATCCTCGTGACATGATCTAAGGGTCCCCAAATTAAAATCAATGTTCTAGTGTTGATGGGATTGCCAAAATCTACTAGGAGTTTTTGTCTGAGACTAAATCCTAAACAATGAAAGCTCAAAAAGAGGAAAATGAGCCCAAAAATCCAAATGTATTGTCCATAACAAGACATGACCCAAACAAGGGCCTTGTTGTAATGATCATCTCAAGTCCCACTTGGATCAGAGACCACCCCCGTTACCCAACCCAACTGTAATGCCCTAAAATTTGATTCTCAGGATGCCACATGGTGCTCCAATCTACAAGTAATCCTAAGCTAACCCTGGCTGCCTTTTACTGAATCTAAATTTTAAAATAAGGGAATATGAACGTAAAATCATAAAAAGTTTGGAAAAATGTCTGGATTATCTTAGTATATCTAAAAATGCTAATATCTACAATTTGATAAAGCAAATACTAAAAAAACTAAATACTACAACTATAAATTAACTGAATCTGGTTGTCCAACAAGCCTTTACTGACAAAATCTAGAGAGTCATTGGGATAGGTCCCAACTAACTCAAACTGTCTGAAATGAATTCTAGGTCATCTAATAATAAACTAGAAATCTTAATATCTAGGTCCCTAAAGTATGGGGACTCACCAACTGCAGGGATGTAGATGAGATGCTTTAAAAATCACTCACCCTACTGAGACTAAGAACCTAAACTTACATTATGAGACAATGTAGCACACTGACGTATATATGGATCAGTACTTTGGGAATAAACTGAGTATATGGGGGGAAATACAATACGTAAGCAATATGAACACAATTTATAAAATCATGCATTCTAAATATAAATGAATCACATAGTATTGAGTAATCTGAAAGTTGAAGAACATAAATCATAAATAGTAAAGTATATAGTGTAAATCTTTTGAGTCATAACACTTAGTTCTAAAATCTGTATTCTATTCTCATTCTAAAACAATATAGGTTAAGTGAAATCTGTAAGTCTGTATTTGAAGGGTTATGTAAAACAATATTCTAAACTCTAGAACTTCAAAGCTGTAGTGAAAATATTATATTCTAGGGGTTTAGAAACTTGAAAATTTATTCTGCATGGGAAAAATACATTATCTAAAGGGAGGTTCTTCTAACCAACGTAAACCATGTGAGCATCCATGGAGTCCAACGTTTTTGTCACTCTATGGAGGAATCCTCACATTGGGGATAGGATTCATACTCTTGAAAGAGAATATAAACTATCTAAGTGATCACATATCTTTCACCCACGTAGAAGTGAGAACAATCTGAATCCTATGTTGGCATGTAGTTCTGGGGTATGAAATCGAAGTAATGTACCATCTCGGTGCTAAATAATACTCCCATTAAATTTGTATGCTCATTTTGAGAGAAAGCCACTTTTAAAATAGTATAATGGTTTATAATCAGAACCAACTGTATGTCTATAAAGCTATATCTATCATTTCAATCTGTAAAGTTGATTTTAAATCTAGTCTGAGACAAAAAAGGTCAAATCCTTATCTATAATCTAAGAGAAATCTAGTCATAGGGTTCTTATAACACAATAAATCTCAAAATAGCAATATTTGATTAGGGATTAATGACCCATGTATTAAACTCAGGTCAAAATATCAAAATCTTCATGCTTGAAAATGTAAATATTGATAAATCAACTCAAAATCTTGAAATTTCTGCAATATGCATGAAAATATGAACATAATCATGTAATTGAACTTCTAAATCACTGAAAAACTCATAAACATATAAATAACAATTATAGGTATAAAGACTAACATTAATTTCATGGGAAATCATATAAAATTCAGAAAAAATTAGAATTTGAAACAAGTTATAGGCACAAGGACGAAAAGATTGTCCTTGTCCATAACCCCACTTGCCTTGATTGATGACTAAATAGAGAAACTTGAATTTGGATTCCTATTTGAATTCTTAAAAATGGATTCTTGATTGACTTGATTTGGGAATCCTCAATATAGAACTTTCTTGAAGAAACAATGGTGGAATTTGGGGGATTCATGAACTCGAATATTGAAGCCTATGGTTTTATTTGAAAAAAACTTGCTGAATAATGAGTATATCGTGCTCAATAGTACACTTAATCATTTGTTTTCAAGATTTGGGGATATGGGCAAAAGACTAAACTACCCTTAGGATTTAAAATTCGTAATTAGGTTTCCGATTGAGTATTTACCTTGATGCGGTGCGTAGGTCATCGCGATGCCCACTACGATATGGTGGAATCGTGGTGACTCACTGAATTGTGACAATTGTTGTTTTGGGATTCACTGCAACGTAGCGAAATTGCGGTGACCCTCTAGAAATTGAAAAATGTTGAATTGGCCTCCACCATGATGTGATGAGGCTTCCATCGCTTTTCCACCGCAACATGGTGGAATTGCGGTGTCTTGCTGGAATGAAGGTCCAAGCACTATCAACACTAGAAATGCCATAAATTCTCAACCGAGTGTTGGATTTGGGAGAATTTGGTATCGATGGAAAGGTTATTCAATTTCTCATAACATTGAAGGTCCAAATCTGGAAAATTTCACTTGAAATAAATGTTATTCTTTTAGTATCTAATCTTTGACATTGTAGGAATGAAATTATGCTAGGAAAGAGTACGGGCTATTATAATATCTCCCTCTTTGGAACATGCATCCTCGAATATGGCTAGTTAGGTTGAAAACACTAAGGGATATGAGGCTATAAGCTATCATGCACAACTAAAATAAAGTTAATAACTGATTCTAAAACATACTGAGCTACTAAGATGATCTGAGAGTGCATGAGTTGATATGAAAATAGCTTCTAAAACATACTGAGCTACTAACCTGATCTGATAATGCATGAGTTTACATGAAAATAGCTATATAGCAGATTCTAAAACTGGAAAAGAACTGAATAAAGGAAAAACTATTACCTTTGGCTGAATCTGAGTTCGTGGAGAAGAGATGAGGATACTTGGTATGCATGTCTGCTTCAGCTTCATAAGTAGCGCCCTCAACGGACTGATTTTTCCATAGAATTTTGACCTAGGGAACTTCATTGTTTGTTAGTCTACGAATTTGATAATCTAAAATCTCAAATGGAATTTCTTCATATGATAGGCTATTCTAAATATCTGAGATATTTAACGGAACTACAATAGGTGGAGTCATAGATGCACTTCTTAAGCATAGAGACGTGGAATACAAGGTAACGATTGACTAGTCTGCAGGCAACCTAAGCTCATAAGCTACTTTCCCAGCACGACTTAAAATTCTGTAAGGGCCAACATACCGGGGACTAATCTTCCCCTTTTTGACAAATATCTTCACCCCTTTCATGGTTGAAATCCTTAGATACACTAAATCACCAACCTTAAACTCGAGGTCCTTTCTTCTTAAATCATATTATGATTTTTGATGACTCTGGGCTATTTTTAATCTTTCTCTAATCAACTTAACATTATCCAGAGTTTTAAATACAACGTCAGGCCAAAGTAAAGTGGACTCTCCTACTTCAAACCATCCTATGGGTGATCTACATCTCCTCCCATAAAGAGCCTCAAAAAAGGCCATCTGTATGCTCGAATGGTAGGTATTATTATAAGCGAACTCAATCAATGAAAAATGCTCATCCAACTACCCTTAAAATCAAGAGCACATGCCCTCAACATATCTTCTAGAGTTTGGATGGTTCTCTCTGCTTAGCCGTCTGTCTTAGGTTGGAAAGCTAAACTAAGATGGACTTAGGTACCAATACCCTTCTAAAAGGCTCTCCAAAACTGAAAGGTGAACTGAGTACCCCTATCTAAAATGACTGACAAGGGAAATCTATGCAGTCTTACTAACTCCCTAGTTTACAGCTTAGCATAATCTTCAGCTGGGTAAGATGTGTGAATTGGCAAAAAATATGCTGACTAATTCAATCTATCTACAATAACCCATATCGAATAATGCTGACAACGCGAATGGGGTAAACCAGTCACAAAATCCATAGTTACCTCTTCCTACTTCTAAGTGGGGATACTAGAATCTTGTAACGTACCATCAGGGTTTTGGTGCTCTACCTTAACCTGTTGACAAGTTGCACACTGTCCTATGAAATCTACTATCTCTCTCTTCATATTACTCCACCAATAGATTTTTTGCAAGTTGCGGTACATCTTGGTAGCACTTGGATGAAAAGGGAATAATGTGCTACATGCGCTTCCACCATAATCTGCTACCTCAATTCATCAACACATGATACATATAATATACTTTGGTATCTCAACACATCATCTCACCCTTGGGAGAAAACCACTACCTTTTGGTCTCTAACCAACTCCTTTAGTTTGACCAAACTAGAATCCATATCTTGCTTCTCCTTCACTTTTAAAACTAGGGATGATTAGGACCTACTCTGGACACAAATATTACCCTCAGCCGAGTCGACCAATCTATATAATCGATGAACTTCTCGAGCCAACTCTTTTATTCCATTCTCCACATGAGAAACACTGCCCCTAGACAATCTACTAAGGGTGTCTGCCACTACACTGGCCTTGCTCGGATGATACAACACACTCATATCATAATCCATTAACAATTGTAGCCACCTTCTCTGATGGAGATTTATCTCTCTGGGTAAACACCTATTGTAAACTTTTGTGATCTATGAACACATCAACATGCACTCTATTCAGATGATGTCTTCAGATTATCAAAGAAAACACAATGACAGCTAATTCAAGATCATATGTAGGGTAGTTCTTTTCGTGAGGCTTCAACTCTCAAGAGGCATAGGCTATGACCTCACCTCTCCACATTAACACACAACAAAACCAACTCTACAGGCATCACAATACACCACAAAACCATTTGTACCATTAGGTAATGCTAACACTGGGGTTGAAGTGAGCCGAGTCTTCAACTCCTGAAAACACTTCTCGCAGGAATCTGACCACCAAAACTTGACTTTTTTTGGGGTCAATCAAGACATATAAGACTCTATAGATGAGAAACCGTCATAAATATCACTAATAACCAGCTAAACCTAAGAAACTCCTAATGTCTGTCGGAGAGATAGGGCTAGGCCAATTTCTTATGGCTTCTATTTTAGGGGGATCAACTCTAATACCCTCACTAGAAATATTATGACCAAGGAAGGCTACTGACCTTAGCCAAAATTCACACTTCCTAAATTTGACAAACAACTGGTGATTTCTAAGAGTTTACAACACAATTCTAAGATAGTCTGCATGATTATCCTCACTACGAGAGTACACAAGAATATCATAGATAAAGACTAAGACAAACATGTCTAGATACTATTTGAACACTTTGTTCATCAAGTGCATGAAGGTGTCTAGGGCATTAGTTATCCCGAAGGAAAGGACTAAAAACTCAAAATAAGCATAACGGGTTCTGAAAGCAGTCTTTGGAATATCATATTCCCTTACTTTAAGCTGATGATAGCCAGATCTAAGGTCTATCTTGAGAAATAACTTGCACCTTGGAGTTGGGGCAAATAAGTCATCAATTTTAGGAATAGGATATTTTTTTTGAAAGTAACTTTATTCAACTGATGATAGACAAGGCATATACGCAAAGAACTATCTTTCTTTCACACGAATAGGATAGGAGCGCCCCATGGTGAAACACTAGGCCTTATGAGACCTTTATCTAGAAGATCTTTGAGTTTCTCTCTTAAGTCCTTAAGCTCGGTGAGAGCCATACGATATGGATTGATAAAAATAGGCTAAGTATCTAGAAGAATGTCAATTCCAAACTCTATTTCCCTACGCGAGGTACCCCTAGGAGATCTTCTGGGAAAACATTAGGAAACTCATTAACTACACTGACTGATTGAATTGTTGGAGTCTCCAACTTGGTATCTTTGACTCTGACTAGATGCTAAATACACCCTTTGGAAATCAACTTTTTGGCTTTAAGATAAGATATGAAATGAATCTTAGGAGACACTAAATTACCTAATCACTCAAAGACTAGCTCATCTGGAAACTAAAACTTCACCAGTCGGGTGCGATAATCTATGGTTGCATAATAAGAATGACGCTAATCCATACCAAGAATAATATCTAAATCAACCATATCTAACTCTATTAGGTCTGTTAACATGACCTTGTGAAGAATAGCGAGAGGATACTTTTTATAAATCTATTTGGCAACAACTGAATCACCTACGGAGGTAGAAATAAAGAAAGGCTCAGGGATATTTTTAGAACTTACCTCAAATTTACAGCAACTGACGGGGTCACATAAAAGAAAATCGACCTAGAGTCTAACAACACATAAGAATTAAGATAAAATACACGAAGCGTATCAGTAACAACATTTGGAAAATCTCCCTGCTCTTGGATGGATGGCAAAGAATAGAACCTATTTTGGCGCTAACCGCTACCGGTAATGGAGGATGCGTCCTGAGGAGGAGCAGGAAAACCTAAGAGAGCTGGTGCACTGGTAGCCTGAGCCTGGGGACAGACATCCCTATTTCTATATCTGGTATGAGGTTATTATTTGATTCCACAACCCTTTTGGCCACAACCATAACAACCTTTCTAAACCTACAAATATTGACCGATATAATTCTTACCATACTTAGCATATTGGGGATGATTGGGATTCCCACTCAGACTATTCCAAGCTCTTGAAATACAAGACTTACCCCACTTTTCCTATATGTTTCTGGATGGAAGAGCACTAGCTTAAAAAGGTTCAGTCATAGATAAATGATTTCCTCCCTGAGATCTAGCCTTGCCATAATAAAACTACCCTATTTTAATCTTCTTATTTACTCTCTCTCCTTTCTTCAACTTCTCTTCCTTAATATGATGAGCATGCATAATCAATCTAGAAAGATCTATGTCTCCAATGAGCATAGCAGTCCTACACGCCTTAACTACCAATCCAGACACACTGGTCACAAAGTCAATACTCTTTCACTGTCATCGAGCCCTGCCTCAGGTTCATGAATTCTTATATCTTAGCTTCCCTTATCTCACGTGGTAAGAATTTGTCTAAGAACACATCCTGAAATATCTGCCAAGTCATAGAAGCTGCATTCTCCCTTCTACTTTTGTTCCACTTCACTACCCAATCATATGCAATATTCTTTAGCCTAAAGGATGCCAGTTCTACACTCTCCTATTTAGAAACATGCATTATTCTGGTGATCTTCTTTACCTCATCTAGATAAAGATGTGGGTCCTCATTTGCATTTGACCTAAGGAATTTTGGTGGGTTCATTCTCATAAAATCTTTATTTCTGGTTGTAGCTAAGTCCCTATCTTGCTAAAGTGAGACTGCAGACTGAAGGTTGCGCTGAACATTAGCTGTCACAGCTTGGGCTAGTGCTTAAAAGGCAGCCCAAAACTCTACAAGGGACACATTATCATTCAAAGTATCTGCGGGATGAGGTGGCTAGTTATCATTTCTACGTGCGTTAGCTCGACGAGGAGGAATTTTCCGTCACATGAAAGCATGAGTTAGAAGAAAATATAAAAAATAAATACATAATAGATCATGAAAGAAAAGATGATTTCCTAAAATGCTCCATAACCTCTTGCTCATAGATGTGGCGCGCTTCGCACCGATGATCAATACTCAATGTAACACGGCTTGTCTGACTTTTTAGGACTCTCTAAACCTTTGGCTATGATACCAAGTTTGTAATGCCACAAAATTAAATTCCCGGGAAGCCACACGGTGCTCTGAACTAGCAGTAGTCCTGAGCTAACCCTGGCTACTTTATACTAAATCTAAATATCAAAATAGGGGAATATGAATGTAGAAATCCTAATAAATTCAGAAAACTGTCAAGAGTATCTAAGTATATTTAAAAATACTAATCTCAGTAATCCGATTAAGAAAATATTGAAAATTTGAATACTGCAACTAGAATCTAAAACTAAATATGGTAGTCCGACAAACCTCTACTGACTGAACCTAGAGAGTAACTCGGATAGGCACCAGCTAACTCAAACTGTCTAAAAGAAATGCTAAGTCATTTACTAATAAATTGGAAATTTGAATAGATAGGTCCCCAAACTATGAAGACTCACCAACTGCAGAGATATAGATGAGATGCTCAAAAAATCACTCACGTTGCTAAAAATGCGAAACTGAACCTATATTATGAGACAATGTAGCACACAAACGTATATAAGGATCAGTACTTTTGTAATGTACTGAGTACATGGGGGTGAATGCAATAAGAAAGAACTATGAAAACAATTTATAAAATCATGCATGCTAAATGTAAATGACTCACATAGGCTTGAGTAATCTGGAAGCTGAAGATCATAAATCGTAAATAGTAAAGTATACAGTGTAAATCTTGTGAGTCATAACACTTAGTTATAAAATCTGTATTTTGTTCTCATTTTCAAACCATGTAGGCTAAGTGAAATCTGTAAGTCTATATCTGAAGGCTTATGTAAAACAATATTTAAATTGACAACTTCAAAGACGTAGAGAAAATACTATATTATAGGGGTTTAGAAATCTTAAAACTTATTCTGCATGGGAAAAATACTTATTTTTCTAACCAACGTAAACTATGTATGCATTCATAGAGTCCAACATTCTTGTCCCACTAAGAAGGAATCCTCATGTTTGGGAGAGGAGTCATACTTTTGAAAGAGAGTATAACCTATCGAAGTGATCACATATCTTTCATCCACGTAGAAGTTGGAGCAATATGAATACTATGTTTGGACGTAGTTTTGGGGTATTAAACTATAGTAACGTACCCATCTCAGTGATAAATATTACTCTCATTAAATTTGTATTCTAATTCTGAGGGAAGTCCATTTGTAAAATAGTATAATGGTTTTTAATAAAAACCAACTGTATATCTGTAAAGCTAAATTTGTAATTTGAATTTGTAAAGTGGATTTCCTATCTAGTTTGAGACAAGAAATGTCAAATTTTTATTTATAATCTGAGAGGAAGCTAGTCATAGGATGCTTATAGCAAAATAAACCTTAAAATAGAAATCTTTGATTAGGGCTAATGACCCGTGTATTAAACTCTTCAAAATGTCAAAATCTTCATGCTTGATAATGTAAATATTGATGAATCAACTCCAAATCTTGAAATTTCTTAAATATGCATGAAAATATAAACATAATCATGTAATTCAACTTTTAAATCACTGAAAATCTCATAAGCTTGTAAATAACAATAATCGGTACAAAATCGAACTTGATTTTCATGGGAAATCGTAAAAAATTCAGTAAAAATTAGAATTTGAAGCAAGTTTTTGGCACAAGGATGAAAGGATTGTCCTTGTCCATAACCCCACAAACCTTGATTGATGACTAAATGGTTAAATTTGAATTTGGATTCCTGTTTGAATTCTTGAAGATGGACTCTTGATTGTCTTTATTTGGGAATCCTTAATTTAGAGCTTTCTTGAAGAAACAATGGTGGATATTGGGGATTCTTGAAGTTTAATATTGAAGCCTAGGGTTTTCTTTGAGGGAGACTTGATGAATAATATGTATATTGTGGTCAATATTGGGCAAAAGACTAAACTACCCTAGGGATTTAAAATACATAGATGGGTTACCGATAGAGGCCTTACCACGATGTGGTGAGTAGGTCATTTCGATACCAACCATGATGCGGTGGAATCACTGTGACTCACTTGGTTGTGACAATTGCTGTTTTTGCATTCACCGCGATGACCCTTCGGAAATTGACAAATGTTGAATTGGCCTCCACCGCAATGCGATGAGGCTTCCATGTGCTATTTCCACCGCAACAAGGTGGAATCACAGTGGCTTGCAGGAATGATGGTCCAAACACTGTAAATACCAGAAATGCCATAACTTTTCAACCAAGTGTCTGATTTGGGCGAATTTTGTATCGATGGAAAGCTTATTCAATTTCCCACACCATGGAAGGTTCAAATCTGGATAATTCACTTCATAAAAAGCTATTCCTTTTGAAGCTAATCCTTGACATTCTTGGAACAAATTTAAGCTAGAAACTAGTACGGGGTATTACACCAACCAACCTTCATAAACCCTGTGTCGGCTAAATTCCAAACATATAACAAGATTGCATATTTGTATCAACATAGAATCTTGGATAGGTCTATAACAATGGCATCCCAACCAAGTCCAACTGTCCAAAACCAAAACAATAACCGTATCAAAACAAAAACAATAACAAAGTTCCTGTCCATAACATAACATAGAAGGATAGAAAAATCCTAAATTTAATCAAATGGTATCAGCCCGAATAACAATGCCCATACTAAGGCTGACACCAATCTAACACCGCCTATTCCAACCTATACAAGATCCATAGAGACTCTAATCGAAAGAAAAATTGTATCCAATTTGTACATGCCCCCAACCATAGACAAAACCAATGTCCATGAAATAACAAAAGTATATAAAGATATCCATGACATGAAATAGAGATTTCCAGATTATGGAAGCTTACCACTTCTATCAAACCGAATTGATCCTGAGTACAATCACTAAGTTAAATAAATAGATTTATCGGTTCCTGCATTGCGTGGGGATACAGCCGCCCGAAGATTAGTTAGTGGGTGAATGCTAACAAGTACTCAGGATAAGAATGAAATAATGCCAACCATTAAAACCAAGTAAACCAACTATATGCATTCACAGCCATACATATATACATACATACAAACATATATACATACATATATATTTTTTTTTATATATATATAACCATGCTGGAAAAGGGAATTGGAATTAGCAAACCTTTAAAAATATTAACCTGGGTATGTGTAGCTTAATCGTCCTAGAACCACCCACAGTCTATATGGGTCCAGTGTAACCCCCTGAGCGCTACTCGATGCATGTTGCCGTATGAACTGTAGATACAATAGGAGTAGGGGATTCCTGAGTACCCTTCGCTCTACAAGAAACATATGTACAAGTGTACTTAGGGGATTCACGTATACCCCATAAGTTTCATGCATGGTCGTCATTACTAATCCTTATGTAGGCAAACATTAGTTTCCAGTGTCTATCGATTGGACTCAAACCTTCACGGTTAGCTATCACACCCTACCATTATTGCACAACTAAAACCATTACAAACCACCAAACGACCATTTCCGTTTAATTTACCCATGGCTATAAGTAGTGGTATCTTCATACCAACTATAGCTTCAAAGAAATGTCCTTAGCCAATATTTTTAGACAAAAAGGGATTCATATGTACCCATAGACTACATTATTAAGTTAGTTTGAGGGATTTCCATGATTTCCACAAGTATTCACTACTTAGTTTGCTTGGGGGATTCCCTTGGACCCCACAAGGATGTTCAATTAACCATATCCATGACCACCAAGACCCTACCATTTAACCATTTAAAACCATTTAAACCATGAAGGATTATATTACTAAGTTATACCATGCAGTAGTTCAATGAAAATCTAACAATTTAACCAAAAACATTCTTATAGGCATTTGATCAAACAAGTTGGGGGCATAGTGTTTCAATAGACAAAACCATGTAACAATTAACCATTCCATGAAACCAAATGTTAAAACCACCATAGTAATATGAAAACCATAAAAATACATGGGAAAACCATAATCAACCATTATAACAAAAATCCCCAACATATATTTGAAAACCAAAAACCATACAACAACTATGCAATCGAAAAAATTCATAAAACATGCCTTTAGTTTGAACTAACAATGAGGGAGAAGTAACATGACTTATATTGAGAAGAAGATATGAAGAAATCACCCCTATGAGCCTCAATTAACCACCTTAAAGGACACCCTTGCTTTTTGCTCAACCCAAGAGTCTTGAGAGATTTTAAGAGTTTTAAGTGTTTTATTGTTTAGAAATAGGTTAATGAAGCCCCAAAACTTTGGGTGTTTCAGTCTCCCCCACTAGGATCATTCATCCCTGAATGATGGAAAAAGTAGTACAAGTACGAACTACACCTCAACATAACCATTCAAACATTGAACTAAGTTAGAAAACAAGGATGTGATCAAGAACACATATTTTCTGGACGAATATCAGGAGCAGAAAAAAATATGGATGCTTCGACTTCATGTCCTCTTCCGCTTCCAAAGTAGCTTCTTCCACCTTGTGGTTCTTCCAAAGAACCTTAACTGAAACAATATCCTTTGTTCGCAACCGACAAACTTGCCGATCTAAGATCTAAACAAGGATCTCTTCATAAGACAGAGAAACCGAGATACCCAATCCTTCCAAGAGAACAACCGATATAGGATCACCTATAAACTTTCTCAACATTGAGACATGGAATACTGGATGAATGGACCTTAAACTAGAATGCTATTCTAATTCATACACAATTTGTCAACCCTTCAGAAAACTAAACAAGGACTAATATATCGGGGAGTGAGCTTTTCTTTTTTCCAAAACCACATTACTTTGTTTATGGGAAACAACTTTAGGAATTCCCTATCCCCATCGTTAAACTCCAAGTCCCTATGCCTCTTATCCGTATAGGACTTTTGGAAACTTTGGGCATCCTTAAGCCTATCTGAATCACCTTTAACTTTTCCATAGCCTTATAAACCAAATCTAGGCCAAACATATCTGCCTCACCAAGATTGAACCACCCAATAAGAGATTTATACTTCCTACCATACAATACCTTAAAAGGGGCCATCCCAATGCTCTAATGATAGCTATTGTTGTAAGCAAACTCTACAAGAGGTAGATGCTCAACCCAACTACCACCATAATTAAGTAAACACAAATGAAGCATATATTCCAATGTTAGAAGAGTTATTTCTGCTTACGCATCCATCTGCAAGTGAAAAATAGTACACAGACTAACGTTAGTACCCAACCCCTTCTGAAATGACTGCCAAAAGTGTGATGAAAACTACGTACCACGATCAAAGATAACCTAAATAGGTACCCCATAAAATTTCAAAATCTCATGAAAATACAACCTCACATAATCCTCAGCTAAAAAGTTAGTCATCACGGGTAAGAAGTGAGCCAACTTTGTCATCCTATCGATGATGGCCTAGATCAAAAAAAATTGATTTTGAGACTTAGGAAGACCGGTAACAAAATCTATGTTGATCAACTCCAATTCTATTCTGGCAATTCAATTTCCTGATAGATGTCTGTAGGAATCATGTGCTCACCTTTAACTTGTTAACACACTAAACACTTGGACACAAAATTAGCCACATCCTTCTTCATACCATTACACCAATATATCTCCTTGAGGTCATGATATATTTTTTTCAAATTGGGATGAACAACATAGTCTGATTCATTCACCTCAGCTAATACCCTTTCTCGCAAACCATAAACATCAGAAAACATAACCTCTCTTGTTATCATAAGGTACCATAACCACTGATCTCAAACACCATTACCTTTTACCCACCTACATCACTCTTGATTGTAGTCAAGACAAGGTCTAGAATTTTTTCTCCTTGATCTCTGCACCAAGAGATGATTGAATCACTTCCTATACCAACACAACACCATTCTTTGAGTCCAAATAGCAAATCCCATGATTAGCCAAACTAAGAATATCCTTTACCAACTCTCACCTCTCCTAATCGACATAAACTAAACTCTCGATGGATAACCTACTAAGAGCATCAACAATAACATTACTTTTACCTAGATGATAATGAAGATTTATGTCATAGTCCTTGAGAAGGTCAAGCCATCTTGTCTACCTGAGTTTAAGCTTCTTTTCTGTAAGCAGATAATATAGACTCCTATGATCATAAAAGAAGTCCATATGCTCTCCATACAAATAGTGTCACCAAATCTTCAGGGAAAACACCATAGCTAAAAGCTCCAAATCAAGAGTAGGATAATTCCTCTTACGCACATTCAACAACCTAGAAACATAGGAAATCACCTTGCCATGCTGCATCAAAATACAACCAAGTCCCACCCAAAATACATCACAACAAAGCACACACCTGTTATTACCTTCAAGCAAAGTTAAAACTAGAGCCAAAGTTAGCTTATCCTCCAGCTTCTCAAAACTTTCCTCACAATCCTCTAACTAAGAGAACATTGCCTTTTTCTGAGTCAACTTAGTCAATAATGCAGCTATCATAAAAAAACACTCTGCAAACCTATTATAGTACCCGACAAACTTAAGAAGATCCGAATGTCGATTGGAGTAGTGGGTCTTGTCCAATTATTAACCACTACCACATTTTATGGATCCACCATGATCCGCGCATTAGAAATAATATGACCCAAAAAAGTGACAACATTAAACCAAAATTCACAGTCAGAGGATTATGGAACTGCTACTCTTTCAAGGTCTGCAATACCACACAGGGGTGATTAGCATGATCCACCTCACTCTTAGAATATATCAGGATGTCATCAATGAACACAATGAAAAATAAATCCAGAAACTATCGAAAGACCCTGTTCATCAGATCCATAAATGCCACCGGAATATTGGTCAAACCAAATGACATAACCAAGAACTCACACTGCCCATATTTGGTACAAAAAGTCGTCTTAGGTATATCCACCTGCAACTGATCAAACAAGTCATCTATCCTTGGAAGAGGACACTTGTTTTTAACTATCACCTTATTTAACTGTCGATAGTCGATACACATCTGAAGTGAAGCATCCTTCTTACACATGAATAACACTTGTGCACTCCACGGGGATACACTAGGATAGATAAAACCCTCATCCAAAAGATCCTTAAGTTGCTCCTTGAGTTCTTTAAACTCAATCAGAGCTGTTTTGTAAGGAGAAATTAATATTGGACGAGTGTTCGAGAATAAATCAATCCGAAACTCAATCTCCTTATCGGGCGGAACACCATGAATATCATCCAGAAAGACCTCAGAAAACTCATTCACCATTAGAACAGAATACAAAGAAGGACCTTCTGATTTAGAATATTTAACCCAAACCAATTGATAGAGGCACCATTTAGTGATTAACCTCTGAGCTTTAAGATATGATATAAAATTCCCCTTATGATCTAGGGAATCACCCACCCATTTAATAACTAGCTCACTCGAGAACTTAAAGACAACCCTATGGACCCCACAATCTAATGACACGTAGCATGAATATTACCAATCCATACCCAGAATAACATCAAAATCCACCTTATCTAATTTAAAAAAATGCACCAAAGTCCCCTTACAACCAAAAAATAATACTCACCCCATAGACTCTTTTATCAATCAAAGAGTCACTTACGTGGGTTGAAATAGAAAATGGATCCAAAATAACCTCAAGATAAAAACTAAAATACACAGCCATAAATGGGGTCACATAAGAGAGAATGGACACCAGATTAAGTAAACAATAAGCATTCCAAGAAAAGAATATATCAGTTACACCATCAAGCAATGCCTCATACTATTGTCAGGTAGCAAGAGAATATAACCTATTCTAGGCTATGCCGGTACCAGTAGTAGAAACAGATATAGAAGTAGCACCCTTTATTGCAGGAACAGATGAAAAAGAAATCGAAACCTTATTTGCTCCTAAAGAAACCTTACTAACTAGGCAATTTTATAAAATATAACCTGACTGACCATATTTAAATCACCTGTCCTCCCCTCATCAGAGAAATTCTGATAATCCAACCACAAAACTTGCAATGAGGATATTATGAGCCCGACTGAGCCCCACTAGCCTAAGATTAGTCACCCTATACCTTAAAGTTATTGCTACCCTGCGGACGCACATCACTTGATGGCTTTGGGTATAAAGCACTAGTGGTGGAGAAATAACCAAAACTCCCTCACTTCTTCTTTGGTCACCTTCCACCATCCCAAATACTTTATTGTTTTACACCCTGCTTAGAGAACCTGAACCTTTTATTCTGCCTTTTACCTATCTCAACCTTATTTATCTTTTCCTCCTACACTTTTTTATATGAACAACCAACCTAGAAATATCCATGTCCTTGATTACTAATGCAGTGTTGCTATCAAGGATCAAATCTTGAGATAGTCCTGAAGAGAACTTTTTCATCTTTGCCCTCATATTAGACACTAATTCTGGGTCATATCTAAACATCAAATGAAAATTCTAGTTATATTCCTTAACCTTCATCTTTCTTTGCTTTGGATTAACAAATTACTCTACCTTGAATCCCTGAACACTTGAGAAAACAAACAGTCTTGAAAAGCATTGGATAAAGTCCTCAACATCACCCCTTGCCGGATCCAATTCTTTGTACCATTGGTACGCAATATTCTTTAGGTAATAGGTAGAAAAATTCTCCTCTTCTACCTTTATGGCCAACATGACCTTGTAGATCTTTTCCATCTCATCTAAAAAACTCTTAGGATCCTCCTCTACATTAATAATGGTAAAGGTTAGAGGACTCAACATCCTAAATTGGCCAACCCTTGTGGCTTCAGAAGATGCAATACCATATGTGCCACACTCAACCTGACAAGCTACCAACTGAGCAATCATATAAACTGACTCATGTACCTTCGTATTTGTCACATCAGCCCGAGAGAGACTAGAATAAATTGGTAAAACTCCAAAAATATTAAGGATGGACCTCTAGACCAAGTATGGATCCCCTAAATAGAATCTGTCCCATTAATATTGTCCGTAATTTGAACAGAAGAGTTTTTATAAGCTTCTAATCATCTGGACAGGATCTGGAAGATAAACAAATAAAAATCAGATGAATCCAACACCTTAGACACCAAGATTGAAAGTAGATCACAAAGAAGCAAAACATTTCCTAAATGACATATAACCTTTCCGTTATAAGTGTGACATAATATACTGTAATACCCCAGGAAATTTTTCGTTGAAATTTTTTGCGTAAACATGTTGGGTTCTATCTTCTAGAATGAATTATAATTTTTTCTCAAATTTTAAATGATCGTAACTCCTTGAAAGTAATGCTATGGGTGATCTACTATATATCAACAAAAAGCTCTGCGAGTTCTCTTTCCAATGAAATTAGTTTCATCTAATTTGTCTGTCGGAGCAAAATGTTATGGTCTATATACTTTAGCCTATCAAAAGCGAATTTTTTGGTCAAATTCAAATAATTATAACTCCTCGTACACAATGATCTGGGTGAGATAATATATATCAACGGAAAGATATGAGAGTCCTCTTTCTAATGAAATTAGTTTCATCTAATTTGAATATCAGAGTAAAATGTTATGGTTGATCTACTTCAGACTATCAAAACAGTCCACCAAAGAATAGATTCAACAATTATTTTATTTTTATGGGCGTTTTGGTCATTTCCCCTCACCCAAAATCCATCCAAACCCTATATTAAAGCCTATTTCAAGAATTATATGTTATATTTCTATAAATTCCCTCAAAAAAAAAAACCCTAAGCTCCTAAATCCAACTTCAAGAACCTCCAAAGTTCTCCATTAATTCTGACAATTTATTCAAGATTCCAAGTTCCTAGTTCAAGAACTTTAAGAACCTCAAAAGTTCACCATTAATTTTTACAAATTTATTCAAGATTCCAAGTTCCTAGTTCAAGAACTCTAAGAACTATCATTCAAAGGCACGATTAACATGTCAATAATGAGTATCGATCTAAAGTTCATCATTCAAGGTATGTGGGGTTTTTCAACAAAAACTCTCTTTCGTTCTTGTGCCCAAAAGTAATTTTCTTTACAAAGGCATGATTTTTATTTAATTTTTATGAATTGAAAGCAGGAACCCATATCTTATGATGATTATTATGAAATCTTGATGTTTATGACTTTAAAAGATGAATTTACATATGTAGAGATATAAAGCATAAATCTTGAATGATATTTATCATGATTTTGATATTTGGGTCGTGAATCCCTATTGGAAATTGTGTTTTTTTTTTGAGAAAGTGTATGTTATAATCACATTGATGTTGAATATTTGAGATATTTTGAATGATTTGACCTTTTAGTCTTAATGGAGTTGTTTTGAACTCGAGTGTGAAAAAAATACACAACGTGGTTGATTTTGATAGATGGGAAGCATCATGGCTCCCGATGTATATTTATATATTACTGAAATTATTTTATTGTGGATTGTCTTTGAAATGATTTGAGCTAAGTTTGAGAGAAATCTTTAGCACCAAGTAGGGGTATAAACCGACCTTACTTCCCTAGAACTACGTGCCCCCATAGGAGTGAGCCTAAGGCTGATTTATATAGTGATCACTAGTTTGTGTGGATTTGATATCGATAGTCCTACTCCGATGGAAAGGATCGGATGGCTTTCCCCAATGTGGGTTGTACGTTGGACTCCATGTAGCTCATATGATTTATGTCGGTTATAGGATCTCCTAGTGTGTGTGCATTTCCTTGTGTCTATGGTAAATGGTGAAGTGATTTGAAAGTGGAATTGTGAAAGTTATTGTTTCAAATGATTTAAATGATATTTACATTATGATAATTGATATTCTTGATGAACTCAAAGTGATTGACAAATTATATGATGACTCACATGTGTTATTGTACTTATTTATCCGCTCATGATTATGATGATTTTCTTCGGTCTATGTGAATCTTTCATACATCCTGCATATTTCTTATAAATATTTATGATGATGATGTATATACAACTGCATACACCCCCATATACTTAGTTTTTTTCTATGGTACTAACCCACATCTTCGGATACGGGCTGCATTTTCTTAGAATGTAGGTTCAGGTTCTCAGGTCAAGGTTTACAGTAATTCTTCAGGCACGCTATTCTACATCCTCTATTATGGTGAGTCATCATGTTCTGAGGACGTGATGTCTGATGTTGGTTTCGCAAAATTATTTATATTTGATAACTGAGTATGAGTCAATTGGGGCATATCTCAATGGCTCGCTAGTTTTATTGATTTTCTTAGAGGCTTTTTAGACTAGTATAGATGTTGGGAGTTGACTAATAAGTCGTATTTTGTTATCTTTCTAAAATTCTTTTATTCTTGGATGATGATTACTCTGTTGATATTGGAGGGTTATTTATGGAAACTGTATTGATTTGTGTTGAACTGAATAAAAATGGCTCAAAGGGTTAGCTTGGGGCTTCTCATAGCCTCAAGCACCATGTGACGCTCCGGGACATATTTTTTGGGGCGTTACAATCTTGGTATCAGAGCCTAAGGTTTTAATGTCCCAGGGAGTCTGACAAGCCGCGTTAAGTAGAGTCTTGGTCATCGGTGTATGGAGTGCCACGTCAATGAGCAAGAGGCTACAAGATATTTTAGGAAAAAGTGAGATTTTTTTTTCAGAAGTCTATCATGCTTAAAGTGTCTCTCTCTGCTATTGATTTGTGCTCTCCTCTTTCAAAAATATCTCTCCACATCGAGCGAGAAGAAATAATGATGGTCAGCAACCTCAACCCGCTGACTCATTGAATGAAAACATGTCTCATGCTGAATTTCGAGCAGCCTTTCAGGCGCTGGCCCAAGCTGTTACTGCAAATGTTATGGCCAACCCGGCCCCGGCTTTACAGCAGTAGGGAGGTGATTCAGCTGCTACCAGGATCCATGACTTCATATGGATGAATCCACCGGAATTTTATAGATCTAAGTCTGATGAGGATCCACGGTTGTTTTTAGAGGAGGTGCGGAAGATTACTCAGGTGATGCATGTATCTGAGGAACATAGTGTGGAGTTGGCTGCATATAGGTTGAAAGACCTTGCTTATGACTGGGTTGTTTCTTGGAGGAAAGGTAAAGGTGAGGGAGTTGTCCCTACAACTTGGCAAGAGTACCAGGATGCATTCCTGGATAAGTTTTTCCCTTTGGAGATGAGGAAGGTGAAGGTGGAATAGTTTATGAACATGCGACAGGGCTCTATTATTGTTAGGGAGTACTGTCTAAAGTTTAATTAGTTGGCCGAGGGCTAGTATGAGTAAGTTTATTACTAGAGTGTCTAGTTATGTGGTTAAGGAGTGTAGGTTTGCTATGCTGAATAGTGAGATGAATCTTTCTAGGCTGATGAATCATGCCCATTAGATTGAGGTAAACAAGATTAAGGAGAGAGATAGAATAAGAGGGAATAAGAGATCTAGGTCTGAGCAGCACGAATAGGGTTAGACTAGATTGCAGGGAGGGAGTCACCCTTAGTATTAGGATCATTTGTCTATGCCAGCATTGTCATCTGCTTGTGCTCCCATGCCTAGATATAGGCAGGAGCAAGGTAGCAGGTCATATGAATCCAGGTCCCAGTACAGTGTTGGCAGTAAGCCAAATCATCCCTTGTGTCCTAAGTATGGTAGGGCTCATTTGGGTGAGTGTTGGGATAAGAAGAGGGGTTGTTTCTGGTATGGTGAGATGGGTCACAGAGTTAGGGATTGTCCACAGGATGGACAAGAGCATCGTGACTATCGCCCTCAGACCTTAGAGGATATGTTGAGAGATTGTGCACTTGACTTGAAGGGAAGTTGCGATAATCACTTACCATTGATAGATTTTGCTTTTAATAATAGTTTCTACTCTAGTATTGGCATCTCTCCATTTGAAGCCTTATATAGGAGGAAGTGTAGATCACCCATAGGTTGGTTCGAGGTGGGTGAAACGGCTGTGAGTGGATCTGATTCGGTATTTGAGGATATGAAAAAAGTTAAGTTGATTAGGGAAAGGTTGAAAACTGCATAGAGTCGTTAGAAGTAATATACGGATGTTAGAAGGAGAGACCTTGAGTTTGAAGTTGGTGACCTAGTGTATCTGAAAATTTCACCCATGAGGTGGGTGAAGAAATTCGGAAAGAAGGGGAAGCTTAGTCCCTGTTATGTTGGTACTTCCAAAATTCATAGCCATGTTGGTAAGGTAGCTTATGAGGTCGAGTTGCCTTCCGAGTTGTCCTCTGTTCATCCAATATTCCATGTCTCCATGCTTAGAAAGCATATTAGCGATGTTGTGGCAGTGGATTCCTCTGTGAGTGCTGACATTCAAGAAAATCATTCTTTTGATGTGATTCATATATAGATTCTTGATTTCAGTGTCCGAAGACTAAGGAACAAAGAAGTTCCCTTGGTCAAGGTGTTGTGGCGAAACCTATCTGTTGAGGGTGCAACTTGGGAAGCTGAGGCGGATATGCGATCCAAGTACCCGCACCTATTTTCCGCGAACTCCGATCAAGCTGAAGGTATCGTTCTTTCCTAAATCATGAACTTTTGATAAAACTTGCAGCAGTTCAGCTGTCATTTATTATGTGTTCAGCCGTAGTTTCTTTAATTTATGCATTCTACGTTGCATTTGGAGTGAGAAATGATGTGGTGATGAGTCTAACGAATGGTTTCAGCTGTATTCGCTATTCCCTATCTAATCTTGGTATGTCTAGCATCATTGGAGGATGAATTTTTCCAAGGGGGGATGATGTAGTAACCCAAGAAAATTTTCGTTGAAATTTTGTGCATAAACGTGTTGGGTTCTACCTTCTAGAATGAATTATAAATTTTTCCTGCCGAATGTATTAGATTAGGACCCACCATTGAGTAGAGCATCAAATAAGATTTCCAATGATATATGGATCATCCAAAACGGACACCCAAGCGACGATTTATGAACATTCCGATTGAACCGTGAATATTAGTGAACAGTAAAACGTGCAGGAAAAAGTACTGAGGCCTGACATATTTTCACTCCAACTTTAAACTATCATAACTCCTTGTACATAATGATCTGGTTGATTTACTATATATCAACGGAAATCTCTGCGAGTCCTCTTTGCAATGAAATTGGTTTCATCCAATTTGTCTATTAGAGCAAAAAGTTATGGTCGGCCTACTTCAGCTTATCCAAGGCGAATTTTTTGGTCTACTTCAAACAATCATAACTCCTCATACATAATGATTTGGGTGAGATAATATATATCAACGGAAAGATATAAGAGTCCTCTTTATAATGAAATTAGTTTCATCCAATTTGAATACAGACTATCAAAACAGTCTACCAAAGGACAGATTCGAGAATTATTTGATTTTTAGGGGCATTTTGGTCATTCCCCCTCACCCTAAATCCGTCCAAACCCTATATGAAAGCCTATTAGAAGCATTATATGTTATATTTCATCAAATTCCCTCACAAATAAAACCCTAAGATCCTACATCCAACTTCAAGAAGCTCCAAAGTTCACCATTAATTCTGCGAATTTATTATAGATTCCAAGTCCCTAGTTCAAGAACTTCAAGAACCTCCAAATTTCACCATTAATTCTGCAAATAAATAGACCTCAAACTGAAAGGCTACTCTAATTCATACGCAATTTGTCAACCCTCCAGAAAACCAAATAGGGACCAATATATCGTGGACTGAGCTTCTCCTTTTCCCAAAATCGTATTACTTCCTTCATGGGAAACACCTTTATGAATGCCCTATTCTCAGCCTCAAACTCCAAGTACCTATGCCTCAAATCCGTATAGGACTTTTGGAGACTTTAGGCAGCCTTAAGCCTATCTCAATTACCTTTACATTTTCCATAGCCTGATAAACCAAATCTAGGCCACACATATTTGCCTCACAAAGATCTAACCACCCAATAGAAGATGTATACATCCTACAATACAATGCCTTAATGATAGCTATTGTTGTAAGAAAACTCTACAAGAGGTAGATGCTCAACCCAACTACCACCATAATCAAGTACACATGTATGAAACATATCTTCCAATGTCAGAATAGTCATTTCTGCTTGAACATCTGTCTGCGGGTGAAAAGCAGTACTCAGACTAACCTTAGTACCCAACCCCTTCTGAAATGACCGTAAAAAGTGAGATAACAAATGTGTACCACGATTAGAGATAACCTAAATAGGTATCCCATACAACTTTATGATCTAATGAAGATACAACCTCATATAATCCTCAAATGAAAAATTAGTCCTCACTGGTAATAAGTGAGCCAATTTTTTCATCCTATCCATGAAGGCCCAAATTGAATCAAAGTAATTCTAAGATCAAGGAACATTGGTAAAGAAATCCATATTGATCACCTCCCATTTTTTTCTGGCAATTCAATCTCCTAATATAAGTATCTAGGCCTCGTGTGCTTAACTTTCATTTGTTGACTCACAAACACTTGGCCACAACATTAGCTACATCCTTCTTCATACCATTCCACCAATACATCTCCTTAAGATTATGATACATTTTTTCAAATCGGGATAAACAAGATAGTATGATTCATGCGTCTTAGCTAATACCCTTTCTCGCTAACCATAAACATCAAAAACACATAACCTCCTATGTTACCATAAGGTACCATGACCACTGATGTCAAACACCATTACCTTTTACCCACCTACATTATTCTTGATTTTCATCAAGACAAGGTCTTGTATTTTCTTCTCCCTGATCTGTGCACCAAGAGACAACCGAACCACTTCCTGTACCAACAACCACCATTTTTAGAGTCCAAACAGCGAACCCCGTGATTAGCTATTTGGTGAATATCCTTCAACAACTCTCGCATTTCCTTATCCACATGAACTAAACTCCCTATGCATAGCCTACTAAGACCATCAGCAACAATATTAGTCTTTCCTAGATGATAGTAAAGATTTATGTCATAGTCTTTGAGAAGATCAAGTCATCTTCTCTACCTGAGCTTAAGCTCATTCTGCGTAAGCACATAAGGTAGATTATTATGTTCAGAAAAGAAGTCCACATGCTCTCCATACAAATAGTGTCACCAAATCTTAAATGCAAACACAACAACTAATATCTCAAAATAATGAGTAGGATAGTTCCTCATGCACTTTCTACAACATAGAAACATAGGAAACCACCTTACCATGATGCATCAAAACACAACCAAATGACATAACTAAGAACCCAAAATGCCCATACCTGGTACAAAAATCTATCTTAGATATATCCACTTGCCTAATCTTAAGATGATGATACCCATACCAAAGATCTATCTTAGAAAATAATTTGGCACTTTGCAACTGATTAAACAAGTCAGATACTTATTCATAACCATCACCTTATTCAACTATCGATAGCCGATATACATCTGAAGGGAAGTATTTATTTTATACACAAACAACACTGGTGCACTCTACGGGGATACACTAGGATAGATAAAACCCTCATCCAAAAGATTCTTAAGTTGGTCCTTAACTTCTTTCAACTCAGTCGGAGTTATTCTATAAGGAGGATTAATATTGGATGAGTGTCGAAACCAAATCAATCCCAAACTCAATCTCTTTATCCGGAGGAACACCATGTAGATCATCCAGAAAGACCTCAGAAAACTCATTCACCACCTGAATCGAATGCAAAGAAGGACCTTCCATGTTAGATTCTTTAACCCAAACCAATTAATAGAGGCACTATTTAAAGATTAACCTCCAAGCTTTATGATATGATATAAAATTCCCTTTATGAGATAGGGAACCACCCTCCCATTCAATAAGCGACTTACTCGAGAACTTAAAGACAACCCTATGGGCCTGACAATCTAAAGTCGTGTAGCATGAATATAACCAATCCATACCTAGAATAACATCAAAATCCACCATATCTAATTTAAACAAATGTACTAAAGTCCCCATACTACCAATAAATATCAAACACCCCTTATAAACTTTTTTAGCAATCATAGAGTCATTTACCGGGGTAGAAATAAAAAATGGATCCAAAATAACCTCAAGATCAAAACCAAAATACACACCCCCAAATAGGGTCACATAAAAGAAAGTTGACACCAAATTAAGTAAATAATAATCATCCTGAGAAAAGAATATACCAGTTACAACATGAGGCGATGCCTTATACTCCTATCCGGTAGCAAGAACATATAACCTATTTTGTCCTATGACGATACCAGAAGTAGAATTAAATGCAAAAGTAGAACCCTTTGGTGCCGGAGCAGATGGAGAAGCAATATAAACCTTATTCTCTCCCGAAGCAACCTTACCTACTGGGATATTTTAAAGAATATGGCCTAAATGACCATATTTAAATCACTTGTCAACCCCTCATTAGAAAAATACTGATTTAACCGACTATGGACCCTACAAAGAGGACATGATGAGGCCGACTAAGCTCCTCTAGCTTGATATTAGGCACCCTGTACCTTGAAGTTATCACCACTCTACTGACATATATCACCCGATGGCTTTGGGTATAAAGCACTAGCTGTGAAGATAGAACTAGAGCTCCCTCACTTCTTCTTTGGGTACATACCACCATCTTGAATACTTTTCTATTTTCCACAACGCGTAGAGAACCTGGATCTTTTATTCTTCCTTTCACCTATCTTAACCTTCTTGCTATTTTCTTCGACTACTTGTTGCATATGAATAACTAACCTACAAATATCTATGTCCTTGATTAGCAATGCAGTCTTTCTTTCAAGGATCAAATCCTGAGATAGTCCTGAAGAGAAATTTATCATCTTGGCCCTCATATTAGAAGCCAGTTCTAGAGCATACCTAGACATCAAATGAAACTTCAAGGTATATTCCTTAACCTTAATCCTTCCTTGCTTCAGATTAACAAATTACTCTACCTTTGATTCCCTCAACTCTTGAGAAAGAAATGGTCGCAAAAAGTATTAGAGAAAGTTCTCAACATCACACCTTGTCAGATCCTATTCCTCATACCATTGGTACGCCATATCCGTTAGCTAATAGGCAACAAAATTCCCCTCTTCCATTTGTGGCCTGCATGACCTAGAAGATCTTTTGCATCTCATCCAAAAAACCCTTAAGATCATCCTCTACCTTAACAATAGTAAAGGTTGGAGGACTCAACATCATAAATTGGCCAATCGTTGTGGCCTCAGAAGATGCAATACTAGAAACACCAAGCTCAGCCGGAGAAGCTACCAACTGAGTAATCACATAAATTGACTTACATACCACTGTATTTGTCACGTCGGCCTTAGGAAGACTAGAATAAATTAGTGAAACTCTAGAAATAATAAGGATGGACCTCTAGACCTAGTATGGATTTCCTAAGAAGAACGTGTCCCATCAATATTGTCCCTAGTTGGGAAAAACATATTTTTATAAGCTTCAGATCATCTAGGCATGATCTGAATAATAATAAAATAGAAATTAGATAAATCGAAGACCTTATACTCCAAGATTTAAAATAAAACACAAAGAAGAGAAAAATTTCCTAAATTACTTGTAGCCTCTACCTTGTGAGTGTGGAATGCTACACACCCTTAAAAAAGACTCTACTCGACACAGTTTTGTGGACTTCTAATTGATAATGAACCAAAACCTCTAATACCAACTTGAAACGATCCAAATCAGGGCCTTATCATAATGGTCACTTAAATTCCAACTGTGACTAAAGACCACTTTGATAATGCTAAACCTACACGTCAATTTAAGTGCAAGGTGGTCATCGTCAAAATATTTATTCAACTTTTGAGTTAGGGTCGAATCCATGAAGAACAATGTGAGTGGCGATCAAATTAATTCAAAATGATAGATACAAGTTAAATTAAAAACCAAAGGTATAAAAAGATAAAATGGGGGATACAAGATCCTACACTAGTATTTCTTTTTCTGTTTTTCTAGTATATGATGTTTCGACTTTTGAAGAAATATTTTAGGCCTTTTTCTTAGGTTAATTATGTGTTTTCAAGTAACTATTATTGTGTTTAACTGTATACTTTGTTATTTTTAGGACAAGAATTAACTGTAAAGTATAACATGGATAAACTGTGCAAAACAAAGGAAAAAGATCATCGACAGCACAGGCAACGGACCATCGATCTTGCGATGAACCGTTTGTCTGAACCGTCACCCAAAAAATAAAAAGCAGTGACACTGGACAGCCTGCAATGGTCTAGGCGATGGACCATCGACTGTGGCATAAACCGTCGGACTAAACCATCACCAACAAATAGAATAAAGAAGCATATGTCATGCGATAGTCAAGGCGATTAACCATCGATGATGTGATGTACCGTTGTTTGACCCATAGAAAATGAAGGAGAAACTCAGTGTTTAAATTTTAAAATTCCAGTTCTGGACACATACAAATACCATGTATTAGGGTTTATTTCAGATCTGTGTCATTAGTTTCATACTTTTTCCACTTTTGTGAGCTTTGTAACACTTTTCATTGAGATATGAATTTATAGATTGGGATCTGATTATTAGTTTATATATTTTTCCATTGAAGATTAAGAAAAACTATATTGTGACTTTTGTAAGTACTCTCTTGAAGTCATTTATGAGCATCAATATATCTTTGTTTTTTTATATGGAGATGAGTAGCTAAAATCCCATAACTAGGGTTATGGGAGCCTTGATGTAGAGAACTACTTTGGGGTTGTGATTCAATTTGATTTCTAACATCTATTGAAATTGCATGAATATTTCTTTATTATAATGATATTGCTTGGTTGAAAAGTTGAGAAGTGAGCCCATGAACACCACTTGTCTTGCAAAAAAGTGAATGTTGGGAAAATAAGTGTTTCATATGAACGCCATAGGTTTACCCTTTGGGTTAACAGTTTGATGCCTTAACAGGATCAACTCTCATGAGAGTGCTATTGAATAATGCATGAATCCTTTAGGTTCGAGAGAAGTAAAGGGTGAAACACTCATTAGGTTGAGAAAGAAATAAGTAATTCTTAGAATTCAATAATTCTTACAATTGAAAATATAAGTTAGAATTCGAGCACTAATTTACAACCTTAACTAAAGTTCACCCAAAACCCTTATTTCGAAGATAGCCTTAAACTTCCTAGAGCTTAGAATTTTAATTATCAAACCCATATGGGTATTTGGAGATTTCACCAATCAAATCCCAACCAAAATAGCATAGAAAGTAGAAAACCTATAAACATGAACTATAAAATAGATGCTCATAGTAACAACCCACACACACTTAAACCCTTATTCACACATAACCAAAAGGTAGAATTAGCTATACATAAGATAAAAACAATAGATATACCCATAATCTCCATTGAAATAACTTGTTGAAGATCTAAGCGAATGTTATTACAACTTGGCTCTCCCATAATATAAACAATGAAAGTGAGCAAATCTTCCACTTAGAAAGTATCAAATGTATTCTTCACCCAAAATTTATATAATATTTTCTTCTCCCAAAATGAAGGCCGTAAAGTCTAATGCTAAAACTAAAAAAATAGGGGAAGACGGATGTGATCCATTAAGCTAGGGTTTGAGTCTTTTTGTCAAATTAGGATCAGCACGTGCAATATAGTTTTTCCCTTTGGCTAAATACTTTCACTGAGTTGCGATCACACCACTTGGCTGCGATCGTGTCTTCTACGACTGCGACACACTTATGCGACCACAGTTGGCTGACTATCTTTGACTCTTGCAATATCATTCAGTAGACCACGACTGTGGAACTGAAGGAGATTCAGGTGCAGGTCTTCAACGGCACTTTTCCTTTATCCTTTTGCTCATTGTAAGCTCCAATCCACCTATTTCTATATTTTTAACTCTATAGCTGCAAGGAGTAGATATTAGTGCACTTACTCAGAAATATGTCTTATTTTGTCATTCAAATCAAGACAATGTTCACGAATATGGAAGGACAATGAGTGGTAAAATCATCACTCATCAACACCCCCAACATAAATCATTTGTTTGTCCTCAAGCAACACTACATCTTACCATGAGACATAATCATTTATACCCAAAATTTATGCCTCAAAGGCCATAATGACTTTAACTTTAGTTGCAACAACAAGTAGCCCTATGCACATGTGCTAGGCTGATTTCATTACACCCTCATCATAAAATACAATAATCAATGATGCATAAGAACTTAGAGAGAAACCAAGCAATAACGATTAATACTCTAGAGGTGGCTCCCTTTTTGCCTCAATTAAGTTGTACTCCATTTGCGTCATTGATCGGGAGGTGAAAACAATCACCCACCTCAACTTATTTGTATGCCATCCTCATAATAAAGAAAATTTCTACACAACAAACTACAAACTATGTAACAATAAATTTTAAGTGCACAAACTTTCTCTCAAAAAATAAATCTTAATGGAATAAGTGCCATACCATAGGCTTGCCCCCATATTCAATCGCTACTGTAAAGAAAGTAAATAGTCAGAGAAATCAAAGGACTTTCTAAGCTTGTAATGAAGGTTCTAGTTAGGGTAAGATACAATTTAGGAACAACATGCCTACACCCTTCCTTGACCGTCTACATCACCCTTTATAATTCATCCTTTTTTGACTAAGGGACACTCTTCATTGTTTTTTTTATGCCTATAATTCACTTCCTTTGTTTGTTGCTTTTCTTTTATTTATTTTTCTTGCAACTTACATGGAATTCATTCCTTTGTTAGATCCTCTTGTTTTTCTAAAAAATTATTTTCAACACTTTGGCACATTGGGCATTCTTTGTGGCTCAAAACTTTCTTCCATCACTTTTGCTACCCAACAACTTAGGATTTAAGCCTAAAGTTGTATTTTCAAGTTCAAGAAAGGTACAGTTCAAAAGGGGGATAAAAAGAATGGAACACAGCTTGTAATGATTTTTCCAAAGAAAGGGTCTAAAGGCTCAAAGTGAATAACTAGGGATTTCAATTATGCATGGGAAGTCTTTTTAGGCTAGACTGGGTTCTAAAAACACAAGGATGGCCTAAGGTCATTTGTCCGACCACATACAATCTAAATTAATTTTGAAAGATTAATGAGGAAAGTTCTAGATAACAAAAGTATGAAAGAAATAAATGCCAAAATCTTACCATAAGTGGCATGGAAAATTCACCTAGGAAGTTAAACTATCCCTCTCGTGAGAGAAAAAAGTGGAGTATTAATCACTATTTAGAAGTCAATAACTTGCGAAGCCACAAAAACAGAAAAAAAATTATTGCAACATTACTCATATCCATGCACTTAATTTTTCAAAAAATTTGGATGGAGGGGGTTTCTTGTTTTGCAATAGACTATGCACACTTTGCTAAACTATGGGTACAACCAAAGCCTTAGTCATATATCTTGGATTAAAATGGGCTAACTACATATATGGCTACTCAGACTTCGTCAATGGTGTAAAAAGTGATCCTAAACTTACAAAATAAAATTCCACAGGTACTGAGACATCTCTTGCATTCCTAACGCTCATGTTATGGGTACTCAAAATTCCCCTATACTTGAGTATCAATCCAAATAAAACTAAATACTAAGGTAAAACTAAAACTAAAACTAAAAGATATAATAATCCATGAAATGAGGGAACTAATCGAGTACCAAAAAATGTAGCATCCACAATACAAACATAAAAATATCCTCCAAACATCATCCCAAACAATCATAAAAAGAAATATCCGATTACACAACACCAAGATAATATAAATAAGTTCGAGGCCACCCCCTCTGAAAGAAATGCAGTGTCCACACTGTATGTGAAAGAATACATGAGTAAAAGGGGCTCCCTGTATCCGTATCATGGACTATCTCCTCCTACTAACTCGACATCACCACTACCCAAATTATCAACTGACAACTCAACAGGTGCCTCATTATTACTATCTAATCTCGATAAAGGTAGTGGATGGTTGGGCTTAAGAACCTTAAAGACACCTTTCACTCTGTTCCACGACTTTATGAAAAACTTATCTCTCTTTTTCTCCCTCTTCATCATCTTCTCATATGAGTCTTTGAGGTTCTTGAGAGATACAACTAGGGATAAATAAGCTTTTTCTAGGTTATCAACTATGGCAACCTACTTTTTTTGCGCCACTATGTAATTATGATGATCTGACTATGCCATATACGAATAATGAATAGTGAAGGACTCACCTTGTCCCTGAGAAAGTCTAGAAAATGTTCCCCTCACTCTCTGTATCTGAATAGATATATCATCAAAAACAGTGGTTGATGATGAGGGTTTGCAAGAGTCTGTGAGCTCTTGGACTATTTTTCCCTAGTCTATCTTTCTCTTCTTACTCTGACCTGGTGCACTCTCGCCTCTGAATTTGAGTTGATAGATAAGGGATCCTAGATGCACCTAAGTTTCTATGACATATTTCTCCACTTCCACACTCCTACATAACTCAGTGATAGGGAAGGAAAGAGAAGATGAGTACCTCCATGGTTCTTGAAGTACCGCCACTCAAAGAGAGCAATCTTTAACACATTCATAGTAATTCAAGATAAGATGTAAGTTACTCTCCAAACTCTCTTGTCTATAACAATAGTCATGTGAGTGCATGGTGAGGCTCTGCTATAGATGATGTTTTTCCATAGCCTGGCTTCAGAACTGAAGTCCTTCCTCAATATATCTCACTTGGTGGTGGCCCAAGAGACTTCTTTTTCATGGCATAAGATATTATCCATCCAAGTCCCTGGATCTCATCTCTTTCCATGAAAATCCCCCATTAAGAATTTCAGAGCTCTTCTCTACTCCAAAGTTTACCTGCTTAACCTAAATTTTCATTAGTAGGTTTGTAAGTAAAACTGACCAAAGTTTTGTGTTGAACTCATCCACCCATAGCTCATTAGATGAGCGGGGTTTAAGGGTAAAATACGTCCATCGGGTTGCAATAAGCCTGGCACGGAATTCTAGGAACTTCTCTTTCTTTTTGTCTAGGCTAATACCTCTTTCAAGGAGTAGATTTGTTCTGTGGTAGTCTAAAAGGAATTATTGTTGGCATTCTGTGGCCATAAATCAGGTGTCATCGAAATCTCCAATTTCTGAAAGACTTAGAACCTGTAAGCAATAAATCTTAGGCCAACATTTGGACAATTACACTAAATACATGCTAGGACAAGTAGGCAAGCTTATATGGTAGAGTTACAAGTAGGCAAGCTTATATGGTAAATCTTATTGCCCATAAGTATGGCGATCGCGGGGTGTTGATCATGACCGTAATAATGCAATTGTGGTCATTCGGACCGTGATTGCTGTACCTATGACCAAAATTGTTAGTTTTTGAATATTGCATCGAAATGCCATTTTTACCCCTAATCTCATTCTAACTAGGCATGAAATTATTATAAATATTGAATTAAAACCTAGAGTGTGTGATCATAGCCCTTAATGCCAAAGAATTAATCAAGGAATTCATAGGGATATTTGATAAAAAAATTTGGTGTATGCTACAATTTAAGTTGTTAAGGCTATATTTTGGGTACTCGAGTCTTCCCCAATCCTGTGTACACCAACTACAACTACTAACAACATCAAAAATTTCAACTATCCATGTATTTAGAAATTCAAAACACTAATTTAGGGATTTTCTACACTACGATTTCCAAGCATGCAATTATAACAAAACCAAGGGAATTGAGACAACTTACCGAATTAAAGGATGCATGGGATGAGTTGGTAATTAAAGTTGCAATGAAAAGCCACAAATTTGAGAGTATTTTGAGAGAAGAATTGGAAGAAATGTGTGAGGTAAATGGAATTTGAATGGTTTTTAACTAATTATACCACGATCGTGTTCATAATTCTGCGACAACGGATATGTGGCCTCCGTGATCACGGAAGCATAGACTGTGATCGCGGTAACAAAGACCCGACAACCTTGCTTCCTGCATTTCTTTCTTAGTCCAAGCATGCCAATTTCACATATTTCTTTATTAAATTTAATCAAAATTCCTCATAGCACCACATTTTATGGATTATGCATGCACAAAAGTAAAAACCAAAATCTTCCCTAGCAAGCATAAATAAAAGGATATGTGCCACTTTTTGTGGCGTGATGGGTTTTGTCCCATCGAGCGCGTAGTTTAACATCATAGCACAACGTTTCCACTCCTTCCTTTTATGTTTCCACTTAGAACATTTGAATCTCTATCCCAACTTTTGTTCCATATGCAATGAGCGATAGAGGGACATAAGATTTCAAATTTTCCAAGATGAAACTTGGAAAATGTGAGGGAATGAAAAGCAAGCCTCGATCTCATCAGTTTGAACACTTAAACCATTTACCCAACTTTACATTTATTATTTGAATTGGCCTCATGGGTAAAAGTCTATATATCAATAATAAATTCCTTGAACATCGAAAATTAAAATCCTTAGCCTTTGATAGATGGGGTTCTATTTCCTCTCTTGGAATGTCAAACTCACAAAATATAATTGTTGGACTATGCCTCCCCATAATACTCCATTTGTTCAAAGGGATGGATTCTCATCACTCCTCTTAGCATAATGTTGAAAAGTTGGTTGGATGAGTCCAACACCTAATTTTGGGTTAGCCTCCTCCGAAGAATATTCACCATGAAATGAAATAGAGTCATTCTAAGTGATTTGCTTTGATTCTTCTCTTGACTTAAATCTCATTTCTTTTATTTTGGCTTACTCTTACTCATATGAATTGGATCATTGAAAAGCCATGAAGGAGTTTTCGCAACCAAGCTCATCATCATAGCTTAGTTTCTCTTCTTGATGTACCTCCTCTTAGGGAATGGGAATGGTACGGATTGTTTCAAGCTTTTCTTATTTGCCCATTATGTCCTTCTTGACACTTGTTTATTCTTGATGTATGTGTTCTAGATTCTCCCCTGTTTCATCCAACCAATCCAAAATGGCTAGTAGCCTTGGTTCACATCTGTTGAACTCGGTGTGTTGTTCATCGTTCTTCTCATTATAAGACCTATTAATCTTACAAGAAGGACTAGTAATTCAATTATTATAATAGGGGGAGGGGAATTTGGAAAACCCTCCCAATGTCCATTTCGACTACCACACAAAGGACAATCTTACCTCCTACCAAATCTTGATGGTGATTCTTCCTCTCTTCGAGGAGCATAGTTACAATCTCTCTTAAGTATGGGTTGTCAAGATGGGACTTAAAACTATCTAACTCATGTTTGGGGAAAGATGCCATAGAGAAAAGTAGAAAAAAATTAAAATCTAACGAATTCGAGCAAGTAAACAATAAATCCAAACTAACTTAATATGCCAAATTGGTCCTCGGCAACGACAACATCTTTGATAACACTCAACTTACACATCAATTTATGTGCACTAGGGTCGTCGTCAATATATTTACCCAACTATGGAGTCGGGGTATAATCCACGAGGAACAATATGAATGACAATCAAATTAATTCAAAATGATAGATAAAAGTTAAATTCAAACCAATGGTACAAAAATATAAAATAGGGGAGATAGAATTCTACACTTGTATTTCTGTTTCGATTTTTCCAGTATAAATTTAGGGCTGCGAATAATTATAGTTTTAACAATTAAGCACAAATCTTTGGATTATGCACTACTAAGAGAGTGACATGTGGGTGTTAATCATCAACATCAATTTAGTAAATCAAATATGAGTAGGATTGGTTATAGATTTTGATGCTATTCTTTCAAAAAAACAACAAACATTCACCCATTTATTCTTTTGGATACCTAATATGTGTGTTAAACTATTGGTAACCACAACCTCAATCTAGGCATCCCTATTTATAAGATGATACCCATGGTATAGTGAACCTCACATTTACCATTATGTCTAAGATAGTGAAAATTTAACAAACTACACACATAATTGTCTATCATTTCTTTGATCTCAACATCCCTCTTTCGGGGGCGATGTGGATTCCTAAAGTTCACCCAAAACCGTTTTTTAAAAGATGACCTTGGACTTTCTAGAGCTTAGAGATTGATCACATCAAACCTATGCGGGTATTTAGGGCTTTAACCCATCAAATCCAAACCAAAATAGCATAGAAATGATAAAACCCATAAACATGAACTTCCAAATAGATGCTAACAATAACAACCCACATACACTTAAATCCCTATTCATACATAACCCCAAGAGGAAGATTTAGCTACACATAAGATAAATAAGCATGAATATACTCATAATCTCAATCGAAATAACTTGTTGAGGATCTAAGAAAATGTTCCTTAAAACTTAGCTCTCACACAATATCAACAATGGAAGCGAGCAAATATTCCACTTGGAAAGTCTCCAATGTATTCTTCACAAAAAATTTATACAATATTTTCTTCTTCAAAAATGGAGGCTAAGAAGTCTAGAGCTAAAACTGAAAAAATTGGGGCAGATGGGTGTGATCCATAATGCTAGGATTTGAGTCTTATTACAAATTGGGATTAGCACGTGTAATTACAGTTTTTCCCTTGGGTTGAATACTTTTGTTGAGCCACGATCGCATTACTTGGATGCGATTGTGGCTGCCATGACGGTGATAGACTCATGTGATTGGGGTTGATTGACTATCTTTGACTACTGCCACCATAGTCAGTTGAACGCAACCGCGGTACCTGAGGTTCTTCAGTTGAAGGTTATGGATGCACTTTTGCTTCTCCATTTTGATCATTGTAAGCTTCAATTCACATATTTCTGTTTTTTCAACTCTATACCTGCAAAGACTGAATATTAGTGCATTTACTCATGAATATATCTCATTTATTCATTCAAATCAAGGCAATGTTTCAAGAATGCTGAGTGATAATGAGTGATAAAATCACCACTTATCACACCCCCACTAACCAACACAACCAACCTGCATAAACCCTATGCTGGATGAATTTGAAACATATAACAAGATAGCATATATGTATCAACTTAGACTATGGGATAGGTCTATAACCATGACCAATAAAAGCAAGTCCAACCATCCAAAAGCTAACAAATAACCTTACCAAAACCAAAATAATAACCAAGTTCCTGTCTGTAACATAACATAAAAGGATGGAACAATCATAAATTTAATCAAATGATATCAACCCTAATACCAATGCCAATACTAAGGCCGACACCAATACTGAAACTGCTCATTCTAACCCATAGTAGTCCCACAAAACCTCTAATAGAAAGAAAAACAATATCAGATTGATACATGCCCCCCATAGCAAATAGCAATGTCTATGCGGTGTTTTAAGTCATGGGGTCCCAAGTAGTTATAAGGGCAATATCCAAATTACCCCTAACTTAAACTGCATAAAATTCCCACAGGAGGGTACGACTCCACCATACCTGTAATTCCCTAAGTCTAGTACCCCGGGCGCTACACGATGCTCATAATCTTGAAGGACCAGAAGCTAACCCTTGACTTATATCTATCTGTAACTGAGCGCTGAATAATGCACTATAAAAATGTGGAAAACTGATGGAAAACTTGCCTTAAGTTTCAAATATCTAAAATACAACAGAAAACTAAATACTAATACATCTGTCTGAAAAAACCCTCAAAACTGTCTGAACTAAGGAGTTTATGGGATATATCCCCAACTAAATTCGTCCAATAAAATACTGAATCTAGTGTAATAATAAAATAAAGATTATCCTTGAATGATGAGGACTCGCTGTTATGCCTACTGTTGTTGACTGAATCTGAACTGCTAAGGGTCCTTTAGATCTTGTGCTTCTGAACGTATGGTAGAAAACACCATCGCGCAAAAAAGTATTCATCAGTACAATGGAATGTACTATTATACTAGATGAAGTAAGGCTAAATATAGGGGTTCATATGCATAAACAATGCTGACTAAATAATCAGAGTATACTGAAAGAGGATACATGTATGAATGTACAAACTATAACTGGAATCATAGGAACACTGAATACCAAATTATAATAACTGGATTTCTGATAACTAATTCTACTGATATTGATATCTGATTAACTGAGGTTGAGATGAGTCCTATCTAGCGGGTGATCTTTGAATATACTAATAATGAAGGTGATTAGCTAAATCACAGATCAGTCTTATCTCTGAATTTAATGGTACACGATACTAATTAATTGTATTTAAGATCAGTCCTATTTAAAGGGTGATCTCTAAATTTGTTGGTACATATATTGATACAAGTTGACTAAATTTAAGATCATTCCTATCTAGAGAGTGATCTCTAAATCTATTGATAATACTAATATGTGACTGTATCTAACAGTCCTGAATTTGTGCTACTGAGCTGAGTTATTTTACTGAGAGTGATTCTGAAGCTGAGATTGTGGGACGTAGTCATCTTACTGACATACCCCAAATCTGAACTAGTAGGGTCCAACCTATGATCCAGCTGCAAGTGTATCAGTGCCATGGCATGGGTAAAGACAACGGCTATGGGGTCAGTCCTAATTAAGCGGGTGACCCTTGAGATCAGTCATGTAGTAGTGGGTGATTCCAGAGGGGGTGAGCCCCTATCCCTAGGCTCGCTCTATGCTAAATCCTACTCCCAACTAAAAGACACTAAACTGATTTCATAGTTCATACTAGACTTGACTAAACTATTACTGATTGAACTGATTAACAAAGCTGGACTGATCTCACTGAGTTCTGTTGACTGACAGAATAATACTGAATTCTGTTATCTGACTGAATGCAACTGTGTTTTTAGACTGGATACTTGAATACTACTGAGGTCTGAACTGAATAGTTAATTGGAATAGCCTGATACTGAGATTACTGAGTCTCTATAAGATCTCTAACTGACTAAGTTCTACTGATCATGACACGATTGAGATTATCTTGAGAACTGACACTGGCTCTAGAAAATTAGCTAAATTATCAGGTATTAAATAACCCCAGGATTCGATAACATAAATTAATAAGGCATAACTATTCTTGAATAGCATAACAATAATTTGTCATTCATAATAAAATGAAAGAGGCATCGCTTCAAGCACTTAGAAATCTTAAATATGTAAACATGCAGGGATGTATACCAATGTCTCATAATTCATTAATTAAGGAATACACGTAATTGAGAGTACATGCAACTTATCATAATTTATTCACTAAGGCCTTTCAACAAATACTTGGCATGCATTAACTTATACATAATTGGGGATTTTATGCTAACATACTATAATGACTCTACTTCCTTCACATAAGCATTTTATCAAACATATGAGGAGCATACTTTAGTTATACAAAAATCAATACGTCCAATTAAAATGGCTACATAAATAAACATGCAATTTAAAGGGGTTTATCATGAACACTAAGCAAATCATCACATACTAGGACTAAATCATGAAACTTGTAATCTAGATCATGAATCACAACTCAACAATAAAATAAACATGTACTTCAACTCACACAAATCATGAAAAATCCTAAATATTCAATCTTTAAAATTTCTAAAAGGGTTCTTGAACTTCTTGGGTTGAAGGGACCCAAGAATCAACATCTAACATACCTTAGTTCTTGATTTTAAGAATATTAGCGAAGAGATTCATGAATTTAGATCTTCAATTAGAAGAACCTAACTTGTTCTTAAGATAAATTGAGAGAAACCACTATAGTTTTGGTGAAATATGGCTTAATCATGTATTTTAGGGTTATATAATAGTGGGAAAGGGACTGAAATTACCCTGGGGTCGCGACTATTTTAATGAATGAAAAATTGGGTGTTGATGCGCAAGTCAATGCGGTGCGTCGATGGCATCAACACGATACCCAATTTATTGCTTCATGATCAAATTGAGGCTCGGTACTTTTGACTTTTGCAGCCTACAACAATGTTAAACAACGCGATAGTCGACGTGGCGCACCAAGATCGCAGTGGTCTACTATTTTAGACCTCAAATGTGGTCTAAACGAAGTACAAAAAATCCAAAACTTGTCCGGGAACCCCTATTGATATCTGGATTATGAATTAACTAAAATTTCAACTACCAAAGGTCAGGAAGGTCATGAAATAAGTCATCAAAGTTTGAAGGCTTATATGATGAAGAAGTTCCAACACTTAGCAAAACATTTTAAGTGTGAAGCTTCCCTTGACATGCTGTAAAGAGTTTTAATGATTGGGAAAATTTGTGGGGTGTTACAATATCTCCCCTTGGGAACATTTATCCTCGAATGGGATTGACTAGGTTGAGATTACTGATAAACTAAACTTAAGCGACGTGAACATCTAAAATATGACTACATGACAAGAACTACTGATATTCTGTAATCTCATACTGAATATGCATATCTGATGCATGGATATCTAACTGAGTTGATTCTTATTAAAGCATGATTGAATTTAATAATAAGATGAGCTTCTTCTACTGAACATTCATATCTAATGCATAAATATCTAACTGAGGTAACTCTTAAATGCATGGCTAAATATGCAAAGATAACTGATATTAAGTTTGTAAGGAAAAATATAAGCATGAAATCGAATAGGTTTAAGGTCATGAAAGCATTGGGGAAATGTAGGGTATCTCCCCCTTGGGACACTATGTCCCTTTAAGATGGCTTACTTTACTAAGATCCTTGAGGAAAACTATGGCGATGCACAAGGCACCTCTGAGCTGGATCATCTCTGAGCATCTAGGATCTGCAGCTAATGTGTGACACATGAATTGAGCTGATCTTACAACTACTAGGACTTTCTATCTATGAATAGTTAGCTTCCTGAGATTTCTAATTGCATAACTTGATGGAAAGATGGGAAACAAACTATACGAATCTAACTGCATGACTGCTACACTAAATCTTTCGCTTTACTGACTAACTTATGCTGAAAACTTAAGCTCAAATGGGAGCAAAGGATCTAACAATGCATATCATGAAGATAAAAGGAATTATAACATACCCAAATCTATATTAAGGGAACCTTCTGAATTGTGAAAATTCTGGAGTGCATAAAATTTGTTCTGATGCCGACCACTAGTGGTACTGGAAGTGGCTCCTTGTTGACGCATATCTTTACACCTCTGAGATAAAACTCTACACTCTTGCATATGTGGCCTAGCTTAACACAACTACAACATACCTCGCTTCCTGCTTTATATGCACCTAGGAGGTTCTTACCATATTTTTTACGAAGTGGATAGGTATGCTCACTTTTCACACTACCCTGGGCTTTTGGAGCCTGGCGTCCCATAAAGATTTCTATCCCTGCACTTTGGTACTAGCGCACTAGCTGAGGATGCACTAGGGACGGAAAACTTCTAACTACGCTGAGCACGGTTACCACCCTCAGACCCTGGCTGAGAAAAACTAAAACTACCTATTTGGGCTTTCTTATTCTTTCTCTCTCTCTTAAGCATTTTTTTCCTCAATCTACTAAGCATACATTATTTGTCTAGAAATATCCATGTATCTATTGAGCATAGAATTCCTACACTCCTTAACCACTAACCCAGATACACCGGTCACAAACTTTCTTATCCTACATCTAGGGTCAGTTATCTGCTCAGGAACATACTTAGATAATTGGTTAAACTTGAAGAAATACTCCTTCAATGACATAGAGCCTTGACTTAGGTTCATGAACTCTTCTACTTTAGCTTCCCTTATATCAAGAGGGAAAAACTTATCTAAGAACGCATCCTAAAATATTTTCCATGTCATGGGAGTTGCATCCTCCCCTCTATTCTTCTTCCAAAGTACTACCCAATCATGAGCAACATCCTTTAACCCAAAGAATGCCAATTCTACACTTTACTCTTCAGAGACATACATAATATGGGTGATCTTCTTTATCTCCTTAAGATAAAGTTGTGGGTCATCACCTGCTATAGACCTAAAAATTTTTGGCGGTTTCATTCTCTTGAAATTTTTCATCCTGGCTACGACTAAATCACCACATTACTGAGCTTGAGCTACTGCTTGACGGTTTCCATGAACATTAGTTATCACAACTTAGAATAGCGCCTTAAAGGCTACCCAAAACTCTACATGTGATATATTCTAATTCATAGGATCTACATGCTAAGGTAGCTAGTTATCATCCCTACGGGTATTAGCTTTATGAGAAGGCATATTCTATAAATGAAAGAAAGAATGGATTAGATTGGGAGTTTAACTTGAACATCATTCTTACCCTCACGATATGAATACTAAAAAAATGGAAACTGTTCTTAACATATTTTATAGCCTTCTGTACATAAATTTGGCGCACAACACACCCAAGAGCAAAACTCTACTAGATGTGGCTTTCAGACTTCCTAGGACACTGTTGAACCTTAGGCTCGGATACTTAGTTTGTAACTCCCTAAGTCTAGTACCCCAGACACTACACGGTGCTCATTATCCTGAAGGACCAAAAGCTAACCCTTGAATGATATTTGTAACGGAGCACAAAATAATACACTGTAAAAATATGGAAAACTAACGGAAAACTTGCCATAAGGTTCAAACATCTAAAATACAACTCAAAAATGAATACTAAAAAGCCTCTAATCTTTCTAAATTGTGGAGTTGATGGGATAAATCTCAAACTAACTCCGTCTACTAATATACAAAATCTAGTGCAACAATAAAATAAAGATTATCCTTGAATAATAGGGATTGATAGCTACACCTTTTGTTGTTGACTGAATCTGAAATGCTAAGGGTGCTCTTGATTTCATGCTTCTGAACCTATGGTATAAAACACCAAATCCCAGAAAAGTATGCATCAGTATGATGGAATACACTCGTATGCAAGATGATGTAAGGCTAAATGTAGGGGTTCATATGCATGAACAATACTGACAAAATAATATGAGTATATTGAATAAGGATACATTCTCTAATGCACAAACTATAAATGAAATCATAGGAACATTGAATATTGAATTCTAATAACTAGATTTTTTATAACTGATTCTATTGATACTGATAACTGATTGATTGAGGTTGAGATCTGTTCTATCTAGCGGGTGATCTATGAATATACTGATAATGAGGATGATTAACTGAATCTAAGATCAGTACTATCTAGCAGGTGATCTGTAAATCTAATGGTACTTGGTTCTAATTGACTATATTTGAGATCAGTCCTATCTAACGGGTGATCTCTTAATCTGTTGGTACTGATATTGATACTGCTTGACTGAATCTGAGATCAGTCCTATATATTTGATGATCTCTAAATCCATTGATAATACTAATGAGTGACGTTATATAACAGTTTTGAAGCTTTGCTACTCAGCTGAGTTCTTATATTGAGACTAATTATGAAGCTAAAACTGTGGGAGGTATTCATCTACCCGACATGCCTTGAATATGAAATAGCGGGGGCTAACTTATAACCCCAGCTGGAAGGTTGTCAGTACTCTGCCATGGGTAAAGTCAACTACTATGGGGTCAATCCTAATCTAACCGGGTGACCCTGAGACCAGTCCTATACTAGCGGGTGATCCTGGAGTATTTTAGTCCTATCTAATGGGGAGCATCTCATATCTATGATGACTATATAGTTCTTGAACTTAGGGATTGCTTCTACGGATCTTAGTCCTATCTAGCGAGTCGGCCCTCATCCCAAGGCTCGCTCGGTGCTAAATCCTACTTCCAACTGAAAGACACTAAACTGATTTCCTAGTTCATACTAGGCTTGACTAAACTGTTACAGATCATACTGATTAACTAAAATGAACTGATCTCATTAAGTTTAACTGACTGATAAAATAGTACTGAATTCTAGTATCTGACTTAATGATACTGAGTTTCTGGACTGGATACTTGAATACTACTAAAGTCTTAACTGATTACTGAAATGGAATAGATTGATACTGAGATTACTGAGTCTCTCTAAGTTCTATAACTCACTAAGTTCTACTGATCATGGCCTAACTTATAGTATGTTTAGAAGTAACACTGGCTCTAGACAATCAGCTAAATTGTCGGATATTAAATACCCGCAGGACTTGATAACATAAATAAATAAGGGATGACAATTCTTGAATAACATAAAAATAGTCTATCATTCATAATAAAATGAAGGAGTCATCTCTTCAAGTACTTGGAAGTCTTAAACATGTAAACGTATAGGGATGCATATCAATGTCTCATAATTCATTCATTAAGGAATGTACATAAATGGGAGTGCATGCAACATATCATAATTCATTAACTAAGGCCTTTCAACAAACACTTGGTATGCATTAAGTTATACATAATTAGGGATTTCATGCTAACATTCTATAATGACTCTATTTCCTTCCGATAAGTATTTTATCAAACATATAAGGAGAATACTTTGGTTATGCAACAATTAATACATCCAATTAACATGGCTTCATCAATAAACTTGCAACTTAAAGGGATTTATCATGATCATAAAGCAAATTGTCACATGCTAGGACTAAATCATGAAACTTGTAATCTAGAACATGAATCACATCTCAACAAGAACATAAACATGAACTTTAACATACATATATCATAAAAATCTTAAATATTCAATCTTCATATTTTGAAAAAAGATTCTTGAACTTCTTGGGTGGAAAGGACCTAAGAATCAACATCTAACATACCTTAATTATTGATTTTAGGAAGATTGACAGAGAGACTATTGAATGTTTATCTTCAATTGGAAAATTGTAACTTGTTCTTGAGAGAAATTAAGAGAAACCACTACAGTTTGGGTGAAATATGGTAGAATCACGTGTTTCAGGGTTATATAAGAGTGGAAAAAAGACTGAAATAACTCTAGGGCCGTGGCTATTTTAATGAGTGGAAAACTGGGTGCCGATACACTGGTCAATGCGAATTATCGATAGAATCAATGTATACCCAATACATCACATTATGATCACGTCGAGCCTCAGTACTTTTGACTTTGGCAGCCTGCAACAATGTTAACTGATGAAAAACGCGATGCGGACGCCAAGATCGCATTGGTCTACTATTTTTAGACCCCAAAAATGGTCTAAACGAGGTCTAAAAAATTCAAAACTTGTTTGGGATCCCCTATTGATATTTTGAATAATGAATTAACTAAAATATGAAATACCAAAAATCAGGAAGGTCATAAAATAGATCATAAAAGTTCGAAGGATTATGAGATGAAGAAGTTGAAATACTTAGCCAAATTTTCTAAGTGTGAAGCTTCCCTTGACATGCTTTAAAGAGTTTTAACGAGTAGGAAAATTTGCGCGGTCTTACAATACCACCCGTACCATATGATACGAGTGGTACCCATCACACACTTACCATGGGATTCATTTGAACCCCCTTACTTTCCAACATTAGACCACTAAGCCCCAATCATACCCAAGCATACTACTAGTACCATAAAATCATACACTAGGCTCTTTAAGAGGGGTTGACACTGTCCAACATATGAGTTTGACTATATCACTCGTACTGTATCTCACGAATCATGCTAATCCACTTATACTCAAATCCATGTTAAGTTACTAAGTTTCAGATTAAGTAAAGAAAAACCCAACCATATGACCTTACACTCACTATATGACTCATACCTACCCAAGTCGTACCCATTCTAGAAACTCAACCTCCCAAAACTGGACAATATACAACTTGACCATATTACTCGTATCCTATCATAGTACTAGTACCCCATGTCATATGACGTACAAAATCCAAAAACACAGGAAAGTTTCAAAGGATCCAAACCCAGGGTGTTTCATAACTGAACCGATAGTTTCCTTAAGTCATCATTGACCTGTAGCGACTGTGGTATGTCTTAAATGCCAGAGAGACATGCAAATCGAGGGAATTACCTAGAGGGTTATTACAATATCCACTACTAGAAGAACTTTCATTCAAAAAAGTTAAATGCATAGAAAGATCACTAAGATATGGGGGATGAGGTACTAGGCGTGCATGTTTCAAGTATGACTCCCTAGATAACCTCCACAAAGATACAACACAATGAAGGGACTTTGCTACAAGTATCCCCTTACTCAATAAGCTTTATTTATTTACTTCTCAAATAACTAGAGCTCAATCTCAAGAATGGAATAACCTCTAACTAAATTGAGGTAATGTATGCAAACTTAAACTATGACATACATATCCTACATTAATACCAACACAAATAGATGAAAACTCATCCAAGATAAAGGAAAACCAATGCATCAACCATGAAACCAACTCTAAAATCTACATATAACTTTCTTTTCCTTTATAAACTTGATATCCACTCCAAACAAATAAAAATCTCACCCTAGTATTGTACGTGCAATTCTATTGCACTAACCTCGAAGAACTAAAGCTGATTCACTAAAAGTCCATAATGGAACACATGAAAATAAGCCCATAAAGAGCTATATGAGCACATAAATAAAGATAACAAAGGTTTGTAATAAATTCCAATTCTACAACTAGTCCATATGACAGCCAAAACTAGCGGGTTTAGGGTTTTGAAGAGGACACACTTACCTATAAACTATATGCTCTAGTATATCCCATCAATAGAGGATAAATTTATACTAAATCAAACCTACTACTATGTAATACCCCAAATTTTTAAGCTTTATACCCACAAAAATATAGGCCATTAAGTTATATTTCCAATGACACTAGTATTGCCTAAATTTGATATCATAGTTAAAAGTAGTGGAAAATTCTTTGAGGCACTGTCTAATTGCCAGTGGCAATGACTCTGTCAATGATCCGATGTCAGTTAAGGCACCGTCTAATTGTAAGTGGCAATGACTCTGTTAATAATCCGATGTCAAAAACAATGAGTCATAGCCTAGAATTATTATCATGGTAGTAAGGGGCCAAGGACTTAGTGTAGTGTAAGCAAGTCAATAACATAACTTATTGTCAAACTAAATAAGTCATTCTGTTTGGACCCATTGTCATAAAAATAAGGAACCAAGAACTCAGCCCCTTAGCAATAACCCTCATGATGACTTATTATCATACCTAGCAAGTTAATGGGTGAGGAATAATTATCATAATAGAAAGGACCTAAAACATAGGTCCTCAGGTTACGACTTAGCCCATGACTCATTATCAAACATAGTGAGTCGTTACTCGAGCCTTGATAATTATTCCCTAAAATTTCATGAATAATTTAAGAAGGTCTTTTTGGTTTTTACCCATTGTTTTAACCTCAAACCACATTATTTTGTTCGTCCCAGACTAGTTATTGGGAATTAATATTATCCTAAGACTTCATAAACTCAAAATCGATGACACTTAGTGAAAAGGGTGATTTTCTCTTCTCAAAGAACAAAGTAGGGTTCCTAAAATTCAAGTGTAAAATTCGAGGACATTTCCAAGGATTCCACCTCAATATATATGGGATTTTATTAGTGGGACCCTTCCACACATTGAGTCTTAAAGATGTCTTCAAATTCTCATGTTTAATTCTCCTCTTTTACCTCAGGCTCTATGTTAGTTATGATTTTTCTTAGAATTTCAGTTTAAAGCTTACATTCAACCATGAGTAAATGTTTTTCTATAATATTTGCATCTTTATATACTTACAATTATTAATTTCCTTAATATTGATAAATTACTAAATTTTTCCTTCATTTAGTGAAATTCTCTATTATGATCAACTTTAAAATATTATCATATTTAGTTGTATTAGACAGAGCTAGTAGGTTATGAACATTCTATACCTAGGAATTTATGTATGTATTTGTTGACATGTTTTTAGCACTTTAGATTATGCATATGTTTCTATTTTTAAGAATATTAGTATATTGAGCATATATTAGTTTTAGTGTCATTTAGTTGGGGTGGTACTTAGCACCGAGGGAATGAAGTGATAAAGGCTCAGCAATCAGTTAAGTCTTATGACCTTTATTAAATGTCCCTAAGTTCCAGAACTATGGTGCCACACATAGGTTATAAGGGGTCAACCATTAGTTGAGGCATGACACCCTAGTCCTTCAGGCCATCAGTTTAGCAAATCTACGCTAGCCAGTGTTGGTACCCTTGGTAAGTTACTAACACCCTTCCAACTGATGTTATAGTTTAGAACCAAATTTCCTTAGATTGGGGTATGTCGGTTATTGTAATATCACAAAGTCCTGAGTTTATGTTCAGCTAATATTTTAATTGTCATATGTATACCTTGTATTCAATTATTTGGTTTTTTGACGTACATGTTTATACTTGGTCTTCCATTCAGGTTATCATATTTCATGCATTCATATTCTACTTGACTAGTTAGTTTTTCATTTCAAATAGTCAGTACATTCAAAATACTGATCACATACTTTATTGTGCTATATTATCTCATAATATAGGTTTGGACTCACACTATATAGATCACACCTATCATATTCCCACACAACATTAAACTTTGATGAGTCTTCATGATTCGGGGAGAATTTATCAATGTTTATTTTTTGCATACTTTTAGTTTAGGTAAGTTGGAGTTAGTTGGTGGCTTACCCCAATAACTCATTATGGTTTTGAGGCTTTTAGACAGATGTTTAGATTTTAATCATATTGGTTGTCAGATAGTTTTATTTCCATTGTTAGTTGATATCCATTATTACCTTACTACTATTTACATAAGTTACTTTAGTTAAGCTTCAAACCTGTATTGCACCACTTATTTTCAGTATTCTTAGAGTTATGTGATATTGGGTATATTTATGCATTCTATTGTCACTATTATAGTCATTTTTAGCCTTTCTTTGAAATGATTCTATGCTATACGGGTTGATACTCAGATAAATGTTCAAGTGTTTGTTAACAAGCTTGTACTTCACAGAGTCAATTAGAGTTCAATTGGAGAAACTAGTCTTGCTAGCTTGAGCTAGGTGCTTGTCTAGTTTATCTTGTTGAATTCTATTAAGTTTAATGTGTTTCAAGTGGTTTTAATCATTCTATTTTATGTGTAAAAAATTTTTAGAAGTTTACAAAGTTCAATTGATTTAAGGAAAGAATCAAAACATTGAGTGGAAGATCAAGAAATTTACCTAGTGTAAGCTCTTGTTTTTGATTCATCGTTATGGATATAGTGTTGTTTGTAGTTCTAATTCGTATGGTGTGTTCTTGAAGGATATTTTTTGAGATTAATATGATGATATAGGTATGGTATATAGGCTGGAAAATCATTGAAAACACCCCAGAAGACAAGGGATGAAAGGAGGAAAGACCAATACTTAACCCAAATTCGGAGGGCAAGTTCCAATAGCACTGTGCAATATGCATTCATCTCATGATCCATTGAAAAGAAATAGAGAGTTAGTCACATCATCCATTTCTATGTAATAGAGTGTGCATCTCATGTTCCACTTTACCCCTTGAAATTTTAAGCAAAATCAACTTCTACATGGACTCGGCTTACCCTTATGCTATATATACATCCTGTATCGTGTTATTGCATATCGTTTAACATATTTTGGAGATCAAGGGGATGATACAACTTCATTATTAGGTTTTTATTAATTTTATTTAGTTCATACATATTTTTAGTCATAAATTACAACCTTTTGACTACAATTATGACTTTGCGTGGCTAAATGCCTTTTTTCCGGGGTTGAAGCCAAGAACAAGATTATTATTGCTATGAATTAAGTTTGTTTACTTTTCCTATCAATATTGGTTATTTTTTACTCTTATTATAACTATTTTAAGGATATTATACCCTTAGAATACATCCATTGTCAACTTTGTGAGCTCGGGAGAGGGAATGTGGCGATAGAACATGGGAATAAGTGGAGTATGGTTCTTGATTCTTTAAAAAATAAGACACTTGAATTAGTATCTAAGACATGGATTTACTTATATACCTTACTTAATTCATGCATATGATGATATTTGTTAAGAACATAAGTGAACTATCATATCCCCACTCAACGATGTCGACGTAAGAGTCAACTTAGGAATCAGATTGGAGGTTGGGAAACCATAATCGCGCAATTAACCGTATGAATCAACAAACAAGATAAGCCAGTTAAAGAATGAAATCCAAAAGCATAATAGGATTGTTCAAAGTTCTTCAACCCTGGGTTTTCTCTTATTTATTGTCTCAAGACCTTTACTTTCCTAATGTTTAGTCTTAATTTACAATTTACAAAATCTTTATTTGGTTACTCTAGCATCAATTAAATCTAAAGTGTTATCTATAATCAAATCTTTGCCAAATCTAATCTTTATGGGATCGATAACTTGGCTTGCTTTAAGGCCACTATATTACTTAGTAGACCACCTACAATTGCGTGTTAACTTAGGCGCTGTCAAGTTCTTGGTGTCATTGTCGGGAACTTGTTATTTGGCAATTATTTATTTTAATTTTACTTTTACATTTATTTGGGTTTTTTTATGCTTGGTCTTAGTTTTGTTCATGCAAAAAATAGGTTTATAGGTTGATAAGCTGGCAAGGGATCGGGAGTTGGTAGAACCAACCCAAAAACCTTATCAACTTTATCATCAATGCAGGAGAGAAGTAATCCTTCTACCTATAATTCCTCGAATCCAAGAGGGCCAAGAGAATACTGTTCCTATGGCTGAAGAAAAAGCAACTGGTAGGAAGGTTAGGGAAGTGGCAGTCCCACTTCTAACGAACATAACTTCCCTAATTCAAAAACCAGTAACTGGGGGGATTTCAAGTTGAAACAAAATATGGTGCAACTTCTTGTTAAGAGTGGATAGTTTTCGGGGCTTTCAAATGAGGATCCACAAGTCCAATTGTAGGACTTCATTGAGCTTACAGATATATTCACTCCGATAGGGGTGACTCCAGATTATGTGAGGCTGATATTGTTTCCCCATTCATATTTGGGGGAAGATAAAAGCTGGTTGAATGAGTATCCAGCCAATTAAATCACATCATCAGATGACTTAGCCAGAAAATTCCTCATCAGATTCTTTCTATCAGGCAAGACTGCGAGACTTTACATTGACTTAGTGAGCTTCAAATAAAAGCCTGATGAAAATCTCTATCATGCTTGGAAAACTTTTAAGGTTATTCTATATGAGTTTCCATATCACCAACATTTGAATGAGGTACTTGCTCATACTTTTGTAGAAGATCTTAATCACAATATTTAGATTTAGCTAGATTCAGCCTCAAGTGGTCAAGTGCTGGAGTTAACTTATTAAGATTTGTACACATTATTTAATTGCAAAGCACAAGGAAATCCTAAGTGGAATTTATATTCTAGAAGTGCCAAAAAAAGAGTTGTAGGTGTACTAGAGGTGGACCAATTCACAGCCCTATCAGCACAGGTGTCTACATTACGAAATTTGATCAACACTTAGTTCAGCAGCATAAAATTAGGAGCTCCACAGCCTGTCATAGACATCAATACAGTTCATAAAATTAGTGGTTGATGTGAGGTATGCAGAAATATTAGCAATTCTGCGGCTATGTGTGCTTCAAATTCAAAATCAATGATGTATGTAAGCAATGCTCAAAGGCCAAATTATGGTAAAGCCTACAACATGAAGTGTTACACTCAGCCATGTAATGCTCCATAGCTACAAGCTCAGCCAAATTAGTCAAGCAGTAAAATGGAGGAGATAATGAAGTAGATCTTAGCTAATCAGACACAGTTTGTTACTGACTTAAAAATTTTACAAATGGCCACAAGAACTCTAGATTTACACGTGGGAAAAATTACCAAGAAGAAAATACTAGGCCACATGATAGGTTGCCATATGACACAGAAGATCAAAAGAAAGTCATGGCAATTACCTTTAGGAGAGGTAAAAAGATTTAAGGAGAACCTCCAAAGGTAACAAAGGAGGTAGATGCTGATGTGCTAACAAAGCGGGTAAATGAAGAAGTTGATAAAAATGAAGGAAGTTTAAGTACTTGAAAGAAAAAGGTGTTGAATCAAAAGTGAAAAATCCACTACCATTACCCTTTCCTCAGAGGCAAATTAAAGCGAAAGAGGATGCACTGTTTAAGAAGTTCTTTGATACATTCAGAGAGATACACATTAACTTACCTATGTTAGATTTTTTGCAGAACATGCCCAAGTATGCAAAGTACTTGAGGTATATGGTGGCTTTAAAGGTTAAATTACAGGACGTGGGAGCTATAACCCTTATTAAAGAGTGTAGTGCAATGATTACTCAGAAAATCTCTTGGAAATTGAGAGATCAGGGGAAGTTTTCTATCCCAATCCAAGTTAGGAGTAAAGTGGTCCATGCACTGAGTGAATTAGGGGAGAGCATAAACTTTATGATTCTATCACTATTCAAAACAATGGGCTTAGGAGATCCAAGATTGACCAACGTGATATTATAGTTGGTATACAGGTTATTCACATATCCAGATTTAATGATTGAGTTTGTCCTCATAAAGGTTAGTAAATTCATTATACCTGCTAACTTTATTATTCTTGATTTTGAGGTAGATTAACAAGTGTCAATAATCTTTGGACATACATTTTTAGCAACTAGAGGAGCGCTAATTGATGTTAGAGAAGGCACACTTAAAATGAGGGTTGATGATGAAGAGGTGGTGTTTGGTGTATACAAAGCACCAAAAATTACGTTCCAAGTTAAAGATTTGTGTAGGATAAATGTTATTAAAGGGGAAAAGTATGAAGTGGCCAGTCCATAAAAGACCTCTTCTAACTACAAGAATGAGCAACCTAAGACTCTATCTTCTATGTCTGACATGATAGAAGTTAATAAGCCTGAAAAGGCTAAAGTTGAAAAACTTGTAGCTTTTGCGAATTCACACTTAAAAGGGGTGAAAACGATATGAAGATGGTGTCTAAATATGAGTAAAAAGATGAATAAATATGGTTGAGTGGAGTTAGGTGCTGCTTGGGAGGCCACCCAAATTAATTAGATATTTGTTCTTTTTAGTTTTTAGTTTTTGCTTTTAGTTGAGTCATAGGTTAATGGGAAGTCTTAGTACCATAAACTTGAGCTTGAATCATGGCAAAGAATGAGTTTGGGGTCCCATGGATCTCCTTTATGTGAAGATCCTACTAGCTAGGCCTAGAGGCCTTAGGGAGTATTTCTATCTTTTTACTTTTAAATTAACTTTGGGGACAAAGTATATTTTTAAGTGTGGGGTGAGGAAATTCTACAAATTTTGACTCAATTTTAAAAAAATTTGGTAAGGAATGAGTAAGATAATCTTTTTGGAGTTATTTTTTATTACATAATGCAAGTGGGTTTGTTTGTAAAAACATGTTGATTGATGTGAATCACTACTTTAGAGAGACTTAGTCTCATGTTTTTATTGGACTAATTTTTAATTTATGATATTGTTTTGTTGGGAGTCTATGATGATACTGTTGAGTTGAGCATGTGCCATGATAGTGTGAGTTTTTGTATATTCCTAGTTGTATGTAATGTCTAGAAATTGCCCGGTGTGTTTGTGAATTAAAATTAAGAGTGTGGGTTTGGGAGATGATTTAGGCATTTCTTTGATAGCCTTATTTTATACTTTTGTATGCCTACCCTTATTCATTAACTTAGTTAATCCCCATTGAGCCTTTAGATTTTCTTTAGTAGCCACATAAGTAGCCTAATCCCTTCTTTAATGGACCTTGATTTGATCCAAAAAGCTCCTAAGTGTTTTAATAAAAAATTGAATTATTAAGGAGTTTGAGAAATTGAAGAAAAAAAAGCTGAGATTGATGCCCCTAGGTTATTTTTATTGGTGTATGATTGATGTGTGGTGGATTGTTGTGATATAATTTATGCTAAAAATATTTCCATGCTTGTGAATAAAGAGAAAAAATTTATTCTTGTGGTAGTAAACTATGATACCACCAAGTGTTTGTGAAAATGCTTAAAATAGAAAGGCAAAGAAAAAGATAAGGGTAGACAAAAATAGTGTAATTTTACTGTTGGGGAGTGATTTTAAATGTATAATGTATTCTATTAAAGCACTTAGAGAGGTTACTCACTATTCCCAAATAGTTCCTACCTGTCCCTTTGCCTACATTACAATCCAAAAAAGTCCTAATTGATTCGAACCTTTACATTCGACTATTAGTGGAGCATTACACTAAGGAAAGGCCCATGGTTCATTCTGTGTAACTTGTGAATTCTTTGGGAAAGTGATTGCAATTTGATTCTTTTATCCATCACATTTTAAATAGCTTAATTATGAGTGATTATGGGTAACTCTCTTATTGTGAGGGCACATGATTGATGAATGTAGGTTATTTGTATGATGTATTTGATTGAATTATATGTATGAGTTTTCCAACTTGGTGAGTCAATTCTTGAGACTAGGATGTTTTGGAGTAGTGTTCATAAGATTTCAATTCTATAAATAACATGGTTACCTTACTAACTTTCTTTCTATGTAGTCATTACAGTGCTAGCTTGAGTTTCTTGAATTTAGTAGAAGTGTAGAGTTATCTATAGTTGATGATGACTATAGTTAAAAGTTTTTCGTGGACAAACAAGGCATTAGGTATGGGGTGGTGAAGTTGGGTGTATTTATGCATTCTAGTGTCACTATTATAGTAGTTTTAGCCTTGTTTTGAGAATGATTCTATGTTTTATGGGTTTATAATGAGATAAATGTGTATCGAGGTGTTAAAACATCTGTTTACAATGGTTACAAGTGTTTTCAAAGAAGCTTGTACTTCAAAAAGTCAATTAGAGTTCAATCAGAGAAATTAGTGCTACTAGCTTAAGCTAGGTGCTTGTCTAGTCTATCTTGTTGGTTATAATGAGTTTAATGTTTTTCAAGTGTTTTTAATGATGTTATTTTTTGTATAACATCTTTTTATACAATTAAAAAGTTCAAGTGATTCAAGCAAAAAGTCAAAACATTGAGTGGAAGATCATGGAAATTTGCCTAGTCTAAGATCTTGTTTTTGATTCATCGTTATGGATATAGTGTTGTTTATATTTCTAATTCGTGTGTTTTGTAATTTTATTAAATTTTTTGTTCTTAATATGATGATATAGGGATGATATATAGGATGGAAAATCATTGAAAAGACACCACAAAACAAGGAAGGAGGAAGGACCAACACTTAACCGAAATTCAGAGGGTGAATTCCAGTAGTACAATGCGATATACGTGCGAAGAATGCTCCATTGTTATGGAATAGTGAATTTGTCACATTATGCATTTCTATGGAATATAGTGTACATCGCATGCTCCAATCCACCCATGGGCGTTTCAATCTAAATCAACTTCTACACGAAATTGGCTTACCCTTATGTTATATAGATATTGTATCACGTTTTTACATATCTTTTGACATATTTTGGAAATCAAGGGGATGCTACAAATTTATTATTAGGTTTTTATCAATTTAATTTAGTTCATAATTATTTTTAGTCGGTAATTATAACTTTGTGATTACGATTATGACTATGTGTGGCTAAACGCCCTCTTTTCGTGGTTGAAGCTAAGAACATGATTATTATTGCTATGGATTAAGTTTGTTTTCATTGTTTCTCAATATTGGTTGTTTTTTTATTCTTATTATAATTATTTTAAGGATTCGTAACCCTTAGAATACATCCATTGTCAACCTTGTGAGCTCGGGAGAGGGAATAAGGCAATAGAACGTAGGGATAAGTAGAGCATGGTTTATGATTCTTTAATAAACAAGATACTTGAATTAGTATCTAGGACTGGTATGTACTTAGATACCTTACTTGATTCATATGTAGTATCATATTTGTTAAGAACATAAGTGAATTATTACATCCCCTCTCAACGATATAGGTGCAAGATTCAACTTAGGTAATAAGTTAGAGGTTGGGAAACTATAATCGCGGTTGAAAGCCAAGTTAATGGAAGAAATTCAAAAGAATAATATGATTATTCAGAATGCTAAAACTCTGGGTTTTCTCTTATTGATTGTCTCAACACCTTTACTTTCTACACTTTTTAGTTTAAATTTACAATTTACAAACTCTTTATTTGGTTACTCTCACATCAATTGAATCTGAAGTGCGAACTGAAATCAAATCATTATCAGATCTAGTCTCTGTGGGATCTATAACTCATCTTTCTTGAAGGCCATTATATTACTTGGTATACCATGTACACTTGCATGTATGCTTAGGCAGTGTCATTATGCCAAACCGTGGGCTATCTTGGGGTCACTTGTGACTCTAAGCATCATTTTATAACTAGGGGGAAGTCTCGGGTCATGACACCATACCACTGACATGACCCAAACTAGGGATTTTTCATTATGGGCATCTCAAGTCTAACAAGGATTGTATATCACCCCTAGTACTTAATCCAACCAACCAACAAACAACAATTTAATAGTGAAATCCATATCTATCCCATAACATACACAAGTACACAACTTGTCTATATAAAGCCTCTAAAATAAAGAAAGAATATTCGGTCCAAAAATTCCCTTGATCATAGACAAAACCAATATCCGAGTCTAAGCCGATAAACACCAAAAGAAACTCAAAGAAAGAAATAGATCCTTCTGAAGTATGGAAGATCACAATTTCAAGTTGTCCCCAAATCCAAGTCACTAAGAAGGATGTGTAATTGTATGACCAACACCTGTATTACATGGAGATACAACGTCTGAGGATGGTTAGAGGTTGGAGCGCTAGCATGTAACTCAAGGATAAGGATAAAATAATGCAAATAGTTAAAAAACAATCAACCAATGCATATAACCAATGCAATATATATATATACATACATATATGCCCTACCTAGATAGGGAATAAGATTAGCATGAACATTGAAATTATTAACCTGGGTTGTGTAGTATAACCGTCATAGAGCAAGGAACCCATCGGCCATTTAGGCCCAACTCTTCCCTAACTGGAAGGGCCCAATGCGTGTAGCTGTATGAACAAGATAATATCCATAACAATATATGGCTATATAGGGGAATTTTGCCTCCTCAAATAATCAACATAACATAGCACCAATGAATATAATATGGGTGACTCAAACCTCACATTCATATATTCATTTGGGGGACCCAAACTTCCTGGTTATATAGACACCCGCACCGCCTAGAATGGTTCCAGTGTTAGTCCTTCAGACTTTACATTCACGTATCAACTACACATCTCGCTTTAAATCCCTATTAAAACATTCCTTAAACATATGCAAAACCATTAATCCAATTACTTACCAAGGGTATTCCATTAGTATCATCATACAAACCTCACTTGCAAGCGTACAATATTCCATAACCATTACAATTTTACTTCGGGACTCGAAGCCATTGTCTATACGAATCCATAAATTCAATTCAAATATTCTAAGTGGAATCACAAAAGAAAGTGAAAGAGGCATCATGCCTTGACGTTAAACTATGCGTTTGATATGAGGAACCCCATCAAGAAAAAACAAGTGGCCCGTATCCTCGTATTTTATGCATGATAGAGTCAATATTTTTTTTTGCATTTGTTCATGCATAATACATGAAAAGATAGTGCTATGAAGAATTTGATTGAATTTAAAAAAGGGAACTGTAAAATTGGCATGTTTGGACTGGACAAAAGAGTGTAGAAGACCTAATTTTTGGTCTCGATTACCACGACTGCGGTCTTTGCCTAAATAATTGCAGAGTCCATATGTCTATGATTACGAGACTATGACCGTGATCACGGTCAAATCAATTTAAATGACCATCCGACTATTATTTTTCCACACACTTATTCTCAATTTTTCTTAAATTCTCTCAAAATTTTGGTTGTGTGTTGAGTACTCAAGTGTTCATTTCAATCCCCTTGCATCATCTACTTGATATGTTGTCCCAAACACCATTGTATTTTCATGTAATTGTATTCTTAGAACTGTTTGTTTAGGAAAAGGCCTGAAATAGTGTTACTAACACTAAATCTATGCTTGTTTTTCAGTATTGTGGTGATTAGCTATTGTAGTCGGTGTACACACCAATTGGGAAGTCGTAAGTACCTTAATTTAGGCCTTAAATTATAAAAATTAGCATGTACTCCATGTATTTGATTCAATGCCCCAATGAGTTTCATGTTAATTTCTTCTAGTTGGGGGTATAATCATGCATTATAGGGTTAAATTCCTTGATTACGATGCTTACGTGCCAACGTTGGAACACAAATTTTGGTTAAGATTATGTGTTTTGAATGGTTTTCAGAACTATAGACCATGGTATAAGGTACCATGATCGTATTCTCGATGCATACAATAGCGGCACGACGATCTTAGTCATTACTATGCGATCGCCATACCTAAACACAGTCGTCTGTAGTAGCTGAACTTTCTGCACACCCATTTCTCACCCCTAAACTTTCTACAACACTACCACCTGAGTTTATCTGATTAATTTAGAATGATTTTTGTGTGATAATTCTTATGATGTTCTAGATTGTAATGCTTAAAAGTGATAAGCCACAAGTATGGGAGATTTTGAAAACACCAGGTTCATGGCAACTGAATGCCAAAACCTCTACTATAGTGATCTACCAAGGACAAAATAACTTTGAAAAAAGGGGTATTTTCCTTGATAAAGAAGAGAGAAGCTTCCAGCATTCAATGCGAGACTTACTGGTACCGGATGGATGTGTTTTACCCCGAACTCGTGCTATACCAATGTGCATTGGGTACGTGAATTATATGAGAACCTTAGCATAGTTTCTCTCACAAACCCAGTTATGGATATTTGGGTTAAGCAAGTGAATTTCAGAGCAGAGTGGATAAATAAGTTGTATGGGCTCCCAAATTGTAAGACCCCACAAAATTTCTAAGCTTCTTTCAGTCCTTTAAGCTTGTTAAGGGGTCACAGACTTAAAAAACTCGAGCTAAGTTCCTAGACTTGGCTTATTTTGTCCTTCAAATGTTGTTAAACTCACTTCTCCACCTTAATGTCCTTTAATGGTTCGTGTGTTTGTTACTTCATGATCAGAGAGGTCAATAGGTGTTTCCAAACAAGTTTTAAATTTTTCAGACGTCGATTAGGCCATGTTTGGTGTCCAAAAATAGTGGACCAATGCGATCTTCGAGCGCCGCTTCTCCCATCATGTTGGTTAACATTGCTGTAGAGATTTCCAGTGAAACTACTGAGGCTTGACTCGATCATGGCATGATGCGTTAGGTATTGCGTTTATGCCCAATTTTAGTCATTAAATGTCCTCATTTTAAAGGGCAAAAGGGTCAATTTCCCACCCCTATATAAATCCTATAACACGTAATTCAACTATTTTTCCCCAAAATATACTAATTTCTCTTAATTTTCCTTAAGAAAAAGTTGAGGATTTTCAATTGGGGACTCAAATTAAAGGAAATTCCACCGCCAAACATCATAGAATCATCAACTAAGGTTTGCATAGTATTCATTTATGGATTCCTTCCGTCCATGAAGTTCCAGAATCATGTTTTAAATTATGTATTGTGAATATTTTGTTGTGTGTTGATTATGTTCATGAGATTATGATAATGTGATTCTCAAGATAGAATCATTATGTGTTGTTCATGAAACTATGTTAATGTGAATCTTGAAATCTATAAGTTTAGTCGATTCATGGGGTTATGAAGTGATAATTTTGTGATTATGCCTATGCCTTAAGTTATGCATGCAAGGTGTTTGATAAAATGCCTAAGGGACTAGAAATTATGCTTTATAGCTCAATTGTGACCCAAATGATGAGTGCATGATTTACCCTTATGATAATAATGTCTTCTATGATATTGTTGTGCATTATAAATGTTTTATAAAATGATCATGGGACTATTTGCTGAAATTATGGCATATTTATATGCTTTCCCATTCATGTACAAGATTATGATAACATGAACTTTATAAAATCCCTAACTTATTTTATTATGTATTATTGATGTTGGTCATGTATTCAAGAATGTCATGCCTTATTTGTTCCCTTCTATCGAGTCCTCGCGGTACTTGTACCTGACAATTAAGTTGTGTGCCTAGAGCCAGTGTCATGTTTTCATGATATCCTCAATCAAGCCATGTTCAGTAGAATTCAGTTAGTCATATGACATAGGAAAACTCAGCAAACTTAGTAATCCCAGAATCTCAGTAGTATTCTATCAGTCAACAGAACCCAAGGAACTCTGCCGAATTCACTTCAATTAATCCTGTGCAGTGTCTATTTGGATGGGAGAAGGATTCAACATTGAGTGAGTACAAGGATGGGAATACACATGTTATTAGAGGGTGTGATTCTTAGAAGCCGTCCTTGTACTCAAGAACTACCCAGCCAACGTAGGTTGAGGCATCAAAGATACTATTTTAAGGGTATATAAGTTGTCTTAACCTATTATATGAGGGTTCCATCGGTATTCATTGAGAATTTCTATTAGAGGGATCACTCACAGCTTATCTTTAAAAGTGGTGCGATATTGACACCCTTCTAATTGGGGTTACAGATTAGACCCCAACTCAGCTATATTGCTTTATTTGAAGCATATCAGATAAATGACTACTCCTCATAGTTGCAGTCTTATTCTCAGTCTTAGTAATAGAACTTAGATAGTTCTATAGTATTTAGAACTGTTAGCTATAGTTAATTCAGTACAATAGGGAACCTAGCTAGTTCCATCAGAGCCTAGACTGTTAGAGATAGTCACTCAGTATCAGTTATTGCAATTATGTGTAACTCATGTTATTAGTATTCAGAATCAGTAGTAAGTATCATCATGAATTTAGTTATAGTCACTCATTCGTTCATGTATTCTCAAGTTTATGTTACACTTTCAGTTAGCATTGTTCAAGCATCTAAACCCTTTGAATTCAGCCTACCTCACTTGCATACCAGTTCATTCAATCATACTGACACATTTGCACTATTTAGTAGTGAGTCCTCATCATTCGAGGAAGATATGATTATTTATCTCATTATTTTAGCTTAGTTTTCAGTAGATGGAGTTAGTTGGGGATATGTTCCATTAACTCCTTATTCAGACCATTCAATTAGTTAGAGGCTTTCAGAGTAGGTTCAAACTTCAGTATTTTTAGATATATACTTTAATTTTAGTATTGTGATACCACATTATTTAGAGATGGTTTTATCAGATATTTTAATTTGTTTTTGAACCTTGTGGCATGTTTTATCCTACCATTTTTGAAATTTACATGATGTATACAGTGTACAAGTACAGATATCAGTCATAGGTTAGCTTGAGGTCCTTCGGGGTCGTAAGCACCGTGTAGCATTCTAGGCACCAGATTAGGGGGGTTACAAACTTGGTATTAGTGCCTAAGGTTCAATAGAGTTCGAGGAAGTCTGAAAGCCGCATTTAGTAGAGTCTTGTGCATGGGAGTGTTGCGTGCCACATTTATGTGCAGCAGACTATAAAATGTTTTCGGAACAGTTTCTCTTCTTTCAGTATTCATGTCGTGCTAGTAAGTGTAAGCTCAAATTTAACTCTCAGTCTAATCTGTTTCTCTCTTTCTTCCATAGAACATACCTTTTAAAAGAAGAAATGGAAATCAGTGAGCCCCTCAGCCCATCCAAGCAGATCCCTTGGATGAACATGTTTCTCATGAAGAGTTCAGAGCTGCATTCACCACTCTTTCAAGTTCAGTCGCTTTTTACAATGAATGACCATCTGTCATTTTGACCAAAGCAGTGACTAATTCTACTACAGCCAAGATTCGAGACTTCACTCGAATGAATCCTCTATCCTTCTTCGGCTCTAAGATAGATGAGAACCATCCAGAATTCTTTGATCAAGTTTAAAATATTATGGATATCATGGGAGTGTAAGCTGTTGAGAGTGTTGAGATAGCTACATATCAGTTATAGGATATGGCTCACATATTGTTCAAATAGCGAAAGTCAGAGAGGTCAGTTGATGTAGGGCCTTATGAGTGGGAGGAGTTTGATACTTCATTCTTAGATAGATTCTTTCCCCAAGAGCTAAGGAAAGCTAAGGTGTTATAATTTACGAATCTCAGGTAGGGAAACATGACAGTGAAAGATTATTCTCTTATGTTTACTTAATTAGCTAGATATGCGCCTCATGTGGTTGCAGATAGCAGGGCCAGGATGAGTTTGTTTCTAGGGTAAATGATACTGTAGTCAATGAGAGTAGGTCTGCAATGTTGAATAGTGAAATGAACATAGCCAGGCTTATGACCCATGCTTAGCAGATAAAAGAGCAAAAGATTAAGACGAGAGAGAAGAAGAATAAAAGAGCAAGGACAGGTAGTTTCAACTTTTCTCAGCTTAAGTCATAGGAAGGAAACCATTATCATTTTCATCCTAAGTCATCAGTTCCATCACCTTCTTCAGATAGTGCTCTAGTGCTGAAATTGAAAGAAGATAACAAAGATAGGGCGCCAGGCTGTAAATCTTAGGGCAGTGTTAGCAGTGCCCGAACCTATCCTCTTTGTCAGACATGTGGCAAGCACCATCAGGGTACTTGTAGAGCGGGCAATGGTAATTGATTCATATGTTGAAAGCCAAGCCACAGAGTCAAAGATTGTCCCCAGCTGGGTCCTCAGGGTCCCCTTAAACATTCTTCATCTCAGTTCGGTCGCCCGAATCAGTCAGGTGCCACCTCCAGTGCTACTAGTGGTCAATGCCCAAACACACTTTATGCTCTCCAGTTCTGACAGGGTCAGAAAAATTCTCCTAATATGGTTACTGATATGTTACAGATCTTTCACTTGCATGTTTATGCTTTGCTTGGATCCAGGAGCTTCTTTGTCTTTTGTTAGTCCTTACATAGCAATTGATTTAGGAGTTAGTCCAAAAATTCTAGCAGAGCCCTTTTTTCACTACCCTAGTAGGTAAAAACATCATAGCCCCACGGGTATACAGGAACTATCCGATCATGAAATTTTAGAAAGTCACCTAAGCAGACTTAGACAAATTAGAGATGAGTGATTTTGATGTCATTCTAAGCATGGATTGAATTTATTCCTACTATGCCATAGTTGACTGCAGAAATAGAGTTGTCTAGTTTTAGTTTACGAATAAACATGTCCTAGAGTAGAATGGTAGAACTTCAGCTTTCAGAGGTCAATTTGTTTCCTACCTTTGCGCACGGAAAATAATATCTAAGGGATGTGTCTATCATCTTATTCAGGTTAAGGACACTAATTCTAAAACGCCCAGTGTTGAACCAGTTCTAGTAGTAAATGAATATATACATGCCGTTCATGAAGATCTTCCTAGAATTCCTCAAGAAAGGGAAATAGACTTCGATATTGATCTTCTTCAAGATACTTAGCCTATATCTATTCCGCTAAATAGAATGGCACCAACAGAACTCAAAGAACTGAAGAGCAGTTGAAGGATCTCTTAGGTAAGCGACTCATCAGACCCAAAATGTTTTTGTAGTACCCACCAGTCTTATTATTGTGCAAGAAAGATGGTTCTTTCAGAATATGCATTGATTACTATCAGCTTAATAAAGTCACTGTCAAGAACAAGTATCCACTTCCCCAAGTTGATGACTTGTTTGACCAACTTTAGGATGCCAGCTATTTCTCCAAGATAGACCTCAGAATAGGCTATTTTTAGCTCAGAGTTAGGGAATATGACATTCCAAAACTATCTTTCTGAACACCGTATGGTCACTTCAAATTCTTAGTCAAGTCCTTTGGTCTTACCAATGACCCTACAACTTTCATGGACTTAATAAACTTTGTGTTTAAGTAGTACTTGTACATTTTCATCATAGTATTCATAGATGATATTCTTAACTATTCTCGGAGTGAATGTGATTACGTAAACCACCTCAGAATCGTACTTTAACTCTCAGAGATCATCAGTTATTAGCAAAATTCAGTAAGTGCAAATTTTAGCTAAGGTTATTAGAATTTCTTTGTCATATCATTTCTGATAATGGCATTACAGTAGATCCTTAAAAGACTGAAGTAGTAAGAAAATGGCCATGAACTGTCTCTCCATCTAATATCAGGAGTTTTTAGGTTTGGCTGGCTATTAATGATGATTTATTGAGTGATTTTTTTCTATTGTATCCCTTATGTCCAGATTGATGCAGAAGAAAGTCAAGTTTTAGAGGTCAGATCCTTACGAGATGAGTTTTTAAGAGTTGAAGACTCAACTCACATCAGCTCAAGTTTTGTCTCTTCATGATGGTTTAGATGGTTTCATAGTGTATTGTGATGCATCCATAGTAGGTTTTGGTTATTTCCTTATGTAGCATGGTAATTTTATAGCCTACTCCTCTGGGCAACTTAAACCCATGATAAGATTTATCCTACTCATGATCTTGAGTTAGCAGCCATAGTTTTTGCTTTAAAGATTTGGAGGCATTATATATACGGTGTTCATGTAGATGTTTTCATAGATCATAAAATCCTTCAGATTGTGTTCACTCACCAATATTATTAATCTTCATCATAGAAGGTGGTTAGAGCTCTTGAAAGATTATTACATGAGTGTCCTTTATCATCCGGGCAAGGCCAACGTAGTGGCCGACGCTCTCAATAGACTGTGTATGGGTAGTGTTGCTTATGTTGAGGACCTTAAGAGTAAGTTATCTCAATAAGTCCATCTGCTTGCCAAACTAGGTGTCCGCCTAGTTGATTCAAAAGAGGGTAATTTATGGGTTCAAAGTGGTTCAGAATCAGAAAATCAAGAAAAATATCCCATTCTGGTTAAGTTGAAAGAGTCAGTTAAAGATCAAAAAGTAAAGGTTTTATCCCAAGGAGGGGATGCTATATTGCATTGTCAAGGTCGTTTATGTGTGCCAACTATAGATGAATTGAGGCGGAAAATTCTTTTAAAAATTCATGGTGCATGCTACTCTATTCATCCAGGGGCCACAAAGTTGTACTGCAACTTGTGGGATATCTAGTGGTGGAGTAAGATGAAGAGAGATGCCGTAGGGTTTGTGGCTAAGTAATATATATGTCAACATGTTAAGATAGAGCATTAGAAGCCTAGTAGGTCCATGCAAGAGTTCAATATGCCTACTTTGAGGTGTGAAGAAGTGAACATGGTCTTCGTGACGGGTTTTCCTCGTACTCGTCATCAACATGATTCAGTTTGGGTCATTATAGATAGGATGACCAAAATAGATGATTTCCTTCCAGTCCATACCTCTTATTCAGCCGAGGATTATGTCAAACTCTATATCAGAGAGTTGCTCAGATTTCATGTTTTTCCATTGTCTACTATCTCAGATAGAGGTACCCAGTTCTACTCTTATTTCTTTAAAGTATTCTAAAAGGGTCTTGGTACCCAAGTTCATCTCAGTACAACCTTCTATTCTTAGACAGATGGTCAATAATAAAGGACCATTCAAACTTTAAAAGATATGTTAGGGGCGTGTGTAATTTATTTCAAGGGTAGTTAAGATGACCTCTTGCCTTTGATTGAGTTTGCATACAACAACATCTACCCGTCTAGTATTAAAATGGATCCATTCAAAGATCTTTATGGTAGGAGGTACAGATCTCTGGTTGGTTGGTTTGAAGTTAGAGAGGCCTCAGTTATACGGACTGACTTAGTATTCGATGCATTAAAAATATCCAGTTGATCAGAGAAAGACTCCAAGCTGCTAAAAGCTGATAGAAATCTTATACGGATATATGTAGAAAGGATCTCAGTTCGAGATTTGTGACTTTGTTTATCTAAAGATCTCTCCCATGAAGGGAGTGAAGAGAATCAGAAAGAAAGGAAAGCTCAATCCCCGATATATCAGTCCCTTCAAAATTTTCAGTCGCTTCAGCAAGGTAGCTTATGAGCTCGAATTGCCTTTATATATAGGTTCAGTTCATCCAGTCTTCCATGTCTTCTTACTCAAGAAGTGCATATGTGACCCAACAATTGTTTTCCCTATTGATGGCGTAGATATTCAGAACAACCTCTCTTATGAAGAGATTCCAGTCAAAATTCTTGACTAATAGACTCGTAGATTGAGGAAAAAGGAAGTTTCTCTAGTCAAAGTTCTTTGACAGAATCAATTCATCGAGGAAGCTACTTGGGATGCAGAAGCAACTATGTAGACCAAGTATCCTCACCTCTTTTCTGGTAATTCGGAATCAACCTAAGGTAATAGCTTTTCTTAAAGCTTATTCATTTTTCATGTCCAAATTTCTGTTACTACTTGGCATTTATTTTCATGCTCATATTCTCATTATAAACTCGGTATTAAATTACTATTACATATCAAATCATATGTTCATGAATTATGTCAGTCACATATTCATGCATCAGATATGCATCCTCATTATGAGTAACTCAGTTTATCAAAAATATTAGTCATGAATTTATGAATTAGTTACACATTCCTCAGATATGCACGTTCAATATGATACATTCAGTTTATCAGTCAAGTCAGTCATGTAATCATGTTACAGTATTTCATATCCCATATGTACTTAAGTTATCATTTCTCCTCTCTCAGTCAATTTTATTCGAGGAAGAATGTTCCCAATGAGGAGATATTGTAAGACCCCACAAAATTTCTAAGCTTCATTCAGTCCTTTAAGCTTGTGAAGGGGTCCCAGATTTAGAAAACTCTAGCATAGTTCCCAGACATAGCTAATTTTGGCCTTAAAAAGTTGGCAATCTAATTTTGCAACCTTAATGTCCTTTAATGGTCCGTATATTTGTTAACTCATGATTAGAGAGGTCAATAGGTGTTCCCAGACATGTTTTTGATTTTTTGGACCTCGATTAGACCACATTTGGTATCCCAGAATAGTGGACCAATGTGATCTTAGCACACCGCGTCACCCATCACGTGGGTTAACATTATTGTAGGGACTGCTAGTGAAACTACTGAGGCTTGGTGCAATCATGGCGTGATGCGTCGAGTATGGCGTCGATGCCCAATTTTGGTCATTAAATATCTGCATTTTATGGGAAAAAGGATCAATAACCATATAATGCATAATTCAATTATTTTTCACCTAAAATATACTAGTTTCCCTCAATTTTCCTTAAGGAAAAGTTTAGGATTTTCAATTGGGGATTTAAATTCACAGAAATTCCATCCTCAAACTTCATCGAATCAAGAACTAAGGTATGCATAGTTTTTTATTTATGGATTTCTTCCATCCATGAAGTTGAAGAATTAAGTTTTAAATCATATATTTTGAATATTTTATTATGGGTTGATTATGTTCAATAGATTATGATGATGTGATTCTTCAGCTGGAATATTTATATGTTGTTAATGAAACTATGTTAATGTGTGGCTTGAAATCTATATGTTTAGTTGATTAATGGAGTTTTGAAGTGATAATTTAATTATTATCCCTATGCCTTAAGTTATGCCTGCAAGGTGTTTGATAAAATGTCTAAGGGACTATAAATTATTTATCATAGCTCAATTGTGACCCAAATGATAAGTGCATGCTTTACCCTTATGATCACAATGACTTCTACGATATCGGTGTGCATTATAAATGTTTTATAAAATACACACGAGACTAGTTGATTAAATAATGACATGTTTAAATGCTTTCCCATTCATGCACAAGTGTATGATAACCATGTACTTCTTGAAATCCCTAAAATATAATTTTATGGATTGTTAATGTTGATCATGTATTCAAGAAAGTAATGCCTTGTTAGTTCTATATTATTGAGTCTTGGGGGTACTTGTAACTGACAATTCAGTTGTGTGCCTAGATCTAGTTTTATGTTTTCACGATATACTTAGTCAAGCCATGTTTAATAGAATTCAATAAGTCATGTGACTCAGGAAAACTGAATAAACTTAGTATTCCTAGAAAATTAGTAGTATTCTGTCAATCAACGAAACCCAAGGAACTTAGTCCAGTTCAGTTCTATTAATCATGTTCAGTGTCTATTTAGATGGGAGTAGGATTCAGCACCAAGTGAGTATAAGGATAGGAACTCATCTGTTATTAGAGGGTGTGATTCTTAGAAGTAGTCCTTGTACTCCAAAACTATGTAGCCAACATAGGTTGATACATCAAACCTGCTATTTTGAGGGTAATAAGGTAGCTTAAGCTATTGTATGAGGGTCCCACCATTCTCATTTGAGTGCGTACTATATGAGGGATCACTCACAACTTGTCCTTACCAGTGGCACATTATTGACACCCTTCTAATTGGGGTTACATATTTGACCCCAACTCTACCATATTGCTTTATTTGGGGCATGTCAGATAAAAAGTGTCCTGTCACTGTCCTTCATAGAGTCATGATTGCAGATTTGATTGAGCTAGACATGATTGATTTTAAAATTATCTTGTTTATGGATTGGCTTCACTCTTGTTATGCGTCTATAGACTGTTGTACCCGTGTGGTCAAATTTTAGTTTCCGAATGAGCCAACTTTTGAGTGGTCTAGAAATTTTGTGTCTCCTAAAAGTGATTTCATATCCTATCTTAAAGCTACAAAATTGATATCCAATGGTTGTATCTATCATTTGGTTCGAGTTAGGGATACTAAGTCTGAGACTCCAACTTTTCAATATCTTAGTATTGTTAATGAGTTTTTTGATGTTTTCCTAGAACATCTCCCAGGGGTATCTCCCAATAGAGAGATAAAATTCATAATTGATTTCTCCCTGATACACAACCATTTTCTATTCCTTCATATTGTATGGCTCCCCAGAACATAGGGAGTTGAAAGAGCAGCTCAAAGATCTTCTTAATAAGGGTTTTATAAGGACCAGTGTGTCTCCCTGGGGTACACCCATATTATTCATGAAAAAGAAAGATGGGTCATTGCGCATGTGCATAGACTATCGTCATCTTAACAAGGTTACAGTCAAGAACAAGTACCCTCTTCCGAGAATTGATGACTTGTTTGATCAGCTTCAAGGTTCCTGCTACTTCTCCAAAATAGATTTGAGATCCGGCTATCAGAAAATTAAAGTCAGAGAGTGTGACATTTCAATGACAACTTTCCCCACTCATTATGGTTATTTTGGATTCTTGGTCATGTTCTTTGGATTAACTAATGCCCCAGCATTTTTTATGGACCTCCTGAATCGGGTGTTCAATAATACCAGGATATATTTGTTATTGTGTTCATAGATGATATTCATGTGTACTCCCAAAGTTATTATGACTATGAAAATCATCTCCAAATTGTCTTGCAAACCCTTACAGATAAACAATTGTTTGCCAAATTTACCAAGTGTGAATTTTGGGTTCAGTCAGTTGCTTTTCTGGGTCATATTGTTTCTTCTGGTGGTATCCGAGTTGATCCTCAAAAGGTAGAAGATGTGAAAAATTAGCCTAGACCTATTTCCTCATCTGATATTAGAAGTTTCTTGGGTCTAGCTGGATACTACCATCGTTTTGTCAAAGGTTTCTCTTCTATTGCTACTCCTTTGACCCGGTTGACCCAAAAGAAAGTTCAATTCTAGTGGTCAGATTCTTGTGAGAAGAGTTTTCAGGAATTGAAGACTCGACTCACTTAAGCCCTTATGTTAACCCTGCCTAAAGGTGTAGATGATTTTGTGCTATGTTGTGATGCTTCTAAAGTTTGTTTTTGTTGTGTGTTGATATAGAAGGGTAAGCTTATAGCTTATGCTTCCCAATAGTTGAAACCTCATAAGAAGAATTATTTGACCCATGAACTTGAGTTCGCTGCAGTGGTTTTTTCTTTGAAAATTTGGAGACACTACCTATGTGGCCTTCATGTTGATGACTTTACGGATCACAAGAGTTTGCAGTATGTGTTTACTCATAGAGAATTGAATCTTCGGTAGAGGCAATAGTTAGAATTACTAAAGGACTATGATATAAGCATGTTGTATCACCCGGGCAAGGCCAACGTAGTGGCAGATACCCTTAGCAGATCGTCCATAGGCAGTGTAGCGCATGTAGAGGAAAATAAAAGGGAGTTGGCTCACGAAGTGCATCGGTTGTCTAGGTTGGGCATTAGATTGCTCAATTCAGCTGAGGGTAGTCTTTGAGTTCAGAGTAGTTCCGAATCTTCCCTAGTTTCAAAAGTAAAGGAGAAGAAAGATATAGATTCTCATTTAGTTAAACTGAAAGAATCACTTAAGGACCAAAAGGTAGAGGTTTTCTTCTAAGGGGGAGATGGTGTCTTGATGTTTCTGAATAGATTCTGTGTGCCTGATGTTGATGATCTGAGGTACAGAATTATGACTGAAGCACATGGCATGCGGTATTTTATTCATCCTGGCGCTACCAAGATGTACTGCGATTTGCGTGAAATTTATTAGTGGAATGGTATGAAAAAAGATATAGCAAAGTTCATAGAGGAGTGTGCAACTTGCCAATAGGTAAAGATAGAACATCAGAGACCTGGTAAAATGATGCAAAAATTATCCCTACTTGGAAGTAGAAGGAATTGAATATGGATTTTTTGACTGGTTTACCTCCTTCTTGCCGTCATCATGATTCGATTTGGGTTATTATAGATAGGTTGACTAAGTCCACACATTTCCTGCCAGCGCATACATCTTTCACCATGGAGAACTATGCTAAGCTGTATATTTGAGAGTTAGTCAGGTTGCATGGAGTTCTGTTGTCTATCATCTACGATAGAGGTACACAGTTTACTTATCATTTTTAGAGGGCCTTCCAGAAGGGTCTTAGAACACAAGTTCATCTTAGCTCCCCTTTTCATCCACAGAAAGATGGTCAGGCTGAGAGGACTATCCAGACTTTGGAGGATATATTGAGGGCTTGTGTTCTTGATTTCAAAGGAAGCTGGGATAAAAACTTGTCGTTGATTGAATTTACTTACAATAATAGTTTTCATGCTAGTATTGGAATGGCTCCGTTTGAAGCCTTGTATGGGAGAAGATGTAGATCGCCTATAGGCTAGTTCAAAGTGGGTAAAGCTGCTGTGATTGGACCTAATGCTGTGTTCGAGGCTATGAAAAAATTTGAGTTGATTCGAGAGAGGTTGAAGACAACCCAGAGTGGTCAAAAGTCGTATGTAGATGTGAGAAGAAGAGATCTTGAGTGTGTAGTCGATAATTTGGTGTATATGAAAATCTCACCCATGAAAGGGGTGAAAAGATTTGGAAAGAAAGGAAAGCTGAGTCCCAAATATTTTGGCCCTTATAGAGTTTTGGATTGTGTTGAGAAAGCATCTTATGAGGTTGAGTTGCCTGCAGAATTGTCAGCTGTCCATCCTGGGTTTCATGTTTCTATGCTCAAGAAGCATATTGGAGACTCTGTTGTTGCTGATCCGTCAGAAGGTTATGATGTTTAGGATAGCCTTTCATATGATAAAATCCTGGTTGAAATCCTAGATTATCAAGTCCATAGACTAAGGAACAAGGAATTTCCCCTGGTTAAAAGTCTATGGAGAAATCAATCAATAGAGGGTGCCATTTGGGAAGCAGAAGTGGATATACGAGCCAGTTACCCTTATCTTTTCTCAACAAGTTTGAATCAAGCTAAAGGTACTATTACCTTAATTCAGTTTCTTTCTAATCTAATGTATTTACCTATATGGTTATTGTCTCTACGATTTGTACATTTGGTGAAGTTGTCAAGAGTATTAGAGTAAAGTGAGCCCTACTATGTGAGTAGTTCAAGCTGTGCGTCCTCATTTTCTCTTGTTCTTGGCTTATCTAGCAATATTTGATGATGAATGTTTCCAAAGGGGAGATACTGTAATACTCGGATCATTCCTTAAGCCTAAATCTGTCTTATTGAATGGATATGTATCACTTCCAAAGTGATTGATGTTTAAACCATGTTGTATTTCTAAGTCAACGAAACCCAAGGAACTCAGTCTACTTCAGTTCAATTAATCATGTTCAGTGTATATTCAGATGGGAGTAGGATTCAGTACCGAGTGAGTCCAAGGATGGGAACTCACCTGTTATAAGAGGGTGTGATTTTTAGAAGTTGTCCTTGCGCTCAAAATCTTTGTCGCCAACATAGGTTGAGACATCAAACCTGTTATTTTGAGGGTAGATGAGGTGGCTTAACCTATTATATGACGTTCCCACCGTTCTCTTTTGAGTACCTACGATATGAGGGATCACTCACAACTTGTCTTTACCAGTGGTGCATTATTGACACCCTTTTCATTGGGGTTAGAGATTGGACCCCAACTCTACTATATTGCTTTATTTGGGGCATGTCAGATAGATGACTACCTCCAACAGTTACAGTCTCAGTATCAGTTTTAGTAATACAACTCAGATAGTTCTACAGAACTCAGGACAGTTAACTACAGTCAATTCAGTACTGTATGCAACCTGGCTAGTTCCATCAAAACCTAAATTGTCAGAAATAGTCGCTCAACATCAGTTATATCAGCTATCAGTAACTCATGCTATTAGTATTCAGACTCAGCAATCTGTATCATCATCAATTCAGTTATAGTCACTAATTTATCCGTGTATTCTTGCATTCATGTTATACAGCAGTTAGCATTATTTATACATCTAAATTGTAAAACCCCGATCATTCCTTAAGCCTGAATCTGTCTTTTTGAATGGATATGTATGAGTCCCAAAGTGATTGATTTTTAAACCCTATTGTATTTCTAAGTCAACGGAACCCAAGGAACTCAGTTCAGTTCAGTTTAATTAATCATGTTCAGTGTCTATTCAGATGGGAGAAACATTCAGCACCAAGTGAGTCCAAGGATGGGAACTCACCTGTTATAAGAGGGGTAATTTTTAGAAATAGTCCTTGCTCTCCAAAACTATGTAGCCAACATAGGTTGAGACATCAAACCTGTTATTTTGAGGGTAGATGAGGTGGCTTAACTTATTATATGAGGGTCCCACCGTTCTTCTTTGAGTGCCTACTATATGAGGGATCACTAACAACTTGTCCTTACTATTGGCACATTATTGACACCCTTTTAATTGGGGTTAGAGATTGGACCCCAACTCTACTATATTGCTTTATTTGGGGCATGTCAGATAGATGACTACCTCCAACAGTTACAGTCTCAGTCTCAGTTTTAGTAATAGAACTTAGATAGTTCTACAAAACTCAGGATAGTCTACTACAGTCAATTTAGTATACTACGCAACCTAGCTAGTTCCATCAAAACCTAGACTGTCAGAAATAGTCGCTCAATATCAGTTATATCAGCTATCCGTAACTCATGCTATCAGTATTAAGACTCAGTAGTCTGTATCATCATGAATTCAGTTACACTTACTGATTTATGCGTGTAGTCTTGCATTCATATTATACAGTCAGTTAGCATTATTTATCATCTAAATTGTAATACCTCGATCATTTCTTAAGCCTAAATCTGTCTTTTTGAATGGATATATATGACTTCCAAAGTTCTTTATGTTTAAACCATGTTGTATTTCTCTATTTTTCACTTTTTATCATGTAGACCATTGAATAAGCTTTCCATCAACACCAATTTCATCAAAATTTCACATCGGACAAAGAAGTTATGGCCATTTTATTAAACAGTATCAGAACGCCCAGGTTTGATGGAAGACACAGTGTACCGACAGGTCCCTGGTGGCCCATCAAGTATCCCGTCAAGCCAAGGTAGTAACCTTCTTTTTGGGCCATCGTGTGATGGCCTGGTTGGTGGACCATTAAAAAGTTGACGGACTGTCAAATGGGTCCGACAGGCCAAGAAATAATATCCCATTCCTGGGCCTCCAGTGATGTAAGACTTGGTGGATCATCGCACCCTTTGATGGACTGTCACTCTAACCATCCCTACGAGGCGGAACATTCCAGATTTGGCACTTGAGTGACGAATGACCTGGTGGACCGTCAGATCATCTGACGTACCGTCAGATCGACATTCACAGGCCCTGATCTGTAAATTTAAACTTTTTCAAAAGGGTATTTTGTTCATTTCTTCTCCTTTTGGCCCTGTATATATATATATCTAACTAGAGAAGATGAGATCATTTTCTCTCTTTTCTCCTTTCCTCTTCCAAGAAACATTTAGAGATTAGGGTTTCTTCTAAAACCCAAAAATCCAATCTTCTTCCAAATAAATTCAAGAATCCTCCATAGTGATTCAAAGTGATTCAAGAATTTAGTTCCCTAAGTTAAAGGCATCAAGAATCTTGGTCTCAAAGTATAAGGAAGAAGTTTCAAACAAGTTTCTATATCGCCAAAAAAATAAAAATCCAAGGTATGTGGGGTTTGAACAAGAATACTCCTTTCGTTCTTGTGCGTAAAGATTTACTTTCTATTATTGATTTACATGATATTGCATGAGGGTTTACACCTGAATTGCTCTATTAATGGTTTATGAGATTTGAGTTGAATAAGTTTGATGTTTATGATTATTTCACCATCATGTTTCTTAAATTAAGAATTTATTCCACGAGCCGAATATTGTCATTATGTATTAATGATTTCTAAGAAATTTAAGTAAAGTTCCATGAGTTGAATATTTTTATTATGAATTGATGATTTTTGAATGATTTGAGACAAGTGTCATGAGTTATGCCTTTCCATGAGAAATTTGACTATTGAATGTATATTGATATGTGAAATTGAGAGGCAAGAATGAGTCTTATGATGTTTACATGAAGTCTTTGATATTTGAAATGATTTGATAAACAAATGTACTAGATTTTGAGAAAGCTTGTGTTGAGGTGAGTTGAGTTAGGAATCCACAAGATGTATATAATTTACAGATGAGATATATATATTTATATTTTTGTCTTTATAATAGAACCATGAGTTGATATTGATTGAGGTGGATTTCCTAACGCATTCTGAGCTGAGTCTTGGAGGAGTAGTTAGCACCGAGCAGGAAATTTGGTATTTCCGCTAAACTACGTGCCACCATAGGATTGCTGTTGATAATTTTGGGCCAAAGGACGAGTATGAGATTGGGAAAATGAGATTGAGGTTGTACCTCCTGGCAAGAGTATAACACCCCTGCCAATGTGGGGTTCTCTCCTTAGGAGGGCAAAACATTGGACTCCATGCGGCTCACATGGAGTAGTCATGTCGGTTATAAGAAACTCCCACGTCCATAATGATTTTAGTCTCTTGAGTTACCGAGTCACTCTAAGTCATTAGTTAGAGAGTTTGAGTTGAGATAAATGATTTATGAGATTTATGACGCATATATTACTACTGATGATTTATGAGAAAAATGTTTCAGATAATTGAAGAGAAGAAAATTATTATGGTTAGCATGCATGATTTTCTGCTACATTAATGATATTATTTAAATGTTGCATCCACCCCTGCATACTTGGTAGATTCCCAAGTACTGACTCGCATACTATTTTGTATTCTATATTTCATCGTGATATAGGTTCAGGTGCTCAGTCTCAGCAGCGATGGTGATCTTCGAGGACCTTCTTCTACATCTCTGAAGTTGGTGTGTCCTCATGGTTTGAGGACCTGGATCTCTCATTTTGTCTTGCTGATAGATGGTCGTTTATTTTTAGTTGAGTATGAGTCAGTTGGGGATCTGTCCCAATGGCTCCTCAGCATTATCTAGTAGAGGCTTTGTCAGAATAGTATGCCAGTATGTACAGGATCTCATTATTTTGGTTGTATAGGACAGTATTATTTTGTATCTAAGCATGGTCATGCCATGCTTATTCCTCTTTATCTTTGCATGATTTTTGTTACAGTGAGTTCTGAAAGTGATGACAGGCGTAGAGGGTTAGCTTGAGGCCATGTGTGACGTTAAGCACCATGTGACATCTCAGGATGGGTTCTTGGGGCATTACATAAACCATTTGCATTGAGCCTCCCTCATTTGTATACCAGTACATTCAATCATACTGATGCATATGTGCAATGGTGTTTTTTAACCATAGGTTCAGAAGCATAAGCTCCAGAGCATCAGTAGCATTCAATATTTCTGCTACCAGATTTAGCAGTCAGTCCTCATAATTCAAGGATGATATGATTATCTATCTCATTGTTTCTACTTAGTTTTCAGTGGATGGAGCTAGTTTGGGACATGTCCAATCAACTCCTTATTCAGACAGTCAAGTTAGATAGAGGCTTTCAGACTAGATTCAGACTTCAGTATTTTTAGATATTTACTTTAATTTTGGTATTGTGATACCACATTATTTGGAGATGGTTTTATTAGATGTTTTATTTGTTTTTTTAACCTTATGGAATGTTTCAACCGATTATATTTGCATTTTACATGATGTATGCAGTTTACAGGTACAAATATTAGTCATGGGTTGGCTTATAGTCCTTCGTGGTCATGAGAATCGTGTAGCATTCCGGTTACCAGATTTGGGTTGTTACACGAATTCTGACATTGATCATTTCCAGTAAAAACCATACGAGCTGGGGACCTCTATGGCAAACATATTATGTCTGCGCAAAGAAGTTCTATTGGCCACCACCAAGAGAGATATTTTGATGAATGGCTTCACAGCTAAGGCCAAGATTTGGATGAATATTATCTATATCAGAGTATCGTCATGCACTCACATGACTATTATGACTGTTTTGCGATGTGGATGGTGGCTTGCATTCTCTCTGGCATTACTTTTAACATGGTCAAGATTTTTATCTCAAAGTGGCAGAACTTTAAGAACGATGGAGATATACTTTTTCTTTTTCCTTCCCTTATCACTAAGCTTTGTAAGAGTTTAGAAATGGAGGAGTATGCTATAGGTACTCAGATGAACCCAGGCCCCCACATCTTTTCACTAAAATTTAGCAGTGAGAGTACCCCTAGTTCGAGTAAGAAAAAGAAAGTGGACTTGGGAACGTCAACGCAGGATGACATAGACTCTTGTAAACCTTCAATAGCCAACCCTTTCGATGACATCTCAGTTCAAATGTAGGTGGTTAGTTAGCTATTATCTAGATTGCCTCAGGGACAGGGAGAGTTCTCCACTAATCACCATTCATACGTAGCTCAGCCAGATTATGAGATATATTGGGAGGAGCAAAAAATGCAAGGAGCCACAATTTCCAGCTTGGAAGAGCTTATTCAACCCTGGCTTCATCACATAGGGGCATCAAGGAGTTGCATGAGAAGATGGTGAAGAGAGCGAAAAAGAGAGAAAAAGTCTTTCGAAAGCTGTGGAAGGGGGTAAAGGGCATCTTCAAGGTGCTCAAACCCAATGATTAACTACCTTCTCCGAGGTTGGAGAGTGATGACGAGGCCCCTATATTCTAGTCAGCTAATGATTCTCCTGGTGATCGTACAAAGTCAGAAGGAGAGAGGAGCTCTTGATGTAGATTAAGGCAGGACCCTTACCTTTTGTTTATGCTTGAATTGATTATGTAGTGAGGACACTGCTTGCCTTCCAGTTGGGGTGTCTTTCCCTATATTTGTATTGTTTTGATGTGTTTCCAGGATATGTTTATATTATCGTGATGATGTTATGGATGATATTTTTATTTTATTTTTGGATGCTATATTGGGGCACTCTGATGGAGCCCACATTTTCATGGATTATCATGATGTTTTATTCTTAGTTTTTCTTTTTACTTTAATTTAATTTTGATTATGATGATCCATGGCAAACCTTCCCATATGATTTATTGATTGATAATATTCTTAAGGGTAAAGCATTGTATTTGGGTTTTGAGACAACGATGCGGGAACTTTGAGTGCCCATGGAATCTATGTCATTCATGCAATGGAAGTATGAGTACCTGTGGCATTGTAAATTTGTGATCTCATTATGCCCCATTGGCAACGTCTGAGTAGCCATATTGTTGGTTTTCCCATATTAAGTCGAAATGTGAGGCTAAATCTTTGGTTGTAGATGTAAGTTAGCAAATTTAGCATGGGGAAAAAGGAAAACAAACAACCCCCTCCATCCAAAAATTTTTCAAAAATCAATGGCATGGATGTGAGCAACCTTGGAACAAAACTCTCTCTTTTTGTGACTCCACAAATGTTTTACTTGTTAATAGTGAAAGATACTCCAATTTTGTCTCTAATGGGAGAGGCAATAGAGCCTCCTTGATAAATTTTGCATGCCATGTGTGGTGAGCTATTTGTATTCATCTCTTGTATAATAGTTTTATTTAGAACTTACCTTATTAGTCTCCAAAGGCTAATTTTTATTGTACTTGGTTGGAGAAATCATCTTAGGCCATATTCTTGACTTTGGAATCCACTTTATCTTAAAAGTCCTACCCATGAATAAATGTAATCCCTAGTAACCTGCTTTGAGCCTTTGGAAATTTCTTTGACAAATACATTACATGTCATGAATCATTTTTTTATCCCTCTTTTGAACCATACCTTTCTTAAACTTAAAAATCCAACTTGAGGCTAAAAGCCTAAGTTGGGGGTGGTGAATATTGATGGAAGTAAGTATGGGGCCACGATGTTATAAGTGAAATGCCTAAGTGCCTAAGCATCAAAACAAATGAATAGAAAAATAAATGGTCCAACAAACGAATGAATTGCATGAAAATTGCAAGAAAAAAATATAGAAAAAAGTGGGTGAACAAAGGAATAAAAAAAGTTGGCATATGAAAAGATAAAAGAGCAAAAAGGAGTGGCCCATAGTCAAAAAAGAGGATTAAATAGTGTGATACAGATGTTCAAGGAAGGGTGTAGCCATGTTATTCCCAAATGATATCCTACCATAACCCGAACCTACATAAAAAGATCAAAAAGTCCTTTGAGATCTTCAACAATCTACTTTCTTTATAGTGGCGATTGAATTTAGGGTCAAGCCTATGGTATCACACTTGTTGACATAGAGAGTTCTTTTATGAGAAGGAGTTTTTTTCACTTAAATTCCTTGTTGCATATTTGGTAGCTTAGTGTGAGGAATTTTCTTTCTTGTGAGGAGGCATGTGAACTAGTTGAGGTCGGTGATTTTATCATATTTCGAGCAATGAGGCAAATGGAGTAAAATTTAGTTTTGATCAAAAGTGAGTCACTTTTAGAGTATTGGTTGTTGTTTGTTGGTGTCTATTTAAAGTCTTGTGCATCCTTAGATATTACATTTTATGTTAAAAGGTGTTGTAAGAATAGCTTAGACTCATGTGCAATGAGCTACTTGCGGTAGTGACTAATCTTGAAGTCACTGTGATCTTTGAGTCATGAAAATTCGGCATAAAAGTGTAATGTCTCATGATAAGGGGCAGTGTTACTTGAGGACAAGCAAAGCTTTATGTTGGGAGTGTTGATGAGTGGTGATTTTACAACTCATTTGCACTCAACATTCATGCACATTAACATGTTTTGAATGAATAAAAGAGACATAATTGTGATTGAATGCACTAATATCCACATTTTTCTGATAGATTGTTGATGAGATGAAAAGATGCGGATCGAAGCTAAAAAGGATCAAAAGAAAGGTAGAAAGTAAAACTAAAGACCTGGAGCAGACATGACCTCGGTTACCGTGGTTGCAGTCTGAAGACCGCAATCATGGTTAGTCAATAAGTCAACCTCCTATGGTCGCGTGAGCTAATCGTGGTCACAATAGCCACGGTCATGGCCAAGTGATCACAGTCTAGAGGAAAAGTGCAGCCCAAGGGCAGAAATATAAATGCACGTGGCTGCTCTCAAATTGGACAAAAGAAAGACTCAAACCCTAATCATTCATTTATTATTCATTCCATCTTTCCCAACTCTTACACATTGTTCTAGGGTTGTAGCCTTCAGTTTTTTATAAGACAATATTGTATAACTTTTAGGTGAAGAATACTTTGGAGTCACTTCCAAGTGAAGAATTAGTGCACACCCATTGAAGATTGGTTGGATCTCACAGTTTGAAGTAACATTTACTGAGATTTTCGTAAATCAAATCACTAGAGATTTTGGGTAAAATCTTTACTTATTTATCTTATGAGTATCTATTTTTTCCTCTTGGAAATATGCTATAATAGGGTTCAAATATGTGTGAGATGTGATTAAGTAGTGCATTTACTATTTAGTTATGTTAGGTTTTATTATTTCTTGAATAATTTTTTTGGGATTTGTAGGTGAGCGTCAAATGCCCAAATAGGGTTTGGGGGTGAAAATTTCAAGATCTTGAAAGCCTAAACCATCCATGAAAAGGGGGTTTAGGTAAACTTTAGGAACTCATATCATCCTTGAAAGAGGGATGTCGGAACTAAGTCAATAATAGAAAATTTATGAGCATAATTTTCACTATTTTAGACATAAGGGTGATTGTGAATTTAATTATACTAAGGGTACCATACTAGAAATAGGGGTTTCTAATTGAGGTATTAGGTGGTTTTCATTGAAGCACTCATTAGGTACTCAAAAGGGTAAACGAGTGACAGCCTTGATGTTTTGTTGACAAACTAGCGTCAAGGATTTCTAACCTAGCCTACCACATCACCAACATTTATAGTTTACATCAAGTCATCACACGCTTATGCTTATGTCCCCTCTAAGAAAGCACAATCCCAAGATCCATGCCTAATTGACTAGAGTCTAATCATCTGTAGCCCTGAACTAATACTAGAAAATCCCAAAAAAAGAAATATTATTTGTGACATTTCACTACCCCCCACTTTTATCTTTTTGTATTCTAGTTTTGAATTTAACAAGTATCCATTGTTTTGAGCTAATTTGATCGCCACTCACATTGCTCCTCGTGGATTCGACCCCGACTCCAAAGTTGGATAAATATAGTGATAACGACCACATTGCACTTAAATTGATGTGTAAGTTAACTATTATTAGAGATCACCCCCGATATCCAATCCCAAAAACAAACAAACCATATTTCAATAATCAAATCCATATCTATTCCATAACATACCCAAGTCCATAGTTTGTTCATGTAAATGCTCTAAAATAAAGCAAGAATAATCGATCGAGAAATTCCATACCATAGCCAATACCAATATCCGAGTCTAAAACAATAAAGACTAAAAGAAACTCAAAGAAAGAAATAGATCCTTCTGAAGTATGAAAGATCACCACTTCAAGTCAACATATGTTCTGCTCGAATCCAAGTCACTGTGCAAGAGGTGTGATAGTATGACCAGCACCTATATCGTGTGGGGATACAACATCCGAGGATGGTTAGTGGTTGGAGAGAGAGAATATAACTGAAGGATAAGGATAAAATAATGCCAATACTTCAAAAACAATAAACCAATATGTATAACCAATGAAATACATACATATATACCATGTCGGAATAGAGAACAAGATTAGCATGAACTTTGAAATCATTAACCTCGGTTATGTAGAATAACTGTAATAGAACAAGGAAGCCATAGGACATATAGACCCAGTTCTCCCCTTGTTGGAAGGGCCCTAGTGCGTGTAGCTGCATGAACCAGAGAATATACATAACTGTATATACTTATATGGACTTGAGACTTCTGGCATAATCAAGGTGACATAGCACCAATGTATACAATATGGGTGACTATAACCTCCAATTCATATATTCATTCAAGGGACATAAACCTCTCATTCTTATACACACCCACATCGGCTAGCGCGGTTCTCGGCGTTTGTCCTTTAGACTCCACTTTCACTGCCCAACTACACATCGTTCTTTAAATCCTAATCAAAACAATTGTTACATATTTGGAAAACCATTAATACAATAACATACCAAAGGAATTCTATTGGTATCATCATAACTACTCCACTTGCAAGCATATAATATGTCGTAACCATTACCATTCAACTTTGGGACTCAAAACCATTGTCTAAACAATTTTATGAATTCAATTCAACATTTAGGTACTCAAACCAAGTATTTAATAAGGAAATAAATCAATTTAATGTTTAGGGAATCAAACCTTTTTTGTCAATTAACCACCAAGTTTACCATATAAATCATTACAAGGTCAACAAGGCCTGCCTCAAACTGTTTACCAACCATTCATATTAATTAGGCCGATGCCTTAGATCAGGACATATTTAAATTCAATTTATAGTCATCAACACCTTTTCAAAATCATTAATCTTTCATTAACATTCTCATACCAATCATTAGTGCAAAACCAAATTCATATTATGACTTGTTTGTTCTCTTAGAAATTTTTACAAACTCATTGAGGAAATACCTTTACCAACACCAAAACCAAAGTAAAAAGCATCAAGTTTTAGGGTTAAACATTAACAAATTGTTAAATTAGAATTACCAAGAACACACATATGTGAAACACTCGTTAAAACATTTATAAACATAATTGAAACCAAGAGTAAACAATACTCAATAATATGCAACGAAACCCACAACATTGGTTTTTAAAACTACCATTAATGAACCTTAATCAATGTTCAAAACACATGTTATTTAAAGACTAACAATTAGAGAAGATTCACATTCTTTATTGAAGAAGATTGACCGAAAGAACTTGACTCTTGAGCCTTAAGATGAGCACCTTGTAGAAACCCTAGCCCAATCTTCAAGAGAGTGTTTAGAGAGTTTTGGCAATGATTTTATCTTTCAAAATGTGTTATGAAAGGCCACAATATGTTTAAGATATGGGGTCTTAAGAGTTTAAGAGGTGGGAAATATCTAAAATGTCCTTAGCTTAAAAGCTGAAAAAAAAAACATAGGAGGGTATGACTCCGCCTAAATCGTACCCCAACCATATGAGTGGTACCCCTTACTCATACCCCAGAAAGAATATTGGACTCCAATTCTATCCAAAGTATGAGTTCATGGCATATGTATTATCAAATCATACGATTAGTATCCTAGAACCATACCTTAGGAAAAATCATCTAGGGTAGACACAAGACATAATATAGTTTGACACTATACTTTTTCTACCCTAACATATGACTAGTATGATGTCAATTAATACCTTTAACAAACCAAACAAAACCATATCAAGTAATATACAAGTGGAGGACATCATACAATAAGTACCCTTAAGTCGTATGATGCCAGAAGCTCAAATTCAAGAAATTGTCTAAGGGTCAAAACTACGGTGTTTCAACTACTCTAACTAAGTAAAGGATTCTAAAATCCCAATTATAATTTGAAATCAAGGTCAAACTAAAATAACCAAAACATTGTCTGCATACTATCATTTGAAGACCTATCAACCACATTCCATCTAAATTGAAGAAGACCAAATAGGTAACCACAGAGTAGGCTTACCAACCTATAGTTGAAATCCCTACTGAGGAAAATTTGAAAATGAAGGTTGTATCAAAACATTACAACTCCATAATAAATTATCGGGATGAAGTATGAACCGTTCGATCTCCACTACTCAAGGCAAACCTGAAGATGGGAAAGTATCCATACTCTGAATCTATTGTAACCTCCAAAATGGGATTTTTAATGCATCAAGTTTGAATTAAAGCCAATAAGCCTGATATAAGGCCAAATACCCAATAATACTTAGTATCCATATCAAACATATTCTTGCTGAATTATGTTGAACCAACATCAAAACATAGCCAAAGAACAAAATCACAATAGAGGATAAATTATCAGCTTAAAATATAACCAATACACTATATCTACTAAAGGGTACAAAACATAGATGTAGAACAAAAAAACAATAGAGAATAAATCATGGGCTGAAAACACAAGCATCCAACTGTATATCCATTAGAGAAAACAAAACATAGCTGCAAAATCAAAATCAAAATGGAGGATAAATCACTGGCTGAAAATACAAGAAACCAGCTCTATATACACTAGATGGAACAAACCACCAAAGCATACCCAATTACTCACCAAAGCTTCAAACCATACTAGAGATGCCCAAAACCCAAGAAACATAGAGAAATTCAACTTTGTGTCTGTTCTTTATTAGGATATGGTCAAGGAGTGTAGGAAAACCATATTGTCTAAGGAAATAAATATCTCTACATTTATAGTCCATGCTAAATAGGTTGAGAATGAGAACATCAAAGAAAAAGAAAGGCAGAATAACAGGGCCAGAATTTATAGCTTTAATTTCTCTCAGTAGATTTAAGATGGTGTAAATTGCTCTTAGTTCCACTAGAAATCTTTAGCTCTAGCCTTATCTTCTACTAGGGCTCCAGTGCATAAGTTCAGATAGAAGACTCAAGATAGAGTTCAAGGATTTAAGTATTAGGGTAGCGTATAGTACTTATGTCAACCCAGTTTTCAAGAGATGTGGTAGGAACCATAAGGCTGAGTCCATGAAGTGATGCCTATTTTAGGAGTGAAAAGTCAGGCCATAGAGTGAGAGATTGCTCAACAGGTGCATAGAGTGGTAGGAATGAGTCAGTAGAGCCAAGAAAACTCTTAAGTAGTTCTAGTAGGTTGCCCAACTCAGTAGGGTGCCACCTCTAGTACAACTAATTATTAATATTAAGGTATGTTCTATACCCTTCAAACTCAATAGGAATATGATGCTTTTCCTGGCATGGTTACTAGAATGTTACAAGTTATTCACCTTTATGTTTATGCATTGTTAGATTCCAAAAACATATTTTCCTTCGTGACTTCCTTAATAGTAGTAGAATTTTGTGTCAGACCTAAACTCCTAAAAGAAACTTTCTCAAATTCTACTCCATTCAGCAGTTCAATCATAGCTTGATGGGTATATAGAAATTGTCTAGTCATAGTATCCCAGAAGGTTACTTCAGTCAACCTTATAGAGTTAGATATGACTGATTTTGATTTTATTGTTGGCATGGACTGGATCCACTCATTCTATGCTTTAGTTGATTGTAGAAATAAAGAAGTTCAATTTTAGTTTCTAAATAAGCAAATCTTATAGTGGAAAGGTAGTACCTCGGTGCCAATAGGTTGGTTTGTTTAGTTCTTTAAAGCAAGAAAAATAATCTCCAATGGGTGCATCTATCATCTTGTGTGATTTAAGGACTCAAGGTCTAATCTCCCAAATATATAGTAAGATGCTTTATTAACAGAATTTCCAGAGGTGTTTCTTAACGAGTTCCCCCCATGTAAGAAATTGACTATGGAATAGATCTCCTTCTAGATACCTAACATATCTTAATTCCTCTTTATAGAGTGGCTCCAAAAAAGCTTAAGTAATTGAAGGAAAAACTAAAATATATCTTAGACATGGGTTTTATCAAGCAAAGTGTCTCTCCATGGGGTGCTCTAATTCTTTTTGTGTACAAGAAATATTACTCTCTTAGAATGTGCATCGACTACCGTCAGTTGAATAAAGTCACAATAAAGAATAAGTATCCCATCATAATCAACAACTCGATATGGTCATTATAGATTTTTTGTCATGTTTTTCGGATTAACAAATGCTCCAACAACTTTTATGGACTTGATGAACAAGGTGTATAACAAGTACCTGGACGTGTTTGTTATATTCTTCATAGATGACATCCTCATTTATTCCTGAAGTGAGGGTGAATATGCAGATCAATTGAGGATTATCCTATAGAATCTTAAAGATCACGAGTTATTCACTATATTTAGTAAGTGTGAATTTTGTGTTTAAATCAGTATCATTCATTGGTCATATTATTTCTGCTGAAGGTATTTAATTTGATCCTTAAATGATTAAAGTGGTAAGAAACTGGCATTGACCTATCTCTCCAGCAGATATTGGAAGTTTCTTGGTTTTAGCCTATTAATACAAATGGTATGTTAAAGGATTTTCCTCTATTGCATCTCTAAGTACAGACTAACTTAGAAAAAAGTCAAATTCTAGTGGTCTTATTCTTACGAGAAGCGTTTTAAAGAGTTAAAGACTTGACTTACCTCCGCTCTACTTTTGACTCTTATAGATGATTTGGATGGTTTTGTGATATATTGTGATGCTTCTAGAGTTGGTGTTGGTTATGTATTGATAAAGTAGGGCAAGGTCAAAGTATATGCCTCTAGAAAACTCAAGCCTTATGAGAAGAACTACCTAACGCATTGTCTTGAGTTTGCAGTAGTCATGTTTGCCTTAAAGATTAGGAGGCATTATCTTAATGGTTTTTATGTTGATGTGTTCACTGATCACAAGATTCGTCAGTATTTCAATCAAAAGGATCTAAATTTGCATCAAAAAATATGGCTAGAGCTTTTGAGATACTATGATATGAGTGTCTGTGACATCCAAGTAAGGCCAATATTATTTCCAGTTCCCTTAGCAGATTGTCTATAGGGACTATTTCTCACCTATTGAGGCAGATTGTCTATAGGGACTATTTCTCACTTATTGGGATGATATGAATGATTTAGTTCGTGAGGTTTATCATCATTCTAGGGTTGTATTTTAGGTGGTTGATTAAACAAAAGGTAGTGTTTGGGTTTAGAATAGGTCAGAATCTTATTTTGTTGCTGAAATAAAGGAAAAACATAATAGAGATCCTACTTTGCAAATGTTGAAAGAGTTGTTTTTTAATTAGTAGGTGGAGGTTTTCTCCCAAGAGGGAGATGATGTTCTTCACTCTCAAAGAAGATTATGCATTTTAGATGAGAATGACTTAAGGAAATAAATTTTAGAAGAATCTCATGATTCCACATATTCTATTCACCCAAGATCCTTAAAGATGTATCATGACTTGCTGGAATTTTGTTGGTGGAATTGCATAAAGAAGGATATTGCAAAATTTGTGGCTACTAGCCAATTTGCTAGAAGGTTAAAGTTGAGCACTAGAGATCTAGTGGTACACTCTAAGAATTTAGTATTCCTACTTGGAAGTGGGAGGTGCTGGATATGGATTTATTATAGGTTGCCTTACATTCATCGACAACATGATTCTATTTGGGTTATCATAGATCGAATGACTAAATTGGTCCACTTCTTTCCAGTTAACAATTTTGAATCAACAAAATATTATGCTAAGGACTATCTCAGAGAGTTGGTAAAGTTGCATAGGGTTCCTTTGACCATTATCTCAAATAGAGGTACCCAGTTCACTTGTTGATTTTGGAAGACTTTTTTCAGAAGGGTCTTGGTACCTAAGTTCATCTCGTTACATCTTTTCACCCACAGATAGCTGGTTAGGCTGAGAGGACTATTTAGATCTTAATGGATATGTTGTGGGTGTGTGTGATTGATTTCAGGTGTAGTTGGGATGATCACTTATCATTCATTGAGTTTGCTTATAATAACATCTACACATTAGTAATTAGATGGACCCATTTGAAGCATTTTATGGTAGGAGGTGTACATCGCCTATTGGTTAGTTTGATTTTTGTGAGGCTACCTTGATAGGTCCAAAGTAAATGCATGAGGCAATGGACAAAGTTTAGCTTATTAGAACAGGCCAAAGATTGCTTAAAGTTGTTAGAAACCCTCTGTATATGTGAAAACAAGGGATCTTGAGTTTGATGTTGGTGATTTTGTATACTTGAATATTCTCCCATGAAAGGGGTAAACAGATTTGGTAAGAAAGGGAAGCTCAGACCCCATTATGTTAGTCCTATAAGATTTTGAGTTGATATGGTAAGGTAGACTATATGTTGAAATTTCCTGCACTGTTAGCATCAGTGCTTCAAATATTCCATGTTTTCTTGTTGATGAAATGCACTGGTGATCCAACTTAGTGGTCTCTTTAGAAAGGTCTAGTGTGGAAAATAGTCTCTCTTATAAAGAGGTCCCGATTGAGGTACTTGATTATCAAGTCCATGGGTTGAGGAATAAAGAGGACTCTTCCAGTTCCATTACTCTTTCTTTAATTCAAGATCATAGTAAAAAGTTGTGGAAAATTCTTTGAGGTACCATCTAACTTCCAGTGGAAATGGCTATGGCAATAATTTGTTGTTAGACACAATGAGTCATAGCCTGGAGTATTTGTCACTGTAGTTAGGGACCAAGGATTTTATTCTTGTGGAAACGATTCCAGCACATGACTCATTGTTAGACTAAATGAGACATTGGGTGTTGACCTATTGTCGCAATAGTAATGAACCAAGAAATCAACCCCTTGGATAAACCCTCATGATGACGCGTCATTAGAAATAACTAGTCATCGAGAGATGGGATTTTCTCAAAATAAAAAGGACCCGAAACTTAGGTCCTCAGTTCCTGATTCTTTGCCAGACATAACGAGCTGTGATGACAGCTCTAAAGAATTTCCTTAGCATTTTACCAAGATCTTTTTGGTCTTTTTTGATTCTTTTAACCCTAAACCCATGTCGTTTGGGTACTCTAAGACTATTTATTAGGAATTAATATTACCTGAACACATCATAAACTTAAAATTATCGATACATAGTAAAAAAGAGTGATTTTCTCTACTTAAATTGCAGTGTAGGGTCCCTAAACATCAAGCACAAACTCCAAGGATTTATCCAAGGCTTCCACCTACAGGTATGTGGTATTTCATCAATAGTCCCCTTCTACTAATTGAGTCACAAATATGTCTTTAAAATCTCAAGTTTAATTCTCCCGTTTAATTTAGGGTTCCATGATAGTTATGAGTTTTCTTGAATTTCAGTTTAATTCTTGAATTCAACCTTGAGTACATATTTTCCATAATATTTGTATCTTCCTATACTCACCATCATGAATTTACTTATATTTGATAAATTCTTAAGTTTGGGCATTATTTTGTGAAATCTCTATTATGATCAACTTTAAAATATTATCATGTCCAGACGCATTAGAAAGAGCTGGTGGATTATGAACATCTAATACCTAGGATTTTATTAATATATAATTTGACATGTTTTGAGTACTTTAGATTATTCAGATGTTTCTATTTTCAAGAATACTATTATATTAAGCATATACAATTTTCAGTGTCGTTCAGTTGGGAGTGGTACTTCGCACCGAGTGAATGCAAGGATGAAGTCTCACTCATTCAGTTGGGAGTGGTACTTAGCACCGAATAAATGCAGGGATGAAATCTCATTCATCTGTTAAGACTTGAAACCTCTAGTACAAGTCCCTAAGTTCAAGAACTACGATTCCTCTATAGGTAATAAAGAATCACCCATCAGTTATGGCATGAAACCCTAGTCCTTCCGGACATTATTTTAGTGGATCCACGCATCCATTGTTGGTACACTTGGAAAGATACTATCACCCTTTTTCCAAATAGGGTTATACGTTCGACCATAATTTACTCATATTAGGGTATGTTGATTATTTCTATCACCCACAGACCTTAGTTTATGTTCAACTTATGTTTTAGTTCAGATATATATTACCTTGTATTCAATTATTCAGTTTTATGTAGTATATGTTTATACTTGGTCTTGCATTTAGCTTATCATGTTTCATGCATTCATGTTCAAATTAACAAGTTAATTTCCCATCTCACATACTTAGTACATTATAAAAAACTGATCACATACTTTATTGTGCTATATTGTCTCATAATATAGGTTCAAACACTCAAAACATGGATCGTACCTAGCACGTTCCCAGGCCATGTTCAACAATTGTTTGTGGTGAGTCCTCTTTATTTGAGGACTAATTATCAATGTTTATTTTCCACGTACTTTTAGTTTCAGTCAGTTGGAGTTAGTTGGGGGCTTATCCCAACAACTCGTTATGGTTAGAGGCTTTCAGAGAGATGTTTAGATTTTCAGTACATTGGTCGTCGGATAATTTTATTTCTTGTGTCGATTGATATTCAGTATTACATTACTACTATTTCCATTAGTAACTTCAGTTTAGATCCTACACAGTATTCCGTTACTTATTTTTCGTATTCTTACAGTTATGCCAAATTATAGGTTAGTGTGGGGTAACTTATGACTCTAAGCACCATATTACGACTAAGGGGCAGTCTCGGGTCATGACACCATACTACTCTAGTTGAGTAAATTATCTGAAAATATAATGCCTCACAAAATATATCTTCAAGTCTTAGCCTTAGAGCGTATTTGGTAAATAGAAAATCTGAGTCTAAATATTTAAAAAACATCTTCCCAAGTATGAAATACTTTGAATCGTGTGGGAATCTATTTGAGCATGAATTAATATCATAAAGGCCCCTTAACTCAAGGATGAGTTTAAAGCTTTCCTATCGTTCAAGTTTTAGTGTGTGTCAAAATTTTGGTCAACTTTAATTGACCATAACTCTTTGTATTTATCGAATGAAAGGACCTATTATATATCAAAGGAAATCTCTTTAAATTATATTTCCAATGATACCAATTTCATCAAAAACCAATATTGTAGCAAATAGTTATGCTCATTTTACTCCAGCATGGCAGGCTGAGAAACTGAGTGCCGACATTCAAGATAAGCTGTCACAAGAGTGAAGACCTATCACCAATGTTGTCATCCCTGGTATATTTCTACCTCTAGTGATAATATTTTGTGACAAACCATCACACCCGTGATGGCCTATCACCATGTCATCCACCTTAACTAGAAACTTAAAATTTTACCCTTTTGTAACGACATTTCTTGACAAATTATCACCAACTTGATGACTCGTCACGAATGTCGTCAGCTATTTTTTCCAGCAATTTAAGGACATTTTTACAGTGGTATTTTAGCATTTTCCCACCTTTTGGAGGTTTCTATAAATAAGAGGAACACCGTCCAAACCCTAATTCCTTTATCTACTCTTCCAATTCTCTTAAGAAAAGATATCTAGGGTTTCAATTCAAGAACCCTAATCTTCCAAAAATTCATCCATTATTCTTCAAGATTTCTTCAAGAATCAAGTTCCTCATAGTGTGGTCTTCGATAATTATTTATTACAATTGCAGATAGAGTCTAAAGCATTAGAATTCATCCAATTTTAAAGATTAAGATATATATATGTTGATTCTTAGGTCTCATCCATCTAAGATTCTCAAGAAACATTTTTAAAACTAAAAGATTTTAATGTATATGAGTTGTTAATGATTTTTATGAGTTGAAGTTGATGTTACATGTGTTTTTGAGTTTTGATTCATGTTTGTTTACAAGATTCACGAGCCTTGACCCTAGTAGGTGGAATCTATGTGATATTTGTGATGAATCTTCCTTATGTTGCTTTCTATGTGATGTGTTCCTGTCAAATCGGTGGAGAAATTGTTGAATAAGCGAAGAATACTCCCCCTAGGTTTTATAAAGATTGTAGGTGAAGCTTAAGGGCCATTGTAGTATGTTAAAGATGAAACCCCAAATTGTGAGTTAGTTTATGCATGCCTAGTGTTTGATAAAATGCCCAAGTGAATGAATTATTTGATGGTTGTAGGAAGTCCCCAAATAAGTGTGAACCCGTGCATGTCTAGTATTTGTTTAAGGACCTTAGTGAATAAGTGGAGATGTGATAGTAATAAATTCCCCAATTATGTGCTCTAAATATATGCTAAGCTTTAATACATGCCAAGTGGTTAGCAAGTAAGTTATCAAATGATAGTATGAAGTTTCCCCAAGCCATGCGATATCCAAACACTTCTCATGACTGATTTAAGAATAAAATAGTTGAGGTAAAACCTTGTTAAATGGAGTATGATAGTAGCATATTTCCCCTACGTCATTATATAATTGTGATTTAGAGATGCTTAAAGTAACCCCTTGGAGATTGTGATGATAAATAGATGTTTGTGATCCTTAAATTCTTAATTTGATATCTTAATGACTGTGAGATGCTTTAATGATTGTGATGATAAACGAATGCTTGTGATGATGAATGGATGATTGTGGTGATGACTAGTCAAGAATTATTATGCTTTACTATTATGTTATCGAGTCCTGGGGGTATTTATACACAATAATACAGATGTTTTCTAGAGCCCTATCAATTTATCGATAATTTCATTCAAGCCATGATTCTCAGAACTTAGTGAACTATAGAACTCTGTATCCTCTGACAAGTGCAAAACTTAAAAAAGCTCGGTAATCTCAATTATCTCTATAATTTCTGTAACGCTAGTAATCTAGCCTCAGTCCTTTAATCAACTCAAATCTAATAGTATTCAAGTAATTATATTCTAATTGCAAAAGCGATTCGAGTAATCTATTCAAGCTCTATATCGTCAGTTAGATACCATAATTTGAGGCCTTTTCCATCAGATATGGAACTAAGTAATCTCAGTGTAACTCAATAAAATCTTTTAAGAAACATAATCAGTATCAAATTCAGTTCAGTTCAGTTCTGTTAATATTTTAGTTCAGAGTCTTTTAGTTGGGAGTAAAAACTAGCACCGAGCGAGGGAAGGGATGGCAACTCCCCGCCAGAGAGGTTGAGTCATTAGGAAAAATACCTGAACTCTAGAACTGCGTAGCCAGTGTAGGATGCAGGAGTCCGCATCAGTAGAGGTTGTCACTGTTAGAGAGGTTTGACTATTATATCACCTAAGGCCAACTTCGTGCGAGGGTTATCCCATCAGAGAGGCTTGACCAGAGAGGTCTTTACCCGTGGCACGGTATTGACACCCTTATAACTGGGGTTACAGGTTTGACCCCACCTGTGGTGGGTTGGGGTATGTTGGTTAAGTAACTACTTCCCATAGTTGTAGTTTCAGTATCAATCTTTAGAAATCAGAACTGTGTGGTATAGTCATCAATCTTAATGAGGAACTCAGATAGTTCCATTGATTTATGGACCATCCCGTAAGATAGGCTTGGTCTCATATACAGATTCTTATTATCATATCTAGAGATCTCCCATCCGAGAGACTTGATCTCAGTCTCAAACCATGTTGAGTATTGTTATTATCATATCTAGAGAACTTCCATCAGATAGGCTTGATCTCCATCTCAGATTCTGTTGAGTATTCTTGTTGTCAGATTCGAACATGATCATATTTCTAATCATTAATAATCACTTTTAGAATAATCTGTTAGAAAATTTTATCTCTAATTATGTCAGTGGGAGACAGTAGGCTCAGAATTCAGTCCTTGTTGTAAGTACATCCACACTCTCACTTATCTGTATTAGATGAGTCAGTAATTTAGTATCTTAGTGTCAGTAGTGAGTTCATTCTACAGTAAAGTGGTATCCCAGTTTCAGTATCTATAGTTGCGGTGATTGTGTTCCTGGTCTATGCATTCATGCATGTGTTCTCTTACGGCATCTTCATAATTGTTCATTTAGATAAAGTGCATGCATGAGCCCTTGCATTAGCCTACCTCATCTACATACTCTATAATTTTTGTACTGAATCATTTGCGCTACGGTGTTTTATTTAATGCCATAGGCTCATAGGCATAGGATCTAGAGTATCCTCAACATTTTATTCCCAGTCTACAGCAGTAGCAGTGAGTCCTCTTCTATCGAGGATGAATTTTACTTACTATTATTACTTTAGTGTTTGTTTATTTTAAGTTGATGGAGTTAGTTGGGGACCTGTCCCATCAACTCCGCAGTTCATATAGTTTAGAGGCTTTTCAGATGGATGTATTAGTATTCAATTTTTGTATTATAAGTATTCATAGATGTGTTGAAACTTATGGCTAGTTTCTTTATTTTTTTCCGATATTATGCAGTGTACAAGTACCGATATCATTAAAAGATTAGCTTGTGGTCCTTCGGGGTCATAAGAACTATGTGATATCTTGGGATTGGATCTCGGGGCATTATAAAACTTTGTATCAGAGCCTAAGGTTCAAGAGTGTCCTTGGGAGTCTGAAAAGCTGCATCTAGTATAGTCTTGTTCATGGGTATGTATTGCACCACATTTTCATACAAGAGGCAACAGGATGTTCTTAGGAGGAATTTCCCTTCTTTCAGTGATCATTTCATACGAGTGAGCATGAGGTTATGTTGGTTCTCAGTCTAATCCACTTGTTTTTTCCAATTACACAGTATGCCTCCTCTCAGAGATTTTGTATGTGGGGTTGATGATCATCCCCCACAACCAGTAGATCCTGAGAAAAAGAGTGTATCACATGCAGTGTTATTGGTAGCTTTTCAGGCGCTAGACTAAGTTGTGACTAGTGTTTAGGGTAATCGTCAGGATAGAACCCCACCTCAGCAAGATGGGGACTCAGCCGTAGCCAGAATCTAAAATTTCATGAAAATAAGCCCACCCGAAAGCTTTGGGTTAGTAGTAGGTGAGCACCTACAACTTTATCTAGAGAAGGTGAAGAAGATCTCCCAGATTATACATTTTTCTGATAAGGAGAGTGTTGATTTAGCATCTCATAGTTTGAAGGATGTTGCTCATGATTGGGTAGTGATGTGGGAAAATAGTAGAGGGGAGAATGCAGCTCCTGTGACTTTGCTAGAGTTTAGAGTACCTTTCTAGATAGGTTTTTCCCACTAGAGATAAGAGAGGCTAAAGTAGAAGAGTTCATGAACCTAAGGCAAAGTTCCACGACCCTGAAAGAGTATTGTGTTATGTTTAACCAATTAGCTAAGTACGTTCCAGACTTGATAGATGACCCTTGTGCGAGTATGAGAAAGTTTGTGAATGCTGTATCCGGGTAAGTGTTGAAAGAATGTAGGACTGCTATGCTTCATAGAGATATCGACCTTGCTAGACTGATGATGCATGCGCAATATATTGAGGCAGATAAGATGAAGGAGAGAGAAAGAGTGAGTAAGAGAGCCAAGATAGGTAGTCAAGGTTTCTCGTAGTTAGGGTATTGAGGTGGTAATAGTTCTTAGTATGGTCAAATATTTTTAGTTCCAGATCCATCTTCAGCCAGTGTACCCACACTTGTGTTTGGGGGTGGCAGATCTGAGGGAGCACCAAGCTCGAAAGCCAATAGTAGTGCTAGTGGTATTCGTACCCATTCGCATTGTGAAGAGTGTGGCAGGTGCCAATAAGGTATGTGTGGAGCCGGTAGTGATGTACGCTTTGGTTGTGGTGAGTGCTAACTCAAAGGTGTAGACTCCGTGCATTTCAGGCTCTCCTTGATCGAGAAAGATCACCTAAAATAGATTGGGGTATGTTATGAGCCCTTCTTCTTTATGACATGCATTGATAGATCCTTTTCTCCCATTTTTATCTTATATGTTAGCATGAGTCATGCATGAGTTTGAGATCGTGATCGGTCAATCATGACCTAGTGTGTAAGTGCCCCGCACACCGCCCTTGTATTTCAGGAAAGTTTGTTTAGAAGGACATAGAGTCCCAAGGGGGAGATACCCCAGATTATTATGATGTTGCATTCAATTAGATTCATCCCAATGCATGTTTAGATTTTCTTTATGAAGTTAGAATCAGTCATTAATGCATTGTCAAGTCGTGCTTTTGAAAGTCAGCGTACCTAGACATCTATGCATTAGATATGCGCATTTAGTAGAAATGAGTTCAACTTGTCATTGTGTGATCAGTCATACGTTCTTGAGATCAGCCCAATTATTAGTCCATGCATCAGATATGCATAAGTGTTATGAGAATTGATCAATAAGTAGATTCAGTCTGGTATTACATGCACCAGATATGAATCATGCTCTGTGTCAGAACTTTATATGTTTGTGGTTCCAGTTGTGTAAGCATGCCTTAAAATGTTTCCATTTATTGAGCAGGTTCTATTGATCTGTATTTTCATTATATCAAGAGACATTCGAGGATGAATGCTCTCTAAGGGGAGATAATGTAATTCCCGACAAAACTCTTCTTCCAGACTGAGCCTTAGAGAGTATATGGTAAAGCGTAAAATCCGAGGCTAAATGTTTCAGAAATATCTTCCCAAGTATGTAATACTTTTAATCGTGTGAGACTCTATTTGACCATGAATAAAGATCATAGAGGTCCCCTAACTCAAGGACGAGTTGAAAGCATTCCTATCATTCAAATTTTAGTGAGCATCAAAACTTTAGTCAAATTAAGTCGACCGTAACTGTTTGTAAATATCGAATTAGAGGACCTACTATATATCAAATGAATTCTCTTTGAATTATCTTTCCAGCAATTTAAGGACACTTTTACAAGGAAATTTTGATCATTTCCTACTTTTCGAGGTCTCTATAAATATGAGGAACCCCATCCAAACCCTAATTTCTTCATCTACTTTTCAAATTATCTTAGGAGAAAATATCTAGGGTTTCAATCCAAGAACCCTAATATTCCAAAAATTCTTGAATAATTCTTCAAGATTTCTTAAAAAATCAAAATCCTCATACTGTGGGCTTCGAGAATTATTTATTACAAATGCGGATAGAGTCTCAAGAATTATAATTCATCCAATTTTGAAGATTAAGGTATGTAGATGTTGATTCTTGGGTCTCTTTCATCCAAGAATCTCAAAACCCCTTTTTAAAAATCAAATATTTTTATGTTTATGAGTTGTTAATGATTTTTATGAGTTGAAATTGATGTTACATGTGTTGTTGTATTTTGATTCACGTTTGTTTATAAAATTCATGAACATTGACCCTAGTAGGTGAAATCCATGTGATATTTGTGATGAATCTTCCTTATGTTGCTTTTTATGTGATCTTTTCATGTCAAATGGGTGTACAAATGGGTGAATAAGCGAAACATATTCCCCCTAGGTTTGATAAAGAGCTACGGTGAATCATAAGGGAGATTGTAGCATGTTGAAGATGAAACCCCAAATTGGGAGTTAGTTTATGCATGCCTGGTGTTTGATAAAATGCCCAAGTGAATAAATTATGCCATGGTAGTAGGAAATCCCCAAATAAGTTTAAGCCCATGCATGTCTAGTGTTTGTTGAAGGACATTAGTGAATAAGTGGAGATGTGATATTAGCTAATTCCCCATTTTTGTGCTCTTGATATATGCTAAGTTTTTAATACATGCCAAGTGGTTAGCAAGTAAGTTATGACATGGTAGTATGATGTTTTCCCTAGCCATGTAATATCCAAACACATGTAAAGACTGATTTACGTATGAAATAGTTGAGGTAAAACCTTGTTCAATTGAGTATGATCAAGTACCATGTTTCTCCTACGTTATTATATGATTATGATTTGGAGATGCATAAAGTGACCCCTTGGTGATTGTGATGATGATAGATATTTTAGATCCTTAAATGCTTAAGGTGATGTCTTAATGACCGTGAAATGCTTTAATGATTGTGATGATAAACGAATGCTTGTGATGATGAATGAATGCTTGTGATGATGAATGAATGATTTTGGGATGACTAATCAAGAATGATTATGATATACTTTTATTTTATCGAGTTCTGGGGGTATTTCTAAATGATAATAGAGTTGTTGTCTAGAGCCCGTGTAAGTTTTTCAATAATTCCAATAGAGCCGTGATTCTCATAACTCAATGAAATATAGAACTCTGTATCCTTAGACAAGTGCAAAACTTAAGAAATCTCAGCAATCTCAGTTATCTCTGTAATCTCTATATCGCTAGTAATCTAGCCTCAGTCTTGTAATCAACTCAGATCTAATAGTATTCAAGTGATTCAATTCTAATCTTAAAAGCGATTTGAGTAATCTATTCAAGCTCTATATCATCAGCCAGATAGCATTATTCAATACCTTTACCGTTAGATACGGAACTAAGTTATCTCGGCATAACTCTATCAGATCTTTTGAGAAACATGATCAGTATCAGATTCAGTTCAGTTGTGTCCAGTTAAGATGTTAGTTTAGAGTCTTTTAGTTGTGAGTAAAAACTAGCACCGAGCGAGGGAAGGGATGGAGGCTCCCCGTTAGATAGGCCGAGTTGTTAGAATCAATCTCTGAACTCTAGAACTGCATAGACAGTGCATGATACAGGAGTCCACTTCAGTAAGGGCTATCACCATGAAAGAGGTTTGACTATTATATTTCCTCAGGCTGACTTCTTGTGAGGGTCATCCCGTCAGAGAGGCTTGACCAAAGAGGTCTTTACCTGTGGCATAGTATTAACACCCTTCCAGAAAGGGTTATAGGTTGGTTCCCACCTATGGTAGGTTGGGGCATGTCGATTAAGTAACTACTTTCCACAGTTGCAGTTTCAGTATCAATCTTCAGAAATCCGGACTATGTGGTACAACTATCTAAATCAGCGAGGAATTCAGACAATTCCATTGATTCATGGACCATCCTGTCAGATAAGCTTGGTCTCAAATATAGATACTTATTATCATATCTAGAGATCTTCCATCTGAGAGGCTTAATCTCAGTCCCAGACCATGTTGAGTATTGTTGTTGTCATATCTAGAGATCTCCCATCCAATAGGATTGATCTCCACCTCAGATTATGTTGAGTATTCTTGTTGTCAAATTTGGACATGATCATACTTCTTATCATTGATAATCGCTTTCAAAATAATCTGATAGAAAAATAGATCTCTAATTCTATCAATCGAAAGTAGTAAGCATAGAATTTAGTAATAGCAGTAAGTACGTCCAAACTCTCAATTATATGTATTAGATAAGTCAGTGATTTTGAATCTTTGTGTCAGTAGTGAGTTCAGTCTGTAATAAAGTGGTATTTGAGTTTCAGTAGCTAGAGTTGTGGTGATTATGTTCATGGTTTGTTTATTTATGTATGTGTTCTTATGTGGCATATTCAAGATTTTTAGTTTAGATATTGTGCATGCATGAGCCCTTGCATTACCCTACCTCGTCAACATACTCGGTATATTCCTGTACTGAAGCATTTGCATTGTAGTGTTTTATTTGACATCGTAGGTTAACAAGCACAGGATCCAGAGTATCCTCAGCAGTTCAATCCCATTTAGCAGCAGTAGCAGTGAGTCCTATTCTATTGAGGATGCATTTCAATTCACTATTATTGCTTCAGTGTTTGTTTATTTTTAGTTGATGAGTTAGTTGGGGACCTTTCCCATCAAATCCGCAGTTCAGATAGTTTAGAGGCTCTTTCAATGGATGTATTTGCATTCATTTTTTTGTATTATGAGTAGTCATAGATTTGTTGAACCTTCTCGCTAATTTTTTTATTTATTTCAGATATTATGCAGTGTACAGGTATATATATTAGTAAAGGGTTCGCTTGTGGTCCTTCGGGGTCATAAGCATCGTGTGACATCTCGGGATGGGATCTCGGGGCGTTATAAACTTGTTATCAGAGCTTATGGTTCAAGAGTGTCCTGGGTAGTTTGAAAAGCCGCATCTAGTACAGTCTTGTGCATGGGTAAGTAGCACACCACATTTACGTACCAGAGGCTACAGGATGTTCTTAGGAGTAGTTTCCTTTCTTTCAGTGATAATTTTGTGCAAGTGGGCATGAGATCAAGTTGGTTCCCAATCTAATCCACTTTTTTCTTCCAATTACAGAGTATGCCTCCTCGCAGAGATTTTATTAAAGGGGTTGATGATCATCCCCTATAGCCAGTAAAAAACCTGAGAATGAGAGTGTGTCCCATGCAGAGTTTTGAGCAGTTGTTCAGGTGATAGCCCAAGTTGTGACTAGAGTTCAAGGCAATTGTCAGGCTGCAACCCTACCTCAGTGAGATGGGGACTTATCCATAGCTAGAAGCAGAAGTTTCGTAAAAATAAACCCTCCCGAATTCTATAGGTCAGTATTAGGTGAGGACCCGTAACTTTATCTAGAGGAGGTGAACAAGATCACCCATATTATGCATATTTGTGAGAAGAAGAGTGTTGAGTTAACATCTTGCAGGTTGAAGGATGTTGCTTAATATTGGGTAGTGATGTAGGAAAAGAGTAGAGGGGAGAATGCATCTCTTATGACTTGGCTAGAGTTTCAGAGTACCATTCTAGATTAGATTTCCCCACTAGAAATAAGAGAGGCTGAGGTAAAAGATTTCATGAACCTAAGTCAAGGTTCCATAACCGTGAAAGAGTATTTTATTTAGTTTAACCAATTAGCTAAGTATGCTCTTAATATGATAGCTGACCCTAGAGAGAGTATGAGTAAGTTTGTAACAGGTGTATTCAGGTTAGTGTTTAAAGAGTGTAAGACTGTTATACTTCATAGATATATGGACCTTACTAGATTGATGATGTATGCATAATAGATTGAGGTAGATAAGATGAAGGAGAGAGAGAGGTGAGTAAGAGAGCCAAGACAGGTAGTTGTTGTTTCTCACAGTCAGGGTCTCAAGGTGGTTGTAGTTCTTAGTATGGTTAGATATTTTTAGTTCTATCTCCACCTTCAGCTATTGCACCCACAATTGTGTTTGGGGGTGTCAGATCTGATGGAGCTCCAAGCTCCAAAGCCCATAGTAGTTCTAGTGGTGTTCGTACCCATTCGTGTTATGGAGAGTGTGGCAGGTTCCACCAAGGTGTGTGTAGAGTTGTTAGTGATGCATGCTTTGTGTGTGGTGATCCAGGCCATAAAATGCAAGAATTTAGGGTGCTGACTCAAAAGGGTAGACTCCGTACATTTCAGGCTCGCCTTGATCGGGAAAGATCCCCTGAAATAGACCTAGGTATGTTATGATCCCTAAATCTTAATGACGCGCATTGCTAGATCCTTTGATCTCATTTTTAGCTTATACATTAGCTTGAGTCATGCGTGAGTTTCAGATATTAAACGATCAATCATGTCCCAGTCTGTAGGTGCCCCGCGCACCGCCCCAGTATTTCAGCGAAGTGTGTTTTGAAGGACTTAGAGTCCCAAGAGGGAGATACCCTATAGTATTATGATGTTGTATTCCATTAGATTCATCCCGATGCATGTTCAGATTTTCTTTATGAAGTTTGCATTTGTCGTTATTGCATTGTCAAGTCATTCTTTTGATAGTCAGCTTAGCTGGACATAAATGCAATAGATATGAGCATTTAGTAGAAATGAGTTCATATTGTCAGTGTGTGATCTTTCATGCATTCTTAAGATCAACACAGTTATGAGTCCGTGCATCAAATATGCATGAGTGTTATGAGAATTCACCTATGAGTAGATTCAGTCGAGAATTACATGCACCAAATATGAATCATGCCCAGTGTTAGAACTCTATATGTCAGTGGTTCCAGTTGCGTAAGCATGCCTTGAAATGTTTCCATTTCATGAGTAGGTTCCATTGATCCTTATTTTAAGTCTATCAGGTGACATTTGAGGATGAATGTTCCCAAGGGGGAGATAATATAATGCCGCGTAAAATTCTTCTTCCATTCTGAACCTTAAAGCGTATTTGGTAAAGCAAAAAATCCGCATCAAGATATTTCATAGATATCTTCCCAAGTATGAAATACTTTGAATCGTGTGAGAATCTATTTGATCAAGAATTAAGATCATAGAGGTCCCCTAAATAAAGGACCAGTTGAAAGCTTTTCTATCGTTCAAGTTTTACTGAGCGTCAAAACTTTAGTCAACTTCAGTTGACCATAAATCTTTGTATATATCGAATTCGAGGGCCTACTATATATCAAATGAAATCTCTTTCAATTATCTTTCCAAATATATTAATTTCTTCAAAAACTGATATCGGATCAAAGAGATATTCCCATTTTACTCCACCATGTCAAGCTGAGAAACTGAGCGATGACATTCATGATATGCTGTCATGACTGTGACTACCTATGACCAATGTCGTCATCCCAGGGCAGATTTCTACCTCTGGTGATGACATTTTGTGACAAGTCGTCGTGCTTGTGATGGCCTATCACCAATATCGTCAACCTTAACCAAAAAGTCAAAATTTTACCCTTTTGTGTTTATATTTCGTGACGACTTATCATAAACTTGATGGCTCGTCACAGATGTCGTCAGTTATTTTTTTCAAGCAATTTAAGGAACGTTTTTCAAGGGTATTTTGGTCTTTTCCCACCTTTTGGAGGTCTCTATAAATATGAGGAACCCTATCAAAATCCTAATACCTTCATCTACTATTCCAATTCTCTTAAGTGAAAATATCTAAGTTTTCTATTCAAGAACCCTAATTTTCAAAAAATTCACCCATAATTCTTTAAGATTTCTTCAATAATAAAGTTCCTCATAGTGTAGGCTACGAGAATTATTTATTACAAGTGCGGATAGCGTCTCAAGTATTAGAATTCATCCAATTTCAAAGATTAAGGTATGTAGATGTTGATTCTTGGGTCCTTTTCATCAAAGAAGCTCAAGAACCCTTATCAAAACTCAATGATTTTTATGTTTATGAGTTGTTAATGATTTTTATGAGTTGAAAATGATGTTAAATGTGTTGTTTTGTTTTTATTCATGTTTGTTTACAAGATTTAGGAGCCTTGACCCTATTAGGTGGAATCCATGTAATATTTGTGATTAATCTTCCTTATGTTACTTTCTCTGTGATTTGTTCATGTCAAATGTGTGTAGAAATAGTTGAATAAGCGTAGCATGTTACACCTAGGTTTGAAAAATATCTTAGGTGAATCATAAGGGCCATTGTAGCATGTTGAAGATACAACCCCAAATTGTCAGTTAGTTTATGCATGCCGAGTATTTGATAAAATACCCAAGTGAATGAATTATTCCATGGTAGTAGAAAATCTCCAAAGAAGTGTGAACCCATACATGTCTAGTGTTTGTTGAAGGACCTTACTGAATAAGTGGAGATGTGATTGTAGTAAATTCCCCTATTATGTGCTCTTGATATATGATAATTTTGTAATACATGCCAAGTGGTGAGCAAGTAAGTTATGACATGATAGTATGAAGTTTCTCCAAGCCATGTGATATGCAAACAAAAGTCAAGACTAATTTAGGTATGAAATAGTTGAGGTAAAATCTTGTTAAATAGAGTACAATCTATAGCATGTTTCCCCTATATTATTATATGATTGTGATTCAAAGATGCTTAAAGTGACCCCTTAGTGATTATGATGATGAATAGATGTTTATGATTCTTAAATGCTTGATATGGTGTCTTAATGACTATGAGATGCCTTAATGATTATGATGTTAAATTAATGCTTGTGATGATGAACTAATGCTTATGATGATGAATTAAAGATTGCGATAATGATTAGTCAAGAATGATTACGCTTTACTTTTATGTTATCGAGTCTTGGGGGTATTTATACCTAACAATAGAGTTTTTGTCTAGAGCCCGTGTCAATTTCTGAATAATTCCAGTCTATCTATGATTCTCAGAAATCAGTGAACAATAGATCTCTGTATCCTCAGACTATTGCAGAACTTAAAAAATCTCAGTAATCTCAGTTATCTCTATAATCTCTATATTGCTAACAATCTAGCCTTAGTCCTGTAATCAGGTAAGATCTAATAGCATTCAAGTGATTCAATTCTACTATCAGAAGTGATTCGAGTAATCTGTTTAAGCTCTGTATCGTCAGTCAGATACCATCATTCCAGACCTTTTTCTTCAGATACAAAACTAAGTAATCGCAGTGTAACTCAGTAAGATCTTTTGAGAAACATGATCAATATCAAATTCAGTTCAGTTATGTTCAGTTAACATTTTAATTCAGAGTCTTTCAGTTAGGAGTAGAAACTAACACTGAGCGAGGGAAGGGATGATGGCTCTCCATCAGAAAGGCCGAGTCATTAGAAGCAATCCCTGAAATCCAGAACTGTATCGCCAATGCAGGATGCAGGAGTCCCCATCAGTAGTGGTTTTCACCGTCAGAGAGGTTTGACTAATATATTGCCTCAGGCGAACTTCCTGCGAGGGTCATCCCATCAGAGAGGCTTGACCAGAGAGGTTACCTGTGGCACGGTATTGACACCCTTCCAGCTGGGGTTATAGGTTTGACCCCACCTGTGGCAGGTTGGGGCATATCGATTAAGTAACTACTTCCCATAGTTGCAGTTTTAGAATTAATCTATAGAAATCAGGACTATGTGGTACAGTCGTCTATCTCAGTGAGGAACTCAGATAGTCTAATGGATTCATGCACCATCCCATCAGATAGGCTTTGTCTCATACACAGATTCTTATTTTCATATCTAGAGATCTTCCGTTAAAGAGGCTTGATCTCAGTCTCAGACCATGTTGAATATTCTTATTAACATATCTAGAGATCTCCCGTCAGATAGGCTTGATCCCCATCTCAGATTCTATTGAGTATTCGTATTGTCAGATTCGGACATGATCATACTTCTTATCTTTGATAATCGCTGCTGGAATAATCTTTTACAAAATTTAATCTCTAATTCTGTCAGTCGAAAGCAGTAAGCTCAAAATTTAGTCCTTGATGTAAGTAAATCCAGACTCTCAGTTATCAGTATCATATGAGTCAGTGATTAAGTATCTCAATGATAGTAGTGAGTTGATTATGCTGTAAGGTGGTATCCATGTTTTAGTATCTAGAATTGCGGTGATTGTGTTCTTGGTCTGTGCATTTATGCATGTGTTGTCATGCAGCATCTTCATGATTATTCAGTTTAGATATTATGCATGCATGAGCCCTTGCATTAGCCTACCTCGTCTACGTACACGGTACATTCTTGTACTAAGGTATTTCCGCTATGGTGTTTTATTGGACACCATAGGTTCAGAGGCACAGGATCCAGAGTATCCTCAACAGTATAGTCCAAGTCAACAACAGTAGCAGTGAGTCCTGTTTTTTCGATGCTGAATTTTAGTTTACTATTATTGCTTCAGTCTTTGTTTATTTTCAGATGATGGAGTTAGTTGGGGACCTGTCCCATCAACTCCGCAGTTTAAATAGTTTAGATGTTTTTCAGACAAATGTATTAGTATTTAGTTTTCTGTATTGTGAGTATTCATAGATATGTTGAATCTTATGGCTAGTTTTCGCATTTATTTCAGAGATTATGCAGTGTACAGGTACAGATATAAGAAAAGGGTTAGGTTGTAGTCCTTCGGGGTCATAAGCACCGTGTGACGTTCCGGGATGGGATCTCGAGGCATTACAAAAAATCCCAAAGATAACTGGAAATCAAGGTCAAGACTAAAGGAACTAAAATCGTGTCTACAGACTGCTATTTGAACACCTATTAACCATAATCTATCTAAATTAAAGTAGACCAAAAAGGTAACCACGATATACGTATATCAGCCTATTGATGAAATTACTACTAAGGCAATCTAAAAATGAAGGATACGCCCAATCTTTACAACTCTAGAGTGAATTCTTTGTAATATGGCAAAATTACTCGATCTCCACTACTCAAGCAAAACCTAAATATGAGTAAGCATTTGCACTCCAAATCCATCATAACATTTAAATTTCCATTCTAAGGCATCAAATCTGTAATTAAGCCAACTAATTTGATCTAAGACAAATACCCAGTCGACCTTAGTATCCATATTCAAATATATCCTTACTAAATTATGTCAAACCAAAAATTGCAACTTGGACAAAGAAAAAAATCACATCAGAGGATAACTCATCGGCTGAAAAATCAAGCAAACCAGTTCTATATCTTCTAAAGGGCACAAAACATAGTTGCAAATCAAAATCATAACAGAGAATAAAACATGGGCTAAAAATAAAAGCAACCAAATCTATATCCATTAGAGGGCATGAAACGTAGCTGCAAAATAAAATCACAATGGAGGATAAATCACCGATTGAAAATATTATAAAATAAACTCCAATCCTAAATTCCATCTCGACAATGGATACCCAATTCACCTACTTTGGAAATGGTCACAAGAAATATAACCGATCTCCACCTCGTCGAACCCCTCAAGACAAAAATAACTTCATGACAAGAACAAAGTAGCAACTCCATATCAATACCAAATGTAACCATCATTAGGGGACAAACCAAATAAAATTGAAAGACGAATCCAAGACTTCTCGACATCAATGTCAAAATGACTATCGATCAATAAACAACCATATTGGAAGAACAAACCCCAAACTGGTTAACCTCATAAATAGCTTACACAAAGAGAATAGTCAATGCTAAAACCTCTACAAATGAGAAGAAGAGTCCAAGAAGCTCAAGCCTTGAAATAGTCGGTATAGCCAATTGCTATCTCTAGAACCGTAACAGAACCATGAAAGGTCAACTACCTTTACTTCCATAATCCACTCCACAACTAATCAAGCTTTAACGGAAGAGGAACCCGAACAATCTAACCTTTCTACAAGAGAGAAATTATCCAACCAATCCAGCTTCCCAATCCAATGAATAAGAACTACGATAAAGGGAATTCTAATCAGATACTATTTATCTGGCCATCTACCAAGTAAGGATCGATCAACATAAGAAAATGAAAATAATAAAAACAATGATATAAAGATCAATATAAGGGACATGTGGTACAAAATATTGAAAATCAATAGCAAATACCAGTATAGGGACATTAGAAGGCAAATATGCCAAGGTAAATAGAAGTCGAACACAATTGCTTCACCAATATAGGGGTAGTGATTTAATTATGAACTCTATATCAAGGTACATAACAATTGATATAAACCTACCAAGGCATACAATAATTAATGGATATGAGAACCCCAATACACATAAATGAAAAGGTAAAGGTAAGAAAAAAGTGCACGTATCATGACAAAATCCAAAGTCACATACCTGACGAGCCTGAGGGAAAATGAATCAAAGTGGGTCCAAACTCTAACTGACCATCTGAATTACTAATAATCACATGCTAGAGACACTCTCTAGACTAGTGATCGATCTCTCTTCAATTGTAGCAAACTCCTAAAGCCCTAACATAGCTAGAAATATGAACTACTCTTAATTGGCTAGCCAACTGACACCAAGGGAACTCCATACTAAAATTACTAGCCTCCCTACAATCATAACATACCTAAAGAACTCTAGGCTAACGAGGAAAGCATGCTAACTCAACCTGAGCATCCAACTGACATCTAGGGCAGTCTCTAGACCAATGACCAATATCACTATAATTGCGGCAAGGTCTTACAAATACATAAAAATACTACCCCAACAGATCCAAAATATCCACCACAGAATAACGACTCATATTAAATATTCTATAAGGTTTGAAGATAACACTGCCCACCATGATCACTATGACTAAAAGCTTGAAATGCTACCTTAATAGAACTAATAGGCTACAAGTAAAGCTAAAATCTACCAGAAAGATCCATAATCTCCAATCAAATTCCAATAGAATTATACTAATGACATGGACTCATATTGCCACCTTCATAATTATTAATACATTATCTCACACTAACCCTCGTAGGATTAACAAATTTCGAGAATGAAGACCCCACTACTATTAAGTACTCTGATGCCAAATAGAGTGACAATGTTAGTCCTTTAATAAATCCATACACCATGTCATGCTATGAAGAATATAGCCTAGAAATATGTCTGACTTACTCAAGAAACCCAATCCCATACTCTTAAACCAATAAAAAACCCTGCTAAATACCCATAAACCTATAGCTTAAAAACTTCTTAAGAAATCGAATGTTATCATGAGTTATGAGGTATCCACAAGAAGACTTAGGATCTTAAATGATGAATTTAGAAGGATGACGTTATCACAAACTGTACTGGAGCCTGGGTTGGCCCCAAATCCTCTAACTGATATTGAAGACCTCTGATACCTATCCATAACTCCCTACGTTGATAATGTATTAAAGATTTAGAAATGCATGTTGAAGTCTTATCTACAGCTATCGACAACCTTAAATTGTCCATATAGGAAAAAATAGAGTCAAAGAACATACTTAAGGCTCATAAAAATATAGAAACATGATAGGGAGTCAAAAATCAAATTCCTAAGAATGCCATATAGCCTCCTAAAGATAGGTGAAACACACTAAGTTTGATCCTTGGAAATTTCCTATATTTTAAACTCTCCACCTATTATTCAACATGAGCATACTATTTGTGTGATGTGGTTATAACTTAGGAGCCCAAGTAGTACGGTAAATAGTGTGTACTATATCACTTATATCTAAGAAACAACTAGATTTAATACGAGTTGTCTGGATATGGTACAAGAAAAGTAGGGTAATCATATGATTAGTAGTATGAAGGCCTTGAGGTAATGTCTAGGGTATGAGTTAGGGATACCACTAGTATGATTGGGTATGATTGAGGTGCACAAACCGCACCCACCTATGTTTATTTTTCAGCTTTTAAGCTAAGGGTATTCCAAATATTTTCCACCCTAAAACCCATAGGACCTCACATATTATAACACTTTATATCCTTAAATAACTCACATAGAAAGATCAAAAACTCCTAAAACTCTCTCTAAAACCTCTCAAGACGATTAGGATAGGGTTTCATCAAGGTGAATAGCTAGATGCTTAAGGATCAAGATCTCTCCATGAATCTTCATGAATAAGTCATTTTACTCCTCCCTAATTTTTTGTTCCACTAAATTCAAGTTTTAATGAATGGTTTTTATGCTTTAATTGTAGGTATTATTTGGTTTTAAATTATATATTTTGGGGTTTTTGTTGTAAATGGTTAGATATTGTTTTCCCTTGCATTGCTTATGGTTTTTCATATTATAATGGTGTTTTTACATGTGTTTGTATAGAGATGGTAAATTATAACTTGGTTTTGGTTTTGGAAAATATATTCTCTCAACATGTTTGTTAAAATGCCTATGAGAGTGCATTTATTATCTAGTTGGACTTTCACTGGAAACTTCAAATGGTATTATATGGTAATGAAACCTGAATTGGTTAAATAGTTTTAATGGCTAGATAGAAAGGCCTTGGTGGTATGGCTTTTATTTATAAACCTTGTGGGGTACACAGAATCCCCCAAGTGAGTCTAATAATAAAACTTATGGGTTACATGGGCTTCTTCTAAGTGTTTGGCTAAGGACATTGCTTGTAAGATATAGTTGGTATGATGACACCACATCTTATAGGCTTGGTTAATAATATATTAAATTGGTGGTTTAGTTGGGTGCTAATAGTTTTAATTCGGCAATAATGGTTGGTTGTGATAGCTAACCGTGAAGGTATAAGTTGAATGGATGGACATTGGAAACACATGTTTGCCTAAACACGAATTTGTCATGGTGACCATATTTTTTGGGTTATAGGAGAATATCCTAATTTTACTTGTATAAAAGTATCATTAAGGATTAAGGGTATACGAGATTCCTTGCCACTATGATATCTCTGGTTTAAGCGGCTATTGATGATAGGCGTATTTACACGCCTAAATACCATAATTTACCCATATTTTAGGCTAAGTTTTAAGGACAAAATATATAATTCCTGCACTTTTAGTCCTTTTTCCTGTAAGTGAACTAACAAACATGATTAGCAAGTTTTCAGTTATAAATGATGAAGATTTCAGTATTTTATGGATAACTTGACGCCAAAGAAAGCTTCACAAAAGAAGGAAAGCAGCATTTGGACACCTATGGACTGAAAGTGATGCATGGATAACTTGTCCCGGGCAAAAACAGCATTTACAAAGACTTGGGGATCAGCAGTAACTTAGTAGGATTAGGACAAGTATGCAGTAACCCAGTAGGACTAGCACAAGGATAAAAACCCTATTTCAATAGGACTAGGATATGGATGTTATATAAACCCTATTTTGCTGAAACTTTTTAGCATTCTCTTCTTATTCCCCCTTCTATTCCTTCCCATTCTAATAAATTCTTATTCACTCATTAATTAATTCAAGTCTTTTTTATTCAACGTTTGATCCAAATTCATGTTACACTTTTTGACAGAGAAAGCACGGCCCTTGTGACCAACATGAGATCATGATGATATTTATTATGATCTCCGTTGCAATTATGAATAGCTAAACTTCTCTGTTAGGGTTATGGAAGCCTTATGAGATACTATCTATTGCTATGAGTTTATGAATTCTTGACACATATGCTGCTTATATCGTTATTCTCTTCATCTTAATTTAAATTCTTGTGGTTACAAACATATAGAATACGCCAGTATAGCATTAACTTTTTCGAAAGAAAAGTTACATGTCTGGAAAAGAGATAATGTCAAGGTAATAGGGCACCAACCCCTGTTAAAAAGTTAGTGCCGTAACTGTATTAACTTCTTGGAGAATTTGTACGATTAGATACGCTTTAAGCTCGAATGAGTTAAAGTGAAATAGTCCTTGATAGGTCGAAAGACGCCTGGATTTACCTTAGAATACGATTCTCTATAAGTGTATGCATGTCTGAATTCCACATAACTCATAGTCAATAGATACGTACAACTCATAAGGTGGACATAACCCTAACTTTCAATTCTCATTGATCAAAACTAACCAAGCAATCTGTTTTACTCTTCTATTTTCCGTTATTACGTTACTATTTTGATACTCTTAAATTCACGCTACAATCCCCTTTTTTTGTAAGAAACTTTCACCAAAAGTCTAATAATCTTTGCTTACTTAGTGACCAAGTATTCCCTGTGGGATTCGACACCCAACCCAGTTGGGTTCTATATTTGACAACGACCTCTTACACTCTTACGAGAGTTATAGTTTGAGCATTATCAGCTATATGAACTAGGGCCCATCTAGGGGGTAAAACTATACCCATATATCCCGTGGGTGTCTTATGATGGTAAAGCTACATGTCCTAGGTAATGGTTTTAAATGCATGCAAAACTAGATTCCCTTTCCTGACATGGTATATTTTTATTTATGTGTGTGATTGCATATGGTTATTTACTTTGGTATTGAATAATAAGATTACTTTGTCCTTACATGATATCATTCACCCGCTAACCCATCTTTAAGTGTTGTATCCCCACACGATGAAGGAACCGGCCATCTACCATACCTCCTACTGAGTGACTTGGTGATCAGGGATAACTTAAGTCAGACTTAAGTGGTGACCTTCTATTGTTTGGAAAGCCCATTTTATGTTATGGTTTATCTTATGCTTTTACTATTCTCTTGACTTTTATTTTGGCTATGGCTGGGGGCATGTCCCGACTAGATATTTTGGACATTGTATAAAGGCTTTGTATGGCCAAATATTGACTTAGGTATGGAATTATTATGATATGGATTTGGTTTATTGTTTTGATTTGGTTGGACATTAGACGGATTGACTTTATAGGGTTGGTCTCGGATATAGTCTTATCCTAAAGTCATTATATTTTAAAATACTCTATCTTTTTATATGTTCAAAATTCATATGACTTCTGGTATATTTTTGTTGGCTTGATTAGGTATCAAGGGTGGTCTCTATTATTATTTGGACTTGAGAAGTCCATTACGATATGGCGATGGTTCGGATCATGTCAAGTTGGTATCAGAGCCTAGGTTTTGGTGTCATAGGGTGTCCACAAAATCTTGTCGAGTAGATTATTTTTTATGGGTGTATAGAATGCCATACTTATATGGGAGAGGTTATGAGGCATCTAAAAATGTTTCACTTTATTGTTATTCTTTTCTCGGGCTACAGAGTGTAGTGTCTTGAACTGTCCCCTAAATCTTCTTTTGTTCACTTTTAAGATCATTCGTTTCCGATGATCTGAAGCTAATGGAAAATTATTTATCTCACTAGAGGATGATGTGGGCATATCTCGTCCTACACACATGGTACAAACCCTATAAGAGGTTGCTACTTCTGATTTTCCTTAAAGAGTTCCACCGGTCTCCAATGACCCTACTTTAAAAGGTTACACTCATGCTTAGTCACCCCAAGTATATGTTACCAATGTTGAGTTTTGATGTTGTTTTTAATTGTTTACCTAGATAGTGACATTTTTCTCATGATAGCCCGATTCTATTAGTATAAGAAAGAATAAGGTAAGGTCGAGAAATAAGTGGAGCAAGAAGTCTCAATATTCAGAATGGAGGAGGGGTCAGAGAAAGAGTGGAAGAGGTAGTGGACATGGTCAGAGCAAATAAATCTAGGAATTCCCTAGGTGGTTGACAATGTTCTTTATCCTCAGTTTTACAATGATTATTTTCTTTGGGATGCTAGAACCCAGTCAGCTCCAACCTCTCCTTATCAATTTTTTGGTCCGTCGCATTGAGGTTAGTGTTACAAAGTGAGTAATTAGTTTTTTAGTTATGGTCAATTAGGTCATATGTATCGGGAGTGTCTCACAAGGATTTCCACTGGAAAATAGGATCGCAATTGCCTCTTCCCTAATTTATGCATGAAGGGGTGCTGTTATTGGCTTCGACACTAATCGAGACCGTCCATTAGCTCTTACTACTAGTCAAATGTTCAAGGCATCGCTGGGTATCGATACTGGTATATTGAAACTCTTTTCTCATGATGTCTACTATTTACCTTATCTAGGGTCCACTCTCTCTTAGATGACCCCATTTGTGGTTGTGCATTAAGTTTTGGTCCTGAGTGTTTTCAGACCCTTTTTCTATTTCTACCTTGATAGAGGACTCTATCATTTCTAGAAGATTCTATGGGGGTATGTGGTATTTATTGGAAGTAGAGAAGTTATGGTGGACTGTTTGAATTAGATATGATGGATTTTGATGTCATATTGGGGTTGGACTAGTGGCACTCATGCTATGTTTCTCTAGACTGTCAGACTCATAAGGTTGACTTTAAATTTTCTGTTAAGCTAGTTATTGAGTGGGAGAGTTGTTCGCTATCTCCTAAGGGGAGGTTCATGTCATATTTTATAGCCTGGAAATTAACTTCCAAGGGGTTTCCTTACCATTTGGTCTGAGTTAAAGTTTACAACTCAGAAGGTTCGTTCATTACATTCCACTACCATGGCTAATGAATTTCCTGAGGTTTTCTCTGATGACCTTTTGGGTATCCCGCCCGATGGGTTAATTGATTATTGGATAGACCTTCATCCAAACACTCATCCTATTTATATTACTCCATATAGAATGTCTCAAGATAAGTTGAAGTAACTTTAGGAAAACCTAATAGATCTTTCAGATAAGGGTATATATGCCCTAGTAGTTCTCCATAAAGTGCCTCCAGTCTTTTGTGCATAAGGGGGATGGTTTTCTTCGGGTATGTCTAGGTTACTGGTGGGTGAATAAGGAAATAGGGGTGACCTCAACATAGGGTTGATCATATATGTATATTCTATATTTGGTAATGGATTGGTAGTGCATGATAGTTTATAGACACAAAGTTTGAACCTTAGATTTTAGTTTTAGTGTAGGGAGTATGCTAGTTTGATGATGGCTAGGTTAGAGTTATAGGGATATATTTGTAGGCATGGTGATATGTACAGAAGGGACAATTTTAATGACTTAGGGGATCTAGGAGTGTGAAAGTTGTTACATAAATACCAGAGGTCCAGGTGGAATTGATGGATTAGGGATAAGTCATTGCATGGTTTAGGGTATGGTTTTTGTCAGGATATGTTATACCCCAGGTAGTATCCGGGTATATAATTGTTTATGCATAAACTATCAAAGTGTTCCTAGTACACGTCCTTAATGATTTCCTTAAAGTAGAGTATTGTGCTTGCAGGTGTAGTAAGATAGAGATTGAAGAATTATTCTTCAATTTTTTTCTAGCGGTGGGCTTCATGGAGGAGTCAAGGTTAATTTACTACTATTCTAGTAATTCCCTCATATTTTGATTAAGAGGCACTTTACTAGTCCTTCACGCATTCTAGTAATGCTTATGCCTAAGGTCCACATTCTATATGTCGCGTATGTCCATACTCTCACCCCAGAATCAAATACAATAATGGTTCTCATAAATTCATGAATCCATGTGATCAATCTCTATGCAATGATACTCATGATTCATATATTCGTGTCTTACGTTATACCTGGTTCCAATAAATAGTTGTTTCAAGCAACAATCCTCACTTTGTTCGCTAAATATGAATCCCGACTTTATTCTACACTACCTATAATATATGCAATCGTGTTTCTTCCTGTGCCCAATCCTAAGAACTCGTATTATGGTGTCTTTACATCAGAGTAATCCTTTATTAATAACAAAGGTGGTTACTTTGAAATACCTCATGCCTCTTGTTCCATATCTCATTTTGTAGGTCTTTCCTTGGCTAGTATGATAGATAGACGCTGTAACTGGAAAGTAACCCCACCTCCTTGTTGATTCTTATACTCAAGATCCTTAGTGACCCGTCTTATGTTAGGATGGTGTAACATTAGGATCGTAGTGATTTTTTAGATTAGGGAGTAGATGTTATGGTGGTGAAATTTTAGGGGTGATTGCTAAAGGTCAGATCATAAGAGTAGATAGAAGAATGAGATAAAATAGTTTCAGAGTGGAGGCGTGGTAAAAACCTTTATGATAGAGATTAATGGTGTTAGTTTTTGTGAGAAAATTGATATAGTGGGTATAGTAAAGTAGGCTAGAGCGTGGTGACTGGTAAATGCCCAACCAATGTGTTATACGACCAAAGATCCTTGATTAACATTTATGTTTTCTTGATTATAGTGATAGACGGGGTGGTATTATCGGAATAGTGTAAGGTATAGGGTCCTTGGCTTCTATTAGCACCTTTAACTCTCAATTAGTCTTTAACATGGGATGGAAATGGAGTTTTACTCAAGCCCTCTAGTTATGTATTTATGGGGGGAAGTTGAAAGGTTGAGATGGGGAAGTGTTTTCTTTATGTTGAAAGTTCGATGGAGAGTGTGTTCGTATTTGGGGGATATTAGATGTATGGGTTGTGCGTGAAAAACCTACTTGGTATGCGGAAGAGGACATGAAGCCCAAGTATCTGCATTTGTTCTCCATTCTAAAAATTCATGCGTGAGGTATGTTTTCTCGGAACATCTTGTTTTCTAACATGGTTAAGGGTAGGTTTGATGGATAATAATGTGTTAAATTGTGTTTGTGCTTGATGTTACCCGTCATTCGAGGACGATAATCTAAGTGGGGGGGGGGAGGGGGGATTAAAACACCCTGAGTTTGACCCTTTGAAATTTCCTGGGTTTCAAACTCTCTGTCTATCATACAACTTCAGTTATTAGTCCTATGATGTGGGTACGACTTAGGAGTGCAATTTGTATAGTAAACAATGTGTCCTATGCCTATAATATGTTAATGGAACCTAAATTGGTTAAATGGTTTTAATAGCTAAATGGTAAGGCCTTTGTGACAATGGCTTTGATTTAAAAACATTGTAGGGTACACAGGAATCCCCAAGTAAGACTAATAATGGAACATATATGGTACATGGTAATCCCCTAAGAGATTGTCTAAGGACATTATTTGTAAGCTATAGTCGGTATGATGATACAACTTCGTATAGCCATTTCTCATAATATATGAAATTGGTGGTTTGGTTGTGTGCTAATTGTTTGAATTGGGCAGTAATGGATGGTTGTGATAGCTAACCGTGAAGGTGTGAGTCTAATGGACAAATACTGAAAACTCATGTTTCCCAACATAAGGATTGGTCATGGTGACAATATAATTGAAGGGTACACAAGAATCACCTAAGTTATACCTGTATATATATATCATTGAGGGTGAAAAGTGTACAGGAATTCTGGCCACTGTACTATCTCTGGTTTGTGCGACTACACGTACTGGGGTCCGTCTACGGGGTAACCGTAGACCTATATAGCCTGTGGGTGTATTATGAAGGCAAATCTACATGAACGAGGTAATGGTTTCAAATGCATTCCTAATGCTCGACCTCCACCTCCTCACAGTATAGGGAACGAGAGACAAAGTCTTCCAGATCTCTCTTCATACCGTCCCAACAGTAATGCTGCCTCAAATCTCTATAAATCTTAGTTGTACCCGGATGAATAGAATATCTAGCACTGTGAGCCTCATGAATAATTGACTAAAACAAATCATCAAGCCATGGAACATAAATACAACCCTAAAATCTCAAAATACCCTAGTATGCCTCCGAGACTCACCCCTCACCATCTGATCATGAAGGAAGCACAACTTCCTATCCTTATACAAATGATCACGAATCTGCTAAAATAGAGAGGACCTCGGCTCCACATAAGCAAAAATCCTTGTGGGATCCAAAATATCAAGGCACACCATCAAATTGGCTAAGGACTAAATGTCCCATACCATTGGACTAGAAAAAATTTATATGCATGCCAAGCTAAACATATTTACTACCTTGCGACTCTAGGCATCAACTAACACATTATTCCTACCTACATGATACAAGATAAAAATGTCATACTTTTTTAAAAACTCCATCCATCTATGCTGGCGAACATTAAGATCATGCTAGGTCATAATATGTTGAAGTCTACGGTTATCAATGAAAATCCACAATGCACTCCATACAAATAAAGCCTCAAAATCTAGAGCGTGAAAACAACACTAGAAACTCCAAATCATTAGTAGGGTAGTTATACTCATGTACGTTAAGCTACCTAGAAGCATAAGCAATGACACAACCCTACAACATCAAAATACAACTACTACCAGCACTCAAAGCATCACTAAACACGGTGAAACCCACATGCTCAACAGGAAGTGATAACACTGGAGTTGAAGTAAGCAAATCCATTAGCTTAACTCACTCTCCTTGGACCATCAGAAAGGAACTTTCCTCCGATTCAATATCTTTAAAGGGGCTGAAATAGTAGCGAAGCTCTTAATAAAGAACCTGTAATAACAAGCCAGAAAAATAAACCTATGAACATCGGTCAGAGACATAGGCCTATCCCAATAATAAATCACCGAAATCTTTGCTGGGTCCATCATAATACTGGTTTTAGATACCACATAACAAAAGAATGTCACTGATTTAAGAAAAAACTCACACTTAAAGGACATGGAAAAAATAACATGATCACACAAAGTCTAAAGCATAATACTCAAATGTTTTTCATGCACCTCACTACTTCCCTAATACACAAGAATGTTATCAATGAAAACAATAACAATGTAATCTAGATAAAGTTTGGACACACAGTTCATCAAGTCAATGAAGGCGGATAGGGTATTAGTCCTCGAAAAAGGCATCAAAAAAACTCATAATAACCATTGCGAGTCTTGAAAGATGTATTCAGAATATCCTCAACACAAAACCTCAACTTGATTATAACTAGACCTCAAGTCAATCTTAGAAAAGATGGTTGCACCCTGAAGCTTGTTGAATAAATTATTAATGTAAGACATAGGATAACGGTTCTTCACGGTCAACTTATTAAATTGCCTTTAATCGATAGACATACGCATGGAGCGATCTTTTTTCTTTACAAGCAATATAGTATCTCCCTATAGGACACACTTGGTCGAATGATAAACTTACCATAAAGATCCTGAAGTTGAAAATTTAGCTTTTTAAGTTCTGAAGGGCAACATGGTAAGATTTCATAAAGATAGGTCGAGTGTCAGGATCAAGGTGAATAGCAAACTCAATCACACGATCGGGGGAATATCAGGTAGGTTAGTAGGTAACACATTAGAAAACTCAAAAACAATAGGAACAGAGTATAGGGACATACACTCTACCCGAGTATTACATACATAAGTGAGAGAAGACTCGAAACCACTCAACATAAGTCTCCTAGATCAATCATTAGAAATAATCCCTATCAGCTCACATCTAACCAGTACCTGCTACACGACTGGGTATGATGGGTATGGACAAGGTCACGCTCTTTGCAAAATAAGCTATGACCGCAAGATAGTAGGATAACCAATCCATGCCTAAAATCAGATCGAAATTCATCATATCCAGAATAATAAGATCAGAATAAGTATCACCATCACAAACCTTTATAACACATGATCAAACTACTGGATCCACTACTAAATAATCACCCACGAGAGTAGATACGTGCAATGGCACAAGTAAGAACTACTAGTCAAATCAAACAGTGGTGCATAATGAGTAGATATATAAGAATAAATGTATCCGAGATTAAATAAATCCAGAGATGACTTGTGGAACTCAAAAATCATACCTGAAACTATGATATTTGAAGTCTTAGCCTTATGTCAAGCAGGAACTATATACAACTGACCATGCTCGCCACCTTGCTGGGCACCTGATCGACCTCCTATTCTACCTGCCTCAGTCCCACCTCAAGCTTACAGTAACCACCCCTACGACCTCGTGATTCACCTCTAATTAAGGGATTAACTGCTCTAATAGGGGTATTGCAAATCTTGCTAAAAATAACCAGGAATCCCATATGTAAAACAAGAGATGAGCAGAACTAGAACTCACAGATCCAGCTAAATTGGGGTAACCATCACCTCAGCAAAACTTGCAGACAAACCACTCAAATATTGATCACTGTCCTTACTAGGGAGACCATTAGAACAAAACTGACCTTTATCAGTAGTCTAAAAATCTGGTTGAACTGGTCAACTAGTCTGAATCTGAGGCTGAAAGATGGACATAAAGGATGTCCAACATAAGAACTACCACTTTTGAATTGGGAACTACTATAGATCTAACTAAATTTTTCATGATATTTGGACCTCTTATCACAGCTGTCACGATACATGTCCTTAATCTCTCTAGCATGATCTAAAATCTTAGCAAAGGTCCTACCCACAATAACTAAACAATTGGTAGCCATCCAAATAGGAAGTCTCAGTTCTGTCACAAAGAAACTAACTCTCTCATACTCATTATCCAAAATAAAAGTCATATGCCTGACCAACTCATGAAAATGGGCCTTATACTTAATGAGTCTCATAAAACCCTACTTGAATTCTATGAATTGATCCCTCAGTTGATATCTAAGGCTAAACAACATATACTTCTCCAGGAACATCTCGGAGAACTAACTCTATGAAGAAAAGATCCAACTAGCCTAAAACTCATAAAACCTCTCCACCAGTGTAGAAAACACAAATCAAACTGAAATATGGTGTAATCCACGCTACGAGTCATAACAAGGCCTAAACCACAAAGCCTATCCTCACTACTTGTAAGAAACTCAAATGCATCTTTTCTAAGAGCACTAGAAATTCTAGGCAGAATCCACATCAAAAACATACCCAACATCTTCTAGCCCTCTACAGACATAGAAGGCTGGGTCATAATTCGCTGAACGACTGTCGGCTCAACAACTACCGGCATTGGAGGAACCTTAACTCTAGGAGCTGTAATTGTAGGCTGCACTCCTGCCCCAGTATTCTGTGTACCATAAAAAATTCCCAAAAGTTATCCAAACGCATTTGCAAAGAAGAATGAATAAAACTTATTGGATCCTAGGCTGGTCCCTAGCCATCCACTGGCTGTGGCAGAAGAATCTTTGGCTCCGATGCAGGAATGCATTATAGAGAGGCCTATCCTTATCCCTAACTTTGGACATATCATGATGCAGTCCTTGAAAATAAGTAGAATCCCTAGGCTCAGTATTGGGACCCTTCTCAGGAATAGCAGTAGCGCGTGTCTTGGGCATCTGTGAAATATTAAAGTCATGAAAATATCCTCCAAATCAACTCAACCTCTTAGCACGATATGAGTGAAAGATCTGAAAAACTCTTAAGAATGTCCCATAGCTTCCATAGGATAAGAAATAGATGTAAACATTTTGATCCAAAGGACTCTATTAGACACTTGCTCTTGTACCAACTATATCGGTGAAACCCAAGCTCTGATACCAATTTGGCACGACCCGATGCATAGTTCATGATGGCACCTTTTAAAACCCACTAGTAGGTAAGCTAACACTGTAACTCAAAGCTAACGCAATGGGTTACTTAGGTAGAAATACTCAACATGGGCCAATCTACATGAATGCAATGTAATAAAAAATGTTCAACTTAAGAAGATAATCAAAATACCAATACCAATCCCATGACCTTGTATTATTAGTACAAGAGTATCTTAGTATGATAATAAGAAAAACAACTGAAAGTCTAAATTTGTGTATACTTTTATCGTCAATACAAAAGATTGAATAAATATCGGAGGGAAATATTCTAGAAGTTCAACACTGCACAAGCTCAATTCAGTGGCAGCAACTAGTACTTCAGTCTACAACAAAAATGTACCAAAGTATAGAAGGAGTACTAAACCAATAGGTACTCAATAGGCATCATCGACTAACTGATCTAAATTATTATATACATATAATATAAAGAAAGATATTATATCCAAGTCAAGGTACAAAATCCAACTTGAATGTTTTTCATCTTGACTGTACAAGATAAGTAATCAACTGGAAAAATAATATGACATCTCATATCAATACATACCAATACCTTCACATAAAATGGTTAATCAATCTAAAAGCATAAATCGACACCAATATATTCATAACCATTAGTAGCAATTCAATGCACATACATCCATTAAAGCATAAAGTAAATAACTCACCTTGGCATTCCATGCTACAAAGTAATATACCTAAAGAACATAAAGTAAAAAACATATCACGGTGTCCCATACCACTAGAGAGTGCATGAAAAGGTCAACTCAAAAAGGTATATAGACATATTACCAACTTCTCAATTTCTACGGTTTCCATAATTACCATCAAGTGAAATTTCCCAAGATTTATAATTATTATCAATTAATGCAATTGAAATAACATGTACTAAAGTAAGTATAACCATAAGCACATAGCCATTTAGATATCTATCTCATCAATATGCTCTACTAGCTCATTTTTAACTAACCAACACTCATTATCATTAAACTACTGATCACTACTCATCATATTAGATTTTGAATCATTGCCAAACCAGTACTTTAGAAAATGAACTTTCATGAGATAGAACCAACTAATTTTTAAAAAATTGCCAACATTTGTATCTAGTTAAGAGGCATTACTAATCCATAGATTCCATTTGAGAAAAGCCCGATTCTATTTATTATAGGTGAAATAGTCATCATATAGAAAAAAGGTTACATATCATAAAATGTACATATGTACCTATCAACCAACACCTCTTACCACCTAGCATCATATATTTATAAATCTTCATTTAAAGACCCAACAACATTATACACTAGGCTTTAGTATTACTAATCATCAACAATGCTTAAATTGTTATCATTATTATAAATAGAACAACCGACATTGCCATTTTCCACATTTCCACAAAACAAGGTTCAGCAACAAGCATTCTAGACTTATAGTCATCAAGCAGTATAGTCTCTCAAGACACAATTATCTATCACAACTCAATTTGCTTGGCAATATTCCTTAATTAATCCATTTACCCAAAGCAAATATATCATCTAGGTGAATTCTTATTTCTGCACAAGATTGCACTTACCGATTAACCTTAACTCTTTATACGACATATTCTAAATCTACTCACTATTCCGCTTTGGAAAGAACTTCACCACTTAACAAGTAATTAGTATTGAATAATTATAATTGACATCCTATGAAAAACATTAGTTCGTCAGGGCGCACACAGATATAGTCTTATAAAGACATAATTACACATAAACATATATATATTCACATGTTTACCATCCGTAAAATCAATATATATTCTCCGAACTTAACGAGTATCATAACATCATCAATACTTAATATAGATTTAACGAGCATCACAATATCATTATTATATCCTCTGGACATAGCTAGTATCATCATAATATCAATAAATCCCCCAGAATTACTGGATATTATAATATCACAAATATATTATCGAAATGTGTCGAGCATCAGCAAATTGTTAATATACCCTCCGAACCTATCGAGCATCATATTTTTATCATTATATCCTCTGTATATACAAGTTGTCAACATAACATCAATATATCCTTTGAATGTACCGGCCATTATAATATCATCATTCTATCCTCTGGATATACCAGCATCATCATAGCATCAATATATCCTTCGAACAATATAATATCATCAATAGTCATCATGACATTAATATATATAGATACTTAGAAAAACCAATAACAACTATAAGCCCCACAAACAATAGTGTGTAAGAGAAATAAAGAAAGACCTATCATGGTACCTCTCTATTTATTTTCAATACATTATAATAGTAAGTGCCTGAACATGCATATTTAAATGGTATGAACACTCAACACATTAATGAGCTTGATATGATTATTAGCATGGTCACTTACAAGCCATGGTTATACTTTCTAAGATCCCTCTTATTAGGTATGATTCACAACACTTAGCATAATATGGATTCCTTGGCACAAACTTAAGTTTAGTCACTAGGCTTGAGCATAAAATAAGTACTGACATAATTCATGGCTCATATAGTAAACAAGAAAATAAGTTAAATGATAGTGTAGTTACAGGTTCAATTTACAAGAGTTACCATTGATATCAAATTAAAAAAAAACAAGATAACAATAAAGTATGCATATTTATTAAAAAATCAACATCATGAGTAAACCATTTACCGGGTTTGGACATCATATTACCAAAAGCATATTTTAGGCATTTAACAAGTATCTAGGCTACTAATGAAGTTACATTGTTCAAAATTAAAGTAGATCAAGTTCCGCTTCTAATATCCCAAGTTATATCTTCAAAACTAACTTCTATAAGAAACCAAACTAAGTAGTCTAAACCATATCCTAAAGTTTTATCAATCCACACTAGTTCTATAGGACAATGCATCCTCAAGTATTACTCTTATGTCAGCCAAAGCATCTAAGGCCAATTTCACAACTATGCCTATCTAGGTCAACTATCTCTTGAGATGAGTGGACTAGGTATTTCCTATCTAACTTGAGAAACTAGAGCATTCTCACACTATTCATGAGATACAAGTCCATTAACCTAGGTTCTAGACTACGAGTAAAGTATCACACTTTATGAGTTTAATAGCCTTAGTGGTTCCACTAATCCAAAACATTGCCACCTACCATTTCAACTCCTAACACCCCTACCAATCTCATTAAGATATCACAATTACACCACATTAAAGATCAATCTAACATAAGTAAGCCTAACCTACCTTGAATCCAAATTTAGCTCATGAACCAACAATCTTTGCTTTCTCTTTCCTTGAAGCTTCTTCAAGGATCCAAGATATCAAAAACATAAACTATGCATTATTACAATAATATCAACCCCCATATTGCACCATTATGCTTCAGGTAAAAAATGATACCAAACACCCAAAGTGTAACCCAAATGCGAAAAATACATTTTTGAGACCAGCATACAATTCAAATTCTATTAGGGGTTATATCCTTTAAGAAATTGGTGCAAATAAATCATAATTGGGGCTAAAATCAAGTATCAAGACATTTGGTGTTTTGGATCAAATAATCAAGAATTCAACACTAAAATTAAATGATTCATATCATAGATTTGATGTTTACCAAGATTATGCAAGTTATCCAAGCTCTCAATCAATACATAAGAATCAATTAACAAACCACACACTCTATTAGGGTTTTAAGACTCAAGATAACGTACAAAATAACCAATTCTCGATCAAAAAGAGTATTTAACCAACTCTTCTCAGACCCTCAACTAGGTTTGATCATGCACATACACTAGCCTCGATTGTAGCATTGTCATCGCACTAAGTCCTCCATGATCGCGGTACCTTTCTTTAGTATATGATGACTAAAACTTGCAATTAGATTCAAACTTTTGGCCAAGGCCCCGAGATGCATTCGAAGTCTAATATGAGCAAACAAGATATGCAACCACACTAATTTCAACATTAGAAATAGATTGGTGACATTAGATTATTTGTTTTAGTTTTGATAAAATATGGCCCCTACACCAAAATTTTTTATTTATCATCTTTCCAACCAATAGTTCAGAATGAGTTCAGGTGTAGAAGGACCCAAACTGATAGTCTACCAAACCAGGAATTTACATTTTAAAGTTTTTGGGGCACACAATTCACATCTGATATTGCTTTCATAAATTTTTTGCTTGATGTCAATTTGGAAATAGTGAAGACTTATAAATAGGGAAATGGATTGAAAAATCAAAAGAACTACCGAGTAACTGAACTATTAGTTCCAACAAGTCATAAATGATATGGGGAACCAATGGGAAATCTCGATCGAGAAAAATAGGCAGGATCAATGTAATGTCCCTTTAGGTCATTGTCTGTTTTCTTATTTTTTTCACCGATAGAGCTTCTCCATAGATGCCCCAAGTCATTGGTGACTTGCTAAAACCGATAGCTTAATTGCCTGGTAGTTTATTTAGTTTCTTATTTTGCCCTTCCTTATATGTATTTCATATTCCACACCCCTTTGATATCCACCCTCAACTAAAGCAATTTACCTCAGTTGAGGTGCATAATGTCCAAGAGGAAAAAGGCCATAACGGGTTCATTGTAATACTAAAGAGAAAAAAGAAAAAGTTATAAAAATAAAAGAGGCTATAAGGCTCAAAACAGGGATCATGGGATATCATTTCACAATGGAAAGGTAATTTAGGAAAAAAGTGAACTAATATAACAAGGGCCTATGATGCTTTCCCAACCGACTATCCTACAACCCAGGTAAGACTAACTGGGCAAGTTCTGAATTTTACACAGAAAGAAAACTAAGTAATATCGCATAAATATTGCACGGAGTCACATAATAAGATACTACCTATCCAGTTCATGCAATTGTCAGTAATGATTATGATGTCACAAACAATAATACCATAATAAGATTTACAATAGTCACATATACATTCATATAACACTATTACCAATTTGGCAATTGGAGTGGTATTTATCATCTATATTAATAATAAAAAAATATGTCAACTTCCCCAAATACATATTTATCACCAAGTTAACCACAAAACATCATGAAACAAAACACTAAAAATGTTGGATCTACTAGGAATAAGACTCTGGAGAAAAGTGGAACGACACAAAAAAAACCCAAGAGGACATTAAGACGTACAACTATCCCTACCCTCAACTTAAATTAATTCATTCTCCCCTATATGTCAAATAAAAAAAAGATAGTTAGAAACATACCTGTGGCACCATAGGTGTAAAAATTTGATGTCAATCATGCAATACGAATATAAATAATAAAATACCTTGGGTTGCCTCACAAGTAGTTCCAGATTTGAAGTTGCGGCATGACGGGACTTTGTTGGGTACTAAGACTTCCTCAACAAGTCCATGGGTACCTTGATTACTCAAATTTCATAAAGCTATCCCACTAGTTGGCCTTAAAATATCCCTTTCCCTTTTGAAATTATGAATTTCACACCTAATTAGTTTTCTGATTTAACAATATTCTCATGGGGTAAAGGTATAAAATTAAAGGAACAAAGAAATAGATGTGGTTTGTTGTTATTCATGTCCATTATGTGAGGAATGTAGTTTTTAAATTTTCACTCAGTAAATTCAAGAATATAGACATATTCTTCCTCCTTCATACTCTCTTCTTTAGGCTCGGATGGATCTATTAAGATCTGACTATCAAAGAACGATATGGAAAAATGCTTAGAATGAGTTCCAATACACCCCAACTCCGAATTTGAAGACTTCTTTATATCCCCACATAACCCTAGTATACACTCCTTAAGAGTGACACTATCCATAAAAGCATGAATGATTTTTTACTTCCTCGACTTTTAGCTCCTCGTGATTGATTTTAAAAATTTTATTAGTCCCGCACCACCTATCACTAAGTCATTGGGCATTACATGCAACAACTTTTGCATCCAACACTATTTTTAAGAGGTGAATATCCAAGACTAACTTGTCAACCTCATGCATATGATATTGTCTTTCTTTTTCGAGGAGTGCCAACATGTCAAGAATGCTCTCATTATGTTCTACTATTATATTTATCACACCCCTACAGTAATGAACCATATCATAATGATAAGGATAAATGACTAAATAATCAACATTACTCTATACATCTTCTGGCCAGGCTATCATCTCAAAAAGTGTAGGTTAATAAAATAACTTAAAAAATAATTAAAAAATAAAAGAAAATAAAACCCAATACCTCCAACAACTTGAATTAAGAATTCTGAGAGCGTATTAGCCGACAATGGTGCCAAAATTTGACAACACCCAAAATACACCTCTAATTGGAGGATAAAATAGTTGTTGTCAAATATTGTAACCCAAATAGGTTAGAATCGAATCCCACAAGGAATATTTCATAAATCAATTTCGAATTTGTTACAATTACTTGGCAGTGTAAGAAAGTAAAAGGGGGGATTTTGAAAATACAAAAAAAGGAAAAGAATTGGTTGTTCTTGGTTGTAAATAATAGAAGACAACACTAGGCTTATGTTATCTCTGCCTTCTTAACACAGTAAATTTATCTGGATCAACCTAGCTACTCAATTATTCTGCATGCAAAGCCAACAGGATAAGTCGTATCAACTGCCGGGTATGCTAGATGATAAATTTCACCCTTTGACTTGGTTATCATCTCCAGGTGATGCCTTTTTGATCCTTGTAATGACCTCAGTTCACAAGCTCCTTGGTTATCAGATCAAGTAATTAGATGAGACACTTGATTATAGAATCCCAAATAACTTTATTAATTTATTTTCCTAATCTCAAGCTTCTTGGTTATCAAATGAATGTGAATATAGTCTATCCCAAGGTATGATCGATACTTAAGATTAATTATTATGAAAAAGATTAAGATAAATGTATCCCTAGAATAGATGAATGTCATACTTCCTTTTCGTAGCTAATCTGCCAAAGTTCCCACAACTCTAGCTAAGGGAACTAGTCGCTCATATTTATGAGATCAGTCATGCAATCCACGAACAAAATTGCAAAATCAATCCCCAAATAATGAGGAATAAATCCCAAATTCTTTAATTTAGTAACAAACCAAGAACAAACCAAGAATAATAATCAATACATTGAATTTTGAAATTGGTGAATGTTTTATTGAATGAATGATGGAAATAATCAATGCCTGAAGGGTATTTATAGATTACAAAAACCAAATCCTAATTAAAGTAGTAAAACCCTAGAAATTTACTCCTAAATAAAATAGGAAAACACTATAAGTCAAATCCTAAATAAGGTAGGAAAATATAATTACCTATAAATTATAGGACTTAAGAAACATAATAGGAGTTTAATTGGGAATGTAGAATCTCTAGGAGACAAATACCAACAAAAATGGGAAAGGTAACGTTATTTCGGCACTTGTTACGACTCGGTCTTTAACTCCTACCGGTAAAATACGCATCATACCCTACCTTCTCGTATCCATTCTAGTGCTGAATCTCCCATGGATTCAAATTTCTTTTCATCTTACACCTTCCATTTATGAGTCCTACTTGAGTATACGTTTCGTGTCCTTCACTCGTATCCATCTGGGATTTTGTCTTTCCAAGCTTTAAACACAGGTGTATGTATGACTACCTTATACGAGTCACACTTTGACTTTTGAAATATATAATTTTGAGACTTCAAATTTGGATTTAGAAGCATATTGCTATCACAAATTTTTCTTTGCTTATAGTTATGTGAAAACGTCTATTAATAATTAAATTCTTATGAAGAATCTACCTATAGTCATCCTCAATTATGCAAAGAATTTTGTGTACTTAGTATTTTTTATATCAAGAACAACCAACATATAGACAATTGAATTAGATTTCCAATGATACCAATTTTTCCTTAATTTGATATCGGGGTGAAAAGTTATGGCGAAAATACAAATCATTGCTAAAGTTGTGTCGAATCTGTGTGAGGTCCGACTTGAAAGGTTTTTTCAGGTTATGACTCATACAGACTCCTTACGGATCATTTGGAGAAAGTCTTACCTTGGGAAGTAGAGGCTTAAAATGGGTTTTTTACTACGATTAAAGCAACTTTTCGTAGTTCCTTTTGCATTTAGCATCTAAATCCTAATTTCCTACGAAACACTCTAAAAACACATCAAATATTACAACAGAGCCTTGCATACAGGCACATTCTCATAGTTTAAGCATCATAAGTGCTATATTCCTATAGAACAACAATACCCTCAACATAGATTGTTGTATTTCCTCAGGCAACAAAATATAAAAAAACAATACGATGATGCTTAATCAAGAGAAACGTAAGATACCTATGGCAGTCAATTATCAATTTTAGCTCAAAAAAAAATTACCCTTAAAATTTCATTCACTTTAAAACTAACTGTGTGTATAAATTAAGCAAAACAATGTGATACAAAAGAATCAAGCGACATCATTACATTAGCGACAAAAAACCATGCATATATATAAGTTACACTACCCAAACAAGTATGCAAATAGAAATACAACCCATTTTTCCCTAAAACTCGAAGAATTCCCTCCTCTCTCATATATGAAATCAAGCATGTCAATATAGGGACGGTCTAGAGACACTCACTCTCCTAAAGAAGTTTCAATCAATGCATGTCAAATACCCTAGAGTTGACCTTATTTTCTTGACCTAAGCTTTTGAACTGTTAAGTTAGAATCACAATAGGATTTTTCTTTGGCTTATAATCAAGGGTTGGGTCTGGTATGATATATATGAATATCTAGAGTGATGAAACCTCCTTGGCACTACACTAACTTTACGGGTACACACATAACTATTTTTTTTATTTCTCCTTTTCTATTTTAAAGCATATTCTGGTCTGGTCTGGTGTTTGTCTTTATTTTTCTCTTTTTTTACAGATTTTCTTATCTTTTTCTTTTCTTTTTCAACCATAACCATTCATACTTTCTTTTATCTAATTTTACCCTTTTTTATATCTATTTTACTTTTCATACCCCTGTGATAGCCACCCTCAATGCATGTGATTTGCCTCAGTTGAGGTAAACAATGTCCAAGGAGGACCAAGGCCAAAACAGGTTTAATTTAAACCAAACTAGGAAAGTGAAAAAGGTGCAACCAGAAAATAGGCTATAAGGCTCAAAATTAGGATCAAAGGATATTATTCCACAATGGAAAGGTAGTTTATGTAAAAAATGGCCTAATTTCGAAAAAAAAAACCAATGATTCTTACCCAACCTACTATCCTACAACCTAGGCAAGACTAATTGGGCTGGTTATGAATTTTACGCATAAAGAGAACTAGGTAGTATATCACAAGTATGACACGGAGTTACATCACAAGCTATGACCTATCCACTTCATTAAATTCTCAGTAATGATTATCATGTCACTAATAATAATTCAATGAAAAGATTCACAACAGTCAGAGAAAGATTCATACCACACAGTACCAAACTGTCAATTATAGAGGTATTTATCATTAATCTCAAAAATAAAAAAATATGTCAACTTCCCAAGATAATTATTTCTCTCCAAGTTAACCAAAAAATATCATAAAACAAAACACAATATTCCTAAACATGCCGACTCTACTAGGAATAAGACTATGGGGAAAGGAGGTACGACATCAAAAATTCTAAGAGGACATCATGTCCCATAAGTAGCCCCTCCCTTAATTTAAAATCATGAATTTTCCCTTATATGTCAAACTAAAACAAAAGAGTTAGACACATAATTATGGCACCATAGGTCGAGAGACGTAACGTCAATCACACAATATGGATACAGACAAAAAAATACCATAGTTTTCCTCCCAAGTAGTTCTTGATTTCGCATCACGGCATGATGGGAATTTGTTGGTACTCAGACTTCCCCAACAAGTACAAGGGTACCTTAATTACAAATATTTCATCAAGGTATCCCACTAGTTGTCCTTCAAATTTCTCTTTCCATTTTGAACTTTAGAATTTCACCCCTAATTGTTTTTTTTGATTTCACATTATGCTATGGGGTGAAGGTATAAAAATAAAGGACCCAAGAAATATATGTGGCATGTAGTTCTTCATAGACCTTGTGTGATGAATGTAGTTCATTGATTTTGACTTAGAAAATTAAAGAGTGTAGACATATTTTTACTCCTTCATGAACTCTGCTTTAGGCTTAGATTCTCGATCAAGATCTGACTATCAAAACACAATATTGAAAATGCTTAGAGTGAGGTCCAATGCACCCCAACTCCGAATTTGAAGTCTTCTTAACATCCCTACATAACTCAAGTATACTCTCCTTAAGAGTGACGCTATCTATAAGAGTATGAGAGTATTTTGATTCCTTCTCTTTTAGCTCCTCATGTTGGCTTTTAAAAAATTTTTTAGTCTCATACCACCCATCACCATACCACTGGGCGTAAAACGTAGTATCTTTTGCATCCAACTCTATTTGTAGGAGGTAAAAATAAAAGACAAACTTATCAACCTCGTTCATATGATAATGTGTTTCTTTTTCAAGGAATGCCACTGTATCATGAATGCTTTCATTACTTTCCATTAATATATTTATCACAGCCCTGCAGTAATGCACCATATTATAAGGAAAAGGATCAATGAACAAAGAGTCATCATCACTCTGTACATCCTCTGGTCGGGCTATTATCTCAAGAAGAGTAGGTTAACAAAAAACATAAATAATAATTAAATAAACAAAATAAAATAAAACCCATTAACTCAATCAACTTTAATCAAATATTATGAAGTTTTATTCCCCAGGTATGGCACCAAAATTTTCTAACTCCCAAAACACACATCTAATTAAAGGACAATACGTTCGTTGTCAAATATAGCAACCCAAATATGTTGGGGTTGAATCCCACCGAGAATACATTGGAAATCTATCTCGAATTTATTACAATTACCAGGAAGTTCAAGAAAGTAAAAGTGTGCTTTGTTAAAATAGAAAAAAGAAAAAGAATTGGTTGTTCTTGGTTGTAAATAATAAAATATGAACACTAGGCTTGTGTTCCCCTTGGCTTCTTAACTCCATAAATTTCTCTTGACCAACCCAACTACTCTGTTGTTCTGCATGGAAATCTTACAAAATAATTCTTATCAACTGCTGGTTAACCTAGAAGATAAATTTCACCCTTTGAGTTGGTTATCATCTCCAGGTGTTGCCTTGTTTCTCGTTGCTACGACCTAAGTTCACAAGCTCCTAAGTTATCAGATCAAGTAATTACATAAGAGGCTTGTTATAAAATGCCAAATCACAACCTTAATTTCTTTTCCTAAGCACAAACTTCTTGGTTATCAAATGAATGTGAATACAGGTTATCTCAAGGTATGAATAATACTTAAGATTAACTATTGCGGTGAATATTAAGAAACATGCAGCCCTAGAGTACATAAATGTCACACTTTCTCAACATAGCTAATCCGCCAGGGATCCCACAACTCTATATTAGGGAATTAGACGCTCATATTAATGAGATCAATCATGGAATCCTCATACAAAATTACAAAATCAATCTCCAAAGTTTGAGGGATAAATCCCAAAGTCCTAATATGAATGACAAACCAACAACAAACCATGAATAACAATCAATATATTGAATTTTGAAATTGGTGAATGTTTTATTTAATGAATTATTGAATAAATAAAACAAATCCTAAACGATATTTAAAGATTACAAAAACCAAACCCTAATTAATGTAGGAAAACCGTAGAAATCAACTCCTAAATAAAACAGGAAACACTATAAAGAAAATCCTAAATAAAATAGGTCAACATAGTTACCCATACATAATAGGACTTAAAATCATAGGAGTGTAATTGGGATATATGGAAACTCCAAGAAACAAATCCCAACAAAAATAGGAAAGGTGATGTTATGTCGGTACTTGTTACGACTCAATCTTCAACGCATGCTGGTATCATACGCGTCGTATCCTACCTTTTGGTATTCATTCCTCTATCAAATCTCACAAGGATTCAAATTTGTTTTCATCTTAATACTTATGTTTATGAGTCGTACCTAAGTATACGACTCGTGTTCTTCACTCGTATCCACCTGGGATTTTGTCTTTCCAAACTTAGAACTATGGTTTGTGTAGGACTACCTTATACGAGTCATACTCTGATATCTGACTCATATAATTTTAAGACATCAACTTTAGATTGAAATGCATTTTACTATAAAAAATGGTTGTTTGTTTATAGCAAAAGTGAAAACATCCATTAACAATTAAATTCTTGCGAAAAATCTAGCTATCATCATCTTCAACCACGCATATCCTTTTATGTACATGGTATTTTTTATCTCAAAACCAACCAACTGATAGATAATTAAATTAGATTTTGAATGATACCGATTTTTCCTTATTATGATATTGGGGTTAAAAGTTATGGCCAAAATATTGAAGCACCGCAAAAGCTGTATCAAATTTGTCAGAGATACAACTTATAATGTTTGTCCGGGATATGACTTGTATAGAATCCTTACGGGTTTTTAGGAGAAAGGCATAACTTGGGAATTGGAGGATTAATAAGGGCTTTTAACTATGATTCAAGCCACTTTTCATAGTTCCTCTTGCATTTAGCGTCCAAAACCTAATTTCCTACAAAACACTCCCAAAAACACATTAAATATAACAACATAGCCTTAAATATATGTTTGTTCTAACAGTTTAAGCATCGTAAGTTCTTTATTTCTATATCACATCAAGACGCTTAACTTTGAACGCTATGTGACCTTAGGAAACAAAACATACCAAAATAACATGACGATGCTTAAACAGGAGAAACGTAAGATACCTTAGGTAGTCAATCATAAATTTTAGCTCAAAACATATTACCCTCTCTAAGCTAAATCACTTTAAAATTAACTGTGTGTATTAATGAAGCACAATAATGTGACAAAAAGGAATCAAAGAAAGTGATTACATTATCGACAAATAACAATTAATATATACAAGTTACACCACCCAAAAAAGTAAGCAACTAGAACTACAACCCATGTGCCCTCATAATCAAAGAAGTCCTTCCTCACTCATATACGAAATCAAGTATATCAATATAGGGACGGTCGATACCCTCTCTTATAAAGAAGTTCCAATCAATGCAAGTCAAATACCATAGACTTTCCCTTATTTTCTTTACCTAAGCTTGCAGACAGTTAAGTTAGGATCACTATCAGACTTTACTTTGGCTGTAATATAGGCTTTGGGTAGGTATGATCCGTATGAATATTTAAAGTGACTAAGCCTCCTTGGAACTACACTAAATTTTGGGGTCTACACTTAACAAATTATTTTAATTTATTTCTTTCTATCCTTATTTCTCCTTTTCTATTTTAAAGCATATTTAGGTTAGATGTGGTCTTTTAGTCTTTGTTTTTCTACCACGCTCAGTCGTACTTTCTTTTATCTTATTTCACCCTTCTTTATATCCATTTCACACTACACACCCCTTTTATATCCACTATCAACATAAGAGATTTTCCTCAGTTGAGGTGGAAAATGTCCAAGGAGGACCAAGGCCAAAATATGTTCAGTGTAATACTAAGTAGGAAAGTGAAAACGGTGTAGCAAGAAAATAGGATATAAGGGTTTAACAAGGGATCAAGGGATATCATTTCCCAATGGAAACATAATTTAGCTAAAAGTGCACTAATATAAATAACGCCCAGTGATCCTTTCCCAACTGACTATCCTACAACCTAGGCAAGACTAACTGGGCAAGTTCTGAATTTTACGCAAAAAGGGAACTAGGTAGTATCTCACACATATGGCATAGAGTTACATCACAAGCTAATACCTATCCAACTCATGCAATTTTCAGCAATGATTATCATGTCACTAATAATAATGCTATAAAATCATACTATAGTCCCATATAGATTTATATCACATAGTTACCAAATTGACAATCTGAGAGGTATTTATCATTTATCGAAGAAATCAAAAATTATGCTAACTGCCCTAGATATATATTTCTCTACAATTTAACCATAAAAAATCATGAAACAAAACACAATACACCTAAACATGTCTGCTCTTCTAGGAACCAGACATTGAGGAAAAGAGGCACGTCAACAAAAACCCCAAGAGGACATCAAGACCCATGAGTAGTAACCCTAAATTTGATAATGCCCAAAAAACACCTCCAATTGAAGGATAAAGCGATCATTTCCAACTATAGCAACCCATCTAGGTTATGGTCAAATCCCATACGAAATACGTAAGAATACTATGTCAAATTTGTTATAATTACTAGGCTGTGCAAGAATGTAAATGGGTGGATTTGTTAAAATATAAAAAAGGAAAAGAATTGGTTGTTCTTGGTTGTAAAAAATAAAAGACGAACACTAGGCTTGTGTTCCCCTGGCTTCTTAACTCTATAAACTTTTTGTGATCAACCCAACTTCTCGGTTGTTCTGCATACAAAGCTTACAAAATATGTCTAAACAACTACCTGGTGAGCTAGAAGATAAATTTCTCCCTTTGACTTGGTTATAGTCTAAGGGTTTCACCTTGTTGCTCCTTGGTACGACCTTAGTTCATAAGATCCTTGGGTATCAGATCAAATAATTAGATGAGACGTGTGTTTGTCGAATCCCAAATTACTGTGTTAATTTCTTTTCCAAAATGAAAGTTTCTTGATTATCAAATGAATGCAAATATAGGCTATATAAAGGTAAGGCTCATACTTAAGATTAATTATTGCGAAGAAGATTAACATACATGTAGCCCTATCATAGATGAATGTCATAATTCCTCTATGTAGATAATTCGCCAGTTTTCTCACTACCGTAGCTAAAAAAGTACAATATAAATCTCAAAATAATGAGGGATATATGCCAAAGTCTTAAATAGAATAACAAACTATAAACAAACCAAGAATTATATTCAATACATTGAATTTTGATATTGGTGAATGCTTTATTGAATGAATGATGGAATAAATAAAACAAAGCCTAAAGTGTATTTATAGATTACAAAAAATAAATCCAAATTAAATTAGGAAAACCCTTGAAATCAACACCTAAATAAATAGGAAAATACTATAAATTAAATCCTAAATAATATGGGTCAACATAATTATCCATACATAATCAGATATAAAAATCATAATATGAGTGTAATTGGGATATATGCAAACTCGAGTAATCAAATCCCAACTAAAATAGGAAAGGTAATGTTATGTTGACAATCATTATGACTCGATTTTCAACTCATACCGGCATCATATATGTCGTACCCTAACTTCTCATATCTATTCCAATGTCAAAATTCCCAAGGCATTAACTTTCTTTTCATCTTATGACTTCTGCGTATGAGTCATACCTGACTCGTGTCCCTCACTCGTATCCATCTTGAGTTTGGTTTTCCAAACTTTTCACATTAGTTTGTGTATGACTTCTTTATATGAGTCATACTCAAATATCAAACTCATAAACTTTTTAGACTTTAACTTTGGATTTCTATGCGTATTATATCACAAATGGGTCTTTGCTTATAGGCAAGTGAAAATGTCCATTAACAATTAAGTTCTTGTGAAGAATCTAGGTATTGTCATCTTCAATGGAGCATACCATTTTGTGTACTTATTATTTTTGATCTCAAGAACCACCAATAGATATACAATTGAATTATATTTCGAAAGATAAAAATTGTGCCTTAATCCGATATCTGGATGAAAAGTTATGGACAAAATACTAAAGCACAGCTGAAGCTGTGTTGAATTTGTCTAAGGTACGACTTGTAAGGTCTGTCATGGATACGACTCGTATAGACTCCTTATGGATCATTAGAAGGAGGTTTTACCTTGGGCAGTAGTGGCTTAAAATAGTTTTTTAACTACAATTAAAGAAACTTTTCATAGTTCCTCCTGTATTTAGTGTCCAAAACCTAATTTCCTGCGAAACACTCCAAAAACCATATAAAATATAACAACAGAGCCTTAAGTACATGCAAGTTCTCATATTTTAAGCATCATAAGTTCTATATTTCTATAGCACAACAATACCGTCAACTTAGATTGTTGCATTTCCTCAGGCAACAAAATATAACAAAACTATACGATGATGTTTAACCAAGTGAAATGTAAGATACTTATGGCAGTTAATAATAAATTTTAGCTCACAACACATTACCCTCTCCAAGTTCAGTAACATTCAAAACAATTGTGTATATTAATGAAGCACAACAATTTGACATAATGGAATCAATTTTCATCATTATATTAGCAACAAACAAGCATGCATATATACAAGTTACACTACCCAAATAAGTAAGCAACTAGCAATTCAAGCCATGTGCTCTCATAATCAAAGAAGTCCCTCCTCACTCATAAATGAAATCAATTATGTCAATATGGGGATGGTCTATAGAAACTTACTCTCAAAAAGAAGTTCCAATCAATGCATGTTAAATACCATGGACTTGGCCTTATTTTCTTTACCTAAGCTTTCCGATAGTTAAGTGACGACCACTATAGGACTTTTCATCGGCTTGTAATGTTTGATTGGGTATGGTATGATACATTTGAATATTAAAAGTTACTCAACCTCCATGGCACTACACTAACTTTTTGGGTCCTTACCGATTCTTTTACATTATTTATTTCCTTCTTTATTTCTCCTTTTCTATTTTAAAGCATATTCAAGTTAGGTGTGGTCTTTTAGTCTTCTTTTTTCTTCTTTTACAAATTTTCTTTTCTTTTTCTACCACACCCAGCCACACAATCTTTTCTCTTATTTTGTCTTTCTCTATATCAATTTCATATTAAGCACTGCAATGACAACCACCCTCAACTTAAGTGATTTGCCTCATTTGATGTGCACAATGTCCAAGGAGGACCAGGGCCAAAACAAGTTCATTGTAATATGAAAAAGGTTAGTGAAAAAGGTTTAACAAGAAAATAGGCTATAAGGCTAAAAACCGAGATCAAGGGATATCATTTTACAATGCAAAGGTAATTTAGGTTAAAAGTGGACGAAAAAGTGGCCTTTGATCCTTTCCCAACTGACTATCGTACAAACTAGGCAAGACTAACTGAGCAAGTTATGAATTGTACACACAAAAGGAACTAAGTTGTATCTCACCCACATGGCATAGAGCAACATCATAAACTACTACCTATCTAGTTAATGCAATTGTCAACAATGATTATCATGTCACTATTAATAATACCATAAAAGGATTCTCAATATTCGCATATAGATTTATAAGACACAGTTACCAAATAAACAATTGAATAGATATTTATATTTTATCTCAAAAATCAAAAAATATTTCAACTACCCTAGATACTTATTTCTCTCTAAGTTAACCTCAAAACATTATGTAAAAAAACACAATACACCTAAACATTCTGGCTCTACTAGGAACAAAACTCAGGGGAAAAGAGGCACGTCAACAAAAACCCTAAGAGAATATCAAGAACGACAAGTACTAACCCAAAATTTGATAACACCTTAAATACTTCTCCAACTAAAGGATAAAGCAGTCTTATCAAATATAGTAGCCCAACAAGATTGGGGTTGAATCCCACAGGGAATACATCGAAAATCTATATCAAAATTATTATAATTACCAGGAAGTGCAAGAAACTAAAAGGGGGATTTGTTAAAATAGAAAAATGGAAAAGAATTTGTTGTTCTTGGTTGTAAACAATAGAAGATGAACATTTGGCTTCTATTTTCCCTGGCTTCTTAACACCATAAATTTCTCATGATCAACCCAACTACTCTGTTGTTCTGTATGCAAAGCATACAAGATACGTCTTGTCAACTGGCAGGTAAGCTAGAAGATAAATTTCACCCTTTGACTTGGTTTTCTTGACTAGATGTTTCCTTATTTCTCTTTTTTATGAACTTAGTTCACAAGCTCCTTAGTTATCAGATAAAGTAATTAGATGAGATGCTTGGTTATCAAATCCCAAATCACTGCCTTAATTTTTTTCTTAATCGCAAGATTCTTTCTAATCAAATGCAAGTACAGGCTATCTGAAGGTTTGGCCGATACTTAAGATTAATTATTCTGATGAGGATTAAGATACATGCCACCCAAGAATAGATGAATGTCACACTTCCTCTATGTAGCAAATCCGCCGAGGTTCCCACAACTCTAGCTAAGGAAATTAGCCGCTCATATTTATGAGATGAATCATGGAAAGCAAAAACAAAATTACAAAATCAATCTCCAAATATTGAGGGATAAATCCCAAAGTCTTAAATTGAATAACAATCCAAGAAAAAACTAAGAATAATAATCAATACTTTGAATTTCAAAATTAGTGAATGTTTTATTGAATGAATTATTGATTAAATAAAATAATGCCAAATGGGTATTTATAGATTACAAAAACCAAATCCTAATTAAAGTTGGAAAACACTAGAAATAAACTCCTAAATAAAATGGGAAAACTCTATAAATCAGACCCTAAATAAAATAGGACAACATTATTACCTATACATAATAGGACTTAGAAAAACATAATAGGAGTGTAATTGGGATATATGGAAACTCCAGGAAAAAAATCACAACTAAAATTGAAAGGTGACATTATGTCGGCACTCTTCATGACTCAATCTTCAACTCATAACAACATCATACGAGTCATACCCTGCCTTCTTATATCCATTATAGTGTTGAATATCCTAAGGAATCAACATTTTATTCAGCTTACAACTTCAGCTTATGATTCATACCTGAATATACAACTCGTGTCCTTCATTTGTAACCACTTGGGATTTTATCTTTCCAAGCTTTGAACACTGGTTTTTATGCGACTTCCTTATACGATTCATACTCAGACTTCCTACTTGTATACTTTTGAGACTTCAACTTTGAATTTAGATGCATATAAAGATCATAAATAACTCTTTGCAAATGGGCAAGTGAAAAGATCCATTAACAATTAAGTTCTTTTGATGAATCTAGCTAATGTCATCTTCAACTGCCCATACCTTTGTGTGTACTTAGTAAATTTGATCTAAAGACCCATCAGCAGATAGACAATTGAATTAGCTTTCCAAAAATACCAATTTTTCCTTAATCTAATAACGTTGTGAAAATTTATGGCCAAAATACTTAAGAAGTATTGACGTTGTGTCAAATTTGTCTGAGGTATGACTTGTAAGTTCTATCAAGGATACAAATCGTATTGACTCCTTATGGGTCATTAGTAGGAATTCATTAGTAGAAAGTCGTACCTTGTCCTTCAAAGTCTTAAAATGGTTTTTTAAGTATGATTCAAGCCACTTTTCGTAGTTCCTCATACATTTAGCATCAAAAACCTAATTTCCTGCAAAACACTCCCAAAAACAGATCAACTATAACAACGTAACCTTAAGTACATTCATGTTCTCATAGATTAAGCATTGTACGTTCTATATTTCTATAGCACATCACGTCCATCTGGCTGGGCACTTGACCAAACTTTTGTCCTGCCAGCTTGAGACTCCCTTGACTACACTAGAAACCACCATAATAACCATGTAAACCACTTCTAGCTCAGAGATAAACTAATCTAATAGGGGAAACACTCTAATCTAAAGTAAATATTGCACCATGACATGGGTAATATCGCAAATAATAACAAAGGAGTCCATAACTATAACATGAGATATGAGTTGAACAAGAACCACTAGATCTGGTTGACCTAGAGTAACCACCATAACTAGAATAACTTTAAGATGAACCCCTCAAAGCCTGACCACTACCCTTACCAGGTCTCACAGTGCATCTCCTCCATCACCCAAGCATAATGTGACAACATAGAAAAAGATTGACCCTCCACAACTAAACTCTGGATAACCATGTGAATACAAATGGTAAATCTCAATCCTCTTATAATGTACCAAACTCTTTCATTCTCAGTTTCAAAAATAAAAGTTGCATACCGATCCAACTCATAAAAATAAACCTTATATTGTGCAACTGTCATGAAGCCTTATTCAAATATAGAGAAGTTATCCCTGAAACAATCTCAAAGGTTGTGATTCACGTACTTCTATAAGAACATCTCAGAGAACTGAGTCTGTGACAAGGAAGAAACTCCAGCTATCCTAGAATTAATATGACCTCACCACTAGTGTCGAGAAGAAATGTTAAACTAAAATGTGGGCTAATCCACACTATGAGTCTCCATAAGACCCAAACCACGAAGCCTATCCTCACAAGTAATTACAAACTAAATCCCACCAGTTGGTAAGCCAAACCAAAAGCCAGAGCTAACACAATGGGTTAATTCAGTAGAAAAATTTCCCAACGTAGATGAACTTTAAAAACACAGTATATATAAATAGAAAAGGGTCTAAATTAACTAAACAATCACTAAAATTTACAAATCCTAAGTCTTAGTAAATCCAATATAAGAGTATCTAAAAGTTAATGAATCTTATAATCTAGAATAGTCAATACATCTATCTTAAAACAAAATACTGAATATAAAGATAGAGGAATAAAAGGCAACTCAAACTCCAAGAGCTCACCCAATCTCCATAAATCAGTCACAATACGAACAATGATCAACAATGAAAGGTATTACTTGAATCTGCACAAAAAATATATAGAAGCATAGTACGAGTACCAATAAAATAGGAACCTAGTAGGTATCGTTGGCCAACTATGTTAAATCATGATATAGGCATAATTAAATACAAGATAATGATAACTAAGTCAAGTTACAGAAATGAACCTTAACCGTATGGAACATCATTTTACATAATTAGTAATTACACCAAAATGACAACATATCATGAGTCATCAACATAGTCCATTATTGTTGTACAATCATATATAAGTAATTTGGAATAATAATGCATTATAAAGTATTATCACAAGAAAACATAACTATAGAATTGGCGCTGATACCCCCAATTGGTGTAGAAAAGTAAAGAACACGTCACAACCTCACATGTGACCGAAGAGTACACTCAAGATAAGAATATTGCAATCAACCAATTGAATAGTAAACTTTCATCATCATTAGATCATTATTCCACAATTATCATCAATATGTCATTTATCAACATTATCCCAACTCCCGTACATTAGGAAAGTAATAACATTCAAAAATATTATCATAATTTAATAATCTTAGCATCAATATACAATAGTAAATCATCTCTTATTAACTAATCCATTTGACTACTAGTCATCCTATAACCATTAATCATTATTCAATAAGTATTTACCATATATTGACTAATCACTATTAATTAGGTAAACATCATTGCACATATAGCATAATTTATTGTCTAATCCCCCTTTTCGAACTAATCCTCAATTACCAATTAGTCATTATTAGCCACTTGGACATCATCCACCACTAATCATTAATTATCACTAATCCTCTATTATACCTAATCATCAATTATCGCTAATCAATAATTATCCCTAATCATCAATTATACCTTTTTATAAATATCTATCAATTACAAGACAACATACCCTAATTTCAAATAAGTATTTATAAGAATATATTTCCATAAATAGGGCTAGCCAAACTCAAATCGGTAAATATACACTTAGGCATATCAATATAATCATACTTCAACTTGTTGAGTATCATTATATTATGTTAATGTCCTCCGACTTTTCATTGTATCATTATATCATTATAATATTCTCCGGCATTGCTGAATATAATTATATAATCATAATATCCTTCATCCTTATCTGACATCATCATAGTATCCTCTATCCTCGCCAAGTATCAATATCATTATAGTATCATTTAACCTTGCCGATCATTATGAATACTATCATAATTGGTGCTAAAATAAATAGCATTAGAATTCATATAATCAAACATTATTATTTCAAGTATAACTAATGGCATAATTTCTCATGTCATTAATAAGCATAACTTCTAACATAATTCATAGCACAATTGCTAATATCATCATTAGGAATATTTCCTAGCATAAATTATAGCATGATTTCTTAGTATAATCATAATCAGAAGAAATATGTTAAGCACTAACTCATTAATAGCACATTCAAAGACTTGTCATAAACATAACAGATACCTTGGTAGTATCTTGAGCAATAATAATCTATGGCATAATCTATAGCTTATTAATAGCATGGTCCACAAATAATTTATGAATTTGACAATATCATAATCAAGGTCTTGTTCACTAGTATATTCAAAAGCGCAATAAATAGCCACAACAATAGTATAATCAATAGCTCGTCATAAGTGTAACCAATAAATCATACATATGTCATAATCATTAGGCATTACTTCTAAAATTATTCATCATAACCTACAAGTACAAAGGATCCTTCTATATTGACTTAAATGGGCTTTTTCTAAGCTTATTGTAAGCATATAAAGGTCTCAAGATAACTACCATTATTCAAAGTGTCCTTTTCTAATTCCCTGAACTTCATTCTAGGTAAAATACAACCCTAGACTAGGCTAAGGTCTTCAAATGCACACATATATTTATAGAAAACCATGATTAGTCCTAATGTAATAGTTCTTCTAAAACACAACAACTAAGCAAATAAAGAAACTCAGGCTACCTTCCTTCTAATGGACTAAGGTTCAAGACAACAATATATGTTTTTAAACTTTATGGTATCAGCTTAGAATAACCGGTCTAACTAATCCTAAGCCTTACATTGTGTTGATCCAACACATAAAACCCATTCCAAATCCAATAAAATATCATAAAAATACTACGACACAGCTCAATCTAAATAGGTATAAACAAAGCATAACTCAAAGTCGAGGAAAGCTCAACAAACTGCTAAACCTTTTCTCATTCTATCCAAGAATCTTTTCCAAAATGAATAGCTATCATAAACACTTTTTATTCATCAATACGAGAATAACAATACCCATATTTCACCATTGTACTTTGGGTCTAAAAATTACCACAAAAATCCTATTTGGGTCCCACTTATAGAAATCACATTTCCAAAACCAATCTAACATAATAAAAAGCTCATGAAATCATTACCCTAAAGAGTGGGTAAAAACCAATCAAATTTTTGGGTAACATCAAGACCTAAAGGTTTTGGGGGTTCTGAGAAAATAATTAAGAAATTAAACCATGAATTTAAAGGATTCTTAACTTAAATTCGTTGGAGAAATAAGAAATAGATATTAATTTAGCTTCCCAAGAACCCACAAGCTTCAGTTATAAGTTAAAGCACTATTTTAGGGGTATTAGTACACACGAAAAGAGTAAAAGTAGGCAAAATAAAAAACTAAAGGGTCATTTTATACAAAGTTTAGGCCGTTTAAAGCGACTACCATGACTAGCAGTGAGCACTCGCAGTATATTAGCCCTAAACATGCTGATCTTGATGGCGATAAGCTTTGGAGATATTCCTTTCTCCTATGTAGAAGGAGTCACAATCTTGGCCATCGCTGGCGATCGCCAGCACACCAGATAGTAGCTGAAAATTTGGAAAATTTAATAAGTATCTGTCATTCCCTAGATATTCTTTCAAAATCCCCTATATTTAAACAAACTATGAAACCACACAAAATTCAACATTTCAAATATGATGGCATACTTGAATTTTCAATCCTAGCTTATTTCGACAAAACTTGAGTCCCACACCGATATTTTTATTTTCATAACTTTTTGACCAAAGGTCAAAATGAGCTCGGGCACCTTGGGACCCAAACCAAAGGCCTACTATGCCTAAAATTAACATTATAGAGTTGATAGAGCAATCAGAATTCACATAAGAGGTCATTTTTCTAATGTTTTTACAGGGTGGTATTTGGAACCCACGAAGATTTTAAAATAAAGAATTGGCTCTAAAAAGCAAATAAACAGCTCGGTAACTAATCTTCAGCCACAACTAGCTATAAATGTCTTGGAAAACTATGAAAAATCACTTGTATTGAAAATAAGCAGTTGGGCAAGAAGTATATACCTCACAAAGAAAATAAGCCCTAGTCATAAGCACAAACTATGACTTGGGCAAGAAGTACATACCTCACATTCTTTGAGATTGTTTAAGGGATCAATTTTCTAGATTGAAGTAGTGCTCCATGACAGTTGTAGAATATAAGAATTATTTCTATGAGACGTGTAGGCATACAACTTCTATTATGTACACTAAGTATAAGAGAGTTTGTTGCTTTGTTTGAGGGTTAACACTTCCCATTTGTTTGTATACTTAGAGTTTACTTATTGCAAGTATTTCTTTTACTATGGTTGCATATCATGCTCGGGTGATGGAGAAGATGCACTGTGAGGCCCAAAGGGGACATGATAAAAGGCCTAGATATTAGGACTATTTCAGTGGGAGCCGTTGGAGTTCCTAATTTAGAGGTACTAGTTCTTATGGTTGGTATTCTCTGCGTTTATCCTATCATACTTAGAGTCAACCTAATTGACCTATTTAGGTAGTACTTTATACTATAGACTGAGGTCATTCTAGTGCCAGAGACTATTGTAATGACCCGATTTTCTAGAATAGAAATGTCACATGGTGCTTATGATTTCGAAGGACCACAAGCTAACCCTCTACTGATATCTATACTTGTGCACTGTATAATATATGAAATAAATATGGAAAACTTGTCAAAACTGGACATAAGATTCAAAACATTAAGAATACTCAAAATTGAAAACTGAATATTAATACATCTATCCAAAAAAACTTTAAACTATCCGAACTATGGAGTTGATAGAACATGTCCCCAAATAACTCGGTCTACTAAAAACAAACTAAATATGATATGATAATAAAATAAGGATCATCCTCAAATAAAAAGTTCTCACTACTACGTCTACTACTGCTGACTGGGACTGATCTTCTAGGGGTACTCTGCATCTTATGCCTCTGAACCTATGGTGTTAAATAAAACACCATAGCGCAAATTCATCAGTACTGGAATGTACTAAGTATGAATATGAGGTAAAGCTAAATGCAAGGGCTTATCCATGGACAATTACTTAACTAAATAATCATGAAAGTAATAAATGAGAACACATATATGAATGCAAAAATCATAATTAAAATCATCGTGACTCAAAATACTGAAACTCAGATACTGCTTTACTATCATCTGAACTCACTGCTAATACTGAGATACTGAACAACTGAATCACTTGCTATTGATAACCGAGTACTGGAGTTAAGATCAGTCCTCTCTAGTGAGTGATCTTGGAAACTGATGTTACTGGAGCTAATTAACTGAATCTACTCATATCAATGACTACACTCTGAACTTGCTACTCTCAACTGACTAAATCAAAGGTCAAACCTCTATAACAGATGATCCCTAAATCTACTATCAATGATAAGAAGAGATTTTATCTAAGATCGATCCTATCTAGCGGAGGATCTCTGAATCTGATAATGAGAATACTCAACAAAATCTGAGGTTGAGTTTAAGCCTATCTAATGGTGACCCCTGGATCTAATAATGAGATCACTCAACTAAATCTGAGACTGAGATCAAGCCTATCTAATGGGTAATCCCTGGATCTGATAATAAGATCACTCAACTAAATTTGAGAATGAGATCAATCTTATCTAATGGGTGATCTCTAGATCTGATAATACTGATACTAAATATGTTTAAATGAGACTATTCCTAGCTAGTGGGTGGTCTATAAATCAATGGAACTATCTAAGTTCCATACTGAGATAGGTGACTGTATCTGACAGTCTTGATTTTTGAGTTCTACTCTGAAGACTGATACTAAAACTGCAACTGTGGGAGTGCTCACTTATCCGACATGCCCCAAATGTGACCTAGTGGGGTCCAAGATATAATTCCAGTTATAAAGGTGTTAATACCATGCCACAAGTAACGACCTTTACTCTGGTCAAGCCTCTCTACTGGGTGACCCTCATAGGTAGTCAAGCCTAAGGCAGTTTAACAGTCAAGCCTTATTCTAATGTGTGAATACTTCTCCTATGCTAGCTACGTGGTTTTGGAGTTCAGGTAGAGCTCCTATTGACTCTGCCTCTCTAACGAGGAGCTTCCATCCATGTACTTGCTTGGTGCTAACTCCTACTCTCAACTAAAAGTCTCTGAACTAATTCTTAAATTAACTTAAATCGAGCTGAATCTGCTACTGATAATATTTCTTGAATGACGTGACCGAGTTACACTGAATTTACTTGGTTCTATATCTAATGAATTACTACTGAATCTCATTATCTGACTGCATGATATAGAGTTCCAAATTGAATACTTGAATACTACTAGATCTGAGCTGAGTACTGAACTGAGGATAGAATACTAGTGATACTGAGATTATTGAGATTTTTGATATTTCTTAAGTTTGGTATCTGCCAGAGAGTATAGAGTTCTATAAATCATTGAGTTCTGAGAATCATGGCTTAATTAATATTATCGAGAAAACTAACACGGGTTATAGATTGCAGCTAATTTATCGGGTATAAGTACCCCCGGGACTCAATAACATAAAAGTAAAGCATAACAACTTTTGACTAATCAATACCATGGACATTCATTCACCGTTACAACCACTAAAGCATCTGTTCAAGTATTTAGAAATCATAAACATGTGATAGTATAGGGAGACATGATGTTGGATCATACTCCATTCAACAAGTACATGCATCAAACATTTAACATGTATTAAAAAACACATAATTGGGTAATTTCATGCTATCGTGTCACAATTCATTTACTAAGGCTTTTAATCAAACACTTGGCATACATGAGCTTGCTCACAATTGGGGAATTCTATTCAACATGCTATAATGGCTCTAATTCCTTCACATAAGCATTTTATCAGACACATGGGGGGCATATTTTGCTTATTCAATAATTTCTACACTCAATTGACATAAAAACATCACTTAACAAGCAACTTGAAGAGGGTTTGTCAAGAATATCACATACTAGGGCCAAAGCTTGAAACCTTGTAAACAAATCATGAATTAAAACTCAATACTAATATGGAATTCAATTTCAATTCACATGACTCATGAAAATTCATAAACATAAGATATTTGAAATTTAGAAAAAGATTCTTGAGCTTCCTAGATGAAAGGGACCTAAGAATCAACATTCGCATGCCTTAGGGAAACTCTTTCTTGAATGCTCTTGGAGAGATTCTTGATTTCTTGATTTATCTTGATTTTTCCTGAAAAAGAAAAAAAAGATTTTGATTTGTTGGAAACCCTAGTTTTTGATGTTGAAGCTGATAAATGAAGTTATGAGCCTTTATCGGATATAAATAGAGGCTGAAAAGAGTAGGAGAAAAACCAAAAGGTCCTTAACAAAATTGACTAAAAATTACTAATTGGGGACTCCGACGGTAGAAGTGACGGTCCATCGCTAGTCTGACGGTCCATCAGGTCATTAGTCATACGTCGGTTAAAAAAAGAACACAATGCCTTGGTTGCGATGGTCCGAGTGATGGTTCATCGCAAAATAAAAGGACCATCGGATCATCCATCGCACGTTAGCTAGGATGAGGCCACACTGCCTTAGCAGCGACGGTCTCAGTGACGGTCCGTCATCCTGATCGTCATACATAGACCAAAAAAGGGAGTTACTTCCTTGATTTTAATGGTCTGGGTGACAGTCTATCGCAACCTCGACGTTCCATCAACCCGTTCGTCGTACCTGGGTGGTTTTGATAGCTTTTAGTAAAAAGGTCATAACTTTCTTGTTCGATGTCGGATTTTCATGATATTGGTATCGATGGGAAGCTTATTCAATGCTATACATCACAAAAATTTGATATTAGAGAAATTATGCATGGTTTAAAATATTTTTCACTTAGAAAGGGATTTTTTAATCTTTTATGACTGGATTTACACATCACTAAACACACTCTAAGGCTCAGACTATGATAGAATTTTGCGGGGTCTTAAAAATTTCCTAGTCAGGGTGGCGGTAAGTCTAGATGGGTTAATATTATCCCTATTCTAGTCCTGGTAGTTATTCCAGGCAAGTTGAATCAATTAATATTTATTTATCTCAGGGAGCCTATTTTTATTTTTGATCTCATGGTCATTATTCTTTAGAGTTCCCTAGTGATGGGGGTATTATTATTTTACCTCATGATATTTTACCTATTATAGTATTTTATCCCTCATATAAAGGAGGTTTACAAGGTTGTAGGGATGGTTTTTAGGGTACTCAAGGAGATTCTCAAGCAAGCAGGAAAGGAGATCTGTTAGGTACCCAGCCAGGTGGTTGGCATGGTTGGTTATATATAGTTCCTTACATACTCATGGCTAAGACATAGTATGATGATATTGCATGTAAAATTTTTGTGTGCTTCCCATCAATACTTTTTATTTATGATCTTAGCCATGTTTAAATACCTTCTGTCACGGGGCATGGAGTGGTTAGACACAAGCCAATGGGGATTTATTCTTAGATTCATGATAGAAGTTTTATTTCGAAGGGTTTCAAGTATTACCTCTCTTATATTTATAATACTAGTATGTAGAGTCTGTCGCTGGACTCTATTCCTATTATTTGTGATTTTTCTATTGTGTTCCCTATCTGTTTGATTGGTATTCCCCCTATCCATGAGTTTGAGTTTGCTATTGATCTTGAACCTTGAACCCAACCTATTTCTATGGCTTTGTCCAAGCTTAAAGAGATGAAATCTTATCTTTAGGGTCTTCTTGGTAAGGGTTTCATTAGACTAAGTATATCTCCTATGGGAGCTCTTATATTGTTTGTTAATAATTAGAATGTCTCCATGCGTATAATAATTAATTATTGGTAGCTTAATAGGGTAAAAATAAAGAACCTTTATCTTATGCCTCATATTAATGATTTGTTTGACCAACTTATGGGTGAGGTAGACTTTTATAAGATTGATTTATGATTTGGTTACCATTAGTTGAGGATTCGGGCTGAGGATATCTCGAAGATGGTCTTTAGGACCCATTATTATCATTATGAATTCTTTGTGATATCACTTGGGTTAACTAATCACCCTGTTGCATTCATGTATTTGATGAACTGAGTATTCAAGCCATATATGAACTCATTCATGATTATGTTAATTGATAACATCTGATTTTATTAATTAATTTCATACTTGCATATTCAAGGATTAGAAAGAAGCATGCACAGTATTTTAGGATTCAACTGTAGACTTTGAAAGATAATGTGCTTTTTGCCAAGTTCTACAAGTGTGACTTTTGTCTTATCTCAGTGGCATTTCTTTGACATGTGGTGTCAAAGAATAGTATTATGATGGACGAGGCTAAGATTGAAGAAATTCGTGAATGGGCTTGACCTAAATCTCAGATTAAGGTTGATAGCTTCATTGGTTTTGATGGGCATTACAGACACTTCTTTGAGGATTTTGCAACTATTTTAGCCCATATGACCAGATTTACTTAAAAAGAGTTTCCTTTTGATGGTATGGGGAATGTGTGCGGAGCTTTTAAAATCTTAAGGATTTCCTTACATCTACTTCAATCTCTTTTTATAAATATGGGGGATTCATCATACTTTGTAATGCTTTCGGTGTTGGTTTGGGTTGTGTATTAATGCAGGAGGGTTGTTTTATTTCTTATGCCTCCAGATGGCTTAAGGGCGCAACTACTCCACTCATGATTTGGAGTTGGCAGCAGTAGTTTATCACTTAAAATTTAGAGGTATTAGCTTTATTATGTGCATTGTGAGATTTTCACTAGTCGTCGCATTCTTCAGCATCTCATTTCCCAAAAAGAGCTTAATTCTAGGCATTGTAGATTAGAAGAGTTGCTTAAGGATTATTATATTTCTAACTTTTATCATCTGAGCAAGCTTAATGTGGTGGCAGATGCCTTAAGCTGGAAGGTAGTAGGTATGGGCAGGTTGGCTTGTATTTTAGCCTATCAGAGGTCGTTGGATCGGATATTTAGTCCTTAGCTAACTTGATAGTTTTCCCTAAAATTTAAGATCCTCAGAGTATTTTGGATAATATGGAGGTGAGTTCCTTTCTATCTAAGAAGATTTAAGACCTTTTGTTCTAGGATACTAAAATTTGCTTCCTTCATGATCGTGTGTTCAGTGGTAAGTATAAAAGAAACACTCTAGATTCTGAGGATGTTTTAAGATTTGATGGCCACATTTGTGTTTCGATGATTAATGACTTGATTCAGTAGATATTGCATGAGGTTCACGACTCTAGATATTATATTTATCTAGACACAACTAAGATGTATAGAGGTTTACAATAACATTATTAGTGCAGTGATACGAAGAAAGATATGGAAGACTTTTTAGCTCATTGCCTATGCTATAGATAGTTAATTTCCAAGCATCATAAATAGGTGGTTTTACCCAGAGGTGGCTCATTTTTTGGTTTAAATGGGAGAGGATTACTCTAGATTTTTTAGTGGTTTACCTAGCAAATCACATGGTTCAAATGGTATTTGGTTCATTGTCGATCATTCGACCAAGACAACACATTTCACTGCCATTCAAATGTTCTTTAATGCCAAGAGGTTAACCCATATTTATGTTTAAAAGATAATATGTTTGCATGGTGTTCCCATTTATATCATTTTATATCGGTGTTTTGTGTTAATTTTGAGATTTTGGAGAGTATTTCAAGTGGGTTTGAGGACTCTGAAGGATCTCAATAGTTCCTTTTATCTGTAGACAAATATTCTATTAAAGCAGACCATTCAGGTTCTTGAGGATATGCTCTGAGCCAATGTTATGGTCTTAGTGTCCATCGGGAGGAGAACTTAGCCTTGGAAAAGTTTGTGTATAACAATAATAATCATTCGAGTGTTGAGATTGCACCATTTGAGTCTTTGTATAGTAGGAGATATTGGTTTGAGATTTATGAGGTTAGGCCCAATGGTACTGATTTTCTTTAGGAGCGTTGGATAGAGTCAGAGTATTTTTTGATAGGTTCAGAGAAGTTCAGAGTAGGCAAAAAGCCTTCACATACCCTAGGTTTAATGCCTTGAGATTAGGAGTTTGTTATCGTGTATTCATTTGTGTATCAGCTTTGAAGGGTGTGATGAGATTTGGGAGGAAGGGCAAGCTCAATCTTAGATATATTTGAAATTTTGATATTCTTTTTACAGTTGGTGAGGTGGCTTATGAGCTATATCTACCTCTGGATTTTGTAAATATTCATATAGATTTATATGTATCTTTGCTATGTTGATATATTCCTTATTCGTCTTATGTGTATAAGTGGGACTCGATCTAGTTAAGTGAGCGTTTGACCTTTGTAGAGGAGCCTGTGCTCATTTTCTCTAGCGATGTCAGCCGGCTGTGCACTAGAGAGATTTATTTAGTTAAGGTTTAGTAGAGGAATCACCCAATGAAAGAGGCTACTTAGGAGATCAAGAGCGAGATGCATACCCACTAGCCTCACCTGTTTGAGACTTTAGGTATATCCTAATCCATAACTTTCGCGGACAAAAGTTTCTTTAATTGTGGATATTATGATGATCCTCCAAGTCACTTAGGAGATGGTAGGGTTGTCAGTTTAGTCACTGAGAAGTTTGTTTGGTTTCTATAGCCATTTGTATTTTGAAGTCATTGCTAGTTCCAAATTGCCACTGGAAAAAACTATAGTGAAATGATCTCGTATGCAAATTATGACTATGACAACCACTCTATAATGTTTATTTTAGGCTAAGTAGACCATTTGTATGGGTCTCGATGAAGTCAATCTCATTTCGTCCTATGGGTTAGAAAGTTAATAGAATAGAATATGCGTATGCGACCCTTATTTGTTTGAAATGACGTCCGAAGGAAATTTTCAGTTCTCCATGACCTCTAAAACATAGAATTTTGTATGGTTACATAGTTTTTTCCATATTTGATTTAGGATTAAACTTGAGGACTTGACAGAAACTTGGAAGAATTTCCAAGTTTCAGCTGTCATATGGTACAACTATGGTCGCAAGCCAAGAGCCACAATCACGGTACCCTTGGCATGACAAGATGGTGAAATTGTAGAGCATGTGTTAGATTACAACTTATACTTATATCCCTAATGTACTGAGATAGCAGGTCCTAGGATGCGATAGCAAGATTCGAGAACCCGGTATGTGTATAAATAGAACCCTATGTCACAATATTAGGAATTTTTCATCCATTACATGAGAGCATAAACCCGAAATAGTGTGATAACATAAAAGTTAATAGTGTTGGTGATTGGGAATCTAGATTAACATTTGTTTTCCTGATTTTCTTCGGATTTGAGTTAAGAATAAAATTTCTTGATTATTTCCTCAAAACCACAAAACCTTAAGGGATTGATTTTAGCCCCTATTTAGATTGGTTTTCACTCTATTTTTAAGAAAATGATTTCTTGAGCATATAAGAATATTGTGTTGTTTTTGGAAACACAATTTTTGTATGCGAGACCCACATGAGGTTTTAGTGTAATTTTTGGACCCGAAGTAGAATGGTGCAATATGGGCATCATTATTCTTGTATTAATGAGTTGAATATGTTTGTGATAGTTTGGAATCTTTAAGAGGCTTCTTGGAATGGAAAAGTGGTGGTTTAGCAGTTCGTTATATTTCCTTGGCATCAAGGTTGGCTAGGTTTATATCTTGTTAAATAGAGATTTTTCATATGAGATAGTAATTTATTTGGAATGGATTTTAGATGAGGGATTGATAAATTCTAAGAATTGAGATAGTTGGATCATTTGGGATATTTTTAAACTATAGAGTTTAAAAACTTAGTTGTCTTCCTTATGCTTTCGGTCAATTTGACTTTATTACTGTTGTTTAGCAAGAGAATGCTTTAGATCATTCAAGATAGATAAAAATTCTTAATACACTCACGTTTAGGATGAATTTGAGATTTTCTACTTGCACTAATAAAGGTTGTCTTAGTTTTCATTAGACATAGTTAATGTGTTTAGGAAGGATCTCTACCTTATGACAATTGTGGCTTGTTATTTTCTAAAAGTGGATATTAGAAATCTAGAGCCTAGTTTTAGTGGAAATTTGCCTAAAATGGAACTTGAGGATTCGAAGTGGAATTTTAACACATGTTAGGCTATGGAACATGTTAACATTGGTAAAACCATTTATTCTCATTAGACTCTTAGAAATGTATGTTGAGGTAATATTGAGAAATCTTGATACGTGATGTTATGTTGGTTAATTTGGGGATTGACACCAATTGATTAAGCTATTGATGATGTTATTCATGATGTTTATTATATATATGCATATATATATATATATATAATTAATTATTTTTATGTTTTTAATATGATTTTGTTGTTCATCACATTTACCTGGTTCAAGTACAGAGGATGATTAAGGGACTAATTATATGATTATCGGTTCAAGACTAGCTATTGATTATTTACCGTTTCTAGTCAAGCTATTGATTATATTTACTAGTTCAAGTTTGAATATATGCATATTATACTAAGATCGTATACTTTCTAAAATCGATGATATTAAGTTGTGATATTGAAGGTAGCGATTAGACTTGTTTGATAATAAGGGAAAGGCTATATAGTAGCATGACATAAATAGACTCTAATGGTAAAATGGCTAGTTGATGAATGATAGTTATTTTTTAAATAATGACTAGAGGTTATGTAATGACTACTGATTAAAAGAACTAGTTAATAAGATATGGATAACAAATGAATGGTGGTAAGTTTGTAACGATAATAAGGTTGATATATTGTGCTAGCATTACGAAATATGGGTAAGTGGAAGCTGGGTGCTTTGTCATATGTTTGTAAGTTGTGGAATTATGGTTTAATAAAGAGGTGGTTATTTGTAAGTGAGGAATGGTTGCTTTATTTTATCTTTCAATGTACTCTTCAGCTGTATGGGCGTCTATGCTGAGTTATTTATTTTTTTACACCAATTGCTTTTTGTGAGCCAATTTTGCAATAATGATTGTATTTGTTAATGATTTATGTTATGTTAATAGTCTTATTTATTTACTTATCTATGCATAGCAATGTTAGAGGTACTTCAGGTTTGTCTATACCTGGACTTAGTTATGTTGTTTTGCACATTCTTATTTCATGATTTAGCTTCATCGGTCGATGAAGCCAACAAAGTACCCATTGTTTTGATTCTCATTCTACCCTTCTCTACCTTTTTGGTATAAGCCCGAGTAATGGCTATCATTTTTTATCGTTGATCTTGTTGTGTTAGTATAAATGGAGATAGGGTGAGCTCTTTGAGTTTGAGTCACCCATTTCCCTTTATCTTTTATATCCAGTCTCTTGTTATTGAGATAGATGTTGTTGAATATTCTAAGTCATTAAGTTGTAATAATAATAGATTCTCTTGTACTAGCTCTACCAGGTCGTGGGATGTATGTTGTATTGATTGATTTTATCTGTGTTGAATTCTTTACCAATTTATAAATTGTGTTCTTGAGATTCTCTTATGTTGGAAATTACATACCGAATTAATCCAATGTTTTAGCTCCAACTTAGGGTTTTTCTTACCTAGTCGCAGGATTTAGTAGGTGCCACCAAGACTCGTAAAATGGGTCATGACAATTTCACTATATAATCTAGTGCTATTTGAGCCCAAATATCTTTCTGTCAACCATGGCTTTCTAGTTGTTGCTTGGGCACAATAAATGATATATTATGTTTAAACATATTATTTAAAGTAGATAATTTCTATACGTCTTCTCAATTCTTGTCTTCTTTATTTTGTATGTACCACCTAATTTAATTTCAAGAAAATGATATTTGTTGAAATCATTACTTTTGTTGGCCGCCAGAGTCATCTTTTTGAGGCTATATCGTTGTGTTTTAAAGTGAGATAGTATAATCTTGACTTTAATGAATTTCTTGATAATGTGAGATGAGAAAGGCATATTCGATATCTTCTAATTCCTACTCTTCTAAATAGTTGCAACAAGATAAAAGGGATCTATTTTGTTCAACATGTAAAAAATCTTTAGAATTTGATTATTGGACTACACATTTATTAACACAAAGTCTTACTTTGTAGAAAATTAAGAGTAATTTAATGTGTAAATGACTTGCTTCTCATTTTTTCCAATCAATGTATCATTAATTAATTGTTTACTTGGGTATTTGAAAATTTTCACTTGTCGATTGTTTGGGGAGATTATGCCTTATAATTTTCACTATACAGTGGTTAGCTTTACGTTGCAGTCACATAATTTTTAATTACTAATGGTTCTTCGCGATTTTACCCTTTCATTGGCTAGTTAATTAGCATGTTTATTGACAAAAGTAGTTCTAATAAGTAAGAATATTCATTCCCTTCACTAACTCCTTACTTTTATTTCCGTGGATGTGAAATCCCTATTGAGTGCATTGGGACTTCAGTCCCCTCACAATTCTGAGTGGGTTAAACTCTAATAGTAATCTTAAACTTCAGTAAAGACCCATTGATGCCTAAAATAGTACCAAATCACAAGAGAAGAAAGTGTATGGCGTAAGTACTACATACAATTGAATGGAAGCTAAAATATCAGAACATGACATCGAGTGAAACTAAAATGGGCTAAAACCAATTTTAGCATTTTAAATTGGACAATTCGTAATGGTTTGGATCCAAGTACCTCAATGCACCTTCTCCTCCCCTCAGTTTCAATTATCCAATGTAAAATTTTAGAATTAACTTATAAAAATACCAACACTTTAAATTAACTTTAATAATCCTCCTTTTCACTTCATGATTTGTTTGGTAAATTGTCTATACCCAATTCAGTTCATCAATTAAGTTTAGTTGAATTACAATTTCATTTATTGAAAACATTCTTGCACACTTTATTTAATTACTCTTTCCTTTTTATTGGAATTGATTAACATATATTTTTTCTTTTTCCATATCAAAAATCCAACATTTTAATGTTAGTTAAATAAATGATGTTTGGTATTAATAGGAAAACTACTTGTTAGCAAAATACTTTTGGTGGCATAAAAATATTTCAAAGATGTTAATGTGAACTCTTGCATGAATTCTAAATTTGAAAGATCTTTGTCCATTTTAAGTCTTTCGAATACTTTTCAAAGGTTTTCTTCATTTACCTAAATAAATTTAGTGACTCTAACTTTGATAAAACTTGAAAATTTTCTTAAGTTTTGAATTTAATCAAGTTCTAACCATTTTCCAAAACTATAGGGTCTTTTAATAGCTGAACTACTATCATCTTCAATCCAGATCTTCAACTTATGCTTGTTGTGTCTGTCGTCCTAGGTCATTCTCGTACACTTAATTAAGCTATCTCTGAGCTTTGCAATTCATATTTTAGGGTTCATACATGTGTTGAAGGATTTATTCCTTAATCATCCAGCACCATCAATAGCTGCATTATTTCCATTTGGAATAGTGCCACAAACTCCTGATGTTGGGAAAATCTCCCTGTCTATCTTGAAATATCCCATCGGTGGGGCTACACCTTCTTGAACATTTTATAAGCCCGTATATAGCAATTTGTCAACTTGTTAAAGAAGAAAATAACATAATATGGAGTAGAGAGTATAATAAAAGGGAGTTATTCAGGCTTTCAAAATCTCCAGGCATTACTCACTTTAGTTCTTGTTGTGACAACTCTTTCAGAGGGGTGAGGATTTACAATTTATTGTGATGCTTCTTGCATTGGATTGGATTATGTATTGATGCAGTAGAGTATTGTTACAATTTATGCTTATAGGTTGTTAAAGGTGCACGAGAACAACTACCCTACCCATAGTTGGAGTTGGCGGTGGTAGTCTCCATGCTTCGGAGTTGGAAGCATTGTTTGTATGTTGTGGATTGAAGGATATTGACCGACCATCATAGCCTACAATATATATTCTTATAAAAAGGATCTTAATTTGAGATACTGTAGATGGATAGAGTTAATTAAGGACTTTGATATCTATAATATTTAACATCCAGGCAAGGTAAATGTAGTAGAAGATGCCATAAGAAGTAATGTGGTGAGTATTGGAAGTTCGGATTGTCTTTCGAATTTTATACAAATGTTGGCCTTGGATATAGAGTCTTTAGTGAACTAGTTGGTTATGTTAGAGATTTCTAACTCTAGCATGATCATTTCTCATTTCAAGTCAAGCTCTATGTTTTTGGAGCAGATTCGGAAGTGATAGTTAAAGGATGGTAAATTAATGGTAATTAAAGAAAGGATTTTGTGAGGCAAGGCCAGAATGGCAACCTTATATTTTAAGGACATTTTGAGGATCAAGTAACTTATATATATGTGTAATGCCCTGAACCTGGTGCTCAAAATGCTACACAGTGCACAAGACCCCGAAGGACCACAAGCTAACCCATGGCTGATATCTGTACCTATACACTGCATAATATAACATGATAATGCTGAAACATGCACTGAAAGTCCATAAGGTTTAATACTGAACAAAATCTGAATAATAAAACATCTAATAGGGGTAATAGAATACCCAAAACAAAACTGAAAATACTAAAATATGAAATATGATACTCTCCATCTAGTCCGAAAGCCTGTAATGTCTGAAAAATCTGAATAAGGAGTTGATGGGATATGTCCCCAACTAACTCCAACTAATAAACTAATCAATGAGATAGTAAGAGAATAATCATTCCCTCGAAGGATGAAGACTCACATCGGACTCTAACTGCTGAAACAGGAATCTACTACTGATCTGGAATATATATGCGTAGTAGGCTATATACAAGGGTTCACATACATGATTATCTCTAACTGAATATCTAACATGAACGTGAGAATGCATGTATAAATACATAACTATAACCGACAATATGATAACATGATTACTGATTTTGGATACTGATAACCTGATATGTTAATAACTGATATGACTGATAACATGAGTGACTGTATCTGACAGTCTTGACTATGATGGAACTATCTGAGTTTTGAACTGTATCTGAGTTCACTGTATCTGACTAATTGAGTTCTATTACTAAGACTAATTGACTTTATGTAACAGTCTGAATTCTGTAACATGAAACTATGGGAAGTAGTTATCTAACAGACATGACCCTGATACGCCGTTATTGCTGAGTTAGGGTCAAATCTGTAACACTAATTGGAACAATGTCAATACCGCACCACTGGTAAGGATAAGCTGTCGGTGAACTTCATCTGATAGTGTCCCCTATACGAGAATGGTGGGGCCCTTATCTGACAGTGTTTATCCACCTCATCAGCCCTCATCGACAGTGGTGATGTCTTAATATATGCTGGTTACATAGTTCTAGAATACAAGGATGACTACTAATGAACACACCCTCATCTGATGGTGTGTGTTCCCATCCTTGGGTTCACTCGATGCAAATTTCTACTCCCATATGAATTGACACTGAACATGATTTACTAAACTAAACATGAGCTGAATTGTTGAATTCTGTTGACTAACGTAATACTACTGATATCTGACATCTGACTGAGTTTATGAGATCATGGATATTTTCCTTAGTCATAAATCTGTCTGGAGTCTAAGGATTAATAACATGACCTAGAGTATTGTGAAAACATGACATGGCTCTAAGCACAAGACTAATGTTTCTGGTTCAAGTACCCCCAGGACTCGATGGAAGGAAACTGATCGAGCATAACTTACTTGAACATATAACTAACATCCTAATCCATTGTATATTTATTGAAGTATTTCATCAAAACATGTGATAGGCATAACTTGTACATACATGGGGATTTTATGTTATCATGTAAGTTAGGCAGTTTTCCTTCATCTAGGCATTTAATCAAACATATTGTAGGCATGGTACATGTAAACATCATTGTACAATAATTAAACATCATGGTTCAATTCTAATTTCATCATTCAAGGGTTTAGTCATAGGTTTGCAATACCCAAAATGGAGTAGAATTCATTTTCTCATTGTCCAAAAGAACAAGAGCAGCCCAATCAAGAAATTCATTAGAAAATCCATAAACTTGAATTTATAAATTGGATTCTTGGGCTTCATGGACGAAAGGAGTCAATGAATGAACACTGTGCATACCTGCGTTAAGATTCTTGATGTTCTTGAACTTGAAGAACTGGAAATCCCTTAGTTTTTGAAGAAAATTGGATTTTGTTCTTGGAGATTAAATGTTAGAAAAAAACTCTAATATTTTTTGTGAAATAATAATGAACCAAATGGGATGAAATCGGATATAATTGGGTATATATAGGTGGGTCATAAATGACCAAAATAACCTTCTTGAAATGACCTAGAAAAATTGAATGTAGGGTGCGACGGAGGTTTATGACGGCCCATCGGAACTACGACAGTCCGTTGGTACCTAACGTCGACCTAGGCAGAAATTAGTCCCACTGTGTTAGTGTGACGGTGGCTTCCGATGGTCCACCGAGGCTGTGATGGTCTGTTGACTGCTACCATCATATTTGGGTAGAATGCAAGTCCACTTCCTTAGTGATATGGTAGGCTTCGATGGTCCATCGAGCTAGCGAAGGTCCATCGAGTTGACCATCAGTTCTGGGTAGTTCGATCTGGTTTTGTAATATGTCCATACCTTCTTCCCCCAAAAAGTAATTTTGATAACATTCGTATTGATGGAAATCTTATTCAATTTCCCACATGATAGAAAGTGAAAATATTAAAAATACCATGTGTACAAAAATGGATTTGTATTTCAAACCAAGTTCTAACATCCTTGAGATAATTTTAAGCAAAGAAAAGGCACAGGTATTACAATATCTCCCCCTTGAGAACATTCGTCCTTGACTGAGACTGACTGAGAGGGGAAACAATAAAATCAACATAAACTAAACATGAATAACTGGAACATGATCTCATGACTGACATGACTGAAAAGCTGAACATAACATATGGATTATGCGTATCTGATTCATGTATAACTAATTTATGAATGCATAACTAAGTGTTCTAAAGAACCAAGTTTCTCACAATTAGAATGCATATCTAATGCATAAATACATGACTAAACTGATACATGAGTGCATGACTAGATATGCAATGGTACTTTATACCATGTTTATGATGGGAACATGAACATAAAACTGAATACCAAGTTCGTGATGAACACAGAATATAAAACTAATTAAACATAAGAAGAACTCTTACTTTGAGTTGGTTGAGAAGAGGTGAGGATACTTGCTGTTCATGTCTACTTCTGCTTCCCAAGTATCTCCCATGGCCGACTAATTTAGCCAAAGAACCTTAACTAGAGATACCTCTTTGTTCCTCAATCTACGAGTCTGATACTCAAAGATTTCAACTAGAATCTCTTCATAATAGAGATTGTTCTGAAAATCAATACTCTAAACAGGGACTACTATTGATGGGTCACCTATACACTTCTTGAGAAAAAATACATGGAAGACTGGATGAACAGAGGCTAGATCTGAAGGCAATTCGAGCTCATAAGCTACCTTGCTGAAACGATTATGAATCTTGAAGGAATCGATATATTGGGGACTAAGATTTCCCTTCTTGATTAATCTCTTTAGTCCCTTCATGGTAGAGATATTTAGCTCGACATGATCACTAATCTCAAACTCGAGATCTTTTCTACGAACATCTTCATAAGACTTCTATTGGCTCTGAGCAGCCCAGAGTCTTTCTCTGATCAACTGGACATTCTCTAAGGCGTCAAATTCTAAGTCAGGACATATGACTGAGGCCTCACTGACTTCAAACCAAACAATTAGATATCTACATCTCCTACCATAGTGAGCTTTGAATGGAGCCATCTGAATACTGGAATGATAGTTGTTGTTGTATGCAAATTCAATCAAAGGCAAATGGTCATCTCAATTACCCTTGAAATCCATTTCACACGCTCTTAGAATATTTTCTAGACTCTGAATGGTCCTTTCTACCATCTATTCTATAATGGAAGGTGGTACTGAGATAAACTTAGGTGCCATGACCCTTTTGGAATGCTTTCCACAAATGAAATGTCAACTAGGTACCCCTTTCTGAGATAATGGATAATGAAACACTGTGAAATTTGACCAAATCTTTGATGTAGATTTTGGCATAATCCTCGACTGAATAATAGGTATCAAATGGAAGAAAATGGGATGATTTGGTTATTCTATCTACAATGACCCAAACTGAATCATGCTGATGACGAGTTTGAGGAAAACCCATCACGAAGTCCATGTTCACAACTTCTTATTTCCAAGTAGTAATTCTGAATTCTTGTATAGGACCACTAGGCTTCTGATGCTCTATATTAACTTGCTGACATGTGGAGCACTTTGCCACAAAATCTGCAACATCTCTCTTTATCCCACTTCACCAATAGATCTCCAACAAGTTACAGTACATCTTTGTGGCCCTTGGATGAATAGAATAATGCACAACATGCATTTTTCCAAGATTTCTCTTCCTTATATTGTCTACTTCTGGAACAGCGAGATGACCCTGACAACAAAGAACACCTTCTCCCCATGGGAGAAAACCTCTATTTTTTGATCCTGAATTTATTTTTTCAACTTGACAAGGCTGGGATCTCTATCTTGATTTTATTTCACCTTAGAAACTAGAGATAATTATTAACTACTCTGAACACATACAACACCCCCTTGAAGAATCGACTAAGTGAACACCTAGTCTGGAAAGATGATGGACTTCCTGGGTTAACTTCTTCTTACTATCCTTGATATGTGCAACACTACCCATAGATAGTCTACTGAGAGCATCGACCACTACGTTGGCCTTGATCGGATGATAAAGGACACTCATGTCGTAGTCTTTCAAGAGCTCTAACCACCTTCTCTGATGAAGATTGAGATCATTCTGAGAAAAGACATACTGAAAGATCTTATGATCTGTGAACACATCTATGTGAACATCGTATAGATAATGACTCTAAATCTTCAAGGCAAATACTACGGCAGCTAACTCAAGATCATGAGTAGGATAATTCTTCTCATGGGGTTTGAGTTGTCTGGTGGAATGTGCTATGACCTTACCATGCTGCATGAGGACACAACCCAAACCTACTCTAGATGCATCACAGTATACTATGAACCCATCTAAACCACCTGGAAGATCTAGAAAAGGAGTTGAGGTGAGTCGAGTCTTCAACTTCTATAAACTCTTCTCAAAAGGATTTGACCACTGAAACTTAAAATTCTATTGAGTCAACCTGGACATAGGGGAGGCAATATAAGAAAATCCTTTAACAAACCATCTGTAATAGACAGCAAAACCCATGAAACTCCTAATATCTGATGGAGAGACAGGGTCTGGCCATTTTATTACTGCTTTGGTCTTTTTAGGATCTACTCTAATTCCATCACCAAAAATGATATGACCAAGGAATACTACTTACCTTAGCCAAAATTCATACTTACTGAATTTGGTGAATAACGGATGATCTCTGAGAGTCTAAAGTACTATCCTAAGATGGTCTGTATGATCTCAATCACTGCGGGAATAGACCAGGATATCATCTATGAAGACTATGACGAATATGTCCATGTACATCTTAAACACACGGTTCATCAAGTGCATGAAAGCAGATGGGGTATTGCTATGACCAAATGACATGACTAAGAATTCAAAGTGACCATAAGATATTTTCAGGATGTCATATTCTCAAACTTTGAGTTGATAATAGCCGGATCTGACGTCTATCTCAGAAAAATAACTTGCACCCTAAAGTTGGTCAAATAAGTCACCGATTATGGGAAGAGAATACTTGTTTTTTACCGTAACCTTGTTGAGTTGAGGTTAATCAATGCACTTTATGAGAGAACCATCTTTCTTGCATAACAATAATACCGAAGCACCCCATAGTGAAATGTTGGGTCTGATGAATCCCTTATCTAAGAGATGCTTTTACTATTCTTTCAGTTCATCGAGTTTTGCTAGTGCCATTCTGTATGGAGGAAATAGATATGGGTTGAGTATCTAGAAGGAGCTTAATGCTGAAGTCTATCTCCCTTTTAGGGGGAATTCCTGGAATATCCTTGGGAAAGACATCAGAATATTCATTTGCGATTGGAACTAATTCAAGACTGGGAGTTTTGGAACTGGAATCCTTAGCATGAGCAAGATGATAGACACATCCCTTAGATATCCGTTTTCTTTCTAGAAGGTAGGAAATAAGCTAACCTCTGAAAGATGAAGTACTACCCTTCTACTTTAGGATGGGTTCATTCAAAAATTAAAACTGGACTATTCTATTTCTATAGTCGACTATGGCATAACAAGAATGAAGTCAATCCATAATGAGAATGACATCAAAATTAACCATCTCTAATTTGACTAAGTGTGCTGAGGTGACTTTCAAAAATATCATAATCGGGAAATTCCTGTATACCTGTCGAGCTATGATGGTTTTACCCACTGGGGTAGAGATTAAAAAGGGCTCTGCAAGAATTTTAGGATTGATTATGAAATTAACTGCTATATAAGAAGTAACAAAATACAAGAAGGCTCCTGGATCTAGCAAAGAAAAAAAATGTATATGAAAGATCTGTAATGTACTGGTAACTACATTAGGAGAATCTTCCTGATCTTATCGAGTCTGAAGAACATAAAGACGATTTAGGTGTTGCCCACTAGTGTCAATGGTGGTGGCACTCTGCTTATTTGAGCAACGAATTGAGTTGAAGAGCGGAGATGTCTCGAATAACTTAACTGAGGGCAATCTCTAACTCTTTGTCCGATCTTTCCACAATCGAAACAGATATTGGTACTAGCTCTGCAAGTACCTTTGTGGTTCTTATCCCAAGTTTGACAAAGGGGTTTTTTTTGGGCATTACTGACACTGCCTTGAGACTTAGAGCTTGGCGCCCTATCTATGAACTAAGGAGCTAGAGCACTGGCTGAAGAAGGAGCTAGAATAGATGACTTCGGGCCAAATTTAGAACAATTGCCTCCCTCTGACTTAGGCTGGCTAAAATTGAAGTTACATATCCTATATTTCTTATTCTATTTTTTCCTCTGCTTAATCTTCTGCTCCACTATCTACCGAGCATAAGCCTAGCAAAAGTTATGTCACTATTAAACATGGCAGATCTGCACTCATTTACCATACTATCATTTACCCCTAAAGCGAACTTACTAATCCTTGCCCGACTGTCTATAATAACATGAGGGGCATATCTGGATAATTGAGTAAACTTAAAATAATACTCTTTTATGGTCATACTACCCTACCTAAGGTTAATGAATTCTAGAGCCTTAACCTCTCTAAGCTCTTAAGGAAAGAATCTATCTAAGAATGTAGTGACAAACTCCTCCCACTCTATAGGACCTGCATTATCTGACCTTTCTGACTTCCACCGTTTGAAATAATTATGAGCCACATCCTTTAATTGATATGCATCTAGATAAATACTCTCAACAGTAGTCACCCCTATGATGTATGACACCTTATAAACCTAATAAATGAATTACTGAGGGTCTTCATATACTTTATACCCGAGGAAATTTAGAGGATTCATTCGGGTAAAGTTTTGAATTCTAGTTGTGGCTAAGTTGGCCACTAAATTGGTCGAAATAACTATAGGTAGTTCATTCTGAGCGGGGACTAATTGACCAAGAGTAGTGAATACGGCCCTGAACTCTCGTGTGAAACATGATCACCCAAGGGTTCTTCAGGCTGAGGGGCTGACTGATTTTCATTTCTTCAATTACGAGGAATTTTTAATTAAAAAAAAGAGAAATGGATTAGACTTAGAGATTGACTTGAGATTATGCTCACTAGAACGTCATGAATGCTGAAAGAAGGGAAATTGTTCTTAAAACATCATATTGCCTCTTGCACATAAATGTGGTGTGCAACATACCCGTGTACAAGACTCTACTAGTGGGGCTTTTAGATTTCCTAGTAATCTATTGAACCTTAGGCTCTGATATCAAGTTTGTAAGGCCTCGAACTTGGTCCCCAGAATGCTACACGGTGCTCATGACCCCGAAGGACCAAAACCTAACCCACGAATGATATTTGCACCTATACACTGCATAATATAATATGATAATACAGAAACATTCATTGAAAAGCCATAAGATTCAGTACTAAACAAAATCTGAATAATAAAGCATTTGCTTGGGGCCAAAACAAAACTAAAAATACTAAAATCTGAAACAAGATAGTGTGCATCTAGTCTGAAAGCCTCTACTGTATGAATAATCTGAATAAGAAGTTGATGGGATATATCCCCAAATAACTCCAACTAATAAGCTAATCAATGAGATTGTAAAGAAATAATCATTCCCTCAAAAGATGAGGACTCACTTCGTACTCTGACTGCTAAAACTGGAATATACTGCTGATCTAGAACTTGTGTCTCTGAACCTATGGTGTAACATAAAAAAAAAAGCAACATAGCACAAATACGTCTGTATAATGGAATATACTGAGTATACATGTGAGGTAGGATATATGCAAGAGTTCATATGCATGATTATCTCCAACTGACTATCTAAAATAAATATGAGAATGCATGCATAATTACGTAACTGTAACTGACAACGTGATAACATGATTACTGAGATTGAATAATGATAACCTGACATGTTAATAACTAATAACATAAGTGATTGTATCTGACAGTCCTAAATTTTATGGAACTATTAGAGTTCCGAACTATATCTGAGTTGACTGTATCTGACTGTCCTGAATTCTGAAGAAATATCTGGGTTCTATTACTGAGATTGATTGACTGTATCTCACAGTCCTAATTTTGTAACATGAAAATGTGGGAAGTAGTTATCTAACCGATATGACATTGATATTCGATTATGGTAGAGTTGTATTCTAATTTGTAACCCAAATTATAAGGGTGTCAATACCGCGCCACTAATAAGGATAAGCTGTAGGTGACCCTCAACTTATAGTGTCCCCTGTACGAGAATGAAGGGGCCCTTATCTAAAAGTGCTTATCCACCTCATCAGCCCTCATTGACAGTGTTGATGTCTTAACCTATCCTGGCTACATAATGCTAGAACGCAAAGATAACTGCTAAGGATCACACCCTCATCTGATGGTGTGTGTTCCCATCCTTGGGTTCACTCGGTGCTAATTTCTACTCACATATGAATGGACACTGAACATGATTTACTGAACTGAACATGAGTTGAATTGTTGAATTCTGTTGACTAACGTAATACTACTGATAGCTGACATCTGACTGAGTTTATGAGATCATGGAGATTTTCCTTAGTCATAAATCTGTCTGGAGTCTAAGGATTTATAGCTTGACCTAGAGTATCGTGAAAAAATGACATGGCTCTAGGCACAAGACTAATGTTTTGGGTTCAAGTACCCCCAGGACTCGATGGAAGGAAACTGACCAAGCATAACTTACTTGAACATATAACTAACATCATAATCCATAGTATAATTATAGAAGCGTTTCATTAAACATGTGATAGGCATAACTAGTGTATACATAGGGATTTTATGTTATCATGCAAGTTAGGCACTTTTCCTTCATCTAGCCATTTAATCAAACATATTTTAGGCATGGTACATGTAAACATTATTGTACAATAATTAAATATCATGGTTCAACTCTAATTTGATCATTCAAGGGTTTAGTCAAAGGTTTGCATGAATCTATATCTATAATAATTTAACCCACTTAGAATTTATCACCCAACATGGAGTAGAATTCAATTTCTCTTTATCCACATGAACAAGAGCAGCCCAATCATGAAATTCATAAGAAAATCCATAAACTAGAATTTAGAAAAGTGATTCTTGGGCTTCATGAATGAAAGGAGTCCATGAATGAACACTGTACATACCTGGGATAAGATTCTTGATGTTCTTGAACTTGAAGAATTTGAAATCCCTTAGTGCTTGAAGAAGATTGGGTTTTATTCTTGTAGATTAAATGTTTGAGAGAAACCCTAATATTTGTCGTGAAATAATAATGAACCAAATAGGCTGATATCAGATATAATTGTGTATATATAGACATTGTGTTAAATGACCAAAATACCTCTGTTAAAATGACCTAGAAAAACTAAATGTAGGGTGCGATGGTGGCTTTCGACGGTCCATCAGAACTGTAATGGTCCGTCGTTCCCTACCATAGGACTGGGCAGAAACTAGTCCCACTGGCATAGTGCGACGATGGCTTTTGATGGTCCATCGAGGCTGCGACGGCAGACTTCTACGATCAGTCGAGATTGCAACGGTCCATCGACCTGACCTTCGGTTCTGCGTTATTTGATCTTCTTATATAATATGCCCATAACTTATTCCCCCGATACCAGATTTTGCTGAAATTGGTATCGATGGAAAGCTTATTAAATTTCCCACGTGATAAAAAGTGAAAATCCATAAAGTACCATATGTACAAAAATTGATTTATATTTCAAAGCAAGTTCTAACATCCTTGAGATGATTTCAAGCTAAGAAAAGCCACGGGTATTACAATTGTCTATTACAACCTGAACCAAGGCTTTGTTGTGATAGAAATCTCCAATCCACAAGGGACCAGACACTACCCCTTTAACCTAACCAAATACCATACACTACTAAATAATTGTTGAATTCCTAACTTTTAATAGGATAGAACAAGATAAGTTCAAACAACAAAGTTATGTCTATAACCGATAACCGACAAGCGACCAAACATATCAAACCAACATAACCTAAATCCAAATTAATACAATAAAGACTCTATACAAAAAGAACAAAAAATCAGTCTTGGTCGATACATGTCCCTGACTCTGATAATGAAAATGATAATGTTAATGAAAATGGAAACTCTAAATTCTAATATATGATTAGAACTAATGAAATGTCCAAGTCTTTCGAAGAATAGAAGCTCACGACTTAACACATTGAACCGAAGAACCATGCCGATCCACCTAACTTTGCACAAGAAAAGTAGAAGTATCTCTTGTGCCTGCATCGCATGGGGAAACAACATTCGAAGATGGTTACTGGGCTGAACACTAGCATGAAACTTAGGAATAGGGGAGAAAATGATGTCAAGCTCAATAATTTCAACCACCATTTGAATAACATCATAATAAATATATAAATAATATGATGGGATAGGGAAACAAGTCTTAGCATGCACTTTAAACTTTAGCCTGGATTGTGTATCTCATACACCATTACATAAGAAGAAACCCACGGGATATATTTGCCCATCTCTCCCTAAATGGTAGGGCCCCAGTGCGTGTGGTAGCACGAACCATAGGGTATACACATGCGATAGGGGGGATTTAAACTTCCTCGCATACCAAGGTGAAAAAAGCACCCAATCATGTAATATAATATGACGGACTCGAATATCCCAATCATATGATTATAATAATGGGAACTCAAACCACCCGATCAAGTAGGCACCCATGTCAGCAACAACGGTTTCCAGTTATGATCCCTTGGGACTTCCAATTTCATGACTCAGCTACACAACCTCATTAAAGCCTAAATAAAACAATTATCACACATTCCCATTTATCGAACCATGATGCACATTTAGGCATACGTTGTTGGTATCATCATAACAACTATACTTGCAAGGTCACACCAATATGCCTAATTAATTTTATTATTTGGTGAAATTCATTGCCCTCTGGGTCCAATTCCGCATTATCTTAGGGAATTACACAACCCCATAAATTTTAATTCAAAATCATTATGCTTCATTAACCTTTTCACATTATGTGATAGTTCAACCATAGTTCAATATGCATACTGTTCATATTTAAAAAAATCATAAGATGGAGTTGAGGTCATTACCAGTTCAAAAGTTACAAGTTTTGGAAAATCACAATCCCCACATTTGTTCACCATACCCATTTCCCCCAAAAGTTCAAAATCATAATTAACGCATGAACAATCATATGTAAACCATGTGAAACATTGTTCAACAACAAACATTCAAAATACTCAACCCATATTTCAAAACAAATATAAAAACCTGATGAATAATATTTTAAAACACTTGACTTTAAAAAAAATAGCAATTAGGGATGATTAACATTACTGAAATACCATGTTTCACGAAAAGAATTCAACCCTTGATCCCCTTGATGTCCTACTTCATTGAAACCCTAAGTATTTTTGTTGAGGGGATTTAAAGAGATTAAGAGGAGTCTTTGATATGTTAAAATGCAGAGAAAACACCCCAAAGTTGTTTTATAGATGTGGGTTTAGTTGTTAAAGTGAGATATGTCCAAAGTTCCCTCAACTCAAAAGTTGGAAAAGTGTCACCAGTGATTATGGGTCACACGAAAACTCCATGTAACACCTTATGTCTCATCACCACGAGTCGTACGCACGATAATTTCAAAGGCACACGAATTGTTGACCCTATGAATCCACTAATACGACTCATAATAAAACCTATGAGTCATATTCAACACAAAAACCATTTGGGGATAACACTGTACATTCTATAAATTGAACAAATAGAATCGTAAAGATTCCTTACGACTCTTAGTGATTCACTGATACTTAAAATAGAACTTAGCCACACACACACTATTTAGGCTATTATTTGAGTCCAACAACTCATTAGGGGTCTTTAAAATAACAACTCAAGCACTATTAATTTATCACCATCCGAATAAGGTCATATAACCCGTCAAGACACCCTATGACTTGTAGGGTAAGTCATAGTCGGGTTAGTGAGCATAAAATTTTAGAAAGTCTAAGAGATCAATGCCTGGGGATTTTCATTCTCCCCACCCCTCTTAGGATTATTTGCTCTTGAATGATGGGTAAAGACGTCCCATAGCACGATCTAACACAGAAACACACCCACACTTACCTTTAACAAAGAAGAAAACAAAGACACCAAGGGATTAACAATTTCCTTTAACAAAGTTAGAAAACTTAGACACTAAGGAATACACATTCCTTAAGCACGATTAATGAAAATAAGAAATAGGGATGGATACCGTACTTCAAGTCCTCCTCGGCTTCTGGAGTAGCTTCCTCATACTATTAGTTCCTCCAAAGAACCTTTACCGATGCCACAGCCTTTGTACGCAATAGACGAACTTGCCGATACAATATTTCCACCAGAAATTCCTCATAATACAAGGAATTACAATACAACACTACCAACCTTTTTCAAAACCAAATACAGACTAATATAATGAGGACTGAGTTTCCCTTTCATCAAAAACTTCATCACGCCTTTCATGGAAGACACCTTTACTAACACCTAGTTACAAACATTAAACTCCAACTCCATTCGCCTTACATCAGTGTAGGACTTTTAGCGACTTTATGTGGTTTTAGTCATATCTCGATTCATCTTCACCTTCTCCATTGCTTGGAGAACAAAATCAGGGACAACTAACCTATTTTCACCACCCAATAGGAAATCTTCACCTCCTACAACATGAGGGCACAAATGGAATCATACTAATGCTGGAGCGGTAATTATTATTTTTTGCATATTTTATGAGCGGCAAGAGGTCAGCCCAGCAACCACCATAGTAATAATACAAGATCTGAGCATATTCTTCAATATTAGAATGGATTCTACACTTGCTTATCCACTTGCTGGTGGAAAGCAGTACAAAGACTCATCTATGTCCTCAAACCTCTCTAAAAGGAATGCAAAAAGTGAGAAGAGAACTGAATACCTCGAATAGATATGATGGAAACTAGATCACCATGCAACTTTATGATATCCTCAATAAACAACTTGGCATAATCCTCAAAAAAGAATTAGTCCTTACAGACAAGAAGTAAACACACTTAATCTTCTTATGCATGATGACCCAAATCAAATCAAATTATTGGTAAGACCGTGGAAGACTGTTAACATAATCTATATAAATTATTTCCTATTTCCGCATAGGTAATTCAATTTATTGGAATAATCCACATGGCATGAAGTGTTCTATCTTCACTTGCTATCACACCATTCACTTAGCCATAAAATTTGCACATCCCGCTATATGTTATTCCTCTAATAAATTTCCTTAAGATCATGATAAATTTTTATTGAACTGGGATGAATAGTATAACAAACCTCATGAGTTTGGCAAAAATTAATCCACTCAACACATCGACATCGAGAACAAGTAATCTACCTTTGTACCTCTCGATACCATCACCACCAATCTCAAAAACCATCACCTTCTGCCTTTCTACATCCTCTTTGAGTTTTATTAAGATAGGAGCCAATATCTGCTTATCCTTTACCTTAACACCATGAGATGATTTCATGTCCTCTTGAACAATCAACAGCATCCTAGGAATCTGAGAGAAGAACTCCAAGATTCACCAAAAAGAAAATATCCTCCACTAAATTTTGATTCTCATTATCCACATAGGAATAGATCCCCATGAAGAACCTTCTATAAGAACTAACAACCACGTTAGATTTACCTAGATAACAGTGGAGACTCATGTGATAGTCCTTTTAAAACTGAAGCCACCTCACATCCTCAGATTTAGCTCTTTCTGAGTTAATATGTACTACATGCTTTTGTAAAATAAATAAATATCTATATTTACCCCATACAAATAATTTTGCCAAATATTCAATGCAAAGACCACATATCATAATTCAAAATCATCATTCATCATTCAGATAATTCTTCTTATAAACCTTTAACTGTCTAGAAGCGTATGCAACTATCTTGCCATGCTGCATCAACCTACAACCCAATCCCACGCAGGATGCATCACAAAAGAAAAAAAATTCATCCGTACCCTTGGGTAAGGTCAATACCAGAGCCAAAATCAACTTATCCATCAACTTATCAAAACTACCCTCATAATTTTCTGACCACAAGAAATTTAGCTTTTTCTGAGTCAACTTAGTCAATAGGCCAACAATAGAAGAGAAACTTTCCGCAAACCATCTATAATAATTGACTAAACCCAACAAGCTCCAAATATCAATTAGAGTCATGGGTCTGTCTACATCTTAACCACCTTAAATTTTTGTGGATCAACCATGATCCAATCACTAGAAATGAAATGATCCAGATAAGTCACATCATTCAACCAGAACCCACACTTTGAGAACTTTGGGTACAACCACTAATCCTTTAACATTCTCAATACAAGGCGGAGGTAATCATCATGATCAGCCTCACTCTTAAAGTTAGCCAAAATACTATCAATAAATACAATTAAGAACAAATATAAGAACTAACAAAATACCCAGTTCAAAAGATCCATAAATGCTGCAGAGGCATTAGTCAAACTAGAATACTTTACCAAAAACTCAAAATGACTGTACCAGGTATGAAAAGTAATCGTAGGGATATCTGCGTCCCTAATATTCAACTAATGGTACCCTGACAAAAGATCGGTCTTAGAAAAGTAAGAGCACCCTAAAGTTGATCAAATAGATAACAAATCCTCAAAAGGGGATACTTATTCTTCACGTTCACCTTCTTTAAGTATTAGTAATCTATACATATCCATCGGGACCCATAATTGTTATGCACAAATTGAATCAAAGCACCGTATGGAGAAAAACTAGCACAGATAAAACCCTTACCTAGATGATCTTTCAACAAATCTTTAAGTTCTTTCAACTTAGCTAAAGCCATTCTGTAAAGGGGAGAGAAATATGATGAGTTTTGGCAAGAAGATCAATCCTATAATAAATTTCCATATTTATAAGAACACTAGGAAGATCATCGTGGAAAACCTTAAGAAATTTACGGACCATAAGGATAGGCTTCAAATAAGGACCTTTGAATCTATAATTCTTAAAATGCACTAAATGACAAAGGCACCCCTTGGAAACAAATTTCAAGTATTAAAGATATGAAATGAACCTTTTCTTAGGCACTAGGGATAGACCTTACTATTCTATCACCGTTATATTAGGGAATTGAAAATTGACCTTTTGGGTCTGATAATTACGAGATGCATAGCATACAATCAATCCATCCCTAAAATCAAATCAAAGTATAACACGTCCAACTCTATCACATCCAACAAGTTCTCCCTACTACAAACTGATATCAGACAACCCATAAAAACCCTTCAGTCATAATGGAGTCACATACCAGGGTAGATATAGAGAAGGCATCAGAAATACATTTAGGGTAAAAACCATAATGTATGAAGATATAATGGTATAGATAAAACAGGATATACGTGTATCAAGTAAATAATATACATCATGAGAGAAAAATTTAAGCATACTAGTAACAACATCGAGGAATGCCTCAAAATCTGGGCGAGTAGAAAGAGTGAACAGACGGTTTGATCTAGAGCTGGAGCCAAAAGTATAAATAGCACCCTTTGGTGTAGGAGCTGATAAAGTAGCAATAGAAATCTTATTTTCCCAAAAAGCAACCTTAGAAGGGAAATCCATCTGCATATGACCAATCTAACAACATTTGAAGCACTTGTTCCTTCCCTGTTCACAAACACCACAAAGCACCTAACCATAAAATCTACAAGGGGATATGATACAGCTAATTGAGTACCACTAACTTAAGGATGGTCACCTTACACCATTGGACATACACTATTCTAAAAATGACAATCACTTGACAACTTTGAATAAGGATTAGTAGCCATAAAGTAGGAACAAAAATTGCCCCATTTCTTCTTAGACCATTTTGTACCATCTCTACCACACTGTTCCTGACCTTTACCCTAATCGGAATGCAGGAGATTCTTACTTTGCCTTTCACTGATCTCAACCTACTTTATTTTTTCCTTCTTAACCTACTACATCTACACCATAAACCTGGAGATATCCAAGTCTTTATTCAATAGAGCACCTTTGTGTTCCAATACAAATTCATGGGACAATCTTATAGCAAATCTTCTTATCTGAGCTATCATAGATGACACCAACTCTAGAGCATAACAAGACAACTGGTGAAACTTTAAGGAATAATCCCTAACTGTCATCTTTCCCTGCTTTAAATTTATGAATTCCTCTGCCTTTGTCTCCAACAACTCCTGAGAAAAGAAATGATCAAGAAAAGCACTAGAGAAGTCATACCATTAATCAAAATCAGCATTATCACCCCTAGACTAGTCCCATTTATCATACCACTGATACACTATATCCTTTAATTAGGAAGCAGCGAACTTTATACCCTAAATATCAGAGCATTTTTTCCATCTTATCAATGAAATTTTATTAAACTTCAAAAAATTTAGAACTAGTGAATGTTTGAGGGATCAACCTCATAATTTGACAACTCTAGTGACCTCAGAGGACTGAGCAACAGAAGCAACAAGCTCAGCCTAAGAGACTACTAAATATGTAAGGAAATGGATCGATTCGAAAAACTTAGCATTACATATATCAGCTTGAGATATCCAAAAAGGATAGGGGGATGTAGTGGAACATCACTCTAGCAATCAAAAGCAGTGACCCTAGACCAGGTCTAAACTCCGTGAGTAGGATGAGCTCTATCTATATGGCCCTCAAAAGGGATAAAAGAGTTTTCATCAACATCAAAGCTTCTAGGAGAAATTACCTGAAAAGTAAACATATGGGGATAAGAGTCGAATTCAATGTCTTATACTTTATAGCTCGAAATGGATTAAAAAGAAAGGAAATATTCCTAAATTTATCGTAGCCTCTCCATTATTAGTGTGGCACACTACATACCATTAAAAGAGACTCTGCTTGACACGACTTGGTGGACACCCAAAGACACTAAACATATCCTTGACATAAATTTTTTCAAGACCTAAACCAGGCACAGGCCATGATGAGCTTCTCCAATCAACCTTGGACTGGAGACCACCACCTTAACCTAACCAAATAATACATATCCACCAATAAAGGTTGAATTCCGAACATATATCAACATAGTACAAGACAAATTGTAAGAACAAAAGATATGTCTATAATTGATTATTGGTAAATGACAAAACACATCCAACAAACATCACACAAGTCCACAGTAATCCAACAAAGCTTTTATGCAAAAGAAACAAAAAACTAGTCTTCATCGTGACATGTCCCTGACTCTAACATTGATATTGACAATGTTAATGATAATAGAAACTCATAATTCTAATCTATGATAAGAACTGATGAAATGTTTAAGTCTTCCAGAGAATGAAAGCTCATCACTTCACCACAATGAACTGCTAAACCAAGCCATTCCATCTTACTCTACATCAAAAAAGTAGAAGTATCTCTGGTGCCTATATACCGTGTGAATACAACTTCTGGAGATAGTTTGTAGGGTGAATACTAGAATAAAACTCAGGGATAGGGGATTAAATAAAGCATAGCCCAATTATTCTAGGATAGGGAAACAAGGATTAGCATGCACTTTAAAACCATAGCTTTGATTGTATAGATCAACATTCATAACATTATAAGTCACCCACAAGCTATATAGGCCTATCTTTCCCTACCTAGTAGGGCCTCAATATGTATGGCAACATGTACCAGATGATATATATATGCACTATGGGGGACATAAACCTCCCGGCATACCAAGGTGACACAAGTACCTAAATACGCAATATAATATAGGGGACTCAAAACCTCCTAATCATATAATAGTATAATGGGGACTCAGACCACCAAGTCATATTAACCTCTCATCGGCAATCATAATTTATAGTAGTGATCCCTTGGGACCTCCACTTTAATCACTTGGCTATAGAACCTCATTAAAACCCAATTAAAATTATTACCATGCATTCCCATTCATTGAACCATGATACATAATTAAGCATACGATGTTGGTATAATCATTGCAATTACACTTGCAAGGTAACATCAATAAGCCAAAATAATTTCATTATTTGGGGAAATTCATATCCCCTTTTGTTAAATTATGCATTAGCTTGTTAATTACACAACCCCATAAGGTTTAATTGAATATCATTATGCTCCACTGACCTTTTGAAATTATGCAATAATTAAAGAGTAGTTCAATATGCATACTGTTAATATTCAAAACTAATTTCATAATATAGTGTTGAGGTCAATACAACTTTATAAGTTACAAGTTGGGGGAAATACTAATACCCTTATTTATTCACCATACACATGCGCCCCATTATTTCAAAACCATAACTAAAGCATGAAAAACAATATGTAAACCATGGTAAATATTGTTCTACAATAAATATTCAAAACCCTCAAACCTTGTTTCAAAACTGATACAAAAACCATATAAATATTAGTTAAAAATATATCATTCCAAGGAAATAGAAATTAAGCAAGAGTAACTTGCCTGAAATACCAAGTTTCATGGGAAGAATTCAACCCTTAAGACCTTGGATAAACTAAATCCTTTAAACCCTAAATATCTTTTTTAAGGGGATATAGAGAGAATAACAAAAAACTTTGATCTATGAAAGTGTAGAAAGAATGCATCAAGGTTTTTTTAAGACGTTGGGCCTAAGTAGTTAAAGTGGGAAATATCCAAAGTTACCTCATCTAAGAAACTGGAAAAGTATCGCCGATGACTATGGGTGACACAACAACTCTTCACCACAAGTTAAAGGCAAGACAGTTTCCAAAGGCATACATTGTTGACCTTAAAACTCCAATAATTCAACTCATAATGGGAATCTACAATTCATAGAGTCTAATCATAGTCAACACATAAACCATTTGGGTTAAACATTGGACATCCTCTAATTTTAATGAAATAACTCTTAATGAGTCCTTACAATTCATAGAGGGCCACTCATACTTAGAGTAGAACTCAACGACACACACACTATTTAGGCTATGATTTAAGTCTGATGCATTATCATGGGCCTTAAGAAATCATGACCCAATTCATAATCAAGACAACAAATCAAGCACCATTCACAGTACACCTTAAAACTAGGGTCATATAACCCATCAAAACACCCTACGACTCATAGGGTAAGTCATATTAGGACAGTAAAGATAGTGTTTTAGAAAGTCTAACAGAATAAAACCTAGGATTTTTATGTATCCTAGAGTTGGTGATCAAATTAGACAAAAATAAGGGAGGTTTAATGATCCTGGTATTCTATTAATTAAGGAGAAGTTATACTGTGTAGGGATTATAGGTAGCATAATTGTTGGTGTGGTGAAAGTGTAATTTAGCCTATTTCATTTGTAAGTTCTTGAATTTTGGTAGGTATATTTAAGAACTTAAGACCTAATTTTTTGACTTAGTGGCAACCTATTCCCAAGAAGTAATAGGAATGTATAGCCATAGGCCTTGTGATGGGCTTGCTATGCAGATTTTGGGGTTTTTATTCTATTTGGGTCAGTATCGATAAATTGACCAAGTTTGTAATGCTAATCTATAATATAAGGCTAATTATAATTTAAATTGTATGTAATTCAAATATTTTGAATTTTAGAATGATATTTAAGAAATTAAAGTAGAACTAATATGAAAAGGAGTTAAAACAAAATCTGGAAGAACATGATGAAAATTGATCATCACGATCCTAATAAAGAAGGCTCGAGATGGTGAGAGGGTCAAATTCAAATACACAAAATTATGTGGTCAATAGTAGCAGTCGTAGTTAACTAAATATCAAAACCTCAAAATTGTGAGGGTCAGCATTGTGACGATGATCACCAAAAGGATTTAATCATCAAGACCTTTTTAGGAATTTAACAATTTAATCCCACATCATTCAAAAGCTCATCCAACATTAAAAAAAAATCATCTTTGGATATTTTCTCAACTTTGTAGGCTAAGACTATCCGTGCCTTTGGATATAATTATTGGAAGTATTGTAGTGAAAAAATCTTTAATCCTGCCTTTATTTCTTTGCTCATGTTGAATATTTGGGTATAGTTTTCTAATTAAAACTTTAATTATTTGAGATACATCTTTTTCTTTTTAAAAAATAAATGCTTGGTAGTTTATGAATGGGTTTGTGTTTGTCTACTAATCTCATAATTATTGATTTTTAAAGGAATAGCTAAATCGAGGACTCAGGCATTTATCTTGATTAAGCCAGAAACAGTTAATATAGGTATGGAAAGGTTAATTAAAGTGATTTGGGATGTATTTACAATCTAAAGGAGTTGAACTATAGAATATAATTTTTTAAGTATAACCCAAAATTGAAAAAAATTGTTGGCATTTGGCTAAAATTTGAGAATTTTAGCTAAGAAATATTTACTTTTACTCGAGAGACATTAGTGGATGTTTGATGATCAAGGATACTTTTCTAAATTTGTGTTTTATTATCAAGTAATTAGTTAAATATAACATATCATTGATAGAATTAATGTCTCTCTATCAATATCTTTGTTTTCCATCATTTTTGAAAGCCATTGATCAGCTTATTCATTCTGTTATTAGTTCTATCCTTGGTTTCTTTTATACCAAAACCCATAAAAAATACTTGTATCAATTGTTTGCATTAGAGTGACTTCCTTTTAATCCTTATTTTCTCAACTAGAAGTCACAACACTATTTGTAAGATCAATCCCGACTCTATATATAGGTAAAAATATTAACTGCCACCAAAGGAAAATTTAAAGGGTCTAATTGGGTAATTTTTGTCAAGAGGTAGCCCATTTGTATGGGATTCCAGTTGCTCTCATTTATAACCATGGTACTTAATTTGCATCTAACTTTAAGAAGGGATTTTAGAGAGAGTTGGACATTAGAGTTTATCTTAGCCAAACTCTATACTCTAGATTTTAAAGAATATATATTGCCAACCTATTCCATTGATTTTAAGGGGAAGGAAGATGACTTTCTATCCTTTGAAGAGTTTGTATATAATAACATCTATTTGTCACCTACTGAGCTAGCACTATTTAAGGTATTTTATAGTAGGTGATGCAGACCTTCATGGATTAGTTTGATACTTTTAAGGATAGGCCGTGGGGTAAGGAGTGACAAATTTTCCACTCATTTACATCCAAATTTGATCACACTATGGTGGAATAATAATGTATATGTGGATAATTATGTATTGAAATGGAATAATTTCTAGTGTAGTGATTTTCCAGATAACCTAATGAAAACAAGGTGATACAAAGATAAAAGAGATAAAATTAGATCAAAAGGAACCAAATATGAAATTTAGTCCCTGGAGTTGACCCTCAAGTACTGTGATTGCATCCAAAGGCTCGTGATCACAAGAAGTCAATAAGTCAATCAGAAGGTGATTGTGAGAGGACTATCGTGATCGTATGATCACAAATGCGGTCAAAAGATGGTGATCGAAGTAGAGTGGGAAAGTTACAAAGGGATCGTACAGAGTTTCACAGAGATGGATCTTAAATCACAAAATGGAAAAATCCTTTCATAATTTGGTATTTTTTAATCATTTAATGTTGAGTTTTTAGGAGATAAGAAAAAAGTTGTGGCTTTAATTGGAAGATAGATTTTAGATATGAATTGAATTTAAAGATTGCATTTGTTCTTTTTTTACTATTTAATAGATGAGGTGAATGACTACTTTAGCGTATACTCTTTCCTAATATTCCTGATTAGTTAAATTCATATCTTAGGTTTATATTTGATTAGTTGTTGTATAATGTATAGGTGTTGATTATTAGCCCTAATAATTGGTCTTTTATATTAGATTTTGCTCTTTCTCTATGTTTTAAATGATAATTATGAGTGAAAACCCTAATTATTTTGGATCCTGCATCATCCTTAAAAGAGGGATGTAGGTGAAGAGTAATTATGGACAACAATTTGATTTTTTTTCCTCCTTGTAATATCTTACAAATAAGGATGTTATAAGAATTAGATATCTTGCATATTATCATCTTAGTAATAAGGATTCTAAGTTGACATATTGGATTGGCAAACTTTTCATGCTTTTGAGGTGTTTGAAAGAATCCATGAGTAAAGTTTAGTGTTTTATGGAAAGGTTAACGCTAAGACCATAAATGTAGCATACCAATAACCCTTAGACAAACTTGGATGAACTCCTTATTACACGCGCTAGAACATTTTCTAAGAGAACATGTTTCCAATTATTATCGCGGGTGAAGTTGAATCTTGAAAAGTGGAAACCTTCAAAGCTATTGTAAAGAAGTACATTTGTGTTATCAGATGGACAATAGAGGATATTATAGGCATAACTCATAATATTTGTTTCCATAAAATAAAGTTAGAATTTTATCATGTCCCAAGTGTGGAACACCAAAGGAGACTCAACCAACCAATCCAAGAAGTTGTAATAAAGGAAATCATCAAGTAGCTTGATACGGGTGTCATTTACCCATTTTATAAATAGTATCTGGGTGAGCCCGATTCAACATGTCACAAAAAAAGGGTAGAATGACGTGGTTCCCAATGAGTACAATGACCTTATACTCGTCAGTCTGATTAAAGGGTGAAGGGTGTTTATGGACTACTATAAGTTCAACTCATGGACAAAGAAAGGCCACTTCCCCATGCCCTTTATGGAACAAATTCTATATAGAATAGCTGAGCGGGTGGCGGTATTTCTTTCTTAACGGTTATTCGGGGTACAATAAAATTTGCATTACCATAGAAGACAAAGAAAGACAACTTCACTTGCCCCTATGGCATATTTGCTTTCAAGCGCGTGCCTTTTGGGCTGTGCAATGCTCTGACAATGTTCCAATGGTGTGTGTTATCTATTTTTTTAAGATATGGTGGAGGTTTCAATGTACGTATTCATGGATGTATTCTTTGAAGTAGGGGAATCATTTGAGTCATGCCTTTATCAATTAAGAGCTTAAAGGTCTGCAAAAACCAGTGTAGTCATAAATTAGTAAAAATTCCACTTTATTGTTATGGAGGGAATTGTTCTTGGTCATAAAATCTCGGGCGATGGTATCCAAGTAGATCAAAAAACATTCTGTGTAATAGGTAAGTTAGCTCCTTCTATCTCCATGAAGGGTGTGAGAAGCTTCCTTAGTTATGCAGGTTTTTATAGATGATTCATCATAGATTTCTCAAAGATTACACATCTCTTATGCAAGATCCTTGAAAAAGAGGAAAAATTTGAGTTTGATGATGAGTATTTGAAGCCATTTAATCATTTCAAAGAACTTCTTATTGTTACACTGGATTGGTCTTCACCCTTTGAACTAATGTGATGCAAGTGGGGTCGCTTTAGTAGAGGTAGTAGGCCAACGGAAATAGAAGTTGTTCCATTAAATCTACTATGAAAGAAAATTATTGGATAATATTGAACGTAATTATATAGTTACAGAGCAAGAGTTACTTGTGGTGGTCTATACTTTTGTAAAATTTAGAGCGTACTTGTTGGCAAAGAAAGTTGTTATACGTACGGAGCACGCCACCCTAAGATAACTTATGGCAAATAAATTGGCTAAACCGCACATGATAAGGTTGATCCTTCTCTTGTAAGAGTTTTATTTTAAGGCAAAGGATTTTTAGTGTTATGAAAACCATGTGGCCGAACACCTTTCCCACCTTCAAATTAATCATGAGGAGTATGGTGAGATTGATATCGATGATACCTTTATGAATAAGTGAGTCTTGTTAATCTCAGGAAATGTTTCACCTTGGTATCTGGATTATGCTAATAATGTGGTAAGCCATATACTTTTCTAGTATCTTTGATATCATCAAATAAAGTTGTTTTTATTCTATGTAAAGATGTATTTTTGGGATGAGCCCTTTCTATTTCAAGAATGTGTGGATGGTATGATTCATCGTTGTTTTATGGAAGTTGAAATGAAAAATATCGTTGAACCATTTTACCCCTCTACTTTCGATTGTCACCATGGAAGGATTTGAACCACCTCTAAATTTTTTCAATGTTATTATTATTGGCCCACCATTCTTACAGATGTTGTTGACATGGTCAAAGAATGTTATTAATTCCTATTTCTAGGTGCATTTTGAAATTGAATGAGATGCCCCTTAAACCCAATCTTGAAGTTAAACTATTTAACATATGGGGCATTGATATCATGGGAACATTTGTGAGCTCTTTTGGTAATAGATACATCTTAGTGGTGGTTGACTATGTCTCCAAATGGGTAGAGGTTGTTGCTTTTCTGAATAACGAGAGAAAAATAGGGGAAATAAAATTTAGAAGTGTGGCAGCATACAAAATAATAGGGGAAAATAAAGAAGCAGAATGCCTTAGGTACAACAACCACAATCCATGGACCTTGATCATTGTGTTGCGATCACACTGATTATGTCATGATCATGACAGCGAGTTCAGCCCTTACATTAGTTCTTGATGTGGTTTCTGGGAGAAATTTGACCCTTCTTATGATTTTGAGTCATATGGTGAGGACAATATAAGTTTTTATGTTTGGGGTGTATGTTGTGTGTGTGTGCATTAGTTTGCAATATTCAATTTTTATTTGCAATATTGGAAGTTAGCTCATACTCAGCCTGGAGACTTTGTTAATTAACTGTTTCATTTTTAGGTTCTTCTTTCTTTTAATAATGATGTTGGATGAACTTTTCCAAATGATAGATTGAGGGACAACATTCTAAAGATAAAATCATAAGATAGGGTTTTGAGCTATAGATGTAGGGGAAGTCTGAGTACCCATGGCATTATAGATTGCGATTGCCATTTTTCCTATGATAAAGTCTTAATAGTCATATGGTTTTCCCCTTGCGATAGCCTAACTATTAGAGGGTGTCTTGATGTGATGATAATGATAACTATATTTCTTGATGAAATGAGAAGCAAGCAACCCGCTCCATTCACATTTTTTTGGTGTAAACCAAGGGAATGGACGTTGATAATTATGTAATAATGCTTTACCCTCTTTTGGTGACTCCAAATTATCTAGTAGGTAGTATGGTGTACATAACTACTTTTGTCTTTACTAGAAAATGCAATTGATCCTCATTGAAAATTTTATGTTCCATATGTAGGAAATTTAGTTGATTTACTCTAATGCTAACGTATATCATCTAGAACTTTCCCTATTGGTCTTTCAAAGCTACTCTTGATTAAACCTTGTTGGTGGAATGATTTTGGGACTTCCTTGTGATCTTGGGAAACCACTTTAGGTGAAATAGCCTACCCATGCATGAATGGTATCCTTTGTTACCAATTTGAGACTTTTAACTTTACATTGGAAACAACATTTCAAGCCTTATAATATTTGAAATTTAGTTTCTCTTTTAAACCCTACACTTATTGAACTTGAGTCTAAAAGGCCTATGTTGGGGGTGGTGAATTTTAGAAGGGGTGATCTTGGGAAATGGTATTGTAATTAAACGCCTAAAATCTAAGTAATGAAGAAAAATGAATGATAAAAATAAAGGGACCAACAAGGGAAAGAAAAGCATGAGTGTCCAAAGAAAAGAAATTTAAAAAAATGCTTTCGATTAAACGGTGAGTCAATGTGGTAAACTAGGCACATCAATGAATTAAGAATAAATGAAGTGGACCATGGCCCAAAGTTTGGTTTGATAGTGTCTTATCTGCAGTTAAAGGAGGGTCTACTCACTCTTGTTTCAAAATTTTATTCTACCCTTCCCTAAGTCTGCATTACTAGCTTGAAAAAGTCCTTCTAGATCTCTAACCAAGTATCTTTAAGTTAGTGGTTATTGAAAATAAGGGAAGCACATGGCATAATATTGTGTGCATTGAGAGATTTTTTTTGGAGTGAGTGTTTGTACTTTAGTCCCTTGTTTAATGATATAAACTATGGTGTGTTGGAAATTTTTTCATGAGAATGCATGTAAGATAATCGAGGTGGGTGAAGTTCTTATCTTCATGAAATAAGGCAAAGGTATATAGTGAGTCGCTATTGATAGAGACTAAACTTTAGAGAGTTAGTAGTTTTTCCTTAATTGTTCTTAAAAGTCTTTTGCATCCTTGAAAGAATGATTGTTTTTTAGGGGAGTTGCATGAATATCTTTTCCCTTTCTTGAAGGATAATTGGTGGTACTAATCAAGTTCAGAATAATTATGATCATTTGGTTGTAAAGAGACATTGAGTTTGGAGTAGTGTTTCTAGATAAAAAGCAAAGTATTAAGTTGGGGTGTAGATTAGCAGGAAAGTTTCCAATCATTTACCTCCTAATTGAGAAAAAATAAATTATTAAGTTGGGATGTAGATGGAATAATTGTGTATATAAGGCTAATTATCTATCTAAATATACTAATTTGTAGTGTTGGTGACCTTGCAGGAAACTTTATGAAAATAAGTTGATACAAAACTGGATTAGATAAAATACGAGAAAAAGGAACCTAAGCTAAAATTCAGGCGCACGAGTTGACCCTCATGTACCACGATCACAACCTGATGGTTGCTATCACAACCAGCCGACAATTCAACCAACGGGTGATCACTAAAGTATTACCTATATTGTATCAATCTTTAATGCAGTCAAAAGATGGCAATCGGGTAGAGCGGGAAAGATAAAAGGGTTAGAAATGAAATCTCACATAGCTGGATACTGTAATAATAAAATAGCAAAACCATTTCACAATGGGGCAGGTTTCTATCATCTAATTTTGAATTTTAGGGAGCCAATAAAATATATGTTGTTTTAATTAAAAGAGTGATTTTAGTTTTAAATTAAATTTGAAGATTGGATTTATTCTTGTTTTATTCTTCAATGGATGAAGTGAATGTCAATTTGGGTATATTCTCTTTCCATAAATTCATGAGTTGTTAAACTCGGGGTTATGTTTGATTAGGTGTTGTATAATTCATGGGTGTTTATTGTTATTCCAAATATTACTTTAATTTCTTTGGGTTTTGCTCTTTCTCTATGCTTGAAATGATAATTATGGTTGAAAAAACCTATTGTTTTTGATCCTACATCATCCTTCAAAGAGGGATGTGGGTGAAGTGCAATTTTGAACAACAATTTGATTTAGCTTGTACCTTAGCTTTATCTTTGAAATGAGGATGTTATGTGAATTAGCTAGTGTAACACCTCAAAAACGGGTCCCGAAGCGTCACACGGTGCTTAAGTCTACAAGTAACCCCGAGCTAACCCTTTGAAGCAATTTCTACCATTCAACACTTATTTCAAGATCATTATAACCAAACATCTGCGTAATATCATCATCAACCATGTATCACAATAATAAGGATAAATGCGAGAAATAAAAAAATATGAAAAGTTTAACAACTCCAAGTCACTGGTCAAACAAAACTAGCCTGACAAGCCTCTACTATTCAATGTACCCAAGATCCATTAAGACAGGCCCAAACTGACTCGAACTCAAAAGATAAAATATCAAATCAAACTGAACTGGGAGTCTAAAATATCACGTCTTCGGATCATGAGGACTCACCACAGCAAAGGATGTAGATTGATATGCTTGGGAATCGCTGTCAAGTTTGGAACTGAGCACCTGGACCTACATTATAGGGAAAATGTAGCCCATGTACAAATACTTGGGTCAGTAGCATGGAATATCGACCGAGTATATGGGTGTGTGTGCAAGTTTCAGAAATCAAATATCATAAGTATTCATAGAAAACATGCATGCTATAACAAGTGACTAACGTAGATCGAATAAAAACATCATAATCACAAAAGAGTAAGATATATCAAATAAAGCATGTGAGTCATCATAGTAAGTTCTAAATTCACTTTCATCTAGGTTTTCAAACCATCAAACAAATCAAATCTCATAACAATTCTCTTTAGAATATAGTATTTCAATCTTTCGAAAAAAAAAAAACTTACTCATAACAAATTCTTCAAAACGATATATTCCTCTTAGATAGAATGGTACACACACACACATTGGGAGTCTCTCATAACCAACATAAACCATGTGAGCTACATGGAGTCCAACGTTCTACCCACGTTGAGGAGAGTCGCCCTATTCCTTGCCATCGGAGTAGGATCTTAAATTATCAATCCAAACACTAGTGGTCACTATTAAAATCAGCCTTAATTTTGGCTCCTATGGGGGCACATAGAACTAGGGAAGTACCAAACCCGCTATACCTCCCGCTTGATGCTAAAGACTACTCCCGGACTTAGCTCTGATCTTTTCAAAAGAAAATCCACCATAAAATAGTTCAAAGATTCACAACGAGAGCCATCATGCTACCCCATTCATAATAAATCAATAAAAGTGGATTTCTTTTCTCATCTCAGGTTCAAAATCAACCCATTTTTACGACCGAAAGGTCAAAGCTTCTTTATCTTTTCAAATCAAACAAATTCAAGGTGTTTATAACACATGTTTTCTCAAAAACAACAATCTCAAATAGAGTTCAAAAGCCAAGTCTCAATATTACATTAAAATTTATCAAGATTCAAGCTTTACATCCTAAACACATATAAATTTATTCAAAATCTAGAAATTTCAGCTTTAAGCACAAAATATCATTGTTCTCATATAATTCCACTTCTAAAATATCAAAAATAACATAATCTCATGAGAATCAATATAGGTTTTAAATTCATAATAAAACTTATGAATTCCATAACTTCATAAATGAAAAACATTTTTGGGCACAAGAACGAAAAAGTGTCCTTGTTGAAAACCCCACATACCTTTATGGTAACGGATTCGTTGAATGATTGGACCTTCTATGTTGATTGTGCAACCCAAGTTGTTTTTCTCCTTTAGTGCTCTTGGATGATGAACTTAGACTGATAATAGGATTATGATATGTTTAGAATCTATTAAATTTGTAAGGTTAATTTTAGGGGTGTGGAAGGAGTGCCAAAAGACTTAATTTCCCTCAAAATAACTCAAAACGGAGTGTTTTCGCTGCCTGAAACACTAAGTATGTGCCACACAGCTTATGGCACACTTTTAAGTGTGTGCTGTACACCTTATGGCACACTTTGAAGTGTGCCTCGCACACCTTATCGTAAACCTATTCCAGTAGCCATGTGCGATTAGTTAGGCTATGCACTCTACTTTGGAAAGCCATAACTCCTTGCTCGGGTGTTGGATTTTGATAAAATTTATAAAGTTGGAAAGATAATTCAATTTTCTATAATTTAATGGGTCAAAATATGCAAAAATACCATATATTCATCAAGTTATTCTTGTTCAAAGATGACCCTTGCAAAATAAAACACTTAAACTTGATGGATTCAAAACTTTTAGCTTGCACAACCTTAAGTGACTCATATAAACATACTTAACACATTATAAGCTCTCCTATAACTGGGATACTCATCGTAATTCATGTTACCATATATGGATTATGGAATTAGGGTTTCATATATATGAACAACGGTTCATTTTCTAGCTTAGGAAAGTGCGGGGTATTACAATATCTCCCCCTTGGGGACATTCGCCCTCACATGACGCTGAGTATACTAAGAGTAAAGAGAACGCAAAGGGTACACAGCTGAAGCAACTTTCTAGACGTATCTCTACTTCATTCTACATTTCGGACACAACAAAAAGTGCTTAACTCATGAAATCACATCTGAACAGTATAAAATAACAGTTGAACTACTGCAACTTTGCATAGAAAAGTAATGATTTATTGAAGAACGGTACCTTTGGCTTGATTGGATCTTGTGGAAAACAGTTGCGGGCTCTTGTATCGCATATGTGCCTTGGTTTCCCAAGGTGCACCCTCAACAGACTGATTTCGCCACAACACTTTGACCAAGGGAACATCTTTGTTCCTTAGTGTCCGAACTTGGAAATGTAGGATTTAAAATGGAATCTGATCAAATGAAAGACTGTCCTGAACTTCAGCGCACACTGTAGAATCTACTACCATAGAATCGCCAATATAATTTCTAAGCATAGAAACATGGAACACCGGATGAACAGTTGACAACTCTGCAGGCAACTAAACCTTATAAGCTACTTTCCCAACACGGCTAACAACTCTTTAAGGACCAATATAACGAGGACTAAGATTCCCTTTCTTCCCAAACCACTTCACCCCATCCATGGGCGAAATCTTCAAATACACGAAGTCATCAACTTCGAACTCAAGGTCTCTCTTCATCATGCCGGCATATAACTTTTGATGGATCTGAGTTGTTTTCAATCCTTATCTAATCACCTTTACTTTCTCTATAGTCTCAAACACTAAATCAAGGCCATTCACACCCACTTCAAACTAACCTATGGGTAATCTACATTTTCTCTTATACAAAGCCTTAAACGGGTCCATGCCAATGCTAGAGTGATAACATTTCTTGTAAGCAAACTATATCAATAGTAAATGTTAATCCCAACTCCTCTTGAAATCTAGAGTACAAACTCTCAACATATCCTCTAAAGTATCCATGGTCCTCTCAGCTTGACCATCTTTCTGCGGATGAAAAGAAAAACACAAATGCACTTGGGTACCAAGACCCTTCTGAAATGCCCTCCAGAACTGTAAAGTAAACTGAGTACCGCTGTCTGAATTGATAGACAAGGGAACTTCATTCAATTTGACTTACTCACAGATGTACAATCGAGCGTAATCATCAGCAGTATAAGAAGTATGCACATGCAAGAAGTGCGCAGACTTAGTCAACATATCAATAAAAACCTAAATAGAATCATGATGGTGTCGGAAAGGAGGTAAACCTGTCACAAAATCCAATTTTATCTCTTCCCACTTCCAAGTGGGAATACTAAACTCCTACATCTTACCGCCAGGTCTTTGGTGTTCTACCTTAACCTATTGGCACATCTTACACTCAGCTACAAATACTGCTATATCTTTCTTCATGCCACTCTACCAATAGATTTCTCGTAAGTCACGATACATCTTGGTGGCACCAGGATGAATAGAATATCACATACCATGCACTTCATCCATGTTTCTCTTCCTCAATTCATCAACATTCAAAATACATAATCTATCATCCAATCTCAACACACAATCTCCCATATGGGATAAAACCTCCACCTTTTGGTCCTTGTTTGACTCCTTCAGTCTGACCAAGCTAGCATCTAAGTTGCTTTTCATTTACTTTCGAAACCAGAGAAGATTCAAAACTACTTTGAACCCCTATACTACCTTCAGTAGAGCCAAATATCCTAAACCACAGCCTAGCCAGACGATGCACATCAGGAGTTAACTCCTTATTATCATTCTCCACAAGGGCCATACTTCCCATAGACAACCTGGTAAGGGAATTTTCTGCAACATTAGCCTTGCCCGGGAGATACAACACACTTATCTCATAGTCCTTCAATAGCTCTAACCACCTTCTCTACCTAAGGTTCAGCTCCCTCAGGGTAATTACATATAGCAGCCAAGTCTAAGTCATGGGTTAGGTAATTCTTCACATGGGGTTTAAACTCTCTAGAAGCATAGGCTATAACCTTGCCCCTCTGCATCAATACATAACACAAAACCACCCTAGAAGCCTCATAGTATAGCAAGAAATTATCAATACCATCAGGCAAGGTCAAAACAGGAGCTGAGGTGGGTCGATTCTTCAACTCCTAAAACTCCTATCACAAGAATCTGACCACAAGAACTATACCATGTTTAATATATTGAGGAACTACATGATGTATAGTATCCCCTATTTATGATAATATGAATTGTGGACTCCAATGTTATGATCAAGTTAGTCATGTTGTGTTAGTTTTCTTCCATAGAGTTCTGGGGCTATTCGTACACAAAAACTATAGTTGTGTGCCTAGAGCCATGTCATGTTTTATGATATACAAAATCAAGCCATGATTCAGTAGAATTAAGTCATTCATATGACTAATGAAATCTCATTGTCTCAGTCAGTTATCAAATATCAGTAGTATTATATTAGTCAACAGAATTCAGCAAGATCTATTTACGTACAGTTAGTTAAATCATGTTCATTCTCTTTAGATGGGAGTAAGAGTTAGCACCGAGTGAACCAAAGGATAGGAACTCACCTATATATGAGGGTATGATTCTTAGAAGTCATCCTTGCATTCCAGAACTATATAGCAAGCATAGGTTGAACATCACAACCTGTTATTTGAGGGTAGATGAGGTGTCTTACCTGTTATATGAGGGTTCCCACCATTCTCAATAGAGTTACCTATTATAAGAGGGTTGCTCACATGTTATCCTTACCAGTGGCGCGGTATTGACACCCTTTCACTCAGGGAAGAGATTGGATCCCAACTTACCCATAATGGCACATATGGGTCATGTCGGTTAGACAACTACCTCCTATAGTTTTAGACTGAGCCTCAGTAAAAGAACTCATATAGTTCTTCAGATATCAGTATACTAGGACAACCAGATATAGTCAAATTCAATTATAGTGTGGAAATCAGATAGTTTCATCAAATTTAAGACTGTTAAATACAGTAGTCCATGTTATTAGAACTATAATTTCAGCCATATCATTTATCAGTAAACCATGCATTAACGTACAGATCTAGCTATCACGTACTTACGATATCAGTTACTATATATGTATGATTACACTCTCACATTCATATCAGTCTGCTAGTTAGCATTGTTTATACATGTAAACCCTTTTGTATTAGCCTACCTCACTCGTATACTCATTACTCCTGTTGTACTGACGTATTTGTGCTATGGTTCTTTCTTTCATGTTACACCATAGGTTCAGAGACATGAGCTCCAGATCAGTAGTAGCATCCAGCTGTAGAGTTGCAGTGAGTCCTAATTTATTCGGGGGCGATATTATTTTATTTCATTTATTATTGCAACACAATTTTGCTAGATGGAGTTAGTTGGAGACATATTCCTTTAACTCCTTATTCAGACAGTACTTAGAGGGTTTCAGATTCAATGTTCAAATTTAGTCAGTTTGATTCAATTTTTAGTTGTTTTAGGTATCTTTCACCCATATGGATATACTGTCTTGACAAATTTTTATTCATTTGAACCTTATGGACTACATATTTATGTTTTCCACACTATTACATTTTATATTGTAGTGTACAGGTATAGATATCAGTCATGGATTAGCTTGTGGTCCCTCGGGGTCTTAAGCACCTTTTAGCGTTCCGATTCAGATAATCGGGGCATTACAGAATGTCAAATTTAGTGTGGTTACATATTTTGTTTATCTATAGCTTATTCTAAATGAATCCAAAGGGAATGACAAAAACACTACAATTCTCCATGTTTTCAGCGGCTATCTAATGTACCGGTGATTGCCATCCAAGGACGTGATCACAACTTATTGTGGAAAGGAGGTAGTGAAATTGGCAAAGGCCTTTCGCAATTGTGAAAACCCTTAAAGTTGGGGGTAATGTGATATTACCCTACAGGTCGTGATAGCGACATATGATTACCTTGATTGGGTATAAATAGATACTTATGTCACGATTATCCCATCCTTCATCCAAACCTTGAGAGAAAAAACCCTAAAGAGTTAGAACTCCTAAAATTGAGACTTGTGGGTGACTTGAGAGATTGATTAACTTCTATTTTCATGATTTTCATTGGATTTAAGGAAAGAATCCTCTAAATTCATGGTTTAAGTTCTTGATTATTTTCTCAAAAACCTCAAAACCTATAGGGATTGATTTTACAGCCAACTTAATTAAGGTTTTACCCATTTATGACGGTAATTATTTCATGGGATTGATATCATTTTGGGTTGATTTAGACAATGTGATTCTTGCATGTAGGAGCCAAATGAGGTTTTTGAGGTGATTTTTTGACCCAAAGCACTATGATGCAATATGGGCATCGATAATATCGTATTAATGAGTAAAATAAGTTTGATGATAGCTTATCATTTTTATGAGACTTCTCAAATGGGAAGAGGGAATGTTTAGCGGTTTAATTATCTTTCTTCATTGTCGAGGTAGGATAGGTTTATCCCTTGTTAGATTGAGCATGTCATAGTATGCTTGCGACACATTGTTACATTGTGATATGTTTTTTATGTTGGATTGATGAAATGTAAGACTTGCGATTAGTTGGATCATTTAAGTCATTTGAGACCATACAGTTGGAATGATTAGTTTGTTGCCTTACATCTTTGTGAATTAGACTTAGTTGCTCAATTTTTGCATGAGAATACTTTAGATTACTCTAGTTGGATGGGAGTGAACTTGTCACTTATGCTTAAAGTAATTAGGCCTTAGTTCCTTACACTAATAGAATTGCCTTAGTTGCTATGATTGAGTTAGATATAGTTTTTTGGAAAGACCTTTACCTTAGGACTAATTATCACTTGTTATACATCTAATAGTGGATTTAGATACCTTATCCTATTTTGGGGTAGAAATTTTACTTAGAATGTACTATAGAGAATTATAAATGGATTCTTGACCCACCATCAGTTAAGATTAATGATTGGACTCTTGAAACCTTTTGTACGCTTATTAAATTCCTAGAGAAAGCCCTTTTAGGAAATGTTGAGGAATGTTTGTACTTTTTTGTTATGACACATAATATTAGAAGTAATGGAAAAATGATTATGCCATATGTATAAGTTGTTGGCTAAGATCATGATGAGCTTTTAATTATGCTACTATTTCATCTATTGAGTGGGCTATTGAATGTATTAATGAATGATCCCTTGACTATGATATGGCCTAAATTATAAAATATGTTATTGACTATACTATGAATCAGCTATACATTATGTCATGGATTAGCTATTGCTCAAGCTATTGATAAACATTCTTATGCAAACAGTAGGCCACTAAATAGGCCATTAATGAGTCATTACTAGTTATATTTCTTATGATTATCATCATGCTAAGATATTATGCTAGAAGCCATGCTTGAAAAGATTAATGACGATTATATTAGCAATTGTTCCATGATTTATGTTAGAGGCCATACTTATTGATTATATGAGAAATTATGCTATGCGTTTTACTTGAAATCATGATGTTTGAATATATCAATACTCATGAATCGAATTTATCACCAATTATGATTATATAGGTATATTGATACCCAATAAGGCCATAGAATATTGTGATGATATGTTGATACTCGACAAGGCCTGAGGATATTATGAAGATATATTGATACTATCAAGCAGGAGGATATTGTGATGATATGTTGATACCTGTCAAAGATGGAGGATATTATAATGATATGATGCAATCCAATAAGTCCATAGGATGATTATGATGATATATATCTCTCAAGGATGGAAGGTAATTGTGATGATGCAATGCTACCCAACACAGATGAAGGATAATTGTATTGATGTGTCTATGTGTAAATCTATAGGTTTGAGTCCGTCTATCCCTATGTATGGCAATTATAATTTTACATATACATTTATGTAATTTGGGTATGATGTGGATAGAAGGGATTCCAGCTACAACTCACTAGTGATATAAATTTACAAAGCAATATAGTTGATGATTAGACTAAATAAGGAATTATGGTGGATATTGGGTAAGTAGATAATAATGACTAGTTGATAAATAAGGTGTAGTTGGTAATGATGAATAGTAATAAGTTATTACTGAGGATAAATGATACTAGTTATAATTGATGGTTATTTAATAATTATTATTAGTTGATATATGGTCAATGGTTTCTTAAGTCATGACAAGAGTTATATGATGGTTAATAGTCAAATAGAATTAGTTAATCAGAGATGGTTAACAAGTAAATTGTTACTAAGGTATGGTTGATGTTATGATTTTAAAGTGATGATAATATTAGGGAATGCGAGTACATTATCTAGTGTTGGGAATTTGTGAAATGTTGGAAAATGATTGATTGTTGATAATTGTGGAATGATGGTTATATGATTATGAAAATTAGCTATAATGTTGGTTGATAGCTTTATTCTTCTCTTGAGTATACCCTCCAGTCATATGGGAGGCTGTGATAAGATCTTTACTTTTCTACACAAGTTATCATATGGGAGACAACTTCTTATTTATGATTGCCTGTGTTGATTCTTAGTGATGAGTAATTATTCTAAATTTTTCATTTATTATGCACGACAACAAAGTCATGGGTTGGTACCTCATGTTATGCTATTATTCCGATTTAATTCCTATTCTTATGTTGTGGTATTATAGGTGATTTAGGTTTATTTTTGTACTTTGACTTAGTTTATGTAATCTCATATTTTATCATATATATATATCATGATTTAGCTCAATTAGCCAATGATTCCTACTATATACTCATTGTTTTGGCACTCATATGACACTGTACCTTTTGGGTGAAGATATAAGTACTAGTTGTCGCTATTGATTCATGTATGTGTGGTGTTGATATCTAAAGATATGGTGATCTATTAGAGTCTGAGTCAAGCATTTTCTTCTACTTATCTGTTTGAAACACCTAGTTCCTTTATAACTTGTATTCCTTGAATTTGGCTTATGTTATGAATTAATACTTTGTATTAGCTCTGAGTTTTTGTTAGTCTTACCTACTGATAAGATTTAGTAGGTGCCATCATAACTCATAAGTAAGACTACGACAAATTGGTATTATAGCCTAGTTTTCACTGGTATTGTTGCAATAAAAGCAAGTGTCTGGTAGAGTCCTACTGATTAGAACGATTACTTTTGTTTCCTATATTGTAAAGGAAATGGGTTTTTACTAAGGGTTCATCACTTCATTCATTGATATTGTGCTAAGAGTCTGAGTTGGCTTATTGAAGTATTCCTTTGAATTTACTCTTTTGCAGATGGCTAGGAAAAACACTATGACAACATGAGATGATGGTCCCAAGACCGAGCCCAAGGATTCTACTCTTGTTTGATGATGGCCTAGAAGTCATGGAAAACCTCATGATGTCTCCCTTGCTAGGGGATGGGATAGGCCACCTTCCCCATACCTTATTCCTGCGCCTATGCTAAAGATTCTTTTGCCACAACTAGCAATGATCCAGGGACAAGTACAGGCTCCACCATGGATTATTTCTTCTGCAATATTCACAGATTCATCGGTTCAAATTTTGGGTTTTATTGGTGGTGCGCCATCTGATGGTGCATAGTCTACTGATCAGAGTGGTACTTCGGTGGGAGTGTAACATGTAGATGCATCCCACATAGTTAATCTTCCTCCTACACCAGTAGTTGCTCAGCTGGTAGTTACTTATCCAGTGGTTACCCAGCTTGATATATCTTATGAAGAGCAGAAAATGTTCTGGAGATTCATGATATTGGCTCTTCTTAGATTTTTTTATGCTTTTGCCAAGGATGCATATATGTTTCTTATTTCTTGTAAGGATAGGTTCCGTAATTAAAGCCTTGCTGAGACTCATGGTATCGATTACACTATATTTTAGTTTGATTTTGATACTTATCATTGGTGAAGAGATTATATGGATTCTGGGCCAGGTGGATCTTCCGCATTGTCATGGAATCAGTTCTTTGAGATTTTGGTAGAGAAGCACATGACTCCCAACCTTAGAGATCATTTTATGGATCAGTTCTCTTGATTAGACTAGGGCTCCATGACTGTTCTAGAGTATGAGAAATTTTTCATGAGTTGGTTAGGCATGCAACTTCCATTTTTAGACTGAGTATAAGAGAGTTTATTCTTTGTTAGAGGATTGAGACTTCCCATTCGTATGTCTTTTCATAGTTCAGTTGTTGCGGGAAAGTCTTTTACTGAGGTTTTAGATCATTCTTATGTGATCGAGGAGATGTACTATAAGGGTCGTGAGGGTCATGATAAGACATCAAGGTTTTAGGGTAGATTCAGTTGGAGGCATCATTTTTATCGACCCGGAGATAGTAGTTCTTAGTGTAGGTATCCCTAGCATCCATCCTATCAGTCTCAGAGTCAGCCTGGTCGACCGATTTATACAACACCTCGGATTACTGACCAAGGTCAGTCTAGTTCTAGTGGTCTCCCTGGTAAGAGTAATGGTCAATTGTTAAAAGTTTCATCTTTTAGTTATTCTAGTCATGGTGGTTACTTTTGAAAAGATTGAATCTATTGGTTCTAGTTCAGCTCATGTTTCCAGTTTTACTTGTAGAATTCCTTATCACCATTTGCGCGATTGCCCTTGTCGTGTGATAATTGTTGCTTTAGCTCAGAGTCTTCAACCTATAAGACTAGTTAATCCCTCAACTATAGGTGGTTATCATGGTCGCAGGGGTAGTCTCCATGGTACTTGGGAAGGTTCTAAGGCAGGATGGATAAGAGGTCGGTCCGATGCCTACAAAGGTGGTGGGTGAGGCCAGTTGTATACAATACATTCTAGACCTGAAGCAAAGATTTTTGATGTTATTTTTTGCAGGTACGATTTCTGTGTGCTTTTAGTCTACCCTTACTTTATTTCATCCGATATCCACTTATTCATATATTTCTAATTATTATGCACCACAATTGGTTTTGTCTTGTGATTTATTATCTATAGAATTACTCGTATGTAATCCTATAGGTGATTTTTTAGTAGTGGATTGAGAATTTATATCATGTGTTGTGATAATTAGCGGTGTTGATACTTATGTTGATCTTATTACTCTTGATATGGTGGATTTTGATGTGATTATAGACTAGTTATCGCACTATTATGTGGTTATTGCTTTCTTTTTCAAGAACAATACCTTAGCCTTGCTCGGCATACCTCCAGTCATATAGCAGGTAGCTGTGAGGCGGGAGCTGATGGGGATTATTTCTTATGTTCATTCTAGGAGGCTTAATTTAAGGTGTTGCGAGTCTTATCTCATTTATATTATTGATACTAGGGTGGAGAGTTTGTTGCTTGACTCTGTTCCTTTTGTTTTGTGACTTTCCTAATTTTTTTCCCTACCAACCTGCCTGGTATTCCCCCTCCCGGTGAGATTGAGTTTGCTATTGATCTTTAGCCTAGCACTAGAAATATTCCTATTGAACCTTACCATATGTCTCTTGTCGAGCTTAAGGAGATAAATTCTCAGCTTCAGCATCTTCTTGGTAAGGGTTTTATTAAACCGAGGGTGTCCCCTAGGGGATCTCCTATTTTGTTATTGAAGAATAAAGATGGTTCTATGCATTTGTGTGTTAATTATAGGCAGCTTAATAAACTGATGGTAAAGAACTATTATCCTATGCCTCGCATTGTTGACTTATTTGATAAACTTTAGTGGCAACTGTATTTCCTAATATTTATTTGAGATATAGTTACCATCAGTTGAGGATTTAGACTGAGGATATACCAAAGACAACTCTTAGGATCCTTTTGGGTTATTATGAGTTCTTAGTGAAGTCTTTTGGGTTGACTAATACCCCCAAAACCGAGTATTCACGCCCTATTTAGATTCATTTGTCATTGTGTTCATTGAAGACATCCTTGTGTATTTGAGTTGAGAGGAGAATGCGCAAAATTTGAGGATTATGCTCCAAACTCTGACAAATCATGTTCTTTTCACCAGGTTCTCCAAGTATAAGTTTTGGCTGAAGTCGTTGACATTCCTTTGACATGTAGTATCTATGTATGGTATTATGGTAGACTCGACTAAAATTGAGTCACTAAACTTTTAAGAATTTAGCAAAAATATGGGAAAATCATCCGCGAAAATCATAGAATTTTACCTCTAATTCTATGGAAAATAGCGCAAATAGACTCTATCAAAGATACAAGATTACCCACAAATGTTTTCCCCTAGATTTCTTATGGTTTAGAGTTCTAGTATCTTTGTAATAGATGAATAATGGAGAAAAACATGTTAAGTAGGGTTATTTATACCATTTCATTGTACATGGGTATTGTTTAAGCGATCTTCAAGTCGCTTAAGCGATGCTTTTTTTCTGGCAATCATATTGCTTAGGCGATCAACCTATCACTAACATGATATGTGGCTAGCTGTGTAGATATTACATATATGACAATAGTATCACTTAGTCAACAGTTTGCCCAACGCCAAGACTACCGCTTAAGCAACACACTTTATCGCTTAAGTGATATTTTCTAGGGTTTGACAGATAACTTAGGCGATCAAAGGCATTTCTTAAGCGATCACAAGCACCAGCTGAGACTTGGAAAAATTTCAAGTCTCCACCAGCCACTAAAGATTCATCCGAGAGCCAATATATATGCAAATGGAGAATGCTACCCTATCAAATTCAATATTTTAGATCCAATGGCGCAGTCAAAGTTTCCGTTCGAGGTCCTATTTACAAAATGTGTGTCCCATACCCACTTGCCATTTTACTTAACATTTGACCAATATCTCTAAATGAGTTTAAAAGCTTCAAGGCCAAAACCAAAGGTCCTTCTAGCATAAAATTTATGCTATAAAGTTGTTGGAACAACTAGAATTGGTATACTAGGATATTTGACTAATGTTTTAGTCCAGTAGCCAATTTTAACCAATAAATGCTTGAAATCAAGAAATTAAGTCCAAATACCAAAAGAACTACACAGTGACGGAACTATCAGTCTAAGCAAATTATAAATAATTTGGTGTAGCAATAGAAAAGCTCTTATGATAAAAATAAGAGGAAACATGGAAAATAACCTGGAGGGTAATTACAATATGCACTACTCAAAGAACTTTCATCCGCAAAAGAAAAGGGTTTGGATGAACCTAAAGCCTCAAACATGTAAAGATACTAAGTCCACATCAACTTTTTCATCTCTAAAGTAGCCTGTTCTATTTTGTGGTGCCTTCACAGATCCTTAACTACATGGTTCTCCCTAGTGCGTAACTGTCTGACATCACTAGCCAAAATTAGCACAGGCTCGACCATGAATCCAACAACTCATCAAACTTAACTGAGTGTAATCTAAGGAATGTGATGGGTCAAGAATTTATTATTGAAATATAGAAATTGGGAAAATTGGATGGACAGTAGAAAAATCTTGTGGTAAGGCTAACTTATAAGGTATTTCATCAAATATGTCATGAATCTCAAAGGGTTTAATGTATCTGGGGATGAACTTACCTATCTTCTCAAACCTTATTTCATCCATCATGGGTGATACACGGAGGAATACACGATCACCAACTCCTCATCTAAAAGAATGAATATGATTTTCATAATTCTTCTACCTACTCTGAGTTGCTCTTAACCTATCCTAAATCACCCTGACTCTCTCTAATAAGTCTTGAAGAAAGTCAGTTCCATAGGGTAAAACCTCAAAAGTCTCAAAACATCTTAGCAAGGAATGTCATCACCTACCATTTAAAGTCTCAAAGGGGGTCATATCAATACTCATATGGTAACTATTATTATATGCAAACTATACAAAGGCTAAGTGCTGCTCCCACTGATCCCAATATCCTTAACACAGGCTTGAGTCATATCATTGAGAACCTGAATAGTCCACTCCAACTACCCATATATATATAAAGATGGAAGGTTGTATGAAGATCCACTAGAGTACGTAGCTCTTCCTAAAAAGCTCTCTAAAAGCTAGAAGTAAATACTAAACTTTAGTCTAAAATGATAAATGTGGGCATACCATGAAAATGGACTATCTCAAAAAACTAGATAAAGTCTAATGTATAGGCCTTGAAGGACATATAAGTAGGAACAAACTATCAACTCTGTCAATAAATCCACAATGACCCAAATACCATCGGAACCACAGGATGTACTAGGTAGACAACTAACAAACTCCATAAAAAAATTTTCCCCTTTCTCTCGAGAATGGGAAACCTCTCAATCAATCCACCTGGTCTCTAATGATCGACCATAACATGCTTAAAACATAGGCAACAATTTATAAAGTTTGTTACATTTATCTTCATAGAAGTCCACCAATAATGCTTTCTAAATCTCTATACATCTTAGCGGTACCAGGGTTAATAGAATATCATGAACTGTAGGACTCATGCAAGATCGACTAAATCAAGTCATCAAACCTCGAAATACAAATATTGCTATCAAGCCTCAAAAACACCTCTAAATCTAAGGTATCCCTGTTAAATTCACGACTCAACACTTGATCACAGATGATACAAAGTCTCATCTACTTAAACTGATAACTTTGAATCTACTCAAATAGTGAAGAACTCACATCAACACTAGAAAGAATCCTACTAGGATCTAAGATATCAAGTTGTAGCATCAAGTTATCAAAGAACCATTCTATGCCAATAGTGTTTGAGAAACTAAAATACAAGTTTTGTAATCGAAACTACACCCTCCGAGAAGATATAATGCGTCTGCTGACAAATTTAAGTAACCCAACTAGGTTTGGGTAGAACCCATAGATAATAGGTCTAATCTATCTCTCAAAAACTTGTTGAAGTAGAAAAAAGTTCAAAAAATTAAATAACAGTAATTTGGAGTAAATAGTAAAAAGTAACAATTTGTGATGCTTTAGGTTATAAATAATCTGAGATGAATGTTATGAATACAGTCCTCTGGCTATGTAACTTAGTAGATTTCTGTTCTCAATCGAACTATCTCACAACGACACATACAGAATCTGACATGCTAGGTATTACCAATCATCGTATGAACTGGTTATAAATATCACCCTTTACCTTGTGTGTCTTAGGGTGTCACCTTACTAACCCTTATATTTTATCCCAGTTTAACTATGACCTTGTGGGCATAAAATTATTAGACGAGGATTGATATCTTTGAGTCATTGTTGTAATCTTCTTTTCCCAATCTCAATCTCTCATATGTATAAGATCTCGAATACAAGCAAGTTCTTGGCATTGGTAAACAATAATAAAGAAATTAAACTATAAAAGATTACAATTAAAGTATATAAAATTATCTAGTAGAACCCAACACTTCCCCTACTATGTTATTCTCCCAGGGTTCCACAACCCTTGCTAAGGGAATTAGCCTCTCATTGTTCAAAAAATATCTATGCAATTCAATTAACAATGTATGGAATTAATCTCATAATAATGATGAATAAAAACCAAAGTCTCAAATAAATTAATTAATGAAAAAACAAGTGGAAAGAGATTACAAGATCGCAAGTCAATCTTAGAATAAAATATATGTTTTTGAATCGTATAGGTGTGTAAACTTCTCTCTAAAATCTAAAAGAAAAATTATAGGGTTATTATAGATTATATAAAAAACCCTAAAAATCCAAACCAAAATGAACTGAGAAACATCAGTTGGCTGCCACTTACCCAAGGTAAGTGGCCATCGTAAGTAGCACTTACCCTAAGTAAATAGCCATCATAAGTGACATAAGCTTTTGAAATCTTCAGATTTTTTGAACCTTCAATCTCTACTAGTTATGATGGATCCTATGGGGCATAATTTTCACCTGCCCTAGGCAAGCGACCTATCAGAAGTTTCAATCAAAATATCATCTTTCAGATTCTCTAAATTTGGACTTTCAGTAACCTATGCCGCACCACCTACGCCAGGTATGCAATCAATGCCCCATAGGTGGCATCGTTAGTGGCCCATTTTCATTCACTACTAATTTTCTTCATTTTAAGCTCATAAACCTAGTTTCCTTCAAAACGAAACTCAAAAAAACATAATATCTGCGAAAACTATCCTAAGTATTTGCATATTTTCCTATTTTTAGCTACAAAATTTCCATGGAACCATGCACATCAACACCCTCAACATAGACTGTTTGCATGTCCTCAAGAAAAAAAATCACAACAAAACACAATAATGCTTAACCAAGAGAAAACTAAGATACCTATGGCAGTCAATCTCAAATTCAGCTCAAAAACATAAATAAACTATTATTTTTAATCTTTTCAAAACAAAGTATGTGAATCAATGCAGTCCAACAATGTGACACAAGGAAACTAATCTATATCATTATATTATATATACAAATTATGCTATCCAAACAGATAAATAAAAAATAATTCAAGGCATGCACCCTCAAAACAAAGATGCCACACTCACGCAGTAGAATAATGAATGTTAAAGGGTGGACAATCACAAGACACTCACACCCACAATGATGTTCTAGTAATATGCAAAAAATACCAAATGATTGCTCTTCATTTCTTTACCTTAGCTTTTGGACAGTTGAACTAGGATCACAATAGGACTTTACTCAATTTGTAACATAGGTTTATGGATGATATGCAACATTTAGAAAATTAGTGACCTCATTAGAACTACAATTACTTAGCGGTTCACTTATCAATCTGCTTTTTATGTTAATCCACCCTTATTTCTCCCTTTTTTCTTTTATTTCTCATTATGGTTGGTGCGGTTTCTTATATTCTTTCTTTGTGATTTTAATTTTGTTTTTCTTTTTTCCTTTTTACCACCCTTAACTCCACTTTATTTTCTCTTATTTACCCCCTTCTTCATACCCACTCTTAATCATACACCCCTATGATAGAAACCCTCAACTTAGGTATTTTTCATAGGTTGTAGTGCATAATGTCCAATGAGGAATTGGGACAATATAGCTCCATATAGTTAAAATGGAAAGGTGAAAGGTGAAAATAAGAAATTAGGTTGATAAATGCTCAAACTAGGGATCACGAGAGATTTATTAAAATTTGAAAGGTCATTTAGGCTAAGAGTGGATGTTCAAGAACAGCCAATGTTGTTTTCTTTAACCGACTATCTTACAACCTAGGAAAGACTAACTGGATAAGATTTTGATTCAACACACAATGGGAAATAAGTATGCATCACACACACATGGAAAAGATTTTTATAAGAAAATACTACCTATCTGGTTCATGCAAACTCTAGCTATGATTATTACGTCCCTAATCCTAATGTCATAATAATATTCGGAGTTGTCACATATATATACGCATCACATAGTTCAAAAATAATTTTTTCTCAAGGGTCTCAATTTTCTCAAAAACACTTAATGATAAGAAAAATAAGTCAATTGGCCTTAGGTACGTATTTTTCTCTTAGTTAGACAAATTAATAACATAATACATCCTAGATAAAATAGTTCTACGAAGAACAAACTCTATGGAAAAAAACATGGTAATAAAAAAACCAAAAGGATACCTAGACCCACAAGTGCCCCACCCCCATTAAATAAACTTGTATTGTCTCAATTGCATTAACCCACTACAAAATAATAAAGTTAGGCAAATATTTGTGGAACCATAGCTGCGTAAATCTAATTTCCATCACAATAACATAAATTAATGTAAATGCACAAATAATAAGATACCTTATGTTTTCTCTAAAAAAGCACTTACTTTAACATCGTGGCACAGTGTAGGTACCTTTATTAGTGAGAATTCATGATGGTAGCCAATAGTTTGGCCTCCATGGTCATCAACAACACTTATCATCGAAACCACCCTCATGTAAATCATTTTCTTCATGGTTCTACAATCATTAAATATGACCTCCTCGTCATTCAGCATGATCTTAATCTTTTCTTTCTCTATATCCACTAATGTTCTACCCATGGACAATAATGGTCTATCCAAAATTTTGGGTATCTAAAAATAAACTTCATAATCCAAGACAACATAGTCAGCTAGAAAAATAAAGTTATCTTCCTTCACCAAAATATCATATAATATACCTACGAGCTTCTTTATTGTATGATATGCCATCAAAAACTGCATCGGTATTTGTTCAGGAGTTCTGAAGTTTGAATTCTTCGACACTACCAATGGCATCATGTTAATTCTAGCACCTAACTCACATAGAGCTTTGGAAAATCTAGATGTTTGAATGGTGCATGGAATTGTTAAATTATCGAGATCACCTTTCTTTTGTAACAAAGATTGTGATATAGTTGCAATATAATGATACCTATCTGACAGCTCTCTTCTTTGTCACCAAATACTTCATAAATTTTGCATACCCAAGCATATGCTCTAGAGCTTCATGAAGAGAGATGTTTAAACTTAACTATTTTGGGATAGAGATAAATATTTTGTACTTCCATTCTTTTTCTCTTGCTACAACCTTTATGGTAAAGGTGGATGAGGTTGTGGAATGGTTTTCAATATAGGTTTGACTTCTTTCCCCTTTACATTATCCTTCTCAACATTCTTATCAACACCCATCAATTTTATTGATGACTCACCATTAGTCACCAACTTTCTAGATTTTGCCTTGTGTGCCTTATCAATATCGACCACGTCATTATTTGGCTCATCAACCAATGACATAGAGGAATCAAAAATAGCCTTACAACTCCAAGTGGTGATAGATAAATAGTTATCATTATTCATAGAATTTTTCACAATATTTCGCAGAAGAGTTCCTTATTGATGCTAAATCAATGAATCTAAAATTTAGCCAAATTATTATTCATGTTGTATGATTGTAGTAGCATGCGATTCCATATTTTGTGTCAAACCTAAAATATTTGTCCTAAATTTCATAAGGAAATTTTCCTTACTTTACTAACCCTTATTAGGTTTGACAACATAGTCTCTATTCTTGACTCAATGAAATGATTCCCTAATAGAACATAATCACCACTCATCTCCTTATAATCATCCTTATTCTTTAATCACTATATCCCTCTCTACTTTGATCCCTGTATTTATTTTCATTACAGTTCAGACCTTGGTTTCTTTGCCTTAAGTTCCAAATTTCTTGAGAAAATAGTGGGACCATGGCTTGGAAACCCCCTAATCTCTATGTAGATATTTTGCCTATTCATCCACATCAGAATTATATGACCTAGAAGCTTTACCATGTGCGACCATAGCATTCACTTTCTTTGAATTCACCAATTTAAACTACTTCATCAGTAACCTAATCTTTGTTCTCGGTTGTGATACCTCTTAAGAAATTAAATTATTTATCACTCTAGACCTATTAGAAGCACCAATAACATTAGTGTAGACACCTATTTTTTTCCTCTCAAGTATGCCACACTCAGTTGGTAAGAGAAATCTAATTTATGATTTTCCTGGCTATATCCCAATGAAGTTTTATGCTAGTAATTATATCTACAATTACTTTAAAACTTGTATTCAGGGAATGATTGAAAATATCTTGAAGATTTATCTCCAAAATTTTGTGATTAGGAACCATTATCAACTTCTTCTTAAAACAAAACCATAACTCATACTTTGATTTAGAATGCAATTTCTTGAAATTATATATCTCGATTTTCAACTATAGGATTCTTGTTGGAGAGAAGATACTGTCTAAAAATTATTTTCCAACTTATTGAAAGTATTAATGCATCCATGAGGTAGTTCACCAAATCATAATGTCTCTTCATCAGTTAGAGAGAATGGGAACGACCCGAGTCTCAGAGCTTCCTGATCCACCTTAGGTATAGTGTATAAAGTGCGAATTCCAACTCAATTAACAAGGTGCATTTTTGCCTCATCATTCAGCAATCCCTCAAACACACCTTTAAGATTCGACAATTGATCATAACACTAGTAATGATGAACTTAACCCTTTAGATTAATGCAGGAGGAATGATTACTTATGTCTCAATAGTTTATACATATATTAAGTCTTCAATTAGATTGATGAGTTGTGAATTTATCACTCAATTGCGCACAACATTCCAGCACATTACCATGTTTTAAATTAAAAATAGGACACATGTATGATTAAATGCACTAATATTAATATTTTTAAGCATACAACTTATGAGATAGAATGGTTTGGACTTGATCTAAAAGGGATCACAAGGAAGAGAAAGGAAGTGCAGCTAAAATACCTAGAGAATAAACTGGCCTCAGTTACCGCAATCGCGACCTGAGGTTCGCATTCACAGCCAGTCAAGAAGTTCAGCAATTGTAATCTTATTGATCTATTTATGGTTGCACTTAATTTAGTCTGATTGCGGCCATATAAGATTTAGCTTAGGGTTAGTTTTGTAATATTTAGAAGCCGACCTCAAATCCTTTAAAAGTTTATAAAACACTCCCATTTTATGTATTCTAGAGGATACAAATACTTTGTATTTGAAATTAAAACCTTAAATTTGGAAAGAATTGTAAATTCAATTTGGAGATTAAGATTTCGATGTCAGTGAAGAATTGACGCCTTGAACAACCAATTTGGTATATATTTCTTTCTTTTTTTCTTGAGTAGTAAAATCTTTTAGTGTTGGAATTATGTTGAACTAAGATGCAAATTAGTTCTAGGCTGTGATGTATTTGTGTATATACTAGTTAGATAATAATGGGTTATACTATTGCTTGATTAAATTGGTTGGGATTTATGGGTGAATGGCCCAAATTCCCATATGAGTTTGAGGGCGAAAACCCCATGCTCTTGAAATCCCAAACCATCCTTAAAAGAGGTGTTTGGGTGACCTTTAGGACCCATTATCATCGTTGAAAAAGGGATATGGGACCTAAGACAATATTTTATAATTATTAGGTTTGGTTTACTCATTTTCACTATCTTAGATATAAGGGTAAATTTATAGTTATGTTTTCCTTGGGTAACATACTAGAAATATGGATGTCTGTATTGCGGTAGTGGGTGAATATGATTTCCATACTTTTTAGGTACTCGAAAGGGTCCACAAGTAAAATCTTTCAGGTTTTTTTGAGAAATTAACCTGAAGGGTCCTAGATCAAGCATACCACATTAGTAAAATAATATCATGTGCACCAAATCTCACACATCCACACCTAAGTTACCCTTAGGTAAATATAATCCCAAGATTTCCCAAATATTGATGTTACATTAAAAATTACTACTTAGTTTATGGGATCAAGTTACTAATGACTTACATCATCTCGTAACAAGAACCCTCTCTATTTTTAATTATGTCATTTACTTTACTAACACTTTGGGTATTATCTTAGTAGGATTTAATCACCTCTAAGATTAGAAATCTAAATTTAAAAACTTATCGATTCGACCTAAACGGCAGTTAGGATATGAACAACCATTCTCTACCAAATTAAATGGTATAGGAAAGAGTTATCAAAATGACACTATTGTTGGGGAGTGAAATTTAGTTTTCATTTTTGCAGTGTTTGTTCTTTCTTAGGATGTACCCGTAGTTTTGTGTATTTATATTTGTTGTTGTTTTTATTTCTTGATAGGTAATCTACGTAGCATACATCAAACTATGAGCGATAGTTTTTATCAAGCCGGGTCTTTTGACATCCCTCTTGATGATGAAGGTTAACTTAATGACATTGGACATTCAAGTTCTATCCGGATCCTACCAACTCATGGGAATAGTTTCTTTCATGCCATAAGTGTCCTATTGCATATATTGGAAACAAAGGGACTTTCTTGGTGGGAAAGTTATAAGGAACCCAACCTTTATTTGAAGAATTTTGTAGAGGTATTTACACCCTTTGATATCGCACACAAAACTTAAGAGTCCATCCGTCTTCATCTCTTTCCATTTTCTCTAATGGTAGATGCGGTATTATGGCTTTGATCTCTTTTGGTCAGGTCGATCACTTTATGGGATTAATTCACCATGACATTTCTTGATCGATATTTCCTACCATCAATAATGCTTCAATTAAGGAATGAAATCATCAACTTTAGGCAGTTGAATAGAGAGTGTTTGTATGAATTATGGGAAAGATTTAACGAAAAACTTGCGCAATATCTAAACCATGAGGTCCCAAATAAGATGCTTCTTCAAATCGTCTACTGTGCTCTTGTTTAACTCAACAAAACTATGATGGACAATGTTAGGAGGGGTGCTCTTGTAAAGTTACATTATCATGCATTGATGAATTTGCTTGAGGAGGTTACAAATCAAAATTAGGGATGGCATACAAATGATGCCGAGGTTCCTAAGAGTTCTCTCACTACATCCTTGGTTGACAAGGATTAAAGGAAACAATATGAAGAAAAAGAGGAGAATATGGCTAAGATGATGATGCAACTAGGTCCTTTGACAAAACATGTGAAGGGTGCCACGGAAAAAGTGGTGAATGCCATGGAATAAAAACCCTAAGAAGATTATGAAGAGGCTAAAAAGCTTAATGATGAAATTGTGTACTTGGAAAGCTATTCATGCGGTTCCCGCACCACCTATCTAAGTAATGTGGGAACCAAGGTTTGATAAACCATGAATGTGACCGTGATTAGAGGGATAGAGATCGTGACAATGAGCACTATGTGCCTCCACATGATCGGGCGAATAACAAAGGGCTGAGTTCCATTGACCTTGATAAATACAAATTTGAGGATGTTTTTGCAAAGATTTTGATAAGAGTGGAAGTAATAGACAAAATGGTCCGTGAAATGATAATTTATTTTTTGCAAATTAGTAAAACTGTGGTGTCCCACTCTACCTCCATTAAGCAACTGGAGATAATAATTGGGCAAATTTCTACCTAACTGAATGTTAGGACAAAGGTTGGTCTTCCTAGTGATACTATTGTGAACCCAAAGAATAAAGCTCAAGTTTTATCAATAGTCACTAGAAGATTTGGGTGAGAAGATGCCCAAGTTTAAGTCTAAATAAGCGCCTCTAAGATCTCTAGAAGAAGATGATGAAAAGTAACAGGTGGAAGTTGATGAAAAGGTTGAGGAAAATAAGAAACCACAAAGTGATAGAATGCTTACAATACAAGTTTCTGACTAGTTTCCTCAAAGGCTTAAAAGAGAAAAAGAGGGTGATAAGCTCAAGAAATTTATGGCCAAGCTTAGAAATATCTCTATGAATATACCATTTACTGAAGCAATCAAATAAATCCCGAGATATGCTTAAGGTCATGAAGAATTTGATGTCAAAGAATAATCTCATTGAAGGTGACACAATTGAATTAACCTATACTTTTACCATCCCTTGCACAATTGGAACACATATGCTTGTGAAAGCTCTAGGATACACCAGTGCAAGTACAAACCTTATACATTTTGCCATCTACAAAAATCTTTGATTGGATACTCAAACTCTAATATCTATGATACTGTTAATGATAGATAAGTTTATTAAGAGACCAATAGTGATTTTGTTTGATGTTCTATTCAAACTGGAAAATTTTATAATTTCGATGGACTTTTTGGTTTTGGATTGTTAAATGGACCAAAAAGTTCTCATCGTTCTTAGTTGACGTTTCTTAGCCACCAAAATGGCCATTGTTGACTTAGAATTTGGTGAAATCAGGTTTAGAGTTCATGATGATGAGGCCTTTTTTCAAGTATTCAAAACTAAAAAGCAAACCATGGAATTTCAAATGATATAAGTGATTGATATTGAAATTAAAGAAATGAAAGAGGTGGCCCTTGAGGACCTAACTTGAGAAAGGAAAAAGATATTGTGCCATGATGTAAACTAAGGCTCTATGTGGGAGGTAACAAACAAATGTCATAATAGTGGCTCATATCCTTTGTTTTAAATTTTGTAGAGTAGATTTTAGTTTTTTTCAAATGAATAACCCATGCATTTATGGTGTTATAGAGTCCTTTGGATGAGTTTTAGAAGGGGAAGTGTGAAAAATTTGCATGGTGAACTGTCAGGGGAAAATTTTTCGAATTGTGAAATAAAATTGAACAGGGGAAAATAGGGGAGCAAAAATTCCCTCAATTACTGTGATAGCGGGACATTGGCTATGATCCTGGATCCCCATGCATCTGCGATTGTGGAACCTTGCGATTGCGGTTTTATCGCTTTTATAATCACCCAAACCCAACTTCCCCTCTACACTCCCTTCTCAACTTTTCTCTCAAATTGGGAAAAACTCTGGCTAAATTGTGAGCACTCCAATAACATCTTTGCATTCCTCTTACATCACTTATCCGATAGTTTCCTTAAATTTATGCGTTGATTATGGAACACAGGCCTTAGAAAGAATGTTATAAGGAAGGTATGAAATTATGTTTATTATTTTTTAATGCTTCATTCATTGGACTTGAGTGGTATTTAACAAATAGAATATGTTGTGCACATCAGTGGGGAAGTCTTGAGTACCCAAATGATGTGTGAAAGTAAGGAACATGAAGAGTACAAACCAAGTGCTCGATAGGTTTCCAGAAAGAGTTTTCACAAATGTGTGTTGTATTTTACGGGCATAATCGGGTACCAAATCGATTTGTTCAACGCTTATAGTGCATATCCTTATTGTGGAACATGTTTTGAGATTCAAATCTATTTTTTTTACATTGAAAACTTTGGTTCAAAACTGGTCTCGGATCCTTCAATCGTACCATCATGATCATGATTGTGGAAACACAATCGCGACTCTTTGTCCCATGATTGCGGTAACTGAGGCTAATTTTCTACATGTGCCAAAAATCCTGCACATCAATTTTTTTCTAAACACCACCAAGCAACTATCCAATGAGCTTTAGTGGACAATATAGCAAAGCTTGTGCATGAAAATTTTAATAATTTATGTGTTTTGTTATATGTGGTTTTTTAGGATAATCTAATGGAAAAATACAACCACATCTAATTAATGGGATCCGAGTGCCACACTTATTGCAATAGTGATCTTCAGAGGAAAAGGTTTCTCCCAGAGAGTGGCATATGTTTGGATAATGTGTCATAAATGCTTCTGGCATTTCATGAAAGGCTTGTGGTTATAAGGTGGTGGTGTTTTTCCCCAGATTTGTGCAAGGAAAATGACCAATGGCTTTAGGAATTATACACCAACCATAGTGTAGTGTCTTTCTCGAACTCATCCAATAGACTATAAAGATCTGGGGAAAATGGTGAACTTTGGGGTAGAGCAAATTAAAATATCTATAGTCTCCCAAATGGAAATATAAGCTAGTTCAAATAAAAATAATATGAGACGGGAATTTACTTGGTGTAAAGACTGTGTCCCAAAAATGATGCCTCGTGTGTTAAAACCAACAGTAACATTCACATGAATGATGTCACATCCAAAGATCTGATTTGGTTGAGCATAATATGTCGCAGAGTCTCCACTTTCACCCACTTGACATTCGTCCAAGATTTGCGGGAATAAATGGTTGCTTGCATTCTAGATGACATTCCTTTTAATGTTGGTCATCTTGTGGTTTCTGATATGAGATTAATTAAGAACTAAAGAGGTATGCCTCTCTTCTTTCGCTATTTGATTACTGTGATTTTTAGGAGATCTTGGGATGAAGAATACTCTGGAAACACTTAGTTTCACCCTAGTATACTATTTATCCCTAGAGAATTCGAGGAGAGGGCACGCAAGGTATAAAAAATGAGAAAGATTGACTTGGAAAAGTCAACATCTGAGGAGACTATGTCTTATAGGCCTTCCATCACTAGTCCTCTTGAGGATATGGATTTTAAATTTTGACCATGATGAAGCTTATGTCAAGTTAACCCCAGGGATCGGGAGATCACTTTACAACTCGATATTCATTTCTGTCACAGGCCAATGATTCAAAGTATTAGTAGGACCAGAAGAAATAGGGATCTACGATTACTAGGATTTAGAAAGCGTACTCATCCTTAGTTGCATCATATCATGATCTCTGAGATGCACAAAAAAAGATGTTCCTAATAGATAACAAGAGAGATAGGTTATTCAACAAGATGTAGAAATGGTGAAGGGACTAAAAGTTTCTAAAACCAAGTGATCAATTTCCTTCATCCCGAGTGGAGAGTGATGATGAGGACCCAGCTAATTGGTCAAGTCCTAAGGAGGCAAATGATGATGCAGAGTCTGAGAGTAATAATGACTTGATATAGTTTCAGGGAACACCCCTATATGTCTTTATACTTGATTATTTATGTAATAAGGAGAATACTACCTTTTTAGTTTGGGGTGTCTTCCTCCGTATTCATTTTATCTGGGACTGTATTATTGATATTTTTAGATATTTTGATGTGTCTTTTTAATAATTTTTACTTGTTATTTAGGTTGTAATATTCGGTCACTCTTATGGTGCCTATATTTGCATGTATTAGTTAGTTTATCCTTATACTTTTTCTTTAGGTTAATTATGGGAATATCGGACGAATGGGTTTAGAGCCATGGGTGCAGGGGAATTCTAAGTACATGTAGCATTAAAGTTACAAATGCAATGGAAGTCTGAGTATCTATAGCGTTTTGGATTTTTGGATCAGATTTATACTTATGGAAACTATCGAGTAGCCATATTGTTGGTTGGCCTGTACAAAAACTACAATGTGAGATTAGGGCTTGGGTTTGTGCCATAATTAGAAAATTTATGGGGTGCAAATGCAAAGTAAATACCCCCCTTCGTAAAAAAAATTTCAAAAATCAAGGGAATGGACGTGAGAAACCTTGTAACAAAACTTTTTCTCTTTTTGTGACTTTGAACTTTTTACTTGTGAAAATTGAGAGATACTCAATTTTTGTCTCTAGCAGAAGGGGCAATTGAAAATCCTTGGAAAAATTTGCATGCCATGTGTGGTAATACTATTTGTCCAAATCTCATACGTACATTTATAATCTATAACTTTCCCCATTAGTCTCTCAAGACTAATTTTTATTGTACTTGGTTAGGGAGATGAACTTATGCTATCTTTGTTACATTTTAAGTCCACTTTGTCCTAAAATCCCTACCTTTGCATAGATGTTATCCCTAGTCATGCACTTTGAGCCTTCAGACCTTTCTTTGGTAAATACATTGCAAGTTGTAAGCCTTTCAATCTTTATCCATCTTTTGAATCCTACCCTTCTTAAACATAAAATTACAACTTAAGGCTAAAAGCCTAAGTTGGGGGTCTTGATGATTGAAAGAGGTAACTTTGGGATACGAAGTTGTATTTAAGTTCCAATAAGCTTAAGTATTGACAACAAATGAATAGAAAAAGGAAAGGACCCAAAAAAGGTAAGAGAAGCAAAAAGGGTGCAAGAAAAAGAAAAGAAAAGAAAAATGGGTAAACTAAGAAAATAAAAGTTGGCACATGTGTATAGAGTTAAAATAAAGTGGCCCATGATCAAAAGTTGGATGGAATAGTGTAATATAAAGGTTAAAAGAGGGTTTATCCATGTTTTTACAGAAAGATATCCTACTCGACCCCAAACCTATGCTACAATCTCAAAAAGCCCTTTTGTAATTCACAAACTAGTATTTTCATTATAGTGGTGATTGAAAATAAGGGCAAGCCTATGGCATAGTACTTGTTATCATCAAGAGTTCTTGAGAGAGATTGTGTTTTCCACTTAAATTCCTTGTTGCAAAATTGATGACTTGTTGTGTGAAATTATCTTTCTTGCAAGGAGGCATGTAAATAAGTCGACGTGAATTATTTCATCTCCTAAAAAATAGGGGAAAAAGGAGTATAATGTAGTTTGGGTAAAAAAATAAGTCAATTTTAGAGTATTAGTGATTATTGCATAGCTAATCGTTAAGTTCACTTCCATCCTTGAAAGATAAGATTTCTTGTTCAGAGGTGTTGTGAAAATAGTTTTTCCAATGTTTGAAGAGGTAAATTATGGTATGAACTAAGGTTGAAGTCCTTATGACTATTTTGGTCATTAAATGCAGGCATAAATATTCATAGTCTCATGGTAAGAGGTAGTGTTGCTTGAGGACAAGCTAAGATTTAAGTTGGGTATGTTGTTGACAGTCGACATTCGTGCACATTAACATATTTTGAATGAAAAATTGGACAAATGTATGATTAAATGCACTAATATCTACATTTTGCAGGTATACAAGTTATGATTTGAAAAGATGTGAACTTTTGCTAAAGAGGATGAAAGGAGAAGAAAGAAAGTGTAGTTGTAAGACCTGGAGCAGAAATAGGCCTCAATTACCGCAATATCAACCTGAAGGCTGCGGTCACGACCATTCAAGAAGGTCAAGTACCGTGATCAATTTGATCTTCCCATGGTCGTGATGAATCTAGTGCGACTGTGACCATAAGGTATTTAGCTCAGAGGTAGTTTCATAATTTTCAGTAGCCAACCCCATATCCTTTAAAAGCTTAAAAACCTTTCCCATTTTGGGCATTCTAGAGAATAGAAATATTTTGAATTAGAAACTTTAACCCAAAATGGGCAAGAATTGTAAATTTGATTTGGTGATTTGGATTTTGATATTTAAGAAGAATGCATGCCTTGAACAACCCATTTGGCATATGTTTCTCTCTTTTCTTCATGTGTAGGTAAATCTTTTAGTCTTTGGATTATGTTGAACTAAGGTGCAAATTACTTGTGGGTTGTGATGTACTTTTGTATATACTAGTTAGATGATAATGCGTTATACTATAGCTTAATTAAATCAATTAGGATTTGTGAGATAAATCCCCAAATACCCATAAGGGTTTGATGGTTAAAACCCCATGCTCTTGAAAGCCCAAACCATCTTTGAAAGAGAGGTTTGTGTAAACTTTAGGAACCCTCATTAGCCTTGAAAGAGGGATGTGGCAACAAAAGCAATATTAGACAATTATTAGGTTTGGTTTACTGATTTTGACTATCTTAGACATAAGGGTGATTTTGTAGTTGAATTTACCTTGGGTATTATCCTAGAAATAGGGATGCCGAAATATAGTTAGTGGGTGAATATGTTTGCCACATTTGGTAGGTACCCGAATGGGTCAACAAGTGAAATATTTGAGGTTTTATTCAGAAATTAAGCTCAAGGGTCCTAGACATAGCCTACCACATTAGTAACTTACTAGCATTTGAATTAAATATCCCACATCGACACCTAAGTTGCCTTTAGGAAGACATAATCCCAAGATTTCCCAAATATCAAAGTTGAAGTAAAATTTGTTGCTTAGTTTGTGGGATCAAGTAACTAGTGACATGCATCCTCCCTTAACCGACCCCTCTCCTCCAAATTTTCAATTATGTTATTTACTTTTCTAACACTTTGGGTAATATCTTTGTAGGACTTAATCACCCACAAGATTAGAACTCTATCTTTTACTCCTTGGGGATTCTACCTCAGCGCGAGTTGGGATATTGACAATGACCATCCTTTACCACTTTAAATAGTATAGGTTAGTGTTATCATTGATCTTTATATGCTGGCAAGTACTGAAAAAATGGGTGTACTAGAGCTTTATCCTTTCTACCTCTATCGAGCTCTACTCGACTATCAGCATTTGGTCTATGTCCCTATCTCTTGCTCCCTCTCCAAATTATCCTCTTCTACTATCCACACAGTGGTTTTATCTATTATCTCATAAGGAGGTAGAGGGAGCAAGTCCTTTAGATCATCTTGAGGCAAATCATATGACCTTCACAATTATGTTATGTCATCTTTCGATTCTATTGTAGATTTTTACTTACTATAGATCAAATGGGATCAAGTGATTCCCTTGACTCCTAGTACTAGACATACAAAACTGTACACCCAAGAAGAAGAATAAAATAATACACAAAAACTTCAACAAATTTAATGAATAAATCTGCAATCTTATTCCCCCACAACTGTGCAAAAATTTTTATGTTACCCAAACTATACCCTCAAAGAAGATACAATGAGATCGTTGCCAAATTATAGTAATCCGAATAAGTTGTGGTTGATCTCACAAGGAACTAGTTAAATCTGTCTCTCAAACTTATTGAAGTAGCCAGAAGTGGAATAAAGTAAATGGGGGGAGGGGATTAGTAGTAACTAGTAAAAAGTTTTAAGCCGTGAATACTTTGGGTTGTAAACAGTCTTAGATGAACAATAGGACTGTGTTCTCCCCGGCTTCCTAACTCAAAAGATTTTTCATGATAAATCAAATTATCTCACCACCACACATATAGAATCTGACAAGCTAGGTATTGCTAGCTATCATGTAGACGTATTGGTAAATCTCACCCTTTAACTTGTAAGTCTCAGGGTGTTGCCTCAATAACCCATTTATTTGATCCTAATGTAAATATCTCCTTGTGGTATCAAGTTACTATACAAGGTTTGATAGCCAAAAATCACTGTGATAATCTTTTTATCCCAATATCAATCTCTCATGTTAAGATGATCTTGAATAAAGGTATTTTCTTAGCCTTGGAAACCACTACGGAAGCAATTAAACCCAAGAAGATCACAATGCAAGTGTAAACAATGATCAAGAAGAATGTCACACTTCCCCTACTTTATTATTCAATCAGGGTTCCTACAACCGTACATAAGGGAATTTGTCACTCATTGTAGCAAACCAATCCATGGAATTAAACAAAGAATGTATTGAAATAATCTCACAACAATGATGAATAAAACCCAAAGTCTCAAATCAATTAATCAAACAAAACTCAAGACCAAGGAGATTCAAAGATAAAAGTCAATCTTCGAATCAAATATATGTTTGTGAATAGTATGAGTGAGTAAACTTTACTTTAAAACACGACAAAAAAATCATAGGAGTATTTATAAATTACAAAAGAAACCTATAAAAACCCTAAAAATTCAAACCAAAACAAACTGGAAATCTTAGGTCGGCTGCCAGTTACACCTAGTAAGTGGCTATCGTAAGTGGAACATACCCAGGTAAGTGGCCATTGTAAGTGATAGAAACTTCTAAATCTATAGCTTCTTTGAGCCTTCAGTCTTTTAAATTTATGGTGGCACTTATGGGGCATAAGTGTCACTTAACAATGTAAGTGACCCATTGTATGTGTCAGTCAAAATTTCATCTTACAGATTCTCTTAACTTTTTCTTTCTGCAATCTACCCACTCCAACTATGCCATGTAAGTGCAACCTATGTCATGGGGTGGAATCATAAGTGGCCCATTTTGTAGTCTTGCCTCATTTTATTTATTTTAAACTCCAAAACCTAGTTTCCTACAAAATACAACACAAAACACATCATATCTAAAAAAAGAAGCCTAAGTACTTGCATATTTTCCAGTTTTAAACATCGAAAGTGCCATGGAACCTTGTAGCATCAACAAAAAAAGCTACCCATACTTACCGACATCTGACTTAAGGAGTTTGTGAACATATTTGCCTTCCCCAGATGCTACATAATATCGATGTCATAATCCTGAAGAAACTCCATCCATCTATGCTTCCTTGAATTAAGCTCTCTTTATGTCATATGATGTTGAAGACTATTATAATCCATGAAGATCTCACAATGCATGCCATAAAGATAATTCCGCCAAATCATAAGCACAAAAACTGTCGTTGCCAACTCTAAATCATGGGTGAGGTAGTTATTCTCATGAACCTTTAGCTGCCTCAAAGCATAAGAAATAAAATGAACCTTTTGCATCAAAACAAAACTTAAACCAACAAAATAAGCATCACAATATATGGTGAATCCCTCACCCTCAACAAAAAAATCCAAAATTGAATCCATCGTAAGAAACTCCTTGAGCTTCCCAAAGATTGGCTCACACTCCTAGAACCATCATAAAGGAACCTCATTATAAGTCAATTTAGTCATAGGTGCTACAATAGTAGCTAAAAACTCAACAAAATGCCTAGAGTAAATGGTCGAACCAATTAAGCTATGAATCCCAATCGTAGATGAAGGCCTCGCATAATTACAAGTGTCCTCGATCATCGCTTGGTCTTCCATAATCCCATCTTTAGATACCACATGCCCATGAAATTTCACTGACCCAAGTAAAAACTCACACTTAGAATATTTATTGAAAAAGAAAATGATCTCTCAAAGACTAGAGCATAAGCCTAAAAATGTTTTGGACACTCATATTTACTCCTAGAATACACAATGATGTAATCGATAAAGAAAATCACAAAAAAATCTAAAGAAGGTCGGAATGATCAATTCATGAAATCCATAAACATAGTTGGGGTGTTAGTCAACCCAAAATATATCACTAGGAACTCATAATTACCATAAAAGGTCCTAAAGACTGTCTTCGAGATATCCTCAGTCTGAATCCTTAATAGATGGTAATCGAACTTCATGCCAGTCTTGGAAATTAGTGGCACACCCCGAAGCTAGACAAACAAATATTCAATGTGAGGCATGGGATATATTCTTCAACATTACATTATTAAGCTTCCTATAATTAATACACGTATAGATAGATCCATCTTTTTTCTTCACGAACAATAAAGGAGCACTACAAAGAGACCATCTCGATCTAATAAAACCCTTACTAAAAAGATCCTAAAGCTGAGAATTAAACTCTTTATGCTCGGTAGGAGCCATAAGGTAAGGTGCCATAGAAATATGTCAGGTTCCCAACTTCATAACAATAAGAAACTCAATACTATGCTCAGGAGGAAGGCCCGGTAGATAGGTTGAGAAAACTTTTGAAAACTCATGAATAATAGGAACAGAGTCAAGCAACAGACACTCCACACTAACATCACGAATATAAATGAGATAATACCCACAACCCCTTTACATAAGCCTTCTATCACGAATGTAAGAAATAATTCTTATTGGTTCGCGGTTAACTGCTTTTTGTTGTAAGAGTAGGTGTATGTCGGCATGGCTAAGTTAACATTCTTGGAAAAATAGTCCATTATTGAATGTAAGTAGGATTACTAGTCCATGCCCGGAGTAAGTCATTCAAGTCCAATATAATATGACCAGCATGAGTATCAAATTCTCGCACAATCACACCATATAATTTTAAAACCCAATCCATTAGTAAAAAAATTCCCGTGAGAGTATATACACATAGTGGCACAGATAATATATCCTAATATGGCTCTAACCGTATGGAATAATAAGTACAAAAATAAGAATAAGTGGATCCCAAATCAAACTAGGAAATATTTGTCTGTTGGAATACCAAAATCATACCTATAATAGATGCATTCAAAGGCTCATCCATTGGTCTAGAAGGTACTACATAAACCTAACCACACCCACCATCTGGTTAGGCTCCTGACTGATCTCCTATCCTACCTACCAGAGAACATCTAAGAGCACAGTAGGGACTACCCCTATAACCATACATATCACATATAGATAAGGGATAAACTACTCAAATAGGTTGAACACCCTGTGCTGAAGCATTAATCGCTCTACGACTAGGCACTCTTACTTGAAATGATAAAAAAATCTACACACATGACATGCCACATGAACTGTACCAACTATAGAAGATCAAGATAACTCGAAATAACCACAATAACTAGAATAAACAGAAAATGAAAAAATTGAAGATTAACCGCTACCCTTGCTAGGATGATCTCTGAAAATAAATTTGAATCTACTGGAAACCTGAAGAGCTTCTTGAATAATTCTACTAAAATGACCTTGAGACTAGTTTGGATAATGTAGAGCATACCTATCTTGAGATTCGCTAAACCTGAATCGTGAGCCATAATGATTCCAAATAAAAACACCCTGATAAAGGAACCTCTAATCTCTGCCCCTTGTGGCTCAAAATGTATCTCCTCCTTAACTGAACATGATAAAAAATCTCAAAAAAAAACCTACCTATAGTAGCCAAACTCTATGTAGTCATGGAAAAAAGAAGTCTGAAACCCTAAACAAAGCAATGAATCCTCTCATACGCAGTAGTCAAAATAAAAGTAGCGTGCCTAGCCAGCTTGTGAAAATGATCCTCATACTACACAATAGTCATGGATCTATTCTCCAATAATGACACCTAATATCTCAAATGGTCCCAAATAATACGGGCCATATAATTCTCCAAATGATCTTAGATAATTGAGTCCACATCAATGAATAAGCTCATGTTATCCTGGAATCAAGATAACCACTACACTAATGTTTAACTGCCACATTGAATAAAAAGTAGTTTAATTCACTGTATGAGCCTCAATACGACCTACATTACAAATCCTACCATTACAACCAACCAAAACCTCATAAGCTTCCTCGCCCGGTGCACTAGAAAACTAGAAAAATCCATCACATGAACCTAACCAACATATTTTACTCCTCAAAAGACCTATCGGGCTAGGCAACCACTAACTGTGTAACTGCTGACGTAGGAAGGACCTCAACTCTAGGAGATGCAGCTAAAGGTTGTACACCTACCTCAGTACCACTTTAATCTGTAGACCGTATACCATTAGATGGTGCACAACCACCTAAACCCAAAAGCTAAACCAAATCATCCCTAAGTACTAAAGGAAAATAACCTGGTGGAGCCTAGGCTAGTCCCTAGTTCACCTCTAATTGTCGCAGATGAATCTTTTTCTTGGGAGCAGTAATATAGTTTGGAGATGGCCTCTAACCTATCTGCTAAGTGTGGACACATATCGATACTTTCCACTATATTTAGACATCCACAAATAATGACAGCATCCCTAGGCTTAGTCTTAGGACCCTTTTCTAATGTAGAAGTAGTGCGTGTCCTAACCATCTATAAAAGAGTTAAACCAAAGAAATGCTTTAGAAAAAAACTTATTGTCTTAGCATGATATGAATGAAACAAGTAAATAACTCCTAGGAATGTCCTATAGCCTCCCAAAGATATGAAATGGACGTCATCGTTCTGATCTGTAGGGATTTTCAAGAAACTTGCTCTTGTACCCTTAATACTAGTGAACTTAGGCTCTGATACAAATTTTCAAGACCTAAATTATGAGTCATGATGACACCTACTATATCTCTCCATTAGGTAAGATAAATCATAGCTTGAATCTATAATCAATGAATCAATTAGTTGAGAATCACCAATGAGGGCAAAAGTCAACAATTTTTTGCTTGTCATAATGTCAAAATAACAAATATAGTCTAAGAATAGATAAAAACACATCAGCCATACCTACAACCTAGTAGAGTTAGTAAAAGAGCAACTATAAATACACCACTAGTTCTAGAATAGAAAATTAAATCTATCTGGGAAATAAAAATCTAGACATAGATAGATATAGGGAAAAAGGGTAAACTCTGACTCCAAGAGCTCAACCGATATCTAAAATCAACCCTGCACAAATTGTGAATTAGCAGAGAAAACTCATACGCATATATACATTAAAAATTTATAGAAATGTAGTATGAGAACCAAAAACATGGGTAGTAAGTAAGCATTATTGAGCTAATTTATTATATAAATATAATGTAATATAGGATGATATAATCTAAGTCAAGAGAAAAAGGCAAATCTGGAGCTACACTCCAACATCGCTATACATAATAAATAGAAGTAGAGAAGATGATGACATAAAGATCACAAAATAATATCTACTAAATTAGCCCTCATAAATCATTAAGTGCAAAAAATATATATAATAAAAAACATACCCCCATAAGCCTAGAGGGTACAAAAAAAGAAATGGAAATAGTCAGGTAACCATAATCTGCCAACTATCCTACTATGATCGAAAATCTAACTATACCAAATAACATCACAAACTAGTTTCATTTCTAAACATGAATAGATACTCATGTCATCCACATCATAATCAATTGTCCAATTTAAACTAGTGTTCATATCAGCACTATCATATTTAGTTGTCAGGTTTAACCATAAATAGCAATAACTCCCAAAATCAAACCATTAACTATCTAATATACTAAATCGCATTATAAACATTTAAAAAGAAAAACATGCATCGAAAGGTCTACTAAAACTAGCTTAGGTCTTGGCCTAAGGAATACTAGAGGGACCCATTTTTAATCCCCTCAATCCATTACAAGGAAAATTATACCCCGAACTAGTCTAAGGTATCAAAATCCTCTTTTAGATGTTATACATGATTTAATTAGCTTAATATATAAATTTTACTTGAAGCATAAGCAACTAATTTAATTACGCATGAATTATGTTTTCAAGATAACCTACACAGTCCAACTAATCCAAATATTGAAAATTATATTTTCAACAACTAATTCTCATCCCAAATCTTGTAAAATATCATAAGAATAGTATGAAATAACTCAATCAATGAGAAGAGTAAACCTAGTCTACCTTGATGCCAAAGAAACACTGTCGAATTCATTAAAACAATGATTTTCCTTTCATAGAAGCTTCCAAAAGATGCCATGCAATGAAAATCACAACCTACTCATCACGAAAGGAAAAATGATACCCATAGTTCACTATTGTGATCTGGGTCCAAAAATCACGTAAAAATCCTATTTGGTGTCTGTTTACAAAATCCCACAATCGAATCCAACACAACGTCCCCCTATGCTGACAAAATATTTACCCTTAACTGGGTGAATTTTGAGCTCTACTAGTGATAAAATTAAGTTACTAATATTTAGATTGGTAAATATTAACACCCTTTTCAAATTCCCGAGCATCACCTAAGCAATCTTTAGGTTCTTAAGCGATATTTATGCTCTGCCACCCACATCACTTATGCAATCAGCCTATTACTTGCGTTATATATGGCTAGCTGAGCAGATTCACATACGCAATAATTTCTTTTTTTGGCGATAATTCCCCTACTTCTAAGGCTATATCTTATGAGATACTTGCTGGGGTTTGCTAGACCGCTAATCAAAGGAAACACTTAAGTGATGCACCAACACGAGCTGAGACATGGAGAAATTCCAATTCTTTTCCAACCTCTTGTGATTCATCTGGAATCATATATATGCAAACAGACTATGCAACCCTATCAAATTAAATTTTCCAGATCAAATAGCACAGTAAAAATTTCCATACAGGTCTTTTTGATAATAATTAGGTCCAACACCTACTTACCCTTGTTGTTAACATTTGAACAATATCATAAAATTGATTTGAAAGCCTTAGGACACAAACCAATGGTCCTCCTAGACTAAAATTAATATTTTAGAGATTTTGGAATAGTCAAAATTTGAATACAAGCTCAGTTGACTGATGTTTTTACCCAATAGAAAATTTGAACTTGAAAAGGCTTTAATACATGATATTGGCTCTAAAATTAAATGAACTGCCCGATAACTGTGTAATCAGTCCCAACAAATAATAAATGTCTTGGGAAAGTTATAAGAAAGCTCTACACAACAAAAATAAGTTGAAACATGAAAAATAATCTTGAGGGTCATTATACATGTCTAATAGAATCTTATGGATCAATAAATTAATGTATATATCTATCTACGGGAGTTTATGGGATGTTTTCAACAAATTCACACTAGAAGTAACATCTTCCAATCGTTCAAATCTTAATGTCAATGCACCTAAGGTCTTGAAACTTTTTTCTATGTAGATTTTAGTTAAAAATGTATGGAACGGCATATGCATAATCTATATGACTATAGCCACTCTTTTCATGATTCACAATATTTTTGTTACTAGTCCTTAGGACAAAGGCTATCTTAGAATAAAATAATACCTTTTCAACCATTTAATTTGACCTATATGGCTCATTATTCCATGAGAACAGGGATATGTAGGTGTAATACCCCAGATTTTCTTTAATTCAAGTTTTACCTTTAAGAAGAGTAAGGGCTAACTTACAAGTGAGAAATATTTTAAACCATGTAGAATTTCCCTAATATAAACTTTTTGACATGTAGAGAATTGAATTAGGTTTCCAACAATACGAATTTCATCCAAAATTAATATTGGGGCAGGAAATCTATTGGTGCAGTGATATGAAGAAGAATATAGCTGAGTTTATAGCAAAGTATGCAATATGCCAACAAGTTAAGGTAGAACACCAAAGACTTGGTGGTGTGATAACAGAGTTTGGTATACCCAATTGGAAGTGGAAAGAGGTGAATATGGACTTCGTGACTGGTTTACCTCTTTTATGTCATCATCATGATTCTATTTGGGTTGTTGTAGACTGGCTGACTATGTTCGTCAATTTCTTCCCCATGCATACATCCTATATAGATGAGGATTATGCTAGATTATATATACGCGAGCTAGTTAGGTTGTATGGAGTAACCTTGTCTATTATTTCGGATAGGGGTACTCAGTTCACTTCTTAATTTTGGAGAGCTTTTCAGCAGGGTCTTGGTACCAAAGTTCCTTTGAGTTCTGCTTTTCATCCACAAATAGATGGTCAGGCTGAGAGGACCATTCAGACTCTAGAAGATATTTTGAGGGCATGTGCTCTTGACATCAAAGGTAGTTGGGATAAGAATTTTCCATTGATAGAGTTTGCTTATAACAATAGTTACCATGTTGGCACCATTTGAGGCTTTGTATGGTAGAAGATGTTGATCACTAATAGGTTGGTTTAAAGTGGGTGAAGTTGCAGTTATTTGAACTGATGTGATATTCGAGTCTATGGAAAAGGTCAATTTTATTAGACAAAGGTTGAAGATATCTCAGAGTCGTCAAAATTCATCTGCCGATATGAGGAGAAGGGATCTTGAGTTTGAGGTATGTAATTTGGTGTACTTAAATATTTCACCCATGAAATGAGTGAAGAGGTTAGGTAATAAGGGAAATCTTAGTCCCCTTAATGTGGGCCCCTATAGAGTCTTAGTCGTGTTGGTAAAGTAGCCTATGAAGTTAAGTTGACCACAGAGCTATCATCCGTTTATCCTATTTTTCATGTCTCTATGCTTAAAAAGCATATTGGTGATTATGTTGTAGTGGATACTTCAGAGAGTGCAGATATTCTGAATAGTCTTTCATTTGATGAGATTACTGTTGAGATTCTACATTTCCAAATCCACATACTGAGGAACAAATAGGTTCCCTTGGTCAATATTTTATAGCGAACCAGTCAGTTGAGGACGCTACTTAGGAGGCAGAAGCTGACATATGAACAAAGTACCCGAACCTCTTCTCCGCAAGTTCACAAAAAGCCAAAGGTATTATTCTTCCTTAATTCAGCCCTTCTAAACTAAAGTTAAGCTATGCATCTTATTCTTACATGAGTTTTTGCAATTTTTGAAGTATTCAAGATTTTAGAAAGATTTTACGCCGTTTAACAAATTAGTTTAGCTATGTGTACTCAATTTTCCTTGTGATCTTTGTCTAACAAGTGACATTCGAGGATGAATGTTCCCAAGGGGGAGATATTGTAATACCCTATATTTTCTGTAAGTCTAGTTTTGTCTTTAATAAGAGTAAGGGTTGACTTCCCAAGTGAGAAATATTTTTAAACCGTGTAGAATTTCCTTAATATCGACTTTATTTCATGTCGAGAATTGAATTATCTTTCAAATGATATAAATTTAATCCAAATTAAGTATCGGGGTGATAAGTTATGGCCATTTTACTGAGAGTTGTCCGAACTACCCAGGTACGACGGACAGGTTAACGGACCATCGAGTTTGCGATGGACCATCGCCCAGACCGTTGTAACCAAGTTAGTGACTCCCCCTTCTAGCCTAAGTGCGATAGCCAAGATAATGGACCCTTAAGTTAGCGACGGACCATCGCTTGGACTATCGCAACTAAGGCAATATGGCTTTTTTCTAACCAACATGTGACAGACGATCCTACGGACTATCAGACTAGCGACGGACCATCACTTTGACCCTCATAAATCCTATTCAGTACCTTTAAGTCATTTTTAAAAGTATCTTTTGGGTCTTTTCCTTTTTAATGTTGTGATATATTCAAAACAAAGCAGATAGCCTCATTATCTCCCAAAACATCCAATAGCTACGGTTTCTCTCTCAAGAGCAAATCCAAAATCCTTCTCCAAGAAATTCAATAAATCACCATAGATTCTACAAATTGAGTTGAGATTCAAGTTCCCCAAGTCCAAGGATTCAAGAACCCTCTTTCAAAAAGTAAGAAGAAGAGTTTCAAGAAAACTTGTTCATCTAGCTTCATAATCTAAGGTATGTGGGGTTTGAACAAAGACAATTCTTTCGTCCTTGTGCCCAAAACTTCTTTTAAATTATAAAGATACATGACTTTATAAGTTCTCCTTTGAATTTGAAGTGTAGGTTCATACCCAATTTTACTATGCATGAGATTTTAAGATTTGCTAATGTTCTAGAAATTGAAGTACATGAGTATTTTGAGATTTTAAGACAAATTACCAAACATTCCAGATTTCTATATGATTTGTGTATCCTTATGACATCTAGTATGCATTTTGATGAGTCTGAACTTGCGATTTGATTATGGGTCATTAAATCTTACTTGAGATTTCAGTTTTTATGAACTTTTGGGCTATAAACACCCATGATTTGAGTATTTTAAGATCATTGATATAGTTTTGACCGTAATGGTCATAATAGATTTGAAATCTACTTTACCAAATAAGACTACAGATTTTATAGTTGGGTTCTTATGAACCATGAGATTATTTTAAAGTGGATTTCCCTGAGATGAGCATAGCTAACTAAAGGGAGTAGTATTTAGAGCCGAGTTGGGTAAGTTACTATAGTTTCATACCCTAGAACTATGTGCCACCATAGGATTGAGATTTATGGGCCTGAGGCCGAGATAAGTGATCACTAAGTTGAGGTTATACTCTCTGGTAAGAGTATGATGCCTCTCCTTACCAGTATGATGCCTCTCCCCAATGTCATGTTTCATTCTTATGAGGACAAGACGTTTGACTCCATGTAGCTCGCATGGTTTATGTTGGTTAAGAGAACCTCCCTTTAGACAGAATATTTTCCTAAAAGTTTTGAGATAATTGACTTTCACTAATAGTAAGATTTTCAAAAATAGTTTCTTGAAGTAAAATTTTCAGAAGGATAAAGTAGTTTTCTTTTCTAGAAAGATTTATAGAATTCTGAGTTCCAAGTGTCTTGAGTTTAAAAGAGTTGTAAGTTCTTGACAATTAAAGAAGTTTTACTCTCCATGAGATATATTCATGAGTTTGAAAGTATTGTTTAAAGCTTTGTTTAGTCTACGAGTAATGAGAATAAGAGAAGAGTTTAGATTTTAAAGCTAAAGTATAATGACTAATGAGATTTGTGTTACATGATTCATTCTGCACGGTTTATGAGCATTATATTGTAGACGTATTCAAGCAATGTGAGTCATTCATATTTGCATGCATGATTTGATTAAAGAGTATGGATATTATTTTCTGTAAATGCATACACCCTCATATAGTCTGTACATTCCCAAGTGTTGATCCATATATACATCAATTTGCTATATTGTCTTATAATGTAGGTTCAGGTGCTCAGTCCCAACCTCGTCAGTAATTTTTAAGTACCTTTATCTATATCTCTACAGTGGTGAGTCCTCATGGTTCGAGGACCTATCTTCAGACATTTCAGTATTTTAGTAGACATATTATTGATTTCAGTTCAGTTTGAATTAGTTAGGGACCTGGCCCAATGGCTCTTTAGTAGACTTGAGTAGCAGAGGTTTTGTCAGACTAGTTATCAAATTGTTAGTATGTTGAGATTTCCAGTATTGTGGTCATTTGGACCAAGTATTTTATTGGTATTTTCTATCATTGGATACGACAATGCTAAAGTTTTGTTTATTTCTTCTCGAAATAAGTTATTATATGTAGTAATAGGTTCAAAGGGTTAGCTTGGGGCTACTTGTAGCCTTAAGCATCATGTGACATTTCGGGAGGAGATTTCGGGGCTTTAAAGTAGGTTAGACTAAAACTTTGAAACTCATATGCATTGCAAGAAACCTTAAATCCTCTTTATCCCGATCTTTCAAGTCCCTCAATTATTCAAGATTGAGATAACTAGTGAATTAATTGAAAATAAGGCTTAAAGTCAAGCATTTTGAACTAAAAGGATACTGAACTCTCATGTAACGTTAGATATGTAGGGAGCATGATACCAGAAGCCTATCCATAACTCCTTAAAGTTTGTGCTAAAACCAATCACCTCCAAGTGATGAATTTATGGTCAGACAAAATTAGGATTATAAAATACCCTTTAGCTAGGGTTCCATGCCTTCACCCTACTAAAAGGCAAGGCCAACTATTGACACCCACTATTTTTCTTTTCCAATCTGAATTAATTTTGTGCTTTTTCAATGTCAAAAAATTATGAAATAATTTTTTGATAAAGTTGATAAACTTTTAGAATCAATTTTAGTCATTCTTAAGAAAATCATATACTTATATATGTAAATATATGAAACTTATACGATTTTTACTTGAAAAAATCTTGTGAAGCAATACTATTAAAAATAATATTTTATTTTATTTTTTGTAAAATCAGCTAAATTGGATATTTAGTTGGTTTTATTTTCAAAGTAAATCAAAAACAGTTGTCGAAACAATTATTTTTAATTCAGAAAGCTTAATTAATTGATTTGAGTTTGGTCTATCTTAATCCTATTAGACAAATTACATATTGGTTGAGCTAATTAGTCATTTGATTAAAAAAAATATGGCCATGTCTTTTTGTGTAATTTACCAATATTTTGCAACCTAATTCATTAACAAACCAGCCCACCACTTTATTTAAACCAAACCAATCCAACTTCTAAAGAGACCCATCTCTACACCATCTATTTAGATTCTATGAAAGACAAATATTAAACATAATATTTGTTTTGAAATTGTATAACTTTGTAGAAACTTTTTTGTATATCTATCTAACACCACAATTATTTGATTGTGGTTGGTATGCATTCTTCAATAACCCTTTAGGTCACTTTTTATATTTATGCATATTTTTAGAGTAATGACCCATTTCTGTGATGACCCTTCAAGTTATTTCTATAGTTTGTATGACTTGTTGGGATTGACAGTTCACTTACTGAGTAGTTTTTTTAGTTTTTAGAGCCATTACCTTATTTTGAAGTCCTTGTTGATTCCAAATGGTCACCAAGCAAAACATCAGTAAAACAATCTCGTATACAAATTTTAACTAAGATAGAAACTATGGATTATTAATTATTGGCTAGGTAGATCATCGGTTTAGGTCTTGAGGCACCTGAGCTCATTTCTGCCAATTAATAAAATAGTTATGAAAATAATAGATGGGTTGGAACCCATATTTGGTTAAACATCCTCAGCTGGAAATTTTGATTTTTTCATCGCATCTAGAATATCAAATTTGGTGTCTTTGCATAGTTTTTTTGCATATACCTAATTTTGGATTAATCTCGAGGGCTTGTAGGAAAAATAAAAGAATTTTCAAGTTTTAGCAGTCATCTGGTGCAACTGCAATACCAAGCCAAAAGTCGCGGTCACGGTACCCTTTGTAGGAGAAGATGGGGCAATCTCAGAGCATGTGTGTGATTATAACTTTGACTTGCATCACTAATATATTGTAATCTTAGGTCATGGGCTTCGATAGCAGGACTTGAGGATGTGGTATAGGTATAAATTAACCCTAATTTCATGGTTTTAGACATTTTTCATCGATTACTTGAGAGTATAAACCCTAAATAGCATGAGCACTTAAAATTTAAGCTTGTTGGAGATTGGGAAGCTATATCAACAATTATTTTTGTGATTATCTTCCAATTTAAGGTAAGAATTCACCTATTTCCTGATAAAATTTCTTATTATTTTCTCACAAAGATGAAACCTAGAGGGATTGATTTTATCCCAGTTTAGTTTAGTTTTCACCCATTTTTATGGTTGATGAATCCTTGAGTAAGAATGATGGGTTTTCTTTCAGAAATGTAATTTCTGTACATTGGCCCTACATGGGTTTTTGTGTGATTTTTGGGACCAAATCACAATTGTGAAATACTACTATCATTATTCTTTAGTTGATGAGTAGTAAGTATTTATCATAGCATAGCATCTTAAGGAGTCTTCTTTGAAGGGAAATACGTGGTTTACATATTTATTCAATGCGAAGGTAGGCTTGCTTTATCCCTTATTAGATTGAGCTATTTCATAGTATTATTATGCTATTGTGTTAGATTTGGGATGGGTTTTAGGTGTTGCATTGAAGAATTCCAAGACTTGGGTTGGTTGGAGCATTTGGGATATTTTGAAACCATAAAGTTGAAATACTTTGCTTGCTTCCTTATGCTTTAGGTAAATTAGACTTCATTTCTTATGTTTAGAATTATAATGCTTTAGATTATTCACGTAAGATAAAAATGGTTTAGACACTCATGCTTTGGGTGAATTTTGCATTAGTTTCATACACCAATGAAGGTTGCCTTAGTTTTCATTAGACTTAATTAATGTGTTTAGGAAGGATCTGTACCTTAGGACGAGTATGGCTTAGTAACATCTAAAAGTGGATATTATTTTTCTTAAGCCTAGTTCCAGCCGAAATTTGCATAAAATGGAATTGGAGGATTATATATTGACTTTTTAACTTTAGGCTATGACACATGTTAGCATTGGTAAAACCTTTTACACTTATTAGAATATTTGAAGTGTGTGTTGAGATAATATTGAGAAATCTTTATACTTGATGGCTATGTTGATTAATGTGGTGATTGATGCCCATTGATTATGCTATTAATCATGCTATTTATGATGATGTTCATGATATATATATATATACCTAGTTTGAGTATGAAATATAATTATGTTGTTTATTACATGTACCCTTTTAATGTCTAGAGGATGATAATGGCAGTAGTGATATAATTACCAGTTTAAGTCCTATTGATAATTTACTAGTTTGAGTCTAACAATTGATTATATTTTCTTGTTCGAGTCTGGACATGCACATTATTCTAGCATAGTATACATTCTATGGTTGATGATATTGGGTCGTGAGATTGAAGTTAGCAATTTAATAATGTTGGAAAATGAGGGAAAGGATATAATGTAGCATGACACAAATGGGTATTAGTGGTAAAATGTCTAGTTGACGAATAATGGTTAGAGTATAAATGATGACTACAGGTTGTGTGATGACTAGTGTTTCAGTAAACTTGTTAAAAATAGATTGTTAGCTAATGAATGGTTGTTAGTGTGTAATTATAATAAAGTTGTTAAATGATGGTAACATTATGGAATATTGGCAAGTTGTGGATGTAATTTTTCATATGTTTGTAAATTGTAGAATGATGGTTAAATAATGAGTAGGTTATTTATAAGTGATGAATGTTTGCTTTATTCTACCATTGAGTGTACTCTCCATGTGTATGGGAATCTATGAAGAATTATTAACATTTTTACACCAATAGGCGTATGAGAGATAATTTTGTAAGTATGACTGTATGTGTTTATTCTTTATGTGATGCTATTATTCTGTTTTATTTACTTACAGTGGTGTTGGAGCTACTTAATGTTTGTCTTTTCCTTCACTTAGTTATGTTATCTTGCATTTCATCATTCTTATATCATCAATTACATAAATCGACCAATGATGCCTACTGAGTACCAAGTTTTTGGTACTCATAATATACTTCTATACCTTTTGGGTGAAGATTCAAGTACTAGCAATCGTCGTTGATCATTGATTATGTTGTGTTGATATTTTTGGAGAGAGGGTGAGCTCTTGGAGTTTAAGTTCCCCATTTCCTCAATCTTTAATATTTTTTCTTTTGTTATCAAGATCGATATTGTTGAATATGATTACTGTTTAAGTTGTAATAATATTAGATGCTTCTGTACTAGCTAAACCACCTAAAACCTTAGCCTTTGAAAAAATTTCTCGGGTTTGAACATTCTGGACAAGGTATGATATTCTACACCTATGATATTGTACAATATGGTGTCCCTTCTATCATATGTTAGTTAGTGTATTTGGGTTGGTTTCTGTCAAAGATACTACTAGACATCATATTAGTCGTATGGTAGGATATGAGGTGTATGATTCCAAGTCGTATAATGGCCAATATTTTTTCTAGTTGAACTATCCAAGATACGAATTATGGGTACTTCTCATACCTTGGTGTACAAATTAAACGTAAGTGTCTGTATGATGGTTTGTATAGGGTACAAAGATGAGGTATAGGGTATTAAAAAGGGTTACACTCATAACCTAGGGTACGATTTAGGGGGTAAGTCATACCCTTCTGTGTGCTTGTTTTTAGTTTTTGAGTTTGCGTTATATAGGTCATTTCCCACCCTAAAAACCCTATGTCCCCACATTATATAACCCTTGGTGGACTCTCATAATAACTTTTTAAATATATAAACACCCTCAAATCCTCTCTAAATTCTCTCT